>OY731399.1:22313007-23603841 GCA_963425845.1 Sphenostylis stenocarpa | reverse complement strand
TCAGAGAAGAATAATTAACATTTGCTCAAGCGAGAGTCCATCTCGCTTGAGCGACTTCCATGCTGAAAATTTTCTTCCTTCTTCCAGTTTTGCTCCAATTATGTCGCCAATTATACTTTTTACTCTTGTATCAAGATATTCTCGATTTCATTCTACATTGGGAGAAAAATATATTAAAATTAACATAAGTTAAGTGGTTTCATAACGATTCAAAACATAATTATATCAACTTTTTATCACTTAACACCCAATCACTAAGCTATTAGGATATTATGATAATAACTTACAAATAAATTATATTTATATTTATCCATGTAAATATATAAATATAAAATATATAAATACAAATATATTTATATTTTGATATTTTTATATATTTATATAGTTATATATTTACATATTTATATATTATATATTTGATATAATTCTCTTAATTTGATATAATTTACCTACAGATTGTAATCTGTATGTAATTTACCTACTGGACGATAATTCGTAGATAATGAATAATTACCTACGGATGGTATTACTTATCGATAGTAATTTCGTAAATAATGGAAGACAACATTACTTACGGACAATAATTCTGTAAGTAATGAATAATATTCACGAATGACATTATCTATGGACAATAATTTTGTAAGTAATAGATAATTACTCACGGATGACATTACCTATGGATGGTAATTCCATAGGTAATGAATAATTTACATATGAATAAAATTTCGTAGATAATATTTATATATAATATACATTTTTTATCCAGTAGATAATATTTTGTAGATAATATTTTTTTAGTGGGAGAAATATATTTATACTCAAGAAATACTACGTTGTATTCAATATTAGGATAATAATTCAAAAATGACAAAGTTGTACTAAAAAAATTATTATATTGTGTTATTGTAACAACTTTATTGGTAAGGAATTCAATAAAATTTATATTCCACTTATAATCTCATGCACTGGAATATTAGATGATGAAAAAAATGAAGAAATACGTTAAAATAGGTAATGTTATTAATAATTATAATTTGTGAAAAGAAAATCAGGTGCAATTTCAATTATGACTTCCATATATAAATTTTTGAATTTGAAATACTAATCTTTTAGAGATGTGAAATAATAATAAATAGAATTATTATATATGTATATATTATGTAAATTCTTAAATAAATATATTTTTTATATAAGACCTTTTTAACGTTTATTTCTTAACATAATATAATATATTATAATAGTAAATTTTAAGATAATATATATAATAAATATTTGATAACTGATGTTATATTATAAAAATAATCATTTTCTATTATCTTAGTGTAGGCATAAAGTATAGAATTTGTATTTCTTCTAACAGTTTAAAATTTATATCCATTCTTTGACTATTTAAGATTAAAAATAACTAAATTTACTATGAATAAAAATATAATTCAAATTAATATTTGTACACGTATTAAAATGTATTAATTTTTATGGACAGAATAATTATTTGATAAACAAGTATGAATTTTTGTATGAACAATTATTTTAGAAATCTAGTAAGAATGATTCATGTTTCGTATTTTTATGTAGTGGGACATATATTTTTTGTTTTTTGTTTTATCTTTGTTATATTTATTTTAGGTTTTATATTTAAAAAATAATCTATTAGTCCTTAAATTAAAAAAAATGTAAATTAATTATTTGATTTTTAAATATAAGTTATAAAAAAATATAAAAACACAATTATTTTTACAGGCTGTACTTTCATTGTTTCGTGTTTCTTTCTCTCACTTCTTTAATGCATCCAAAAAGTACAAATCAAGTCAATTATTTTAATTCCATCAATCAGAATAAATATTTTTTTCTAATAAATTTTTTAATCTATCTACTTTATTTATTTATTTTTAAAAAGTGTCAAATTTATTCTTCTGTATTTTAAAAAGTATATGTCGTATTTAGTTTTCGTACCTTCAATTCAACTGGTACGTGCCTTACCTTCTTTTCAAACCCATCAACCACGTTAAGAATAAATATTTTTAGATGCATATTCCACTTTGACATTTTTTTATTTAAATAACTTGTTACAAAATATTTATCTAAATAACTCAATAGAAATAATATTTAAGTTTATCGTAGATGCTAAGAAATCAAATATCAATAATCGATTTTTAACCTAGGTTTCTTAATTTTTAAAGGGAATTTAAAGTAGAAATCAGCTCACGTTTTAAATATTAAATTTTGGTTATCTACTCTAATTGATTATAATTAATTAAATAATTTTAATTACTATTCAAAATAACATTTTGTATGTGTGAAAAATTATGAAATGATTTAATTTTTAAATTATTTATTAAAATACTTAAGTTTAAGGATAAAAACTTATTAATGAAAATTAAAATTTTAATAATAATTTATTTTATTTAAATTCATTTTAACTCTTTTTTATCTTGTTAACAAAATTTTATTAATATTTAAAAAAATTTAGCATAACGTGATAATTAGAAATATATATTTAATTTCTTAATGTATATAACTAAATTTAAATATAAATTTATTTAATAAAAAAACTATTTTTAAATAATTATAAAACTTACTAAAAATATTAAATTTTATTTTGATAATAATTAAATATTATCTCAATTAATTTTATTAAATATATGGATAAGTGAAGTTTGAGAAATTTATTAATTAATATAGGCGTTGATGTGCCGCAATTTTTTATTATTATTTTTATAAAATAATTTTTTTAAAAATGAAAAAGAAAACATGTAATTGAAGATATTTTAGGAAGAGAATAATGACTAAATATAATTAAAATATTTTAAGAAAAGAGAGAAATAATATTTGTTATTAATTAATTTATTAATTATATTAAAGGAAATGAAAGAAATTTTTAATTATGAAAGAGGAGATAAAAAAATTAAGATAAATAAAATATTAAACATGATATAAAAAACAATTATAAAAGAAATGTTTTTATATGATTATAGATTAACATATTTCTTTTAAATTTTTTTAAAAATATAAAAATTTATGTTTAACAATCCGATTTTTACTTTCTACAGTAGACTATGTTACGTAGGATTATTTAAATAAATATGTTTTAATTATTATTTAAAATAGAAAAACTCAACCATGATAAACGTTAAACACGCACCACTTATTGAAGTGACATGCAATGGCACACCCTAGTGAGTAATTTAAGATGTGGTGATGCGACATTCCAACCACTAGTAAAGTTCCTTGAACCTTGACACACCACAAAACTGGCACACCAGACCAGATGTCTTGTGCTTGTTTGTTTTGTTCGCAAGTTTACAAAAGAAAGTCTGCCCTCAAGTGTGAATGGTCCACCATGCTGGCGCATGGACCATGCACGGTCCAACATGCACGCTACCATCGCATCTCTTTCACAGGTGTTCTTAAATTATAATTATTACTTGTTAATATCAAATGTTATCGTTAACAAATAAATATAAATAAAATTTTAAAGAAATGATAAAAATAGTTCAGCAATTGACTATCTGATTGAGACTGGAAAGTACTTCAATAGGGAAAGATCCATCTACAAAACCTTTCCATGCTTAAATCAGTTATGATAATATTAAATGTATGAATAAGGATCGTAATTCAATCTAATTATATATAATTTTTAAATATTAAGAATATCATATGTACTGTTGAAAAGTTATTTCATATGTTATTATAATAATATTTATTCAGGAAGTATTAATTTGAGAAAATAGTTATGTTATAACAAAATACAGAATTTGGATACATACATAAAATTTTCAGTTTTTTAATTATTTATTTTATAATATTTTCCTAATTTAAAATAAATAAATTAATGGAAAAACTGTTTTTTTGAAAAAAATTGATTATATAAAAAAAACACATTTTAATACCTTGTCTGAAAAAAACAATTTTAATAATAACCAATTATTACAATAATGGAGTGTAATCAATTATTTTAAATAGTGGAATTCTCTTTGTTATTATGTTATAAAATGCCAGTTAACTATATTTACATTTTGGTTACTCTGACGTATGTTTTTTTTTTATATTATAACAAAATTACTTGTGCAAGAAAATTTCGTAACGAAGTTTTCCTCATGTATAGTAAATTTTTGCTTTTATATATGCACGTCTTGAAGCGGGGAGAAGGCAGAATAAAAATTTCCTCTCATCCTTCTTCTTCTTTTGTCTAAATTTCAACTGCAGATCCGGTGAAACAGGAGAGAGTTTGAATTAAGTAGAAAAGCTTCTATAGAAATACCATACAAGGTAAGAGGAAATTTAATTTATTCAATATGTGAAATTGAATTGTTGGGTACTCTGTGAATAAGGAATAAAAATAGAGATATATATGAATTATTTGAATGTCTGATTTGAAGAATTTCTGATTCTGATGAACTGTTCACCGTTTGAAGTTTTTTTTTTTAAATTCTTGAAATTAAGGATGAATTATATAATAAAATTGTTGTTTTTAACTTAAATTGAACATGTTTATGGTTTAATTTTGATTTAGAACTAATTTGGGTGATTGAAGCTGAGAAATTTGAAACCTGGATTTTGAAAATGGCGTACTAGAGGTGATTATTATTCATATTTTGCAAAGTTTTAAATATTGATGAAATTCTTAAAATTAAGGAGGAATTATATAGTAAAATTGTTGTTTTTGACTTAATTTGGACATATTGCATGTTTAATTTTGATTTAGAACTAATTTGGGTGCTTTAAACTGAGAAATTGGAAAATATGGATTTTAAAAATGGCAGGGAGCGAGGAAGAAGAAAGGGACATGGATGTAATTTTTGAAAATGTTTAAGGGTAAAATAGTCATTTTACATCCTAGGGACATGGAAGGAATTTTTGAAAATGTTCAAGGGTAAAATAGTCATTTTACATACTAGGGACATAAATGGAATTTTTGAAAATGTCCAAGGGCAAAATAGTCATTTAGGGACATACATGGAATTTTAAGAAAAGATTAAGGGCAAAATAGTAAATTAATGATTTTAAAAATAGTTTCGGAAATAGTTTTGGATATGATTTCGGAAATGATTTTAGAAATATATATATATATATATATATATATAAAGAGAGAGAGAGAGAATGAAAGTAGTGTGTTGTGACGTGTGTGGGTCAGATTGAGCCTGAGGGTTGATGCCCAGAATCAGTCCTGAGACGTTATATATTGGCTAGACTAAGCTGGAGGGATGGTGCCAGAATCAGTCAAATACTATTTTTATTGACCCGAATGAGCCGTGAGGACATGTGGTCTAAAATCCGGCAAATGTGAATAATTTTTGTTATGTTTGAATGGTACCCGGGGTGGTACAAAGTACATTAGTGTAATAACTATGTCGGAGGATTCTGAATGAGGTCCCAGACTTCACTGATTGGTCGGGTCAGGTAGACTACGAGATCAGGTGATGAGAAGTCGATGGGGGGATGACTGGTGTCGCGCTCGGAGGGGTACTCCAGTATGAGTGATGAAGGGCGCTAGTAATCCTACTCTGTGTGAAGGGTGGTCAGAATGGTAGGGTATAGTTAGGGTATACTTCCGGAAGGTGTCTAAGTGTGTTGATAATTTCGTAATTGATCATAATATATAATTATTACTTCTATATCTGTTTTATTATATCGAATGATTTAATACTTACCCCTATTTTTTCATGTGGATGGGACTGCGATGATCACTTTTATGTGGGAGTAGATCAGGAGTTGAGAGATGGAGATGTGACTACTGGACAGATAGTTCAGTGGGATAGCTTTGAGGGAGCTACTTTTACATGTATAATATATAAATAAATTATGTTACTATATTTTGAAGTTCCGTTAGTGAATCAGAATTTCAATTTATGTTACAATTACAGTAATATAATGTAAAATAGATGTTGTTATTTACTTGTTTACTACTTTGCGAAGACATCATTATAGTAGCGATTTCTAGGGTCGTTACAATAGTGGTATCAGAGCGGTAGTATCCTTGTAAATCTGTGGGGATGGGTAGTGAACCTATGATAAGTCTATTGTGATTATACTCTAATATGTGAGTGTGTGTGAATGTTTTCTCTATATTGATGGTTATGTTTGATATAGGATGGTACCGCGACCTCATACTCCTACTCCACCGAGTGTAGATGCCCTAGCCAGGGCAATGGAAATGTTGGCAGTTGCCATGCAGCAGCAGGCTACCTACTCGCAGTGGAGGCCAACTATGGCATCATCCTCTGCTGGATTCCACCAATCAGAGCAGATGGGGTTGATTGAGTTCTTGAGGAATAATTCGCCTCGTTTTGGAGGAGATTTGGGTCCAGATGCAGCAAAGAAGTGGCTGCGTGAAGTGGAGAAGATTTTTGAGGCTACCTTATGCCCGAAAGACAGGAAATTGACATTCGGAAAATACTTACTAGTGGATGAGGCTGAGTTCTGGTGGTCAGGGACTCAAAGGATGATGATTGCACGTGAGGAGGTGTGTAATTGGGAAACCTTCCGTGAGAGATTTCTGGAGAAATACTTCCCTGACAGTGTTAGATTTCAGAAGGAGACTGAGTTTCTGAGTCTGAGACAGGGTAATATGACGGTGCATGATTACGCCGTACGATTTGAACACTTATCTCGTTTCTACACAGGTACATATTCAGAACAATGGCTTTGCAGGAAGTTTGAGGAAGACTTGAGGGCTGAGATCAAGCTCATGGTGGTTCCTTTCTCTATCAAGAGATTCCCAGAGCTGGTGGAGAAAGCGAAGACAATAGAGAGACTCCATGAGGGAGGAGTCAGAGTGATGAGGACTCACCCAAGTGGGGTCCCGAGTGGGGGTAGTAGATCAGAGAGGAGGATGCCTTATTCACGCCCCCATTCTTTCAAGAGTGGCAGTGTTACCCCAGCACCTCGATCATCGGGATCTGTATCCGAGGTAAAATGTTTTCAATGTGGAGGCCCTCATTACAGGAATCAGTGCCCACAGAATGCCTTCACTAATCCTTCCCAGACTTCTCGGGCAGGTCTTTGCTACACTTGCCAGAAGCCAGGACATATGGCTAGATACTGTCCACAGAAGCCCAGTGCTATAGTCTCAGCTGGGGCATCATTAGCACCTCGAGGGAGTGACGCGAAAGCCAGAGTTGCAGGACGGGTGTTTGCCTTGTCAGGAGCAGAGGCATCGAGGTCAGATAATTTAGTGCAAGGTGTGTGTTTTATCTCTGATATACCTCTACGAGTTTTGTTTGATTCGAGTGCTACCCATTCTTTTATTGCGATAATTGTATGGATAAACTTAAGTTACATGTGTGTGACCTACCCTATGAATTGAGGGTATCTACACCTGGCGGTTGGACTGGTGGTGTCTTCCTATGTGTGTTTGAGGTGCCCAGTTGTCGTAGAAGGACGACAGTACAAGGTGAACTTAATCGGTTTACCTTTGAAGGATATGGATGTGATCTTAGGGATGAATTGGTTATCTACCAATCGCATTCTGATTGACTGTGGACAGAAGAGGTTGGTACATCCGGAATCAGGAGATGAACTTATTACATCAGCTCGGCAGGTTCAGAAAGAGCTACGAGAGGGAGCTCAGTGTTATTTGATCCTGACTCAGATGGATGAAGTGAAGGATAATATCCTGGAAGAGGTACCGGTTGTGGGTGAATTTCCTGATGTGTTTCCAGATGAGATACCACGGCTGCCACCTCAGAGAGAGGTCGAATTTGGGATTGATCTAATTCCTGGTTCAGGCCCAATTTCTACCATACCGTATGGCTCCAGCAGAATTGGCTGAATTGAAGAAACAGGTAGAGGATTTGCTGGAAAAGAAGTTCATTCGCCCGAGTGTATCTCCCTGGGGCGCTCTTGTATTGCTAGTAAAGAAGAAAGATGGGAGCTCCAAGTTGTGTATTGATTACCGACAACTAAACAAGGTGACTATCAAGAACAAGTACCTGTTGTCGAGGATTGATGATTTATTAGACTAGTTATAGGGAGCATCAATCTTTTCTAAGATTGATTTGAGATCTGGATACCATCAGATACTGGTTAAAGAAGAGGATGTACAGAAGACGGCGTTCAGGTCGAGATATGACCATTATGAATATGTGGTCATGCCGTTTGGAGTAACAAATGCACCTGCAGTATTTATGGATTACATGAACAGGATCTTCCGTCCTTATTTAGATAAGTTTGTTGTTGTTTTTATAGACGACATTCTTATTTATTCTAGAACTCAGGAAGAACACCAAGAACATTTGAGGGCGGTGTTGGCTTTGTTAAGAGAGAAACAATTGTATGCCAAACTTTCAAAATGTGAGTTTTGGTTAGAACAGGTGCAGTTTTTGGGACATGTAATATTGACAGAAGGGATATCTGTAGATCCTGCCAAGGTAGATGCAGTGTTAAAATGGGAACCCCTTAAGACAGTGATGGAAGGGCGTAGCTTTGTGTGGCTTGCAGGATATTACCGGAAATTTATAGAGGGTTTCTCTAAAATAGTAGCTCCTTTGACGCAGTTGACCCGTAAGGATCAACCTTTTGCTTGGACAGATAGATGTGAAGAGAGTTTCTAGGAGCTGAAAAGAAAATTTTCTAGTTCCCCAGTGTTGGTGATCCTAGATGTGACTCAATCTTTTCAGGTATATTGTTATGCTTCTATTCAAGGGTTAAGTTGTGTCTTGATGCAAGATAAAAGGGCGGTGGCATATGCGTCGAGACAACTTAGAATTCATGAGAGGAATTATCCCATTCATGACTTAGAACTAGCAACAGTTGTGTTTGCTCTCAAGATGTGGAGACATTACCTTTATGGAGTCATATTTGAAGTTTTTAGTGATCACAAGAGCCTGAAGTGTTTATTTGATCAGAAGGAGCTAAATATGAGACATAGAAGATGGATGGAGTTTCTGAAGGATTATGACTTTCAGTTACTTTATCATCCAGGAAAGACGAATGTGGTGGCTGACGCCTTGAGTAGGAAGGAAGTTCAGATGTCAGCAATGATGATGGATGAATTGAGATTACTTGAGAAGTTCAGGGATCTGCATCTAGATGTAGAGTTTCGTGATACTAGTATTAGTTGTGATAGCATTACCATTATTAATGATTTTCTCGAGATGATCAGAGATAGACAACAAGGTGATATGACGTTGAAAAGTGTTATGAATCAGTTAGGATCCAAGCAGACCATTGACTATAAGATGGGTGAGGATAATATTCTAAGATTCAGAGGAAGGATTTGTATTCCTGTTGACTAGAAATTGAAGAGAGCAATACTAGATGAAGGTCATCGAAGTCGTCTAAGTCTACACCCTGGTATGACTAAGATGTATCAAGATCTGAAGAAGGTTTATTGGTGGTCTGGTATGAGGAGAGATATTGCAGAGTATGTGGCTACTTGTTTGACTTGTCAGAAAGCAAAGGTGGAACACCAGAGGCCGGGAGGAATGCTACAGCAAATGGAAATACCTGAGTGGAAGTGGGATAGCATTATCATGGATTTTGTTACCCATTTACCACGGACAATTCGGGGGCATGATTCGATCTGGGTGATAGTGGATAGATTGACGAAGAGTGCACATTTCCTCCCTGTAAATCTGAAGATATCTATGGCTAAACTGACACAACTATATATTCGCGAGATTGTTCGATTACATGGGGTACCATCTAGCATTATCTCAGATAGGGATCCTAGATTTACTTCAAGATTCTGGCAAACTTTACAAGAGGCATTAGGTACCCGACTTAGGTTGAGTTCAGCCTATCACCCCCAGACATATGGACAGTCAGAGAGGACCATCCAGTCACTAGAAGACTTGTTGAGGTCTTGTGTGTTGGATAATCTAGGAAGTTGGGATGATATCCTTCCATTAATAGAGTTCACGTATAATAACAACTATCATGCCAGGATAGGAATGGTAGCATATGAGGCTCTTTATGGGAGGAGGTGTCAAACACCTTTATGTTGGTATCAAGATGAGGAGAAAGTGTTGATCGGACCTGAGCTACTCCAGCAGACTACAGAGAAGGTCCGGGAGGTACAAGAGAAGCTGAGAGCCGCTATGAGTAAACAAAAATCATATGCGGACCAGAGGAGGAGGCCTTTGGAATTTGAGGGGGGAGACCATGTATTTTTGAGAATCAGACCTACTACTGGAGTAGGAAGGACAATTAAATCTAAGAAGTTGACTCCCAAGTTTATTGGCCCATATCAGATTTTTAAGAAGGTAGGTCCAGTGGCATATCAGTTAGCGTTGCCACCTCATTTGGTGAATCTGCACAATGTATTTCATGTATCTCAGTTGAGGAAATATGTACATGACCCCGGTCATGTCTTGGAGTCAGACAATGTGCAAATTAGAGACGATCTCTCCGTTGATGTGAGACCAGTGAGGATAGAGGATTTTCAGCTGAAGCAACTTAGAGGTAGAACCATCTCAATGGTGAAGGTAGTATGGGATCAGAAATCCGAAGACTTCACTTAGGAGATGGAGGATCACATGCGAGAGTCCTATCCATATCTATTTCCAAGTAAGATCATTTTCAAGGACGAAAATTTTTGTGGAGGGGAGATTGTGACGTATGTTTTTTTTATATTATAATAAGATTACTGTGCAAGAAAACTTCGTAACGAAGTTTTCCTCATGCACAGTAAATTTTTGCTTTTATATATGCGCGTACTGAAGCCGGGGAGGAGGCAGAATAAAAATTTCCTCTCATCCTTCTTCTTCTTTTGTCTAAATTTCAAGCAACGATACTCTACTCCTGCAGGATCTGGTGAAACAGGAGAGAGTTTGAATTAAGTGGAAAAGTTTCGGTAGAAATACCATACAAGGTAAGGGGAAGTTTAATTCATTCAATATATGAAATTGAATTATTGGGTACTCTGTGAATAAGGAATAGGAGTAGATATATGAATTATTTGAATGTCTGATTTTGAAGAATTTCTGATTCTGATGAATTGTTCACCGTTTGAAGTTTTTTTTTTAAATTCTTGAAATTAAGGATGAATTATATAATAAAATTGTTGTTTTTAACTTAAATTGAACATGTTTATGGTTTAATTTTGATTTGGCACTAATTTGGGTGATTTAAACTGAGAAATTTGAAACCTGGAGTTTGAAAATGGCGTACTGGAAGTGATTACTATTCATATTTTGCAAAGTTTTAAATATTGATGAAATTCTTAAAATTAAGGAGGAATCATATAGTAAAATTGTTGTTTTTGACTTAATTTGGACATATTGCATGTTTAATTTTGATTTAGAACTAATTTGGGTGCTTTAAACTGAGAAATTGGAAAATCTGGATTTTAAAAATGGCTTACAAGGAGCGAGGAAGAAGAAAAGGACATGGATGTAATTTTTGAAAATGTTCAAGGGTAAAGTAGTCATTTTACTCCTAAGGATATGAAAGGAATTTTTGAAAATGTTCAAGGGTAAACTAGTCATTTTACATCTTAGGGACATAAATGGAATTTTTGAAAATGTCCAAGGGCAAAATAGTCATTTAGGGACATACATGAAATTTTAAGAAAAGATTAAGGGTAAAATAGTAAATTAATGATTTCGGAAATGATTTCGAAAATAGTTTCGAAAATAGTTTCGGAAATGATTTTGGAAATGATTTCGGAAATGATTTTAGAAAAATATATATATAAAGAGAGAGAGAGAGAATGAAAGTAGTGTGTTGTGACGTGTGTGGGTCAGACTGAGCCTGAGGGCTGATGCCCAGAATCAGTCCTGAGACGTTATATATTGGCTAGACTGAGCTGGAGGGTTGATGTCAGAATCAGTCAAATACTATTTTTATTGACCCGAATGAGCCTTAAGGACAAGTGGTCCAGAATCCGGCAAATGTGAATAATTTTTGTTATGTTTGAATGGTATCTGGGGTGGTACAAAATACATTAGTGTAATAAATATGTCGGAGGATTCTGAATGAGGTCCCAGACTTCACTGATTGGTCGGGTCAGGTAGACTACGAGATCAGGTGGTGAGAAGTCGATGGGGGGATGACTGGTGTCGCACTCGGAGGGGTACTCCAGTATGAGTGATGAAGGGTGCTAGTAATCCTACTCTGTGTGGAGGGTGGTCAGAATGGTACTGCGAGTACCGATCACAATGTGTCCACAGATGATAGCCTCTGAGTTCGGGCATAGTTAGGGTATACTTCCGGAAGGTGTCTTAGTGTGTTGACAATTTCGTAATTGATCATAATATATAATTATTACTTCTATATCTGTTTTATTATATCGAATGATTTAATACTTACCCCTATTTTTTCATGTGGATAGGATTGCGATGATCACTTTTATGTGGGAGTAGATCAGGAGTTGAGAGATGGAGATGTGACTACTGGACAACAGAGATAGGTCAGTGAGATAGTTTCGAGAGAGCTACTTTTACATGTATAATATATAAATAAATTATGTTACTATATTTTGAAGTTACGTTAGTGAACCGAATTTCAATCTATGTTACAATTACATTAATATAATATAAAATAGATATTATTATTTATTATTTTGCGAAGACATCATTATAATAACGATTTGTAAGATGTTACAAATTTTGTAATGTGCTCAAATGTCAGGATATTGGATAGAGGAAAACAAACTTGCATGGCTTAGATTTCAAAGACATCTTTTTCGCAGTGGGGTAAGCCAAAATTTTTGCTGGATTTTGGTCAAATCTAAATTAAATAAATATTTTTTTATTGTCAAATTTTATATAATGGACAATAATTAATTTATAAATTTTATTTTTAATCTATTATTGGTATCTGAATTTGCAGTATTTAGAGTATTTTTGAGATTTATGATAGTTTAAAAGTTTACATTTTTTAAATTGTGTAAGGATGTGTTTGTTTATTATTTTTAAATATAGTTTTTAATTTTTTTAAATTAATGTTTTTATTTTATAATTTTTTATTAAAATGGATTATTTCATTTTTTATTTTAAAAATTAAAACTGATAAAATATACTTTTTTTAACTAACGATATTAACGTCTTCTATTGTTGCATTATGTTATTGTAAAATTAATAAAATAATTTTTAGAAGATGTTTTTTACAGTCAGTATATTTTTATGTTTAAAATAATTTTTAAATCATAGCAACTAAATAATATATATTTTTAATTTATTTTAAAACTTTTTTAAAATCTAAAATACAAAATTAAATCAAACAAATCCCTAAGATTATACCCATAACTTTGGCACAATAATAATTATTTTAGATAAATATAGGGTTGAAAGAAGAAAAAGTCGTAACTTATCTTTAGGTTGGGCCCAACTAATTTCTAGTATCCAGCCCATGTGCAATGCTGGGCTAGATTGGGCTCGATGGACTTCCATTCATAAAAGCCTCTAGTAATATAATGATATCATAAAATTACGAAAATATAATTATATCATTGATCCATTTGACATGGTATAGCTATTTATAGAATAAATTTAAACCTTTTTTAAGTAATATTTGATTAAATTTCAATATCTATAAAATTTTGTAAGATAAATTAAGTAAAAAAATAATGAGCACAGGGTGCCCTAAAGTCTGGGTACATTGTAATTTGTGTTACTACAATGCGTGCAGATTCTCATTTATAAAAAAGGTAAGACAAGAATGTCAGTGAAAATAAAAAATAAAATATTCGTATAAGGTTCTAAAACTCAACTATCAAACAATTATCACATTTATAAATACAACAAAAACAAATAGGTAAGCTATTTATTTTAAAAAAATGTTATCTAAATGACTTTTAAAAAAACAATGTGTGGAAACATATGTTAAATGCCCTATTATAATAATTATATGTTGATTCAAACACACACATGATAATATCTAAGATTGAAATATAATTTTAGTTTCTTATTAAACACGTATCTAATAAAATAACTCCTATCATCTTCTTCTATTTATATGATTTAAGTCAAAATTAAATCTTCTAGTCTAAGATATAATTGAAATTTTAAGTAATTTTGAATAAAACTCTAAACTTCATTCATCTTCAAATCATAGCTATGTACACCGATACTACAGATAAAGTTGCAGGCAATAATGTAGACTGCCATAACCATCTTGAACCTTTTCCGGAACAGAAAAAGAGAGGGCAGAGACACAGAGATGATGCCACCATCACCTTCAACCATCACCAATGAACGTTGGTCTCTGCATTGTTGACACATGCAGCACCGACCTCACTTTATTGTTTTGTTGTTTCTCTTTTGTTCTCTTAACACAAACAAACAAAACACAAACCAAGATTTGTAGCAGTACTTACAGCTGGACCACATTCTCAACAAAGTTAACATATTAACATGGGAAATACCAGATTCATAATCTTTCCCAGAAAAACAACTTATCAATAACTCTTTTTATTGATATTATAATAATAATAAAAATTTAAATTTAAGTTTTTATATTTTTTATTAAAAAAGTTGTAGATTTAATGTTTGCGAAAGATGACTTGTTATATATAAACGTTGGCATCACATTATATGGATTTTGTGCGCAATAAGCAAATTATTGGAAATAACTCAAATGTGTGGAGATATAATTTAAAAAAAAAGTAATATATAAATTTGAAGATAATATCAAAATTTATTATAAATCTATTAAAGGATCTTATATTATATTCACATAAAAATGACGTTCTTGTAAAAAAAAATGATAATAAATAAATTGTCAATTCAGATTTAATTCATTTTAACTACAAACGGTTTGAACTATATGATTATAGATAATTTAAATTATTTTATTTAATCACGAACAAATATTCGATGTGACTGATTTAAAAAATTAGAAATATATAATATAAAATTGAGATATATTTTTATTTAAAAATATATCTATTAAAGACATAATAATTTTTATATATACACCCGTATTTATCAATATTAATATTTATATTTCAACAACCTTTTTTAATACTATTTACTATGAAAAAGCAAACCAATCTGACATGCCTTGTAATGCAAAATTGCATTGTCACCTATCCCTGCAAAAGAAGATGAAATACTTAATATTTTATTATCGAGAATTTAATATTATTTAAGAGTTCATCAAAATAATAAATAAATAAACGATAAAATATTTATAATTCACGTTAACTACCATGTTAAGGAATAAACTTCAGATTATTCATTTATTTCGCATTTAGAAAAGTAAAAATGAGTTTGCCTGAATTATATTATCGCGTTTATTGGATGGAACAATTTTTGCTTTAGCCCAATTTGACCTGCTATTAATTTCTTTATCGACACCAATATATATTTTTTATTTTAAAAAAAAAACTTGCACCTAGTATTATAAATACTGTTTGATTTAAAATTATCTTAATAATACGTGTAATAAACTACAGTATATATAATTCATTGAAAGATATTATTTACGTTATATAGATATCTTTATTTTAAAATGTTTAATAGTATTTACAATTTTCTTTATTGCTCTGTATTATAATATCTACAATTTTTTTCTTTCTTTAAATGTAATTTCTGATATATAAATATCCTTTTTTTTAATATTTGCAATTATTTTCTTCTTTTTACCATATCATCTATAATATCTATGTTTTTTTAAAATGTGATTTGAATGTAATTTATTACTTGAGGTTGAGGCGTTGCTCTATTATACATTACTGATTTCAAATTTCAAATCTAATCATGTTTATAATTTTTGTCCCTCTCTCAAAAGAAAAACATTCTCCAGAGTGCCACAACCGACCAGAATCTTCCCACGTGCCACCCAGGCTCATGTTTTAAAGTTGCTTAAACTAAAAATGTAGTCTCATACTGATATTACTTTTCATTTTAGTCTCCATTGCAAAATTTATACGCAGGTTATTATTCATTATTATTTATCATACAATTCAACTTTACAATTTTGTTAGATTTAATTAAAATAATTTGAAGTATCCACGTCATACAGGTCAGATTAATGGTTGTAGTCTTATTAGACATGTTCGATGTGTCATATGTGTGTGTCTACGTGTGTTAGATACATGTAACATTTTGGTGTACTTTTCTATGTAATGGTTCAGACTTCAATGCTGCTGCTCAGTGCTTTCATCTTCAGGAAGGAAGCCACCCACACCCAGTTACATTTGAGGTATGCGAGAACTTCAAATAACGCATGCAACGCTTTTTCATTCCATTTTCATTTTCAAATTGTGTTCGGTTTGTGTAGTTGAAGCAGGTGAATGAATGGCCGTTTCTTTCTTTGGCTTTGCTTTACTTGAAGTACTTAGCTTGCTGTTTATTTGTGCCTCTCTATAGTTTCATATTCTGTGATGTTCTGCTTGAGCAAGATCTGGTCATTGAAAAAAGATTGAATAATTTGCTCATAATTTCCATGTTTTGTTTCAAATTGATGCAGTTAACTGTTAACTCTCTTTAGAGAAGAAAATGAAGAGGGCACCACTTGCACATTCCCATGAGTTTGCCTTGAAGGAGACCTCTCCCAACATTGGGGCAGGGGCAATCACAAGGGACAAGCTATCATGCACCTATGACCTTGTTGAACAGATGCAGTACCTCTACGTTCGCGTGGTCAAAGCCATGGACTTACCTGCAAAAGATGTCACTGGAAGTCTTGATCCCTATGTTGAAGTGAGGCTTGGAAACTACAAGGGACTCACCAAGCATTTTGAGAAGAAGTCCAACCCTGAGTGGAATCAGGTCTTTGCCTTCTCAAAAGATCGGATTCAAGCCTCAGCGTTGGAGGTTATTGTCAAAGATAAGGATGTTATTTCAGATGACTTTGTGGGGAGGGTGTGGTTTGATCTGAATGAGATCCCAAAACGTGTTCCCCCAGACAGTCCTTTGGCTCCACAATGGTACAGACTGGAAGATCGCAAGGGTGTAAAGGCCAAAGGAGAGTTGATGCTTGCAGTTTGGATGGGGACTCAAGCAGATGAGGCATTTCCTGATTCATGGCACTCTGATGCAGCAATGGTTGGCTCTGAAGCAGTTGCAAACATAAGGTCAAAAGTTTACCTCTCTCCCAAGCTTTGGTATGTCAGGGTCAATGTGATTGAAGCGCAGGACTTGATTCCAAGTGACAAGAGCCGGTATCCTGAAGTTTTTGTGAAGGTTAATCTGGGGAGCCAGTTTTTGAGAACTAGAGTGTCTCAAAGTAAAACCATAAATCCTATGTGGAATGAGGATTTGATGTTGGTTGCTGCGGAGCCGTTTGAGGAGCCCCTGATTCTGACCGTGGAAGACAGGCTTGGACCAAACAAAGATGAGATCCTGGGAAGGTGTGTGATCCCTTTGCAGATTGTCCAACGGAGGCTGGATCATAAGCCTGTGAACACCAGGTGGTTTAATCTTGAGAAGCATGTGGTTGTTGAAGGGGAGAAGGAGATCAAATTTGCAAGCAAGATACATTTGAGGGTGTGCTTGGATGGTGGGTTCCATGTGTTGGATGAGTCAACTCACTACAGTAGTGATCTTAGACCAACTGCTAAGCAGCTATGGAAGCCTAGCATTGGAATTCTAGAAGTCGGGATTATAAGTGCTCTAGGGCTTATGCCAATGAAGACAAGAGATGGTAGAGGAACCACAGATGCTTATTGTGTGGCAAAATATGGGCAGAAGTGGATCCGCACCAGGACTATTGTAGATAGCTTCACTCCAAAGTGGAATGAGCAGTACACTTGGGAAGTGTTTGATCCATGCACTGTTATTACCATAGGAGTCTTTGACAATGGTCGTGTACAAGGAGGAGGAGATAAAGCTAGTGAATCAAAGGATTCTAGGATAGGGAAGGTGAGAATTAGGCTATCCACGCTTGAAGCTGATAGAGTTTACACACATTCATATCCCCTTTTAGTACTTCATACTTCAGGTTTGAAGAAAACAGGAGAAGTGCAATTGGCTGTGAGGTTCACAAGCTCATCTTTCATCAATATTTTGTACATGTATTCCCAGCCTTTGTTGCCAAAGATGCACTACATCCATCCTCTATCGGTGGTTCAGCTGGACAGTCTGAGGCATCAGGCCATGCAGATTGTATCCATGAGGTTGAACAGAGCTGAGCCACCCCTAAGGAAAGAGGTTGTAGAATACATGCTTGATGTGGACTCACATATGTGGAGTATGAGGAGGAGCAAAGCTAATTTCTTCAGGATTATGAAAGTTCTAGGTGGTTTGATAGCCTTTGGGAGGTGGTTTGATCAGATATGCAATTGGAAAAACCCCATCACCACCGTACTAATTCATGTCCTCTTCATAATACTGGCTCTTTATCCTGAGCTAATACTTCCCACAATCTTTTTGTATCTATTCTTGATTGGAATCTGGAACTTCAGATGGAGGCCTAGACACCCTCCACACATGGACACTAGACTGTCTCATGCTGATGCTGCTCATCCTGATGAATTAGATGAAGAGTTTGATTCATTCCCAACTTCGAGGTCACCAGATATAGTTAGGATGAGATATGATCGTTTAAGAAGCATTGCAGGGAGAGTCCAAAGTGTTGTAGGAGACTTAGGTACACAAGGAGAAAGGTTCCAAAGTCTGCTAAGCTGGAGAGATCCAAGGGCTACTACACTCTTCGTGACATTCTGTTTCATTGCTGCTATAGTTCTCTATGTTACTCCCTTTCAGGTAGTGTCCCTTCTCATTGGCTTCTATATGCTAAGGCACCCCAGATTCCGCAGGAGATTTCCATCGGTCCCACTCAACTTCTTCAGGAGGTTGCCTGCTAGATCAGACAGCATGTTGTAAGCACAGATGATTCAACTTTCTCCTTTGTCATACACTTTGTCAAGACGAATCTTCGTAAAGTGAGAATATTCATGGTGTTTCATTTGCATTCAGTTATTAAGGAATCTTCATCCAACTTTCATTGTTTTATTGATTTTTACTACAAAAGTTAGTCTTATTATTTGTGTAGTATATTGTGTATGATAAAAAATTTGTCAGAAGATATGCTTAAACAAACTTCAACATCTCAAGATATTTGTTCTTAGTTGATCGAGGTACATAAAAACAGAACATTCATGAAACAATAAAGCATGAGAAACCATGGCGTGAATCCTACTTGTGTAAAGTAGCAACACCGAATCCTTGAATGTGACATGACATCTCTCTTGTTTTGTTGTGGATAAACTAACGTGAAATCGTACCTTTATAGCAGAAATGTCATTTTCATAAAAAAGGTTGCAATACTGTGGATCTAATATTTCACTACACCAAAATTTTGAAGACCCTACCACACCAATCATCATGTATTTGATTTTCTAACTAGCTTTCATTGGTGTTTTGGAAAATCATTTTCATCAAATAGTTTTTAACTGTTGTAACCAATATTTTATTATTAGATTGGTTTAGTTTAAATTTCATTAAAAAACTGTTCAAATTCAATCTAAATAAAATCTATTTTTTTTGATAAATTGGAGCAACAATTTAGATAACCCACCAAAACTTATTTTTTCACTCATTAAACACGCGGAAAGTCATCAGTTTGAGTCCTACATGTACCTTTTATAATCCATGTATCTCTGGGTAGAATCGATGGAGGATTAAGTAACTAATTTATTAAAATAGGTTAATTTTTGTACCTATTATGTGTCTTATGAATAGAGACATAACACAAATGATCTAGATATTTAGATATGTATTTTAGTATTATCCGAGATCCTCCAAATTATCAAGATAATTGATATTATATCCAATAAAATAAAAATGAAATATATGATAATTTTTGGGTGATTATAGTCTTAATATTTATTTCACTTATTGTTACTTACTTAAGTATAGTAGAACCTTTCCCCTTCTCACAACATATTCAGAAAGGACTATAGAGAATTTGATTGTCCCACATAATCCAAGTAACAACATTTGACACTACGAGGCTAAGTAAAACTTCTCTCACATTACCACTTAGAGTCTAGATGATATAACCAACTTTTTTTCTACAACAATGGAGTCAACTGCCCTCATTAATAGTCTCAAAGCACATATAGCAGAATTGTAACAATAGAAAAACGTGAAGATGAGAGTCACCCTCATAGCACTTCAAAATAAAGAAAGTTACACAAGACCAAAAACAATACTAAGAAGAGTTGAAAGTCTTGCACAATCAACTCAAAGAAATCACTAAAGAACTCGGTGAACATCCCCGAACAAGAACGAAGTAGTAACCATCGCAAAATCTCAATCTCACTTCGAGCAACAAAAACTAATACTAGGAGAGAACATGAAAACTCAAGGACAACAGAAAAAGAATGAGTTTGTCATATCAACTCGAACTATTGAACAAACACACACTAAACATGAACACTATTTCATAATCAAAATACTCTATGAGCCTCTAGCCCAAAATTGTCTAATGCCCCCCATCAGTTCCTACACTGAGACCTTGGATCTTGAGGAACATATACGGGCATACCTCACACATATCAAAGTATATTCAAACAAAGATTTCTTGAAGAGTATAATTTTTTCGACTACACTCAAAGATATTGCGCTTCAATGGTACTACGATCTAATTAAAGGATTGGTAGCTTGCTTCGACATTTGGCAAACAAACTTAGAGCTTGATTTGCCACAAGTCGATCTCACATGATTGAATCAAAAACTTTTGAAAGCATTAGATAAGGGAAAAAAGAATCACTAGCAAATTTCTAGAGAGATTCATCGCCGTCAGCCTTACAATATCAAACTTGGAGCCAATAATTGCAATACACACTATGATGACCGACCTTCAAATGAGGCCATTTTGGAAAGCTTATACTGGAACAAGTCAAAAGATATACAAGAGCTAAGGACATGAGTGTCAAACTATATACAATTGGAGGAAAATACTAAACTTCGAAAGAGAAGAGAAGAAGAACTTGATCAAGTGGCCGATAAGAACCACTTTACCAAGCGCATAAGGAGAGTCAATACAACAACTATATGTCGTTGAATGCCTCCTGAGAAGCCATTATGCAGGAAACATGCAACTTGGAGTTGTTAATTCTCCCCTAACAATCATTTTACAATATCTTATACGAATAGAACAAAAAAATGTGTCTATCATAAAAAATATAGCCACAACACGGAGGATTGCTCGAACCTATGAGATATTATAATAAAGCTCATTCAATTCGAGAAGCTAACCCAATACGCTTATCCACACAATGGATGAGGTCATAGAGATTACTAAGGAAGATGAGAACACAAACAAGGATATTATCAATAATAAAGTGTTAAGGAGAAAAGTCAAGTTTTGGTACAACTTGACCAACCAGAGGCCACCCTTGAAACAAGGACGGTAATCAACACAATTGCCGGAGGATTTATATGGGGAGGATAAACTAGATTGGTAAGAAAACGATATTTACGTATCGTGTACTATGTTCAAACAACTCCCTAAATATTGGAGTTCCCCATTATCACATTTTTGAACGAGGATTAAGATGGATATGGCACAACTCATGATGATATGGTTGTTATCACAATCCTTATCGCTAGTTATGAAGTCAAGAAAACATTGATAAACCAAGACAACTCGGTTGATGTGTTATACTAGTTAACATTCTTGAAGTTAGGCTATCACATGATTTGATACGTCCTTACCTAAACCCATTACTTGGTTTTTCGGGAGAACAAATTCACACTCAAGGATACATCGACTTCTTGACCACCTTAGAATCAACAACTCAACGCAACATATCAGTGAGATACATCTTGGTGGAAGAGAACATGTTGTACAATATATTAATCAGACAAACACTTAATCAGCTGGGAGCAATTGTATCAACCCTCATATGATAATGAAGTTCCTGTCATTCGACAACAGGTTTGTCATCAAAGTAAGATCTGACCCAAGAGAAGCTTGGGCATGCTACACCAAAAGTCTCAAGTAGAATCATACTCAGTGGTGAGAAGTTGTAAAGATAATACCCAAGTATAAGTCCACCAGCAAAATAACATGGAGTAGCTTTATCTCGATCCAAAAATAAAAGCATATGGGACACAACCCACTTTTAACGAAAAAATATCAAATTTTCAAATTGGAAAAGACACATCTCAAGTCACACACGTCAGACACGCCATATACATAACCATTTATAAGAAAATCGAGGAAGTCCTACTAAAAAATGCCGATTTATTTATATGGAATACGACCAACATGTTAATTATTGTCCTAACATCGTCTCACACAAATTATCAATTTTACTTGAGGTTAAACCTTTAGCCTAATGAAAACGTAAGTTAGGAGAGACAAGTTATAGAACAAGAAGTCGACAAGTTATTGCAAGCCCACTTGATCTGAGAAGTACCATATACTACATGGTTGACGAACATAGTTTTAGTAAAAAAAGTGAGCGAAAAATGGAGAATGTGCATCAATTACACAAACCTTAATAAAAACGTGGCCAAAGAAATCATACCCCTTGCCGAGCATAGATAGACTAGTTGACAACACATCCTAGCAAAGCTTGCTAAGCTTTCTAGACGCTTATTTCGAGTACAATCGGATAAGGATTTACCTGCCGGACGAGGAAAACACAACCTTTATCATGAAAGACGCAAACTATTGCTAAAAAGTTGTGTCATTTGGGTTAAAGAATGTAGGGGCCACTTACTAGCGATTGATGGATCAAATACTCAAAAAGCTTATCGGAGACATCATATAAGTTTATATAGATGACATGGTGATCAAACTAAAACACCAAGCTGGCCACCCCACCCACATATAATGAGTATTCAACGAAATATGAATATATAATATGCATCTTAATCCCAATAAATGTGTATTTAGCGTTTAAGGAGGCAAGTTCTTAGGTTTCATGATTACCCAATGTGACATTGAAGCAAACCTGATAAGTGCAACACCATCCTTATCATGTAAAGTCCTTGGAGCTTAAAAGATGTACAACGATTAAATGAAGAGCTCACAATGTTGGTGCAATTCTTACCCAAACTTACCGAAAAAGCCAAACCCTTTTTCAAATTGTTAAAAAATTCCAAAGCCTTCAAGTGAACGAAAAAGTGTGAAAACATGTCTTGGTTATAAAAAAAGATATCACGTCCTTATCAACTTTAATAAGCTCCTCATCGGGCTCCATCCTCCATCTTTACCTAGAAGTGTATGAATCAGTCATAAGTTTGGTTCTCGTGCACTACAATGATAGGAAACAAACTCTGGTCTACTTCCCTAGTTGAGTATTATAAGCACTAGAAAGATGCTACTTTACCATAAAAAAGCTAGTTTTAACATTAGTAACAATGATCCCGACCATATATTTAAAGCTTTAGCATAATAGTTAAAACATATTATCCATTTGGGCAAATATTATAAAAGATCAAAATCATCAAACAAATGATTGCATGGTCAGTGGAGCTCTCCGAGTTTGACCTGCGTTTTGAAAGTCAAAGGCTGATGAAAGCCCAATTTTTAGCAGATATCCTAGTGGAATTATCCCTACTAGGAGAAAGGTATGATGGGTGGACTTTAAGTATAGACGAATCGCCTAACAAGAGAGGAAGTGAAGTAGAGATATTACTCGAGGGTCTTAATGATGTTATGCTGGAGCAAGCTCTTTAATTTGAGTTCCCTAATCCCAACAATCAAGACAAGTATGAAGCTCTTAATGCCGAATTAAAGCTTGATAAGGAGATGAAAGTATTTATGCTGCCAAAGTGACTCAAAGTTAGTCATTAGACAAAGCCTGGGAGATTTCCAAACTAGGAAACTTGCCATGCAAAAATATTACCGCATAGTGAGCTGCTAAATGATTTTGAGAAAACGAAAATCACTCATGTACCTAGAGAACAAAATGAGTAAGTAAACATGTTGTCGAAGTTAGCCAATATTAAGAAATCCGAACAACATTGAACACTAATACAAGAAACATTAACTACCTCAAGTTGGGACCACAAGGATGTTCTTTAAGTTTATATAACTTAGCCAACATAGATGACGCCAATCAGTGATGGATCTTGACCATTTATTTTAGGAGGTCAAATAATATATATTATTAATAAATAATAAATGAAAATGAAAAGATGAAAGAATATGAAAAGGTAAAAGATCAAAATTATAAATATATAAATAGAGTATTTTAATGATCATTAATTTTGAAAAGGGGAGGGAAAAATCATAAATGCACATATAACATACTCCTTCAGGATAAGATAGAAGCACAGAAACAAGAAGGATGTATGCTTAATACATGTTGCATAATGGTGAGTTCTTTAAGAGAGGATACTTGACCTAACTTCTAAAATAACAATACGTCATGGTAGAAATCCATAACAATATGTGTGGATTACGCCCTGGGAACTACAACAATGGTCACAAGATACTTCAAGTAGGTTATTATTAACCTATCCTACAGACAAACATTTGACTATTTGTTAAAAAATGTGAAACATGTCAACAACATGACCCACTTTCTAGAATGCACCAGAAGAATTACGCAATAACACAACACCATGGCCTTATACATCTTAGGGAATGGGCATACTCAGACCTTTCCCATTACTAAAGAACAAGTCAAATTTCTAATTGTCGTAATAAACTATTTTACAAAATGGATCAAAGCCAAGCCATCGATGACGATAACAACCTAACAAGTGTATAAATTCACATGAAAAAAATATAATTTGGTGACATGGTCTTCCATACATCATAATAACTAATGATGAGAGACAATTTATCGATAAAGGGTTCGAGTAGTTCCTACAAGAACTCAGCGTCAAACATAGAGTCACATCAGTTGAACATCCGCAAGCGAATGGTCAAGTCGAAGCTACCAATAAAGTTATTAATAACGAGCTAAAAAGAAGTTCAACCAGGAAAAATGATTGCAAACAAAAGAAATTCCTGACATATTATGGGATTATCACTATACACTAAGGAGTTGTGTCTCAATAGTCTGAAACCCGATCTCTAACTCCTCAACAAACTTCTTATCCTTCCCCAACTTACCAACTTGGTGCTTCAATTTCTTGTTTTCCTTTTAGAGCTCAACCATAGCCGTTTTTAAATTAGGAAGCTTGGCCACCATCTTCTTTACCTCGACTCTATGTAAGTTAGCCTCCTCTAATTGTCGCTTTTTGTGAGTTTCGACCTTCTTTAAGGCTTTCCCCATGTTAAAGAGTTGAATGACCTTGGAAAATAGGGTAATGGCATGATTGGCAAGTTGATTTTGAAGAATGACCCTCTGCTTAGTCAAATCAGTTATCGTGTTCTCCAACTGTTTAACCTTGGTGGCCTCCTTACTTCTCTCCTCTTGGCTAACTTCCCTCCAATGGCACAATATTGTCAAGACTTGATCGGTATCACCTTGGCCGAATCAAGACATCCAAATGTCCTCACTTGGTCCAATAGACTAACATAAAAGGCAAACACAAAGTTCTTCCCCACTTCACCCTTAGAGTCTATGTTTACACATGTCATAACAATTTAACCTCAAGGTTTACAATTGAGACATGATCCACACAATTCAGGGTTCCATCGCTGTGAAAATGAAATTAGAAGGGGTAAATCGGGGCACAGTTGATGCTACCTTAGATCTCAGTTTAACATAATACACTCTTGTCAATTCAATATGTTTGGTATCTAGCTCCTAAAAAATGGTTACAACCACGGGCAAGAAAAGCTTTTGGGAGCTACCTATTGTAGACCCCAAATCTTGTTCGACTTCCTAATAAATCCAGAAATCACCTGTTTCGAAGATGGTCAAAACTTTGTTAAGTCCCTAGTAGCTTTTTCTAGGCTCCATTTAAGATAAAAAGAGTTTTAAAGAGGCAATAACAATCGAAAATTTTGTCAGGAACAACATATGGTCATCCAGGATAGTCAGACGGTCGTTCATGCCTACTTTAAGGCAATGGACGACCGTCCACTTAGCCTAGACGACCGTCCATTGCAACTTTTAGCCATGGATGGCCGTCCACTTTACATAAACGACCGTCCATGATCATTTTTTGCCATTGACGGTCGTCCACTAAGCCCAAACGACCGTCCACTTTTCCTGGCACGATTTCCTATAAATAGGAGTCTCATTTCTCATTTTTCACACTACTATTCACTCCTACTACTCTCTAGGAAGCCTTTTGGCACTTTAGAGTGACTCTGAGCATTATTCTGGAGTTTGAGTGAGCTTTTCAATTTTCGTTAAGGTAGAAATCGGTTAAGGAGGTCTCTCTTTGAGACATGCAACCCTCGATAGAGTGAAATTTTCTTTTTTGCGGGAGGAGCGTACTTGTAGAGTGCAGGGACTGCCAAAAAGCATCTTCAAGTTTCGAAGAGTTAATATAAAGCTCGCTTCAGAGGTTCCTTCCCTATTCTCCCTCTCTTTTACTGCTTTCTTTATCGTTTTCCTTATATGCATTAGATATTAGGGTCATGTAGACATTTAAATTCTGCAAGTAGATAAATAAATAGGGTAAAAGCATATTTTCTTCTAGTTCTTTATTTTATAAACTAGTCCATCATAGGGAACGCGAAAGGGACGTTGTAGGGTGCTAACACCTTCCCCACACATAACTAACTCCCTTACCCGACTCTGGTTATAATGGCCAAAGTTGGTTTTTTATAAAACCAATGTCTTTTTCCCTTTTTCAGTGTTTAAGGTTAAAACATTGGTGACGACTCCATAGAACCTTTTTTCAAAAACTTCATTCTTAAGATCAGTTCGGTTATCGGTCATCTTAAGAATGTCGACCATCTTTATGAAAAACACGAGTCATTCAAAATCATCGTGTCGCTCCGACCGCCTCTTCTGATGGCGGCAACACCTATTTTACCTTCTTGTACAATTTCTTAATCGAGGGCATAGGGTTAGGTCTAACTACTTTGATGGGAGAAAGCCTTGGCTTATATAACATGGGTGTGACACCCAACTTGTCACGAATCTTTTGGTAGTCAAATGAACTCCCCATAATTTTTGCAAGAAGAAACACAAACATTAGAAATAACACAAAAGTTGTAAGCAGAAAGCCCATTTCGATAATTCATTACCATTAAATTGAGTTATTTGATCCTCGACATAAGGTGTGAACAACAAATCCTTACAACTAATAAAACAAGGTAAGTCCTTTTGTACCATTATCATTAGTTTGTCCTCAACGGACAATAATTATTAACTCATGACTTAAATTTCACATGAGTATACTAATGAAGCAAAAAATGAAGAGAATTGTTAGGATGATAGAACAACAACTTGGTTGGATCATTCGAGTTGCACTTAAGTCAGAAAAAGTGAGTTTTAAATTTTTTGAAACCCGACCATGTTAAGATTTGTTCAGAGAAACCTGACTGACTTCTGAAATGTACTTCAGTTGATAAAAATACATGAACACATTAATTAATGCCTTTAAACGCATAAAGAAACACAACATCTTGAAGGATATAAAAAATGATAGTTGTTAGGATGCAATTGGTTAGGGGGAATTTGAAGGATAAACAACATATCGCATTCAAACTCAATGAAAGATATTTAACTCCTTAAAGAAACACTCATACGAAAATGAAATCATCTCCATCCATAGGAGGCTTTATATAAACTCTATCATTAGGGGAGCACGGAGTAAGGACCATCAAATGGACATAGACAAGGACCATCTAAACTCAAAAGCATAATGATGAACCTCATTCAATACCCAATAGAACTCAAAGTTGGAAATAGGAGAAAAGTTATCTTTACGGTTAGAAAAAGCAACACCACTCTTGTCTCCCATTTCTCCCTTTTGAACCTTAACAACTTGTTTGAGGGGATCCACTTTATGCTGTTGGGACATCAAAGCAACCACTAGAACAACAATGGAAGTGACCTTGACTTTTTCATATGAAGATGAGGTTCGTTTCAAACTCTTAGTGTCATTTGAGCTACTACTGATTGGATGCACATCACGAGATGTGAATCAACATCTGCTCTCTAAAAAAGGACATAACACAAGGGATCGAGATATTCGAACAAGTCTCCCTACATTATTCGTGATACTCGAAACTACCCGAGATATTTAGGACATACCCGATAAAATAAGGATGAAATATCTTGTGATTTTCAGGTGATTACAATCCTAATATTATTTTATAAAAGGTTTTGTATCTCTTTCATTATGCCATTATTATTCTTTTCACTTATTTTTATATTGACTTAAACATTGAAAAATCTTTCATAGGTGTTGCTCCCCTACCTTCACCTTCAACATACTAAAAAGGGATTAAAGAGACTCAATGGTCCCATAGAATCTAGATAATAAGAATTTTTAAATCACATGATTAAATCCATAAAATAAAAAATAAAAAAAATACAAATTGAACATTATAAAAGTGCAAAAAGCATTTATGTTCAACTCATTTTATTCCTTTTTTTTTCTTTTCTTTCTCTTCCTTGTTCTAACGAAAAAAAGAATGTAAGAATCATGCATGGCTTAATTTTTCCCTTATTTTGGTGTTAATCACTATATATGTCAAAATGAGCAGTTCACCTAGTCTGTCCTGATGATGTGGACGAATTAAAAAAAATTGATAGTTCAACCCGACCTATATTTTAAAACGAACCAAAATTTTTAACTTAGTCCTCCCTTATATTTGGTCAATGGACTGAGCTATTCTTTGCCTTATTGAATTAAAAAAATGTTAATATATTTATACATAAGGATGTCATATTTACACTTACCTATTAGTCAAATTTTCTTTCACTATCAATTTTTTTTTCATATTTTTTTTCTATAATTACTTATAAGTAATTTCAAAATACAAAATAATTTGAAATATATTCATAAATTTAATTTAAATAATTTAAAAAATATTCAATAATTATTTAAACTAAATTATAATATTATATTAGAATTAATATAATAAAATAGATATAAAAAATAGAGAAAACATAAACAGTATGAATAAGAAAAAAATATAAATTACAATCCATTAAGATAAGTAAATAAATAAGTCACTTTCCATTTTTTTTTCACAATACGTATGATATAGAAGAAACAAATAAAAAATAAAAGTAGGAAGAAAATAGCACATAATACTCAAACAATCAACAACCAGAAATAATAAATGAGATATGTAGTGTTATTTTGGATTTTGTAACATGCATGAATTCTCAAACAATTCAATAATCCAAAGTTAAGTAGTAAATGAAATAAGAACGAGAAAAGTAAGGTTTTGAATCGAGAAAAGTATCCATTATTTAATTAGACTTATATTTTATTAGTGTAATTTTCTCCCAATAAATCTTCTCAAAAACGCAATATCATCAATACAAGAAACCGTTCCAATCCAATTTAACAACAATCATCGGAAGTTCCGCCGTTAACAGATGGTGCTCCCTAGACAGCATGCAATCAGGGGAAATTCGTATCTTTTAAAGCATAATCCCATGTCACCGTCTCTTCTGCCATCATATATATTATTAAGACTAGTTAATGTAATTTTTCGTGTGTCTCTTTCTCAACATATCTCTCTCTAACGTTCATTGTAATCTATAAAATTGTGTTAGAAATGACATTGCATGGGATGAGTAAGATTATATCGTAATTGTTAGCATGCAGATGGATTCTTCTAAGTGTTGCTGTATTAGCCGCCTGACACTGAGAATCAAATTGGAATATTATGTTGAATTATCCTTCATGGATGGTGATGGAATATGGGACTTATCGAAACCGGGTGATCAATATCATTATCGTCATAATCCACTAGTCTCTATCTTTTCAGCCCTTAATTATATATTAACACTTCACAGCAACGTAGTGTGTGTGTCTGTGGAACTGGAACCGCGTCCCCTTCTCTCTCATACACTCTTACACTTCTTTTACTTGCCATGGCATCCACTTGGAACAGTTAACGATCAAACGTTTTGCATGGTCACTTAAGGTACGTCACTGTAGTTTCTTTTATTAATGTCTGATTGTGTCACCACTCTGGTTCTGACAATTTTGCACTCATTAATGTGTACGTTTGATACTTAAACGTGTTGTCCAAGTTTGCGTTTTTTGGCTCACGATGGAAGTGTAATTACAGCAAGTGCTACATACAATGCTCCAAGAAGTCCTTTAGAAGATGGATATTAAAATGCATACTTCGTAACCTGAGTTAATGTTAATTGTGAAATGTTTCTACATTTTCTGTTGCGAAACTATCGATGAAAAAGACCGACGAAAGTTTTTCTTTTCTGAATTTAGTCGCCAACATACCATCATCGTGAAAACTTCTTCTTTTTGTGATATATTTCTCAAGTTTCTTGTGGAAACTTCTCCTATCTTAGTCATTGAGTTGGGAGAACAATTCAAATCTTCAATTTTGAATCTTTAACGTATTTTAATAATATATTTTAAAAGATCTAAAGAATTGAAGTTAGAAATTTGAATTGTTCTCGAACATACTAATTAAAGTTCAACCACTAGTAGGCTCAACGCTGAATAGAAAAGCATAGGCGGATTTAAGGGGGAGGGGTCACCTGGCCCACGGTCCCCTACCAAACATTTAATTTATATATAATAATAATAATAATTTTTAAATGAAATAAAAAATAATTTTAAAATATAAATATATTTTTTAAATTTTATCACTTATAATAAATATCATTAATATTCTCATCCACAATTTTTTTACTAATAATAAATATTTTTTTCTTTTTCCTTTCCTTTTTATTTTCCCATTTCAACTTTTTATGTTAAACATTTATTTTTTTTCACATTTTTTTTATCACTAGTTCATTTTTATATTCTTCTCATTCACAATTTTACTTAAGAATATAAAATTTATAAGTTTTTTTTTTAGTTTTCAAATTTTAATTTTTTATATTTTATTTCTTCATATCATAAAAATTGTATTTTTTACTTTTTTTTATTCTTTTAGTTTTTTTTCTACTCTTGACATTGGAGGAAGTTAAAAATAAAAAATAAAAAAATACTTCTTAATAATTTTCTTGAAATAAAGAACAGTAAACAACTTTTTTTTTATTATTATAACAAATTAACATGTGTAATATAAATAAAAATATGAAGGATAGATATATATGTTTTTATTTTCTCTGAATTAGTTAGTTGTTTTAATGTTTTATAATTCTCTATTTTAAATAGGAATGACAAAACGGGTCGATCTGATCTAGTCGATCTCACAAGCTAACCATAATATGACGGGATGGGTTAGTATTTTTAGCACGTTTTGACCGCTCTACTAAGCCCGCTAACCCAGTGAGCTAGCCCACGATCCGCTTTACTAATAATTTTTTTTATTGTCATATAATACAAAGAGTCAGAAAAATAATATATAATATAAATATTTATAAAAAAAGAATTCTAAAAGTCACAGTGTTTCATAAAGAGAAATCATAAAGTCTCTAGGGATGACAAAACGGGTCAGGCTCGGTGGGGCGGGTTGGTGTTTTCACCACTAGCCCGCTTTGACCCGCCCCAACCCGCGGGATGGGCGGGCCAGCCCGCGACCCACCTAATTAATAAAAATTAATTTTTTATTGTAATAAAGTTAATTATAAAGATAATATATAAAGTTAAAAATTTTGAAAAGAGAATTAAAAAAGCTTCACTCTCACAGAAAATATTCTCCTTACTCGAAACACAACATTCTCTCTCCTGTTCTCCTTGTTCATCCTAAGCACTGATTATTTTTATCCTTATGACTTCAATTAAAAGTGTAAGAATTACTCAACCAAGAATAATGTAAAGTTTTATCAAATAAAAAAGATATAGGTATTTGAATTTTTCAATATAAAAAATATAAATTTTATAAGTTTTAACATTATATATATATATATATATATATATATATATATATATATATATATTTGTAATTATTTATTATTATGTAAATTTTATTATTGTTCTAAATTATAATTTCTTAAAACAATGTATTGATTTATATTATTAAATTGAAATAATATATATATATATATATATATATATATTGAATTATTGACAAACAAATAATAATCTTATTATTAAATTTATTGAAATTTTTTATTTTAAAAAATAATTTTTTTTTCTAAATTATGACTGGTCAATCCAGTCAACTCATCCCTTGTAGGCGGCCAAGGTCTATAGCCCGTCATGACTATAATGGGTCGACCCGCCCCACTTTTAGTGGGCCAAAGGCGGGCGGACCAAAACGGGCGGTCGACTCGCTTTGCCATTCCTAAGTCTCATTATCTCACTACTAAGAGAATTTAAAAAGTTTTATAATTATTTAAACTCACGGGAAACACTTTCCTTTCACAAGCACAAACTCATCTCCCTTTTGTCCTCTTACTCATCATCTCCTTCTTGTCCATCCTTCTTCATAAGGTAAAAATTATATATATCTCATACTTTTTAACATAAAAAAATAATTTTTTACTATTACATACATGTATTTATTATTATATAAATTTTATCTTAATTTAATTGTTCTAAAATATAATTTATTAAAATAATATATCAATTTATATTATTAACTTGAAATATATATATATATATATATAATTATTGACAAAGATAATTTTATTATTAAATTTATTGAAAGATTTGGTTTAAAAATAATAAAATAAGAAATATGACGGTCCGATCGACCATCGCCACGCTTTTGGTAGGTCAAAAGCGGGACAGATCGACTCGTTTTGTCATCCCTAATTTTAATATTAAAATGTAAAAAAAAATTTGAGGTTAAGTTTTAAAGATGTTTTAAAAAAATCATAGACTCATTTTTCAAGAAAAAAAGGATAAATAACTTGAAAAATATAAACAAAAAGTATATTCATTATCTAATATGAAATAAAACATATACAACGTATTTATAAGATACAAAATATGTATATCTAATTAAGTTACTCGAAAACTAAAATATTTTATAATCATACCAAATCCTAATTAAATAATATACGTACAATGATATTTTGCAGAGAATTAAAAGAAAATAAATCTCAACATTCCCTCTCAAATTGGTGCATATAAATTCCATATGCCCAAATTGACAAGTCATTTTGAGAATATTTTATTTTAGATGACATTTGTGAAGATATAAGCTAACTAGTCTTCCGAACGAATAATAGACAACTCTATAATATTCTCTTCTATATTTTCCTTGACAAAAGATCTTGCAAGAATAATCTTAGTAACAAACTTTCACGAATTTCAAGTGTCAATCTTTAAGCTCAACTTTTGCACTTGAGCAAGATATCACATTTAGTTTTTTACTTCCCCATGTAGCAAAATTACCACAAATAACTCTAAAGTAACCCAATATTTATTGTTTATCTTCTAATGATCTAGTTCAATCAAGTATCAATATATATCTATTTGTTAATTATTTATATTTTTTTATGAATAATAATCTTTTTCCAGGTGTTGACTTTAAATATTTTAAAATGTACGTAGTTCTATTTATATATTGCTCTCTAAGATTGTGCAAAAATTGATTGATAACACTTAATGCATAGGCAAGATCAGTTATTGTGTGTTAAGTATATCAATCTCCCTATAAGTCTTTGGTAATTTTGTTTATCAATTTGAGACTTGATCTGATGTAATATATATCTAATGATATCTAAATGATGTCATATATTTTGTAATCCTTTCAAACCATGTTCATGGAGATTGTTTCAACTCATACAAATTTTCTTTTTTCAATTTGCATACCTTCTTTTATGTTTTTTTTTTTAGTACCATGCAATCTGGTGGGAGTTCCATATACACACGTCTTCAGTTAATTTCCCCATGTAAAAATGCATGTTTTACACCAAATTGCTTTAATAATCAATCCAAATTTGTCATCAAAGACAATAATACTTGAATAGTATTAATTTCTGCTATAGAAGTAAACGTCTCTGTATAATTAACCATATATGCTTCGATATATCCTTTTGTTACTAATCTTACTTTATATCTTTCTATTGCACCGTCTGTTTTGTATTTAATAGTGTAAATACACCAACATCCTACTAGTTTCTTTCCTAGTGGACAATCAACCGTATCAAAGTATCATTCTTTTGAAGGGAGTTCATCTTCTTATTATAACAGTCTTCCATATTGGATCAGATAAAACTACCTACGAATTGTTAAGGATAACTACAATAGATAATTGATTCATAAATATTTTATTTATTTATGACAATCTATGATTCAATAGATATTGACTAATAAGATATTTAATTTTACTAGAAAGTTATGACTCATGAGTAGGTTTAAGAATACATGTAATAAGACGATTTAACAATTGTTTTATGGTCAACAATGATGTGTATCATATTCATTAAAAGATTCATATTGTACTTCAATATTATCTCCATACAGAGGTTTATATGACACTTTAATGTTATTCCCACTGAGATGTTCTTGTGAGACTTTTCCACTAAGAGGTTCATGTGAGACTTCAATAAGAGATTCATGTAGAACTTTAATGTCATATAGTACAAAATTCTTGTGATAATTCTTTAATATCGATTTATTTTTCATCTCTTAAAGGGTAATCACATGAAATTATATCATTTAAAACCATATTATACTCTTGATTTTATATTCTAGAGTTTAGATTTCTAGAATTTCTTGTTGGTTGCCTCCCTGAAAATCAGACTCGAAGGAAAAATATATTGTATCCTCATGAAAACCCACATTCGTTGACAAGTAGGAGGATGATAACACCTATATCATTTTTTATATATAACATATCTAACAAAAACATTGACTAACCCATGGAGCCAACTTATTGCATTGATGTTTATCAAGATGAACACATGCAACACATCCAAATATATGAGGGGTAAATTAGGAACAATTGGAGTGACAGTTAAATTATGGAGTGTTTCAAAAAAGAGTTTTAAAACTAGTAGAACTTGAGGGAATTTAATTTATTAAATATACCGCTAAAGTAAGAGTTCCCCCCTAATAAATAATGGAATGTGTGCCTCAATCAATGAAATACAAACAACTTCTAACAAATGTTAATTTTTCTCTTAACAATTCCATTTTGTTAAGGTTTATCAGGACAAGTAGTTTGATCAATAATTTTATTAACTTCTAAATATTGTTAGAGTTTACAATTTTTATACTTCCCACCATTATGACAATGTAAAACCTGAATTTTAGCATCATATTGAGTTCTTACCCTTTTATGAAAATTATTAAGTATAACCAAATCATTCTTGTACCATCATCAATAAAAGTAACATAACAACAAGATCCACTTAAAATTTGAATTTTAGATGGATCCCACACATTAGATTTGACATGAGACAATTTTTTACCCAAGACAACAGCAAATGGTACTTTTGACCCACAATAAAATGACGACTTTTTGCCTAAGACAATAATCGAAAAGAAGTTAGGTTTTTGCTCTGATACCATATTAAAGTTCCAACATAAAACAAATTGACAATATATAAAGTAGTCTAACATATATTTAAACCATATCACATGAGATAAGGTCGGCGACGTGGGACTTCCATCAACAAATGATGTTCTATGACTATTTGCTAGTTCATAAACATCACAATTAAAACTAGAAACATCATGTTTTTTAAATAAAGTATAAAATAATTTTTTTAAATACCCAAATGAGGTATGACCAAGGCGTTGATGTCACAATCAAATTTCATATTTTTTTCTTCCTTAGAGTTATCAACATTTAATGTTTGTTGTAACACATCATATTTTTTAAAAGATCTAGGTGATATAAGTTTTCTCTCTAAATACCATAACTAATTGATTGTTTTGTTTTGATATATTTAAAAACCCAAGAGCCAAGATAAAAAATTACCACACAAGATAAGTCACTTGTTATTTTGAGAAACAAATAAGTTTAAAGAAGAAATAATAAAGACAAAATCAAGATTTAAACTATCAAGTAAGATTTAAATATCTTTCGCCCATAATTTAGGCTTTATATTTTCATATACAAGTAATATTTTTGTATAGATGATTTAATTTTGGTGATCTTACTAAGATCAAATATCATATGATTTATTGTTCCAATATCTCGTAATTCATATATCATTAAAAATATTAATAATTTTATCAAGATTATTTATAGTTGTTTTTAGAGAAAATACATATTCACTTTATTTGATAGTGAAGACCTCATTTATCGACTTTGACATTTGTATCTCTTTCTTATCATTGTAACATGCTTTTGAAATAGTATTGAAAATTTACTGAGTTTGAATAACGAGAGAAACTAATTTCATTTTAGGTGTATCAATTTTTTTTCTATCATTTAGAGATTTTAAAGGATTTAAAATCTAAAAGATTGTCGCCGCTTCGGATAACAACTTGAAAAATATAAGTTAAAATATATTTATTGTCTTATATAAAATAAAATATGTACAATCTATATTCATATTTTACAAAAAAAAAAAAAATCTCAACAAAATAATAATGAAATAAATTTTAAGTATATTGATCCCCAATCATTTAAATTTCTAGTTCCACACTCTCTGGTACTTCCGAATTTGATAGCATTGGTACTGAGTTTGTCATTGGTCTCAACAGGTTTCACAGATTTCTGGTTTCAAATTCATACAAGATGGATCTAGAGAGACAAATAGAGGAGCAGTTCTCCAAATTGCACCCTTCGTTGCCAGAAAACACCAGAATTGGAATAGTTGGTGCTGGTCCAAGTGGCTTATCAGCAGCTTATGCACTAGCCAAGCTTGGTTATAAGAATATCACAGTCTTGGAGAAACATCATACGGTTGGTGGCATGTGTGAATCAGTAGACATTGAAGGTATATCTCGATTGAAATCTCTGAAGTCCTAACTAATTCAAGTGGCAAAAGGTTTTCACCACTTGTAAATCTCTATGCAGGAAAAGTTTATGATCTAGGTGGGCAAGTTCTGGCAGCAAGCAGTGCTCCCGTCATTTTTCACTTGGCCAAAGAGACAGCCTCGGAACTAGAAGAATTGGACTCCCACAAGCTTGCTGTCATTGATCATTCCTCTGGAGAATATCAAGATATTAAAGTTGCTGATGATTATGTATCTGTTATATCACTTACATTGGAAATCCAAGTTAGTTTCTGCTCTCTACTTCTGTCTTTTATAGACACCTAATGGTTGTTTTTCCCTAGTTCTATGACTTGAAATTTTTATGCGGTTAGTTCTCCTTGTGCTATTGGCAGGAAAAGGTGAAGAATTGTAATCGTATTGGGGTCCATGCTGTTAGTGGGATTGCGTCAGACTTAACTCAAGAATATCTTGAACATCATGGACTCAAATCCGTTCCTAAATCTGTAGCTTATGGTTACACTGCTTCAGGATATGGATATATTCAAGACATGCCTTATGCCTACCTTCATGAATTTACTAGAACGTCCATGGCGGGAAAAATTCGACGATTTAAAGATGGATATACTAGTCTTTGGCAGAAGATTGCTGAATCGCTTCCTTTAAAACTTCGCTGTAACACTGAAGTACTGGCAATCAGGAGGAAATCTGATAGTGTGGCTGTTGATACCAAGACCTTAAATCAAGTTGAAACTCTGGAATTTGATAAGATAATAATCTCGGGCTCATTTCCATTAAAATATGGAAGAACTTACAGATCACTGCCTTCAACTTGCATAGGTACGTACAATTCATACTGCTCTATATTTATGTACGGTATTTTTATTTTCTCCAGCTTCAAATCTGATTAAACAAGTCTTGTGGCAGAGTGTGAAACAGAAGTAATGGATGCAAGTGACCTTGAAAAGGAATTGTTCAGCAAAGTAGAGACAAATGACTACTACACCACTGTTTTAAAGATTAACGGGCTAGAACATTTGCCTGTTGGATTTTATTATTTTAGCGAATACATGGAAGACCCCAGCACTATTGGATATCCTGTTGCAATGCAAAGATTTTATGCTGACACTAACATATTCTTATTCTGGTCCTATGGCAATTCTGCTGATATTAAGGGACCAGAAGTCATGGATCTTGCGATCAAGACGGTAGAATCCATGGGGGGAGAAGTTGAGAACGTCATTCTTCAACGCCGCTTTATGTATTTTCCTCATGTTAGTAGCCAAGGTATTTGTCTATTTGATTTGCCTTTTCAAAGTTCAATACTTTTCTCCATGAAAGAACTCTAAATTCTAAAGCTTCAATACAGATATGAAAGATGGTTTTTTTGAAAAGTTGGAATCAAAGCTTCAAGGTTCAAGGAATACTTATTATGTAGGTGGACTTATGGCGTTTGAGCTTACAGAGAGAAATTCATCTTATGCCATGGCTCTGATCTGCAAGAACTTTGCACATAGAAATGATTTCCCAATATTTCCTTATACCAAGGTAATTTGTCATTTATATGTATTTTGAGGCTTTTTTACGTATGCGATCAATAAAAGAAAAAAAAAATTACGTCATAAAGTCAACTTTGAAAATTTTTACTAAAGAAAGATTAAATCGTATTTAGAAATACGATTTTATAATGAAGATATTGTATTAATTCTGATAAGGGAAGACTATTAAACTCGTACCATGGGACCGATATGTCTCGTCTTGAGTTTGACTGGAAAAAATCGAGTTGGCTAGAGGTGGGATGAGTTTAAGTTTTGTCCGCTTTAAAAAGTTGGCGGGGCGTGGATGGTAATGTCATGTCTACTCCGTCCCCGTCCCAACTTTATACTTAAATTTAAATTTTAAAATATTAATATTTTAAAAGTATTTCTTTTTCTTTTTCTATTACATACAAGGTTTTTTTTTATATTTTACCATTTTTACTTTTCTTCTACTCACTTTTTAATTTTTTTGTCTTTTTTAATATTTTATATCAATTAGTTTATTACATTATTTTATTTCTCTTACCTTTCAGTTTTTCATATTTCCTTAATCTCTCCAATCAATTTTTGTTTTAATTTTTTCAACCAATTTGATGAACACAAAGTTAGTTTTTTTTCTTCTTTATCCTTTTCTAAATATTTTACATAAATGTAGTAACTAATATTATTTTATTTATAATTTATATTTATTAGATTTTATTATATCATATTTTTTGGATATTATTATTCTTATTTGTCATATATTAAATTTTATCCTAATAAAATAATTATATTTTAAAGGATTAAAAAAATTGATAATTTAAACTTTTATTACTTGAATTATTTAAATAATAATTAAATTATTAAATATTTTCTTATAAACTATATATTTCATATTTTTAAATGACAACTTAAAAATAAATTAACTTATATATATAATTAAAATGTTTGAATACAGTATAATAATAATAATAATAATAATGTTATAAATATTATATATATATATATATAAATAAAAAATAATAAAATATTTCTTTTACATATATATTTTAATATAAATATAATAAAATAAAATATATATTTAATTAATAATAATTACAAATTATAAAATTATAAATATTTATTTATATATAAAAGATATATAGTAAAATTAATTTATTATAAATATACTTATATTTTTAAAAATAATATATATCGGGGACACTACGTGGGCGGAGAAACCCAAAACCTGACGGGATCGGGGACTTAATTTTTAACCCGGCAAAAATCGGGACGGAGACGGGACAGTTAAAAATTTTGGGGCGGGGATTGGGGAGGCAAAGTCCGCCCCCACCCCACCCCTTTGTCGGGCCTAGGCATGGCAACGGGGTGGGACGGGGTGAGTTTTGCCTCCTTGATCCCCACCCCGATCCCCGCCGGGTTAGAAATTAAGTCCCTATCTCCGTTGGATTTTGGGTGTCCCGCCCGTCCCCGATCTATATTATTTTTAAAAGGATAATTATATTTATAATAAATTAATTTTACTATCTATTTTTTATATATAAATAAATATTTATAGTTTTATAATTTATAATTATTATTAATTAAATATACATTTTAATTTATTATATTTATATTAAAATATGTATGTAAAAGAAATATTTAATTATTTTTTATTTATAACATTATTATTATTATAATATCTGTATTCAAATATTTGAATACTTATAATATTATTATTATAATACTGTATTCAAACATTTGATTTTATATATATAAGTTAATTCATTTTTAAGTTGTCATTTAAAAATATGAAATATATAGTTTATAAAGAAATATTTAATAATTTAATTCTTATTCAATTAGTTTGAAGTAATAAAAGTTTAAATTATCAATTCCTTTAATCCTTTAAAATATAATTATTTTATTAAGATAAAATTTGATATATCATAAATAAGAATAATAAGATAAAAAAATATGACATTATAAAATCTAATAAATATAAATTATAAATAAAATAATATTAGTTATTACTAAGATTTATGTAAAATATTTAGAAAAAGATAAAGAATAAAAAAAATAATTTTGTGTTCATCAAATTGGTTGAAAAGATTGAAAAACAAAACAAATTGATGGGAAAGATTAAGGAAATGTGAAAAAACTTAAAGGTAAGAGAGAGAATAATGTAATAAATTAATTGATATAAAAGACAAAAAAATTAAAAAGTGGGTAGAAGAAAAATAAAAATTGGTGAAATATAAAAAAAGACCTTATATGTAATAGAAAAAAATGAAATACTTTTAAAATAATAATATTTTAAAATTTAAATTTAAATATAAAGTCGGGCGCGGGTCGGGGTGGAGATTATATTACCCATCCCGCTCCCGCCCGACTTTTAAAGCGGGAAAACCCGAACCCGCCCCGCCTCGGTCAACTCGAGTTTTCCCCGTCAAACTCGGGACAGGAGCAAGTCGGTCTCCACGGATACGAGTTTAATTGTCATCCTACCTATGTATGACGAGATCACTGTATTTATAATATTAATAATGAAATTATACAATCTTATATTATATAGAGATTTTTTTAACTTATATTTAAGATGACTTTAGCTCATTTTACCGTGCTGAACAAACATAACACAAAGAGTTATTAAATTTGATATGAAAGAACCATCAAATAAATAACTGCAGACAATAATAAGAAGGAAGAAAAAAAATAAAGAATTGAGAGTGGCTTTTAGTAAAAACTTTTAAAATCGACCCTAACGTACTCGTTTTTTTTTTTTTTTTTTCGACCCATACTAAAAAAGCCGTATTTTGAAAAATCAATGATTTGAGAAGTCTAGATTTATTGAATTTAGATGGTCATGTTTTTCAAATAGAACTGCCCCTCATTAAATTATGTTTTATGCAGAATTTGTTTCCCTTGCAAACTGAGTGCCATAGAAAGAATCCTAAAGAATTAAGTGAATTAGAAGGAGTGCAATTTCCTAATTTGCCTACTTTGAATAGCTACTTAAAGCACTGGGGAACTCATCCAATCACACAAAACAGAATTCTCTATACTTGGATTAATGAAGAAGGGACTCCAGTATGCCGCAGGACCTACAAAGAATTGCATTTTAATTCTGCTTGCATTGCTCATAAGCTTGTAACAAGCCAAAAGCCGGTTATCAAGCCAGGTGACAAGGTTCTCCTGATCTATGTCCCCGGTTTGGATTTTATTGATGCCTTCTTTGGATGCCTAAGGGCTAAAGTCATACCAGTTCCAATTCTTCCTCCAGACCCCATGAAAAGAAATGGACAAGCACTAATGCAGATTGAAAATATTGCCAAGTCATGTAGCATTGTGGCAATTTTATCTACAGTTGCTTATCATTCAGCTGTCCGTGCAGGTTCGTTGAAAAATTTGATCTCGTTAATTGGAAAAAATGGGAAATCCTTAGCTCGGTGGCCGAATCTTCCATGGTTGTATACTGATACATGGGTCAAGAAGTCCAAAAGTATGCTTTTGGAACATCCTAATGAACAATGTGAACCTGAGCCAGGTGATTTATGTTTCTTGCAATTTACCTCAGGTTCAACTAGTGATGCTAAAGGAGTCATGATCACTCATGGTGGGCTAATTCACAATGTAAAGTTGATGCGAAGAAGATACAAGAGCACCTCAAAGACAATGCTAGTAAGCTGGCTTCCTCAGTATCATGACATGGGGCTGATTGGGGGACTTTTTACATCTCTTGTAAGTGGTGCATCTGCAGTATTATTTTCGCCAATGACATTTATCAAGAAACCACTCTTATGGCTTGAAACTATTAGCAAGTATCATGCAACTCATAGCGCTGGCCCCAACTTTGCCTTCGAGTTGATGATTCGAAGATTGGAGTCTGACAAGGACAAGCTACGTAATTTAGACCTTTCATCCTTGACTTTTCTTATGGTTGCTGCTGAACCAGTGAGGCAGAAGACCCTGAAAAGATTTATTGAGCTAACCAGTCCGTTTGGCTTATCTGAAAAGGTGATGGCGCCTGGATATGGCCTAGCAGAAAATTGTGTGTTTGTCTGCTGTGCATTTGGAGAAGGTAAGCCAATCACAGTTGATTGGCAGGGAAGGGTTTGTTGTGGATATGTTGATCATGAGGATGCAGATATTGACATTAGAATAGTTGATCCAGAAACTTTTGAAGAGCTTCTGGAAGATGGAAAGGAGGGCGAAATCTGGATTAGTAGTCCAAGCGCAGGAATAGGATACTGGGGAAGGGAAGAATTGAGTCAAAAAACTTTCAGGAGTGAACTCCATAACCGTCCTGGACGTAGCTACACAAGAACTGGAGACTTGGGACGAATAATTGGTCAGAAGCTATTCATCACTGGCAGAATCAAGGATCTTATCATTGTTGCTGGAAGAAATATTTACTCAGCTGATGTTGAGAAGACAGTTGAGACTTCGTCTGACATTCTTCGTCCTGGTTGCTGTGCTGTCATTGGAGTTCCCGAGGAAATTTTATCAGCAAAGGGGATTTCCACTCCAGATGGCTCTGATCAGGTTGGCTTGGTTGTGATTGCTGAAGTAAGGGATGGTCAACCAGTCACCAAAGATGTGATTGAAAAAATTAAGACTCGTGTGGTGGAAGAACATGGAGTCAATGTCGCTTCCATCAAGTTGATCAAGCCCAGAACCATCAGCAAAACAACATCAGGAAAAATCAAGAGATTTGAATGTGTCAAACAGTTCAGTGATGATACACTGAGCTTGATACCACAAGGTACAAGACCTGTTTTGAAAAAGAAGTCTTTGTTAAGTTCATTTACTACAGGAATGTTGAGAGAAGGAAAGACATCAGGGCCACTTGCACCTCGGAAAAGGATCAGTAAGAATGAAATTGAAGAGTTTTTGAAAGGGCTAATATCTGAGCAGACCGGAATCTCAGTCAACAACATCTCAGTCACAGACAACTTGACATCGTATGGAATTGACTCCATTGGTGTGATTAAAGCAACTCAAAAACTCTCAGATTTCTTAGCAACTCCGATTGCAGCCATAGATGTTTTCACTGCATCCTGCATTGAAGAATTGGCTAACTTCTGTGAGGATCTTCTATCAAAGTCTCAGCCTCAACTTATAAACAATTCATCCAATGTTCCAGAAGCTCAGACTGATCCCACAGAATTGATTGTGGAGGTATCCAAGTCTTGCCAGTTTGGTATGCGTGTACTTCAACTCCTATCACTTGTTTATATTTCTATCATTCTGGTGTCTCCTGCATATCTATCCATCACTACTTATCTAAATTTCATCCCAAGTGCCAGTGCATGGATAAATGGGTTTCCCTGGTCACATTACTTAATTTCCCTGACTTTCGCACCTGTTGCTTGGATTCTTTGCATGGCTTCTACTTGCATTTGCATTTCATTATTTGGGAGCTCTTTCTTGGGGCCAAACCATGCCCTTACCTCTGAAATTTCCATCTATTCAATAGATTTTCTTAAGTGGTGGACATTATATAAGGCCCAAGAAATTTCCTCTAAAGTTCTGGCGATACACCTCAGAGGAACAGTGTTTCTCAAATTCTGGTTTAAGATGCTGGGTGCAAGGATTGGATCCTCAGTTTTACTTGATACAGTTGACATCACTGACCCATCTTTGGTGTCAATTGGAGACGAAGTTATCATCGCTGAAGGCGCGTTGGTTCAAAGCCACGAGGTAAAGAATGGAATTTTATGTCTCCGTCCTATTAGGATTGGCAAATGTTCTTCCATTGGACCTTATGCTGTTATCCAAAAAGGAAGTGTTATTGAAGAAGGTGCTGAGATACAGGCCTTGCAAAAGGTTGGACAAGACCAACATGTGTTCAAACCTGCAGAGCTTAACAAAGTAAGAAATGCTTATAAAAATATTTTATATATTCTGAACATATATTATTAGGTGATTTTTTTTAATATCCGACATTCTCCCTCAACCCAGACACACCCACACCCATACCCTATGCAGTTTGTTTAATATTGAGATTTCATTATACTTCTACTAAAGAAGCATTTTCATCCTTTGTTGCTCCAAATCTCACCACTTCATTTAAATAGCTCCTGCAGTCACTTTGTCTTTCTTCTCAAGTCTTGTCTGTGCAATTTTTTGGAGTGTAGGAATGTATATTTTATAGTACTTTTATGTAATTATGGGGTGAGCTCAAAGTCAATTGAAGCTAGAACTATTAACTAATGCCTTTTCCTTTTTATTTCAGAAAACAGAGCAGCCTGTCAATGCCAGCAAAACTCAATATGATATTATTTACCACTTTATGGGAATCTATCTTGTTGGCTTTCTCAGCTCCCTCGCTGCGGTCATCTCCTACTTCTTATATATTAGGTTCTTCAACCAACCTCCATCACCTCAACACTTTTCCTTTGTTTGCATAGGTGGGGCCTTCTATTGGATCCCGTTTACAATCGTTGCATATGCTACCATGTTTTCCGAAGTCTCATCAAACCCCATCACCTTTTCCATTTCATTTACGACTGCCTACTTGCTTCATGGTTTCATACTCATCATTCTCACCACTGCTTTTACTCGTCTCCTAAAAAATAGTCAAAACCAAACACAATTTAAAACCTGGCTTCGATGTCAAGTGACAGCTTCCTGCCACCTTAGATGTGCAAAGCTTCTCTCCGGAACAGAAGTCTTCTGCATATATCTACGCCTTTTGGGCGCCAAAATTGGAAAGCATTGTTCCATTAGAGCCATCAACTCAGTTTCAAATCCAGAGTTAATGTCAATTGGTTCTGGTGTCCATCTTGGAGATTTTAGCCGGATAGTTACAGGTTTTCATTCTTGGAGTGGATATGTTATTGGAAAAATTGAGGTTCAGGACAACTCAGTTATTGGCAGTCAAAGTCTAATCCTCCCTGGTTCTCTAGTCCAAAAGAATGTCATTCTCGGTGCACTTTCAGTTGCTCCCATGAATTCTACACTCCAAGAGGGTGGTGTCTACATTGGATCACAATCCCAAGCTGTCATAAGGAGCTCAGTGAAGAATGCTTATGATGAACGGATACAAGATATGGACGAGATAAGCAAGAAAAGAGTTGGTTTGTCTCCAGAACTGCACAAAAATGACTCACAGAAAGTGACCCTGACCAGAACATGGTTTCAGACCTTCTCAGCACTATTCACTCAGCCACTGTTACAAACAGTGTTACCTCATGTGGTGCTGGGTTTGGCAGTTTTTGCACCCTTGAATGTTCTTGTTTACCAAAAGAGTGCCAAGAAGCTTCCAATATATTGGTTGCTACCCTTGTTTTGGGTTCACTCTGGAGCCTTAGCATCATTGGCATGTGTGATAGCCAAATGGATTCTTGTAGGAAGGAAGAAAGCAGGAGAAACAGTGCCTATATGGAGTCAAAGGATCATATTGGACAGCACATGGCAGGCCATTAGAACCTTAGTCGGAGACTATTTTATGGACATGACTAGTGGATCATTTTGGTTTGTGCTGTGGATGAAGTTGATGGGTGCAGATGTGGATATGGAGCGTGCAGTTTACGTAGATAGCATGGGAGCCTTATTGAACCCCGAAATGATGAAGATTGAGAGAGGGGGTTGTGTAGGAAGAGAAGCCTTGCTCTTTGGACATGTGTATGAAGGGGAAGGAGGAATGGTGAAATTTGGAGAGATCAAAATTGGAGAAGATGGGTTTGTAGGGAGTAGAGCTGTGGCCATGCCAGGTGTGAGACTAGAGAATGGGAGCAATCTTAGTTCTTTGTCACTTGCCATGAAAGAAGAAATCATTAGATCAAGGTGAAAAAGTATTTTTACTCATATGCTAGTTTGTTTGTGCAATGACTAAGTCTTGTTATTTTAGACTCAGGATCTTATATGATTAAATGATATTAGGATAATGTATGATTAAATAATATGCATCGCGAAATTCTCCTTGAATTTCACGTGTATTCCTCGCTGAATACTTTTGTAATTGAAATCCATGCAATCAATCGGAATTTAATGCTGTCAAAGTTGGTCGAAATTTATACTGACAATTGAACAAATTTATGAGATTGATTCAATGAATGGAAAGATTTCTGATTTTGGTGAGAATCTTACAATTAACAATAGAGTGTAGAATTTAAATGGTCTCGCTAAACTTCTCAACTAAATAAAAAATGCATAAAGCATGAGAATGAAACGGGTATTTTGAAGTTTGCAAGACAAGCATACCATGACAGTGTCGTGAAATGGCCCCACCCAAAATCATTGGAGGGGTCATCTAAACGATTTTTCTTTTGCTTCCTCCCATTAATTAAGAGCCCCGTGTCCGACACGGACGCCGCCGACATCCCTACGAGATTCTCACCTTGACACGTGCCACAACCTCAAACGTCTTATTACCTCGGAATAGTGTGCTTGTCACATTGTTACTGTCTCTCCATCCCCATTTTGCCCCTCTCTTTGTCTTTTTCTCTTTCTTTGTTAATTATAATCACTCTTATTCGTTCTCACACTACCAACAAGGAGGTTCATATCGTCAAATCACTGCAAATACACACTCTTACCCATCAATCTCCATACGGGTTTCCAAAAAGCTTCTAAATTTCTGGCCAGAAACCTGCAAAAAGCAAGCTTCAAGAGAGAGAGTGACAAAAAAAATGAAACAAAACAAAGGGTTCTTTATTGCGCCATTCCTCTCTTCTTCGTGCTTCTATCTCTACTTCTATAATACAATGGCCACAAAGAAACGTCTAAACCTTGTCATCTTCATTTTCCTTATTTCTCTACCATTTGTTAAATCCTCTACTTCAAGTGAGTTCAAGAAAACCACCCTTCATTTTGTTTTTGGCTCTGTTATGTGTCAAACAAACATGGTAGGAAGCGGTTCCACACAGACAAATACAGAGGTATATGATATAATACAAAACTAGAATCGTTACTAGTTATTTGGGTTGTTTTTTATTTTATGTTGGTTTTACTTGTAGGTTGCAAGATTTGGGAATGAAGCTGCTTCTCCTCGCATAGTTGAAGACTCGGCAAGAGAAGTTCCAACTGGACCTGACCCTCTCCATCACAACAACCACCCTGTAGGCCATTGAATTTCCTTCCTTAAAAAACACTCATATATCTTAGTACATGTTAGGTTCATGCCTTTTCCACCTCTTTTACTACATTCATAATCCATATCATGTATTCACTGCTTATGGTTTTGACATAGGGGCCATCTTCTGTAATGTGCATTCTTTGAACATAATCAGAAACTGTTATACTTAATTGGGGTCGATATATCTGTTAATCTTGTTTGTTTTCCATTCTCTTCATCGTTATGTTGTGAAAGAAAACAGTACGGTGTTGGCAGTCCTTATTGGTAGTTGCATTTTCAGAGTTGCGGTCTTCTTGTTCTATTTTCCGCTATTATATTTCAAGTTCAGCCATTGGTGCAGCAGCAGATTGGTACAATTTCAAGTGGATATTAATGGGAAATCAAAGGAGTTGAAATGGGGCAATTTTAAATAAACTCTGCTTGAAAAAGATGTTGCTACTTCTGAAGGGAACTGGTCCAAAAAAATCCTACACACTTTTCAACTCACATAAAAGTTGTCGATTTCACAAGAATATTTTCATGTCATATGATATTTTCTTTCCTTAGACTACATATACAAATTCACAAGCCAATTCTGTTTAAGTGAGGTATATTTACAATTAATATAATGAATATGGTTTTTTCAATATGAAATATTTTTACCTGAAAAACTCAAATCTCAAGGGAGAAAACATGTGGGTATTGCTGAACTCACCATAGCAATCCTTTGAATTTTTAAAGAGTATTGAATTTTGATATAACAAGTTAGAGAAATGTTTGCAGCATACGTTTTAATATATTTTTTTTAGCAAATTACGATGTGATTTATCATTATTGCATCTTATAGTTTTCTCTTTTGAAATATTTTTTAATCTCTCCTAAAATAATAAAAAAGTTATTTTCTTGGAGCGTATTCTAAAGAAAAAAATTAAAGTTAAATATGTTATTTGTCCTTATATATATATACTATATATATATATATATATATATATATTTTAATTTGATTTTAATCCTTATATTTAAAAAATATTAATTAGTTTTCTAATTTATACAATATATTATTTTAATATTTTTTATATTTATATTTAATATTTAGTAATTATTTTTAACTTAGGAAAAAAATAATTTTAATTTTAATTTTTTTATAGCTAAATTAAATATTATTGTTATAAGGTTGATAAAAGAATAAATTCATATTTCTTTTGAGACTAATTAATCAATTCTTTTAAGTAGAAGGACTAAAATCAAATTTGTCAAAAGATATATTTAATCTTATTTTTTATAATGAACTGAAATTTATTAGAAATTACAGTTTTTTATGTTTTATTTTTATATAATAGTTTTTTTACTCTGTAACTTTTAATAAAGTTCAACGATAAAAGTATACAGTAGAAAGTAGAGGTTTTTTTTTTAATCCTAATAGGGTGAATTGGAATTTTATGCAGGTCTACTTAGTTTTTTCACTTTTTTTTTTAATGGGCAATCTTCTCATTCATTTATTTTTTAAGATAATATGCTTTTAAAAAGGACATTGCTAAAATAATACAATCAATAATAATAATAAAACTAACTTCACAAGTCTATTATATATATATATATATACTTCTCAATAAGATCAATCTTAATCATTGATCTTGAATATGACAGCAACATGACTCCTTATATCTCATATAGTGTTGAGTGGTAATACAAACTTTTCAGTGAAACATCTACTCACCTATACATACCAAAACTTTAGGAACATTGCATATATAATTTTATTTTAATTAACATTAAATATATAAAAATTAGTTATATAAAGGTTTCAAAAAGATCAATTCTTTTCACGAAGCTCTTGATTTAATTTTGTAACTCTACCACATCTATGAAATAGTTGCTCTCACAAAAATTAAACATCTACGGAAAAACCCACTATATTTGTATTAAAGTTCAAAACATTCACGAGTTTAAGAGAAATATATTTATCTAATTTGCATAACATTATATCAAATCATCAAAAATATGATTTAATGACTAATGAACAAAAATCATTCATTTGCAAATAATATGACACCGTGTCTCCTTTCCTTTACTCCACCGCACCACTCTTGCATAGCAAGAAAATGAAAGGACTTACAAAATATTCTGTCTGATATTTGATTTTAATTCAAATATCCTATAGATTGAAAATATCTCTCTTAATCACTATGGGAATGACCAAACTCATTGCTTTAAAGTTATATTATGAAAAAGTCTTTTTGTTATTTAGAAATTTGTGTGACATTTGGCTGTAAACGTGTCATCATAAGAGGCTGTAGAGGAATCAAAGGAGGAAGTCTCGTGTCCCAATTATGCAAGTTGAAAAAGAAAATAAGAAATAAAAGCAAAAACACGAAACGTTATAATAATATAGAAAAAAACAAAAGACAAAAATATCTGAATATACCACGGGAAAGAGAAAAATATCTTTGTCTAACACACTACACCAAGTTATATAATACATTCTGATTCATTCATTAACAATTATTATTTACTGTTGGGTCTAAGATACTTAGAAATATATCTGTTGAAGAGTGTTTTAAATATCAAACACTTTTTCTAATTGTACTTTCAGTTCACTAGCCGGAGTTCTCCCCTACGCCGCCGCAGCAATGTCAACCACTGCATCCGCCAACGTCGCTTCGTTTCTTCACTTTGATACGCCGATGCTGGACCGGGAGTCTGCGGCACTGCTCCATTTGATTTCCGAGCACGGGGGATACGCATACGTGAGCATGGCGGTGCTGGCGTCCGGCGGCGACATTTGTGCGGCGGAGGCGGCGCGTGAGATGGCGTGGGAGCAGCTTCACTCCGGACCGTGGCACTCCGTTCTGCCCGTGTGGCGCGACGCGTACTCCATGGCGTGCCTTCACGTGGCGCAGTACCATTCCGGCAACGGCGAGTTCAGAGAGGCGCTTAAGGTTTTGGATTTGGGAATCATCATGGGAGGGACGCTCCTCCGCAAGGATTTGGACTCTGCCGTCGCGAAAGTGTCGGAACAAACACGAAGGAGCGTTAGGGTTTCTGATTTAGGGGACTCCGAGCACCGTCTCGTGGATCGGGAATTTGATGTGGCTGAGGTGAGGTCCGTTTCTCTTTGTTTAGTTTTATCATCGTTTTCTACTGGGCATTCACGAAATCTCAATCGTGAAGTTTTATTAAATTGCCTCATGTTAATCCAAACATATAGTGTGCTAGTGTAACTCACAGGATAAATATGATATTGATTGTTTATTAGTGGTGGAATTTGATTTTGTTTTATCTAAGGCCGTTCCGCTCTAACGTTTATGTTATAGCTTTTTACACTGTAGGTGCTCCAACTTTTACCAATGAAGTCTCTTTCTTCTAAGCTTGTGGTCAAGAAATCAGCACTGTCGTTGGATAAATTCCTGGAGGATCATTACCTGTCACACTCTCCGGTTATTATCAGTGATAGTATGGCTCACTGGCCAGCCAAGGCGAAATGGAATGATGAAGATTACTTGTTGAGAGTCGCCGGTGACCGCACAGTTCCAGTTGAGGTAATTACTCTGTTGATATTTTTGTGATTGTAAAGAAAGATAACTGTTTTTCTTTGAGGAGCAAATGTGGAGGGATGAATGTCTGATTTTCTACTTTCCTCAGGGAAAAGGTTGATAGCTGACTGACAATTGTTTTCATTATTTGCATTAAATTTAAGTCACCTTAATTGGCATTTACCAAACTGTAACTTAACTCACTCGTGGGGAGTATATGTGCAGTAACCCTTGGATCCAAGGCTAAATATTGCAGTGTTAGCCTGAAAAATGTTCAGGCTCACTGATGCTGACTGAGAAAAGAATATTGAGAATTTGAGAGTAAAATTTAAGTAAAAATAAAAAATTGTCCACCTTGAAAGGTCATTGACAAACCCAAACTGGATGCACTCAAGGGACATTGATGATTGTCTTTGCGGTGCAACTTATATCTTGTCCTCTCTTTATATTTCCTGAATTTATGCATACAGGCCATCAAAATTTGTCATCTACTCATCAGCTAGCCTGGAATATACTTTAATGCAGTTAATCTATTTGCATTGCATACTATTTCCTTCAAATTTGTCAGGTTTTAATCGCCTAAAAATGTTGTGTAGAAATCCTAGAACTTTATACCTCTTCTTGCATCTTACTGGTGAATAAATTTTGGTTTAGTTGCAACGGTTTGTGGGTGAAGAGTTCCCCCTCTCTCCCCCATTTTACTCTGATGTTACATAGCAGATTCTTTTTATCTACTAAGTTGTTAAAAGTGAAATAAAAAATAGGCAATGAAGACTAAAGTTGATGAAATTTATGATTTGCATAATTTGTTCTGATAGTGTCATACTTCTCTACCTTGTAAAATATATGTTACATCTAGGAGTGGCAAGACAATCAATTTATCCATTATCCGTTATCCGTATAGTCTATCCGTGAGTAAATCAATCCATTACAAAGATATAAACAAAATGGATTAGATATAATCCATCCATTTAGTTTTATGAATGATCCCTCCATCAATTATCAAAATCTAATCGATACTCTTATCAATTGTTAACGGATCAAAAAATTAAACCAACCAATCTTTTCACATTTAAATTTTTCTTAAGTTTACTTTAAAAAAAATTACCTAATTTATTTTTTATTATTGTTAAAAACATTTTTAAAAATTTAGAAAACAAATTTAAATATTTGCAAGGATGGATTGGATATCCATCCATTAAAATTTGGTAATAGATTGATTGGTTTAGGTCAAATTTTTAATTAAATTTTTAATGATATATATATATATATATATATGATAAATTAGATAAATTTTACAAACAAAGGGTAACTGCATCTTTTTTCCCAGGTTGGAAAAAACTATTTATGTACTGAGTGGAAGCAAGAGCTGATTACGTTTTCAGAATTTATTCAGCGGATAAAGTCTGATGCCTGTTCTCCTAGTGGCCCTACATATCTTGCTCAGCATCCATTATTTGATCAGGTATTTACAATTTAGATTTATCTTGTCTCCAATCAACTTTTTCATTTTTAAAGTGCAAGTGGAATTTTATTGCTTTCAGTTACTGATATTATTGAATCGCAGATAAATGAGCTTCGGAAAGATATTTTTATTCCTGACTATTGTTTTGCTGGTGGAGGGGAGCTACGATCTCTCAATGCTTGGTTTGGTCCAGCGGGAACAGTAACACCATTACACCATGATCCACATCACAACATACTAGCTCAGGTAACACGGCTGTACAGATCTGAGCTGTTTGTTACAACCTCAATCAACTTCCCTACCCCCACGCGACCACACACAGAATTCAATTATGTACCACTAGCTGTTAGTTATTATGGCCCTCGTCTTTTGAGCATATTAAACCAACTAATTATTACTGAAATGGAGGTACCTGACTCCAACTTTTTGCAGTACTATTACCAAGCCAATAGCTGGCATTGCATAGTTGATGTCATTCAAGCTACAGACAAAATATGAATTTTTGGATGTACTGTGGCTTATTTTAATAGAGACCTTTAATGCATGAGGATGACATTGTAGTTAATATTATATACTTGTTATTTTAAAATTGTCTAGAAGATGCTGCTTACACTATTTTTGTTGAAAACTGCCTATTACATCGTAATAATAGCCATAGCCATATCGAGAGCAAGATTATTGTGCACCAAAATATATTTGACTGCAATAATTTTCTTATTAACAGGTTGTTGGAAAAAAATACATTAGGCTTTACTCGTCATCTTTGTCTGAGGAACTTTCCCCCCACACTGGTACCATGCTCAGCAATTCCAGCCAGGTAATTATCTGAACTGTATGATTGGACAACTTGTGCTGTCTACGTGTATGCATCCCATCTAAGTGGCGAAAGAGATCTAGAAGCATTTCATTAATGTGGCGCTATGCACTCCTTTCACTGGCTACAGATTGTCCACGCAGCCAAGTGATCAAGTATTTAAACTTATAACTAACCTAAAAGATTCCATATTAGATCTTGTCATGACGTATGAGAATAATATTGTCTTAGACTAGCTGCCAACAGCAAGTAGTAGAATTCTGAATAATATGATTGTGTAGTATAAAGAACATTCTTTACAGTTTACTTATACAATATGTGATATAGGTTTATGAATTTGCAATGTTGTAAAGTGGAAACATTATAAGGGGGTGTTGGTTCTTGTTTAGCTTCCCATCTACTATTCTCTAATTTTCATTGACTTAGTGCGTATTTGTTGGTTTATGATTATTATAGCTTTTGATATCTTGAAATGCGTGTCCCCATGTTGATTAGAATTATATTTTTGTCTGAAGGTTGATTTAGATGACGTAGATGAAAGGAAGTTTCCCAAGGTGCAAGAATTGGAATTTGTAGACTGTATTTTAGAGGAAGGCGAAATGTTATATATCCCGCCAAAATGGTGGCACTATGTGCGCTCTTTGACTACAAGTTTTTCAGTTAGCTTTTGGTGGAGTGAGGGTGAAAGTTCGGATACATCCTAATCTTATATCATCATCTTCATTCTTTCTTAATGGAGATCTAGTGTGTTCTAAGTGACGATGCTAATATCTGTGACACCTCATTTTACCTGGTGACTGTAATTCTCGTGCATAAACATCATTTTTGGCACTAGTTCACGTCCTTTACTTACCGATCATAGTGAATTTGTTCTAAAACTCATGTCGTTTAATTTTTGATCATAAAGGTTTGACAAACGCAGTTCCCAACAATGAAGTAATCTTACACGCTCTCTTTCTGGAGTTAAATACTACTACTATGTAATCGTATGGTTAGTACATTAATGAAGAGGGTAGTATCCTTATATTATACACAATTAATAAGCTTGGCGTCCTGACGATGTTTTTTCTACAAAGGGCATGTAGCTCTACCTCTACAGTTCTCTCTAGTACTCTCCCAATTAGGTTTCATAAATTTGATAAACATTACTCTGCAAATATAGAAAGAAAGTTGGTGATGTGTTCCCTACAACATCAATACTTGCTACTCAATCAACGAGTTTCTATTCCCAATTATAGTAAAATAGTAATTAGGAAAAACATTTCCTCTTTTAGTCTTATCTTTCATAAAGACCATCTGAATCTGTATAATTTCTAAACTAAGCAAGAGAGTACAATCATCCAGTGATCAGTGAATTAAGCAAGAGGGTACTATTCGTGCAGGTTTCCGCGGGTCCTACCAGATGTTTAATTTTATGCCAATGGTTAGCCAGAGATTAAAATATGCCGTTTTTTTAATGCATTTTCTGTGTTCTGAATTACAGGAAATTGTGAGTATTCATAATGACAGAACGAGTGACAAGCATAATTTTATTTAACAACAATTCTCTGAACTTCTGAATCTTCATCTATTCCACTACAAGCACCCGAAATTGAATATCCAATAGATTAAATCACTTTGAACTATTGTTAATCATCACATACGTTGGCTAGTTACAGACTTAATGGTGACAAACTCTGAAGTAGAAGAAAATTGACATATAAAACTTATAACTAGTTTTACTTAGGCTGCAGACTTATACCTGCAAAGAACTTTACACCTCAATAGCCTATCCTGAACATAAAACCCTGGCATCACCATGATCTTAACTCTGCTTGGCCCTTGTGACCTTGGACACATATCTTCCATGTAGTGAGGATCAAAGATTTTATTCTCTTCAACCCTTAAAATTCCTAACGGAGGGTTGAAAGAAAAGGCAAGTAAATGTAGCAGCCACATGCATTTTGCCGCGATAAAGAAAGCTTGAAGGAGCTGTTCAGGCCATGGCCTTGTCCATTTTAGACTAGTGTTGATACAACTCATTTTCTGGTCGCAGAACTTGCTAAACTCTTCACTATAATATTTTGTTCCCTTTCTCAGTACCTCATTCCAGCTCAAGTTTCTAAGGGCAACAAAAGAAGAGAATTGTGATTGACGATCCTGCTGCGGGTCTAGGAATTTTGAGCAACCGTTCTTTTGGAAAACACAATTCTCAAAGTCTTGGTAGAGAGACTGATTTATAAAAGCTTCAAAATGGTATAGAACTGCCTTTGAGTACTTGGAATTCAGAGATAACTTGTATGGTTGGAGAAGCAAGTTCAAATTTTCTGTCAAAGAATGATCAGTTTCTTCAATGTGGGTTATAAGGGTCTTACAGAACTGCTTCACTGATAATCTGGACTCTGACACTATCTGCAAGAATCCCTCTACCATTACTTCTTCACTCACAGGCATCAAATTCTCTCCATTCCCTTCAAATGATTTCCCTCTCTGAGGAAGATTACTAAGTTGGTCACAAAGTTGGGAATTCCTTGTCTGCATGGCTTGCTTCAAAGCTTTCTTCAGTTCTTCACAGTAACTCTCCAAGTACTCCAGCTTCTGTTTCAGCTCTCCCAATGAACTTCTCATCTCAGAAACTTCCATTAAGGCCACATCTCGGTTCTCATTTGCTTCCACCAGCTCTTTCTTCAATGTCTCAATTGACATTATTCCCAAGTCCTTTAGAACCTGAGAAACATCCTCAGATTCTGCCCTATTAGGGGAATTCTCATTCTTATGTTTCTTCTTTAACCTAGGAAACAACCAAGAAATAACCCCCTTGCTTTTGGGTTGGGATTGAAAAGATGAGTGGGAATCCGTGACCGGGACAATAATGTTGGAGCTCTTGCTGCTCCTTGCATTCTCAAAATCGCTAGTTATGGTGGCAGGGGTACATTTGTTGCAGGAGGATATGGACTTGAATTCCTCCATACTGTTTCTCCTCCTACACTTGAAGTAATCATTTGCAGGTGATGTTTGAAGAACAGTAATTTGATTTGCACAAGAGCCAGTCACAGATTTGGTATCATCAATAGGGCATATGTGAGATTCAAGGTTGGCAAAACCAGCATATAGTAGTCCCTTTCTTGAACTTGATTTCTCTTTGAAATCTGCTACAATGGTTTCTATACTGTTTCCTCCTTCTAGCACACTCCCATCCCAACTTTCTGATACTGTTAGGCTTTTCATGGAGTTTTGATTGTACCCCACCAGTGGGTCATCTTCATAGCTCTGTCAATATTTCTCAAATTTAGAAACTTATTATCAATTAAAATTGAAAAGGGAAAAAATATATATTAAATGGGAGGGGGGAACTTGCAGTTGCAGCCACAAATATTGGTAGAAACTGAAAATAATGAAAACAAGCATTAAATTATTCTTCTTATTAAAGAACCCATTAAGATAATAAATATCAAAGTTTCACAATTTGCCTCAGGATTCAGCTCAGTTGACTTAATGAACCTTAAGAGTTTCATGACAGAATTTAAAGCGAAAATCCCAAAATGTTTAAAAAAGTCAAAAACTTTCATTCACGGTCGGTGTTTCCGGAAGATCAAATAAGAAAAAAGAGGAGCAACGATTAAGGATGTAACTGCAATAATAATGACATCTACCTAACCAAGCCATAAAGACAGCAGCAGTGTCATAATTCTTTCAATTGTAATAAATAGCAGCGTTAAGGGAAAGGGAACAACACAAATACTTTCATATTCCACAGATTCACGTATCTTAAATTTGGTCCTTATCGTGATTAACAGCAACAGTCAATTCAAACATAATCCAGCAACAGGTAATCCAGCAAAAGTACTCTGTTTCTCAGAAGATAGAAGTTTTCCAATAAAACTGGGAAGATTCTAGGATATACCCAGTTCATCAAAATAAGTAAAAAAACAAATTTGCAAGCCAAAATTCTAGAAAAAATTACAATACCCACTGGAGTGAAAACAGGGTAATCTTGGGCAGAGAAGTGAGAAACAGGGCGCGAAGCAGGGGAAGGGGATGGGAATCTAGCATTGGCTGGGCTATTTCCTCGCATTAAAGCCGCATGAAGAGCTCTTAGTTCCACTGCTTTGGCTATGGCGGCCTGAATTTCCTGCCTCGTAATTTCAGGGTTGCCATTGGTGTCCTTGTAGTCTTTGAAAACCTGTGCTGATGTTGCTGTTGTAGCCATGAAGCAGAACAGAGAGAAAAACAGTGGAACATGCAAGTTTCGAGAGGATAATATTGGCACCAGATGGAATTAGAATTTTTATTTTATTTTATAAGGGCGAGAAGAACAAAGGGGTGACCAAGTGGTATTTAATGGTTGGATTTGATTTTAAGGCTATATATCTAAAGTAGAACCTTGGAGAACCAGAAAATAGAAAGAGGGATAGAGAGGGGCACCCTAAGTCCAAAGAATTTTGTTTTTATTCTCATGGAAAAAACTAATGGAGTGAGTGCATGTGATAATGTGAGAAGAAGAGAGGAAGGGAGAAGGAATTTTAACTTCCATGTGTTGTGACGCATCAGCATTATGTTGCAAGTTTACCAATTTGCCCACATATTCCAAAAATTACCAGAATTCAGCATTAGGTGGTGGTACCACTGTTTAACATGATTGCTTTAGTACGAACATGAGAAGTTCCATGCCACTATCTTCCCCTTTCATATCTGTGGTCAACTATTTCTGCTTAGGGATACTTTGGACTAGATGTTGCTTTAATGCTAATTCATACTTCGTGTGTAATCATCACAGTTAATTATAACACCTTTGTGTTGCCTTGTGGAACTTCGTTCACAAAGGCATTAATTGACCTTGGTGACTTTTCTTTTCATGATGAGAACATGTTCTTATGTGATAAGGGAATATTTTAGATCCCATATATCCATTTTATTACATTTGTGTATGGCCTTGTTCACCAATTCCTTCCTTACTTGGTTGGACTTACTTCGCTTTGAGCCTTAAACCTTATACAGAAGGTTCCTTCTCTTTAATCAACTGGAAGTTTAAGTGCTGAACAGGTCCATGTCCTGATAGGTAAGGTCATTTGAGAAAATTCATAAGGAGAAACCCACTTTTTTACTTCATTGATTTAAGCTCAAATTGGACATTTTAAAAGCTTTTAACTTACTCCAACTGGAAAAGTAACTTCTTTTTTCTTTTGCGAATCCCTAATGTGCAATTATGTTGGTTGAGGTCCATATTCTGCAAATAAAAGAATTGAAGAAGAATGATATTGAGGCGTGAAAGGTGCAGTTTCTTTTGGCAAAAAGGGAAAGAAAAATAACCAAAACGTTCCAAATGCTTGACACTTAACAGACATTGAATCATATATTCGAGACAGAGTGTCAGTGGGGATCAAGTGATCAAGTGGGCATGGGCACCTTTGTAAATTACAAAAAGTCCAGTCTCATGCCACATATGAACGTTACTCTCCAAAGGGTATTTTGAAAACGAGGAATCTTTATTTTCAGTCTTGTATCCTTTACATAACTGCAACTATAATTTCATATAGGACAGTGGAATCTTCGGGGGGATATTGACCCTAATATTATATGGTTTAGAACAATTATTTAAACCTAGTAGAGGTCAAGTTTTCAGCACAGTTTTTGTTTTCAAGTCATCTAAACACAGTTGATTATGCTGTGTTTATCATTTTCATCTTTATTATTATCATTACTTCTGGTATCTAACATTTTTATATTTATGCAAGTTACAACAGTTTAAGGGTTGCTTCAACCATAAATTTCAATGTCCCTGGTTACAGGACAGTTTATTTTATTATTTGTTTCAGAACCTGTTAAATTTTTTTATTGGGAGTTCCTTGTTAAGGTTACCACTCATGTTCATGTAGAAGTCAGAGTTTAAAGGAAATGACCCACCTACAAAATTTAGTAGGAAAAGTTAAAGCACCACATGGAAAAAGTGTCTCTTCTTATTTAACTCATTGCGTTGGCACACGATGCTTGAATTAAACTATGATATTACATCTATATTGGGAGCATGAAGCTCAAGCATGTCAAAATATAACAAACTCGTATTTGGTAGTTTAGCCAACTCATTATGACATAGATGTGACTGGTTTTGACAACAGAAGAAAATTTAATATGCAGATAGAAAATTTCAATGTGAAAAGAAGAGGAGAAAGAATCATCTTAAACAAAAGAATAAAATAGAAAAATCACCAAAAAAGGAGAGAAAGAAATCCATTTGAACAAAAGCTACGTAATCCTCTAACATATCTTAGTACTTTACACCATATAGACGCCAAATACCTATTCTTTCAATGTCATAACCTTTTCTTTCTTTAAGTATTCAAAATGCTTTTTTTTTTGTCTAATTATAGCTTTGAACCATTCGTTCAATGTTATTTAGTGACTACTTAAACCTACACAGGTGTGAAGTCTCCCTCATCAATATTAAGAAATTGCATTGCTGATACAGACATACCTGCAAAGTAGCATAGATAGCAAAATGAAGAAATTGTACATTTCTTTCTCCATCAAATGGGACCCCGTAAGGATAATCATGGTGCTAGATTTTGCTTAGGAAAGTTATCTTTCTGTCTGTTGTGTCAATAATTGACTTCATTGGCAAGGAGGTAGGGGACAACAAAGGTCTCCAAAAATGACTTAAGATAAGGGAAGCCCTAATAACAACCACTTCTAATCAATTTAAGCATCCTTTAACTTCTTTTGATCATTCAAATCATGCAGACAACTTTGCTATCACATCATACCCCTTACATGCTTTAAAGGGAAACCTAAACAGCATTCAATCAATTAATAACCTTGAAATCCAATTTTGAACCTATAACGACGTTAAATATTAAAAAAATTGTCACTTACAATGAATTTTGTATTTTTTTTTTAATTTTGTTTTCTTCAAATTCAGTAGATCAATATTAATTGCTTTCTAGTTCAACGAGATTTTATTCATATAAAAAAATTTCAATATTACTTTTATTGCTTGCTAGGTCAATGAGATTTTATTCATAACAAAAATAACATATGAATTTCTCTTCTATAAACTATTTTCATAAACAAAATGTATTATCATAATTTTATCTAACAAAATATCTTTAATAGACGAAAATGTATATACATTCAAGAAACATTGATTATGATAGTAAGATTATTTGCTATAAAAAGTAAGTGTATCTGAATAAAACAACACCCTTTGGAAAATCTAAGGTGATGTTATGTGCCACGGGTTCAGAAAACCATTAAACAAATGTCTCATTGCACTAGGAATGGCCATTATTGTAGAAGATTTCTGAAAATTTAGTTGCAAAAACTCACTTGTTTGTTTGCATAGAGAACATGTGCATGAACCTGGTTTCTAGATTTGTGTGCGTGAGGATTGCTTCTCTTTCATTTTCAGTGATGGACACAGCCAAGCCTGAAAGATACAAGTGATATGAATTCCGCGTCTCTTGCGGGGAACAAAGGAGGAGGTTGTAAAGAAAGAAACTAAACCAAGTGTGGTCCTCTTTCTTCACTATAAAATGACAATACCATCTCATTTCACCTTTTTATACGTTCTATATATGCTTTACATCCACTCTCTCTCTCTTTCTTTCTTGTTTTCTTTGTTTATACCTTTTTTTCTGGTTGCTTCATTGTGGAGAATGTATGGTGGTTTTGATGAATGATCAAATGTAGTATGATATAAGACAACCCAAAAAAAAGTAACCATTTATGATACCAAAGGTTAGAATTATGCTCGGATAAATTTAAGCCTTGTCAAAGGTGGCAAGAACTTTCTGACCAATTTAGGCTAAATTTAAAATTATTTACCAAAATTTAAAGAGGGATCTTCATTACGTGAAAATTAAGTTTATTATTATTTATGATATGTATGTTAATGAAAAGTAAATACGTCTACAAATTAAAGGAAAAAAAAAAAAGTATTCACTACCTGCCATGCATGCATGACACCTCACATGTGTCAGCACTAATAGGCGGCAAGCAGTGAAAACAGTGTTTACCTCCTGCAATTACTATCCATTTTCTACCCAAATAAACTTTTGGCAACAAATATTGTTAATAGAATGCAATTTTTAGAAAGTAAGAACGTGTATGTTTTGAAATATTATAAAAGATTGCTGAAAAAGTGAGCTTGAATGTATAAGCTTGGGAAAATTGTTCTCAAAAGTTATTTATTGTTTTCGAAAATATAAAACTTTTATATATACCTTGTTTATTTTCTACTAAGAAGGTATATTTTCATGGGAAAATAGGTTAGTTTTTTATATTTATTTATCTTTTTTCATTATTTGAATTTTTTTAGCTCAATAAAATTTATTTATTTGTAAAAAAAAAAGCATTTTGTAAGGAATTAAATTTATGAAAATATGATTTTCATAACAAATACAGCTAATTAAAATGACCTCCTAGGTCTTTATCATTTGATTTTTTTTGTCTTTTTAAAATATTTTTTTAACCTTTCCTAAAATAACGATGTTAAATATTTTAACTAATTTGAACAAAATAATTAGGTTATTTTTCATCATCCAAAAGTTAAAAAAAAAAAAAAACAAGTTAGGAGATGATTTCTAAAAACAATAAGGTTATTAGGTATAAAAAGGGTTTGAATTGACATATATTTGATCAAGGCGGATTTCATCAATAATATCTTTTTGGTATTCTTACTCCAGTGTTACTAAGAAAATCTTACTCTTAAAATAAAACATTTCAACGAACATCCTATAAGCAAAAAATCAATTTTTTTTAAGAAAAATTCATACACTACTTTAGTACAAGTAAGGTTAAAATCTACCTTATGTATAGTTGTGACATGATGATTTTTTTTTAATTCATCTTTTCAAAGTTTTGTCACTGATTTGTTCAATCAAGTTCATATCCTGTATGAGCAAAATATAATTAATTAAATATACAAGGGCCTTTTTGAAATGAAGAAAGTATTAAATGCTAATACGTGTATAAATGAAATTATAATAATTATTTTTTATCATCTCTTTTCTTTTATTTTTATTTTAACTTTTCTCTTTTTCAAATTAGTTTAGTATTTTTTATTTATGGAGGAATAAATTTTAAAAATCAGTTCACAAAATCAAGATCAAATAAACTTAATTTAATTTTGTAATGATTGATTCTCTTTATTAGTTTGCTCTTTGCTTTTATAATTTTGATTTTGATATTTGAGATTACAAATAATTATGATTTTAGAAATTAAATTAGGAAACTATTAAATATTGATTTTATAGTTAAATACGAATTGCATCAAATAACACTTTGATTTTATTTATATAATCAGTTTAGTTGATTAATTGAGTTAATTAATGGTTCAAATTTGAATTAAAATTTTAGATAATTATAATAAAAAAATTGTTTAGTTCTTGAATATGGGGATCGATGTATTTCTGTGTTATTGAATTCAATTTTGATTTCTATTATGTTTTTTTATTTGAGTTTTACATTCCAGTCCCTATATATCCAAATTTTGTTGTACTGAAAGAAAACTAAAAGTTGAAAGCATTTCACATTTGTCTTTTAGAGAATGACTAGTATTACAAAATTTATAGAAAAATTTAGAATATTTAATTTTATGAATTACAATAAAAATCATATATATATATTATCTATTATCCATGTTGCCCTTACATTACATAAAAAATCAAATTTAATACGAAACTTGTATTTTTTTTTTTGTAAAAAAAGTACAGAACCCAATTTGCTAAAATAAAGTCATTATTTTCTCATTTTTTTAAAATTAAATTGTATAAACATAGGACACAATTTTACACTTCTAAATTTTATCAACAACATTGTCATTTAATACAAATTTATTAAATTGAAAAGATAAAATATAATAGGTTTAATAATTCAAATTTTATAAAAACATATTAAAAATAATTACATTATATTATTTTAAAGCAAATTTCTACAATAATAATACTACTTATAACATATTATAAAATAAAAAAGTTTAAAGATGTCTATAAAATATCACATATTTTTTTATATAATTTATATATAAGTTATTTTTTAAAATAATTACTTTATATTAAATTATATCTCAAATTTTAATTTATATTTATTTAATTAAAATTTATAATAAAAGTATTTCGGTCACCAAGTTATTTAATTTTTTTAATTAATAAAATCAATATTATCTTTTATAATTTTTTTACTTATTTCTTTTTATTCTCCATTGTATTTCTCTATTTTCTCAAATTTATTCATCAATCCAAACACAATTTAAGAGAGTTACTTTTTATCTTTATCATCCATTTTTTAATAATATAATAGTATAAAGTAGTATTTTATTTAAAGTAAATAATCTTTTTCTAAATTAATTTATAATATAAATATTTTAATAAAATATTTTATTTTTAAATAAATATTATTATTTTATAAAATAGACTTATACATAAACATATCAACTAATATAAAAAATAAATATTTTTTGACACCCAACATTCACCAAAACCCGAAAAAGTTATTTCACTTTTTTTTTTCTATTCCCAAAAAGAATGTTTTGAAATCTTAATAGGGTGGCTGAAAACTTTTGCAGAATTCCCAACGATTAGTATCAGATTTATTTTCTTTGTTACTCTTATGCAACATTTTAAAATTAACTCTTGGAAGATTTATTTTTATCTTAATTTTACTTCAAATAATTCATTATGACTATTAAGAGCATTACATCAAATTTCTGCTGATATTATTTGTGTAATACCTCAAAAATAAAAATTTATTATGTAAATTTGTTTAAATATAATATATTAAATTATAATAATTTTTAGTAATTTAAATATTTTTATCATAAAAAAATCATTTATTTAAAAATTAAATAAATTATTATTATTATTATGTAATTATTAAAAAATATAAGATTCTTTATAAAGAGATAAGTATTAAAAAAAATTAAACTTATCCTTACATTCAATGTTAAAAAATTAAAAATTAAATTAAATTTTATATATATAAGAGGGGTTACATGGACTGAAGAGGAGAAGTAAAAAAAAGGAGAGAGAGTATGAGAATACGAAGGAGAGAAAGAAAAAAAAGTTAGATAAAAAGAGAGAAAGAGAACGAAAGAGAGAAAGAGAAGGAAAATATATAAGTAATATTTTTAAAAGTAATTATTAAAATAAGAGAATAAGATATTTATTTTTTTATTTATTTTATTTTTAATTATAATTATTAAGGTGTCTTTAATCTTATTTTATTTATTTTTTATATTTAATTTAACTTTAATTTTATATTGGTTATCTTTTATAATTTATATTTATTTATTTGTTTGATTTCAATTTTGTACTAGTCTTTTTTATATTTATTTATTTATTTTCACTTATGCACTAATTTTATTTTTTATTTATTTATCTTCAATTACGCATTCGTCCTTTTTATATATAACATTCGTATTTATTTTAAAACTTTTGAAGAATAAAAAGAATATCATTAAATTATTCTTCAAATTTTGAGAGATAAACAATTGTATATTAAATTGTCTAAGTGTGACTTTTGGTTAGAAGAGTAAAATTTTTTGAACAAGTGATTTTCAAAGAAGAATTGTCAATGAATCCAACTAAAGTAGAAGTAATTCTACAATAGAATCCACAAAAAATAGTGACTAAAATTCATAGTTTTCTAGGTTTTGCAGAGTATTATAGAATATTCATTGAATGATTTTTTAAAATAATTATATATTTAACTCAACTCACTAAGAAATTACATACTTTTGAGTAGATAAAAAGATGTGAGAATAGTTTCAAGATGAGATTAAGATGTGTTCCAAAATAGGATTAAGATGTGGTCTTATGCAACACAAAAGGGTAGTGGCATATGCTTCTAGGCAATTAAGAGAACATGAGAAAAATTACCCAACTTATGATAAAGAACTAGTTGTCACTCTATTTGTAATCAAAATATGGAGACATTGTGTATATAATGATAAATTTGATATTTTCAGTGACCATAAGAGTCTTAAATACTTATTTGATCAAAAGGAATTAAATATGAGACAAAGAAGATGGATACTTTTGAAAAATTATAATTTTGAATTACATTATCATCCAGGAAAGACAAATGTGATGACAAACGTCTTAAATAGAAAATTCTTACATGTTTCCTTATTGATCATTCATGAGATGAGTCTACTAGAAAAACTCAGAGACATGAATTTGTCAATTACAATGAACCTGATAGAATGGAATTAAACTCAATTTAGATTTCTAGTGATTTACATAGATAAATCCATGATACTAAAGTAAGTGATAAATTCATTAAAAAGAAAAAAGAGTTTATAGGAGAAAAGAATGGAGAAAATTTTGACATTAGATAAGGCATAATTTTTTAGATTTAATGGTAGGATATGTATGTCTAATGATGTAAAATTAAGAAGTTAATTTTATAATAAACACATAAGAGAAAATTGAGCATATATTCAGACACAACAAAAATGAATCAAGATCTTAGGAAAATGTTTTAGTGACCTAAGATGAAGAAGGAAGTTGCACAAAATATGGCAGCATGCTCAGTTTGTTAGAAAGCTAAGATAGAACACCAAAAGTTAGCAGGAATGTTATAATTCTTAGATATATCTGAGTAGAAATGAGATAGTATAGTGATGGATTTTGTAGTTGGCTTACAATGAACAATTCAAAAAATTGATTCTATATGGGTTATCATTGATAGGTTGACAAAGTTTCTTCACTTCTTATCCGTTAACATTAGGTATTCATTAGAGAAACAGAATGAATTGTACATAAGAGAAACTGTAAGGTTATACGGAGTTCCATTTAGTATTATATCTAATAAGAATCCTAAGTTTACTTTTAAATTTTGGGGAGTTTACATCAAGCCTTAAGGACTAAGCATCATCTTAACTCAGTTTACCATCCCCAAAATAGATGGATAGTTAGAGAGGATCATCTAGTCCTTGTAAAAAATTTTGAGAGCATGTGTTAGGGAATTCTAGTAGTTGGGATCAATATTTATCATTGATTGAATTCACTTACAACAATAGTTTTCATTCTAGTATAGGTATGACACCCTATGAGGCATTGTATGAGAGAAAATGTAAAACACGTTTATGTTGGTTTAAAACTGGATAAAATTTAATTTTAGATCTTTATATGATTCAACAAATCACAAAGAAAATAAAGATGATTAGGAAAAAATTAAGAATAACTCAAAGTAGACAAAAAAGTTATAACGACAAGAAAAGATGACCATTTTAATTCCAAAAAGGTGATAATGTATTCTTGAATGTCACATCAATAATTGGAATTGGTAGTGATAAAATCAAAGAAATTTAGTCCCCAATTTATTGGACCATACCAAATTCTAAAAAGGTAGGTCTCATTACTTATCAAATTTACTTACCTCTTTTTCTTTCTAATCTTCATAATATATTTTATGTGTCTCAATTAAGAAAATATATTTATGATCTTTCTCATATAATAATGTCTGATAATGTAATTTTAAAGGATTACCTTACATTTAAAATAATGTTTGTGCGAAATACAGATACAAAGATCAAACAATTGAGGAAAAAGACAATTTTCACAACTGAAGGTCATTTAGAATAAAGTCACTAAAGATGCTAAGTGGAAATTAGAAAGGAAAATTAGATAAAGTTACCTTCATCTATTTTAGTCAATAAAAAATTTATGAACGAAATTTACGTAAGTAAATGTAACAACTCAATATTTATTATGTAAAATTTCTCAAATATAATATGTTAAATTATAATATTTTTTGGTAATTTAAATATTTTTATAATAAAAAACTTATTTATTTAAAATAAATAAATAAATAGTATTATAATTATGATTATTTAATATATATATATATATATATATATATAGAGAGAGAGAGAGAGAGAGAGAGAGAGGAGGGGTTCCAAGGCAAAAGGAGAGATGAGAAAAGGAAAAAGAAAAATAATCATGCTGAAATTTTGATATATTATTTACAATTATTAAAGTAAGAAAATGAAATATTTATTATTCTATTTATTTTATTTTTAGTTATGATTGTTAAGTGGGGTGTCTCTGACCTTATTCTAGTTATTTCTTAAACTTAATTTAAATCTAATTTCGTATTATTCCTCTTTTATATTTTATCTTTATTTATTTATCTTTAGTTTTATATTGATCATCTTTTATATTTATTTATTTATCTTTAGTTTTATATTATCATCTTTTATATTTATTTATTTATCTTCCGTTACTTATTGGTTCTATTATTTATTGATTTTACTCCAGTTATGTATTTATCCTCTTTTATAATTATTTATTTCATTTATCTCTCATTCCATATTAATAATATTTTATATTTATTTATTTATTTCCAATTACACTATTTTATATTTTTTTTTCAGTTGCACATTAATCATATTTTATATTTTTTTGTATTGATCATATCTCATTTATGTCCAATTACGTATTGATTCTCTTTATGTATTTATTTATTTATTTTATTTCTAGTTATATACTAGATTTCATGACATTGTAGCATAAAAATCAATTCAAATTTTCTTAATATAAAATAAATGAAATATGTTAATGAAATTGAAAAACTTATTTTATATATTACTTGGTAATATTATTTTATATGATATTTGTTATCACTTATTTATTTTATTTTTTGTGCATTATACAACTAAAAATATCAAGTTAAATAGAGAAAGAAATGAAACTAAAAGACAAATATTATTAATAAATCAATCAATTTTAAAGAAGTTTGTGAACTTTAATGGTTGTTTCTCACATAAAAATAATGTAAACTTGTAAATTTTGTTAAAAAATTTCATGTTAACTAGAAACATAATAATATTATAATATATAACTAAGTAAAGATAGATCTTCCTCATAAATAAATAAATATATTTAATAATTATTAAATTTAAAAACTAAAATCATACATATTTATATAAATTATAAAACTTGGAGAATAATCCCTCACCTCCCAACTATTAAATTAATACTTAAATTATATATTAATAAAGTTTAGATGTAATTGCATGTAAAATTGGGGTGAGTTAACATAAATTAGCAAGACGAGATGATGAGAGAGAGGGGGGAAGGAAGATGGACCAGCAGAAGGTGGGTCAGCCCATTTATTTAGTTTAACCTTTCCATCAGTCCTTTTTCTTTTTCTTTTTCTTTTTTCTGCTGTCTCTCCATCAATTAAATGATAATGGTACCAACACTATAATTGTGCAAATTTATATATGAACACGTGGTATTCTATTGTTATTTTATACCTACCATCCGCGTATTCTAACCCACTCTGCTTCATATATTGATTGATTGAATGGATTGTGTGACATTTTTTGGTCTCTAATGATTAAGCTATCCTGAAGAAAAAAAAAAAAATCAGATGTATTTCATAATAAGACTTTTGTGACATGAAATTGAGGCCCAAAAAGAATGTGACGTTGGAAATAAGGTCAGTCAACAACACTCTTCTCTAGTGTCAAAGTATAATAGTCTTTGATTTCAATTTAAATCTCATTTTATAAATGGTAATAAGTTTACTTTGATGTGTTTTAAAAATTATTCATTTTTATTTTAGTAAGTTATAAAACTTTTAAAATCATTTTGTCATATTATTTAGTAATAAAATAATATATTTAATCATTTTATATTAGTAATAATTTTAAAATAATAAACAACAATATGTTTATTTTTAAATCTTGGAAGCTTCTCACTAGACCTAATTTTCAAAGACATAAAAATCCTCGTGAAGGCTGGGAGACTAATTATTATTTACATTTTTTTTTTGGTTTCTTTTGTTCTACGCCAGATTGGCCCTTAAGCTAAAACCTCACGTGCTCCTTAAAATTCCTTTCGACAGTTGTCTTCTGTAATAAAGTTCATCATCAAATTTTACGACAATTTCTTAGTCTCTTTATTTTTATTCAGAGACACAAGATTTGTATAATATTATTTTGATCGGTTAAAGACATAATTTAGGAAGTCGATAATAGAATAAGAGTGCCAATAAACTGATAAACTAAACATATATTTAACAATTAAAAATACTAATAAAATAATAAGTTTTATTATTTAATTAATATATTCGGTCAGGATGTCAAACTTAAAATTATAAAAAAGAATGATAGTAATATATATTGTTGGATGCACACGAGATGTGAACGAATCATTTTCCATAAAATAATCACTTTATAATTTGGCTACATGAAAACTTAAAATATAAAATCGAATGATATATTTCGAATTATATATTTACAATTCATATGGATTTGGATTAGAGAATGGATTTAATAGAGTGAAAATGAGTAGATTTAAAGGGAAAGAGAGGTAAAAATGAGATTGTTTTATTTAAGAGAAAGTTAAATAAAAATGAGATAAAAATTTATAACTGACGTAATTGATTTTACAGATTAAAAAATTAAGATTTTAATTAATAAAATTGTTAAATAGTTAATAGTGACTGACTGATAATAACTAAATGAGTGATGAATTTCTCTTTTTATATTTAGTGGCTGATTTAGTAATTGATTTAGTGACTAAAATTCCAGATCACGAAAATCGAGTTATTGAGTTGGTCACTACTAGAAAAATGATTAATAGTGACTAAAATTAGTGACTAAAAAATTCAATTACTAACAGTAAATGAATCAATGAGTGATTTCTATTTTTATATTTAGTGACTAATTTAGTGACTAAAATTTCAATCACTAAACAAATAATCTCTAAATTTGTGACTATTTTTCATTTATATAAATAATTTTTAAAAAGATTTTAATAATATATTAAATATAAATATACTTAATAATTTAAAATAATTATTAACATTTTTAATAACATTATAAAAATTTTAAAAAATAGTTTACTAACTTATTAAATAATTTAGTAATATAATTATTTGATTTTATTTTTTAATTTAGTATGTGAATAAAAAAAATTAAATTTAATTATTAAATTAGTTATCAAATAGATCACTAATTGATTCTGAATCTATCATTGAATCAATCATTAAATCAATTATTAATTTAGTCTCTTTATTTATATATATATATATATATATATATATATATATATATATATATATATATTACTTATTAATAAAGATGTATTTCAATTTATTTATAAAAAATTAAAATTATTTTAATTATTGAATTGATATTTCAAATTTATATTAATATCTTAGATAATTCAATAATTGGATAAATATTTTAAGTTTATATTAGTCATTTTATATAAAAGTGCAAAGATTAAGTGAACTTATTTTAAAATTTAATTAAACATAATAATATAATATAGTATTAACCATTTGTGAAGATTTACTTAAAAATTAATTTTAAGTTTTATCGTTTTTATTTGAAAAAAATCGTTAAAAAATTCAAAATAATTAATTAAAATAAAGAATTTTAATTTAATAAATGTGTTATTGTTACCCGTTATTGGAGAATTAAATTTATAATAATAATTATATAAAATTATAGAATTAATAAAATTTAAATTATTAGTAATTTTTTAATTATGAAGCTAAAATTTGATAATATTAATAAATTAAAAATAAAAAATAAATAAATTTTTATATATATCACTTTAATTATTTTAATGAAAATTAATTTCATGAAAAAGCTAATATTTAAAAATAAAAATGCAAAAGTATATATTTTTTCTTTTATTTAATTTTACTTTTTCATTTTTTACTTTTTGGGCTTTAGTCCATAACAATAACTTCAGTTGCTCTAATTTTAGTTTAACCTAAAAATCTTATCTTTCACCTCACTATAAATCAAATTTTGATTTTTGTTCAATGTCATTTCTTGATCGTACTTCATGTCTTCTGAGATATTAAAAATGACATCTTATGACCTTCATATTTAAGATCAGTCAGAGTTAACCAATTTGCAGGTGTTATTTTGATGTTTGTCCTATTAACCTCACTGTACAATTTTTTTTTATTTTGTGATTTTTGAGTTTGTGTAAAAGACTCAAACCAACTCATCATAATATTCTGAATTTAACATACAAAAGTGTGTCACCCCTTGAAACTGAATATGATTATGGAACTGTAACCCTTATGTGGCGAAGAAAGGGAAATTCATTACTTTTGGGCTTAAAACTTTCCACCCATTAAATGAGTTACTATACTACATCATTTGTTCATGTATGTTGAACCAACGCGTAAGATATAATACATTCTCAATCTCAATTTGTTGTAGAAACTCTCCATGATCAGAAGCAACACTCTTTCCCTTTTTTCCCTTATCACTTCGATGTCTTTTTGAAAAAGAGGAAGTCATGCCTACAAATATAACAAAAAATGATAATTGTGTATGGATGGCACAATATAATATATACAATAATTAATGATAAGTTGTAAATGAATAACTCATAAAATAAAATACAGTTAACGTAAATGACATAAATAATAAAAAATAGTTCAGGACAAATTTACATTAATACAAGCCACTAAAATAGTTCTCAATCAAATTACAAACAAATCATTCCTGATTTCCTGACATCATACTAATTAATTGTTCAAACAACGAGAAATTGTCATCCCAAATAGGTTTTTTGTGTGAGATGCATGCGCACACAAGAGGTCGTAACACTGGTTCATAACCAATTTGCATGTCAACTAATACTTATCAGATGTCGATCTCGAAGTACTGAAAGTTTGCATTCCTGCGTAGTAGTTTGTTTCTGTTTTCAGCAGTCATGACTTGTCTTTCTGCACGTTAATCTATCAAAAATGGTGTTGCATCTGCTAATTGCTTCAACGACAACATCCAGTTTGATATTTAGATTTTCAAACTGGTCTCGACTACATCTATCATCGAGGTTTTTCTTAGCCCGGGAAAAAGATGCACCAACGGTTGGGATAAATGGTGTTGATGTTGGACTATGTGAATCCACATATGAAGGTGAGCGAGGAACATCTTTTGTTGTCCCATGAAATGTAGGCTCCTTGGGAATATACTTCATATCATCACTTAAATCCACCATGAATGATTGTCATTGAATGTATTGGCGGATTTGGCGTGTCATACTCACCCCGTGGCCAGTGGCACGGTCAGCACCCCATAGTTCCTCCATCAAATCATGGTATTCTATGGGGGTGGTTCTCTACTTAGCAGCAGAGGGTTTTGCCTAAAATCCAAAAACACACGTAATAGATAAGAGATTGACAATGTTTGATTATTTATTATAATTAACAAAGGTATAACGAACACATGTATGAGGTCATCCCAAACTTTCGGTTCAGCCTCGAACAATCTTGTGGATTTACTCCACGCAAAGCCACTCAGGTCAACAAAAAGGTCATGAACCTCTCACCACTTGTCCTTCAGGATCTTCTGCCTATTTTTGATATTATTTTTTGTGACACCCACCAAATCTGACTATCGAAGGGAGTCAACAATGTTATTATAGGCCTATGTGGTTCAACTACCATCAACTCTATTACTGGCAGATGACTCAAGAGCAATACCCTTGCCTCTATTCATGATTTCCCTATTCAAAATAGAACTTATCTAAACATTTTAAGACGATAATATGTAAATATGTTAAAAACAAATACTTCATTAATAAATCATAAATATCCATCACAATGTATTTGTATATTAAAGAAACAAGTACAACATTAATTATTTTCATAGTTTCTCCACATAGTGTGAGCGATAAAATCTCTAAGGTTTAACCCTAGTCTATAATCATCATCTCGATATTGAGTGTCAAATGGGTGCACATATTGGCCTATCAACTCTCGATCAACCTCAACTATCAATGAGTCATTGTCGTTGACTCCACGAAGATAGTTACGAAGAATACAATATGTTAAGATAATTTTGGTCATAGACTCCAATGAGTAAAGTGGTTCAGTTCCATTAGCTATGATCGAGTATCGTTTCTTCAAAACACCAAATGTCATTTCAATAACATTTTTAAGTGATGCATGACGAACATTAAACAACTCTTGTAGGTGATATCTTACGCTATAATACAATGTTAATATATTTGACTTTAACATAAATTCAGCATCTCTAAGGTAGTATTTTCCTACAATCATTATACTTAACATTATTTCAATAACTTCTAAGTGACCTCAAATCAAGTACAGCAAAATCACTACAACATACAATAGTGAATGGATCCTCTCGAATAAGGTCATCCTTTAAAATTCGTGAATTAGGTGCACTTCCCTCCCATCCGGCTAACACATATGTAAACTTCATTTCAAAATCACATGTTGCAAATACATTATGTGTTAGGCCAATATTTTCTTCCGTGATAATGTGGACCATCTACTTGTGGAATCCTAACACGTGCATGAGTGTCATCTATTACCCCTAAACAATCCTAAAGGGCAAAGAAAATCGAATATGAACAGTAATAAATACATTATGTATGTAAATTGACATTTGAATTTGAACTATATTACCTTAAAGTATGAGAAAAATTGACTATTGTTTAGAATATGATGCTAGACTTTAGTCATAGATGGTTGAATTAAGAATTCAGCCTCCAACATCAATATGACATTCAACACATTATGAAAATGTCTGGAAATGGTTTCCCCAAAATGATGGAAAAAGAATGAGATACTTTTATTCTTCATGTTATGGCCAATAATGTGAAGAAATTTAGTTGCTTGTTCTTCAAAAGTTGCTTGAAATGCATCTTTTACGAACCAATTTCATGAAAGTTTGAGGTCTCATCCAAATAATGTTACGAGATTATTCTATGTGCACTAAGTATGACAACAACTCTTAATGACAACACTCTTTTTGAGAAACAAATTCCAAAATGTTTGGAGTTGACAAACATAACACATTAAGTGCATAAACAACAATGCAAAGGATTGTTACTGCTGTTATTTCGGTACGAAGCTTTATTTGTTGTTGTAAGTATTCAATTAAATTAAAGTCACTACCAAAAACATCATTAATAAGATTTTCATGAGCAAAAACGTATAATCAATCATTATGATGTGCCATTTTATAAATCGTCTAAAAAAATATATCCTATAAACCCCAAAATTTTTACTAATTATATTTTCAAGTAAGTAAAAAGTAAATATGAATTATAATATTTTATGATTCACCTTATAATTCTAATTAAAATAATTTAATATAATCCTAATTCTATTAATTTAATATTAGATTAATGCAAAATTTTTAAATTCATATTTTGTTCTATTATTAAAAAAATTCAATATTTCATTAATCTTGGAGGTCAAACCTAACTTATTATATATTACTAACAATCTTAAAATTAATGGAAACCTAATATTTAATAGAAAATATATTATATATTTAAAAAAAATACGTTTATATTTAATATATAATTGACCTAAATATAATTCATAGTTTTTATACCTACGTGAATGTAACTTAAACAATTACTCCAATTTCAATTTCACTTCTAAATTCAAATATTTATCACATAATTTAACTTAATTTAACTTAAAATCCTACTCTAATATCATTTCAATTTTTCATAACAAATTCATATTATTAATTAAGCGGATAAGCAAAAATTTAAACCTATAATCTAATTGCCTCTGAATTGCAGCACCAACAATGATCACCACCACACGATCAGCATCACCAAAACAATGGTAACAAGATGACCACCACCACAAACAACCACCATGAACCAACACCAAGCACGCGGACAACAACCAGGAGAACCACTATCAATAACGTCAACAAGTACCCACAACAAGAGAAGCATCAACACCATCACCATCACACGAGGAGCACGAGCACCACAGATGAACGAACATGAAGCAGGAGTAGCAGGACAAGACCAACAACACAATAACCACCACACGATCAAGAGAAGCACCACCACCACCACGACACCATGAGCATCAGCTCCACTCAGTGATCACCACGTAAAACCTGCAATAAGACAACACAATTCACACATGAGAATCAATTATTGCTGCAAGAAGACGTGATCGAGAATCGATTCTAACCCTCAAGAATTGATTCTGCATTGGTCAATAATCAATTCTCCTTCATTGAGAATTGATTATCAAAAATGAGAATTGATTCTCAACTTGTAGATAATCGATTCTTTGCAACACCCACAACCATTCTCTTCGCTACTCTCACCGACTAACACACACGACACACACCAAAACAATACCATAACCACCAACATCTCGGATAACAAGAATCACTGTCAACCTCAATGCAAATGAGCAATGTATCACTTGCCTCTTTTCATGGATATTTAATGGCACCCAACCTCCACCTACCATGGTTCATGGTCACAATCAACATGGCGTGGGTCTCGTCTCTACTGTGGCTATTCAGTCCTCTCTGTAATGATTCACTAGCGCGTTCGAACGAATATGTGCATGCATGCAAAGATTTTTCATATGGTCACTATTTCTGGATTCCATGCATAATTGCTTCATGTGGAGATGGAGAGGGACAAAACATAAATAGACATTCTATGAGTTGTGTTTCTCGGATAATCTCTTTGTTGAAGCGGGGGAGTTTTCATCTCATTCTCCCTCAAATCAGTGCTCGCACATCTTATCAAATTAGTTTAAACAAATGTATCTAATACTCGTTTTTTCATCTGCATGAATAGTAAATCACTGGAAAAAAACACAGTGTTAATCTACAACTATAAATAATAATATAATAATACATTATAATAGTATATTAATAAAAATAGTTGTAGGAAGAATTTTGTTACTTTTTCAATTGTCAAAATAACATTTTATAAATCTAAAAGTTAATCACCATGATATTGAAGTAAAAAAAATGGAGACGAGACACAATTATATGTAATATATATCTAAATTAACGAGATCATAAAATAGTGAGTAAAAGATAAGTAAACTAATATCTTACTATACATAAATCACAGTAATGACAAAGACACGTAGATCATATCAAGTCTACAAAAAAATTGTTATGAAAATAATTAATATTTGTATTTTTATTTTTATTTATTAGTAGAATTTCCTATTTTTAAATTATATACAATTATGTGTAGTTACTTAAATATAATAAAACTTATTAGGTACATTATTATTTCTTTGGGAGGTTGTCCTGTAATAGTCTATTTATTTGGTAAGTTATCATCATTTCTAAATAAGATAAACACATTTCTCTCTCTCTCTCTCTCTCTCTCTCTATATATATATATATATATATATATATATATATATATATCTTTTTATCAGAGGTATCAAAAGTAAAATTTGTGAGGTTTGTGAGTCAAACACTGATTCAAGTTTTGTGTAAGTTATTATTACTCATTTTGATGGTCAACCATTATAGTATGCTTACGAAGAACTTTTCAAGTTTTGTGTAAGTTATTATTACTCATTTTAATGGTCAATATGACCATTGCAGTATGCTTACAAAGAACTTTTTATCATCAGAAGAATTTTAAATAGTTGTTGAGTCTAAAATTCAAGAGTCACCACCAATTACTATAATAAATGCACAAAAGGTAGAATTTATGACAAGAAAACTCAAAGATTTAAACGCCAAAAAATATCTTTTCAAGTCACTGATTGTCCTACTTTAGAGACTATCATTTGCAAAGATGCATTCAATGATATTTGGGATTCAATGAAAAAATGTCATGGCTTTGCTAGGGTGAAACATGTACAACTTCAAACCTTGAGGAGAGATTTTGCAAGTTTGCATATAAATGATAGAAAAATTGTTATTAGCTTTTTGGTGAGGACTATGGAGATTGCAAACAAATGAGATGTCATGGAGAAAGAATTAAAGATGTTGCTCTAGCATATGTTTCATGAAAATGAAAATTTAACTATGGTTTTTGCTTCATTAAGGAGTCAAAAGACATAAATACCCTTTCTCTTGGTGGATCCGAGTTTGTCATTGGTTCATGAGCAGAAAATGAACAAAAATTTAACTACAAGTAAATAGGCTTTGAAAGCTTCTATACACACCCAATTTAACCACTCAAGAGGAAGGGGCAGAAGTCAATCGAAAAAGAAGAGGAAGAGGAAGGAGAGATAAAGGAAAAGGAGATGAAAGACATAAAAAGAAAAACAAATATTTCAAAACTAATAATGACCAATTTTACAATAGAAATAATACCAAATATAATATCATAAATATGGTCACTATGTTATTGAATGTTATACTCAACTACCTCATGATAAGAAAAAGGGGGGAAACTCACATTTTATGGAAAAAGTGAATGAAGAAGAAAATTTGTAGATGATTGTCCATGAAGAAAACAAAATGAACTTAGAAATTTGGTATGTTAATATAGGTTGTAGTAATCACATGAATTAGTGTAAATTTTCTTCTCTTATTTAAATAAGATTTTCACTCGACGGTTAATTTTGGTTATTTCTCTTGTATAAAAGTGAAGGGTATGTTAATGTAAGTTTTTATTTATTAGTTAATATTGTTATTATATAAATTAAAAATATTATATTTGTGTATTAAAATATTCAATTATAATTAAAATTTTAAGTTTAATTTATTAATATTTACAATAAAAATTATAATTTTATAATATATTTGCATATTTCAATAACATAACACAAAAATATATAATGTTTTTAATTATAATATTTTTTATTTTAATTTTAATATATAAATATTTTTTAAAAGTGAGTTAGTGGGACAGTTCGTCATATCTCGTCCTTGGCCCGTCAGATTGGCAAGCTAGACGAGACAAGTCAAAACAATCTAGCGGATTGACCTACGGGTTTAACATGTTTTGTCATCCTTATTTTTGTGATTGCTATGTAATAAACTATTTATTAAACAAGTTACTATCATTTTTGAATAAGACAAACACATTGTTCTTCTACGTTATTTTCTATCATAAACCTATTACTTGATTCAAAAGAAAGACATATTGATTGAATGTTCTAGTAGAGAAATCTAAAAATCTTTATCTTTTTTTTTAAGAACTATATATATATATATATAATAGGAAAAAAAAGATAAAAGAAAAATTATAAAAATTGATTAGATGTTTAAAAATAAAAGATGGTTCATGTATCATTGTTAAACAAAGTTCATTACACAAAGCACCGATAATGGTGTGTTAACATACACTATTTACATAGGTCAATTCATTTGTTTCGGATTTGATAAAGGAGAAAGGCTTAACACTCTAACGAGTTCATGCAATTTCTTGCATGTTCCAATTGTGTGTTGTGTTCTGGGTTTTGTCTAGCTACCTATAATCTCAATATTTAACACTTTTAAAAAGGATTTAATATAGATAATTAGTAAATGACCAGGTGTAATAGGTTTGGACCATAAGGTTTGATACGACTTTTTGTCAAATATGTAATATCTGGTTAGAATTTGTACCGTTGAAAAATTATTTTAGTTTCCTAATAATCTAGTTAGGTGCACATATTTACACAACTTTGTATCTTATAAATAAGGTGTACATGTTTTATTTTGTATTAGATAATGAATATATTTTAATTTATATTTTTAAATTGGTATATGAGCGATAACCATTCTTAGATTTTGATATATGGGTTATTAATATTGGAACTACAAATCACATGATATTTGACTTAAGAAGTCCACCCATATAAATCATTTATACAAAAATATATTTTAATGCAATTGGAAATCAACAAGCCCAAATTATTTAACAAATATCTTTAAATCTTACTAGTACTTTAAATCCTGATTTTGTTTTGATTTCCTTCTTTAAATTTTTATCTTTTTTTTTTCTCAAATAACAACTAAATTATCTTGTGTGGTCATTGTTTTGGCTTGACTCTTGTGTTCCTATAATCATAAAAACAAAACAATCATTGAATTATGGTAATAGGAGAGAAAACTTGTATTACCTAGATCTATCAAAAAAATCATATGGTGATACACTGTTGTGTAGGATCCATCTAAAAAATTCAAATTTTAAGTGAATCTTGTTGGTTTGTCACTTTTATTAATGATTGTACATGAATGACTTTGTTGTACTCAATGAAATAAAAAAATAAGATAAGTTTATTATTTAAAAAAATTGATAAAATGATAAGAACTTAATATAATGTTAAAATTCATATTTTGTAGAGTGATAATAGTAAGGAGTGTAAATATTTTGAACTACAACAATATTTAAAAGATAATGAAATTATTAATCAAACTACTTGTTATAATACACCTCAACTAAATGAGATTATTTTGAGAGAAAAAATGATATTTGTTAGAAACTTTTTGTGCTTCATTAATTGATACATACATGTCATTGTATTATTGGGGAAAAACTCGTACTTTAACAGTATATCTAATAAATCAAACTCCTTCAAATTCTATTGAATTTGAAACACCTTATGAAACTTTACATAATTTAACTATCACCCCAATAGTTCCTAATTTATGCAATTAGTTGGTCCCTGAGGTCATTCGATGTGTTTTCGTCAAATATATTGTACATCAAAAAGGCTACCGGTGTTATCATCTTCCTACTCATCATATGTATATAAAAACATATGACTTTCCATGAAGACAAAATATATTTTACCTTTGAATCTGATTTTCAGGGAGGGAACCAATAAAATATTCAAAGTCTATAGTATAATGTGGATCTAAGTGATATGATTTCATATCATCCTCCTTTAGATGATAAATAAATTCGACATTAAAGCATCACAAGAATCTCTTACTAGAGATAATATTAAAGTATCTCTAAGATTCTCCTAATAAAAGTAATATGAAAGTCATACATGAACATCTTAATTGGGATAACGTTGAAGTACGACACTAACCTCTAAATGAAGATAATATTGCACCACTTGAACTTCTTAACAAATATATTATCAATTATTTGTTTACCAAAAAACAATTGTCAAATAGTCTCCCTAGAGCTATTCCTAAATTTACTTATAAATTTAAACTCTTTAGTAAAGTTAAATATCTCGAGTCATTATTTATCTAATAATAGACTGTCATAAATAAACAAAATATTTATGAATCAGTTATCTATTGTAGTTATTCTTAACAATGTACATGAAGCTTTAGTTTATTTAAGATGAAAGGTTGTTATAAATTAAGGTATGAATTCATTTCAAAAGAATAAAACTTAGACCCTTATTGATTGTCTACCATGAAAGAAACTGGCAGGATGCTAGTGAATTTATTCAATCAAACACAAAGTAGATGGCACAATAACATAATTTAAAGCAAAAATTATGGCAAAAGGATATATCCAAGCATACAAGGTTGATTATACATAGACATTTACTCCTGTAGGAAAAATTAACATTATTTTAGTATTATTATCTTTAGTAACAAATCTAGATTTACCATTTAAACAATTTGATGTAAAAATGTATTTTTACATAAAGAATTAATTGAAAAAATATAAATGGAGCTCCCATCAAGTTGTATGGTACCTAAAAAATATAATAAAAAAGTATGAAAATTGAAAAGAAAAATTGTATGAGTTGAAACAATCCCATGAGTATGATTTTGAAGGTTTACAAAATCTATGATAACATTAGGATATAATCAAAGTAATACATATCATATTTTATTCTTGAAGAAATAAGATAAATACATTTATTGTATACGTGAATGATATGATTGTTATAAAAATGGTAAAGAGAAAAGTAAAGTGTTAAAAGAGTATTTATAAGAGGAATTTAAAATGAAGAATATGGTTCCTTAGAATATTTTCTAGGAATTTGAAATGAAAGGATCTTGATTCCTTAGACTTCTTACAAGAAAGTATGTTAGTTTTCCAACTATCAAACACACCAATGGAAGAAGGTTTAAAATTACCAATTGCATCAAATCAAGCTTTAGTTAATAAACTATGAAATCAAAGAGTTTTAAAGAGATTGATGTACATAATATACATAAGACTATAATAATTAAACTAAGATATTAAAAACTTCTTACCTATTAAATATTGTCAGTCAATTTATGTATAATAATTAAAGAGCAATATAAGAATATAATTATGAAAATTTTAAGATATATAAAGTCCGTATTTAAACAATTATTATTATTATTATTCACTAAAAATATAAAATATTAACAAATAAATATATATACTGTGATTGGGTTAGATCGTTTGAAGGTAGACTATTAACATCTTACTACTTTACATTTGTAATGATAATCTTAGTACATGGAGAAATAAAAAATAAAATTTAATATCTCGATCAAATACAAAAACTTAATTTAAAAGTTTAACACTTGAACTCTTTTAAAGGTTATTATAACTAAGATTTTTTATTACAAAATCTTGGATAATTATCCTCACAACCAATTAAACTATATTATGATAATAAAATTGTTTATGATATTCATAATCTAGTATAATATGATCAAACAAAATATGTTGGAGTAGATAAATTTTTTATCAAGAAAAAATTTAAAAAAATTTAAAATTACATATAATTTACTTATAATATTAATAATTCTAACAAAAATAATCTCAAATAAAATATTTTTAAACATCTTGTCATATTAGATATATACGAATTATATGCACCAATTTAAAAAAATGGTTAAGATTTTTTTTAAGACATTATTATACAAATTTTATAATATCTAAGTAGAATTTATATAATTAAAAAATATTATAAATTCCTAATAATTTAATTAGGTCTACATATTTATGTCATTGTACACATATTTTATTTTATATCAATGAACATATATGTGTATATTTTACAAGTTTTGAACACAAACCACCAACTCAATTTGTAGGTCAATCACGAATCAAAAGTATAAAACGTAACACATTGTCCTCGAGGCTTACACACGTGGTGCACAAGTTCCACAATATTTAACAGATCCTTTCATTGACCCATTATTTATCAGAGGGAAAAATCAACCAAGCCTAACCACTTAATCCAATTACATTACCTCAAACCCATGCCTATCCTAGAGACTAGTTTATTTGTAAACCCAAAGCAGCAGGGTTATTTTTTCTGCAATTCAATACTTTCTTCTTATAACTTATATTATGATAACATTGTCCTTAAATAGGTTTTAAAAAGTTCATTTAATCAAATTAATCCTTATCTACTAATCAAATTTCTTAAAACAGTAGGTCAATTCAATTTTTTTCTATTAACCTTTAGATAAAGATGAATCGATCCTCGTATATACAAATTTAATTGTCATTTTAAGAGTAAGAGGTGTAATAAACACGTACAAAAATATAACATGAAAAAAAAAAATGACTTCAAAATAGAATGCAAAAACTATTGAGGTGCAAAAATAATAACAAACATAGATGTAAAAGGAAATATTATAAGACTTTGTCGTTATCCTTCCCACCAATCTCTCACTAATATTAATCCCTTTAAATTGATATATTCACTCAAATTTACTAAAAATCCTTACTTATAATGAAACACACTTGTCTAACCCCATTCAAAAAAAAAATCGATACATAAATCACTCTCAAACTATCAATCATTATACAAACTATCAACTATAATATTATTATTAAATATTTCAAAAATATATTCAATAGACAAAATATCAATAAAACATGTAAAATTGACATTAACTTCAACCTAAAATATCAAATTATTAATTTTTCTTTCTTATATTTTATTCAATTTCCTTATTTTTACTCAAACATAAATTCCCCTGTATCCTGACATAAATTTCTACAGTTCCGACAATAATAAACTACAATTTGTTAACGTTGAAATTTAAAAAATTTAAACGTAATTACTCGCAGTCAATTATCCAATTCAACAGGATTTGCTTCGTGTCAAAGCAGCAATTGCACTAAAAGGTGTAAAAAACATTTTTGTTTTCCATTTTTGAACAGGCGATTCAATACAACAAATATAGTACAGGTAAACTGTATGAAATCGTTACGTAACAACGAATTAGACATTAACTCATCTATAAATTCGGACTGGGAAAATACATTATACACAATCCCGTCAATGCTTGGGACTAATCACTTCTGAACGACTCTTGTCTTTGTGAAATCACGAGCAAAGAAGTTTTCTGAAACCAATAATCAATAGACCTCAGTCATAAACTTTAGCTAATATGATTGTGATGCATGACGATAACTGAATGTATTACTTATGGTTCGTTTGGCTGAGAATGACGATAACTGAATTTTCTAATTCACAAACCTTGGTTCCTGCAACGATGGCATTATACAAAGGGTGAGCAGCACATGAGATAACTCCTTCAGATAACGAAATAAATCTGTTCCGATTTCTTCGGTTGTTCCGCCTTGAAATTTCTTGCATATCCTCCCTGTAAATGAAAATTTGAAATGCTTAGAAAGAAATATTGCGAAATGCGGTTTGGTTAGTAAACTTAGGCATATGCACACATGGCATTCACTGATGATGTGGTTAATTTGATTTGAGTACACCAATTTCATCGTACGTATGCCTTTTCAATTAAGTGTTTAATTCAAGTCAAAAAAAAAAAAAAAAAAAGAGTTTGCCGTCAATTAGTAAACGAGTGCCTTACTTGTAATCCACATGGCATGGGGAGTTGGTGCTGGGATAGAAATCCAAGAGATGAATACCACAGTCAGACGATGACCCGGCCAAATAGATCTGTCATAAATTACAACAGTCCTAATTTCGTGTATAAATAAAATCCAGAAGCTTACGTTCAAATATGTTTTATAAATGGTTATCCACGAATAGTATAGTAATGAATATAAGCACCAAGAGCGCACTAATTGAAAAGCCCGAGGTCAATATTTTATTTAAACCAAACATTACGTCTGGGTTTAAATTATATTTTTTTAAGGTTATTTCAATAATTGATCAATTATAAATATATTATCGTTATATTTAATCTATATAAAATAAAGCTTATGTTCAAATACGTCAGATAAAAACAGAGTATAAGACAACAACCTACTTTATTTAGAATGTCTTAAGGAAATAGCTTCTATAGAAAAAAAAATAAAAAAAAATTTATAACAATTATTTTATGTATAAAATATTTATCGAGGGAATATAACAAAGCAAAAAAATAGCTAAAAATAATGCTAAATTTAATCATCCAAACTCTTACATATTTAAAAAACAATTTTCCTTTATGACAGAAATAATTTACGATTACAGTTTAAATATACAGGAAACAAAGTATTATAACTCTGAAAGTAATCCAATCTAAACGAACTATCTCACAAGCACTATATCAAAAGTAGAAATTATTAATAAGCTATAAAAATGAAATCAGTTTCTCAGCTTGTACAGTGAATTAATAAAAGTTTTCTTATATAATCGTTTCAAATTTTTGTTTTTTAACTTGTATCTATGTTAATTTTAGCTTTTAGAAAGAAAAAAAATTATTTGACCCTTTTAGAAATGTATATAGAGAAACTTATCCATATTTTTATAAGAAATCATGCGTAAAGATAGAGAGGTGAATTATATTCAATAGAACTTCTTACCGAACACGTCGATAACCATGAAGGTTTTCTTAAGTATGACAGATCAGAGGGAATATAAGAATCGTTCCTAACAAAAGAAAATAAACAGTAAACAAAATAATTAGACATATCGAAAAGCATCTCACAAATATGAAAAAGCGACCCTATATGAAAACGGACTAACTTACAACCAAGCTGGGGGTGGACAATGAATATGTGTAACTTGAAAATTATTAATATCCAAAACACCTGACCTGCATGAAAATATTAAGGAAAAATTACCGCAACGGAGTATCGAATGTACAATATTTGATGTACATAACCCCTACCAATATCAAAAGGCACTGTTTCAAGGTAGATAATGAGCTCAAACTAATAATTTCCAGATCCAACGTTGAAAAAAAATCAAGAAAATGAGACCATTTAGAAATCACATTAGCCGAAAATGTAATAAGCAGTTAAGTTGTACTCTCAGTTTGTAGTTTAATGATAGAAAATTTTAGATGATATAATTATGTAAATACATTGAAATTTTCATTATTAACAGCCTCAAAACACACTTCGGCAACTTACCAGCCATCGACAAGATGGAATGCTAACTGATATGGGCACGATGGATTAATAACAATAGAGTGAATCTCCTTGGGAACAATATTTGTCTGTGCCTGGATACATAAGAATAGCTAACCATATTAATTGCTAGTCAGCTAGACAATGACCACATGGTGCAATCTAGACATCATCGCAAACTAAAAGCTTATTGCCATTGATTTGAAGAATGGATACTTGTATCCTCCCTTTTTAGTGAGTCAGTCACAAGTATGACACCAAACTTTGTACATACTCAAATGCACTGATATTAAATACAGATGTGTGACTTGGTTCTATTTGGATGAGTTCCTCCATAAACACTTCTAATAGAGAAAAAAATAAAATAATAATTTGACTTTTCTATAAGTTAAAATTAGTTTATATATAAACTAATTTGTAAAGTTATCATGTATAACTTCACCAAAAAAAATATTTTATTAACTTGTATATCAGCTAATTTTGGCGTATGGAGAAGGTAATTTCCTCTTTTTCTTCGTATTTTGCTCTTTTGAAAGTTCTTCGGAGAAACTCATCCAAAATGACCCTTACTCCTATTAGGAGTAGGAAATCTAAAAGAACAATCTAAAGATGATAGAGCCAGTTAACAACTTCTAAATCATGGTAGAATATAATTATGACAACATTTTGTCTGAGAAAAATATAAAGAATTCATCTGTAAATACTGTCAAATTTTTGTCTTTATGCTTAATCACTACATACCTAAAGAATGACATCACAACACAATATATTTATATAGAGATGACAAAAATCGGGCTACCTTGTCTCGGTTTTGCCCCACTCCATCTTTAACTCGGCAAAAACAAGATTGAATAGATTGTTAACCTTGGTCCATCTCGTCAAAGGACAGGTTGGTGGACTAGCCCGCCATAATTTATTTTTCAATTTTATTTATCTTATTTAAAACAAGTTTTTCAATAAGTTTAATAATAAAATTATAATTTGTTTACTAACAATTCAACATATATGTTTTAAATTAATAATATAAATTAACATATTAAAAAATTATAATTTAGAACAATCAAATTAAGATAAAATGTATATAGTAATAAATAATAACAAAAGTCAAAACTTGTAAAATTTTTATTTTTTACATTGAAAAATTCAAACACTTAAAACGAAAATTACATTTTATTTTTTTATTTTCTTTCCTTGACTCACACTTTCAATTCAAATCATGAGGATAGGAACAATCAATGCTCAAGATGAGCAAGGAGGAGGAGACAAGAACTTGCTTGAGAAAAAATAGTATTTCCCGTAGTGAGTGAGTAAGAGGGAGACTTTTTAATTATCTTTTCACAAATTTTTACCTGCGATTGATGGTATTACAATAAAAAAAATTATCAATTAAGCAGGTGGCAAATTAGTTCACCCTGTCCTACCGGTTGTTGGGCTTAGCTGACAGGTTGAAGATACCAATCCAGCCTGCCGAACCAGACCCGTTTTGTCATCCCCATAATTATATCAAAGCTGAAATGTTGAAAGAGAGAATACATAGTTGAAGGGGAGAAAAAAAAGAAACTGTCGAAAATTCCTCTGCCGCAGCTTACAAAAAACATGCATGTAACGCGATAGTCAGAGAATGACATGAGCCTTGCAACGGAGTGTAGGAAATACCTATAAATAGATTAATAGAAAACTAAAAATTGGAATAAAAAAATCACCAAAATACTTAAAATGTCGGGGGAGAATGAAGTGAAAACTAGTCTTACTGGAACACCAAACTTCAATATAGATATGACTAAGTTATGATATTGACGTTACTGGTGGAGCTATATATTTCTCATTACTAAAAATAGTCATTCATAAGTAGCTCAAAATATAACAAACCTATATAGCCATCAGACAAATATTAAGAAGTTTTGCTTACTTGTTTAATTTGTAAAAGTAATAGGGGCAGGAAGGATAACCACACCTTCAAAGATCCAATCTTCTCTAGCAATGTTGCCAATTTCACTGATGTCACAGGGGGATGGCACATCTAGAAAGCCAAATAAAGAAGAATAAGACATCTAAAAGCCTTCTTAACATATTTTACAATATTTGCCCAATTTAACAAAAGTAAATACATTCTCTGCTGCAAAAGGAGGTTGGAGACAAAGTTCATATCACCAAAAATTTAAGCTGTAGAAAGGCATGCATCAAGAAGTCATAGGCTTCTGCATCAATGTTTATTTTCAACAATTTATATCCCAGGTATTTAGATAGATAGATATATAAATATATCAACAGAACAGTATTTTTAACATCATATTTGCAATATCGGCCACACAAATTAACTTCATCGGCACTGTTGGGCCATGTTATGTAATATTTGACTTTTTTATCATCAGCACTGTTAGTGCCATTTTAGTTAGAAATACAATATAAAATTATCAATGTGTCTTCACCTGACACCATAATTAAACTCAACATTACATCAAGGGGGTCTAGAGTTCAATTCTTAATCTCTCCCCCCCCCCCCAACCTCTACTAAGAAATTGAACCACTGCAAGCCCGAAGAACTCTCACGTGAAAAGGCACGTTAAAGACATAACTAGTAACTTAAACTTTTGATTTATGAAAATACGCTTAAGACTAAGCTTTGAACTTGTAAATAAGCAAAGAATAAGCCATTAAACGAGAAGGCAGGTTGAATGAAAAGGCACGTTAAAGACATAACTAGCAACTTAAACTTTTGATTCATCAAAATACGCTTAAGACTAAGCTTTGAACTTGTAAATACGCAAAGAATAAGCCATTAAACGAGAAGCCAGGTTGAATGAAATTTCCTTAGCCTAAGCAAGCTTCGTCAGCCAACGCAGAAGTGGATGCACTACAGATAAAGTGTCCAAGCAGTACTATTGACTTGCATAATTTTACGTATCTTTTTCATAACATAAAAGAAAGAATAAGAACTATGTATATAACCTCTTTGAGACTTTGAAAATTAGCAGATGCTCTTCCACCACGAATATCCCATACATGCACGAGCCCATGTTTTCCAGCACCAAAAATAATCTGGAAAGGATAGAATAATCACTGTTTGCAAGTGTATCGACTGAACAAAGTATAGGTGTATTCCAAAATTCGTTCAAATCAAAACCCAATTCAGCAATAAATGAACTATATCATCGACAGCAATTTTATCAAGGTTAAGTGGACCACTACATTAAAAATAAAAAACAATAAAATATAGGACAAAAGTATCAATCTTGGGGATATTTCAGTATCAAACATTGATTTACTAAAAGTCTATACCAGGGATGTTCAACATTTTATTCAACTGATTTTGATTTAAATTTTGAATTCTTAAATGTGTTTAAGGACACACTTAGCCTTCGTCTAAAAAAGGGAAGGGACTAACTGGCCCAAAAAAATGCATCACTCCTAACGAATTACAAAAAATTACTAAATAGACTAGATACACAATTCCTAACCTGATTATCTGCATTTAACTGGATGCTGTTAAGCGTACCACATGAAGCAGATGCAAGCTCAAGGCAAGGTAGAGAGTTAACTCTTCTATCCCAGACATTAATTGCACCATGTGTATCAGAAGCAAGTATCCTGCTGAAATTTGCCAACAAATTGAGAAAAGCATAGCGACGGAAAGAATTAAAAGTTCACAAAATGAGAATCACTGGTAAGTGTTGGTTGTTAATCAAACTCCAGTGTCTAGATATAATCAAGATTTAATTACTCATTGAATCCTATATTTATACAACTTTACCTTTCTAGTCCTTATAAATCATTCATTTTAATCCTTTACATTGTTCCTATCAAAGACAAAACCTAAATGGAGACACCTTTTAAGGATAAAGTCTAGCCCACCACGATTTTATCCTTAAGTAACCAATGAAAATCTTTTACTTCGGCCCATTAGGATTCTTATAAATTAAGACCTATGAAGAGGTTTTATATAATCTTTGGTAGGCAAGAAAACCCTAAATTCCCATGAAAAGCATTTCTCTAACCATTCATCATGGATCAACTTTCAATCATCAAAAGTTACTCTCTAGTGAGAAGATGATTGGCTACTTTATCTTTTTGTTAGGGATAAATGCAATGAGACCAAAGCCATGTAAACACATAATCTTGAAATTATCAAAAATTTATTTTAATTATATTCTTTCTCTCTATACGCAATGCTTGTGTTAGTTTGATCACCTTTAACTTTTAACTGGGATTTGATTAAAATTGAAAAATGATTTTAAACCCAAAATATTAAGAATAACACCTAATTGAAATTAATGCTAAAAATAGATTGATTTTAATTAAGCATCTTTAAAAACTTTTGTTCTGTAATGTTGATTGATTAATTATAATTTGCAAATGATTGAGATTATAATTAATCAATTCAGGTTTATTTGCTTAAAGAATTAAGATTTGAATAATTAAATCCTCTGTTGATATGATAGGGATTTACCAAAATAAGTTTTTTTTAAGTGGGGTGGTTTCGTGAAATTCAACCCTAACATCTTCATATGACGGTTTATAAACTAACAATTTAAAACCCATCCACTAGTATCAATTTTAGAACACTTTAGGAGTTGTTAAATAGATTTCAATTTTAAGAGTCTGGCAGTTTTTACGTTTTTCTCTTTTCTTCTGTTAACGGTTATTAATATTACATCTTTAGACATCATAAATATAAGAATGGGAATTCATTATTCCAGTCAAGTAATTCATCTAAATTAGGTTTAAGTTACCAACCTTGTGTCATTTGACGTAAAAACCACATCAGAGATACCTTTATGTATGGTGGACCCATTAACTGTGGTTGTACCTCTTGTTCTTAACACCTGTATTATGTAATTCGAGGGTCAAAAATTAGTTAGCCTAGCATCAAAAAATAAACACCTGTATAGCTGCCTATGACCAAAAAACACTTCTTTCGAAACTAAAACAAAGCCAAAATAATAAATTATGATGAAAATTGCAATTTCCAAGCACATCCCTTGAAAAAAGGATAAGAGCAATGTGTGATTTGATCATGTAAATGGAAGAGTGTTCTGCAATAAACATTTGTTTCCAAAAGGCATTAGTATCTACCGTGTGCTTCCTGGTTCGTTTGTATAAATGTGCATCCAAAAGAAATGGGTAGCAAGATATTAATCCGGCTGACCTTATTGGAGATAATGATTTGATGAAGTATCAAAGGATACGATGTAAGACTTCTAGAAGGGAGATCAACAATTCTTTTATTGCTCAGTAATAACTCTCAGAGATGCATAATACTTTGATGTAGTGCTTGTACATATACAGGACCTTTGTACATTGTTTCAGTAGAGAACGTTGCTCATGCTATGTTATTTTCAAATCCCTTTTATCTTTCTCTCACGATTATCTTGTGTGTTTGTGATATGAAGGTTGGTAAAGGTGCTGTATTTTCTCATTAACAAATAATGAAACAAAAATTTCGGAGCACTGGACTAGGCCTAACAATAATGGAATAATGCAACAAGAAAATCATATCAACTGAATTTGGAGTTGTGTAAACTAACAATGGATAGTACAGTAGAACATCATTTTGATATTTTGAGAAGAAAAGAGCTGACCACATTAAGCCAATGTAAGCAAGATTTAACAAGAATGGATATTTACTTCAACTGGATCTGATGAGACATATCCAACATCGAATATGAGTAGTTTATCACTTTTGAAAGATGCACAGACGACCTGAAATGAAAAGGTAAGACACATAGCAGTGCAAATAGAATATTGAATCGTTTATAACTACAATAAAGCTATTATTAATGAATTTGACAAATCACCAGTCACAAAAAAATGCAGAAGGTTGTAAATCTGAAAGCTTCGTTCGGAAAAGTGTCAAATCATCAGAAGATCCTTGCCTTACAATAGACAAGCTATAACATACAGAGCCATAAAAGATAAAACCAAAACGTTTTACGTGGTGTATGTCGTGGATATCATTTTGAAAGAATCATAGCTTAACAAAAAAATTCATACTAAAATGCTGAGTAAACAGGAAACTTAACAAGTTAATACCTCATCCTGATTAAGAGGATTCCATCTGACAGCATCAAGTTGTCGATTTAGTGAGAGATGCATTAAATGTTTGCTTTCATCTTCTTGCAAGCCTATCATCAAATTAATACAAAGCAGGTAAAAATGACAAGCAACACTTCATTTGAAATTCCTCCCTGTGCAAGGTAACATAATTATAATGCTACGTCAATATCAAGTAGGCAGTATCAAAGCTTGCTAAACACCTTTTTCTTTCCGTTCCAAAGTCACAGAGCAGTAAAAACATGTAAAAAAAAACCAAAACAGTTATTTCTATTAAAAATATAATCATTGAAAAAATAAGAGTTGGACAAATCTGTACAATGGAAGGCTATAACATAGCTAACGGCATATTATTACATTTTCAAAACAAAACATAAAATTCCATGCATCAAGCCAAAACATAAAAACAGGTCTGGTAAGAAAGTTTACCGGGCATTACCTAATAAATTTTATCATTATCTAAGTGAATATTGACTATAAATCACTTCATTTCTCATCAAACAACAAAAACAAAAAGAGACATAGTTTGGTCAAAATATCAAGATTGCTATATGAAGAAAATAAAGCCATAAACATTCTCTAACTAGTCTAACAAATTTGACAAGCACAGAAGCATTTTAATAATAAGCAAGACATAACCACCAAAACAGAACTTACAACTTAACTCGGGTATCTGGCAATAAAGAGCTTCAAAGTCGTGAACTGTTAAGCAACCCGATTTTGTCACAGACACCAAGTATATTCCCTGCGTACGTTTCAAAAAATGGATTGAATATTTGAAATAAAAAAAGCAATGAAAAATAACATTAAATGAAGAGGTTACAAACACAACACGTTAATCAGATAAGTGTTGTGTTTTTTATTAAAACCTTTTAGGTAAATGTATGTGTGTGTGTGTGTGTGCGCGCTACCTTGGTCTTAAACAGATTCTCATTCGAACTAAGCCTTTCAATATTAATTTCTATTTACCTTGTTGTCAAAATCTACTGCAGCGATGCCTTGCCTGTTAACGAACAGAGCAAGTTATTTGTAGAGAAAAATAACGAATGCCAGAAAAAGCAACGCACCACGTGGAAAATTACATGCTAGAAGTCCATGTCACTACCAGCTAATAATTCAATACTTCTCCTAGAAAAACATGAACAAGTTTCAAATACCCTAATCATATCAAAATTTACCAATAAAAGAAAACATATAACCAAAATTAAAAAAAAAAAAGTAAAACATCTTACAATGGAGATCAACCTATGATAAAATGACCATGCAAAGTTTTCCAACTGAAATATCATAAGAATTTGACATGAACATGTTTTGCATTTACCATTATAATCCAACATTTCCAATCATTAAAAACATGCCTTAAAATAAAAATAACTTAGATGTAGAGAGAATCAGTAGTGCTTCATGACGAGAAGTGGGAGCCCCAAAAAATTAATCCAATTTGGTACTACCAAATTATATATGATTACCAAATTTTGGGTTCATCATAAATGTAGTTAACACTACTGACTACACTACTTTCAAATACTGGTCACTTGGAAGCAATACACTTATACAAATTGTCTGGTTATGTAAAATCTGAATTCTTATCCAGCTGATTCCATTTTATTGACTGAATACTTGCTTAAAACTACAAGAATGTCGCTACAACGTTTTAATAGGTCACAACAAATTTCACATGCTTGATATAACAGGTAGTACGAAAAAGGGGGCAGAAAAAAACTTGCATTCGGTCACGCTAACACTGAAGCAACATAAAATATTTGTATTTTTTTTTTCTAATCTTGATTGGTGTCATCAAAATCAAAGTCAGAAGACTAACTTTCTAAATGGAAGATGGCCATCACCACGTGCCTCTCCGACCAATCGATTTGTCTGTACAACATGTTGAACGATTTTTTTATTGAATTAAATCACCGGAGAGTCTATGACCAATAAGCAAAGTTATATGCGCATACATGAGATTGGCATGGGAACCCGTCCACTTCATACAAATGAGGAAACACTGCAACCTTTACACAAATTAAGCGCAACATAAGCAAAACTGTCCACATAAAGAAAAACTGCACAAACAAAAACGTAATAACCAATAAAAGCCAGGCGCACCTCAGAATACGATCGAATTAGCATATCCAGCATCTCATGACGATAGTTACGTTCAAATCTCCCATTTAGTTCAACCGAACTCCTCTTCCATTGCCTCCTACAATAGACAGTTTGAAACAATAAGAGATCTCAAGACCTTTACCTACTAAACGAAAACAAAAATCAGAGGACAAATTTACCTTGGAAGAGGTTGAATCTTCGCCGTCGAGGGTTTAGGCAAAACCAAGTATTTCTCCATTTTTTCGCGCTTCTTTTTTAATGAAGAAGCACTTTCGCATCATTTAACACTATATACTACCCCATCCGCCAAATACTTTCCCGCTAAAAAAATTGGGCCGAGAAACAATGACATAACTCGGCCCAATACAACGCCCAAATCGATGACGAACACTATTTAAGTTTCGGACTTGAAAGATCTAAGAATTTTTCGAGATCATTCTAATTTGTTTTACTGAACTTGTTTAACTCCACACAATTACAAAGGATCAAACAAAAACAATGTCTACGATTAAAACAATAGTACATATTATATACATTAATTATTATATTTTAACAATCAATTATAGTTAATAGTTAAACAAAAACCACAATTATACCTTTGTTTTTTGTATATCAAAACACTAAGGCAAAGGATAAGATGTTCCACATATAAGGTTAAGTTTAAAATGTGAACATTCCACGTAATATTTCTGACATTCGATGGAGATATTTCCCAATTAAGTCACAACTAAACAAGAAGCTTCACACTAAGTTCAACTTCAAATAGCTGACTACAAACAACAACACTACAAAAGCAATTGCTGCTTTGTACATGGTAGAAACAAACCCTAAGCTCTCTCACCCCTAATTCTACGTGCGAGCTGAATGTCTTTGGGCATAATAGTGACTCTCTTGGCATGAATAGCGCAGAGATTGGTATCCTCAAACAGTCCAACGAGGTAGGCCTCAGCAGCTTCCTGCAGAGCGGACACGGCGCTGCTCTGGAAGCGGAGATCGGTTTTGAAATCCTGAGCGATCTCCCTGACCAGCCTCTGGAATGGAAGCTTCCTGATGAGAAGCTCTGTACTCTTCTGGTACTTGCGGATCTCCCTGAGAGCCACTGTCCCGGGTCTGAAACGATGGGGCTTCTTTACACCACCGGTGGCCGGAGCAGACTTACGAGCGGCCTTGGTGGCAAGCTGCTTTCTCGGAGCCTTTCCTCCGGTGGACTTCCTTGCAGTTTGCTTGGTACGAGCCATTTCGAAAGCTGGATGAGAATGAGCAGCGATGCCAAATTATATGAGAAGAGAGTGAAAAATCTGAGTATGAATTTTGGCTGACAGAGATGGAGGGTATTTATAGCACGTTGCGAAAAAAGTTGAGCGGGAAGTTTTCCAAATGTTATTTCAGGTTTGCGAAATTTTGATATGACCGCGGGAATATGAGCGTTGATGAGGATGGGAATCAACGGATGCGGTGATTCCTCAGCCGATGCCACAGATTGTAATCCGAGACACTCTTTAAGATCCAATAGGTGCATGCCACGTCTTATCATTTTTTTTTAATACTTGACTTCAATTCATTATTTTATTTTTCTTTTCTCTTTTTATTTGTTAGTGAGAACAAATATAATTTATATATTTGAGGTTTGAATTATGGTTAAAATTTTAAATATAAAACTGTCCAAATTATAATAAATATATTTCTATTTAAATATTGTATGAAAGTTATGAAAATAAAAATTAAGACGTAAGTAAAAAAATAAAGTGAGGATATTCGATAATTTTAGAATATGTAATGTTCTTTCCACCATTAGTATTTAAACATTATTTTAAATATAATATCAACTTAGAATTGATTTAATATTAAAATAAATTTTATTTTTGTTATTAATTAGGTAAAAAAATTAAAGATTAAAAATAAAAGTGGATTAAAACTCTAATCCCAACTTTACTTATAATGTCAATGTTTTATTTTAAAATAATAGTTCTCAATTTCATATTCACAGTTATAATATAATTAAGATTAATCAACCTATTTTATATATTGTTTTTTTTTTACTTTAATTCAACGTGTTTTTCCTAAAGTCTTAATAAGTTAAGAAAAAAATTATATATATAAATTATTATTAATTTCATTTTTATAATTATGTCACCAAATCTTATTATTGTGGTAAGTTTGAGAGTGGTAAGTTTGAGAGTTTTTTAAGTTTTTAGAATATAAAACTATAAAATTAAAGTAAGGAAACAAATAGATAAATGAACTATATTGTGATGGTGATTTAATGAGACTTATTTTTTTAAGTATATTTTCGTATAAGGGAATAATTTTTTTCTCATGTAAAATAGTTTCACTAAAAATAAAATTTTCCAAAAAATAAAATTTTTTCGAAGATTTTATACCAAATAAAATGTTTTTCACTCAACCAAATTTTTTGAGAAAATTAACGTATTTTCTATCTAAATTCTACAAATTATAAAAAGATAGTTTTAAATTCAAATTAAACTATAGAAATTTAAGTTTTATTTATAATCTGATAAAATAAAAATTAATAAAAAAATAATATCTTTGAATGAAAAGATTAAATTAAAAAGATATTTTGTTGTAATGTGATAAAGGTTTTTACTTGCCTTCATATGTATATAATATATTGATTTAAGTTAATATAATAATCTGTCATATTTTTTATTTTATTTTATTTTATTATTTTTAAATAAATTTTTTAATAGATTTAATAATAAAATTATTATTATCAATAATTTAATATATATATATATATATATATATATATTTCAAGTTAATAATATAATTTGATATATTATTTTAATAAATTATATTTTAGAACCATTAAATTAAGATAAAATTTATATAAATAAATACATATATGTAAATGTAAAAATTTATTAAATTTTTTATTTTTTATATTAAAAAGTTTAAACATTTAAATGAAAATTATATTATATTTATTTATTTATTTAGATAAAATTTCATTAACAACATCATCAAAACTACAATTAAGTTTACTAATTGAACCATCCATCTTTTGTTAAAACAAAAAACTTTATAAATTTTTTTTACTCGGACATTTCAACAAAAGCACAAATAGAAAAATATAATAAATGAGTCATGAGATAAAAATACTAAGAGAAAAAATAAAACCTTAAGAAAGTAATAAATATAAAAAAGAGTAAAAAAGTATGAGATATATATGATTTTTACCTTATGAAAAAAAGATGAACAAAAAAGAGATGATAAGTAAGAGGAGATGAAAGAGAGGGGTTTGTGTTTGAGAAATGAAAGTGTTTTCGTAATGTGAGTTTAAGTAATTATAAAACTTTTTGAAGTAGTGAGATAGTGATACTTTTAGAATTCTCTTTTTCATAAACATTTATATTATATATTGTTTTTCTAACTTTTTGTATTAAATCACAATAAAAAATTTTCTAATAAAGCGGACTTGGCGGAACGAGTCAAAACGGGTTAAAAGTACTAACCCGCTCCGTCAGTATTATGAAAGGTCGGTGGATCGGACCACCAAATTTGACCTGTTTTGACATCCCCAATTTTTAAAAAGAAAATATTATGTTAAATTTTGAATAGGGATAGTAGTCCGCTTTAAAATGATGCAAGTAGGTTGATTATTTTAACTTTAGGTGGTCTGACTTGTTTTAAAAAATATTTATACATTGAAATAAATAAAAAATGTATAATAAAAAATATTATAAATTTTGGTGTTATATTATTGAAATATATAAATATATTATAGTATCATAATTTAAATTATAAAAATTAATTAATTAAATTTAAATTATTAATTATAATCATTTATTTTAACACATAAATATAATAATTATTTTAATTTATCTAATAAAAATATTAATTAATAAATAAAAATAATAAATTTCCATTAAAGGTATATTAAAAAAAACATATAAAAAAATCCGTCAATCCATTATTTGAGGACACGAGCTAGAGACTGTAGCTTGTTTTGACTATGATGGGTCAGCTTGCGACCACCTTGTTTTTTATGGGGCCTATTTTATCATATTAAATATAAGGAATATATTGAATTTGAGATTTTTAACTGAGATGACAAAACACGTTTTCATCCTTCAACCCACTATAAATATGACATAATGAATTAATATTTTCTGCTCATCACACTAGTGCAAAAATGGGCTTTTACGTCGGGTATTTAGGGCTTTTTACGTCGTATTTAAGTCCGACGTTAAAGCGGGAGACGTAAATTTACGTCGGATCTTTTGCCCGACGTAGATTTACGTCAGTTATCAAGATCCGACGTAGATTTACACTAAACAGACGTAAAAACCTTTTCAATTTAAAAAAAAAAACAGAAAATTTACGTCGCATATGGTATACGCGACGTAAATTTACGTCACATATACCAATACGCGACGTAAATTTACGTCGCGTATACCATATGCGACGTAAATTTACGTCGCATATACCAATATGCGACACAAATTTACTGTTTTTTTTTTTAAATTGGGTTTATTTATTCTGTTTTACAACTAAAACCTGCAAATATTACAACCAGACAGTCCAGAGGTTCAGTTTTCTTTAGCTAGTAAATTAAAAATATAATATTATATAATTCAAACTACATAATAAAACAATATAATACAAACATACAAACTAAAAAATCTATTACAAACTAAGCTACCTATACAAACTAAACTAAACTACATAATACACACAATATAATATGAACAAGAACTTAAAAAATAATGTACTAGAATTGTTGAACAAAAAATTTTGCCCATTGTTCTCTAATTTACGTAATCTCGGATTCTGGTAATGGAGATGGATCTTGAAATACCCGAAACATGAATTTGACTCTTGTAAGCATGCAACATGAATAAAGTTAAATAAACTTAACTAATGTTAAAAGTAATTACCTCCGTCCAAGAATCAATTAAACCCGCACAAACTATGGCTCTCATCCAATACATTACATAGTAACCACATTCAAACGAGTCAGTTTGCTTATTACACTGAACACTTCCTTTCATGCATATCTTGTTAAGCAGCTCTTAGTAACTGATACCTCCTACAGGAGAAACACGAACGTCTTCAGACTTAATCAAAAAGCATATACTGTAATTGACATTGTTTTGGATTAAAAAAGAAGAACATAGCAACCTATCTTTCTCAAGTTTTTTTCTTCAGCGTCATGTTTATCCCTCTTCAGATAATACACCAATGAGCGATTCTTGATCATTGTTTAACTCTTCAGTCTCTTTTTCTGCATAATTGAGCTGGTGAAGAAAAGAAGTAAGAAACTTGCAACTGAATTTAAACAAGGACAGAAGAAACTTTATGGGTCGGATAAATTCAGCAAGTATATAATATTCGATCAAATCTGGATCAATTGAATAGTCTACATTTTATTTATTTTTCATTCACAATGTTATAGACAGGAAATGTACAAATGAGAAGTCTTAAGGATGGAAAAATGTCATATATGATACACTAAATTTGCGTGGGATAGACTTCAAATCTGATAAACATAGAATATACGATTACAAATACCGTATCATGCCATGATTCTACATGATTAATTTTTTCCATATTTAGCTTGGCATGACAGCGATGCACAGTGATGCACATTAATGTCATATCTGTTAATAGACAAATTTAGGATACCGACTATAATGGTTAGCGTAATTATAGCCTAGAATGTTTCTGTATTTCATGTATATATTGTGCTATCATATTCAATACAAGACAGGGGTTTTTGGAAATATTTTTATCATGGTATCGGAGCGAACCAAACTCGATATCCAACGACTCGAGAACACGATCGTACTTCTAAAATGGCAGAGAGAGGAGAGACGGTGAAGAAAACACCATCGCCATACGATCTGAGTGCCGGTGATAATCCTGGAAATGTGATTACACGGTACAATTACGAGGAGAGAATTACGAGGAATGGGCAAGGGCCGTGAAGATATCTCTGCGGGCTCGAAGGAAATGGGGTTTCATAGATGGAACTCATAAGGAACCTGAAGAAGACACATCCGAGATAGAAGATTGGTGGACAATTCAATCGATGCTTGTATCTTGGATACTAAACACTATAGAACCTAGTTTGCGTTCCACTCGTTGCATACATGGAAAACGCAAAGGACCTATGGGATGACATCAAGGAACGATTCTCGATCGTGAACGGACCAAGAATCCAGCGACTAAAGTCGAGTTGGCGGAATGCAAACAACAAGGAATGACTATGGTTTTCTATTATGGGAAGTTGAAAACGTTGTGGGATGAACTGGCAAATTATGAGCAAATCTCACAGTGTAGATGTGGGGGATGCAAGTGTAATATTATGACGCAACTTGAGAAACAAAGAGAAGAAGAAAAAATTCATCAGTTCTTGATGGGGCTAGATGATGAGGGCTATGGAACTGCACTGTCAAATGTTTTGGCAACAGATCCATTACCCTCGTTGAATCGGGTGTATGGCACCATGGTGCAAGAAGAAAGGGTGAGAACAATCACCAGGTCTAAAGAAGAGCGATGAATGATCGTGGGAATGGCTATGCGAGCGGAAACCAGGAACAAGTTGCGCAATGAAGCGAAAGAAAAATCGAGTTGTTTGCATGCAGTGTGGAAGGAAGGGACATGACAAAGGCAATTGCTTCAAGATCATTGGTTACCCGGAATGGTGGGGAGAGAGACCACGAACCGATAAAAACGATGAAAAAAATCAACAAAGAACAGGAACCTTCCGAGGAAAAGGAGGAACGACTCGCGTCAATATGGCACACACTCGGTGCGGATAACGTTGGTTCAACCGAAAAACCGAAGTCGCGGGATCGAGTAATGAGCAATGGCGAGATCTTGACAAGCAATGTTGAATTCTCGCAAGGCAAATGAAACTGAAAAGATGGCTGGTAAGAAAGCATGTGACTTGTGGATTATTGATAGTGGCGCCTCTAATCATATGACAGGAACACTAGAAAACTTGAGGGAGAGTCGAGCCTTGGAAGGGTGCCCAGTGGGACTACCAAATGGTGAATTGGTGCTTGGCAAACAAAGAAGGATCGGTTTTCCTTGATGGAGGACTGAAACTTAAACATGTTCTATATGTTCCGAAATTGAATTGCAATTTGATTTCGAGTATCACGATTGATGAATGAAGTAAAATGTACAGTACATTTTATCGATAGATTTTGTGCAATGCGGGACCACACTTCGAGGATGCTTGATTGGTGCGGGTGAACGAAAAGAGGGACTCTATTGGTATCGTGGTGTGAGTGGCATAAAGGCGTATCGGACCAATGCGAGAAAATCAACTAGAGATTTGGCACAAGCGAATGGGACATCCTGCCTACGCAGTTGTTAGAAAAATTCCGCATCCGAACAGCGTGAATAGAAATACGGATACAACTCGTGTGTGTGAAGTGTGTGAGAGATCAAAGCAATGCAGAAACACATTTCCTTTAAGTGATTTTCAAGCATCCAATATATTTGATTTAATACATTGTGATGTATGGGGTCCATATAGAACTCCCTCGTCTTGTGGTGCATCTTACTTTCTCACTTTGGTTGATGACTTGTTCTCGAGCTGTGTGGATATATCTCTTGAATAATAAGAAAGATGTGTCACAAACCTTAATGCATTTCATCGCCTTAATAGAACGACAATACGAGAAACAAGTCAAAATATTACGAAGTGACAATGGAGCCGAGTTTATGTGTCTTCAACGATATTTTCAGCAACATGGGATACTCCATCAAACCTCATGCACTTGGAACACCTCAGCAAAATGGGAGAGCCGAACGAAAACATCGACACATCCTAAATGTAGCTCGTGCTCTACGATTTCAGGGAGAACTTCCACTTCAATTCGGGGAGAATGCATTTTGACCGCGAGGATACTTGATCAATCGTACACCCTCAACCGTTCTCCATGGAAAAACTCCATATGAAATATTGAATGGGAAGCCACCCACTTATGACCATCTACGGGTATTTGGATGCTTGTGTTATGCACATAACCAAGATAGGAAAGGTGACAAATTTGCAAGTAGAAGTCGCAAGAATGTATTTGTTGGATATTCAATCGAAAAAAAGGGCTGGAAATTGTTTGATCTGGAAAGAGAAGTCTTTTGGACTTCGAGAGATGTTAAGTTTGTAGAACATGAATTCCCGTTTGCCTCTCTTGCCCACAGTAGACATTCAGAGGTAGGATTGCCTCATCGTTGATGTTGGCATTGTCGAGGAAGCATTGCCTGGACTTGGTGCAATGAACAATGCGGAACACGTTGTGGAGACCGATGACGTTAACCCCACAACGAAGATGTGCCCACAGCTGAGTTCGGGGAGGGTCACGCTGAATGCCATGAACAAGAGCCTCCCACCCGGATCGTTCTCCCACCAGAACAAGCCGACTCTATGATGACGGAACTAGAGGTTCTTGAGGAGCATACTGTCCCTGCATCCCTGGGGAAAGGTCTTCGTGTACGAAAGCCATCTCGTGAAGCTTCGTGATTATGTCACTAACACCACTTTACAACTCTGGTCCCTCAATTCGCACTCCACATTCGGCTTCCTCGGGTATGCCTTACGGTTTGACAAAGTACTTAAATTGTGCTAAATTCTCCTTCCCCCATCGAACCTTTCTTGCAGCCCTTCATGCAGAGAGAGAACCTGTGCATTTCTTTGAAGCTCGTTCGGGATGTTAGATGGAGAGATGCCATGGCTAGTGAAATTCAGGCCCTCCAAAGTAATGAAACATGGGACATTACTCCTCTACCTAGCGAGGAAGAAGCCTCCGGGTTGCAAGTGGATTTATAAAATCAAATATCATTCTGATGGGAGCGTTGAACGCTTCAAAGCCCGATTAGTTGTCTTGGAAAATCACCAAGTTGAGGGGATTGACTATGACGAGACTTTTGCCCCGATGGCAAAGATGGTCACCATTCGGACAGTGTTGGCGAGTGGCGGTAGCCAAAGACTGGGAACTTCATCAAATGGATGTCCATAATGCTTTTCTGCACGGCGATCTTGAGGAAGATGTGTACATGAAAATGCCGCCAGGGTTCTTGGTGTCTCAAAAGGGTATGGTGTGTCGTCTCCGCAAGTCCCTTTATGGTCTTCGTCAAGCTCCTCGGTGTTGGTTTGCCAAGCTCTCAACTGCTCTTGTTCAATATGGGTTTCAACGTTCTTGGAAATATTTTTATCAAAATCACATTGGTATAGTGGTTCCTTACCATCCTTTACATCTTTTCCTTGCAATTCAACGTCAACTTCTTTAAGGGATATTTTCAAACAACAAAATAAGAAAACAATTTATAAACTGAAAGTATTTTAGACTCCTAGTCATCACCATAACTCAAAATTTAGAAGCAATTTTCCGTAATCAATTATAACAGCACTCATTTTGGAACGCGTAAATTAAAATCATCAACCACTTGCTGGTTTGGACATTTTTGGAAACAATAATTCAAGTTCCAATGCATGGATATATACTATCAGAAAAATAGAGAATTGGAACAAAGTGATATAATTAAAGATGATGATGTGAATACCTTCAGCAAATAATGCGATTCCATTGAACCCCACTCTTAAAGAGGGAGGCATGGGAGGAGTTGGAAAGACAAGCAGGAGAGTGAATAAAAAAATCCAAACCCCTTTGAAGAAGGTCTTGGGCGTGGAAGGGAGAGAAGGGTGCAAGAACCCCATGCACGGCTAGTTGCTCTCCAAGGGTTAGGGTTTGATATCAACACGTTGTTAATCTCGACGGAGTTTCGTGCACGGTCAACTTTGGTGAGGGAGATGTTTTTGTGGCAAAGGAGAGTTGTGAGGCAGGTTCCTTGGGACATGTTGAGGAGGTCGTGGAAGGAGAAGGGGTTGTAGGTGGTGGTGTGGTAGAGGAGGAGGGTTTTGAGGAACCAAAAAGGATGTGAGGTGTTTCTGATTGCTGAGTCTCTGATGGCGAAGATGGTTGAGTTTTGGGCGGTTTGAAGAATGAAGGAGAGTGGTGGAGAAGGTCTCGCCATGAGTATGAACCCCGCTCTTCGGAGAGCCTTGGAAGCATTCGAGTGAGAGGTCATGGGGTATGGGCGTGGCTTCTTGTGTTGAGTTCTTGGAATCGGATGAACGCATTGCTGAGGATATGGCAATGATTCCGAGGGCTATTGAGGCTGCCATGTAGAGTGGGAACCAACACCAACGGGAATAAGCCATGCACAGAAGAACATGAACGTGTCATGCACAGCACTGGAAGAAAGAATGAGTGGAAGAAAGAAACGAGTCAGTTTGCTCAAAGGTAAAAAGCTAAGGCTTTTTACGTCGCGCCCCCAGTAAGCGACGTAAAAGAGGCTTTTTACGTCGCGTACTGGGACGTGCGATGTAAAATTTTTGTCCCATATTTACAAAATTGCCACCACGTTTTATTTACGTCAAATATACATGCATGCGACGACAATTGGGTGACGTAAAAGTCTTATTCTGCACCAGTGTCAGTCCGCTCTCTCCCATCGTGTAAAGCTTACTAACTCGTTGGGCCACCCCGTGGGATGGGGCGAGATAGCCCGCAACCCACTTGGTTGATAAAAAATATTATATTTAAAGTGAAAGTTTATGAAAAAAAGATAATTAAAAAAATTTCATCCTCATTCACTTACTAGTGTAAACATTTTCCTTTCTCAAGTATAAGTTCTTATGTGTGTTCTCTTTGATGTGCTCTGATACGGAAGAATCAAAATATTAAACATCTCTAACGTTATTTTTCTTTTCTGTATTACATATTTCCTTCCACAAATTAGAATCTTGCTAATAATCTGTATTCATGTCAAGATCTGTAAATAGAAAATCTAGGGAAAAAATGAAAAAAAAATACGCTTTTTTCATTTACAACAAAATGGTTCGAATCCAAAATAGAAAAAGAAATGGTTTGACAGAAACAGTCCGTAAAAATATTTATACTGTACACCCCTTTCCCTGGGATTGTAGTTCAATTGATCGAAGCACCGCTCATGAACATTGATTCTTCCTATCTTCATTACTTGAATTAAATGAATGATAGTTATTCAAAAGAAAAACAACATGAAGTTTTATTAAATAAAAAAGATATAATGTAACTTTTGTTTTTAAGTATTTGAATTTCTCAATATAAAAAATATAGATTTTACAAATTTTAGCATTACTTACATATATTTGTTATTATTTATTATTATATAAAATTTATCTTAATTTAATTATTCTAAATTATGATTTCTTAATACAATGTGTCAATTTATATTATTTATATTATTAACTTGAATTATACACGTTTAATTATTGAAAAAAAAATTTATTATAACTTATTGAAAAATTTGATTTAAAAGAGATAAATAAATTAATTTTAAGAAAAATTATGACTAGTGTGACCCAAGATTTACAACTATGTTAAAATATGTTTACCCCATTGAGTAGACCGAAAAAGTTTAAAAAATAGATTAGGTTAGATAAACAAATATTTAACTTAAATTGAATCATACTTATTTTGAACGATCCCTTTAAACCATAATTTACATAAGTTTAGGTCAGGTTAGTCCAAAAACTTCGGTATAGTTTGTTTTATAAAATGGTCATTATTTTTTAAATAAAATAATATTGTTTTGATAAAAATATAAATGTATTATAAATTAATTTAATAAAAAATTTACTTATTTTAAGAATAATACGAGAATAAATTTTTAATATTCACTTATTTCAAAATGAAATAGTTAAAACTAAATATTATTTTAGATTAATAAATTATAAAAATAAGAATAATTTTAAGTTTTTAACTTATTAGATTTAATAAATTGATTATCTTATAGTTTTATATATTAAATATTTATATTTTAAATAAAAAAAATTATTAAAATAATTTAAAGTTATTAAAAATATATTTTTTATTTTATTTTTATTTAAATATTTTAAATAAATAAAAATTATGATGAATTTTAAAATATAAATTAATTTAAATTATTCCATAAACCAGTTTAAACTACCGCTCTAATTAATCTACATTGATATAGATGTCATTTTAGGATATTTACTTCTTGAATATACCTTATTTTATAAATCTTGAAATCAACTTAATAGGTTGACGTCAAATCACTGCCTTGTTTGAAATTTGGAATAGATATATGTAGTTGGTTGGCGATTTTTTATTCTTGGTACTGTTTTCTTTTTTATAATTTCTTAGTTGTTGGTTTATAAAGATTAGACGAGGAAAGAATTCATCACTCAGGAGTTCATGTTATTGATTAGTATTCAGAATTAAAAAATTGAAGATATTATTTATTTGTGTATATTAAATTTTAATAAATAATTAATTACATTATAATTAAAAAATTAATCAGGTGAGTGACTACATATACAATATAATAATTGAAAAATGAATTTGATTAAGTACCTAACTTTTTGAAGTTTTTTTTTTGGTGTTTTTAAAAAATTAAAACACATGTTTGTTGATACATTTTATAAACTTTATTTATTTAATACTGATGCAAAAATTATATTTAAATCATTAATAGACTAAGTTGGTCATATACTTCTTCAATTTTTTTAACTATTTTTTTATTTGTATTAATTTTATGATTTTTATTATTTATTTATTTATTTGTATTAAATTTTCAATGTGTAGTTAGTTGGGCCAAGAGTGGTCTGACTATTCATTAGGCCGAAATACACGAATTATTCGTTTGGAGTAGAATTGTCTCTCATCTAAAATATCTATTTGGTTTAAATCTAAAATTTTACTATCCAATATTTAAATAGAAGATAATATTACCATACCAAGTCAATTACAATGCATGATATTAAACTTTTTATTTTTGTAATTTTATAAAATTTTATATGGTGAGGTAAAAAGTAATTAATTATATATTTAATTACTTTCTTCAAAATTTCATTTAATTTTTTGAGTTAAATTTTTATAAAATTAATTATAATTTTTCATGAACTATACAATAAAAATATACTTATATAAAAGTCAATTATAAGTAGATTTGTCTACAAATTTTTAATTTGTGACAAATATGTATAATCTATTTGTTTTAACCATATAATTCATTAATTATACAATCGAGTCATTTTAGAATATGTACAAAGACCCACGCAATGCACATAGATAAACAAATTAGTATATTTCAAAGATGTCCCTTTTATAAACAGAATGCAGAAAGAAATATATATATATATATATATATATATATATATATATATATATATATATTTTAAGAAATTAAGTTGACCTTTTATTAAGATTTGAGGTGTGAATATGTGATACATCAAAAACAATAATTAATCAATGTTTTTATTGTTAATCCTTGATAATAATTTGATGGCAGTTGTTAGCATGTGTGATGATAATAATAAAAAAGCCACTAAAGAAGGTATTGGCATTACCCATATGACAATTGACAAGGCCTATCATATAATCAAATATTGACAGAATATATGATTAACAAACATTAATGAATGCAGCGGACATTGTAGGCTCCGTCGAACCAATCCTTTCATATATATACTTCATTAGTTGTTTCGAAAACTCCTAGGTATTATTTATGTCGTAGTCACCACCAGAGAAAGCTAGAGTGAACAAAATCCTTGAATGTGATAATAAGTAGTCACGTTCATATGAAAGAAAAAAAAAATGTGATTTCAACTAGCAATTCTTGAATATTTACTCATTTCTATGAACAAACTAGGAAGAAAAACCAGCTCTCAACTCTAACAAAAGGCCCGAATATAGAAGCAATGCAATATATGTGTTATTCTTTATGCACAACAGGTGAACAGACTCAAAAAGAAACAAGATGGAAAAAGTTTCTATGATGTATGTTACTTAGTATAAATATTAATATCATACCATATCATACCCAGTTGTTGGACATGGAGAAGTTGTTGAATCTGAATGAGAGATCCCCAGCTGTGTCTCTCTCAAGCTGCATTGGCTGGGATTCATCACTGCTGACACTACCACCTGCATCAGATTCAGATCCTTCATGGGTCAATGGCTGAATTTGGTTCTCATTTGGACGGCGTGCCCTTTGGGGTGGTAACACTGATGTAGACATGTTACTCAATCTTGTACTTTCTACACTTGAAGAGGCCAATGGTCGGTGCCAAAGGAAGACATGCAGGAGAATAGGAACTTTGGTGTGTCTATGCAAGGAGAGTTTCTGGCTCAATGAAACAGTGTCATAACACCTAATGGCCCCTGTTGAAGATACCATCCATGGAAGGACTCTCTGATTTGAAAGCCTAGACACTACCAACAACCTTGAAGTATCTGCTGCTGCTTTATACAGATTGCTCAGTCCTGAACGTGTGGCTGCTACATTTTCTTTACCATCATCAATAACTTTTGAGATGAAAATAAAACCCTGTTGATCACATGGAAAAGTATTATTATATAACCTAAAGCCTAAAACCAACAATGAATCAATCTGTTAAACTGTATAAGGTCTTGCTGGCTTGACTCAGATATACCTCTTCTGTTCGACTGATGGCAAAGCCAAGCTTTGTGTCATCCTCTTTTAGTTTTATCTCAATCGAGAACTCTCCTCCAATTGGAGCATACCAGAGCCTAACTGCTCTAACAACACCAATGTCTACTCCATGATAATCCTCAAAGCCATAAAGGCTTACATTTGCAAGGTTAGATAAGTCAGATAATGATCCTGCATTTACAGTGGAAGAAGCTGTCTCTCCGGAGATCTTTCACACAAATAAAAGAGAAACTCCAGTCACCACAATGCCGAAAAAAAGCATTCAACAACAACAAAATTAATCTCTCAAACTATAATTGCAATGTTTGTCAGCTTCCAAGCAAACACATGATGGTAAACATTGTAAACAGTGCCTTTCCTAGTGTAGAAAAATACTGCACTGTAATTCCTACTTCAAAATTTTCACATGATGTCGCCTGAATTAATCATTAAAACTTTAGTTTTAAACGGACTTGAATAGCATTATATGATTCTTGTAGCCAATATTGTGATAAAACTCTACAGTTGTTGATGTTACATAAATTAATCATGTTCTATAACGGCCTGAAGCGGAAATTGAACCTTTTTAGTAGGGGGGAAGAACTAGAGTAACAATTTAGTTAGGTATTGTTGGTGATATTCTAGAGATGAAGTTGATATAATACTTTTTGTAAGACTCTACAAAATATTTAGAATATTATATCAGTTATAAATATAAATTACCACGTCAAATACAATTCAATACTCTTAAAAATTCTTCAAAGAATATAATCTCCATTAACCAACATGACATTATTCAACAGGATCATATAAAATGGAATTTAAAAATGTAACTCATGGATTAGTACTCTAAAAGTTTTAGTGCTAAAATAAGAGAGGCCCGATATCAGTTTGTGCACATCAAGTGACCAGTTGGAAAACAATGTTATGGTAACAGTGCTTTGTTGCAACGAGGGAGTAGATCATTTACCTTAGTAAGTAGGGACTCTGTTTGGACATTCATAAAGACAATAGGGACCCCTGAAGCTTGAGCTGCATTCAGCCACGTGTTTGCCCTGGCTAGTGTGTCTTCCACATCATTGTAGCGAGAAGCTATTCGATCAGAAACTTTGGGAAGAAGTAATATGGAAAGAAAATTGCTAGAATTGGGAACTGATAGTAACTCCTGCATCCTCCTCTCCCATGGATACGAGACATATCCATCCTGTAACCGTGTCCTAGTTAGCGCATTTACCATTCTGGTGGTTCTTGATGCTGCAAAGTGCAATTATTATTAACAGAGATGAAGACATATATCGGAAAGTGTTAAGTCAAAAATCTACATTTTCCACAACTAGACTCCACGCTTAAAACAAAAAGCATAACAGAATACCATTATGAAAGGTTGATTTTCGCCGACCCTAATGGCTATCATGTACGTAGTAATGTCTATTATTCCATATTACAGCCGTAAACAACAATGACCACAATTTTTTTTTTTACTTTGCATCTCTTTTAACTATGTGAAAAAACCTGGTTTTAAAATGATCTACTATTACGAAAAGGGCACTACTACGATAGTGTCGACATCATTGACAGAAGGACGTCATGTGTGTCACGCAACTTGATGCCTAAATCTAGCAATAGTTGCAGCTTTCAGATTAGAAATTAGTGCCTCAAATATCTTCAAATGGATATTCATTCCACCGAACAAGTCGTGCCAAAAAGCAGTTAATGTGAAAGCCAAAATGGCTTAGATCTCTATGATAAAAGTGGAAAGAGTTGCCACTCAGATTTGTGTGAAATTGTAAGTACCAATAAATATTTCAACTTTTGTTTCTTTGTTTTGTCTTTCTAAATTAAAATAACAGTTTAGCAGTAAAATTTTCTCAACCAGAACCAAAATGTTTACCACAGGTCACTGCCAGCATAACCAGAATAAGACAAGAACACCCTTCACCCCTTCTTTCTCTCTATCCTATCATCTTTATTGTACTTAATAAACTAAATAATCAATATATAAATAACAGAACATTGCGCAATAAATGAACACATCTACCTACTCTTCATCCATTCAATTAAACTTGGGAAGTTGGGAACGAACACCTAACTTAATTTTCCGTTCATATTTTTTTTTTTTTTTTGTAAGTTTGCAGATTTAGTTAGCTAATTAAGCGTGCTCTCAACTCATGGGAATTCTTAGGATTAACCGAACTCAACTACGAGCATGTCGCAAGTAACAAAGAGAAGGTGAAAAACAAAAAAGTACGTAAGGTCAAAAAGGTCAACGAAAAGGGTACCTTGGAGTTGGAAACACTCGGTTTCAGTTCGATCGAAGAACCCAACGACGTAGTTAGGGTCGGTGATGGAACGGAGAACGTATTGCTTCTTCCCGGAGGAATCGCTGGGAACGATACAGGCCTGCAACTCAGCGAACTCGTGGGGACCGCGTCGAACTCGAACGAGGATGGAGGTTTCTTTCTTCTTGTAAGAGTCCTGGAGGATTTTGTTGACGGCGGTTTTGCCGTTTTTGAAGGGCGATTTGAAACGGATAAGGGCGGTGGGGGAGGCTCCGATTCGAAGCTCTTCGACGATGTCACCGGTTTGAAGCATGTCACCGGTCCACTCGTCAGCTTTGGAACTTCCCTTCAAACACTCAATGGACAACACTTTAGGGTCTCGGTTTGGTGAGTCTGAACTGCTCTGAGATAACCGGTCCATGGTCATGTTGCGTGTGATTAACACTTTTTCTTCTTCTTTAAGTATTCACTACTTGGTGTGCATGTGTGTGTGTTTGTATGATCACACAACAACCCACTTTGAGAGGAAAAAAAGAAGAAGGCCGTGTTTTTTGACAGAAAACGCCCTTTATATTGCAGAGAGAGGTTTGAGATTTTGGTTCTGTTGTGGTGGTTTATGTGTTGTGTGTTAATTATTAAAGTATGGTACGTATCATTGTGTAGAAACCAAATCTTGAACAAGAGATTGAAAAATTAGGAGACGTCCAATAGTACTCCATCCTATTTAAATAATAGTTTTAGAAGTAATTTTTTTTCTAATATATAGTATAATTTCCATTAAAAGTATAATAATAGTTAAAAAGTTAAAGATATTTTATTTAGTGTTATAAGAATTTATAAAGTAGAGATTTTTTTTTTCTTTTTTTGATGATGAAGAGGTTGAATGAAAGAAATTCCACAAAATAGAAAGACATTGGCACGATGGTTGCTGAAAAGTCAACCAAACTTCTAGTTAGTAAATGTGAACGCTAGTTTCCAGATTTTATATTTGGGATTAATAGGTCGTCTTAATTATAAAAGTTTAGTTAAAAGATTGATTATTGGATGGCAGCATTGATTAACATAAAAGTACAGTGAGAGGGTGACCGTTTATTTTTCTATCATGTACAAACTCAGGAAAGCTAGGCCTCGTTACTTATCATCTTTTTTTATCCATTTTAATTAACTAATTACATGTGATGGTTTCAATTCTACCATTTGATGTTGTACACTTTTTTTTTCAAACTATGCATAGTTATTCTTGTTCATTTTATATGGTTCGACTTTTTCTATCTACCTAGTAGGAATATTAAACAATATTCTTTAAAAGAATAAATAAAATGTCAAACAAATATAGGAATAAAATAAAATTACATTTCTAATTAAAAAAATCTTTTAATTTGTAAAAAAAAAATGGAAATCATTTACACTTGCTTCTGTGTTTTTGAAAGCGGAGTAACCAAAAAATTGAAATATTAATCCTTGAGTTAGCACTTTATTCTTTGATTTTATTTTTAACCATCAAAGTGATAACGATATTAACATAAAACTAAAAAATATGGTAATATAAATATACAGTATATTTATATCGGAGTCTAAATTTAACAAAAATGTATAAAAAATTATATACATCATTAACAAAAAGAAAATAAAAATATATAAAGCATGTAAATTTTTTTCCCTCATTATTTCTCTCGTACTATCACTCTTGAATATTCACGCGAAACATTGTATCTTTTTGTATTTTGATACGATTATCACATTTAATATAATATATAAAAACATAGATAGGATATACTAGTATTTCAATGTGCATGTTTCAAAATGTATTTTCAATATAACATCAACTTAATCTCCATCACAAATAAATTTTATCAAATTTACAATTTTACATAATTAAATTAAAATAGTTAACTATATGATCGATCAGTCTTTTACTCTATTTTTAAAAGATGAATGTATTGAATTAGACTAAATATATATGATACATTATTTTTCCTAGATTGATAAATATAATAAAAGTATATAACTAAAATACATTATCTTATCTAACAAATTAATATTTATAACTTAAGAGATAAATTTTTTTATATAGCAAGTTATGTCATAAAAATCTCATTCAACTTTTATTACTTAATATTTCTTTGTATAAATCTAATATCAATAAAGTTAGGATATCTTATATAGAATCTTTCATTCAATACAAAACATGTATCTTAGTATAATATTCTCTTCTTAAAGATAATCATGTTCACCTCCACACTAATTTTCATCAAATGTATACGTGTCATTCGACACATGTATCATTTTAAAATCTACACATATATGCAAAACTATAAAAAATAATCAAACACATAGAATTTTGGAACTTCAAATTATTCACCATCATAAGAAATGTCACTAGACTAACATTCCTCTTAAAATTCTTGTTTCTCCTAAGTAAATTTTTTGTTTAAGTGGTGTAAGAAGATATCTCAATATTCATTTATTTTGTAAAAATAAGTTTCTATCATGTATAAAGATGTGTTGTATGAGCTACCTGTTATTAGGATGCCTTTAGCATATACTAAAATATAGGTGATGAACTTGAGTGTAGTATGCATAAAAAGAGATGTATCACATATAATAGCCTTAAAACCGAAGGAAATTAAATTGGATGCAAGCTTAGAAAACAAAGATCTTTGTGCCTACTTCAGCCTGTAGAGAGATTTCTTCAATTTACAAACAAGATGAGGATTAAAAGAGATGAAGCTCTCTGATTGCCACATATATACTTCCTCTTGAATGGAACCATTTAGGAAAGTGTTGTTGACATCCACCTATCGTATATGTCATTTTCTTGTGACAACAATACTCAAGACTGTTCGAATGGTTGTTGGTTTGATGATAGGACTGAATGTCTTCATATAATGAAGGCCCGATCGTTAAGAACACCCCTGAGCTCCAATTTAGCTTTATGTGTGGCGATAAAATCATCAACGTTGTATTTCAGTCGGTATAGCCATTTAAAACCAATGGCCTTCCTATGAGGAGGCAAATGAACATGATCCCATGTTTTATTTTGCATGAGAGCCATATATTCTTCCTCCATTACAACTAACAATTTGGGATCTCATAATGCATCCTTGGTACACCAGGGAGTGAGCTTTCTTAGTAAAGCTTTGAGTTTAAAGACATCAGCTTTAACGCAGGTAGTCACAGGATGAACATTTGTGGTAAGAGGAGGATGAGAAGGTTGGTCACGTAAAGAGTTGACAAGTTCATGAAAAGTAAGATTGATATTTGGTGGTAATGAGTAAGGAATAGGAGATGGAGTAGGAATATAGGTAAGGAAATGATGGGTCAAGTGGTGTTTGATTGGGATGAATGAGAGTATTAATTTGTGGTATAGAGGAAGGGAAACAAATGATATTTTAATATTGAGTAAAGAATGATGGGTTGATTATCATAGGATATTGGGTTTCATCTAATATGATGAGTCTGACAATGTACTCTTTTCCAAATTTGGTGATACATTTATAGCCAAAAAATATACAAGGGGGTGATCAATAGTCTAGTTTGGTTTTGGTAGAGCCACAAATACGGGTAGCAAAGACACCCAGAAGGTTTGAAAATAGAGTAGTCAGGAGTTTTGTGAAAAAGAACCTCAAAGGGAGACTTGTAGCTAAACACTGGAGAGGGTAAGCGATTAATGATGAAAATGATAGTGCTAAACGCTTTTACCCAAAATATTGAAGGAAGGGAGGAAGCAGTTAGCAAGGTGACACATGTTTGAGTGAAATGCTGATGTTTCCTTTCTAGGGTCCGATTTTGCTCATGATCTGCAAAGGTCTTAGTCAAAGCAAGGTACTCCTTGGCACCATCAATTTGCAAAGCCTTTATCTTTTTATTGGATTTTAGTTTTACTATAGTTTTGAATTGAATGAAATTTGATGGGACTTCTAACCTATTGTGTAAAAAAAAAAGCCAAGTGAATATACTATGAGCATCCATAAATAGAATATAATATCTGTAGTCTTCTTTTGATGGTGTGGGAGAGGGACCCCACATATCAAAATAAATGAGATTAATGGGATAATGATAAACAAACTCAAAAATAGGAAACTAAAAACCAAATTTATTATTTGTAGAATATGAAATGTTACAAAGATTCAAGATATGTTTGACAATCTTATTGGAACAATGACCTAGTCTTCTATGCCAGATATCAAACTTATTGGTATAAACAGTAAAACTATAGGTAAAAAAAGAAAATTGAAAAACTTGGAGGAAGGGACTTCAGATATTTAAAAACATAAAGTTTGTCCTTAAGATGACCTTTCAGAAGAACCTTATAGGTTTCCTGACATTTAATAACACAAAGTATGAAATGAATATTGAGAAGAATATTCTAGGTTTCCTTTGCAAATTGGGAAACACTTATAAGATCTTTTGGTTATATCAGGAACATGTAAGAGATTGTTCAAGGTAAAACAAATATTTAGATTATTAGAGTAAAAGGATGAATGTCTAACATGTGAAATGTGTCCATGTGCACATGATCACCGTCGTTATAGTCATTTGATTATCATGAGTAGTATAGTCAAAATCAAGATAAGATTCCACGATTTTGCACCCTATTGTCATGTTAGTTCCCACATGAGTCTACATCGTTGCGGGTTGAGGCTACATCCTCGTGGATCATGGGTTAAGAGTGAGTCATCATCATTTGTAGGTTAGGGCTATGTCGTCGCCGATTACAGAGTTAGAGTAACATCATCACCAATCACAAACAATGAAAAAAGGAAAAAAAATTGTTTGTATTTAGTATTCCACCTCACATAAAATATGAAATATTTTTTGTCTTCAAAATTATTGAAAAAGAATAATAGTTTATTATTATTTTTTTAGCGAGGCCATTAATCGTCATCATATTATTTAAGCTTTATTATTAGTGCTTTATTGATTAGGTTTTAAATCTAAAACCTAAACAATCAAAGCCAACTTGTTTTTAACTTTATACTTATAACTTAAAATTTACCTCATGATATGTTATTTTATGATAAAGTTATGTGTATTTTTGTATATTTTGAGATGTGTCTTAGTGTTTATTTTATTATTAGAGTAATATATATTTTATATTATATAAAAGTAGGATTTACTATCCATGTTACAATTTCATGATTTAAGATTTTATTATCTCACTCGTAATCTTGATTTTGATAATCTTGATCATGAGATTGACAAGATTATGTGCCAGGTTGTTGGTAGCACCAATGTCTAGATACCAAGAATTATCCATGTGACTTATTGAAGTCGCAAGCATTGACTAAATAGAGTTGGTGTTAGAGTCATCATTCTGGCTGTGGGCCGTAGATAAGGTTGTTCAGTAAGATTTGCATCAAAGTGATACTAACAATGAAATGCAAAATGACCAACACGGCCACAAAGTTGACATTGGAGTTTTGAACCACGACCTTGTGTGGAATGAGTAGAATTATGTTTATCACTGCATCCTCGACCACAATTGTTGGACCATGATCACGAAGAGTGTTCTGAAATCCTCTTCTTGGTTTATCTTAACTATGAAGAATGTTTGCTTGAATAAGGATGGTATCCAATTGTTTGTGAGGCTCTAATCGTTCTTCTAGATTCATGAGAGATGTTTTGATTTGAAAAACAATGAAGGGTTCGAACTGGGTGAGACATGAAATGATGAACCCATTGTAATCATCAGGAAGACCATTAAATATCGTGTCAATATGTTCTTCATATGTCAATAGAGAGGCGATGACATTAAGAGCTGCAACCATATACTTAATTTAGACTAAATACTCGCTGATGAATCCCTATATCTTAATGTTGCGAAGCTGAATGCTAAGTTGTTTGACTCACGCTTTCGTGTATGAAGAAAAATATGTTTTTAAAATTATCCAAGTTTCATGTGACCAAATGCAACCAACAACGCGAAATTGATTGTCCATGGATTCCAAAAGCTAAGATTTGAGAAGATTATCCTGTTGTTCGAAATTTTCATATGCAAGATTGACATAATATTTTGCCTCATCTTCTTTGGTGAGAAATTTCGAGGGAATTGCATGACTGGTGTTTCAAGCGATAACCTTTAATTGTTGACTCATCAAGTTGCATCCATGTGAGGAAGTTATCTTCTGTGAGTTTGCAAGAAATCGTTGAAGAAAAGGTTTGAGGAACGAAGATTGTTGAAGCGAAAGCCATAGATTCAGATCGAATGGCTTAATATGATACCATGTAAGGAGATATCTCAATATTCATTTATTCTATAAGAATAAGTTTCTATCATGTACAAAGATGTGCATACGAGACTTATTTATAATAATCTAGATGTCACTATTCTAACACAAAAACCAATTGGAAGTTGTTTTCTTTTATAGTTTACAAGTAGAAATATTATTTGTTTGGGCAAATAAAATCTTACTTGATGAAAAATGAGGTAGAAATAATTATTTCCATTAATATTATTTTTGTTTAAGTGAGAATGAAATCAAGATAATTCTATTTTTTCTAGAAGTCTCATTACTCAAGTGACTAGTTCTCACTTGAACAAAAAGACTTCAAAGTATAATCTTTTATACATTTTAGCTTGAGCGATGAACCTTTTAAGAAAATTATATATATATATTGTTTAACTCGGTTTTAATTTGCTAAAAACTAAATTTATAGTTGCATATTGATTCATAGGAAAGTTTTACTTGAAAACAATTTTTCACCAAATTAACTTAGTATTACCATATTCTACTACATAATTATTATTATCACACGTTATCAACTTATAGATATAATTTCATAGTTATAAAATTTAATATAACTTCATCCAAAATTCAATTCAAAACATATTTCTCATCTTTGAAACCATTCTAATTAAGTCATATTCACACGTTCATGTGTACTACCCTAATGTACTATCAAATTAAAAAAACTAATATATTTTATTTTTCACTTAATTTTTTCAAGTTTAAAAATCTTCACAACTCTTAAAGTCTCACAAGATCTTTAAATTTGTTCAAAAAATTTATAATTATCAAACTAAGTATATCACCTCAATCATATACTAACAAATGTTTATCATTATCTAAGATATAACACATGCATGTTTTTAAGGTGTCAAAATAAACTTAAATTAATAGAATGATTTGAAAGGTCTAAGAAATATATTAAGTTAGGTAAAAAAAAATTGTGATATAAATTGAATTAAGCGTATGTTGGTCGATTCCCTTTTAGGTCAAGATAACTCCTAATCTCATAATCTGTTTTATAGAATAATAATTATTTTTAAATAAAATAAAATAATATATTTTATATATATATATATATATATATATATATATATATTATAAATTAATTTGATAAAGACTTAATTTATTTCAATAATAAGTATTTAACATCCATTTGTTTCACGACCTACTAGTTAAGATGAATTACTATTTTAGATTAATAAATTATTAAAATAATAATGATGTTAATGAAAAGAAACTTTTTAACTCTTATTTTATGATTTAATAAATATCTTCTTTTATAATTTATATATCAAATTATTATATTTGAAAAAAATATTTTTATTAATATAATTCATATTTTAAAAATGTATTTTTATTTTTAGTTATTATTTAAATATTTTTTAATTAATTGTTTTGATATAAACATGTTAATAATTTTTTTTATTTTCAATCAGAATAAAATTAGATTAATTTGTTGGCCTACTATAAAATCACGTTATACAAAAAAAGTTATAATTAATTTAAATAAATGCGTCAAGTTAGAGTATAATATTTTTATTTAATTAATAAGATTAGGTCAAATTAGGTCAAACTACCTTTTAACATCCAAAAATTTCTTATAACCAACTCAATAAAAAGATCTCGAAAAACTTATTTAAAATTAACTTTTAATTATAAAAAAATATTCTATTAATAAAGAAGTATTCTATTTTTCACGTCTTATTAACATATTCAAATTTGAAAAAGTAAGAGATGAATGAATTTTTTTATAATGAAAATACATGTTTTAAAAATCTAAAGAAATAATAATTTTAAATAAATAAAATTTGAATAATTTTTTAACTTAATTTAATCAATTTGACTAATAAAATTTTGGTTTGTGCATTTTATTAATTAGTAAAAGATTATAATAATTTTATTTGTCGTCAGTTTGTTTTAGTTTGATAAAAACTTTGTAAAAAAAATTAATATTACTTTCAATTGCGACAATAATATACCTCTTGAACTAATAAATTCCATTGAAGATTCTAACATTTATTAACTCATATATATATATATATATATATATATATATATAATTAATTAATTAATTAAAAAAGTTTAGAATAGACAATTTATGATAAGTAAACATCCCATTATTGAAGATGAGTTGGACTCTTAAAATTTGAATCAGAACAAAATTATTTAGCCGAGTCCAATGAATTAATAGATCAAGTTGATTTTCTAAAATTTGGGTAAGAAAAAATTGGGTCTATTTAACCTAAGCAAAGTAAACAAATTAAATTTAATTTTCTATTAGATTGTGTACAGTATTCTCTCTGAGTATAATGCGTTGAACACGGATCAAACAATACTGAATTAATCCTTATGGTGGTGTAACTGATATTTTGTCCTATGTTGCTTTTAGTTTACTTTTACTTTTTCCGTTCTGTACTTTGTTCAATTTCCATCTCTAAAAAAATATATATTATAAATTTATTTGATTTGATTTTTAAAAATTATATATTAATTTTGCAAATCTATTTTTAAAAATAAGTTAAATTATTTTATAACTTTCTTTAAAAAAATTATTTTAGATGAAAGAAAAAAACATATATAATTAAAAAAATATAGTTGCAGACTTAAAAAAAAATTATTTTTACAATTATAATGATAAAATGAGTAATTTAATATAATTAGATAAAAATATTAATACTTATTAATAAAGACAAAAAAAAAATCAAATCAGAACATATTGTTTATCAATTTATTTTTAAATTTTAAAAAAGTTAAAAACTATCTTTTAAAATAGTAAATAAATAAACTCTAAATGTACTTAATTTGCTACTGATTTGTTTTTTTTTTCTAAAACTAGTTTTACCTTTTATAAAGTGAAATTAAACTATCAAATTAGATGATCTAACAACGAAATTACGAAGACTTTACCTTATGAGCATAACTCACAAAACTTCATTTTCACTTTTAATTAATGTTTTAAAAACTTGACTGCCATTGAACCCATGTATACATAAATTTAGAATCTAAAAATTTAATTGGATGGAATTAAATTTAATAAAATAAAATTTTATACTATAATAAATATAATAAGTTTATTAATAATATTTTTTGTAAAACAAATAATAAATATTATTATTATATTCATGTTTTAAACATAAAATATATTAAATAATGTAAAATAAATAATTATTAAAATAAAATAAAAATATAATAAAATAATTATTATTTAAAACTGACATAATTAATATAAAATAAAAAAATATAAAATAAATTATATTTTTATAAAAAATTTATATTAAAAAAATTAATATTTTTTTATCAAAATCGATTTAACCTAAAAATTCAACTATGTCCCAATTTTTTAATTGGTTTTTAAATTTGAGCTTTCCAAAAATTCTATTAAAGCAAGAATGTTGTATGAAGTTAATTCTAATTTATTAGTAATGTTGTAAAAATTGGTTTCTTGATTTCGAGTTAATTAATTAATAATCAAATCAGTTTGGTTTCTCTATAAAAGTTTAATATAATTTTGATAATTTAATTTAATTTGTTTATCATAATAAAGTATTAATATATAAATTACAAATAAAATTTAAAATGATGTGATTTTATCATTTAAATTTTAAAATATTATTATGGTAAAATAACTAATATCTAAAATATTTTTTTCTATGAATATATCATTCAAATCGAATCAACATTAGATAAATGTATTTCTGGTGTTAATCTGACCAATCTATCCATCAAATCTTGGTTGGACAAGTGAATATATTATAGGTTTTAGAATTATGTTTATAAGAAAAAAATATATTTTGTGTTAATTTTACTTTTTTTATAAATGGTTATATAAAAAACTTAAAGTGAGAAGGGTAAAACGAGAAAGTCATTTTACGCTTGACTTTGCTTGAAACTCCTGAAAAACATTTTTAGGTGAGTTGATCTACTCAACGTATGTGAACTAAAGCTCATCTCATTTAAAACGATTCATTGACCAAATATGAAATAATTTTGTAACTATTTATATAACCACTTTGTCTCCATCCAGAATCATGTGGGGCGGCACCAAACGAATACGATAGAAATTAAGTCCCATATCCATGTGGGATCTTTTAAATTATGTTATAGGTAAAAAAAAGAATTGAAATATTCCATTCACAAACAACAAAATTACATTGTGATTGGACTTTTATATGATGAAAATAAGAGATTATGAGAAGATAATTTAGTAGATGTAGTATATTTTTGTTGTTGGAAGAAGTCTAAAAAGAAAGTGTTTTAATTTCACATTATCAATTTGGTGTAAAAACTGATAGACACTGAACAAACTTTTATCTGAGGTTTGTATAATAACTGTTATTAAGGATTTATTCGCGGTATATTACGCAAAAATACGAACTTCTCGGAATATCGAAAAATATCAGAAACTAACAAGAAACTCTCAAAAAGTAAATTAACCCAAGATAACAAAAAAATATCAGAGAAGAGAAGACGAGAGATGTGTTTTTTTGTAGAGTGTGAAGTGGTCTTTATTTATAGGAGAAAATCTGTAGCAATTATGAGAACACTTGGTAGTGGGTATCTAAAATGTTATCTATATAGTATTCTACAACGTGTGACGACACGTTCTTTGAAATTATATTCTGTAATATGTGAGAACACGTTCTAAGTTTTGCAATACCCCTTAATTTACAACACAATTATCATGTACATTGTTTTTAAATTTTTTATTTTAAAAAAAGTCTTAATAAATTAAAATAAGCAAAATTTATAAGTAAAATAAATTATATTTATGATAAAATAAATTTAATTTTTATGTATTTTTTATACATAAAAAATATGTATAAATTTCAAAATTTATTATTAATTAAATATATATTTTAATTTATTATATATATATTTCATCATTTTTATATAAATAAAGTATTTATATTATTATTATTTAAATATTTAATTATATAGATTAATTATTTTGTAAGTTTGTTATTTAAAATGTTAATAAAATATAAAACATATAATTTATAATAAAAATTTTAATAAATTAATTTTTATTTAATTAATAAAAAAATAATAAAATTTTTTAATTATCAATTCTTTATAATAGTTAATCATTTAAAATATAAATTATTTAATTAAAATAAAATTTAATATATGATAAATAAAAATAATAAAATTTATGATATAATAAAATTAAAAAGTATAAATTAAAAATAAAATAATATTAAGTATTATTATATGAAGAAAGATAAAATCCTAAAAAATTAATTTTATGTGTTCGTTAAATTAATTAAAAAAATTAAAAACAAAAGGTAAAATAAAGAAAAATATATGTTAAAAAGAATAAAAAATTAAAGTTGTAAAGAGAGAATGAAAAAAAATATAAATATATATATATAATGGGCCGTTTTGGCCCATTGCCAAACCTTTTATTTTTTTGAAAACAAAAAAAGAGAGTAATAGATTAAGCATCATCTGTTCGGCCCACTTAAATAGTATATCAAACTGACTCATGAATTTTGTCATTCATAAACCTAAGCGAGTGAAATTCACATCTCAGCAACTCTAACTATTACTGATAAATGTCACTCTGAAGTGTGCAAATAATTATTAAAAAAAAAAACAAATATATTTATGTTTTTTTGTTGGCCTATTTGTTTATATAGATGTATTATTGTAAATTTAAAAGTCAAGTTAAATAATGAGTTAGCAAAATTTATACTGTTCTAGTTGAAGCCATTTTGTTAAATAAAAGTTATTCATTTATTTTTTATTACTTGTTGTCACAATAATTTTATTCTATAAATTTTTTTTAACAAATGAATTCACTAGATATACTTATAACATCACCAAAATATCACTAAAACATAAAAAAATTATTTGAATGCACGCGTACTAAAACAAAACAAAAATAAAGCAAGCGAGCAAGAAAAGAACAAAGATAATTGGTGAAAAATAATACAAAACTATGCAGATCAGATAGAAAAAAATAATCAGATGGGCGTACTAATATTTCTAAATGAACGTACTGATACTAATATAATAAAAAAAATACAAATATTAAAATTAAGAAAGGAAGTATTCTTTCACCAACAAAATGAAAATATATTTATATAAAAAATAATTATAATAAATATGGGTAAGATTGTTAATATTTTTAATAATAAATAAGTTTTTTATACTAAGACTACCTGTCATTTTATATTTGACTTTAAATTAACTCATCTATACAAAATATATTTTTATTATAAATGAAAATTAACCTAAATTATTAGAAGAAAATGTTTAAACCTTTTAGGAGACACAATCTTGAACCGAGTGAAATTGGCATAACCAACGTCATCACCTGATACAAATCGGTCAAAACATATGCATGATATCAAAAATTGAGACATATTACTAAAAATTACAAAAATTTAAGAGACAATTAAAGACCTCATCTAAGTTGGTGCACTTGACAAGTTTATTCAAAACTATAAGGATAAAAATTATAAATTGGGAAGGTCTCGAAATTTCAAGAAACGAGTTCATCCACGTTTTAGTAGTTAGGGGAGAGGATGAGGTCCTCCTAAGTCGAACTCTCAATCGATCACTCACACACAAAATATTTTAACCAAAGATGTTAGAGGAATGATAGACACAATAGTCAGAGGATTCACTAAAGGAGCCAATACGAGCTCAACTCAGAAAAGACAACTAAGATCAATTAATAATGTCAAATTTTATTCAATCATTTCAACTAAGAGCGATGTCTCCCATTACTTTCATCGATAACAAATTAAACTCTCATCATCCTAAACAAAACGACCACATGGTAAATGCAATTTATATAGCCAACTGGGGAGTTTAAAAAATATTGATTGACTAGAGAAGTTCGACTGATATTTTATATTAGTCCACCTTTCTCAGAATCTACATCTCACATGATTTGATCTAACCATATCTGGATTCTCTAGTCGGTTTCGCTGGTGAGCGATTCCATACTTTTGGGGTTGGGGAGGAAAGTAAGAGTATTCTTGTGAAGTATATATTGATAGAAGCATATACATCCTACAATATCTTGATAGGAAGGAAAACACTCAATCAGCTTGAAGTCATTTCCCCACCTGGGCTTAAAATTCCCAACAAAAGGAGGACGTATCACCACGGTAAAGGCAAATCTCAAGAAAGCTAGTGAATGCTACACTATAAGTCTGAAAACTCAGTCATATTTGTTAAAAAGAGGCAATAATGAACTAAATATACATAGTCAGAACAATGTCCGGGAAGCCCTTGCCACGAGGAAGATGAATGTAGTGGGGAATGTTATGGATGAAAATCAATTTACGCAACTAGCATAAGTACTCAATAGAAATGCTGACCTATATGCCTAGAACGCAACTGACATGCCAGATATTGATCCTAACTTTATGTGTTATAAACTTTCCACTCTATATGGAGCTAAACCTATAGCACAAAAAAATTTAAGTTAGGAGAAGAAAGGCGTAAAGTTGTAAGCCTTGAGGTAGAAAAATTGATGAAAGCCAAGTTCATTCAAGAAGTAACTTATACTACTTGGCTAACAAATGTAGTCCTAGTAAAACAAATCTAATGAAAAATGGGGCATCTGTTGATTACTCCTATCTAAACAAGACTTGTCCAAAAGATCCCTATCCACTACGAAGTATTGACCGGCTAGTGGATAACACTTTTGACTATGAAGTACTAAGTTTTCTAGGTGTATACTCTCGTATACCCATGTATCATCTCGATGGGAGGAAAAAACAACTTTCACTCCTGAAGAGGCAAACTATTATTATAAAGTCATATATTTTGGCATGAAAAATGTGAGGGCCACATAGCAGAAGTTGATGGATAAAGTGTTCAAACGCTTAATCGACGATATAATAGAAGTTTATGTAGGTGATATGATTATTAAATAAAAAAAGTTCAAGATCATGTTGATCACCTCGAAAGAGTCTTTTTGAGGTATGGAAACATAACATGAGACTTAATCTAGAAAACAAACATGTGAGGATATAATTACACTCCCTAATCTTCCATGAAAGAAATACATTTCCATCTAACTTATGAGACAGATGTCATGATACCCGTTGAGATTGGTAAAGAGTCACGGAGAAGAGAAATTTTTAATGAAGAAAAAAATAATGAAAATTTGAGAATTGAGTTGGATCTAGTCAGTGAAGTACAAGACGAGACTCATATACGAGAAGAAGCAATTAAGAGAAGAGTACAAAGAAGATACAATACATGGGTAAGAGAGAGAAGTTTCCATAAAAGTGATCTGGTATGGAGGAAAGTCGTTAAAACTCATAAAGACCAAACAAATGAAAAATTATCTTCAAATTGTGATAACCCTTACTAAATTGTAGACTCATTTCATAATGGGGCATACAAATTACAAGAATTGTCTAGAAAGACGATACCTTAGACATATAACGCCACACATCTTAAAGCATATTATAGTTAAAAGGTAAAATATTAAATATTTTTCCATCAATTTAGACATCATTTAAATTATTAAAAAATATATAAAACATAAATAGAATGACATTTAGCAAATAAAAAATAATTAGAGTACAAGATATTTAAAGGGGTTCCAATACAAGTTGGTCATCTATCAATATCTTCTTCATATCAAAAAGTCCAATATCAATATTAGGACTAATAACAATGACCTGTTCCACAACCTTCTTAAGCTCATCTTCATACACTTCCATCAACTGCCCCTCAACCACTTGAACCTTAGTCATATATTTATCACATGTCTGTTGAAGGTCGATGACCTTCACCTCAAGTAACTCAGTTTTCTCCATGGTCGCTTTAAGGTCAGCTTCAACTTTTTCTTGGGCCAGTTTAGTAGCTTCAACTAAGCTTTCTACTTTCTTGACCCTTTTTATTAAAGAATTCTTTTCCAATGACAGAGCATTATTCTGTGAGACGAGAACTTCATTTTCTTTTGCCTTAGCCGAGAAGACATCTTTAAAATTTGTCATCGGAGTTCTTCCTTTTCCCTGCGTAAAGCGATCAACTCTCTCATCCACTAATCTTTTCCCTAATGAATGTCAGCCACAGTGTTTTTATACATGTGAATTATTGATAAACACCAACCTAGTAGTACTTCGACTAAATCGAGGTTGTCCTGAGGTTCGACAAAGCGAATCATCCCAATATTATGGGTGGTGGAAGTGAAATACCCACCATCATCTTGTCAGTAGTCATGTTCAGGTGCCACATGGACTCTACTTGTGGAGGGGCTTCACGAGGAATCCATGGTTTCTTTGGAGAAGCTGATGGGGTTGGAAGAGGTCTTGGAGCCCGAGCAGCAGTTGAGGTTTCTCTATCTATTCTTGTTTCAGGTTGCTCAGGCTCAGCAGTGGCTGGGTTTTCCACCCATTGTCACTTTTAAGGAGCTAACTTCCTCCTCCCCTCCATAGATCAGCTAGATGGAGAGTCCCCATGTCTGGCCTGAGTCCAACGATAGTTAAATTTAGGATTCATAATTTTTGCATAATAGCATGTAATGGTTATAAAGCATACAATTAAGGAAAATATTTTAAATAAATCAAAGTATTCATAGTCTTACCCAAGAAAGGAGCTCTTGGGTCCCTAAAAAATGGGACAAAGAGACAATCCCGATAGTGGATAAGTTGAGGAAGAATCGTCAATATTTTGATATCATTCTTATCTTCAATAGATAAATGGTGATCAACTTAGAATTTAAATTTGTGAAGAACTCACCAATATAGAGGAAAACATGGAGAATAGTTGGGATTTGTTAGAAAACTAATAATTAAGATCCTGATTTTGATTCTAATGATCAAACATAAACATTATCCCATACTCATAAAACATGTTGTAGACTGAATATGAAAGCATACCTGAATAAACAGACCATCATTGTTTAAAGGAGAAGATTATCAGTTCTGGAAGATGAGAATGAAAATATTTTTACAAACACTAGATTACGGTGTTTGGAATGCTGTACTCAACAGTCCCTATATTCTGATGAGAACACCAGAGTCTGGAGTTGTTCCAAAGACTTTTGACCAATGGACGCCAGATGAAAACAAGTGTGCCCAATATGATGTAAGAGCCTGAAATGTTATTGCTTCTACCTTAACTCGTAATGAATTTTTTAGGGTCTCACAATGCAAGACGACAAAAGAAATATGTGACACTCTTGAAGTGACACATGAAGGAACAATTGAACTAAAGCGAGCACATAAGAACACACTCATCCAGGAGTATGAATTGTTTCAAATGCAGCAGAATGAAAGCATCACAGATTTCTAGACATGCTTCACACATATAGTAAATCACTTGAAAACATTAGGAAAGAGTTTTGATAATGAGATTTAAACACAAAGATCTTGAAATCCTTAGACAGGAATTGACAACCAAAGGTCACTGCTATTACAAAATCAAAGGATCTCACAGAAATGAATATTGCGACTCTATTTGGAAAGTTGTGAGAACATGAGATGGAGCTACAAAGGTTAAAGAACGGTGAGCATAATCAAACCAAGACAATAGCTCTAAAAGTAGAAAAATCTTCACAAGATGAAAGTGAAAATGAAGGTAAGTTTTCGGATTTCGATATGTCTCTTTTTATTTAACAATTTTCTCGTTTTATGAAGAATAGGAAAAAGAGACAACAAAGAAAAGAAAAAACAAATAAATATCATTGTTATGAATGTGGAAAACCTGGTCATATCAAACTATACTGTCCAGAACTTAAGAAAGAGAAGAAAGATATGAAAGAGAAGAAGAAATAGAAGAATGGTATCTATAAAAACAAACACAAAACTTATATTGCTTAGGAGGATAATGATTCTTTCACAACACAAGAGAGTTATTCTGAAAGCAGTGATGGAGAAGAAAATCTTTGCTTGATGGCAAAAAGTGATGATGAAGCTTCATCACGAGAAACCTCATCACAAGTAAGTAGCACACAATCCTCAAATGCATATGATGAGTTGTTTGAAGCCTATCAAGAAATTTTGAACATCTTGAAAGACTAGCTAAGAAACATACTGCACTTAAACAAAAGTTCATGCATTAGAAAAAACGTTTAATATTCTTGACAAAGAAAATGAGTGCTTAAAGAAAGATGTTGATAAATTTAAAACTTTGACTAAAGATAAAGAAGTTGTTAAACCTTGTGAAAATTGTAATCATTTGGAAAATGAGATTTCAAAATCTTCTGAAAATCTTGATTCTATATTAGGTTATCAAATAGGGGATTCTAGCTAAGCTGGACTTGGTTACAAACCTAAAGAAAGTCTAGAACCTCATAAAACTATTTTTGTGAAAGAGTCAAGGAAAACAGGTGTGAAACTAGTTTCAAAAACTTTAAGAAATTCATTTAGACCTCTTCAAAGAAAACCAACATGTTTTTATTGCATGAAATTAGGTCATACATCAAATAGATGTTACATAAAACATTTTGACATATCTAATGATAAATATGAATGTGTGCCTAAAGGAACAAAACATTTATACATGTCTAGATGATAGTTTGAGCATCTAATAGATTATGAATTTTTGGAAAAAAAATTTCTTGTTATCATAATTAATTATGTTGATTCTGAAGGTGTTGTGATAATCGATTATTATATCATGGTTCTATTCTTTTATCCTTAGGCTTTTGGCAGAGACTTGTGATTCTACTAACTTTTTAAGGACCTGTAGACCCCTAATTTTGCCCGGTCTCTCAATAAAGGCTAAAGGAGACTTCCTACAACAAGATAAAGCTCGCCTGACATCTCAATAAAGGCCAAGAAGACTTCCTATATGAAGATAAAGCTTCAACGGGCGTTTATAGGCATCAACCGACGTCCGAATAAAGAAAGGAAAGCTTCCCAGGGGTCCCAGAACACAAAAACTGGCCGAAACAGGTCGAGACGGCCGTCCCAAGGTTGAGACAACCGTCCCAACCTTCCCTGGCCAAGTGGGACGGCCGTCCCAAATGGGACTGCCAGTCCCAGCTTTTCAGGGAGTCCCAGTCTTCATAAATCATGCAGTTGGGACGGCCGTCCCAACCCAGACGGTCATCCCAAATGTGCAGGCAGCGAAAACTATAAATAGGAGGCTTATTTGCCACTGTTTGAGACACCAGACAACTCCCAGTACTTGTCTTTTCTCTTCCTTCTTCGAATGAACTCTCTGATTGCCTTGATAAGGTAACAATCAGTTAAGGAATCATATTCCAGCATTCGATTCTTCTGTAAAATTTAGTAGAGTCAGTGTTGTATTCGGAGAGGAGAGTCTTTGTAGAGCAAAGGATTGCCAAAACGCATCCTCACGATTAAAGATTCGCAATACAAAGCTTGCTACGGAGGTTCTGTTCAATTCTCTTCTCTTTTACTGTTTTATTTATTGCTTTATGTATGCAATATGAAATAAAGTCATGTAGATAGCCATTTTTAACATTATGCAATAAAATAGGGTAATCGCGTAATTTCTCGTAATCTTCACTTAAATGAATTAATCCGTCATAGGAAACCCGAAAGGGGCGTTGTGGGGTGCTAACACCTTCTCCACACGTAACTAACTCCCTTACCTAACTCTGGTTATAATGGCCAAGTTTTGTTTTTATTTAAATCAACGCCTTTTTATCCTTTTCCAATGTTTACGGTCAAAACATTGGTGGCGACTCCATAAGAACCCCTTTTCGAAAACCTTGCTTTTATTAGAGGATAGTTCAGTTGTTGAGCACCTCGGAAGCAATGAACATATTTTAACAAAAATGCGAGTCTAAACCATCTTTTCGCGACCGCTCGCATAAACGTTCGAGATGTCCCTGGACGTCGGAACGTACGACGGCGACAGATGGCGACTCCACTGGGGAAGCTAGAGAGTTGATCCCATTTAGTGACGGATAAATTCAAACTAAGTAAAGATTTGAAATTACGCCTTTACCCTCTTCCGTATGTTTTATTGTATGGCTTTAATAATTGTTGTATGATTATTTTTTGCAAATTGTCTGAAATATAAATTGCACACAAAAACCCTTGCACACAACAATCCTTCTATACCCAGGGGCAAGAGTGAATACCTATAGGGAGTGGGTGGCAGATACGACCGGCTTGTTGGCACACGGGGCTACAACCGTTGTCGCAAACCACCAACTCAAGGTGATAACTCTCTTCTTTTGGTCTAAGGATGTCGACACGGAGTTCCGTGCATGACCCGAGGACTGAGAGATTGAGAGGTCCCTATAATGGGGGCACCTTGGGGACCTTTGGCCTTGGTGAGAACAATTTAGAACCACCCAAATCAAGCACGTTTCTGCAGGAAAACACTACCTCGTGATTAAATAAGCGTGGCTCTGCTCGTGGATGTATGAATTGTGTGTGCATTCGTTTGCTGCATTTGTATTGATGCATTAGCATAGGGTAATCATACAACAAAAATAGTGAAAAACCCTAAAAATCATAAAAAGTGATAAGATAAGCCAACTTTATTTCGGACAGTCTTCAGTTAAGCTAACCTGGTTTCAGGTTCTTTGTAAGCTAAGTAGCCACGTTGACCGACAGAAGAGATAAAGAGTCATAAAAAATATAAAAACGATTGAAAGCCATAAAAATTCCTTTTTATAATAAAAAGATTCTTGGCAAAGTCGTATCATTCATACCACATCATCCAATAAGTGGTAAAACAAGAGAGAAAAAAAATGCACTAAGAAAAGTATGCATAAACATCATCATAATAAATCTATCATACATAAACATATTCATTCTAGGATTTATTAGATATCCTTAGACAATAGCGAAAGAGACCCAAATGCATTTATCACCTTCCTAGAAGAGATAAGTGCGCTAAGGTATGTTGGCAACCTTTGAAAAAAGGAAGTTAACACATTAAGGTGGGTATGGTATCCTTAAAACATAGGCTTTTGAGAAGATACCAAAGCTATTGTCTAAGGCATATCTATTTCACACCAATCATTTGAAATAAAAAGCTATAATAAAAATCGTTAAAATCATTTAGAAAGTGGTTGGTCTTCCGCCCGTCCTCACTCGTGCTAAGAAAGCTAAGAAGATGGAGCAACTAGAAGAGCAAAACCGAAAGCTCACCACTGAGCTTAATACGCTGAAAGAGAAAATGGCTCAAATGTTGGACATGATGCACCAACAGAACCTCCAAAAAGAGGGTCCTCAAAGTGGACAAGCCTCTCACCAAGAAGAAGAAGAGGAACCTCAGGATGAACATGACCAATATGATACAAGGGCAGTACATATTCATGCAACGGAAGTATCAAAGCAACAAATTACTGCTCTTGAAGAAAGGTTGAGAGCTATGGAGGGGCATAACTTTGATGTAAAAGAGGCGGTTGATATGTGCCTCGTTAAAAATATCCAATTCCCTAATAAATTCAAAACTCCGGACTTCCCAAAATACATGGGACTAACTTGCCCCAAAAGCCATCTTACAATGTACTGCCGTAAGATGGCTGCATATGCTGACAACGAGAAGCTCCTGATCCATTGCTTTCAGGAGAGTTTAGCTGAATCAGCCTTAAACTGGTATATGCAACTACAAGGGGGGCAAGTCCAAACATGGAGACATCTGGCGGATGCTTTTCTTCGTCGTTACAAGTACAACATTGATCTGACCCCTGAAAGAGCAGATCTACAATTGCTAAGCAAGAAAAACGATGAATCCTTTAAGGCATACGCCCAAAGATTGAGGGAATTGGCAGCACAAGTAGAACCTCCTCTATCCGACAAGGAAACTACATCCATGTTTATCAATTCTCTGACTGGTCCCTATTATGACAAAATGATAGGGAACACATCAACACTCTTTGCGGATGTGGTAATTATAGGAGAAAGAGTAGAGCAAGGTCTAAAAAGCGGAAGAATCACACAACATACTTCCTCTAATTCCTCTACTCCAAATGTTAAAAGGAGCTTCGGAAAGAAGAAGGAAGGAACTGTAAATGCAATCAACATTGCCACTCCTTCTTCCTCCTCGCAACAACCCAAGCCACGCAGACAAGAGAGGAAATTCACTTCCATACCTACCTCCTATGGAAGTCTGTTTTTGAAATTGTTGGACGCCAAGCTCCTCGTGTGTGTCCCTCCCAAGAAAATAGAGCCACCATATCCAGAATGGTACAAGTCTAATGAAAACTGTGATTACCATTCGGGCGCTCCGGGACACTCCATTGAAAACTGTGTGGCCTTAAAGCACAAGGTCCAGAATCTAATAGATGCAGGGTGGATTACCTTTGATGCATCTACTCCAAAAGTGGATGACCAGCCCCTTTCCAAACCCGAATGAAGGATGGGCTAAGGAAGATCAGCGATTTAGGGCTCATTATTTTGTCATCTAATAAAAATAAATACAAAAAAAAAGATAATAAAAAAAATATATCAAAAAGCTTCCGATGTATCTCTCGTGATCCCCGCCCATGATCACGAGATTTTTTTGGTTAAAGTGGGCTTTGTAAATATTTTCTTTTCATCAATACAATGAGGCATTTTCATAATATTCATATGCTTCTCATTCTTTTCTCTCTCATTCCAAAATAATTGAATAAAATCTAAAACAAAACATAACCTTACAGTCATGTCTGTGATTGAAAATTCTCTGGAAGATCCGAAAGCCGAAGGCGAATGGATTGAGTCAGACAGTGAGGAGGAGACCATTTCCCCAGACATGCAAAGACTGTTGGAAAAAGAGTCTCAATCAATACAGCCCCATCAGGAGAAAACTGAGGCCATCAATTTGGGACAAGAGGATAATAAGAAAGAAGTAAATATTGGTACCCAAATTGATGATGATGTCAGGGAAAAGCTGATACAGTTGCTAAGAGAATATGTGGATGTATTCGCTTGGTCCTACCATGATATACCTGGAATTGATGAAAGTATAGTGGAGCATAGATTACCACTAAAAGAGGGATTTCGGCCCGTTAAGCAGAAACTCAGAAGAGTAAAGCCAGAATGGTCCTTGAAAATTAAGGAAGAAATAGAAAAACAGTTGGATGCCAATTTTCTAATCATGTCAAAATACCCTAAATGGCTAGCAAACATCGTGCCGGTTATAAAGAAAAATGGAAAAATCAGAGTATGCGTAGATTACAGGGATTTAAATCGTGCAAGTCCAAAAGATGATTTTCCCTTACCACATATTGATATGCTGGTAGATCATACCGCTACAAATACTCTCTATTCTTTCATGGATGGATATGCAGGGTATAACCAAATTAAATTGGCTGTTGAAGATAGAGAAAAAACTTCCTTCATTACGCCGTGGGGTACATTCTGCTATAGAGTAATGCCTTTTGGACTTAAGAATGCAGGGGCTACTTATCAAAGGGCTATGGTAACGTTATTTCATGATATGATCCACAAAGAAATCGAAGTATATGTGGATGATATGATCGCCAAGTCCAAAAACGAAATAGATCACCTCCAATACTTAAAGAGGTTATTCAATCGACTTCGGAAATACCAGATCAAGCTTAATCCAGCTAAATGCACATTCGGAGTACGATCAGGAAAACTCCTTGGGTTTATTGTTAGTAAAAAAGGAATTGAAGTAGACCCTGATAAAATAAAGGCAATCATAGAAATGCCTCCACCAAGAACAGAAAAAGAAGTCAGAGGGTTCTTGGGCCGAATTAACTACATCGCACGGTTCATCGCGTAATTAACGGATAAGTGTACGCCCATCTTCAAGTTATTGCGTAAAAATCAACCGAAAGTTTGGAATGATGAATGTCAACAAGCTTTCGAAAAGATCAAAACATGTCTAACCAATCCACCAGTATTGGTACCACCTGTGGAAGGAAAACCCCTGATTCTTTACCTTTCAGTACTCGACGAGTCCATGGGATGCGTGCTCGGTCAACAAGACGATACGGGTAAGAAAGAACAAGCCATATATTACCTCAGTAAGAAATTTCTAAACTATGAGACCCGTTATACACCACTCGAAAAAACATGTTGTGCATTGGTGTGGGCAACTCAGCGCCTTTGACAGTATATGGTCAGACACACAACTTGGTTGATTTCCAAAATGGACCCAATCAAATACCTGTTTGAAAAACCCGTATTGACCAGAAGGATAGTCAGGTGGTAGGTACTCCTCTCAGAATTCGACATTGTTCATGTCACTCAAAAAGCTATCAAAGGCAGTCCTTTAGCAAAATACTTGGCACATGGGCCAACTGACGAATATCAATCCCTCCAAGATGATTTTCCAGATGAGCACATAATGCACATCCAACATGAAGAGCTTGAAAATAACAAATGGATCATGTTTTTCGATGGAGCTTCAAACCTATTGGGACATGGGATCAGAGCTATTTTAATATCTCCTGAAAAGAAGTATATCCCAGTAACAACTAGATTAAACTTTGATTGCACAAACAATATGGCAGAATACGAAGCCTGTGCTCTAGGTATTCAAGCAGCTCTGGATCATGGGGTGACTAAACTCAAAGTATTCGGTGACTCATCCCTTGTTATTTACCAACTCAAGGGTGAATGAGAAACTAGAAATTCCAAGTTAATCCCTTATCTGGAGCACATCCGTAATATGACTTCAAAAATGGAAAACATTAGTTTCGAGTATATCCCTCAGGAAGATAACCAGATTGCAGATGCACTGGCAACATTATCATCCATGTTCGCATTAGGACAAGAACATGAGATGTCCATCATCCAAGTCAAAAGGCACGATAAACAAGCCTTTTGTATGACGGTGGACAATGAAAAAGATAAAACCCCTTGGTATCAGGACATAAGGCGATACCTGACAAAGGGTGAATACCCCGAGGGAATCAGTGACAATGATAAAAGGATCATTCGGAAAAGGGCCATAGGGTTTATGTTGATAGGAAAAACCCTTTATAAAAAGAATTTTGATTCCACTTTGTTAAGATGCGTCAATCTCGAAGAAGCACAGAAATTGATTAAAGAAATACATGAAGGAACCTTCGGGACTCATGCACCAGGGCATATCATGGCTAGGAAAATCCTCAGGGCAGGATACTTTTGGTCCACAATGGAAAAGGACTGTCATCAGTATGCTAGAAAATGTCACAAATGTCAGGTACATGCGGACAATGTACATGTTCCACCGGTACCACTTAATGTTATGGCTATCCCTTGGCCATTTGCTATGTGGGGCATGGATGTTATCGGACCTATTGAGCCTAAGGCATCCAATGACCATCGATTCATTCAGGTGGCTGTCGACTACTTCACCAAGTGGGTAGAAGCTGCATCTTATGCACATGTGACTAAAAAGGTAGTGGTCACCTTTGTTAAGAAAAATATCATATGTCGATATGGCATCCCACATCGTCTTATTACTGATAATGGAACCAACTTGAATAATAAGATGATGGAGGAATTATGTCAAGATTTCAAAATTCAACACCATAATTCCTCTCCCTATTGGCCAAAAATGAATGGCGCAGTAGAAGCAGCCAATAAAAACATCAAGAAAATTGTTCAAAAGATGGTTAAAACCTATAGGGATTGGCATGAAATGTTGTCTTTTGCTCTTCATGGTTATCGAACGTCTGTACGAACCTCAACAAGAGCTACGCCATTCTCCCTTGTGTATGGAATGGAGGCCGTATTGCCAATAGAGGTCGAAATACCTTCCCTGCGAATTATAATGGAAGCAAAATTAACAGAAGCCGAATGGGTTCAGAGTCGATATGACCATCTAAACCTTATCGATGAAAAGCGGCTGAACGCTATATGTCATGGACAAGCCTATCAAAAGAAGATAAAAAAGGCTTATGATAAAAAGGTTCACCCTCATACTTATCAAGAAGGGGATCTAGTGATAAAGAAATTGCTTCCAGCCCAGAAGGATAAAATTGGAAAGTGGGCAGCAAATTACGAAGCACCCTTTGTGGTCAAACGAGCTTTCTCAGGAGGGGCACTAATCCTCACTAATATGGATGGAGAGGAACTTCGACACCCGATCAATTCTGATGCGGTGAAGAAGTATTATGCTTGAAGACATTGCTCATGACCCGTCAGGAATGAAAACCCGCAAAGGGCATCCCTGGGCAAAAGATAGGGTCTATATCCCTCGCTAGGATACGTCCTAGGCAAAAAGAAGAGGCAAAAAAAAGATAAATAAAAAAAGAAGAAGAAACTAAGAGCAATGGTTACTGTTAAGGTTCCAACATAAAACCAATTGGCAATATGTGGAGTAGCCTAACATGTATTTAAACCATACCAAATGATATGAGGTAGGCGATGTGGGACTTTCAACACACCCCCTCCAACGAAGCCTGCCGGACCAGGCAAAGGGTACTTTTGACCCAACTAAAGGGCAACTTTTGGCCCATGACAATAACCGGAAAGATGTTAGGCTTTGACTCTGATACCATGTTAAGGTTCCAACATAAAACCAATTGGCAATATGTGGAGTAGTCTAACATGTATTTAAACCATACCAAATGATATGAGGTAGGCGATGTGGGACTTTCAACAGTTACTTTAGTCGAAAACCAAAAGGCGGCTAAGGTAACATTCTTCCAGAAGCAAGCAGTCTGCATAGTCTTCACTCTGAGCTCAGGCATCTCAACTGAAGCAATTAGGAGAACCAGGGGGCAGATATCATAGACATGACTGTATAAGCCTAAACAGTACAACCAACCCTGACCACCCATTCTTCTAAATACCTTTTGAAATTCTTCTGTAAAAGAAATAAACTTTTGCTCATTTATCAATAAAATTCCTTTTCATTTCCTTTCTCTTGACCAAATATTATGGAAATGCCTCTTTATTGATAAATCATAAATATGCGCAAAGACTTTTAATAAAAAATCAAGCATGCATCTAAAAAGAGGAAGCATAAAAATAATCAAAGAATAAATGCCTGCTAGTATATTCTTAGGTAAAAATTAGGGTAGCCTGCTAGATCGCAAACCCCAAACAAGATGATCTAGGCAAAAGATAAGGCAAAAGCCCCCTAAGATATTCTAGGCAAAAATTAAGGCAGCCCGCTAGATCGAAAACCCGTAAAGGGCGATCTAGGCAAAAGATAGGGCTAAGACCAAAAGATGAACAAAAGAAGAGCCCATCATCATAAAGGAGGAGCCCATCATGGTCATAAAGAAAGGAGTCCATCGGCATATTCATAAGAAGCCAACGGGAGAAGGCCAGTTACTTTCTAAATGCATCAAATAGATTGCATCTAGAACATCTATACACAAAGTAGTTGCATAATACGACTTTGTCAAAATCAAGAAAAATAATTTTCTTCAAATAAATAAACATGCATATAAGGAGTCTAGTCTCAGTCTCCATATGAAAATAAAATCGCGAAAGGCAAAATCAAAACCATTTCAGCAGAATAAAGTGCTTCAAGGAAACTAGCTCTAACCTTCTATCCCAATAAACGAAGGTAAACCAGAAAAAGGCCAACGGAAAGGCTCGATCATCCCCAAGCGGATCCTTGCCTACTCCAAAGGCAAAACAAAAAATTACTTCATGACTCAGCATCACCACATGAGTCATCAAACATAATCATTTGAAGCCTCAATCAACATCCTTCCATCTAATAAGAAGGAAGCCATCAACATGAGAAAGCCAACGAAAAGGCTCGATCATCCCCAAGAGGATTCTTGCTTACTCCAGAGTTAAAACAAAAAGATTACCTCACGACTCAGCTTCATCGCCACATGAGTCATCAAGCAAACTCATCCAGAATCTCCGCCACTTCCCCAAAGGAGAATAAGGAGAATAAGAACTACACAAGAGTTCATCAAAGAAAATATGGAGTCAAATCCTCCATATCACCAGGGGGCAACAAAAAGAAAGAAAAGAAAAACTTTCATTCCCCAATAGAGGCCACAACGAAAAAGGCCAAGTAAAAAATCTCCAAGTAGAGTATATCAAGAAAATCTACAAAAAGAGGAAAACAAAAATTTTTCCATCTTCCAGCTTAAATATGAAGCTTCACAAAGCCAGGAGCCAAGACTCCATCATCAAATTTGGATCCCCAGGAAATCGACAGACTCCTCGGTGAATCCCAAAAAAGAAAAAGAAGAAAATCTCTTCATTCCGCTCAATAAAAGAGCTTCACAAAAGTCAGGAGCTAAGACTCCATCATGAAAAATCAAATCGAGGATTGGATCCCCAAGAAGTAAAGAAAAATTTCCCAGGGATCGCTAAAAAGAAAAGAGAAAAAAATATATCTTTTCATCCAAAGAAAAAGCCAATGTGCATAAAAGGCGCACATATAAACCCATTCCCTAGCAGGAATAAGAGCATAGGCAAAGCCAGCTCAAACAACAACATCCAATAAGGAGTCAAAAACTCCATCACTCCTTAGGGGGCAATTCAAAAAGATCCCCAGAAAACGATCAAATCTCTGGTGGATCACCAAAAAGAGAAAAATCCCCAGCAAGCCTACCAACAAAAGGAAAAATACAAAATTCATATCCTCAGGGAGTTAATCACCTGGAACACCCAATATGGATATCCCCAGTGAAATGCAAAGTCTTCACTCCCAAGAAAGCCTCTGCTTAAGGCAAGCAAAAAAAACCGATATCCCAAAAAAATGGGAAATCAACCTATAAGAGGTAATACAAGCACAAAGCTTCCAAAAAAGCATCTGCCTACTCAGAGGTATTATCAAGAACAAATATACTCAAGAGGAGCATCAGCCTATTCAGAGGCGAAAAACATAAAGCCTTCACCACTATTGAAGCACCTGCCTAAAAATAAAGAGGCTCAATCAACAAACAAATCCCCAAGGGATTCCCGCCTAAATAAGAGGCAACCAACAAAAATCCCTGGCAAAGCCGGATGGCTAAAAAGAAAAGCCAAAAACAAAGAATCTCCAGCAAAGCCGGATGGCTAAACAAGAAAAGCCAAAAGCAAGGAATCCCCGGCCAAGCTGGATGGCTAAACAAGAAAAGCCAAAAACAAAGAATCTCCGATAAAACCGGATGGCTAAAAGGAAACGCCAAAAAGCAATGAATCCCCGGCAAGACTGGATGGCTAAAAAGAAAAGCCAAAAACAAAAATCCCCGATAAAACCGGATGGCTAAAAAGAAAAGCCAAAAACAAAGAAATCCCCGGTAAAACCGGATGACTAAAAAAGAAAAGACAGAAAAGTCAATCATTCCCCATGGAATAAGCACATGATCGAAGACAATAAGCTGCCAACACATCTCCAAAAAACCGGATGAGGGTTTGTACTCATCAATCAAAAGACTGAATGCCAAAAAAAGAGCATCCCAAGAGCCTTATAGAATAGGGTTTGTACCAGGTGGGGGTAGGTACCCATCAGAGCCTTGCAAGACGCAGGTTCGTGCCGGGTGGGGGTAGGTACCCATCAGAGCTTTGCAAGACGCAGGTTCGTACCGGGTGGGGGTAGGTACCCATCACAGCCTTGCAAAAATGCAGATTCGTACCAGGTGGGGGTAGGTACCCACCAGAGCCTTATAAAATAAGGTTTATACCGGATGAGGGTAGGTACTCATCAGAATCTAGCAAAAATGCAGATTCGTACTAGGTGGGGGTAGGTACCCACCAAAGCCTTATAAAATAAGGCTTGTACCGGATGAGGGTAGGTACTCATCAAAACTTAGCAGAATGTATTAGGTGGAGTAAAATATTCACCTAAACATTACAAAAACGGGTTGCAAAGACCTTACTTCTATTAGAGGATAGTTCAGTGTTGAGCACCTCGGAAGTAAGTACCCATAAGAGTTTAGCAAAATGCGAACTCATACCGGGTGAGAGTAGGTACTCACCAAAACCTTGCAAAAACAAGGTTCATACCTAGTGGAGGTAGGTACCCACAAGAGTCTAGTGAAACACAGACTCATACCGGGTGAGGGTAAGTACTCACCAGAGCCTTATAAAGTAAGGCTCAAACCAGATAGGGGTTGGTACCTATCAAAAATATTTATCATCCGGAGGATCAGCAAAGAAGCATCCGAAGGATAACCGGGCAAAAGGGTTAACTCCTTCCCCTACCAACTAATTTTGTCGGCATGTTAAGCCAACAGATTAGTCAGGCAGGTGAAGGGGGGGGCAGCTGTAGACCCCTAATTTTGCCCGGTCTCTCAATAAAGGCTAAATGAGACTTTCTACAACAAGATAAAGCTCGTCTGACATCTCAATAAAGGCCAAGAAGACTTCCTATATGAAGATAAAGCTTCAACGGGCGTTTATAGGCATCAACCGACGTCTGAATAAAGAAAGGAAAGCTTCACAGGGGTCCCAGAACACAAAAACTGGCCGAAACAGGTCAAGACGACCGTCCCAAGGTTGAGACGGCCGTCCCAACCTTCCCTGGCCAAGTGGGACGGCCATCCCAAATGGGACTGCCAGTCCCAGCTTTTCAGGGGGTCCCAGTCTTCATAAATCATGCAGTTGGGATGGCCGTCCCAACCCAGACGGCCATCCCAAATGTGCAGGCAGCGAAAATTATAAATAGGAGGCTCATTTGACACTGTTTGAGACACCAGACAACTCCCAGTACTTGTCTTTTCTCTTCCTTCTTCGAATGAACTCTCTGATTGCCTTGATAAGGTAACAATCAGTTAATGAATCATATTCCAGCATTCGATTCTTCTGTAAAATTTAGTAGAGTCAGTGTTGTATTCGGAGAGGAGAGTCTTTGTAGAGCGAAGGATTGCCAAAACGCATCCTCACGATTAAAGATTCGCAATACAAAGCTTGCTACGGAGGTTCTGTTCAATTCTCTTCTCTTTTACTGTTTTATTTATTGTTTTATGTATGCAATATGAAATAATGTCATGTAGATAGCCATTTTTAACATTATGCAATAAAATAGGGTAATCGCGTAATTTCTCGTAATCTTCACTTAAATGAATTAATCCGTCATAGGGAACCCGAAAGGGGCGTTGTGGGGTGCTAACACCTTCCCCACACGTAACTAACTCCCTTACATAACTCTGGTTATAATGTCCAAGTTTGGTTTTTATAATCAATGCCTTTTTATCCTTTTCCAATGTTTACGGTCAAAACATTGGTGGCGACTCCATAAGAACCCCTTTTCGAAAACCTTGCTTTTATTAGAGGATAGTTCAGTTGTTGAGCACCTCGGAAGCAATGAACATATTTTAACAAAAACGCGAGTCTAAACCATCTTTTCGCGACCGCTCGCATAAACGTTCGAGATATCCCTGGACGTCGGAACGGACGGCGGCGACAGGACCCAAGGATGATGAAAGGGTACCTAGATTTTTATGTTGATATTGTAGATGATTATCAAGGATAAGAAATCAATGTTGGAGTTAAATGGGTGTACAAGAACAAGCTAGATGAACAGGGAAATATTACAGAAATAAGTTTATTATTATCTACTATGTCTTTGCATTGAATATCTACATGTATCTGTCACATAAATTCGATTGTTGACCAACTTTGAAATTTGAAAGTTTGAGATTTTTAAAATTTGAAATTTTGCAGTTTGAGATTTTGATATTTGAAATTTTTGCAGTTTGAGTTAAATTTAAAATTTTGCAGTTTGAGATTTTTAAATTTGAAATTTGAAATTTTTGCAGTTTGAAAATTTTGAATTTGAATTTGAATTTGAAATTTGGGATTAGAAATTTGAATTTGAAATTTGTTACAATTTGAATTTGAAAATTGAAATTTAGAATAGGAGTGAATTTGAATTTGAATTTGAAAGTTGTTTCAATAAGAAGACTGTAATTGGGGGAAATTACTGCATTCTATTCCATTATCTCTGCAATTATTTCATTCCTCTATCTTTCTCTCTCATCATTTGTCTCGGGTATCCTAGATATTGCCTCATTAATATGATGTTCTTCTCTATGACACTTTGTGATGCATTATCTTCTGTGCATTGTTTCATATGTTAATCTGTGAAAATTTGTGCTCAATTTCTATTGCAATATTTTTTCATAATTATCAATAAAACAGAGAGAAATTTTGATGATATTAATATGTGTGAAACATAGGAAGATTTTTTTTCTCTTATAATATTTTTTTATCAATGAAACAGGGGAGATCTTTTTATGAATTAAAATCTGTATAAAATCTATTCCTAATTATGAATTAAACAGGAGAGTTAAGAGAAGTTTTTCTCAGATGAGTTAGGAGAAAACTTTGTTATTAACATATCTAGGGTAAGTTTAAATATACTGTGAAAATTTATGTTAATCTTGAGTTGACTATATAGAGTTAATCATTTTAATTCATTTCAGGTGTTTCCTTAATCATCATAAAAAAGGGGGAGATTGAAAGCAATGAGGGTGAGATTGATGGTAATATGAAATATGTCCCTACATTCCCAAGAGATGATTTTGATGATGATTCAAGTCAACAACATTCAAGTATCAAGTAAGCCTAAGATATGATTTTGATAAAGATTTAATTCAACATTCAAGCAAGCCCAAGATGATTCCTAAAGACTAGATAGAGTCTTGAATACTGGATATGGAGGTACAAGTTGATAAAGTAATATTATGCATAAGCCTCAAAAGCACAAGTGTGATAAAATTTTACAACATGACATTTTTCACTGTCATAATTGATTATGATGCATCAGAATTGAGAAATTGATTTTTACCCCGACATAATCAATTATGCTAAGGAGATAATCGATTATGACAGTTCGAAATTCAAAAATATATTTGTTTTAAAGAATAAATGTTTTTTAATATATCCTGATTATTATCCACGGAAATATTAATGTTCAACGACTATTTTTTGATGTTATTTTTCTATTTAATTAAGTTTTGATAAAAAATAAAAAACACACAATTACAGAATTCGAAAATACAATTTACATTCAATCAGTTTTGAGAAAATAATTATGAGCAAGGCAACATAGATATTTTACATGTTTTGAGAAAACCCTCTTCTACATTGCCTACTGTGCTTTCATTGTTAATCACACTTGTTCTTGGAGGTTGACATTCTACAGGCTTCTACAATTTGTTGTCTCTATTACCCAAGTATGACTGTTCTTATTTTATTACTTTCATCCTTTGTGGGCTTAAGTGGTTGATTGTTAAATTCCCTGTTTAGGGTTTAAGTAGTCACTATCATTCTGTTGTGTTTTTTTAGGTTTCCTGTGTGGAAACTGTTCATCCCTTTAATTTGTTCAGGGAGGTGTTTTCATCATTTGATTTGTTCAGAGGAGGTGTTCATCCCTAGTGGGATTCTAGGGAGGTGTTCGTCCTTAGTGAGATTCTAAGGAGGTGTGTTCATCATTTGATTTGTTCAGAGAAGGTGTTCATCCCTAGTGGGATTCTAGGGAGGTGTTCATCCTTAGTGGGTTTCTAAGGAGGTGATTGTCTTTTGAATTAGTTTACTTTATGCTGAGTTGATTGTAATTTATGAACTAAATTTAAAAGATAGTGAATTGAGGTCACTCTTGTGTTAAGAGTTGACTGGGAACTGCATGTAGGGTTGGTTATACCCGAATCAGTATAAATCACTCTGTACTCTTCTTTTTCCCTTATCCTTTTTTCAGTGCATTACTCTCCTTACACCCCTTATTTTTATCTCTATCTTTCTCTATTTTGTTGATATTTTATCTCTCTGATTATATCGCTTCTGATTTATCTTTGTTCAATTTGATAATTAAAATTGGATTAATAAATATTGGACATCTTAAAATAAATTTTTAATTTGACATCTATTTTAATTTGTGCATCTATTCACCTACTTTAGATGTCATTTGTCTATCAGCATCCTCTAGAAATTTTATTTTGAAACTCATTTGACCATTCATGCTCTAAGCTCAAGGGGCTTATGTGCTTATTTGTTTTCTTGAAACTAAAATAGATTCTTCATAAAGTAATAATTGAGTATATTATTGCCTCAATCAAATTGTATTAATTATTTGGTTATATATTAAATAATGTAGGAATTAATTACATCTTTTCAAATTTTTGTGTGATCCCTATTAATTGAAAGTCGTGTAGACATTGAAAACTACTTTGCCACATATATATCAATCATATACTAATTTAAGCATCAAAGTATCTTCACATGTCCTTCACTCCATTGTCTCATTAATCTCAAGAACTCAGCCACATTAATTCCAGATTTTCACAATTTGTTTGACTATGTTGATGTCGATTTCCCCAATCCAACCTCGTAGATTTCAGATCTCCTTTGCTCGATTGTATTTGACAACAAAATAAGATTTTCATTAATATTAGTCTTGTCACGAAGTCAAATTCATTTAATTGTAATATTGTCATCATAATATACTTTTTGAAGGGGTATATTTTTTTTTAAGATTTAATAACAAAGAGAATTAGTTATGTTCCATATAAATCAAATTTCATTTCCTCCACTTAGATAAATTAAATATATATTCATTCATTCTCTTATATGAACTATTATTTTCAAAAGTTTATTTAAAATTTTGATAAGATTTAAAAAGTGAAGACTCTTGCTTTACGTGGGTAAGAAAAGTTTTATCATACCTACAGAACACCAATGTTCTTACCTAAAATTGACTATATCTGACTATACAAATTTATGTTAATGAAGCTTTAATACATGTGAGTTGCAGACAATGTTGATGAATAAACTCCCAAAATAATGAGGTATGAACAAAAAGGATGAGATATAAAGATATTTTGATTTTTAAGTTAGTAGAAGAAGAGGAAAATAGTTATAGCAAAAAAGTATATAGGAGAATGAAATGATATACAAAAGAATAAAATACTCATATTTTATCAAACTTTTTTAGCTAAACAATTATATTTATTTTAATGCATTAATTGTCTTATTAATGTAAAATTATTTTATTTTATAATAATGTAATTAGATATATTATTTTATGTGTTATTAGTTATTTAATATATTAATAAGATATATACAAGGAAATCATCCCATTTATAACATCTTCCCATTTATAACATATTTAGTTTCATAGGAGAAAAATAAATGTTTTTGAACATGATATCAAAAATAATTTTAATAAAATTTATTACTTTTATCATATCATTCTTGTTACTAGATTTAAAATTTCAAATGTTAAACTCCTATCATATCTATCTCTCCATATATATAAAATATGTTGCTTTATAGGTCGGTTGAGTTAAATGAATCTCATACAAAATTTTTCTTTCCGATAGATATATAATTATAGATTGTTCACGGGTGCACCATATACCAAGCTATTCATAGAATCCACCATTTGTGACATGCAGAAAAGAACGTTTTCATGTGAATCTGGATGATGGCATTTCATATTTATATATTATTTTACTATATACCATTTCCATACTTCCCTAAACAACCAAATAAAATTACATATTTCAATGTATCCTTGCTAAACACCAAACCTCTGCATTTCATTTGGTTGCATACATTTTCGAAAGAGATAATTAAATTAACCAAGACAAAAGAAACACATCCCATACATTAATAAGAAGGTGAAAATATCAATATTTTTTGTTCCCTCTTCCATCCAATCAAATACTAAATAAGGGATCGGATAATTGACTTTTCTAAAAACATTTTTTTTTTCTGTTGTTTCTTTTAATTTCAGTAGCAAACAAAAGTGTGAAAGAGATGAATAATAATGGACGTAACGTAGGTATAGCTGCTGGCAGGTCCCTACCGCGACGAAAAGTTAAAAGAGTCCCTCCCTCCCACACAAACCAGATTGTGTTGCATTGTCAGTGTCAATCCGTGAGCCTTGCTTCCTGCCAATTCCATTGCTTTTTTCACCTTTTCACTTTCTATTTCTGGCACCACTATTTATTCATTAGTGCTTTGCGTAGCACCATTTTTATTTTTAACCTAACTTGAACCCACCACATATTTTACTTCTTTAGCACATATTTATCTCATAAATTTGAAAGCTTAGAAGTGATGAGATATAACCCTATAATAGAAATCATTTCAGTAACTAAGTTCTGGATATTCCCATTTCAGGCACCCTAATTTCTAGGGTAGCGATTAGTGTGCAGTGCAGTGAACAGTGTGAGTATTATTTTTTCTCTTGTTCATGGTTGACAACTAACTAATACTATATCTGCAGCGTGTCCCTTCCAAAACAATCCACACATTTACTTAACGTTTAGGGCAACATTTACTTTGTGACATCATTTATGACATGGTCTTCCCTAAAATGGATTTGGACCCACACTATTGGCCCATTAAAGATGGTGACTCATCCATCCATTGTCTACAGCTGTGTCATATCCATGTGCTCTTTCGCTCTCAAAAGCAGATCAACACACCCAAAGGCCGTAACCCATTTTGCACCTTTCTGTGGCCACGTATACCAAACAATATTACTTTACTGTCTTCAAAATCTTCATTATTATTGTGATGCCAATGAAGGGAGAGAGGATGAGTAAGCTAAACTATGCTTTACAAGATAAAGAAGATGAAAGCAGAACACTGGATTGAAGAATCCTAAATATTCAACTGCAAAACCCAAATAATCGAATCCAAATTGGTGACTGCTATAGCTAGCATCCCTCAAAAGCGAAACACAAAGCAAAACCACCATTGGTATAAAAGGTACGGATTGAGATAACCACCACCGAATAAACTTTATGAGACTGAGATCCATGGAGGAAAAAAGGGAGGGCAAAAATTGCAAATGAAAAGTAAAACACACATGCTCATGCTCATACTCATACTAGTTTATATATAACCAACAAAACTATGTCGGCTTCGGTCCCCCCATGTTTCCCATGTCATTCAATGTGGAACCAATCCCATACATAACATCCCTTTTTAACGTTATTGGAGAACCAAGTTGCAAAAATGCAAATTTTCATTTTCCACCCCCACCCTAAGAGTAATGGGCCCCCTAAGAGTAAAGGCATATAGACTTGTATCAGAAAAATTTGTACACCATGCTTTGAATATGTGGCACCAAATTTTGATCATAAAGTCAACTTTTATGAGCGGATTTTTGCCACCAATCCCAAATAACCAACCGCTGAAGAAATGTTGTGGCTACAGAATTATCGGAAAGGTGCGCTAGTTTCTAGACCAAATTATTACTGAGCTGTATGTACACGGAATGACGCGGGTATCCCCTTCTTTTCCGTTATTGCTGCTGCTGCTGCTTGTGTGAACACGTACACTTAGCGCGATTATCTGAAAGAGTCTAACCAAGTACACACAAAAACATATATATAGAAAATGAGTATCTGAATAGGTAAATGCTTCACAATTCACTATCACCACATATATTATTGGTTGTGTATTTCTGGTGTTTTCTCAAAGTGGTAAATGGTTTTTCTGTTTTGTTTCTACGAGATCATTTTATTTTGGGGTGCACCTGGCCCGGTGTATAAGACAGACATAGGAGTGAGAGAGGTTGGTTTGTAACATACCTCAACTTGCTTTTGAAGGTCTTTAATGTACTCAATGGCTAAGTCCAACATGTCTGCAGTGTTTGTTTGCTGCAGATAGAGGAAAAACAACATTGGTACATGCGTCCTCCCCAATTCACACATAAAAGGTGACGTGTGTGTGCGTGTGTGTGCAGCATGTCAAAATCTTACCTTATCCATGTTGGGGACGAGATCTTGCAGTTTCCTCATTCGCTCACTAATTTTAGTTCTTCTAACCTGAAGGGCAGTTGACACAGATGACCATTTTCAAGTTGCCCAATTAGGCCTAGGCATGCAATAAAACTCAACAATGTAAAATGTTTGGTCCTATCCATGACATGAAAAATTATTGAGAAAAGTTAGGCTGCCTATTTTAGAATCAAGAAGCCAAGTACAAGTGAAAAAGAAAAGGAAATAATTTGGGGTCTGGATGCTTGAGTAACAGGACAATGTCTCGTTACAAGAGAGAAAATATTGATGGAATGGAACCAACACATACTATGGTGGGTCCTATAATAATATCTTGTATCTTTCTTTCTGTATTTCTTATAACATGACAATAAAATAAGTTTGTATCTGATTCAACTTATTTTAAAGAAATAATCAGGCACATGAGTTTTTGGAAAATAAGTCATTATTTTTCCAAAAAAACCCGTACAAAGCATGCATAACATGAGAGGACTTTAATCCAATAATTTGGCTAGAGCAATTCATACCCTTTCCGCAATGCTCCTTGGGTGAGTGGCACATCCTCGCTTGGCACGAATTTTGCAAGGAACAGAATCTGAGAGCTGTAGAAACTTCTCAATGGCTGCCATTTCTGCAGAAGTATTTGGCATACTCAATTGATGAGACAAAGCAGTAGAAGGTTGGCCTCCTGTTTCATTCTGATCAACGCAACAAAATCAAGGTCAATGACATTTCACTTCAAAACTACACATCACACACTACCAGGATCCAATGGTACCTACCTGATTTTCAGGTGCGTTTAAACCAGAAAATGGTTTTACATCTTCATCTCTATATCTCTTCAGACCTGTTATATTGTCAGGCATGATTGCAGAATCATCCCATGGACCAACAGGGAAACCAGGGATAAATTCATTGCCCTGGTTTTCAGCAAACCCTTCATTTTCTGCATCATTCTGTGTATTGCTTTTGTTTCCAATTTCAGTCCTTGATGACATTAGTCCAGAAGAGTAGTTTGGTGCATTCTTCATCCTTGTTGCGGGAGAAAAGTTTGCTTCCTCAGTACTATTATTAACAGCTCCCATAGTCCCCATGCATCTTACAGCAGCATAACCTGTCAATCAAGCTTGCATAGCGTCATTATGACAACCTATTCATAGAATAAGAAAATGAAGATTGTAATAAATATGATGCCTAAACCAGGAAATATCTATCACTGTGCCCATGTTTAGCTCAACCAACCTCTTTAAAAAATGATAACATTCCTACCAAATTCTACCAAGACCATAGAAATTCATTTAGAAAATCAATCCTATGAGATACCAGAGCAAAACATTAATCTCTCAAAATACAAGTATCTTTCGTGTTCTTGCATACCCACAAAAAGAATGACATAATTTATTATACACTTGCATTTACTCCTTTTTTTTTAATAACTATAATTCCTTTGTTTGTTCTATAAAGAAAATCCATCGATTTAAAATAGTCAAATTTTGATATATTTTTCTCCTCTCTAGCACCAAAATGTGTCTAAAATAACATATTTGAAGATATTTATACCTGAACTGGCAAGGATTTATGTAATTCTTTTTCCGAGAAGATTTTTCTCCTTTGCGCGTGCATTGAGGAGATTTAAAAATAAATAAAAGAAAAGAAAACCGGAATGGAATGGAAACAAACAATAAAATCTCTCTGAAAAAAAAAGGTACCATTTTTTTTAAAAGGAAAGAAAAAGGGTGAAATGAAAAATAAATAAATAAATAGCCGAAAACATGGAAGGAAAAGAAATTATGCATACCACTTTCAATGTTAATGTTCGAAAACAATCCAGCAGGTGAGCTACCATGCCTGATAAGATTTGAAGTACTTCTACGACCAGTCTCCATCTGGTTTGGCAAAGGTGGTCGTCCAATGTTGTGGTAAAAATTCTGAGGAGCAGAAGAGCCATAATTATTGATATTACTTTGCTGTTGATGCTGTTGTTGTGGTTGTTGCTGTTGTTGTTGTTGTTGGAGAACAAGGGGTTCATTATTGATGGACGGTAAAGGCATGTCCTTAGGTTGTTGATTAACCTCTTCTTTAACTGCAACAACGGTTGAGGGATTCTGTGTAGGAAGTGAATCCTCTGCATCAGCAGCATCAGCATCACCCCCACCAAGACTATTCACAAAGCGTGTCAACATTCGTTCTGTTTCTGGGCTAGAGGGTCGATTGAAAACGTGCTCGTAGAACTCACGGTCGATGATGTTCGAAAAATACGAACTCGGAGCCGATCGGTACCGTGTCAACCCTGAATTCGTCTGCTGCTGGTGGTGATCCAAAAACATGGGAGGGTGCTGCTGAAGATCTGACTCCATTAGTCTCTTCACTTCTTAATTCACACGTGCCCCCAATTACAACCAAACCTTCCTTTTTTTCCTGAGATTATCTTCTATGCTCTAACCACTCTCATCAGATCACACTAACTACTTGGAACCCTCTATTTCGTCAGAAAAATAAAATCTTTGTCCCAGCTTTTAGCATAACAATTCCAAAGATCTAAACCCAACAAAGCAAACCACCCCAAACCAAATCTAGATAGATAACTTAACTAAAAACTCTAATTGGGTTGCCTCAAAATCAGGAAGAGATCAAACAAGCTATAAGAAAAAGAAGAAAAGGAAAAATAAATATTATGAGCTGTAGTTTCTACTTTCTATCTATCACACTCACACATAACATCGAAAGTCATAGAAACTAACGGTAACCGGTTTTCCTGTTCCTGAAAGTGAATCAAAATAACAAGTCAGCTCACAGGGACAAGACAAGTAAAAGAGAGCAAAGGATGTGAAGTAGGAAGTTTGAAGAAAACATGTACCTGCTCTTGGTGCGTGAGTGTTTTTCTTTTTCTTTTCTTTTTATTTATTGAAGGTTGTGTGAAGTGGTGGTGGAGATGGGTGGGAGAAGGTTCAAGAGAAGAGAAAGGGATTAGAAAAGTAATAGCAAAGGATTTAGTTGGTTTGTGAGGAGGTGCAGCCAATGGGAAGTGAACAGAACCAAAAATCCAGCTGAGATTTGTGGTGTGTGTGATGCGTAGGAGTTTTACTATAATGCCCTGAGCTTTTGAGAGAAACGAAAGAGTTGATGAACGTGGCAGGGGGGGCTTCCAGAGAGAGAAAGAACACAAGTTAATCCTATATTTAGAAGTAAAGGTAGGTTTTGATAAAATGGGAAGTATACGAGGTGAAATGACTTTATTGCCTTCCCGCCATTCTCCCTCTTCTTCATTCATATCATCGTCATCATCATCAATGAAATCATTTAACTATCATTTCATTTCCCAGCACAACTATTTCCAACACACATCACACATGGATCCATCCATCCATCTTTATCCTTTTTTTTTCCTTCATTTGGGAATAAACATATTATCATAACAACTAAGACTAATTAAACTTTTAATTCCCTCCTTTGACTTTTATTTAAATAATTTTAATCAGAGAGTTTAATTAATATCACTTATCTATCAAACATTCAAATAATTTCTCTAAATGTAGTGCTGTCAATATACACTCAAATGAGGGTTGAGTTGAGCCAGTTTTGCTCCACAATCTCCTACAACAACAAAAAAGTTAAATATGACTATAATTATGTTCGATTTCAGGCAATGTTTTTTTTTTTTTTTCTGACCCTACACTCTGAAAATTAATGAGTAACTTAATACATATATCATGTATGTGCTTTTGTCAACCCTTTGCATCACTTTGAGACATACATTTTCTTAATAGTATTTGTCCAAATAAAATCGATAAGCAATTAATATATACAGATAGATAAATAAAATAAATAATTCATATAAAATAAAAATGCACATCTTATTGTGTTTTTATTAAAATATTATTAATAAAGTAAGTGTGAACATAGTTTAAATATTATATATATTTATCATTCATATGAAGATAAATAAACATAGTATTGGCTGATGTAACTAGTTAAACTAACAAAATGAAAATAAATATAATTTTTTTTTATTTGTAATCCATTCTTAGTATAAAATAAATTTAGATAATTTTGGATTCTTAAATGAATTTGTTACAATAATTCTAAATATATTTTATAAAAAAAATTAATCATTTTATTATTAATTTATTTAAAATAAATATTCAAATTTAAATTAACTTTATAATTAATGCAAAAAATTAACTTAATTTAAAATATATATATTAACACTAACATCAACACATACACACATTATATACCACAAGTAACAAATGTTAGACATCAATACTTATGCTATTAGGTAATGTCCTATGAATCTTTTGATCCACATCACTGCCTAAGAATAATTGAGTTTCCCTTAAAAATAAATCTGCTGCTAAGACAATTCGATGACAATTAGGACAATCTAATTTTTATTTTTATTCTTTTTTTGTTTTTCAATTGAAGAATGTTACAGTCAAATTTTAAAACTGAAAAGTCCAATTTTTTATTTTTTATTTTCTTTTTCAACACCGTATGATAGAACTCAAATAAAATTTCAAACTGAATGCACATGTTTGTGTATTTTATTTTATTTTGATATGATTTTGTTACCATCTTACTTTTTGTGTTGAATTCCGAATGTCCATATTTAATATCACTCATAATCATGTGATTTGAATATATTTTAAACTCTCTTAAGATAATAAAAATAATTGTGTTGTACCCAGCTAGTCCCATGTAGCATGTGAAGGCCAGGTAGCAATATTTTCACCTCATCGTCACCAATTACATCAGAAAGGGAGGTAATTGAAGTGCATAAAATAAAGATACAAAATCTGAGACAAAATCTCAATGATTTAAAAAAAATAGATAACCGCAACACATGTACTTGGAATATTGGTGTTGGTGGAAGTGGAAGAAAAAGGGAAATATTTCTCTGTTGTGCATGGGGGACCAATGTTTCCACGCGTACGTTTGTGCGCCAAGATGCCTTAAATATTGTTTCCATGGACCCTAATATGTGTGTCATCTTTCATTTCCTTTATAAATTATACATTTTTATAAGAACAAACAAAAGTTTTGGGAGATAGAGGAAGTTGACCCAACTCAAAATTTCAGCAAACTGTGTTTCTCTTTTAAATAAATCACACACTCTATTCATAGTACGGTAAATGATGACGATACTGTGTGTGTATAGTTTGTTCAATTATTATAAATATTTAACGCTTGAATATAATTATGAAAAGTGATGAAGAAAATTAAAAGAAAAAAATATAGTTTAATGTTAGTTATTTTTGCATAATTCCATTAGACACGTATAAGTTAATCATATAAAATAATTTCATTTATATTCAATATAGATTTTAATTAACACTTAAATTCTCAATATATAATATAAATATTATAATATTTTTTATTATAATGTACATATTATAATATTTTGTACTTTTATAGATGATTTTCAGTATATTTAATATTTTAAAAGAGATTTAAAAAAAAACTTAAGTATAGAAATTTTAACACATTATATTTTATTATCTACTAAGTATAATTTCTTCAAATTTTTTTAATCTTATAATAGAGCGTTAGTCTGCTACTAAAAAGAAGAAAACAATGTTTTCTTTTATTTTTTAATCAATTTTAAAATCTATTTCTTATTTTGTTGTGTTTTTAAAATATATTAAACAGAACACATATAATCATTAGTGCAAAAAAGACTTTCTATGTCGGTGAAAATGAGCTTTTTACGTCGGTTAAAGAGGCGACATAGATACAGGGATCATAGAAAGTATGACTTTTTATGTCGGTTGTTATGAACCGACATAGAAAGTAATGGGTTTTTACGAAAATTTATATTAACAGGATTCGAACCCAAGTACATTGTAGTCTAGAATTAGATCAATCGTTTATATTATATTTTATAATATATTATTTTATTATCTATTAGAAGTTTGTCATTAGCAAGATTCAAACCCGTACCTTAGAGTTGAAGACTAATACTCCAACCACTAAGCTATTATGATTTTCTCGATAAATAACTTACAAATAAATTATATTTATATACAAAATATATAAATACAAATATATTTATATATTTTGATATATTTATATATTTTGATATATTTATATATTTAATTTTTTTTATTTAATATACACTTTTTATGTCGGTTAAATTTGAACCGACATAGAAAGTACTTTCTATATCGGTTAAAATTTAACCGATATAGAAAGTGAACTTTTTATGTCGGTTGAAATTTAACCGACATAGAAAGTGAATTTTTTATGTCGGTTGAAATTTAACCGACATAGAAAGTACTTTCTATGTCGGTTCAAATTTAACCGACATAGACTCACATACCATGTCGGTTATATAATAACCGACATAAAAAGTTTATAATATTATTACAAAAATGTCACCGCTCTATATATTATGACGGGTGGATTACAACCGTCATAAAAAGTCGTCATAGAATCATATTTTTCTACTAGTGAATATTTCTTTGATGCTAATTAAGTTTTATTCAAACACGCCTGGATATCATAGTAATGTAATTTAAATTCAATTAAATGTTTAGTTTATTTATCATGCTTAGTTACTGTCTTTATCTTTAATATACTTATTTATTATAATATAATGTTTTATATTTTTTAAGGTTTAAAATTATCAAAACTGAAATACTGAAGCAGCTAGTCATATATATATATATATATATATATATATATATATATATATATATATATATATATATATATATATATATATATATATATATATATCTATATCTAGTTATTAAGTTTCCTAATTTATTGTAAATTAGGCATAGAGTATTTTAATATATAAATTACAAAAAAGGGCTATATTGACTAAAAAAATTCTTATTCATAACAATTAAAATATCACCTTGAAAACATTTCATAATCAAAATTGGAAACTATATCATAGTAAATATATAAAATTAATTTAATATAATTATGAATATATCTGGGCAATTTTTTTTATAAAAAATTAAAATATATATATATATATATATATAAATGAAAATTATACATAAATTAGTCTGTAAATAATTTTATATATTTTTCTAAATTTTTTAATTTACTTATAAATTAATTTTAATCTGTGAAAAAGTTTATTTCATTTTATTTTTCTCTGAATAAAATATTTATTAACAATTTTGTACTGAAATACTATGTAAATTCCAGATCCATATTACTCCTGGTCCAAACAATATACCTCCTCTTATTTTTACTTATTTTGTGGTAAAAGTAGTATATATAATGTAAGTGTAAAATTGAATTATAACTTCTTTTGGAAAAATAGTAAAAATGTTATATAATTTAATGAATCATGTTATTAATTGTAAAAAAATTAAATAGTTATATTTGTCGGTAAAGAAGAATAAATTTTATTTTTTAAAATATTTATTTTAATTTAGTTATATAATATTTTTAATATTTATTAGTCTGTTCAAATTATATATATATATATATATATAATATTAAAAACACTAAATAATTTTTTAGTATGGAAATTAATGGATAAAGTTATACTTCTCTAAATTAATGGATTAACACCTAAAACCATCCTAATTATAACAAATCCTGACCTAACCATAACAAATAACAGATAAGCTTATCCTAGTATCACGCGCCCTGCCCCATTTTTTGACACACCCATGACAGCTTAACCCGTTACTTGTGTGTGATTGGGACTTCAAATAAAAAATTATTAAGGACAGTCATAACCCTACGGCAAGAAACTCCTGATCAAATAATAATAAAAACCAACAATACGCGATACTTATCGCATAACACAACAGTTCTAAAAATAAAATTATATCTTTATTACAATACTAACTCACCGTTAAATATATAACTTTCATCAGTTTTACTTTTATAATTACTTTTCTTGTTTAATTAAGACATCACGTTCAAGTTTTGCATATGAAAAAACAAAATCCCTCAATAAAAATAAATTAATCATATTTCAAATATTTAAAATTTAAATAAACCTTATCTCCATAAAAGGTACATGTGAGGTTATATGAATTACACCACATAATTTTTCATTTTAAGTTGTTATACTAATTATTGCAAATTAAATAAAGTTACTCGTGAGTGTGTAACTCAACTTTGAGATTGACCAACTTTTTTATTGTTAGTATCTCAAACCAAACTGTTTTTTTCTTCTTTAAATAATAATGTAATGTAACAATACTTGAGAATAAGTTCTAAATGCAATCCAATTAATAAACCTTACAATCATGACAAGTTTTCATATAATAAATTATTTATTTAATTATATTTTCAATTCTTTAATTTCAATAGAATTTTGATTTTGGTCTTTCAATATTTTAAAAATATTTTAATTTCTAGAAAAATATATCTTATATTTATAATTTTTCAAATTTAGTATTTAGAAATTAAAATCATATTTATTAAATTTGAGAGATTAAAAAATAAATTATATAAACTTACGTCTAAATTCTAAATTTGTATTTGCTTGAATAAAAATGTTTTAAAGATATAAAATAATCTTAATATAGTATAGTACAATATATGATTTATTTATTTTTCTGCCGAATTTTTTTACTTCCCTTGTCTTCATTTTAATTTGATGGTAAAAAGTATTTAATTGATGTTACCATTATATTCATTTGGATATATTATTATGGAAAAAAAAATTACGACGAATTTTGTTTATGTTGATTTTATAATTGATATAAATTAATCAAGACAATAAAAAAGTGTAAATTGTCTAGGATAATTGTCAAAAAATTAATACAATAAATTTTCATCTGCCATAAAACATATCACATAAATTTAAATATAGTACTATTTCTTATATATATATTTCATTAAACGCCTTCTCACATTATTTGAAACCTTAAAACTTCGTACATATTCACCAACATATTGTCTTATTAAAATAAAAATAAATCATATTTTTAAAATTTAAACCATGACATTATATTGTCTTATTCTTCGGCTCTTCCTTATTCCACAAATATTCAATTCACCCAATAAAGAGACAAAGAAAATGGTGAAATACTATTAGAAGAAAACAAAATAATAGTATTGTGAAAAAAAAGAAAGAAAGAAATAAATAAAAAATGTTTTTTGATAAATATTTATTATGATAATTAAAATTAAATTTAATAATAACATTACATAGTGTCTAAAATTTTATTGGTAATAATAAGTATATACTATGTCCAATTAAACTCAAAAAGCAATTCACCATAATTACACATTAATAAATTTTGCAAGCGGGTTGTACTTAATAAAGATCATTTACTTTCTCATTAAACACTTTTATGTCTTTCTCGTCATTTATTACCTATGCTAAATGCAATGCAACTAAAACAATATTCTCATTATCTTTAAGTAATGGTAAGAACGGTAGGACACTTTAAAGAGTAATACATATAATATAATAAATTGTTTATAAGATATTTGCTAAGCCTGTGTTTTAATTGGAGAGTGGATACGAGGGAGTGAAAAAAAAAGAAATTTAACTTGTTTGGATTAAGAAAAAAGAATAAAAAAAAGTGAAAAGATTTTAAGAGATGGGATTAATGTCATTGAATAAAAAATTGAAATAATAATTTAAATTATATAATAACCAAAATATCTCTGCATTGATAAAAAATAGAATAGTAATAAATTATTGATAAGAAATAGAATAGGTATAAATTAAAATTGTGATGTAATTTAATTTAAATTAATTAATTTATATTTTAATTTTGAGATATATTAAAAGTATTTTATATATAAAATATAAAAAGAACTTATAATTATTAATTACAAATTATATATGAATTTTTATTTCAAGTACTAATTAAAAAATAAAATATAATAAAATAATTCATAATAATAAAAAAATCAGTTATATGTTAAAAATTTATATTTATATTTAAATATATTTTTTATTTTATTATAATAAAAAATTATAAAATCACATATAACTATAATTATATATATTATTAATATTAACTTATATATAATAATATTTTTTAATATAAACTATTACTTATATTATATAAACAAATTATTTATATTATATAATCGATTATACTTAAGATGATTTCAGAATTTTATAATTCAGCTAAAATTATAGACATAATTACATGATTATATATATATATATAATTAATATAAGTTTAATTTAAAATAAATATATATAAATAAAATTGAATATAAATAACTAAAAACAACACACAATAAAAAATAAGATTACTATTAATAAAAAATTTAAATATAAACTTATATATATATAATCTTACATGAACTACCAATATAACATTTTGTAAGTTAATTTTATATAAAAAAATTAATATGACATTAAAGTAATGAAAATATGATGGGTCCATAATTCATATTCCAACTTAATATATTATATCTTAAATCTGATAAAAAAAATGATCCACCATATATATTAGTTAATGTATATAACTAATAGTATTAGTAATAGATCTAAGAGAGTATATTTGAATAGTTGAATGGAATAATATAATAGAATGAAGAAATGGTTTAATCTTTCCAGAATTTGATGCAAAAGAGGGCACAAGGCACGTGTTTCCCCATGAAATTGTGCCGGAGTTGTGGCAAACCAGCAAATATTATAAGACACTGCTAAATGCCTGCTACAGTATATATAATATGCTCTTGTACTGTAACTTGATCACGCCATGATAGCCCATATCTTTTCACATTGCACCTTGCTAAAAGACAAAATCTCTTTCACTCACACTTTGTGGAACCATTATATATATCTTCCCACATCCATGTGCCACTGTCATCAGGTAAAAGGAATGCATAAAGCCCTTCCCTTTACTTCTCTTTTTAATATCTGTTACGTATGTTTTAAATATTGATTGTGCTGGGGAAAAAGGTAAAAAGAAATGTACTTGTGTCATTCAAATTATTTATGTAAATTATCATTAACTAAAAGCAATCAAGGGAACATAGTCAAAATAGGAAATTTTGTTGGATATTGTTTACAATTTTTAAAAGGCGACAACTTTTATTTAATTTCCTTTCCCACCTACTTCTCATGGTAGTTTATATAATTCAAAATTAAGAGTGATCCTTGTAATTTTCAGAGGTCCAACTCAGTTGGAAATTATTCAGAATATGCTTCTTCTTTGGGTGGTTTGTAATAGTTGGTGGGTTTTATTGTGGAACATTTTTTTGTCAGAGTAGCGTTTGGAATTGGAATTTTGGCCTGTATAAGGTGAAAGCGGGTCAGAAATTTACGACGTAACGGATGATTTTAAACATTCGAATAAGATGTGATGGTATGGAAATTGAATTTAATAAAATAATATTTTTATAATATAATAAGCAGGTAAAAAAATTTCTTAGTAGTATTTTTTTATAAAATAAAATATAATTATTATTGTATTTATTTTTAAATTATAATAAAAACTATAAATATAAAATATATTAAAAAGTATAAGATTAATAATTGTTAAAATAAAATAAAATTAGTTATTATTTAAAGTTGATGTAATTAATAAGAAATAAAAGAAAATTAAAATATATTATATATTTTATAAAAATATATATATTAAAAAATTGATTATTAATTCTTTTTATCAAAATCAATTGGATGGTTAGTTTGATATTGATTTTTCTGATTTTTTTCATAATTTAATTAAAATCTAATTATTTAAAAATAATGTAACAATTTCTAAATTATTTTTTAATTAAACAGATTAAACGATCCAAATTTTAAATATTATTTATAATTTTAAATAATATATTTATCAAACTATATTGCAAATTATAAGTTAATAATTATGAAAAAGTGTAACTTGACTTTAAATTAGTTAGTAAATACTACTTGTTATAATTTGATCCAAATATCTCATAATCATATTTTATTTGTTATTTTTTTTTCATAAATTTATATTAATTTAAAAAATATAAAAATATTATTAAATAGACTTTATGATTTAGAATAAAAAATATCTTTACCCATTTTACTCGTTAAGATACAAATAATAGAATTATAAACAAACTAGTATAATTATAAGTATATTCAAATTATATTAATTATATCTTCTTAGTCTAATTATTCAACCTCGTATTATTATTATTATTATTATTATTATTATTATTATTATTATTATTATTATTATTATTATTATTATTATTATTATTATTATTATTATTATTATCACAATCTCATAAACCTAATATCATAATTATATTTGATGATTTTCAAAAAAATTAAGCTATTAAATTTTAAATTTAGAAGGGCTAGATATTCTTGGTATTTTAGGGGTCACAATTACCAATTTTTTTTAATTGTTTTTATGTTATTTTGACTCTTTAAAATTATTGGTTAAGTTTTGTTATTCACACACACTCCAAACTAATTAATATTAAGAGAAACTTTTATCTATTTTTATTGTCTAATATTTTTATCTATATGAGATAAAATAAAATATTTCATTAAATTTGTCAACTCAATATATACCATACTCACATCTACACAATAATTCCTCCTTCATAATTATTATGCCTACCATTTCAATAAATTCACAATTCATCGTTCTCAAACATATATTCAACAAAAATCATATGGTATGTGAAATGCATATTCATTTAATATAATCATGAAATCAATTAAGCATTTAACTCAATTCAAGACATGCAAAATAAAATCATCTTATAAGAGGAGTATCACTTGAGCAACCATCATAGTATTTAAGCGACATTTTAGTATAAATAAGCAAATTATCTCAAATTGCGTTTAAGCAAAGAGACTCATCACTTAAACATCCTTATTTATATTTGAGCAAAGTTAAAGCATATTAATTATCTCTGTATTAACAGTTTGATCGCTCTGATAACATGAGTTGTTTGAGTAATGTACATGTCGCATCATTTCTCTCTTACAAAGATCTTTTGCTTAAACACTAGATGATCACTCAAGTGTAGAATCTCATCAATTGTTTGCTTAAGTGAGGAGCTTTCATAATAGAATTTTGATTCACTAGCTTTATATTATTTAAGCATCCAAATAGACATTATTTCAAAATCAAAATTATGCAAGATGATTATTAAGTAAACTTTATGATTTAGAAAAAAAATTATCTTGATTTGTTTTACTCATTTGATAATGTCAAATTGCTTTGATATTTGTTCTAATGATAATCTAATTTAACATAGAAATAATATAAATAAATTATATAATTATAAATATATTTAAATTATATTAATTAGTTTATTATTTAAATATTATTTAAAGATTCATTGTCTCAACCTAATTATCATATCATGTCAATTACATGTATGGAAAAATAAACATTATATGTAAGGTGATAGATCCATCATCATATGTGATATTTGATGACTTCCAAAAGATTAGGTATTAAACTTCAAATTTAGAGGCTTGTAGTTGTCACACATCGATACATATGCTTTCATTGAATGAATCCCTATTTTATCTCTAAAAAAATACCAATTAGGGTAAACTCTCACATGATAGGTAGATTCCTGAGGAACCTCCATCAATTCTCATTACCTTATACTTTAATTTATGTGATTCATTTAGTAAAATCAGGATATATCATTGAATTTGTTAACTCAAAGCACACACTACTCACATTTATAGAATAATCATTTAAATCAATTTAAAACAAGTAAAATAAAATCTTCATACATGGAGAGTATTATAGCGACAATTTACTAAAAATAAAAAAATTATTTTAGGTTGCTCCTTGCTTTGACGATGAGACATTGCTTAACTAAGGAGACTCGTCACTTAAGCATATTGATTGATACTTGAGTGAACTCAATAGAGGTGTCATGAGACTATTGTTTTGGTAGGGAGAGTGATGTCTCATTATATATACATATTTGTAATGTGTTAGAGATTTTCTCAATCAATTTAAAGCTCAACATATTTGTTATGCATCTATGGATGACGTAAGTTATTTAAACTTAGGTTGTTAATTATTTACTTATTTGAATAATTCATTAATCAATATGTCACTTGTTGTAGGTGTGTATTTATACTATATGTGAATAAGGGGAAATAAGAGGTGTATGGATTTCTAGACTCTCAACTTTTTCATCCAACGGATAATAAGAAAGCAGATAAACAAACATACATCACCAAAACCATGTTATCAAGGGGGAGGGAGGATGATATATTTTTTACTGTATATTTATATGCAATTATATTCTCTTTGTAATAAAATATTTTATCTTTACCCAATCTTAATTTTAACTATTTTGTATATGTTTGAACATACACGATATTGACGATTGTTTGTCATATTCATGATTGATAACATGTTGCATGATTTTGTGCAATGCACAAAATATCACTTATATTCGTTAAGCAAATAGTAGATTGGTAAAAAAAGTTGATTATTTTTAAATATAACTATTTTATACTTATGTTTTAACAAAATTTTCATGTTAGTGTTTTAATGGAATGCAACATAACAAGCAAGTAGGTCAAATGAATAACCACAAAACCTAATGTGGTTGTTACTTGAAAATATATAAATTACAAATTTTAATTTATGTTTTTTTCTAATAAAGATGATTATATATATATATATATATATATATATATATATATATATATATATATTTGAATTATAGTATAGTAGACAAAACATAAGATATGAGTGTGACTACTACATAATGCAATAGATGATGACCATTGTGCAAGCAAAAATTAAAAGAGATTATGATCAAGTAAGACAAATATATGTTTAAAAATATCATATCAAAGTTAGGTATATATTATTTATATACTTATAAAAACTTATTCAAATACATTGTAGTTTTCATAGACCCTTTTCCATTAGATACAAATACTTTGGACTATGTTAGACACACATGGACAATATACTTCATGGGCAACACCTTAGGATACTTTACTTGTTAGTATATTAATTTATGTATAATTCACAATTTATGATTATTATATATCGGTAATTTATGATAATTAGTAACAAGATGACTTTCTAGTATTAGATGTTATGTTAATTGTAGCAAAAGTAGTATTAGATAGTTGGTTTTGCATCAAGTGATTGTTTATATTATGTAAATATATTGAATATTGCTTTTGTATTGCACTTGACTAAATCAGAATATGCAAGTGTCTTGATAGACACAAAACATAATGCATATATATAAAAAAGACAAGATACGATAATTATTAATACTATAATTGTCATTGTAGACGCACATACAATGACAATTATGATAATAACCGTTGTTATATGTTTCCACAAAAGTTGCACGGGAAACATAAGAAGATGATCATGTCCTTAACTATCGTTGTATGTGTATCTATAATGACGATTATGTCTAAATAACTATTGTTGTATAATTTCACGTAGAGTTATTAGAAGAAGACTTACAATAACAATCTTTTGTATGTGTAATTATATATAACATATGACAATAGTTAAAGACAAATAAACTTTTGTTGTATATAACATATATAACGATTATTACACTTGTCGTCAAATTAATCGACATACAACTACGACTCAATTGACATGCTTAAGCAAGAGACAATCACTTAAGTAATGCACATGTTTGATACTGAACGAAGAAAGTGATTGATGAGTAATATGTGGCGGGTTTACCCATATATGTGAGATAAGTCATGTTTTGAAGTTCACCGAGAATTAATCGATATATGTTATTGCATATGAGACAAGTCAGTGTGTGATGTAGAGGCTAGAAAGATGGATTATACTAGGATGTTATCTTTGTGTGTTGGTATAATAATCTATGTTGGTAAATTTAATAAGATACTAAAACTCCTTTATCAAGTCACATAAACTAAGATATGAGGTGGAAAAAAATACAAGGAGATTAATAATAATAAGATACTAAAACTCTTTTATCAAAGTTTTAATACATTTTATATATAATACACAAATATTAATCTCTAAATTTATAACATAATATAACATAATATATATTTAATGACAATAAGAAAAATATAACAATTTTAAATATATATATATATATATATATATATATATATTATATTTAATTTCATGCTACTTAAATTATACCTATGTTATCTTAAATTAATATAAGTTTAATTTTATATATTATGTATTATATTATTATAAATTTTTAGAGAATATTTTAATTTAATATTTTAAAAATATTTATTTGAAATAGCATGGTGATTACATTTTATTAAATAATATAAAAATAAATAATCATTAATCAATTTGAAGAACATCTCAATAAAAATAATAATTAAAATTGATGTCGTTTTAAGAATTTTATTTAATGATAAGTTAGCATATAAGATGAGATTCTCAACTTTCAAAATAATAGTTTAGAAGTATATTGTCCATTATGTGTAATCAACTTATAAATAATTTCATTGACCAAAAGTAGGTAAAAACACTTTATTCTTTTTGAATCCAGTTATTTGTATTTTGGAATTAAGCCTAATTATTTATATGGCGAACATTCATTTATTTGTATGGGGAAGAAAAAGGGCGTAATAATAATGAGTGGGGCCTTTATTTATTTATTCATGGAAAATTTGAGATCCGTAAAGGACACCCTACCATGCTTAGGTCATTTTCTTCGTTTTCTCCTGCGGTTCACGTTAAACACTGTTAAACACTAAAAGACTTTTTACAACTACGGTAACAACTAAAACTGAAGTGGTAAGAACATCCATAATTAGTTGGTATATCTAGAAAAGTTTTTTCATCAACGTTTGAGAAAATAAAATTAAAAGTTAAAAAATAAATCATATAAAAAATTATTTATAACTTTTATTTTTTAAATGTAATTTTTAACTAGTACATAAATTAATTTTAATTTAGAGAAAAATATTTTATTTTTCCTTTATTTTTTTCATGGGTATTTATTTATTTTTTATTTTCAATTTTTCCTATTAAAAAAACTATTATATATTTAAGGTTTTTGTTTATTGTTTTTAAAAATAGTGTTTATTTTTTTAATTTTAAAAAATAAAAAATCTTCTTTGATACTATTTTCTTAAAATAATTTTTATTTTTATATTTCCAAAATCTAAAATATTAAAAAAGTAAAATGTATTTTTTATTTATTTTCATATATCAATACTTTTATTAATAATTACATTAAATTAATTATTTTTTTTTAATTTATCAAACTTATATTTTAAGTTTCCTCGTAACTTTTTGTCGTTGTATTATTTATTTTGTCTAAAATAATTTTTAAAGATAAAAATATGTTTTCAATTTATTTTAAAAATAAAATTTTAAATTATTTTTTTAAATGTTTTTAAAATAAACAAATAAAACTAAATCAAACAAATCTTTAATATCTTAATAAATTTTCATCTTAATAAGACGTTTTGCAATAAATTCGGTATTTTTTTTATATTTTTAATTTTAAGGATGCAATTCTTATATAAAAACTCAATACTCATACGAAAAATCAATGCTTATATGAAAATTATTTTTATGATATATATAGTCACATATCCTGATAAAAAATTAAAAGAATAATTTTCTAAAATTATTAATCAAATAATTTAAGATTATTATAAAAAAATTAAAAAATATTATTTGACCCTAATGATTATTATTATAAATCTAATTCATAAGAACTTTATTAATGACTAATGAGATTTTGAAATAATATAACACAGTATATAGAATATTATGTCCTTAATATCGGATTGGACAGACATATCTAATTAAAAATCGATTCAAAATAGTATGATATTTTCTGAAAACTATATTTGAATTATACTGATATAAAATCACGAAAAATGGTACAAAATGATAAATTTAACTAAGTTTTTGGTTTTAATCAATTTTGATAAAATATTTAAGGAATAATTTTTTTTAAAAGATATATTTTTTAAAAATATACTATCTTTCAATTTTTTTCTATAATCTTATATAATTCATGTTAATGTTAAACAATATTTTTATAATATTTACATGATTCTGAATTTTTTACTTTTTATTATATTTTATAGTTAAAAACATTTTACTTTAATTTATGATGATCACGGTACAACTTTTATTATAATTGCTATTTTTTTCCTGTTATGAAAAAAATATTATTTATATACTTGTTAAATATTTATTATAATATTATATTATTAAAAATATTATTTTATTAAATTTAATTAATACTAACACACATTTTTACTAGTTTAATAATAGGATTATTTTTAAAATATTAAAAGAATAAGATAATTACCTTCTAAAATATAAATTATCATTCTTAAAAGACATATTAAAAATTTAAGTATGATTCTAAATAAAAAGATTGAGAAACAGGAAATATAACCTAGAATTTATTCTCTTTGTTGAACCTTCTAGCTTAATTTGATTTTATTCTTATTATTTGTTACTCCTCCGTCTTACAATACTAAAAAGATTTGTGACACAAACTAAGGAGAATAATAAATAAACAAAAAATTGAAACACTTTCATTAAAATAAACTAAATTCTGTGAATAAAAGTGCATTAGTTTGAGAAGGAAAAGTAGTACTGCATGAGAATTGATTTGAGGAAGATGACTTTCTGCTCTCAGATTTCTGAAGGTGACCCCACACAGCATTTACATTTGTGAAGCCCACACTAGCTAGCTAACTACAACCTTTATTTATTATGGCTTTCATTTGAATCTGGTTGCACTTGCACATGGTGAGAGATTAAGTTACTGTTTGATTCATCTACATTCCCATTTGATATAACCCCATTGGGGTCTAACTAATTAAACTGTGCCAATGAATATTCCCCAGAATCAAAGGAATCCTCTTTTTTTCTTTTTCTTTTTCTTTTTTGGCAAATGTTTGAGTCTAGGACGAGTATAAATCCCGTCACAGTGAAAAATCCAACCAAATATGACAAAAAATAAAAGGAAAAAAAAACTTATTTATTGATGTGTTTTTTTTTTTTAAGAAGTGTGTGTGGTTTAGAAGAGATTGAAATATGCTGAAAAATAAGACTGTTTGTACAGGAAAATAATTTAACAACACAACTTAACTATAATGTTCATAAGGTTTCAGGATTGCTGAATTTCAGCTACCATCTGTCATTGTCGTTAGTAACTCTGTCTACAACGGGACCACCATGAATTTATTGGGCTTGTCAGTGGCATGAGTTGCTGGGTCCAGCCCATTTAGGGTTTATTAGAAACCATAGTTATTTTTTTACAATTTTTTCATTCTTAATTTATCGATCATGCTGATCAGTTTTATATTTTCTTAAACATATTTAATTACTTGTAATTATTTTTTCATATTTTCTTTATTAATATTTTCTTTATTTTATTTTATTATGGATGCATGATTAACGGTCCATGTTGTGATAAATGGATTTCATTAGTAAAATAAATTCTTTCGTCAATTATACAACTACTATAGAATATTAATACATAATAATATTTTAGTTATATCTCTTTGTGTTTGTATTTATATTCGAGGAAATGAATTTGAGGAAAGATAATATGTTTATGAATATTGTTCAGAGATGATTTGAGAAAAAAAGATAAAAGGAATGAGAGCAAGAAAAAAAAAAGAGTGAGACTTATTAACAGAGACATCCATCCAACAAAAACGTTGAAATAAAAGTTGGATGGAATGTAATATCTATGTTGCCTTTATTGGGAATTTTTAACAATAAAAAGATTTTGACAAATAGAACACGAGCCAATTATATAAGAGAATGTAATATCATCTTCAACAAAAAGACCTTTAGATCTTAAGACATTATAATTTAATGGGGTTAATAATAGATAGATTTTCATAAATGAAACACAAACCAATTATATAAGAGAATATGATACCACCTTCAACAAAAAAACTTAAGACATTAGATTGTAAATATTTCTTACTTATAATTTACTCAATTTTTCCATTTTTATTCAAAATGGAACTTCAAATATACTTAAATTTTTAACAATTTTTTCCTTAAGTGTGATTTCCTTTTACATTGATACACTAACCCCCTTGAGCATAAGCAATATTGCATATTGCTTTAATAAGAACCAAAATTGGTTGATGTCATGAATGTTTACGGAGAGGATTTTAAATTAATAAGTGTTAGACAAAATTTTAAGAACATTGTCACTATATTTTGATCATGTTGAAGAGTAAGATGACTTAAACACTATGAGAATTGAAGTATACAACACTCTATAAGAAATATGAGATTACAATCAATGGGAGAAGATCCATCCAAAATGAGACACTATAAGAAAAATTTAATTACAAGAAAAAAAGACAAAAGATTATGGGAAGAAAACAAGGAAAACACTATAAAAAAAATACTAAGATATAAGATTTGATGAAGTTAGAGGAAAGAAAAATATTAAACCATAAAAACAAAATAACAAATTCGTAAAGAATAAAATTTTGACAAAAAAATAAAATAAATATTATAATAATAAAAACACTTGACTAAGAGAAAATGCTAAAAACAAACTTAATAATTATGTTTATAATAACTTTGAATAATGAATCCTTATTTTATGACTCATAAAATAATAGAGTTTAATATATAAATGATAATAATCTTATCAGGGAATGAATTGGTAAAGTGTGTCTCCCTTATTATTACTCACAACTGTGACTGTGAAATATATGCAAGATATACTCAATTTTAGAATTCTATTTCTAAAAAGAGAGGATAATACAAAATCATATTGGATACTTTGGCTCATACTAGTGGTAAAGATAAAAGTGATAGAAAAAACACTGCATGATATATTTTTTTAATGGAGAAACTCCAATTAGTGGTAGCTTTGTCATCTTCTTGTAAGGATAAGTACATTGGAACCCTACATGTTAAGCAGTTTGATTAAATGCCTTTGGAAAAAATTACAAGTGAAAAGTGAAAGCAGCGTGAATATGTTAGTGGTTACAAGTTTTTCGTTGGTTTAGCAAGATATCCAATATCGTGTGAAAACAATAAACATATAGAACACAAGGTTTGGCTTCGGAAGAGACTAAATAGACAATGAGAAGCTGAAACTAGACCATTGCAAATTCAATTGACAAATATACTTATTATTAATGTTTTAAAGTTAGACACTTTTAGATGCTTCAGAGATTTCATTGCAATAATTTGTGTAAATGCAACTTTCAATTAAGAAAGAATCTTAAAACTAATCATGCCCAAATGTTTTATTTATTTTTTTAATCTTCACATTCAATAGATTTTTTTTTTTATCACAGGACTGGATTCTTCTTTTATGGACTAAACCCGCATTTGTTGAATTTAATTATGTACAAAGTTATAAATGAAAAAAAAAAAGAGATTTAAATATATAAATGTTAAGTATCTTTTTTGTTTAATCCTGATTAATTATAATTTTAGTATTTTAATACATGTTGGTTCAAATTAAGCTAATTTCTTAACTCTTTAATTGTTGAAACAGTATTTTCCACAAGTTATTAAAAAAAAAGGTTTTGGAGTTATTCCGAATAGGAAATGTTTTAAACTGATCAATATCAATTTTCTATTATTAAAATTGATTGATTCGTTCGATTTAAAGTAATTATTAAAAGTGGCTGCAATTACAGCCACAAGGCAGTGACGGCGAGCTAAAAAACCTGGACATTATAACAAAACATATAGTCACAATAGTTTATAACAAGTATTAAAATTTCATTAAATAGAGTCCATGGATGAATAAATATATAGTTAAGTTTTAGATTTATTTTTAACTAAACTTGTGTGTAATGTGTAGACCTAATATTTTCTGAATTCCGATGACACCTAAGTCCAAACAAAAGGAGCAAATACTGCTATGAGGAACATGGCGACAAACTAATTTGCCTTTAAAGACGGATCCATACCCAAAAACGCAAAGCTAGCATGGCATTTTGGAAGTTTCCTACGTCTTTCAGTAATTAAATATGTTGACCAATATATTAGCATCAGTGTGGACTAAAATTTATGTCATTCATAAAATGTCATCTTGCATTTTATTTTCAACATTAATTAAGTCATGACATGATCCTGAATTGTTAAGTCCACCTGAATTCAAACTTCAGAGGCTCGAGACAAGGTCTTATGGAAAATTTATGGCCTACTCCAGGGGCTCCGATTCTTCCTCAATAATACAAAATAGCACAGACAACTTTACTAATATGCAATTTGAAATTAATCTTTCTCGTTCATTCACCATAAATTTATTTACCAGGTAGAACGTTAACAAGCTTATAACATAACAAGAGAAAAAACTAACTAATTAAATCTAAATAGTAGTTATTAATAGAATAATAGTGTATCTTTTTCTATATCAATTTCAATTTTTTTCCAGCTTTTGGATATTCTGTAACTAATTACTGCTAATTTGATTTTCGACTGTAATACCATTATTCAATAAATATTTCAAAATTATTTTATATTCTTATTTCATTTAATAAACTTACAACAATTTAAATAAGGATTAGATCAAGATATATATTTTCTTATTTTTTAAAAGGAATAAATAATAAATAATGTAAAATAAACCGACCTAAGTTATATCTATCTGGTAGGTTGTTAGGGATAGAGAATTGTCTTGGTTTCGAGGACAAGGGACCTCCTAGAAGAATAGAGAGAGAAAAAGGAAAATGTTTTTCTTGCCCTTTTCATTCCTTTCTTTAGTATTTAACAATACTCGGCCATCAAATGATTGGCATAACGAGAAAATATCACATACTAGAAAGGGAATCTCTAACGAAATTACAACTCGACGAAAGAAAGAAATACTAAATCACTTAGAGATATTGTTATTTGGTGACGTAGTCACAAAGGTAAGTGGGTTGCTTGTGTCCTCTTTTGGGCCTCTTTTCCACTGTGCTAAGGGCCCCATCTGCCTCTCCAGGGCCATTGCTATCAATACCCACTGCTGCGGAAAACACCTTGTCCTCAAGGTGATAATTGGAGGCAAGATCACTCCAAAGTTCCCATGTTGTGTCCTCAGGTGGCAGGCCCGTCCGCTGAACCAAAACGAGCTTGGTAGGTGGCGAGGAAGAGGAATCCATTTTCGTGTCCAAAATAGCTAGTGGCTTAATGAGTGGCATATTTTCTTGTGCAAGCAAAGGGAAGTCGATTGGAGAAGAAGGGAGTGGTCCTTTGTGCAACTTCAGCAAGGAACAGTGAAAGACAGGATGAATTTTGGAACCCTGAGGCAAATCAAGTTGATGGGCAACTGGTCCAATGCGGGCAGCAATGCGGAAGGGACCAAAAAAACGCTTGGCCAATTTTGGAGGAGAAGGAGAATGGAGTGAACGTTGTCTGTAGGGTCTCAAGCGCACGTAAACCCAATCATCCACCTGGAAAATGACCTCCCTACGCTGTCGATCTGCAATATTCTTCATGGCCAATTGTGCTTTTTCAAGTTTCTTGCGCAATTGAGTCAGGAGATCTTGGCGAGTGGTGAGGAGGGAATCCACTGCTTCTACAGCCGATGTTCCTGTCAAATAGAAGGGAATAGATGAAGGTGGTTTGCCAAAGATAATCTGGAAAGGGGTGGTTCCAGTAGTAGAATGAACCGAAGTATTGTAAGACCACTCAGCAAGTGAAATGAACTTTCCCCACTGTGATGGCTGAGAGTGAACAAAGGAACGAAGATATTGTTCTAAGGTACGGTTAAGAACTTCGGTCTGTCCGTCTGTTTCAGGGTGGTAAGAAGTGCTCATACGCAACTTTGTGCCACATAATCGAAACAATTCGCGCCAAAACTTGCTGATAAAAATTGGGTCTCTATCGGAAACCAAGCTGCGTGGGATACCATGATGCTTGCAAATCATGTCCATGAAAAGTTGTGCAACTTTGAAGGCTGTAAAATGTGCAGGGAGTGTACCGAAGTGAGCCCCTTTTGAGAAACGGTCCACAACCACAATTATAACAGTGTGGCCCAAGGAGGGGGGTAACCCCATAATAAAATCAAGTGAAAGATCCTCCCAAGTATCACGAGGTAGTGGTAAAGGTTGTAAAAGACCAGCAGGTTTCTGAGTTTCATACTTAGTCTGTTGACAAGTGGTGCATTGAGAGACAAAAGTCTGAACAGTGGATCGCATATTCTTCCAGAAGAAATTGGCCTGAATACGTGCCAAAGTCTTGGAAATCCCCATATGACCCCTAAGGGAGTACTGTGATATTCCTCCATGAGTAAAGGAATGAAAGGATTGCCCTGATTCAGCCAAATTCTGCCTTCATACAACAAAAGATCATTATGAATGCTGTAAAGAGGGTATAATGCAGGGTGAGAATGCACCTCTGCCAAGAGAGAGACGTATTCAGGGTTGTCTTGCAGAGATTTGCGGAGCTTGTCCAAGAAAAGAAAACGAGGCATTGATAAGATGAAATATTGTCCGGGGACAGTATCAGATGGACGAGAAAGTGCGTCTGCTACCACATTGTGTTTCCCTGCTCTATATTGGATAGTGTAGTCATACCCAAGTAATTTGGACAAGTAAACCTGTTGTTCTGGGGTCTGAATAACTTGAGACATTAAGTCCTTAAGACTACGATGATCCGTGAGTATGACAAAAGGATGACCCAATAGGTATTGGCGCCATTTCTTAACAGCCGTAGTGATGGCATGTAACTCACGGACATATGTAGAAGAACGGAGTAACTTGGGGCAAAAAGGCTTACTAAAGAATGCAATAGGGTGGTTCTGTTGCATCAAAACAGCACCCATAGTAGAACCTGATGCGTCAGTCTCAAGTTGGAAAGGAAGGTTAAAGTCCGGAAGAGCAAGAACCGGAGCATCAGTCATAGCCATTTTGAGCTGATCAATGGAGCCTCAGTCATAGCCATTTTGAGCTGATCAAAGGCAGATTGAGCAGTAGAACCCCAAAGGAAATTATCACGTTTCAACAAAGCATTAAGTGGTTCAGCAATAGAGGCATACCCCTTGATGAAGCGGCGATAAAACCCTGTCAATCCTAAGAATCCACGCAAAGATTTGGCTAAAGTAGGGGTTGGCCACTGAACCATTGCCTCAATTTTGGATGGGTCTGCTGCTACCCCCTCAACAGAGACAATGTGCCCCAGATATTCGAGTCGCTGTTGGCCAAATATGCACTTAGAACCCTTGAGAAAAAACTGACCCGCAAGCAAGGTCTGAAAGGTTTTCTCTAAATGATGAAGGTGGTCTGTCAAGGTTGTGCTATAGACCAGGATATCATCGAAGAAGACGATGACAAATTTGCGGAGGAAAGGTTTCAGTAAGTCATTCATTGTCGCTTGGAAGGTGGAAGGGGCATTGCAGAGACCAAAAGGCATGACCCTATACTCGTAGTGACCCATGTGTGTACGGAAGGCAGTCTTGTGAATGCCAGCATCATGCATCCGAATTTGATGGAAACCCTGTCGAAGGTCTAATTTAGAGAACCACGTCGCACGACCTAGTTCATCCAAGAGCTCATCGATTGTAGGAAGTGGAAATCTATCCTTCACAGAGATGGAATTAAGAGCTCTAAAATCCACACAAAATCGCCAACTCCCATCCTTCTTTTTGACAAGGAGTACAGGGGAAGAGAAAGGGCTATGGCTAGGTTGAATCATGCCACTCTGAAGCAACTCATCAATTTGTTTCTCAATCTCACATTTTTGAAAGTGAGGATAGCGGTAAGGACGTACATTGACGGGTGAGGAGTTGGGTAGAAGATGAATATGGTGGTCAGTTGGGCGTCGTGGTGGTAAAGAAGTGGGGGTAATAAAAAGAGATAGGTATTTGTGAAGTAGAGAGGAAATATGAGGATTGGTGTGTGAAGAGGTAGTGTTAGTGGTCACGGTGGAAGGAGAGGAGGAAGGTAGAACCTGTATATGGAAATAAGCAGCCCCCGAATTAGTTTGAAAGATGCGTTTAAGTTGGTGGGCCGAAATGTCTTGAGGCCCAAGTGGGGCATTCGCCCTTAATTCAACAAAGTGGCCATCCTTCAAGAAACGCATAGACATCTGGGAATAATCAGTAACTATAGGGCCTTGTAGACCCCAAATCTTGCCCGACCTCCAAATAAAGTCAGAAAGCGTCTTATTTGAAGACGGCCGAAACTTAACAAGTCATTAGGAGAGACTATTAGGCTCCCGTACCAAGATAGGAAGGTTTTTTGGCCCGAAAATAAAGTTTCTCGCCCTGAAGGGACGAGACCGCCGTCTGGAAGGACCAGACCGCCATCTCATCTCAATGCCAGGACGAGACCGCCGTCTCGATTTTCCAGACGGCGGTCTCGACTCTTGCAAAGTCGAGACGGCGGTCTGGATTTTCCAGACGGCGGTCTCGACTCCTGCAAAGGTCGAGACGGCGGTCTGGGTTTTCCAGACGGCGGTCTCGACCCCCTGCATGGTCGAGACGGCGGTCTGGATTTTCCAGACGGCGGTCTCGACCTTGTCAGACGAGAACGGCGGTCTCGACCTGTCAGACGCGAAAAACTATAAATAGGGGTCCTCCCCCCCTCATTTCCACACAGAATCCAAGAAGCTCTCCCTTCTCTCTAGACTTTCTCTCTCTAAGAATCCCTCCGAGGCATTTCCGGAGTTTCTGAGAGTTGTAGAGTGAAGGGTTGCCAAAACACACCCTCTCTTTTTAAATATAAAGCTTGCTTTGGAGGTGCACATTCTCCCTCTCTATTTTTATTACTGCCATTTAAATTACGCAATAGAAGCTAGGGCCATGTAGTCATAAACTTAAATTCTGCATAATAAAAGGGTAAAAGCGCATTTTTTCAGTTTAATTATTCAAGGTAGCCGGCCTATCATAGGGAACCCGAAAGGGGCGTCGTAAAGGAACTAACACTTCCTTTACACGTAACTAACTCCCTTACCCAACTCTGGTTCTAATGACCAAAGTTGGTTTTCGAAAACCAACGCCTTTTTAAACCCCTTTTCCGATGTTTATGGTAAAAATATCGGTGACGACTCCATAAAACCCAAAATTAAATAAGTCCCTGGGTTAGCCCGGTTATCGGACAACCCAGGGATACTTTCGAAAACCTTGCCCCTAGGTTAGCCCGGTTATCGGACAACCTAAAGGCGTTGTAACCACCAATGAAAAACGCGAAAATAAAAGAGGGTCGAAAAAACCATCGTGTCGCTCCGACCGACCTTCTCTCTTTTGAGACGGCGGCGACAGATGGCGACTCCACTGGGGAAGCCTAGAGAGTTGATCCCATTTAGTGATGGGCTAGCTTAAAAATAATTAAACCAAGAAAATAGCGCTTTTACCCTACCTTGCATTATAACATGCTTTATTGTTTGGCTTTCAAATAACTGTTGCTTGTTTATACTTACGCAATCGATTGAAATATAAATTGCACACAAAACCCTTGCACACTACAGTTCCCTCTATACCCGGGGGCAAGTGAGAAAACCATAGGGAGTGGGTGGCAGGTACGGTTCGCTGCAGTTAGGGCCTTGTGCCCACTAGTGTGATCGGAAACCACCACTCAAGGTGATAACCTTCCTCTTTTGGCAACAAGACCGACTCTGGCCTTAGTGCTGAGCATGGTTGGACGACTAGAGAGTGGGGACCCTATAATGGGGGCACCTTGGGGGCCTTAGCCTGGTGAGAACAGTTAGAACCTACCCTAACCAATACACTTTTCTGCAGGAAAACCCTACCTCGTGATAAAAACGAAGTCTCGCCTGTTCGGGGATGATCAAATTGTGTGTGCATATGTTTGTTGCATTTGTATGTTGCATAGCATAAACAAACAACAGAACAAAATCACAAAATATTTTACAAATAAACACCCTTATCTCGGACAGTCTGCCTTTTAGCTAGCCTGGTTTCAGGTTCTTTGTAAGCTAAGTAGCCACGCAGTTCCGACAGAAGAGATAAGGGACGATAAATATTCTTTCGCATAAAGCCATATTTTATCTCGGACAGTCTGCCTTTTAGCTAGCCTGGTTTCAGGTTCTTTGTAAGCTAAGTAGCCACGCAATTCCGACAGAAGAGATAAAATGCTATAAAATAAACAAATAAAAATAATAAAATAATCCATTTTTCCAAAATTCACAAATAAGACCTGGTCCAAAAATATTGCATTTATAAAACATTCATATAGATAGTTTATTCTTTCAAAAAATACGCAAATACCATACATCATGTAGAAAAACATGATAAATAGTAAAATAAACACTCACATTCAATAAACATCATCTTCATCAAATCATACATTTTGGTTTTAGAAAATGGAGGGAACAAGTAGACAAGTGGGGAAGGTGGATATTCTCCGAAGCCATACTGAGAAGCTAGAACGGCTTAGTGCAACGATGCCGCCGGAGGTCCGCGCTGATTTTGAAAAGTCCTATGGACGAATTCTGGACCTCCTAAAGATCAGTGTCGATCAAGTCTTCCTCAGGGTACTGATTCATTTTTGGAACTCCAGTCTGCGGTGCTTTGAATTTCCGCAGTTCGACATGGTGCCCACTTTAGAGGAGTATGAAACAATGTTGAAATGGCCCAAGTCAGCCGGGGTCCATATCCGCCATGAGGCATATACTCCTGCAGCACCAGTCGCTGCCCTTATCCATCTACCGTACCGACAAAGTACCCTGATAGGAAGAGGGAACACCCAGGGATGGAGAGTATCGATGTTAGAAGACCACCTGTCCCACCTGGCTGAAAGGGCAGAGTGGGTTGCCTTCAATAAGATCCTGGCACTATTAATCTTCGGAACAATCCTGTTCCCCTTCCATCTCGACACGATCGATCAAGCCGTCATGGACGCTTTCTTCGCTTGGGACGTGAACTCGAAGAGTCTCCTGCCTGCTATTCTTGCCGACACCTTGCTATCGGTGGATTTCTGCCATCAGAAGCAAGGGAGAACACTCCGCTGCTGCTCTTCGTTACTTTATGTGTGAAGCATCACGCACCTTTACGCCTCCAGTCACATGGGGATATTCCCCGACCCCTTGAGAAGCTTCTCCAAAATCCCCCTCCAACGACGCCTGACTATAGAATGGAGGGATGAGTTAGAACAAAAGGACGCCAACAACATATCTTGGGTCTGCCCTTGGTTCCGACCCGGCCCAGTTCTCGTCAGATGTGGGAACTATCCGAATGTACCCTTGATAGGACTCAGGGGTTGCATAGCCTACTCACCTAGAGTGGCTATGAGGCAACTCATGAGGACTCAAACTACTATCTCCCGAGGGGAACTCGGAGGGCTGTGCTTCTTTGGAGACCCATGCACAATCGCCAACTCACTGACCGTGAGGAAAGCATGGGAGAAGACAGTCTACATGGGAGACAGAGAGCTAGGAAAAGCTCGGGTGACTGTCACCAGTGACTATGAGGCATGGAGGAGAAGAAGAGAGATGGCTCGACCATCCACCACACCCGCGCCAATCGCCAACAACGAAGAGCTGCAGGCACAAGTCAATGCCTTAACCCAGAGGGTAGAAATAATGGGAGCCCAGATACGGGCCCTTGAGGAAAAAGAGCAAGCATCTATCCTCACGATTGACGGTCTACAAAGGCAAGGCAAGAAAAAAGATTATGAAATAGAACGCCTCAAGGACCAATGTGCTGACGCTAACGAACAAGCTATCCGAGCATCTTAAACTGCCAGAACCAGCTCGGATAGCCAACTGCAGGAGATAACCGCCAGATCAACACATCTTGAGGCGGAATCGGCTCAGCAGGCTCAAACGATCAAGGAGTTGTCAGAAGGGCTCCTCCAGGCTTAGATAGACCTCCGCCAAGAGCGAGAGAACAATAGAAAACTGAGTAGAGGTCTCTATGAGCTACGCCTTAAGGAAAAAAGCGGGCTAGCTCAGTACGACCAAGTACTTCAAGAGAAGGACCAAGCTGTTGCAAAGCTTGAGGAGCTACAAGCCTTGGTCATACATCAAGAGGAAAAAATCAAAGAGGCTCAATAATACAGCGAAGAAATGAGCCAAGCGATCCACAAGCAAAGCGAAGCGCTCGCTCACCATGTCCGGGAAGCCGAGAGAGAATTACAAAGAAAACAAGACCCGCCTGTGGGTTTCTTTAGGCTTTTCCGTTTTTGCCAAAAGACGCTTCGTAGTATGGAATAGGAGAATGTACACCTTCCAATGAATTAATGAAATCTTTCTCTTATTCAACAATTGTCTACTTGCATACATGAACATGCATTTGCATAATTAATTTCCCCTCCTTCACGCTTAATAAATAAGATAATAAAAAGGAAGGATTAACTAACACGTCTTCCAACTCAGAAGAATGGAGAGAAAGCCACTCCTAATAAAGCTCACCCCAACGGTCGAATCACCGCAAGAGGGAAATAAACCTCGGCCATTGGTCCTCAAGAGTAAAGAAGAGGGGGCAAGGATGCCAGTGCGACTATTTATGCCACGTCCTTTCCCCTACGAGTCAGATAAAGCTGTACCGTGGAGATATGGGGAATCTTCACCAATAAAAGAAGAAATAACAAACATAGCCGGCATTGGGGGCACAACTAGAAGTGGAAGAATCTACTCCCCCAAGGACACACAGGAAAATGTCCTTCAAAATAAAGGAAAAAATAAAAAGACCGAAGAAGAAAAAGAAAATAGAGAACCCAAGATGGAGGCAGAGGAATTACTCCAGTTTATAAGGCAAAGTGAGTATTCCATCATAGATCAGCTCAACCGTATGCCTGCAAAGATCACGTTGCTATCTTTGATAATGAGCTCGAAACCGCACCGGAACGCCCTGCTGAAGGTCTTGAGCGAGGCGCATGTACCTCACACAATATCCCAAGAAAAGGTTGAGAGGATCGTTGGTCACATCACGGCAAACGATCACCTCACCTTCACAGAGGAAGAACTCCCCCTAGAGGGGTCAAACCACAACAAGCCCTTGCATATCTCAGTTAAATGCAAGGAATACCTCATTGCTAAAGTTCTTGTGGATAACGAGTCGTCCCTGAACGTGATGCCCAAGTGCACACTGGATAAGTTGACTATCCAAGGAACCCGTCTGCGCCCAAGCAGCACCATCGTTCGAGCCTTCGACGGATCAAAACGAGAAGTAGTGGGAGAGATCAATTTGCCAATTCAAGTGGAACCCACTATCTTCAACGTCAATTTCCATGTCATGGATATTACTCCAACATACAACTGTCTCCTCGGCAGGCCTTGGATTCATGACACTAAGGCAGTACCTTCAACGCTCAACCAGAAAGTCAAATTCGTAGTGGATGATAAACTGGTCACGGTCCAAGCAGAAGACGATATCCTGATCAGTGGACCGTCCACCCAATCTTACGTGGATGCGGCTGAAGAGGCTCTTGAAACATCTTTTCAAGCGCTCGAAATTGCCAGTATAGAGCGGCTTCCCAGAAATACAAAAGTAGCTCGCATGATGTTGAAGCATGGCTACCATCCTGGCCAAGGACTGGGGGCAGATTCCCAAGGAATGAGGGAACCCCCAGAATTCAAAGACAATCCCCACAAGTATGGCCTAGGATATAACCCTTTCAAGGGCGGAGCGGAAAAAACAAAAGGGAAGTCCCCCCTCCGCACACTCAAGCAGATTTTCCAAAGTGGAGGGGTGCAAGCGTCAAGAGCCACTCTAGTCATTAGGAAATCTTTTTCTTTGTTTAAGGGATGTAAACCCCATGATTGTTAGAGATTATCCCCCGGGGCGAGCCCGACCCCCGGGCATTTTAGGGCACATATTCCCTTATTAATTAATAAAGAATGATTTTTTCTATCTCCTTCTCTTCTTTCTACTTCCGACTGGACCACATAAATAACCCTGTCTAAGTAAATATAAAAAGAAAAGAAGAATAAGAAGCGCTTCCAAATAATCAAACCTTCATCATTGCTATCATCATCAAGTTAGCTGATTAGAAGCACATAAGAATAAGACTTCACCTAAGCCACGAAGGAGGTCACGCTTCGCCAATACTGTGAAAAAAATAATAAAAATAAATCCACAAAAAGAGAGAAAAAGCCCAGAGAAGCCAAAGGCCAAAGAAAAGGGCAAATTACCCGGTAGGAAACCCACTAAGGGGGCTACACAAAAGATAGGGTCAACCCGGTAGGATACCCGAACAACAATAAAGGGTAACCTAGGCAAAAGTTAGGGTTACAAATAAAGGTCCGCTAGGATTCCTCCAAAATTTTACAAGAGAGAGAACCTAGACAAAAGATAGGGCCAACACACAGTATCCTAGTTCGAAAACCCAAAGGACGATCTAGAGAAATCAGCTAGCTATTTAAAAAGCAATGGAAATAAAACCAGAGAGCGCAAATACAAAAAAAGAAAGAGGGAAATGTTTGCTTAGACAAAGCTTAAACACCCAGGCTTAACCCTAGCCAGCCATTCTTACAAATCCTCTTATCAATAAAAATCAACCCTCTAAAACACAAACCATTGATTTTTACCCCCTTTGCTTCTTTTCTCTTGACCCTCACGACAATATTCTAATAATTAATTTGGGAATATGGAGGCGTATAGTCAACGAGAGGATTGAAATCCCTAAAGCAAGGAAAAAGGGACACTGCATGACAAAGAGTGCTCTACAAAAAAAAAGAGAGAGAAGAAAAAAGAAAAGAAAGAAACTACTCTTCGGTCACAAGAAGTCCGGTATGGTACAACAAGTACAAAAGCACAGATCAGGAGGCACTCGGTGCTACAAGACACGTCGGTTAAATCCTTCTGAAATATTAACCAAAGTAGGCATTATAGGACATCATACATGAAAACATTTGCATGCATAAAATGTTTTTGAACCAGGTCCTATTTCTTATGCAAAAAAAAAAAAAAATCGAGACCGCCGTCTGGATATTCCAGACCGCCGTCTCGGTTCCCTTACAAATCGAGACCGCCGTCTCGAGAAACCAGACCGCCGTCTCGACTTAGGCAAAGTCGAGACCGCCGTCTCGATCTGTTGGCAAAACGAGACCGCCGTCTCGACTTCCCAGACGGCGGTCTCGACCTGGAAAAAATCCTATATAAAGGGGGCGCGCTTGGGGGGTTTCCTCACAACTCTCCAAGCCTCCAAAGCCTCCAACACTCATATTTTGCTCTCCCAAGCCTTCCCCACTCAAGATGTTCAGCAGAAGTGGCTCCAGGAAGCGAAGGAACACCGCTGGTGCCAGTAGCTCGGCACCACCGCCACCCCCAGACCCTTCTCAACTTCAACCACAACACCAGGCCCGCCTGGACAACCTCAGAAATTACCAGTGGCACTCCCTGCTGACACTGGACTTCAGCATCTTGGCCGAGTTCGGATGGGAAGAAGACGTCCGAGCACACATCGATAGCATCGGGTGGGGTTTTCTGCTACAGCCTCCACCCGTTCATGTGTACCCACAAGCGGTACTCGAATTTCTGGCCTCGGTCTCTCTCATTGAGATCCCCTCTATGGCCTCAGGCATGCAGCCCACCAAAATGGTCAACTATTTTATGGGTGGGCAATACCACACTACCACTTTGGAAGAATTCAATGTGTCCATTGGATTCATCCGGCCCGAGGAGGCATTAACTCGGGAGTACCGTGAGGCCATTTGCTCTAGGCCCACCAACCTCACTGCTGCTGAGATGTGGCACGAGCTCACAGGAGCCACCACATTGCCCTCATTGATGAGGGGGTCTGCACTCCCCCCACCACTCCGCATCTGCCACAAGCTGCTGGCAGGCACCATCCACGCAAGGAAAGAGAGTCAGGGGAAGATATCCCTTCCTGACCTCTTTGCCCTCTATTGCATGCACCAGAGACGGCGCTGCAATCCCGGGTACTTCCTCCTGAGGGCCCTGAAGGACTTTGGGAGTAGATCCACAGGGGCCATCCTTGTGGCTCCCCTCATCACCCCTCTAGCAGAGAGAATGGGGTGCCCCGGCCGGGAAGAGCTGGCCCGCAATCTGCGACCCGAGCCCATCAACGGGCCAATGCTGGTCAGCATGGGGATGCTGATACGTCGGGGAAGTCAGTTCGCCCTGCATCCCACCCTGGACTTTGAGCTGGACCTCCGAGGAATAGTGGCGATGCAGGATATGCCCACATCTCCCAGCTCCCAGCAGCAGCAGCAACAATAACAACCACCGCCGTACACAGAGGACTTTGCTGGCCTCCACCAACACATGAACGATCTGAGCCAGCAGCTCGGCCAAATGGCGATATGGCAAGAGCAGCAGACCCAGTGGCGGCAGGACCAAGACGTTCGCCAACAGGCCTTTCAAGAGGGCCAAAATGAGATCCGCCAAGAGCAGCAGAGGATGCGGCAGGAGTGGGCGACGTTCCAGGAAGATTACAACGATGAAGTCCAGGAACAAATCGACTTCCGTTACCACATGTATAAACATTTTCCCTACCGCACCCCTTCGGATGATGACTCTTAGGGACTGTACTGGTTAAAATAAAAGCTGCTGTAATAAAAATTTCCATGAATAAAATTTTATTCCATGCATTCTTTGCCTTCTTTTACAAAAAAGTCAGCGTAACAAAAAAACTTAAAAGGAAAAAAGGCACACGCTCAATAAAAAGCCAGAATCCAAAATCGCGAGAAAAAAGAGATAAAACCGCGAGAAAAAGGCAGGATTAAAACAACTACCTTCACCAATAAAAATCGACTACCAAGAGTTGAACACAAAAACAAAGAAAACCCGACCAAACCAGCAAGAGTCGGATAAACACCACAAAAGCTAAAAGCAAAAATCCCCAGCAACCAACGGAGCTGGATGAACAACCCACAAAATCCCCGGCGCAGCCCGGATGACCATTCCAGAAAGGTCCAAACCACAAACACAAAAAATCACTCTCCAGGAAGACGGCGCATGATCAGAATCAGTAAGCCGCCACCATCGCCAAAGGATCAGCTACCGCAAGAAGGGGCATCCAGAGGCGCCAAACCAGATGGGGGTTCGTACTCATCAGCCGAAGGATCAGCTACCGCGTCGAAGGAGCATCCGGAGGTCAAACACCAGATGGGGGTGTAAACTCATCAGGCCTTACAAAAGGGGGCTTACCGGGCGGGGGTTAGTACTTGTCAAACCAGATGGGGGTTCTACTCATCAGCCGAAGGATCAGATACCGCGTCGAAGGAGCATCCGGAGGTCAAACACCAGATGGGGGTGTAAACTCATCAGACCTTACAAAAAGGGGCTTACCGGGCGGGGTTAGTACTCGTCAAACCAGATGGGGGTTCGTACTCATCAGCCGAAGGATCAACTACCGCGTCGAAGGAGCATCCGGAGGTCAAACACCAGATGGGGGTGTAAACTCATCAGGCCTTACAAAAGGGGGCTTACCGGGCGGGGGTTAGTACTCGTCAAACCAGATGGGGGTTCGTACTCATCAGCCGAAGGGGTCAGCTACCGCGTCGAAGGAGCATCCCGGAAGCGCACAACACATCTCCCCAGAAGGTCATCCGCCGCAAAGACGGAGTATCTGAAGGGAAACCGGGCAAGAGGGTCAACTCCTTTACCCTCCAGTCGATCACCTCAGCACAAAAGGCTAGCAGTCGACTGGTCGGGTAAAGGGGGGGCAGCTGTAGACCCCAAATCTTGCCCGGCCTCCAAATAAAGTCAGAAAGCGTCCTATTTGAAGACGACCGAAGCTTAACAAGTCATTAGGAGAGACTATTAGGCTCCCGTACCAAGATAGGAAGGCTTTTTGGCCCGAAAATAAAGTTTCTCGCCCTGAAGGGACGAGACCGCCGTCTGGAAGGACCAGACCGCCGTCTCGTCTCAACGCCAGGACGAGACCGCCGTCTCGATTTTCCAGACGGCGGTCTCGACTCTTGCAAAGTCGAGACGGCGGTCTGGATTTTCCAGACGGCGGTCTCGACTCCTGCAAAGGTCGAGACGGCGGTCTGGGTTTTCCAGACGGCGGTCTCGACCCCCTGCATGGTCGAGACGGCGGTCTGGATTTTCCAGACGGCGGTCTCGACCTTGTCAGACGAGAACGGCGGTCTCGACCTGTCAGGCGCGAAAAACTATAAATAGGGGTCCTCCCCCCCTCATTTCCACACAGAATCCAAGAAGCTCTCCCTTCTCTCTAGACTTTCTCTCTCTAAGAATCCCTCCGAGGCATTTCCGGAGTTTCTGAGTGTCTCTAGGCATAAACTGAGCGTTCTAAATCTTCTTTAGAATCCCTCCGAGGCATTTCCGGAGTTTCTGAGAGTTGTAGAGTGAAGGGTTGCCAAAACGCACCCTCTCTTTTTAAATATAAAGCTTGCTTTGGAGGTGCACATTCTCCCTCTCTATTTTTATTACTGCCATTTAAATTACGCAATAGAAGCTAGGGCCATGTAGTCATAAACTTAAATTCTGCATAATAAAAGGGTAAAAGCGCATTTTTTCAGTTTAATTATTCAAGGTAGCCGACCTATCATAGGGAACCCGAAAGGGGCGTCGTAAAGGAACTAACACTTCCTTTACACGTAACTAACTCCCTTACCCAACTCTGGTTCTAATGACCAAAGTTGGTTTTCGAAAACCAACGCCTTTTTAAACCCCTTTTCCGATGTTTATGGTAAAAATATCGGTGGCGACTCCATAGAACCCAAAATTAAATAAGTCCCTGGGTTAGCCCGGTTATCGGACAACCCAGGGATACTTTCGAAAACCTCGCCCCTAGGTTAGCCCGGTTATCGGACAACCTAAAGGCGTTGTAACCACCAATGAAAAACGCGAAAATAAAAGAGGGTCGAAAAAACCATCGCGTCGCTCCGACCGACCTTCTCTCTTTTGAGACGGCGGCGACAGGCCTAATGGCTTAAGCCATTGGATGCCGAACACCACATCTGCACCACTAATAGGTAGAACATGCAAGTCCAGAACAAAAACGTGATCCTGAATGGAGACCTGCACATTAGGACACACATGAAGGCATTCAATAACACTATCATTGCCAATCATCACCTGTAAAGGAGGTGTGGGTTGCATGGGCAGATTGAGGAATTTAGCCACACGATCCTGTATAAAATTATGCGTGCTTCCCCCATCAACTAAGATCGTCACTTGCTTCTTAGAGATAAGACCCAATAGTCGAAGGGCTTCTGGAGCGGGAAGGCCCGATAAGGCGTTGAAACTTATTTGGGCTGAAGAGAGCTCTTGGGGTGCATTTTCAAGGAATAGGGGATCTGGGTCAGGATCCGTCAAAGGCTCCAAGGCAATGGAAGTCTCATCATCAGGAACCTCAGCAACTAAGAGAAAGAAGCGAGCCTTGCAACGATGTCCAGGGTGAAACTTTTCGTCACAGTTGTAGCACAACCCTTTCTCTCGACGGGCTAGCATCTCCTCATGGGTGAGTTTCTTGTAATTGGTCTTGGGAGGAGAAGGCAGTAAGGGTGGAGGAGGGCGAGTCGGAGTACCAGATGGGATGGAGGAAAGTGGTTGTGGCAGAAAAGGGCGGGGCCGTGCAGAACTGCGCAAATCCTGAAACTTATCCTCTTGTAGCTTGGCCAAAGTAGCAGCCTGCGTAAAGGTGAGAGGTTGCAATGCCAAAACCTCACGTTTTATTGCAGGTGAGAGTCCAGAAATAAAATAGCTCAAGAGAAAGGAAGGAGGAAGACCAACAATACGACTAGCCAATCGTTCAAACTCAGTAAGGTAATCATTAACAGTACCTTTTTGAGTGAGCTTGAAAAGAAGACCGCGAGGATCTTCATAATAGGAAGGAGCAAAGCGTGTTTCAAGAGCTTGAAGAAAACTGGGCCAAGATTGAATCATACCATTCTTATGCATCCACTGAAACCAGCTGAGAGCGACACCTTCCATATAGAAGGAAACCACCTTGAGGCGATCGTCATCCGGGGTTGAATGGAATTCAAAAAATTGATTAATCTTAAAGATCCATCCCGTAGCTTCATGACCATCAAATCGTGGGACGTCTAACTTCATGTGAGGCTTGAAGAAAGTGGAAGAGTTGGTAAGTGGTGGGGGGGAAGGAGGGTCAGCTTGAGAAAGCTGGGTGATGATGGAATTGAGCTTAGAGTTAAGTTCGTTCTGAGAGTTGGTGAGGATGGTTTGATTTTGGGTGAGGCGGAGGATGGCTTCGTCAATGGTCTTGGAACGGGTGTTGTGTTCAGCCATGGAAATGAGCTCAATGAAAGCACCAAATTGTTAGGGATAGAGAATTGCCTTGGTTTCGAGGACAAGGGACCTCCTAGAAGAATAGAGAGAGAAAAAAGGAAAATGTTTTTCTTGCCCTTTTCATTCCTTTCGTCAGTATTTAACAATATTCAGCCATCAAATGATTGGCATAACAGAAAATATCACATACTAGAAAGGGAATCTCTAACAGAAATTACAACTCAACAAAGAAAGAAATACTAAATCACTTAGAGATATTGTTATTTGGTGACGTAGTCACAAAGGTAAGTGGGTTGCTTGTGTCCTCTTTTGGGCCTCTTTTCCACTGTGCTAAGGGCCCCATCTGCCTCTCCAGGGCCATTGCTATCATAGGTTCATAAGTCTTATGTTCTTAAGAGTTATATATATATATATATATATATATATATATATATATATATATATATATATATATATATATTTTCCTCTTAATTATAAACACATATTAAGTATAGTGATAAATTAAAGTTCCAAACAAACAATATATGATACATGCATTATAATCAACATAAGACCAGATCTATTATCACATACTCATGACAGAATATTTATGTTTACTATAAAATAATATCTAAATTTATATTTTTAAAATAGAGTTTAACATGGTACTACTTCCAATAAATATAAAAGTAGTAAGAAAGAAACTTAAAAACAATTTTTCCTTGAAAGATTAAATCAGACACATTCATATTTTTTATTTTTCAAGAAAACAAATTAGGTTGACTGTGCCAAATAGTTTAGGATTTCCATTTAATCATTGAATTTTACCTTGAAAAAAATAAAATTAAGTTGACTGAGCGAGCATTTTATAATAAATTAACACATAATAATTTTTAATTAAAAGTTACAATAAATAACCGTTTGACGAAAGGGGCAAAATCGCCAGATTCTGTAAACAAGTACTTGTCAAGTTACCGTTATAAATCCCCATGTCAGGTCGCTAACTCTCATGCATGCAGGCATCGCGCATCTCTAAATTTTCTCTTTCCTTCCTTTCCAACCACAACACAATGCCTGAAATTTGGTTCACGCCGCTAATGGCGCTGTTACTACTCGCATTTTCCTCTGCAGTTCGCTCGTGTCCGCCTTCGGACCTGGTGGCGCTGCTGGCCTTCAAATCAGTTCTCCGGGAGTCTCACGGCGGAATATTCAACTCCTGGACAGGCACCGACTGCTGCCGCAACTGGCGCGGCGTCTCCTGCGACCGCAACTCTCGCCGCGTCGCGGAAATCAGCCTCCGCGCCGGTCCAGTCTACACCACGTTCGAGAAACCTTACCGTCCCGACTACATGTCCGGTTATATCTCCCCAGAGATTTGCAAGCTCACTCACCTTTCCAGCCTCATCATCACCGACTGGCACGGAATCTCCGGCGAGCTGCCTCGCTGCATCTCCTCCCTCTCCTACCTCCGCATCATCGACCTCAGCGGAAACCGCATCTCCGGCACTCTCCCCGCTGACATCGGGAAGCTTCGGCAGCTGAATCTGCTAAGCGCCGCCGATAACCTCATCGCCGGCGAAATCCCCGCGACGTTGACGAGCTTGACCGGTTTGACGCATCTGGACCTCCGTAACAACAAGATCTCCGGGCCTATCCCACAGAAATTGGGCCAGCTTCAGATGCTGAGTCGGGCCCTTTTAAGCGGAAACCAAATTAGTGGGCCTATCCCGGTTTCAATCTGTCATATATACCGTCTCGTGGATCTTGATCTGTCAAATAACCATTTATCTGGGCCCATCCCTGAAGCTTTGGGCCGAATGGCAGTTCTGTCGACGTTGAAGTTGGATACTAACAGGCTTTCTGGAAGCATACCAGCGAGCCTTTTCGGCTCGAGTATTAGTGAGTTGAACTTGAGCCACAACATGTTAGAGGGTAGTATACCCGATACGTTTGGGGGTTCATGCTATTTCACGTTACTGGATTTATCGTATAATAACCTCAAAGGCCCAATACCCAAATCCATGTCTTCTGCTTCGTACATTGGGTACGTGGAATTTAGCCACAACCACCTCTGCGGCCCAATTCCTAGCGCATACAGTAACACCGATGCGTCGTCGTTTGCTTACAACGATTGTCTTTGTGGAAAGCCACTCAAAGCTTGTTAATTACTGCTATGTCAACTTGTGATAGTGATTGATCTCATTCACACTTTTCTAATCTTCAATGTCTCACTTTGTTTATGTGGTCATTTGAATTCATAATTTTGTCACTTTATTTCGTTTAGTAAAATAAAATAGAAGGTTCCCACGATCCACATGCACGTGCTGTCATGTTAAGATCTGCATGAATTTGAATTGAACCAATGTTTAATTGCGTTTTTGTGTATGGTTTTCTGAATGAAAATGTGGATCATGTGATTTCTGGAATTTAATATATTTCCTTATCCTGTGTGCAAAGCGAAACAGCAGGAAACGCGTTTGCTTCTTCAAGGTTGATGAACCTCTTGCTTGGGTATTGACGTCAGAATGTCTGACACCCTCCTTCATTATCACTACTATTGTAAGACCAGTGGAAGAACGAAGTTTGAAAGTATATCGTAGTTTATTAGAAAACGAGTGACTATTTTGATTTAGATAGTAGTAGAGTTATTAATTGTCAACAATGAATGCGCTTGAGTTTTAATGCATGTGGGCAAAAATTAATGACTAACGTATCTTGTCTCTATTTAAAAGCAACATGCATTGATCTTGATGTGCTCAGTACTTTCAATAAAGATATAAATCAATGTATTTTATTATATCTTTTGAATGTATAAGAAAGCCTCTAAGTTTTTTTTTTCCTTTTCTTATACTATTGAAATTATGGAAAATGATAGACTCGTCTTCTCTTGTGAATCTTTCAATTAAATTGGGAAGAAAAACAAGACTTAAGTCCTCATTTTAAGAATGTTTATTTAATTAATTTGTAAAAATAAAATCTTTTTAATATAATGCACAGTAACAATAAACTCTTTTAGTATTAGAGAGTAGGAAGAGGAGACCCACGATAAACTTGAGCTGGACTCTTTTATCAGATAATACAATAAGAGTGCCCTGATATTTTGACAAAAGATAAAAATTTCGAGAAGTAATTTTTAGATTTTTATATTATTATTATTTATCTTATTTTATTTTATTTTCATCAATTAAAAAATAAATATTTTAAAATTGTCAATAGAATATTTATAAAAATGGGGGTTAAAAAAATCTTTTCCCTTTTTGAAAAGACCATCACTTTGCTTGCAATTCTCATTTCGTTATGATGTAATAACCAACACACTTCCCTATTATAATTCCTTCCCTCTCATAAAAAAGATCAATGTACAATTTCTTATCTCATTAATCATCTACCTCTAACGAACCATACATACCCACCACCAAACACTAAACGCGATAGCCTCCCCTACCACCGTCACTTTCAAAACCCACATTTACAAAAGGAAAATGTCTTATGTACAACCTCAAAATTTTAAACACTAAACCAACATCCATTATTTCCTGATTTTCATTTAAATTTAAAAGTGATAAATTAGTTTTATAATAAAAAAAAATTGAAAGTGAGAGAGGGTGAACGGGTGAATTTAACTTTTTTTTGGGTGTTTACATTATCCTTTATAAAAATTGTTTCATTTAATGAGTAATGTTGTGTTTATATTTAATGATTTACTATTTATGCATATAAAAGAGTGAGTAAATTTTGTATTTGCTTTTAATGATTCGAATAGACTTGAAAGCATTAACATGAGGTAAACATTAGATCAAACACTTTTTAATAAGGTGAGGAGATGAAACGAGCATCTCGTGTGCATTTACAATGTTACTCCTCTTGTTTTGAATCAATTTTTAGGTGTTTTCATTTTGCTTGACATAACATAACATTGTGCATGACAGAGACACACCATACATACAAACATTCGTCCTAGATATTTTTGTACATTTATATGCACTAACGAGGCATAATGAAGATTCCTAACAACATTGTTTACCATAGTAGCTCAAGTTTTGAATGCACCATTAAAGACCCGTAAATGGAGTGGTTTGATGTTGTGTGTTTTAAGGTTTGAGAGTTGTTGTTCCTCAACTCATTTGAAAGAAAGTGGTGATTTGTTTGTGAAGTTGAGTATTGGTGGTAGTTGATTTGTGTGTAGCTTTGTGTTGGATCACATTCATATGTACCTTGGTGTTAAGTGATAAAAAATTGATATAATTATGTCTTGAATTGTTATGAAATCACTTAACTTATAATTCTAATATATTTTTCTTCCATTATAGGATAAATTCGAGAATATCTTGATACAAGAGTAAGGAACATAATTGTCAGCATAATTGGAATAAAACTGGAAGAAGGAAGAAAATTTCCAGCATAAAAGTCGCTCGAGCGGGATGGACTCTCGCTTGAGCGAATATCAGTTATTCTTCTCTGGAAGTTAGTCGCTTAAGCGCAAGAAAATTCGCTTGAGCGAATGTTAGTTATTCTTCTCTGGAGTTCACTCGTTCAAGCGAGCGTTTTGTCGCTTAAGCGAAAGACGTGAAGCCTAAAAGCCCAATTTTTCTTATAAAAAGAGAAAATGTGTTTTGAGAAAAAAAAAAAGTGATTTTGGGGAAAAGAGGCACGACTACTGCTAGGGTTTCATCCAATCTTGATCAATTCTTCACTTCTTTCACATTTGGAGCATTGTAATGACCACACATGAGTGTTTAACTTCATTCTCTGGGGATTGAGTGTACTTTCTTTGAACTCTTTTGTATCATGGTGATATTTTGAGATATTAATATATGTTTTGATGTTGTTATTCTTATCCTTTGTGCTTTAGAATTAATTATTCTTGATGTTTGGGATATGATTGAAAAATATATCTTGAACCCTAGATCACGGTAAGAATATTTGTTATGTTAATTGTCAGGAATGAAATGAATGTATCAATTGCTTAACACCATAAGCCTAATGCTAGAAAACCTCTTAATTGTGTGAGGAATCAACATTTATTAGGTTTTCTTATGAATTCCATGTGTGAGGAATCAACATGGATGATTTGGGTAGGTGACATCAACATTGTTAGGTTAATTTATGTTCTTAATTGACATAGTCATTACAAAAGAGGGATAAGAAAGGAAGTAAATCTTAAGTGCCTTTAATTAATATTTTCTAAATAATATACAGTTCTTTATCATTTAATTTCAAATCAACTCTTTATGCAAAACTCATTCTGTTTTAATCTACTTAGTAAACATAAAATTGGGAATTTTCATTAAAACCGTTCCTCGTGGGATCGACTTTTATTTAATTGAAATACTATACTACGATTGATAATTTTGGTACGCTTGCCAATAATTCAACAAATATTTATGTGCGAAAGAATCGAGTCTTTAGACAAAGAAAATCAAGTTTAGGTGAGAATGATTGTAGAGAACCGATTCTCGATGCCCATAAAATTGATTATCTACAAGGTTGATTCAACGAGAATCAATTCTTGCTCACCAATAATGCATGAATAATCGATTCTCGGTCACATTTATTTGAAGAAGAATCGATTCTCAACCACATTAATTTGAAGGAAATCGATTATCATGTGTGATTTATATTGTGAATTTGATGCGTGTTGTGTTGTATGTTATGCATTTGTGTGGGTATCAGGTCATGCTGGTGTTGGTGTTGTCGTTCGTTGCGTGGTTTGCTACAAATGGTATTCGGTTGGTCACATGTGTGGTATTGGTGCAATGATGTGGTTGTTGTTTGTGGTAGATTGGTGGTGGTGTTAGTGGTCTCTGAGTGTTGTCGATTGTTGTGTGATGCTCGTGGTTCTACTAGTATTGGTCCGTGGTGCTTCAAGAAGTAGGCAAAAATAATATAATTATTTTGATTTTGTGTTAGTCTTAAATAATTTAATAATATGCATGTGTTAACTATGGATTTATGTGTGTATCCTAGGTTGGACATATTATTTTGCTAAAAGATGGTTGAATAAATTTAATGTTACTAATGTGAATGACAATATGGAAGAGTAAACTAGAAGAATGAACGTGATGATGATAAAAACTATGTACTACTTAATGATGATGTAATTGACATTCGAGAGGATACCTAGTACAATGTAAATGCTTTCATAAATTTAGGATAATATTAAGCAAATCTAATAGAAATTAAGTATTCTTAGAGTAATTTGCAACTAAGGTTTTAAGACAATAAATCAAAAAAATTGATAATTTAAAGTAAAGATTGAAACACTTTCAATAATCTTTTGAATAAAAGTAAACATAATTTATTTATTTTATTATAATATTATAGTTATAACACTAATTAATCATCTTATTTTATTTTAATTGTAAATAATTTTTTTAATTAAATATTCAACCTTTGACAATTCTTAATTTAGTTTAATAATAATAATAATAAAAATAAAGAATATTTTTAATAATAAATATATAAATAATAAATATTATTTTATTAAAAATAATACTAATAATTATTCTAATATGTAATAAGAATAATAATTATAATTATAATAATAATTGTAATAATAATAATAATCATTATTTTTATCTTACTAATTAAAATAAAAATAATTTAAATATTTATAATACTTTAAATTCTAATAATAATAAAGACAAATTAATAATTTCTCCATTTTTCATCAAAACAATTTTTTTTATCATGACTGACAAACATTCATCTTATTTTCCTATAATTCCTAATATCTTTTTCTTAATTCAAATATTCTCACTTTCCTATTTCCCATAAATCCATATTTTTTACCTTCTCAAATCCATCATTTAATACAAAGACTACCTAAATCACCATTCTCCGACTTTCTTGGTTGATCCAAATACGAAGCAAGTATATATTTACGATGAAAGATAATATTATCTTCATATTTTTTTATGAAAAAACTCAGAAAAATAATTTAATATATTTTTAAATCGGTGAATCAAACAAAAAAAATCGAACTATTAATTCGATATTTATAATATATTTTTTACCTTCCGAATCAAGTAGTTCAGAATATATAGAAATTATATTTTTTCACTGATTGTAAATTCGGATAATTTCCAAATTAATAATTATGAAAAAGTCAAGAATTAAATGATACATATACAATTTGACACGCACAACAAAGTTTGATTTGGATTGGTCAGTGTAGAAGCTATTAGATAAAGTTTGGGATAACTCTATCCGAAATTCTTTTACAATTTTTTTGGATTTACTGTTGTGGAAGTTTTCTAAAACCATTATTTTTTTTTCAATTTATCAATCTCAAACATAAAAAAAAATGTAGTTTTATATATTTTAGATTATTTATTCAGAATCTAAAAAAATGTATCATATATTCTAGATTTGAAATTTTGCCAGATCTACCAATTTAGATTATTTCAAAATATTTTTCATATTAAAAGTTTCGCAAAATATATTAAAGTAATATTTTTTTTCATTAATATAAGATGAAGAAAGAAACTATAAGATAGGAAAGAAATAGAGCTTGATTTGTGGTAAGATGAATTATTTATGTGTACTGAAACTTGAGTCATAATAACAGTCCATGCTGACGCATGCCACGTGGCGTTCCCTTCAACTACCATTACCCGCTAAAACCCTGTTCACGTGTCTCACCACGCGTGAGTGAAATTGAAATAAACATATTTGTTGCCGCTAAAACCCTTTTTCTTCGCTTCCGTGTTACTCACGAATCCAAAGAAATAATATGCATTTGGCAATGGTAATTGAAAAGTGAGGAATTAGATTTTGCATTAATAATATATTATTATTATTAATAAAAAAATAATAATAAAGAAGACAAAAAAAATTATAAATATATAAATAAATATATTAAATAATTATTAAATTTGAAAAATTAAAATTATAAATTATGAAAAAGTTAAAAGGATAAAATTATAAATATATAAAATGATTATTAATTTTAAAATCAAAATTATATATTAAATAAAAATTACAAAACTTTAAAAGGTTATGATATCTCAATATTTATATCCAAAAAATTTTATGAGATTTTTTTTTAGTTAGTGTTTTTATAGTGGTGTTTCATCTCATTTGGTTAGGATTTCATCTCAGAGTACATAAGCTTCAACTGTATTTTCATTGACACTCCCCTCTATGTATCTTGTACTACATTTTTTTTACAGTGTGTGCTTAATTTCATCTTAAGAGTACTAGTTTCAGTTGCATTAATTTTTTTCTTAGTGGCGGTTTCATTTGCTTTGTGCCTCTATGTTCATTTCATCTCCTTTCACCATAGTCCTTGTATGTTTTATTTTTGCATTTTGACAGTATGAGTGTGTTAGTAGTAGGGCTAATTACAGTGACAATTTAGATAGTTTAACCATATAAATGTTCTTTTCCTATCTTTTCAAGTTTAGATAACTACATTACAATTATTATTTTTAAAAATATAAAATATATTTTAAAAAAATACTAAAATTATAAATTAGAAATAAAATAAAATAAACAAATACTCTTTATTTTATATTATATTTAAATATGTGCATAAATGTTGACTTTGTTAACTATAAAGAAACAGTAGAAAAATATAAAAATAGAATTTGAAGAAGTAAATTTTGAAAATAAAGACTATTTTTTATATAAATTTATTCTAGTATATCAATTAACAATAATAATACATAAAATTTAAAAACTAAACTAAAAAAAAGTAAGTTTAAATTTATAAAAAATACATTACTAAAACTATCATATTAGATTTTCATTATTTTCGTTAATTATAAATTTAAATGTGTTTCATAAATAAAATTATAAATTTAAATGTATTTCTATTTTTGATCCATCATAAATAAAAATAAATAGTCTCTTATAAATGTTGTTCTATTTTAATCCATCATTAAATTTGTTTTATATTATTTGAGACAAGTATTTATTTTTTTATATTTTATTTTTACGTATTTTTTAACTTCAAATTTATTTTTTATTTTTATTATTTATTTTCTTATAATTTAAAGTAATTAATGTTATTTTAACATTTACTTTTGATGATTTTTACTATAACAAATAAAATAAAATCATTTGATAATATCAATTAATTAGATCATCACATCAAAGATTTAGATGACTAGATTAAAATTATTAATTTTAAAAAATATAAAATATATTTTAAAATAAAAATAATAAAATTATAGGTTGAGAAAAAAAAACTAGAATGAACAAATATTATTCGTTTATAATATATTTAAGTGTATGTACCAATCTTGACTTTCATAAATATAAAAAAAATAGTTAAGAAATATGAACATAGAAATTAGAGAAATGAATTTTGTAAATAATTTTTTTTATAAATTCAAGCACTCATATCGAAAAGAAAAGATATGAAAGAAGAAAAAATAAATTTGATGACTTATCATATTATTAAAAATCTGGATGAAATAATTATGTATAATAATTTTTTAGTATATTATGTTTTTAAATTTGCTAATAGAGAAAAAAATTTCAGAATTCAAAATGTTAAATATTTTAAATATTAAAATTGACTTTATAAAAAATTACGAAAAAAACGATTAATCCAAAAATATAATAATGATAAAAAAATTATAAAAAATAGTTCAAAAATGTATTATAATATTTTCAGTTTTAGTTTAATTATATTTTTAATTCTCAAAATAGAAAAATATATTGTAATTATTTTAATTTAATAAAATATAATTTAAATTTTTAATACTAAAATTAAGAGATTAAATAATAATAAATTTAATTCTTTAAATTTATTATTTGGAAACTAAAATTATAGTTTCTCTGTTTTAAAAAAAATAAAAAAAATATTTAAAAATAAAAACTAGTATTATCTTAAATTTATTAAAAGTATAATTAAATCTCCATTTTCTTATCCAATTTTAGAAATTTTTTAATAAAAATCCAATACATAAAAAAGTTCAAATTTTAAAAAGGTACAACCTTAACTTGCATTAACTATTTTTTTGAAAAAACTGACAAGAAAAATTGGTCTTTGAAAAAAAAAAGTTAATAATTTTGAAGTTATTTCAGTAATAAAGTTTCCAAATGTGATATATACATTTATTGAACAAAATTGGAGGTGTGTTGAATATAAATTTAAATATATTTTTAATTTATTTAAATATAGTTTGTTTTTAGTATTTATAAAATGGATTAGTTTTAAATTTTTAACTTTTCTAACCGTCTATGTTTAATCTTTATTATTAATTTTGTTAAAAATAAAAAATATTAATTAGTATACTTAAAGTAAAAAATATTTCAACTAAATATAAATATATTTTTATAAATAATTTAATTAAATAATACATTTATTATCTAATGTATATCAATTATATTTTGATATAATTTTTTTATATATTAATTATATGAAAACAACCATGGTTAAACCATTAATAATAATAAAACAATAAATTTAAAAACTAGATTAAAAATAAAGTATTATAAAATAAAATTGTAATAATTTGATTGAAATTGTAATTTTTTTAATTAATTAAGTTAATGAGAAATTAAAATGTGATAATTTGATGTGTTCAATTTTTTTAATATAAATTTTTAAAATATAGTTTAATTTCAATTGAAAAATATATTAAAGAATATTTATTATTAAACTTTTCTTAAACAATGTATTAAATAGTTAATATCACTCAAGTCTTAATTTATTACAATTTAAAATTTTAATAAATTTTATTTATTTTTAATAATATTTTTATTTTAGTAATTTAAAATTAAAGTTAATCTTTATTTTGTTAATATTAAGACCAAAGTTTATTTTTAAAGTATATTTTAAAAAATAAATTATTTTTAAAAAATAAATTACTTTTAAAAAATAAATTGTAAAAAATATACTAAAACAATTAAAGTATATTTATAAAAAAATAAATTTAAATATAATAAAAAAATAATATTCATTAGCGACCGATTTAATTCGGTCGCTATTTTATCATTAACATCCATTTTTAATTTGATTATTATTTTAATTTATAATTCGATCGTTAAATCGATCGTTAAATATATATATTTTTTAGTATGAAATAGTCACCGATTTAGCGACCAAAATTTTGCAACACAAACTATTAGTGGTTATTTCGGTCACTAAATAAAAAAATAAAACCAAATCATATTTTTGTGACAAAATTGATTGCTAAATCGGTCGTTAAATTGTGACCGAAAAAACTCGATCGCTATTTTCAGTTACTACAAATGTTTTTTCTTGTAGTGTTCACATTCATGTGGTGGTTAGTTGTGGTGAAGAATATATTTAAAAACTTTCATGCCCATTCAACAATCATTGGTCATCATGTTATGCTGAGGTTTGTTAGGGTTTGCATTTTTTTTTTTATACTTTATGAGCGTCCTATGTTAGTTAATACTGTAATGTGGTGCTTTGTTGTGTATGATTTTGATTGTTGATTTGTGAGTTGTCTTCACATGTTGGTACATGTTGATTTCTGGAAATACATTATGGGTGTTTAAGAATACAATTGTGTGTGAAAAAAAAAAAAATTTAGAATCTTACTTGAAACTAACTACTTCTTAATCTAATTAATCCTCTAAAGCAACAATAAATGATAAAACACAAGGGAAGGAAAATGACGAGAAAGGTTTAAGATTAAAAAGAAAAAACCCGTAAGAGAATAAAATAATGAGATTTATTTTAATTATAGAAATGTAGGAAGAAATTATTAGGATGAAAAAAAAAATTATCCATAGATTTAAACCTATCCTATTAAGAAATGGATTGATGGGTTAATTCATTAATTTTTTACATATAATATATAATATTTAATTTTAAAATTTTATTTATTAGTTAATGTCTTTTATTAGATAAATTAAAAAAATATTATATTTTCATGTTAAAATATTTAATTATAATTAATAATATATTTATATATCTTAATAATATAATAAGATAATTTAATATTTTAAAGTATAATTATAATTTTCTTTTAAATTTTAATATATAAATATTTTTTTAATAATAGATCAGTATGTTTATCCATTTTATCTCACCTTAGTTTTGTCAAATTGACAGATTATTAATTGAAACCACAAATTTAAGTTGAATAAATGATTAGGTATTTTGCATTCACGAATACCAGTAACTGTGTTTCACTCACGTGATTTTTATAAAATGTCGTTGACCAAATTGTTCAATAGTTGGTTTGGGATAGTATTTGTTTTGTGCTATATATCTATTTTTTTTTCCTTTTATAATTATATGAAAAAAGATAAAAAAAAGTTAGATGATCTAATATTTTGTGTGTGTATAAATAGTGAAATAATTAATTAGTGTGCATGTGCACATGACATAATTAAAATATATTAAATATAAGATTTAATAAAATAACATGCACATTTTATTATGATTAGTAGCGCGTAGAATAGTATTTGGATTAACAATATATATCTATATTTTAATAGTGTTTTACAAATTATTATGTATTGGCATTTTTTTATAATAATTAAAATAATTTTTAAATAATTGATGGTGTGTATGCAAACATTGCTTATTTATTAAATTTATGATATTTTATTAAAGATTAAATTTAAGTATGAAATACATAATTCAATCAATTACAAATTAATTGATATTTTCTGTTTTATTTTAATATATATGATATTGGATATATTACAATGGATAAAATATTAATCATTTAGAACATGATATGCATATTATTAATATTGCATAGTTCAGTAGTTGGAGCTAGAAAAAAACAAAAAACTTGAAATAGTATTATAATAAAGTTGGATATGAATTGTCATTTAATTCTCTCTGTATCTATGCACATAATATGAAAACTTTTATTTATACATCTTTGTTGTACAAGAAAGATAGTTAAAAAAAAAGAGGCAAGAATTATTAAAAAGATAATTGATGCAACGGAGAGGAATAAAAGACAATAATATTCACAAATATATTGTATCAACGATTTTCGTACTATTTTAGAGTGAGTTTAAAAATAAAGTATTTCTTTTTTTAAAAAGTAAATATTTATCCACTTGTGATTAAAAGTTAATTATTATGAGACACATTTTAATTTTGTGAAGTTATTTAAAGTGAGATATGTGATTTCTAACAATTTATTTGTTTATTAATTCCTTAACCATTGTTTTTATATATTGTGTTTTGAATGTTGTTAATAGTAACAACTCATAATTGTCTATGTTTATTTTATTGATTATCTGTTTTAAAAAAGCAAATCATAAATTTGATTAAATGCTAATTAATTTAACCTCTTGTGTAAGTAACCAAGAGAGCTCATTCAATATTAATATTATGCAGCACAAGGCTACTAAAAAGAATTTGGAAGTTTTTATTTATAAAAAAACTTGAACTTGTATCAACCTTTAATGTTGAAATAAACTGTGTAATGTTCATCTCTGAATGAGAATAATGGCTCCAACAGAAAGTTCCTGTTTGCCCCTTTAGCCACAAAACTGATAGGATTGTATTGGCTCAATCCTTTTTGAGAAACAAAGCTTGTTGCTTGGTTAAAAGTAGCATCAGAACCAGATTTGCAACTGAGCTTGACTCCTGCACTAGAGCTCAAACCACTATACACATAACAGCCCTTGTTGCTCTGTGATTCTAAAGATATGGTTTCATTTCTTCCATCCAATCCTGGTACCACAAGAAAAACAGAAGATGGACCCCCATGGGAAGAATCTACAATGACAAGAGGTTTGTCTGCTCCTTGGTGAATCACATTCATTCCAGGAAGATCAAATGGTTCTAACGTCACCGACCTAACATTAGTATCTGCCAATGTTGAAAACTTTGAGGAAGATTCGTTTTGAACAAGCCTAAAGGTTGCCTGAAGACCCAAATCAGTGCCAGATTCAGGAAGCTTTTGCATTCCAAGTGATTGGTTTGAATTTGCCAAAACAAAAGTTGAATTTTCAAAGTATTGGGATAAAGAAACTAGTTGACTATTGTAGTTGTCAGGAATAGGAGTAATCCAGTCCGAACTGTTAGCCACAGATTTAAGGTCCCAATCACCACCGAGGGTATGACCAGCAAGAAGATAAGGACCATAAAGAATCGCTTGAACATATGCATATTCGGGCCTATCATCTGGATTAAATTAAGAAACACTATCAGTAATATAACAATTTTGTTTTGTTAGAAATATATATTCTGACAGAAAAATATCAGCACAAGTAGATTATCCCGTGAAGCTACCTTTTATGGCCTCTGTTCTTGAGGTAAGGGGCAACTGAAGGGTCAGCTTGTCACCAGCATTCCACTTTCTTGTGATTGAGAAAAAGTTTCCTAGAAGACACAAAATAAAACATCACTTAATGTTTCATGTGTTAAGTTTTTTTTTTTTTCTTTTAAAAATACACAAACGTATACAGTTTACTAGTGTGTGTATTTGCTGCAAAAGAACTTAGTTACTTTTGAGAAATGCAAGTATATAATTTTGGGCACACTATCTGTTATTGGTCAAAATAAATTTAAAAACACAAAAATTGGCAGGTCTTTTAATTTGGTAGAAAGTTCAATGTGTTAGAAAGTTCACTCATGGTTTAATTTTCAATAAATTTTAACCAATAACTGATAATGTGTTAGAAAGTGTTTTCTGGTAGCACATGTTATTTTTATATGGTGGTCTACCATTCTAGGAACTAGTGTGAATGTGAGTAAAATCAGAAAAATAATAGAATCTCGCTTATGGATAATAAAAAGGAAGTAAAGAGAGATTCACACCTGGGGCTGGAAGAGATAAAGTTTCACCATTTAATATCCCCTTGGCACCAGGCAGACGACTCCAAGTAGGGAATCGAAAGTTCAATGTAGACAAAGTATTCTGCAGAAGTAAAGAATTATGATCACAAGGTACTTTTTGATCAAACTAAAAGAATTATGAAAAGGATTGAGCACATTGAAAAATGAAATCATCAGTGCAGAAGGGTCATAACAGAAAAAGCCCGAATCTTCCCCCGATTATGAGGACGCTTACTCTAAAGGGTATCTTAGATGAATATTAAGCTAAATTAGATGCTACAACCCATAAAACAATGTCACAGTTACCTCAACAGGAGAAAACGTAAATGTTACTCGGAGGTAAGGATCCCATGAAGCTGCTGGAACAACTGTCTGATTGATCAAAACTTTACCAGATTTCCAATTAAATGAGCTTGATATGTACTGAATGACATAAAGTGTAGGATTTTTCCCTTCCTCTTCGAAATATATAGAATCTCCCAACTTTGAGAATGATTCAATTCCTATCAAACAAAAAAAATAAATTTAGAACAAATGACTGATATGGTGAAGTTGAAAAAGAATATGAAACATTCTGGAAAGTATATAAAAAAAAATAAATGCCCACCCGTTCCATAGCAGCACCAGAAAGAGTCAAATGGTGTTCCCCAACTGTGGATAGTTTTAGCCTTGGAAACCCCAAGACCTAGTGGAAGCATATAAATCATCACTCCAGGATCTGTTCCTCTTTGAATGCTCAGCACTCCATTGGTTAAGGCACGCTCATAATAGTCTGCATAGGAGACTTCTTTGGTCCATCTAAAGAGGTGGCGTGAAACCTGAAATCGTTAACTTGTGTTAAGACAATGGACACAATCACAAACACATATATAGTACAAACATAGACAATGAACATGTACTGATGAGTTACCCATACCGTGTGAAAATAAGTTCTCTCCTTCAACAATTTAATGAAAAAGTTTCATATACACATTTTAAATTTCCCAAGCATTTCAGAAAGGTCCAATAAAACGATGAATGAATGGCCTTACCTTTAACATATTATAAGTTGAACATGATTCTTCATTCTCTGTTGTTTTTAAGTTATCTGCTATTCTCTTTGGATCACTCCTACGCAAAAATAGAAAAAAAAAAAAAGGAGTTAAGCAAGACATATAGAGTTGATTATGGACTAATGCAAGAACTGAACATTTCTACTTGATTCCCTAGCAGCAAACAATTATTAAATGGAAGATTTCAAATGCATATGAAAAAACAAAGAACTAAAAATGCAACATCTTAATACCAGAACTCGTTGACAGATGTCCCTCCAGTTGCATAGCTGTGAGAAGAGTTTATGGTGTCCATAAAGAATATCCCCATATCCTAACACAAATAAACGGGAACAAATCTCAGAAAGTTGAAAGGCGTTACCAAAATTAAGTTATATTGAACTTAGTTATTACTTCCTATACAACTGTACAAAACATACCCAATAACATGGAACAAACAAAAAAATAATATGAATAGATTCCTAAATTGAACCTTGAAAGACAAATATAACGCATATTTACGAAAGTATGTAATAAATCAGTATAAGGAGAATTGTAAATGTATGTCAAAAGTAAAATTAAAAGGATACAAGCATTATAAATAGAGAAAAGATGAAAAATTTGAAATATGAACCATATAGTTACTGTTACTAAATTAGAATGAGGGGGAGGACAATACCAATTTATTTATTTTGTTTCTATCATTCAGAGTGCAAGTATGCTTCTCAAAACTGAGAAAGACTGAATTCCCAAACAAATAAATGGAGTTATTTGATTTGAAGAACCCTTTTCGTCAAGTTATATTACCGAGTGAATAGGTTAGTTTTGCAAGCCATTGACTACTTACACTAGATTATTGAAAACGTATCCTAAGTAAACTGTATAAATTACATATGGAAAGTTCAAAAACTAAAAAAACAATATTACACTAAACAATAGCAAAAAAATAAAAATACAATTCTATTCAAATTTAATATTAGTGAAGCAATTTTAAGGGAAACAAATACATATATCAGTACTCTACAATGTAAGTAAAACAATTGACCTTATAAAGTGGATCGCCTGTGATTTCATAACGCCTTTGGGCTCCAACAACAATGGGGATATGTGTATTAGCATGCAACTCAGCTATGTCATTAGCCTACATGAGAAATGAGAATTTTTAAAATTATATCTTGAGGTTTAACATAAATTAGATACAACTTTTAGACCAGAATAAAAAGGGTTAAGTTCAACATGCAAATATCTAATTGTTTTATTTGAAGGCAAGCATAATATTATACATAATACTCGAGCAAAATAAACTCTCTTTTTGTGGTGCATAAAAAGAGGAAAATTGATTTCTATTTACATTATCTATTTTTTGTAAAAGAAATAAACTTGTATTAGAAAAGGTGACTCGGTGCACAAGGCTCTCACCTACACACATGCCTAGAGACTATTTTAGGATTTAAACTCGTGAATTCACAGGGCAACAACCATGTCATTTCATCACTTAGGCTTTCCCTATATATAATACTATATGGACTATAATAGAAATTCTGTTCTCTGTCATATAGAACACAGTTACCAGTACCTGCACTGCAAGTAACCCCAAAAAGCACGGCTTGTCAAAAAGTTGAGCCAACAATAGATGCTTAGAATCTCCCTACACAGAAAAACAAGACAACTTTACTTCCAAATTGATATTTTCAGGTACCTTGTGCTAAAATCATGAAATTACTTAAACAAACTAACAAACAAAGCAACAAAAGAACCAAAGAAATTAGGAAAACCAATTAACTTACAGTTATGCTGTATAATCTGTAAAGGACATCATTCATTCCTCCAGTTTCCTCGTTCAGTGATTGATAGTGTCTATTTATAGTGTAAATTTTTATTACGTTCTGCACTCTGTTGTAGAAGTAATCAACCATCCATGTTACCACTTTTAGAGCTTGAGAGTTTCCAGCAAATGTATGTTGATCCAAGAGACCAGCCAAAATCTGTCAAAGCTGAATAGTTGAAATCCCACGACATATGGTCGAAAGTCCTTTCATAATCAAAATCGACTTTTGAGTGTACCTTGTGAATGGTATAATATGGAGCCCAAACTTGTTCAATAGCTTCAAATTTATCAAAAAACTCAGACGGAAATGCAGATAGATATCCAGTTCCAATTTTTTGCTGACAGGCAGCCAGACCAGCAACAAGAGATGTAATTTTCTGATGTAGGCTATCATTCTGTGTGCTGGCCCACATTAGAGCTGATGCACTCAAGTAATGCCCTACGCAACATAAGAAACAATCATAACTTAAGTTTGAAAAGTAATTTCCAGGGGCTAAAAGTTCCAGGCAGGGTTAGTAGTGTGCTGGGTAGATGGGTAGATGCCAGATCACCAAAATACAAGGGAGAACCAAACGTGCATTAGAGTATCAACCTATTTGTGCGTGAGGGATATTTCAGAAGTTATGAGCGAACCTCAAACCCGGTAAATACAATTTGCACATTAAATACCTTGAGTCCAATGGATCATTTAGAAACCTTACATAAAGAAAGACAAGGGTTACAAAGGTTGAAAACTTTTTTTTTTTATATTTGTAGATAGCAAAACATCAACTTCGAAATATTTTATAAATATTGCTGCAATTTTTATTCGAACAAGTAGTTCATCTTCTCTTAGCTCCAAGTATAGAAATTTAAAGAAAAAATAAAATAAAATCCTTTACAACGAAATGATACAAAAAAAGTAAAAAAATTGATTGTACCTTTTAAGATCATTATTCAATGAGTTTGGTCTCTCCTTTTTTTTTTTCAAAAAGTTTGACGCCCCATTGTTTGAGTAGAGCAATTCTATTTTTTTATTTTTATTTTCAGATGAAATGTTGATCTGACAACTTAAGTTAGTTCTAAACAAGCATCAAGTTAACAAAAAACTAAAATTTGTTTGTTTTAATGGATGTAATTGGAAAAAAACAGAGAGAAAGTGAAAAATGAAATTAACTGGTCTAATGAAAACGAGTAAAAATTAACAAAAAAAGAAATTATGTACATGATTTATTTCAGATTTATTTGATGAAAATACGAATATATATTGTTTTATTTTATTTTGGTGTAATTTCTTAAATATTTGTTTTAAATATAATCATTTTATACAAAATAGAAAATATTAACAGAGAAAATTAAAGGAATTTACCATTTTAAAATTAAAAAAATATTATTTATTAATTCAAAATTAATAAATATTAAAAAATTATAATTAAAAAATCATTAAATATAAAAATAAAATCATGACTACACAACAAATTGATAGAACAAATTAGTCTTTATAAAATAGTCCCACCAAATCCATAATTTTATTTTTTGACTAGACAAGATTTTTATCAATCCGAAAATTCTCTACAAATAGTCTTGAAGGAACCCAAAAATCATAAATGCAATAAAAGTGAAGTTAGAAAAAAAAAAAAAAACAAGATGATTGATGAAGTAAACTAACCAACAAAATGACCCCGAAGCTCGCCATCAGGTTTTTCCCACCCACCGTAAGGAGTACCAGGAGTGGGTAAACCAGCTGTCTTCCTGAAGCTCCAAATCAAACTGTCCACATCAAACATCAAAATATACTCCAAGTTTGTTTGCTGTGCTCTGCCATGGATGGAATCCTCATGCAACCTCACATCCTCAAGAGGAACTTCTTTCAGAAATCCTTCTGGTGACTTGAACACACCCATGTTCTTAATTTTCTTATACATCACCGCCCAATCATGTTGTTGTTTTTCTGACAAGAACTTCCTCGGCAGCATATCAGCCCACGCCGATTCATCCGTTGGCGTCAAATGGTAGTGAGACATCACCTCTTCCTTCCACGTTTCATTCTTCGATGTCAATAGCTCATACCTCAAGGTATGAGATTGAGTGGGAATGTTTGTGCATTCTTTACCAACTGCACTACCACACAACACAAGGGCCACAAACGCAAACACGAAACCCTTCATCTTCCTAACAAATTCTAACTCAAACCAGCAAAATTAACCAAGCAATGCAGGTACAAAAACAACCGTCAATGTCAAACATTAACCTCAGCTCAACTAGAACTAAAAGTGTACAGCCAACTAGAGTTGCACAAATTGAATCGAAAACAGAAAAGAAGATACCTTGGCATTGGATTTTTGAAATGAGGATTGTTAAGATATCATAATCAAGTAAGAGGGTGTATGTATGTATATATAGGGTCTAGAAACAGATCTTGGAGTTTTGCTTCCAACAGAGTAAGTGATGACAAGGCTAATGTGTCTCAAGATTATTGAAAAAAAGAGAAAGAGATTAAGTTAAAAAGGAATTAATTAAAATAATGATTTTTTATTAATGATTTAATTAAAAATAAGTATATTTTTACATTTTTCAATTTATTGTTTTCTTAAACTACTCCAATTTTAATTTTATAATATTTAATTATATCATTATTATATGTAATTTTTGTTTTATAAAAATAATGATAAAGAATTTTAATAAAAATAGTAAAAATTAATAAATATAATGGAGTTAACTTGTCTCATGAATTATTATTCTTTTTTTCCTTATAAGAATAGAATAGTATGTCCAAATTCTGTCTTCCACTCACTAAATACTATAACTGTTGCAACTTACCACCCTTTTATATATTAACAATTCATTGAAATCTTGACAAAGTTTATATGGATATAAGAGAATGTTTTCCTTTGTTTTTCTCAAATAATTTCTCCTATAAAACATACCAAGTAAATAGAATGCAAATTTTAGAAAAAAAAAAAATCAATAAGAAATTATATTAATGATTTTTTTTAACAAACATATGATAAACATAGAATATACGATTACAAATACCGTATCATGCCATGATTCTACATGATTAATTTTTTCCATATTTAGCTTGGCATGACAATGATGCACAGTGATGCACATTAATGTCATATCTGTTAATAGACAAATTTAGGATACCGACTATAATGGTTAGCGTAATTATAGCCTAGAATGTTTACGTATTTCATGTATATATTGTGCTATCATATTCAATACAAGACAGGGGTTTTTGGAAATATTTTTATCATGGTATTAGAGCGAACCAAACTCGATATCCAACGGCCGAAAACACAGATCGTACTTCTAAAATGGCAGAGAGAGGAGAGACGGTGAAGAAAACACCATCGCCATACGATCCGAGTGCCGGTGATAATCCTGGAAATGTGATTACACGAGTACAATTACGAGGAGAGAATTACGAGGAATGGGCAAGGGCCGTGAAGATATCTCTGCGGGCTCGAAGGAAATGGGGTTTCATAGATGGAACTCATAAGGAACCTGAAGAAGACACATCCGAGATAGAAGATTGGTGGACAATTCAATCGATGCTTGTATCTTGGATACTAAACACTATAGAACCTAGTTTGCGTTCCACTGTTGCATACATGGAAAACGCAAAGGACCTATGGGATGACATCAAGGAACGATTCTCGATCGTGAACGGACCAAGAATCCAGCGAGCTAAAGTCGAGTTGGCGGAATGCAAACAACAAGGAATGACTATGGTTTCCTATTATGGGAAGTTGAAAATGTTGTGGGATGAGCTGGCAAATTACGAGCAAATCCCACGGTGTAGATGTGGGGGATGCAAGTGTAATATTATGACGCAACTTGAGAAACGAAGAGAAGAAGAAAAAATTCATCAGTTCTTGATGGGGCTAGATGATGAGGGCTATGGAACTGCACGGTCAAATGTTTTGGCAACAGATCCATTACCCTCGTTGAATCGGGTGTATGGCACCATGGTGCAAGAAGAAAGGGTGAGAACAATCACCAGGTCTAAAGAAGAGCGAGGAATGATCGTGGGAATGGCTATGCGAGCGGAAACCGAGGAACAAGTTGCGCAATGAAGCGAAAGAAAAATCGGTTGTTTGCATGCAGTGTGGAAGGAAGGGACATGACAAAGGCAATTGCTTCAAGATCATTGGTTACCCGAGAATGGTGGGGAGAGAGACCACGAACCGATAAAAGCGATGAAAAAAATCAACAAAGAACAGGAACCTTCCGAGGAAAAGGAGGAACGGCTCGCGTCAATATGGCGCACACCGGTGCGGATAACGTTGGTTCAACCGAAAAACCAGAAGTCGCGGGACCGAGTAATGAGCAATGGCGAGATCTTGGCAGACAATGTTGAATTCTCGCAAGGCAAATGAAGCTGAAAAGATGAGCTGGTAAGAAAGCATGTGACTTGTGGATTATTGATGGCGCCTCTAATCATATGACAGGAACACTAGAAAACTTGAGGGAGAGTCGAGCCTTGGAAGGGTGCCCAGTGGGACTACCAAATGGTGAATTGGTGCTGGCAAACAAAGAAGGATCGGTTTTCCTTGATGGAGGACTGAAACTTAAACATGTTCTATATGTTCCGAAATTGAATTGCAATTTGATTTCAGTATCACAATTGACGAATGAAGTAAAATGTACAGTACATTTTACTGATAGATTTTGTGCAATGCAGGACCACACTTCGAGGATGCTGATTGGTGCGGGTGAACGAAAAGAGGGACTCTATTGGTATCGTGGTGTGAGTGGCATAAAGGCGTATCAGACCAATGCAGAAAATCAACTAGAGATTTGGTACAGGCGAATGGGACATCCTGCCTACCAGATTGTTAGAAAAATTCCGCATCTGAACAACGTGAATAGAAATACGGATACAACTCGTGTGTGTGAAGTGTGTGAGAGATCAAAGCAATGCAGAAACACATTTCCTTTAAGTGATTTTCAAGCATCCAATATATTTGATTTAATACATTGTGATGTATGGGGTCCATATAGAACTCCCTCGTCTTGTGGTGCATCTTACTTTCTCACTTTGGTTGATGACTGTTCTCGAGCTGTGTGGATATATCTCTTGAATAATAAGAAAGATGTGTCACAAACCTTAATGCATTTCATCGCCTTAATAGAACGACAATACGAGAAACAAGTCAAAATATTACGAAGTGACAATGGAACCGAGTTTATGTGTCTTCAACGATATTTTCGAGCAACATGGGATACTCCATCAAACCTCATGCACTTGGAACACCTCAGCAAAATGGGAGAGCCGAACGAAAACATCGACACATCCTAAATGTAGCTCGTGCTCTACGATTTCAGGGAGAATTTCCACTTCAATTCTGGGGAGAATGCATTTTGACCGCAGGATACTTGATCAATCGTACACCCTCAACCGTTCTCCATAGAAAAACTCCATATGAAATATTGAATGGGAAGCCACCCACTTATGACCATCTACGGGTATTTGGATGCTTGTGTTATGCACATAACCAAAATAGGAAAGGTGACAAATTTGCAAGTAGAAGTCGCAAGAATGTATTTGTTGGATATTCAATAGAAAAAAAGGGCTGGAAATTGTTTGATCTGGAAAGAGAAGTCTTCTGGACTTCGAGAGATGTTAAGTTTGTAGAACATGAATTCCCGTTTGCCTCTCTTGCCCACAGTAGACATTCAGAGGTAGGATTGCCTCCTGTTGATGTTGGCATTGTCGAGGAAGCATTGCCTGGACTTGGTGCAATGAACAATGCGAGAACACGTTGTGGAGGCTGATGACGTTAACCCCACAACGGAAGATGTGCCCACAGCTGAGTTCAGGGGAGGGTCACGCTGAATGCCATGAATAAGAGCCTCCCACCCGGATCGTTCTCCCACCGGAACAAGCCGACTCTATGATGACGGAACTAGAGGTTCCTGAGGAGCATACTGTCCTCGCATCCCTGGGGAAAGGTCTTCGTGTACGAAAGCCATCCGTGAAGCTTCGTGATTATGTCACTAACACCACTTTACAACTCGGTCCCTCAATTCGCACTCCACATTCAGCTTCCTCGGGTATGCCTTACAGTTTGACAAAGTACTTAAATTGTGCTAAATTCTCCTTCCCCCACCGAACCTTTCTTGCGACCCTTCATGCGGAGAGAGAACTCGTGCATTTCTTTGAAGCTGTTCGGGATGTTAGATGGAGAGATGCCATGGCTAGTGAAATTCAGGCCCTCCAAAGTAATGAAACATGGGACATTACTCCTCTACCAGCAGGGAAGAAGCCTCCGGGTTGCAAGTGGATTTATAAAATCAAATATCATTACGATGGGAGCGTTGAACGCTTCAAAGCCCGATTAGTTGTCTTGGGAAATCACCAAGTTGAGGGGATTGACTATGACGAGACTTTTGCCCGAGTGGCAAAGATGGTCACCATTCGGACAGGTGTTGGCGAGTGGCGGTAGCCAAAGGCTGGGAACTTCATCAAATGGATGTCCATAATGCTTTTACGCACGGCGATCTTGAGGAAGATGTGTACATGAAAATGCCGCCGGGGTTCTTGGTGTCTCAAAAGGGTATGGTGTGTCGTCTCCGCAAGTCCCTTTATGGTCTTCGTCAAGCTCCTCGGTGTTGGTTTGCCAAGCTCTCAACTGCTCTTGTTCAATATGGGTTTCAACGTTCTTCGTCCGATCACTCCTTGTTCATCTTTCGCAAAGGAGATGTCGAACTGGTTGTGTTAGTTTACGTGGATGACCTAGTCATTGCTGGCAATCATCATGAAGACATTGTGCAATTCAAAGATTATCTTCATCAATGTTTTCGTATGAAGGACTTAGGGAAATTAAAATACTTTCTTGGGGTGGAGGTTGCCGGATCTCCTACAGGAATTTTCTTGTGTCAACGGAAGTATGCGTTGGACATCATAGCTGAAGCGGGATTGCTTGGAGGGAAACTCGTGTCCACGCCAATCGAAGAAAATCATCGTTTAGCATTGGGCGATGGCGAACTACTTTCCGACCCGAGTCAATATCGACGTCTCGTCGGTCGCCTTATTTACTTGTGTTTTACACGACCTGAATTATCTTACAGTGTTCATGTCCTATCTCAATTCATGCACCAACCGCGTCAGGAGCATTGGCGGGCTGCACTCCGCGTGATACGCTATTTAAAGGGCAGCCCAGGTCAGGGTGTGCTTTTAAAAAGAGAGAGTGACCTTCGTCTTTATGGTTGGTGTGACTCGGATCTGGGCAAGTTGTCCTCTAACTCGAAGATCTCTCACCTAGGTTGGTTTATTTTCCTTGGTCAATCCCCGTTTCCTGGAAAACCAAGAAGCAACATACGGTTTCTCGATCATCCGCTGAGGCGAGAATATCGTTCTATGGCCAACACGACATGTGAGTTGAAATGGCTTCAAGACCTTCTTTCGAGCCTAGGCATTACTCACACCGATCCTATGACTCTCTATCTGTGACAACCAAGCTGCCCTTCACATTGCCAAGAATCCTGTGTTTCATGAACGGACAAAACATATTGAAGTGGATTGTCATCTTATTCGTGATGAAATACAACACAATCATATCCAACCCTCCTATGTGTCCACTCATCATCAAGCTGGTGATCTCTTCACCAAATCTCTTGGCGCCACTAAATTTGGTTCTTTTTTAGGCAAGTTGGGCATTCACAACCTTCATACTCCATCTTGAGGGAGGGTGATAAACATAGAATATACGATTACAAATACCAGTATCATGCCATGATTCTACATGATTAATTTTTTCCATATTTAGCTTGGCATGACAGCGATGCACAGTGATGCACATTAATGTCATATCTGTTAATAGACAAATTTAGGATACCGACTATAATGGTTAGCGTAATTATAGCCTAGAATGTTTCTGTATTTCATGTATATATTGTGCTATCATATTCAATACAAGACAGGGGTTTTTGGAAATATTTTTATCAATACTTCTTCGTATACTTTACACTACTAATATAAAAATATTTTAAAAAAAATATTAAGAATTGATGAAATTTAATGTCTTCTGAACTTTGTGAATTAAATTTTTTCTTATAAATTTCAAATTCTCTCTACTCACCCACTACATATTATATATATATATATATATATATATATATATATATATATATATATATATATATATATATATATATATATATATATATATATATATATATATATATAACTCAGTCTCAACTTTTAATTTAAAAAGGAAAATGTAAATTAATTAATGTATATAACTTATGCAAACAAAAAACATGCATGTTTTTAAAAAAAATATTAAAAAGCTTCATGTAACCAGTCACAATGATATATGTATGTTATAAATTATAATAAAATAAGTTTTGCTTATAATACTTGTCAAATTCTCTTTCTTTCTCTTTCCGTCCAAAAGTATCTGATTTCAACTCTTCTCCCAAATCATTATTTTTCCTATTTTGCTCAAAACCGAAAATGACAAGGACTGTTTGTTTATTAATGATATGACATATCTTGAAGCATGTGGTTGATCAATTAAAAAGTTAATGCTCTATCAATTAATAAATAAGTTTAATATAAATAATTCATATATCAAATTAGTATTACATAACACATGGCAACTAAATTTTGATAAAACTCCCAAGTAATGAGATATATCGTCACTTCCCTTTCCCTCGGTTCTTTCCATTTCTATAAATGAATACAAAGGAAGGAATAGGTGGCTTCCGATTTACTAATTCTGATTATCACTAAGTATACATCTAATAACACCACCAAACACAGGAAGATATCTATTCTTTCTACATTTTCATGTCGATTACTTGAACCTTTATAGATGAAGCACATTATACTGGTTACTTTAAAGGGAAAAAAATTCTATGAATCTTGAATATTAAAATAAACTGTGTAAGGCTCATCTCTAAATGTGAGTAATGGCTGCAAAAGATAATTCCTGTTTACCCCTTTAGCCACAAAACTGATTGGATTGTATTGGCTCAATCCTTCCCGAGCAACAAAGCTTGTTGCTTGGTTAAAAGAAGCGTCAGAATTGGATTTGCAACTGAGCTTGACTCCTGCACTAGAGCTCAAATCACTATACACATAACAGCCCTTGTTGCTCTGCGATTCTAAAGATATGGTTTCATTTCTTCCATCCAACCCTGGTACCACAAGAAAAACAGAAGATGGGCCCCCAAGGGAAGAATCTACTATGACAAGAGGTTTGTCTGCTCCTTGGTGAATCACATTCATTCCAGGGAGATCAAATGGTTCTAGCATCAGTGATCTATCATTAGCATCTGCCAATGTTGAAAACATTGAGGAAGATTCTTTTAGGACGAGCCTAAAGGTTGCCCTAGGATCCACATCAGTGCCAGATTCAGGCAACTCTTGCATTGCAAATGATTGGTTTGAATTTGCCAACACAAAAGTTGATTTTTCAAAGTCTTGGTAAAAAGAAACTAGTTGACTATTGTAACTGGCAGGAACAGGAGTAATCCAGTCTGCATCGTTTGTTCCAGCTTTAAGGTACCAATCACGACCAGTTGCATGACCCGCAAGAAGATAGGGACCATACAGAATCGCCTGAACAGATGCATATTCAGGCCTGTCATCTGGATTTAGTTCAAAAAACAGAATCAGTAATTTAACCATTTTTTTTTATTAGAAATTATAGTAATCAACACTCATCGACTATCTCGTCAAGCCACCTTTTATGGCCTCTGTTCTTACGGTAAGGGGCAGCTGAAGGGTGAGCTTGTCATTAGCACTCCATTGTCTAGTGATTGACAAAAAACTTCCTGGAGGTCCACAAAATAAAAACGTTACTGTAATGTTTGAAGTGTTGATTCTTTCTGTTAAGAAATACACGAATACTATTATTTGCTGCAAAAGAACTAAAATATTATTTAGTGGTTGATAGTTCCAGCCACCAGTGTGTAAATCAGATAAATGGAGAGATTCACACCTGGAGTTAGCAGCGATAAAGATTCACCATTTAGTATGCCCTTGGCACCATCCAGACGAGTCCAACTTGGTAGTCGAAAGTTCAATGTAGACGAAGAACTCTGCAGAAGTAAAGATTTGAAAACTTAGGCTATAGAAGAAAAATGTAGAGGATCTTACATTTCATATCTTGTTTGTTTGTTCTCAAATATGGTTTTGAAATTTACATTGTAAGTCCCACAAATCTATTACATTTCATTAGAAAATATTGTACCCTGTCCATCATAATTTAGCTGCTTCGTTTAGCAATTAAGAGTAAATTGTCATAAGCAACTCTTGATATTCAATTTTGTTCTTGTTTTGGTTCTACCTCAATAGGCCTTCACCACCAAGTTCTGTTTGCAGGCCGGGGACTAATCCAAAATCGAATACACCACTAGAAGCCAACATGACACGATGTTTCACATGCCTAAAAACACACAATTTGAGGCATTGATTCACACCTCCCATGTTACGGGTTCCAGAACACTCTATGCTTCTGGTCTCACTCAATGACTTACATCATGGCTGTATTTAGATGCCAGACTATGACTCGCCTGCATCCAAAACCTATATATAGGATACCTCCTACACTGTCAGATAGACTCTCTCTTTTCATACAGTATCACCCAAGTGGTTCTCATAGTGACTTGGACGTTTGAGTACCGTTAGAGGAGGCCCCTACCTTCACATATTTGTTGGACAAACATTCTTACCCTCTTTACTACCTAAAGCAGGTCTAGACGGCTTTTCTCACTGAGGCACTAAAGCAGTATAGGGTACCTAAAGCAGGTCTAGACTAGATCAGTTATAATGAAATTATTTTCCTCTAATAACCCACCTTGATGAGGCAGTTCTTAACCTCTATACTGTGTGAAATTTTCTAGTTCATTTCCTCTATACTGTGTGAAATTTTCTAGTTCATTAATAAATGGTGGAGGTAAAAAATGATGAGATAGACTAAAATTCAAATAAAAGCATCATTTGTATCACGATGCAAATTAAACCAGTAAATTTCTTCAATGCCAAAATTAAGAGAAATGAAGTGTGACTAGTACTAATGATGATTGTTATGCAAGGAGGTGCCAACATAGTTGGGATGTTCATGTACATAGTGATGCATTATAATAATTTACAAAAAGAACAACTTACTAGTCTTAGACTATTCCTAGAAAGTATAATTTCTTCTTCACATCACAGATGACCATGATATATTGATCATCAAGTAATTTTCAAAACAAACTAAAATAATTACGAACATGACCTAACATTGAAAAGTGAAATCATTAGTGCAGAAGGGTTTAGAACAACAGAAACAGACCAAATCTTTCCCAGATCATGAGGACGCTTACTCTAAAAGGTATAAGAGATGAATATTTAGCTAAATGAGATGCCGAGGCCCATAAAACAATGTCACAGTTACCTCTACAGGAGCAAACGTAAATGTCACTCGTAGGTAAGGATCCCATGAAGCAGCTGGAACAACTGTTTGATTGAGCAAAATTTTGCCAGATTTCCAGTTAAACGAGCTTGATATGTACTGAATGATGTAAAGTGCAGGATCTTTCCCTTCCTCTTCAAAATAGATAGAATCCCCCAGCTTGGAGAATGATTCAATTCCTAATAAACAAAAAAGGAATGAAAGTAAAGGACTGATAGGAGTATGGTGGAGTTGGCACAGAATATGGTGCACTGTGATGCAGTTTTGAAAGTATAAAACAAAACAATCGTATACCTGTTCCATAGCAGCACCAGAAAGAGTCAAACGGTGTTCCCCAACTATGTCCAGTTTTAGCCTTGGAAACCCCAGGACCTAGTGGAAGCATGTAAATCATCACTCCAGGATCTGTTCCTCTTTGAATGCTGAGCACTCCATTGGTCAAGGCACGCTCATAATAGTCTGCATAAGAGACTTCTTTGGTCCATTTAAAGAGGTGGCGTGAAACCTGAAATCATTTTATTTTTGCGTGCTAAGACAATGGGAACATTTACAAACACACATAAAGACGTAAATCAAGAACATGTAATGATGAATTACCATGTGATAATCAGTTTTCTCACTTCTGGCAGTTAAAATGACTATGAGAAAAATTTCATATACACATTTTTAACTTCCCAAGCATTACGTGACGAGCTAATAAAATTATGAATGATTGGTTGTACCTTCAACATATTATAAGTGGTGCACGATTCTTCATTTTCTGTCGTTCTTAAGTTGTCCGCTATTCTCTTTGGATTACTCCTATGCAAAATTGAAGAAAAAGATTTACGAAAGAAATCAAGAACTTGTTATCAGCAAATTAAGAACAGAACACTTCCACTTGATGACCTTGTAGCAAACAATTATTCAACGGATAATTTCAAATGCATACGAAAAAACAAACTGAAAATGCAAAATCTTAATACCAAAACTCGCTGACTGATGTCCCTCCTGTTGCATAGCTGTGAGAAGAGTTTATGAGGTCCATAAAGAATGTCCCAATTGCCTAACACCAGTAAACGAACAAATTTCACAAAGTGGAAAGGCATCACAAATGTTAAGTTATACCGGGCTAAAATATTTCTTTCAATTCAACTATACAAAACATTACCCACTAAAGGGAATCAAACAAAGAAATGCTAGGAATAAAGATGAATTTGACAGATATGCTGCATAGTATGCAATACAGCATTATAGGAAAATTTACAAAATGAGACCAAAAGTAAAAAACTAAAAGGACACTGACAGAATAAATAGACATGTAAAATTGGAAGTACGAACGAACCAAATAGTTACTAAATTAAAAAAGGGAAGAGGAAGCCACTACCAAATTTGTACTAGTTTCTATCATTCAGGATGCAAGTACACTCCCCAAACTATGACAGACTGAATGCTCAAACATATTAATGGAGTTCTTTGAATGGCTCTTGTCTTCATATTATATTAGCAAGTGAATAGGCTAATTTGGCAAGCCATTGACTAATTATGCTAGATTGTTGAAAGCATAAATAAGTAAAGAGTATAAATTACAAACAAAAAAATAAAATAAATATATTACACCTATAAGAAGCTGATAAATACAGTTCCATTCAAACTTGATAAAATATATATCAGTAATCTACAACGTGAGTGAAGCAAATCACCTTATAAAGTGGATCTCCTGTGATTTCATACCGCATTTGAGATCCAACAACAACTGGAATATGTGTATTAGCATGAAAATCAGCAATGTCGTTAGCCTACATGAGAAACGAGAGTTTTAAAATTAACTCTTGGGGCATGATTCAAAAGCAAATACGATTTCTAGACCAGAACAAGAAGTCCCAAGTTCAACATTCAAATAAGAGTATGTGGACTAAATAGCTATTATGTCATATAGAAAACTGTTAGCGTTACCTGCACTGCAAGCAACCCTAAAAAGCACGGTTTGTCAAAAAGGTGAGCCAACAACAGATGCTTGGAATCTCCCTGCATAGAAAAACACGACAAATTTACTTCCAAATTGAAGTTTACGGGCACCTTGTGCTATAATCAGGAAAACCATTATAGGTAAGCCAACGTTTATAAAATAATATCTCAAGTATGGATTATAATTCGTTTCTTTCTGTTAACCTTTATGCTAAAATATAAGAATTATACAATTCAAGAACATTATACAAATAAAACAACAATAGAGTTATAGAAATTACCCAAACCAGTTAACTTACTGTTATACTGTATAATCTGTAAAGGACATCATTCATTCCTCCAGTTTCCTCGTTCAGTGATTGATAGTGTCTATTTATAGTGTACTTTGTTATTACATTCTGTACTCTGTTGTAGAAGTAATCAACCATCCATGTTGTCATTTTTAGAGCTTGAGGGTTTCCAGCAAATGTATGTTGATCCAAGAGGCCAGCCAAAATCTGTCAAGGCTGAATATTTGAAATCCCACAACATAAGGTCAAAAGCACTTTCATAATCAAAATCTAATTTTGATTGTACCTTGTGAATAGTATAATAGGGAGCCCAAACAGGTTGAACAGCTTCAAATCGATCAAACAACTCAGATGGAAATGCAGATAGATATCCAGTTCCTATTTTCTCCTGACAATCAGACAGGCCAGCAACAAGAGATGACATTTTCTGCTTCAGGCTTTCATTCTGTGTGCTGGCCCACATTAGGGCTGACGCGCTCAAGTAATGCCCTTCGCAGTGTCAAAAACAAACAATCTTAAATTAACTTTGAAAAGTGAAAGAGCCTCAAAGTTGCAGGCATAGGTAGTGTGCTTGATGAGACAAACATGCATTTGTGTGTCAACATATCAGTGTGTGAGGATATTTCATTAGTTAGGAGTAAACCTGAATCCTAGTAAATAAATACTGTCAGTAGTTGAAATACAAGGGGTCCTGTAGAGTAAGCATTACATATAGAAAGACAAGCTTTACAAAGCTTGAAAATATCTGTTGCTGTTTGTAGATAGCAAAACATTAACTAGTGAAGATTGTCTTTCACTTCAATTTTTATTCAACAAACAGTTCAATCTTTTTTCAGCTCTGAGCCAAAAGGTGGAGAAAAAGCATTACAAGAAAAAGAGTCTTCAACGGTTATGCCCTTTTGAATCTATGAAAGAAACCAACCAACTACAAAGTTATTAAGTTTTGATTGCATATTAGGCCTTTCCTCCTTAGCAATTGGATTCGGCAAAAGTTTATTTTTCTAGCATTTATACAGTCAATTTTAACTGTTGGATAAAGATCAAATGACTCAAATTTTAAATGTGTTTCAAGTGTGAGTTGCCAAGATAAAACTTGAGTCGTCAGATCTTCATCTTGTGGTTCATAGTAGTTGAATGTTTGAATATGTGGAAAAAAATGAATACAGGGAATCCGGATCCGCTCCTTATAGGAATTCATTAGCAAGTAAGAGGTGAGTATAAACAAATAGCATAAAACTGGGGAAACAAGTTATAATATGGCAAAAAGAAAAAAGAAAAAGAAAATAGTAACAGTTAAGATGATTAATGGAATAAACTAACCAACAAAATGACCCCGAAGTTCAACTTCTGGACCTTCCCACCCTCCATAAGGAGTCCCAGGAGTAGATAGACCAGCTGTCTTCCTAAAGCTCCAAATCAACCTGTCAACATCTAACATCAACAGATACTCCAAGTTTGTCTGCTGTGCTCTACCATGGATTGAATCCTTGTGCAACCTCACATCCTCAAGAGGCACTTCTTTCAGAAATCCTTCAGGTGACTTGAACACACCCATGTTCTTAATTTTCCTATACATCACCCCCCAATCATGTTGGTTTTGTTCTGTCAAGAACTTCCTCGGCAGTAAATCAGCCCAAGCAGTTTCATCCGTTGGCGTCAAATGGTAGTGAGACATCACCTCTGCCCTCCATGTTGCATTCTTGGATGTCAGTAGCTCATACCTGAATGTATGAGATTGTGTAGGAATGTTTGTGCACTCTTTAGCAATAGCACAATCACACAACACAAAGGCCACAAATACAAACAAGAAAGCCTTCATCCTCCTGAGAAATTCAAAGTTAAAGCAACAAAATTAAAGAACAGTAAACCAAGCATAGCAGGAACCCAAAAGCGTTAGACATTACCAGCAGACTAGCTCAATTCAACTAGCGCTAATAATTAACAAGTCTAATAACCAATTACACTTGGAAGTTGGAACAAAATCCCGAAGTTAATAATTAATAAATTGAAAAAGCTTAATAAGAAAAACAAATGAGAAGGTAGTTATATACTTAAAATTTCCAAAATGAATAGAGTGTGGAACATAAATGGAGAGAACGAGAGAGAGAGGAGGACAAATAAGGGAAATAGTTAAGACAGCGTAGACATGTGAAGGAGAATATATAAATATATATAGGCACTAGAAAACAAAGCAGGTTAGAGTGCAGTGCAGGTGCAGCCAACAAAAGTGACGCTGAAACTCATCTCGTGAAAGCAAAGGTTTGGATTTGAAAACAGGGAAAGCAATCTAAATTCCTAAGGTGGTACACAACACCATCCGGAATTCAAGAAGGAGAGAGAGAAAAAAGAGAGTGAGAGGTTAGAATGAATGAGCTATGGTAATAGTACAAACTGTTGTTGTCTTATTAACTAAGGACAAAGAGAAAGACAGAACGCACCCCACAGAACGCACATAAACAATGAAAAAGTCACGGATGAACAATGGAAAACACGGGCATCGAAGTTACAAAAATGGGTGTGGAGTATGGGAACGAATGTTTATGTGCTGAAAAGGTTGGAGGTGGAGTTGGTTGACAAGTCACGACTAGGGGTGTGTGTGTTCGCAGTAAATTCATCCTTTTTATAGTTTTATAGTATTAGTTTATTAGTATTAGTGATCATTTTTCGTTTTCTTAGTTTGCATATGTTCGTGTCCCGTGACCAAAGATGCAGCAAAGGTAGACCCAAAAATCAAACCATGAGTTTTCTCCATTTATAGTGTGGCCCTTGAGCCAGCCTATATTACCTTTCCTGTTCCATCAGCCAGAAACATGGCAAACAGTGACAGAAACTATCGATCCAACATAATTGATGATCACATGCCCATGACTTACATCTAATAAAATGCTACTTGTCCCATGTTTTGGATAATTTTAAATAGAATTTAACAGTCATAACCCGGAAGAGTAAAACCAATAATAAAATATCATAATAATTTTTAAATAATCAAGGATATTTAGGTCCTAAGATAATTAATGTAATGAACTATTAAACAAGAGCCTTCAAATTGGGACAATTTTCTTAAAATAATCTTATAATTAGAGAGTGAGAAAGTATCTCAATTTATAATTTTTCTAGCAATCATATTCTTAGTGGAAAATATTTCTATAAAAAACTAAATAAAATAATGATGATAAATGTAAGGACTTACGTTTGATACAACTGCATTAGTAACTATATGAACAACTATGTTAGTTTATCTCCTAATGAACTCCATTTGAAAAATGGGAAAGGATATTGCAACACTGAGAATAATCCAAACTATGATGTTTTTAGTGTATCCACCACTGTCTTGCATTTACAACCCATTTTAAAAGCATTTTAATGTCCCAAAGCCTCCCCTTCAACCACAGGGCATCATCCAATTTGTCTCGGCCTTTACAAAAGAATCAGTATCATCTCTAATGCAAAAGCCCCATCCTGTTTTCTGCATTTGTTCATGAAAACTTGCATAAACATTTCCACTTTACAAAGCCTAATGGAGGTGCAATCTCTTATAAGTAGAAGGAATCTAATTGAACCATGTAAAACCATAAAGGATTGTATTCACTCGTATATTATATTATAATGTTATCCTCCCCACGTAATCTAACCTGACACAGCTGATATTAGCAGCAATATGAGTATTAACATTGATTCTCTAAGCAGCACTCCAATCTTTCAACACCTGTCTTGCTTTCTGAACCACATAATTTGCATCCATTTCATGATCCTCTCAACTCGAAGCTTCTTCATTTCGGCCTTTTCATAAGCTTGATGAATAATGTTTTTTTATCACCATCTACATGGAAAGTGAACTGAAGCTTGATGAAAACTCTCTGTAATTGCCAACTGGTTGTATGTAGTTCCATAAACCAACAATTTGCCAATGACACGTCACTGCAATGATATGTAAAGAATATGTGCCAAGCATACTCCAACCGTTCATCACAATAAACACGTCCTAAAAGATTTTTTCATAAAAAATCCGTAATCTGAAAGAGAGACATACCAATAAGATATGAGTCAAACTCCCATAAAGGATTGACACTATTTTAACCAAAAATCTTAAGATATTAAGTTATGAGTATTTCTTTCTTATATATTACTCAACTTCATCATTCTGACATAATGTGAGATCTTGACTCATATTTGTATTTCTGAACTATCTCCCTCTCAAATATGAATTCTTTCATGTTAATACATCTCCACAAGCTCACTAGTAATCCTTTTATATACCACTATTAATCATAATGAAATACGCTTACCTGATCTATTGTTACGAAGACTTTCAATACAAAAATCATTCTTAACCCTTTAAAGGTGTGAGTCCCTCTGTATTGGTACATCCTTTTGAGTTCACTAGTGACTCTTCCATTGACCTTGTCAATCATCACTTTCTTGTCTTATGCCATTCCTCCAACCTGCGTGAAAAAACTAGACTCTTGATTCTAGTTGTTGAGAAAACACAAATACACTGTAAAACAAGAATAAATAACAAGACACAAGGAGTTTATGGAATTCAGTCAAGATAACCTAAGTCCATAACTCTTCTCGATGATAGTTTTCCTTAACTTAATTAGTTTTCCAATTACATTAGTATAGCTTCCTAATGACTGACATTCGTATTTTATAAAAATAGTAAATTTTAACATTGGTATTGATAATATATTTATTATTTCTATATGATGATATAAGATTTATTTATTCCATCTATAACATTTATCTAGATTTTCCCCCTCAAATCTGAATATAGATATGCGTGGTAGTGGCGATGGTGTTTTAGAAATATCTAATAAAGTAATGATTTTATTATTATTTTTAATTATGATTAAAATAGTAAGAATTATATCTCTCTAATTTTTAGTAAGAAATAAAAAAATAGATGGCATGGATCGTATCGTGCACTTTAAAACTCTAATCTATCACGATTTTGTAGTTAAAATACATTTTAATAAATTAATATATATATATATATATATATATATATATATTATTTTTAATTTCGACTCTTAAACAATAAGACACTAACAAATGTATTAGAATATATATTTACCAAATAAAAATTGTATTTTTAACGATTTAACTTTTATTTGATTATTTTATTATTGTAATATTTTTGTACACTTTTTATTTATCTTTAATATTATATATAAAGAGAATTTTCTTTTTTAATTTATTTTTTATTAAACATGAGAAAAAAATTATATTTAAAAATAAATTATATAAAAAATTATTACTTTTATAGATTATGTTTTCCCTCTATATAATTTTTAGAGAATTGTTTTTACTATGCGTTTTTTTTACTAGCTCTTTTCGATTTTATAGTATTATATTATTGTTGTAGTAACTTTTTTTTATAACATTATAATATTATTCTATCATTAATTTTGATTTTTATCTTTTATTAGTATTCAATATTAATGTTATTTTTTCTTTACGTTACAATTTTTAAAAATTATAATACTAACTATATTTTTATATTAAAAATATTAATCAACATATTTACTAATATTTTTCCTATGTTAATGGATTTTTAAATACTTATTATTATATTATCATTAAAAATAATATTTTTTAATCTAGATAATTTGAAATTTAGATTGTTTTAATTCGTATTAATTTGAATTTTATGAAATTTTAATTTTAAAATTCATAATAAAAGAATTATAGGACAAATATAAGTGTGAGGTAAAATACTTAATTAAGAAAAAAATAGTGTATTTAAATAAGTAACAAAATATCTATTAGTATTAATATATTATATTTAATTAGGAATAAAAAAATTATTATTATTAATATATTATATTTAATTAAAGAATATAAAATGATTTATAATATATATATATATATATATATATATATATAATTACACTTACAAATTGTGATATATCTAAATCATATAAAATCAATTCGGGTGGGTGAAGACTGTCCTCAGCTTTATATTATTATGTTATTATATCTCTAGTTAACGTATCATCTCTTATAATAAAAAAGATTTTTTATCATACTCTATTCTATAGAAGATAAGTGATCTAATATTGATTTGATAATGAATGATTTAGTTCACAACCATTTTCTTGCAAAAGTTGACTTTAACAACATCTTAAAAATTATGAAATCTTTAACTTAATTCTACAAAATCGACTCGGTAAGGTGAGTATTATATTTTCCTATATAATATTATATTATCATATATCTAATCAATGTAAAATTTTTTAATAATGATATTTAGGGGTAAAAGGAATCAGTTCACCATATTACAAATCTCATTCTGGTATGCCAAAGAACAGGTTAACGAGCCACAAATAATTTTGTTATATAATAATTTTTATATGTATTTTTTAAAAATATATTTTTAATTATATAAATAACTTTTAAGATTTCATTTATTAATTAATATTTTTATTAGATAAATTAAAAATATATATTATATTAATATATTAAAATAACTAGTTATAATTAATAAATTAAATTTAATTAATAAATTTTTATAATTTAAATTATTATATTATAATATATTTATATATTTTAATAACATAATAAAAAATATAATTTTTTTTATTTTAATATATAAATATTTTTTTAAATGCACGGATTATAAAATTATTCATATACCCCGTAGCTAACTTATTTATCATCTCTTTTGATATTAAAAAATATTAATATATTAATAAATAACATTTAACAATAAAAAATATATTTTATTTTAAATTAATTATCTCTCTCAATTTAAAGTTTACGGCATATTTTCCTTTCTGGCAAAAGAAGAAAAGTTAACTACCAACATAAATTTATTTTAGTAAATTTAGAGTTTCCACCAACACCTCTGCACCACCATGCCATATAATCTCTCACCCACATTCAAACTTTGTATGAGACCATCGTAAACGAATAAAATATAAATTTTATATAGAATTTATTTAAAAAATTAAAATTATAATAAATAAAGTACAATTATTTATAAATTAAAGCCAACTTTTATATAGATTAACACAAAAAATAAAAAATTAGTCATTGATAAACTATTTTAATCAAGTTATTTTAATTTATAGACAATATATTTTTCTTTTAAAAAATAATTTTATCAAATTAAATTTTATCTAAAGAAATTTTCCATAAACCACGTGTCAAGTCTCCAACGATCCAACGATTTTTATTTTTATTTTTTATGCAGAAATGACCTCTGCTTCCTTTTACAGTACATAGCAACGCGGATTATATATTTTGATTTGCATAAAAATGCGTCAAAAAAGACATTGGATTTTATTTTTCTTTAAAAAATAATTATTTATTTATTATGGCTTTAATAGAAGAACAACAGTTCCATTTTTTTTTTTAATATTAGCAGGTGTGTCTTTAGGAATTTCCTAAACTCATTGAGTTCCTATTTTTTTATTTTATTTTAATCAAAGACAGCTGCATGCATGTTTATTATACTAAATATAAAATAAAATTTAACAAAATCACCTCAATTGGTGAATATTTTGTCTGATATATATATATATATATATATATATATATATATATATATATATATATATATATATATATATAAATTTAACTGACTATTCCTCCGATTTCTCTCTTTTTAAACTAATTTTTTTACAATTTAAAAAATAAAGATAATTAAAGTACTCTTGTATACAGGATAAAACCAGGAATCTTATAGAATTAATATATAAAAACAAATTATTATATAAAAATAAATATATTATATAAAATATTTATAAGCATGTTTAACATTATTAATTAAATTTAAATTTTATTTTATTTTCTATCCCTTTTTCTTTTAAAAAATAATCTATAATTTTATCTTCTTAATCTTATTCTTGTCCTCAACTTTTGTAACTGTTCTCATTTTGGCTCCTAATTCTCAATTTCCATCCATATTAAAAATTAAATTTTCATCCCAATTTTTATTGAGTTCCAAGTTTCCCCACCTGACCTATCTTCATTCTACACCATTTCTAAAATAATAATTATACATATAATAAATTAATTTTAATATATATATATATATTATATAAATAAATATATATATTTTTTAATTATTTTTATTATATATATTTATTATATTTATATTAAAATATGTTTATAAAAAAATATTTAATGATTTTTTCTTTATAAGGATATAAAATACTTATTATTATTATTATTATTATTATATATTATAATATTATATTTAAACATTTGATTATATATATATATATATATATATATATATATGTAACTTAATTACTTTTTCAAGTTTTTATTTAATAAGAACATATTTAATAAATTAATTTAAAGTAATAAAAGTTTTAATTGTTAATTATTTTTAATCTTTCAAAATACAATTATTTTATTAAGATAAATTTTGATATATGAAAAATAAGAATAATAAAATCAAAAAAATATATCGATGTAGAATATTTAAAAAAAAAAGATAAAGAAGAAGAAAAATTAGTTGTGTTTGTCAAATTGGTTAAAAAGTTTGAAAAATCAGATTGATTAAAAAGATTAAGGAAATTTGAAGAAGTAAAAGGTAAGAGAGAAAGAAAATAATGTAACGGAAATTGAAAAAGACAAAAGCAATGAAGAGTGGGTTGAAGAAAAATAAAAAAGTGAAAATAACCTTATATTTATATATAAAGTCAACTTCCCTTGCATGTCTAAAATCATTTGACCCACATCTTCAGTTTTAATCTTCTCACATTTTTCAATATGACGTTTTAAGTGAGAAGTTCCATATTTTTTTTCCACCAATTATGTATTTTATGTTACAACCATTACACACGACTCTTTCTTTTTCATCCTTACACACATCAATCCTAGTAAAAAACTTACAACAATCAGATGTATGAGATTTATCCTTCTTGATGTCTAACTTAACATTTTCGGATTCATTTTTATTTTCAATATGTTGAAACTTAACCTCATTTTCAATTTCATTTTCATTGACGATATCATCAAGACCACAAGTAAGTTTACTAATTGAATCATCCATTTCCTGTTTAAAATTTAAAAAAAAAACTTCATAAATTTTTTTTATTCAGAGATTTCAACAAAAACAAAAATAGAAAAATATAATAAATGAGTTGTGAGAGAGAAAAATACTAAGAGAAAAAAATGAAACCTTAAGAAAGTAATAAATATAAAAGAGAGTAAAAAAATATGAGATATATATGATTTTTACCTTATGAAAAAGGATGAACAAGAAGGAGATGATGAGTAAGAGGAGAGGAGAAAGAAGGGTTTGTGCTTGAGAAAGGAAAGTGTTTCCCATTTAAGTAATTATAAAACTTTTTGAATTCTCTTAACAGTGAGATACTAAGACTTTATCAATTTCTTTATGAGACAGTGAGACTTTTAGAATTCTCTTTTCATAAAATTTTATATTATATATTACCTTTCTGACTTTTTGTATTATATCACAATAAAAAAAATTATTAGTAAAACAGGTCACGGGTTGGCCCGCCCCGCCCCGCGGGTTGACCCGACGGGTTGGCGGGCTTGGCGGGGCTGGCCAAAATGGGTTGACGGGCTGAAAGTACTAACCCGTCCCGCCATATTATGGCAGGCTGGCGGGCTGGCGGGCTGGCCCCCCGGGCCTGGCCCGTTTTGTCATCCCTCCTAGGGATGAAAAACACATCCTTTGCCACCAATACACAAAGGATGAAGGTAATAAAAATAAGAACAATCACACTTGGGTAATGAAGACAACAAATTGTAGAAGCCTGTAGAATGTTAATATCTAAGAACAAGTGTGATTAACAATGAAAGCACATAAGATAGTAGAGAAGAGAATTTTCTCAGAAGGTGTAAAATATCTCAGAATTCTTTTCTCAGAACTGATTAAATATAAATTGTATTTTCGAATTTTGTAATTGTGTGTTTTTTATTTTTCATCAAAACTTAATTAAATAGAAAAATAGCATCAGAAAATGGTCGTTGGACATTAATATTTTTGTGAATAAAAATCAATATATATTCAAAAACATTTATTCTTCAAAATAGATCTATTTTTCAAATTTGAATTGTTATAATTGATTATGTTACCAGTATAATCAACTATGACAGAGAAAATCAATTTTCCATTTCTGATGCATCATAATTGATTATGACAGTGAAAAATATCATGTTATGAATTTTATCACACTTGTGCTTTGGAGGCTCATGCATAATATTACTTCATCAACTTGTACCTCCATATCCAGTATTATAAGATTCTATCTAGTCTTCAGGAATCATCTTGGGCTTGTTTGAATCATCATCTTTATCAAAAACATATCTTGGGCATGTAGGGAAATGTTTCACATTGTCACCAACGTCTTAAATTCAGTTTGTCCTTAATTCATCTTGAATGGTGTTGACTTGAATGTAGTTGACTTGAATCATCATCAAAATCATCTCTTGGGAATGTAGGGACATTTCCATCAATCTCCCCCTCATTGCTTTCAATCTCCCCCTTTTTTATGATGATCAAGGAAACACCTGAAATGAATTAAAATGGTTGACTTTATATAGCCAACTCAAGATTAGCACAGTATAGTATAACACAGATTAACACAGATTTGTATCAAGTGTCAGAGTCTCTTAATCTCCCCCTGGATATATTAATAACAAGACTCCCCCTAACTCATATGAGCAAAAACATCTCTTAACTCCCCTTGTTTAATTTAGAGATAGGAATGAATTTCACACAGGTTTTAATTGATCAAAAAATCTCCCCCTGTTTCATTAATAATCATACAAAATATTATAAGAGAAAAAAAATCTCCCCCTATTTTACACAAATTAATATCATCAAAATATCTCCCTGTTTCATTGATAATTATGAAAAATATTGCAATAGAAATCGAGAACAAATTTGCACATATTAGTACATAAATCAAGGCAGAGAAGATAATGTATTACAAAATATTCATAGAGAAGAACATCATATTAAGGAGGCAATATCTAGGATACCCAAGATAAATGAAGAGAGAGAAAGATAGGGGAATATAATGATTGTAGAGATAATGAAATGAAATGCAGTAGTTCTCCCCAATTGTAGTCTTCTTATTTAGGCAGCTTTGAAATTCAAATTCACTCATATTCTAGATTTCAAATTTCAAATTTCAAATTCAAATTGCAACAAATTTCAAATTCAAATTGCAACAAATTTCAAATTCAAATTCCAACAAATTCCAAATTTCAAATTCAAATTTCTAATCCCAAATTTCAAATTCCAATTCAAATTCAATTTTAAAAATCTCAAACTGAAAAAATTTCAAATTTCAAAATCTCAAACTACAAAATTTCAAATTTCAAAAATCTCAAATTGCAAAATTTCAAATTTCAAAAATCGCATACTGCAAATCTTAAAAAAATCTCAAACTGCAAAATTTCAAACTTTAATAATTTCAAATTTCATAAATTCAAATTTTCAAAATTCAAACTTTCAAATTTCAAAGTTGGTGAACAATCAAATTTATGTGACAGATCAGTGCAGATATTCAATATAGAGGCTTGAGAGACAATCATAAACTTATATTTTTAATATTTCCCTGTTCATCTAGCTTGTTTCTGTACACCCATTTAGCTTCAATAACCTGAATTAATTTCTTATCCTTGATAATTACCTGCAACATCAACATACAAATCTAGGTACCCTTTAATTATTTTTGGGTCCTTAAAAAGGTTAGTAAAATAACAAGTCTCTGCCAAAAGAGTAAGGATTAAAAGAATATAATCATGGTATAATAATTGATTATCACAACACCTTCAAAATCAATATAATTGATTATGACAACAAGAAAAAAAAATTCGATTCCAATAATCAATTAAATGCTCTAACTATCATCTAATCATGTATAAATATTTTGTTCCTTTAGCCACTCATTCATATTTGTCATTAGATATGCCAAAATGTTTTATGTAACATCTATTTGATGTATGACCTAATTTTATGCAATAAAAACATTTTGGTTTTCTTTGAAAAGGTCTAAATGAGTTTCTTAAAGTTTTGGAAACTGGTTTCACATTTGTTTTCCTTGACTCTTTCACAAAAATAGTTTTATGAGGTTCTAGACATTCTTTGAGTTTGTAACCAAGTCCAACTTTGCTAGAATTCCTTCTTTGATAATCTAATATAGAATCAAGATTTTCAGAAGATTTTGAAAACTTGCTTATTATTTTCTCTAACTTGAAAATCTCATTTTCCAAATGATTACAATTTTCACAAGGTTTAACAACTTCTTTATTCTTAGACAAAATTTTAAATTTCTCAACATCTTTCTTTAAGCACTAATTTTCTTTTTCAAGAATACCAACAGTATTTTCTAATGCATTAAACTTTTGTCTAAGTGCATTGTATTTCTTAGATAACTTGGTAAAATTTTCATACATATCTTGATATTCTTTAAACAACTCATCATATTCATTTAAGGATTTTGTATTGCTTACCTGTGATGAGGTTTCATCATCACTTTTTGTCATCAAGCAAAGATTTGTTTCTTCTTCTCCATCACTGCTTTCGGAAGAACTCTCTTGTGTTGTGGAAGAATCATTATTCACCCAAGCAATATAAGATTTACGTTTTCTCTTATAGATATCGTTCTTCTCTTTCTTCTTCTCTTTCACATCTTTCTTCTCTTTCTTAAGTTCCGGACAGTCTGGTTTGATATGGTCAAACTTTCCACATCCATAGCACTTGTATCTATTGGTTTTCTCTTTTATTTGCTGTCTCTTTTTATTGTTCTTCATAAAGCGAGAAAATTGTTTAACAAAAAGAGATATATCAGAATCTGAAAACTTACCTTCATTTTTGTTTTCATCTTATGAAGATTTTTCTACTTTTAGAGCTATCGTCTTGATTTGATTTTGTTCACCGTTCTTTAACCTTTGTAGCTCCATCTTATGTTCTCGCAGTTTTCCAAATAGAGTAACAATATTCATTTATGTGAGATCCTTTGATTCCGTAAAAACAGTGACCTTTAGTTGCCAATTCCTATCTAAGGATTTCAAGATCTTTGTGTTCAACTCCTCATTGTCAAAACTTTTTCCTAATGCTTTTAAGTGATTTACTATATGTGTGAAGCGTGTCTGGAAATCCGTGATGCTTTCATTCTGCTGCATTTGAAACAATTCATACTCCTAGATGAGTGTGTTCTTACGTGCTCAATTGACTTCATTTGTTCCTTCATGTGTTACTTCAAGAGTGTCTCATATTTATTTTGTCGTCTTGCATTATGAGACCCTGAAAAATTCATTACGAGTTAAGGCAGAAACAATAACATTTCGGGCTCTTACATCATAATGGGCACGCTTATTTTTATCCGGCGTCCATTGGTCAAAAGTCTTTGGAACAACTCCAGATTTCGTTGTTCTCATCGGAAAGTAGGGACCATTGTGTACAACATCCCAAACACCATAATCTAGTGTTTGTAAAAATATTTACATTCTTGTTTTTCAAAACTGGTAGTCTTCTCCTTCAAATAATGGTGGTCTGTTTATTGAGGCTCCTTCCCTGTAAACCTGATTTTGCATAGACATCTTGATAGATCATTTAGAAATATCTTATCTAACCAAGCTCTGATATCACTTGTTAGACAAATGGCATCTAGAGGGGGGTGAATAGATGCACAAATTAAAATAGATGTTAAATTAAAAATGTATTTGTAAGTCAATAATTTGTTTGAACACAGATAAATCGGAAGCGATAATAATAAGGGAAAGAGAAGAACACACAGAGATTTATACTGGTTCGGATATAGCCAACCCTACATCCAGTTCTTAGTCAACTCTTAACACAAGAGTGACTCCCAATTCATTATATTTAAAATTCAGTTTACAAATTACAATCAACTCAGCAGAAGAACCAGTAAAAAGTAAACTAATTAAAAAGACAATCACCTCCTTAGAAACCCACTAAGGATGAACACCTCCCTAGAATCCCATTAGGGATGAACACCTCCTCTGAACAAATCAAAGGATGAAAAAACACCTCCTTAGAATCTCACTAAGGATGAACACCTCCCTAGAATCACACTAGGGATGAAAAACACCTCCTTTGTCATCAATACACAAAGGATGAAGGTAATAAAAATAAGAACAGACACACCTGGGTAATGGAGACAACAAATTGTAGAAGCATGTAGAATATCAATCTCCAAAAACAAGTGTGATTAACAATAAAAGCACAGAAGGCAGTAGAGAAGAGGGTTTTCTCAGAAGGTAAAATATCTCTCGTTGTCTTGCTCGAAATTCTTTTCTCGAAGCTGATTGAATGTAAATTGTATTTTCGAATTCCGTAATTGTGTGTTTTTAATTTTTCATCAAAACTTAATTAAATAGAAAAATAACATCAGAAAATGATCGTTGTACATTAATATTTTTGTGAATAAAAATAAGGATCTATTAAAAAATATTTATTCTTCAAAACAAATATATTTTTCAAATTTGAATTGTCATAATTGATTATGTCACCAGTATAATCAATTATGACAGAGAAAATCATTTTTCCATTTCTGATGCATCATAATTGATTATGACAGTGAAAAATATCATGTTATGAATTTTATCACACTTGTGCTTTGAAGGCTCATGCATAATATTACTTCATCAACTTGTACCTCCATATCCAGTATTCTAAGACTCTATCTAGTGTTCAGGAATCATCTTGGGCTTGCTTGAATCATCATCTTTATCAAAAACATATCTTGGGCATGTAGGGAAATGTTTCACATTGTCACCAATGTCTTAAATTCAGTTTGTCGTTAATTTATCTTGAATAGTGTTGACTTGAATGTAGTTGACTTGAATCATCATCAAAATCATCTCTTGGGAATGTAGGGACATTTCCATCAATCTCCCCTCATTGTTTTCACCTATATGAGCTTAAGTTAGGTTAGTCTATAGGTTTAAAACAAACTCGTTTTATAGAATAATAATTATTTTTTAAATAAAAATAAAATTAATATTATTTTATTAAAAAATATATATGTATTATAAATTAATTTGAGAAGGGATTCACTTGTTTTAATAATAAATATTATATTAAGTCTCTCACACCTACTTATTTCAAGATCTAATTATTAATATTAATTATTGTTATAGATTAATAAATTACTAAAAAATAAATTATAATAATAAAAAGTAAGTTTTTAACTGTTGAATGGATATATTTTTTATAATTTATATATTAAATCATTATATTTTAAATAAAAGCTAATTTTATTAATATAATTTAAATTTTAAAAATATTTTTTATTTAAATATTTTAATTAATTATTTTAGTATAAATATATTAATATTTTAAAAAAATCAATTAAACCAAAATTAGTCCTATTAGTATAACATAATATCATATTAGACTAAAAGTTTTAACATATTTTAAAATACAAATAAGATTCGCGTAACTTAAATTTATAGTGGATATAAGAGTTTAAAAATAAAACCCGTTAGTTTTCTATTTATAAAATTTTCTAAATAAACATATTTTATTATTCATACAGTATAAGTATATATAAAAAAATGTTTACACATAAAATTATATAAATATCCTTTATTATTATTATTAATATTATTTCTTTAGAGTACTATTTTTATCATATAAATACATTTATTTTTTATTTTACCGTGTAAAGGAATATTTATATTTAAATTAAAATGTGACATTGCTATAATTTTTATATAATAAATTATAATATTAAAAAAAATTGTTGTCAAATTCATGAGTTTTAAAAAACTAGATGATTTATTAACGTTTATATTCCTCCTGGCATCAAAGTCATACAGTCCCATCATTCCCAATAATTTTCTGCCTTCTTTCCTCCCAATCTCATGTGGCTTTTGCAATTTGCATGGGTTATATAGGTTTGTTATTCATTTTCCAAAACTCAAGATCATTTTGTCATTAACTTGAAAGAAGATAACCCGAAGAGATAAGAAGAAATAAAAGAGTTGAGATTTGTAGAAAGCACTGCAAACCAACAATTGAAGGAAAGAAGAAAGGTATGGACCGTTTTTCTTAATTATTCAACAGTGAAATAACATAATATTTAATATAACAATGAATATGATAGTGAAATAAAAAAGTGATATTCTTCCTAAAATTAAAGAAATCTATTTTTCTGATTTCTCTTATCGAATTGACCGAAAAATCCACAGCAATGTTTTGATTTATTGAAAAGGAAGGGCAAATGATGATGTGAAGCAACAGTTAACAGAATACAGCTCCCAATTTTGGCACCTTCTTGGAGTCTCTTACTAGGCATAGTGTTGGATTCCAATTTTCTGAAGTGATTATAATGTCCAATTAAAGCCCACTCTTGTAGCTTCTGTAAAATAGGAAGTAAACGTGAAATAGTCCAGTAATGTGCTTTAAATTAGGCGCAAACTAACAGGTAGGATTTTATATATGTCTTATATTTTATCATATTAAAATGAGGATTTTTTATTATTATTAAGTTTTTAATTGAGTCAAATAGAGGGTAATTCAATATGTAATCATTTCATCCAATATTTAATGACTTGAAATGAGTCCATATAAAGACGTAGTTAATGGTGTTTGGCTGCAGAGTTTCATCATTTACGGGTATATTAAGTGAATGGACGCACAACCAACCAAGGCCGAATGGACCACAGAAAAGCAAAAAGGAAGAGAGCAATAATATAAGTCGAATTTGGAAAGCCAAATAATTGATTCCCTGTATTATCAAAACCGTCATCCTTACTTTGTATTCAATTCGGTAGATCACAGGACAATATTGGTTAACACTCATGCCGGATTTAATTAAAAGAGTTTAAATCTATTATAGATTTTTTTATCATTTTTATTTGTATAATATTTAATTTTACTATTTTTATTCAATATCTTCATTCAACACAAATTATTTTATTTTTATTTTTATTTGAAGACTTTTTTATTATTACAATTTTTCTTTTTCTATAATAATTTAATTCTAATCACCTTATTTATTATTGTCATTTTTGTGTAAGAATATTTTATTAAAAATTTAAGTAAATTTAAAATTTTACAATAAATAAAAATGAGAAACTTAAGTAACTTATAAATAAGAAAAAAATTTATAATTTAATATCTTAAAGTTTTGGATAAAAAATGATATCATATTCTCTTGACTGATGATTCATTTATAATAATATTCGAATTATATCCCATAAAAAATATCTAATACATTTACTTTAAAATCAAAATCATGATAAAGTTTTGAGATTATGTTTCAATACTTTCATAAATAAACTAAACTGAGATTAAATATAATTTATATATATATATATATATATATATATATATATATATATATATATATATATATATATATATATATATATATACCAAAATAACTTCTAACAATAAAAGTCTAGATTTAGAGTTCTTACAGAGTCAGACCCAACAAATAAAACATATCATACATAACATCAACATAATTCTTAATAGAACTTTTACATAAATTCTACCCATGATTAATTAATTGGTAAGTAAAAGGAGGATTCGGTGGAAAGCAACCTATTTTTGTTCGTAAATAAATTTCTGAGAAAACTATGAAAGTAAGCCAATATGACATAGACTTTTGTTTCTTGGCAAGAAACTAGAAAAGTGATGGAATACTTACTCAGACCTAACGTACAAGGACATATGCCTTTTGCGTGAAGTGAATAAGGAATTACCTTCGTAAACTTACTCCCTTTCTTATCACCATTCCACCCTCAAGTTGGTTATCAAATCAATTAGTAGTAACTAATTAGAGATTAATTTGAAACATCTGCTAATATTAATATTTGATTGCTAGTGGTCGATTTTCAGCTATGAATTTAACAATTAATTTTGCAGACCAATTTGACAAATACTTTCAGCTATAAATGCACACAAATAAATAAGAAAAAAGTGTGACAAAGAAATAGTATAAATTTTGATATCTAAATCACTCTGAATTTCCGAAAGTACCATTTTAAGCCTTGGAACTTCAATTCTTAATTAAGTTGGCACATGATTGATCCGTGCAACACTACGGTCTCTTTTGGCAGAACAAACTCCACAACCAGAAAAGTTAATGTTTTAACAAAAACTTCCTCATATGGTTGAATTATAATCACATGCAAAATAGTGATGAATGGTTCATTTAGCATAAAATGGCATGAAATTGAGAGCCAGACTTTTAAATCATCGATGAGAATTGAAGGTAGATCTTACAAGATTGTAATCTATTTATACCCAATAAGATAATTTTTTGTTGATGTATAAGTGTGAAATCATGTAATGGATAAGAATGACATGAGACATAGGATGTAGTTCATTGCTTGAAGAGAAACACATAAGTTGTTGCTGTTACATAAGTCATAAACAAAACAAATTGCTTACTCATTGCTGATGGTATCAGATTTAGGTGGACCTGGTTTTCCAATTTCACACGGACACAGTTCCTTGTTTAGAAGATGAGTGAGCTAAGGGGTTTGGGTGTTTGATATTTGGTATTCAAGCAATCATGTATATTGCTTTCACATAATTAATATCATGAAATTGATGTGCAAGTGGGATATATACCACTTACCACCTATACAAAATTTGTTGAACCTCCTCCCACATCATTAATTACCCTTACATTATCTATCGTCATTATCTACTGTTTTATTTATTAATAAATGGCTAACTCAATTTTACGTATGAGTTTAAAAATAAATTTAGTTATATTATAGTTCAAAAAAATATAATCAAAATAATATTTCAATATATTATTAAAGTTATCACTTTCATATCATTAAACGTAATAAGATATTTAATCTAACCTTATTTCAGTTTATAAGATTAGGCTTATATCTTACCATATTTTATAATTTTATTATCTTTCTAATCCATTTAAAATTTTCACGTATATATATCCATATTAAAAAAGTAAAACAGGTTTGATTCACCTCGTCTTTAATGTATAAACATTGGATAAAATAGGTTGGCTAATTATAATTAGGATAAGTTATAAATCTCATCACATCCTACCAAAATGATAAATTGATGGGATAATAAGTTAGTATGTCAATATTTTTTTATATTTAATTTTTTTATATGTATATTTAAAAAAACATTTATAATTATGTAAATAATTTTTTATTTTTTATTATTAATCAATATTTTCAGTAGATAAATTTTAAAAATAATTATATTTATGTGTTAAATATATAATTAATAATTTAAACTTAATTAATTAGTATTTATAATTTAAATTATAATGTTATAATATATTTATATATATATATATATATATCAATAATATAATAAAAAAATATAATGTTTTTAATTATAATTTTTTTAGCTTAATTTTGATATTTAAATATTTTTTTAAAGTATTGGACCATCCATTTGACGGATTAAATGAGATTAATCAAGATGATTTAAAAAGTTAAAACTATGAACTCGCTCACTGATTTCGAAGCGATTCCTTGAAAAATATAAAAAATTCTATTATATTAAAATTACAAGTTTGAGAATTTTAATTTGAATAACAAAAATATATAAAAGGGCTAAAACTAACAAAGAGAAAATATTAGGTTATGTTATGTTTTTGGCTTTCTTAATTTTTAGATTAGAGATTTTGATTTCTGTAATTTTTTTTATTCACGGTCTTTATATTTTCATAAATCCGTAATCTTGGTTTACTATTTAATTTTATATCTGTTTTTTCTTTCATTTTGATGTAATTAAACCTTGTCTTGATATATTCATTTATTTAGGTGGCATTAAGAAATAATTTAATAAATAAAAAATAACATGTATACAAATAAGAATTGGATAAAAGTTTCGAGTTTTTAACTAAAATCACAAAAGAATGGATAAGAATTAAACAAAACCAAAATTATAATTATAAGTAGGTGCAAAATATCTGAAGAAGTTAAGAATAAGTATATAAAGAAGTATTATTCTTAAAAAAAATTATATTTAAAAAAATAAGTATAATATTTTATAATGTCGCACACATCTTTCGAATAATAAACTAAATTTAAACTGATATAAGAAAAAAGTAAATTTAAATTAACCCAAACTCAACTCTCATTTTAGACAAGGATACTTGTGTTTAGGTATGTATGTGTAAATTACAAAGTGAGAATTAATTATATGTGTAGTCTAAATAGTGAAAACTTATTAAAAAGCCTCAAAATACGATGAAGTCAAAAATCATAATTACTTAGTTAAAAAAGTATACACACTCAATCTATTAGGTAGATTACACACAGATACACACACTAACACCAAAGTGAAATCAGATCATAAAAGCTATCCAATTCCTCTTGCACCACAAAAGTCATTTTCTACATTCTCATTATTTTTCTTTTTTCTTTTTTTCTTGATGAATCCAACACGTCATATTTATGATTATATTATTTTTCTTGAAAGAAAGAAAATCCCATATGCTAGTGATATTTTCGTAACGTTGCACGCATGATGTTGAAATTGGATCTTATTGGAGTGTCCAATTAATTTAACCATGAATTAATTTCACCCACTATGAGACAATATATGATTGCACACTCACCAAACATTGTGTAAACCAAAAGAGAAACAGAACTCACATTGACATTGCCCTATTAAGAGATTACTCTAACAATTTCAATACCCTGATCATGAAACCCTAAAATTGAAAGCTTTAAGCTTATTATCCACCTGCAATGGGCTAAGGCCCAAATATGCAAATCAAAAATAGATAAACGTCGTTCTTAAAAGAAAATGATAATAATAATAATAATAATAATAATTTTATGGACAGAATCAAACAAAACCAAACAGAGAGAATAGAAACAAAAACTCCATCTTTATGTTTCTCAAGTGATTGAAATGTATATAAATTGGGGTGCCAAACACCACTGAAGCACTACTTTGTGGAGGCATGATGCAAGCCCCATTGGCTTAATGGTATAAAGTGCATCATTATTCTTGCTTGACTTTCTTTTATCTTCCAACTCCACAAAAAATGTGATTATAAATTCCCTTCTATTTTATGCCTCAAAATATATACTAAACAGTAATAATTACTACCACTACCAATAACAATAATATTTAATACTTTAGCTAGCATACTAAAAATTAGGTTTATCCCACTTAATTTAATTTAATATATTCTATGAATAATGCAAAAACAAAATATGATTAAATATTTTTAAATAGATTATAATTTTTTTTTAATATGATTTTATATTAGGTTAATAAATTAATTTTGACATGATTAAAAAAATATGAATATGTGTCAAAATAATTAATTAAAAAATATTTAAATAAAATAAAATAAAAAATATTTTTTAAATTTAAATAATATTAATGAAATAATTTTTATTTTAAATATAATAATATAATATTTAAATTATGAAAAAATAGATTCGTTTAATTCTAAATAAAAATTTAAAACTTATTTATTATTACAATCATTTTTTATAGTAATTTATTAATTTAAAATAATAATTCATAATTATTATATTATAAAATAAATAAATCTTATATTTATAATAAGTAAATCTCTTATTAAATTAATTTATAATATATATATATATATAATACTATTTTTTTTATTTAAAAATAATTATTATTTTATAAAATACATCGTTTTTAAATCTTAATTTAATTTAACTTAAAATTATATAAACAATAAAGACAAACTAAAATATATTTAATTTAATCTAACCACAAATTTTGTATATCATAACCTAACCTACTTTTTAACTTTTCAAACTATTAATCAAATTACAACTGTTGTAACATTTCTAATTTTAGCATGACACTTAATCTATAAAACTTTCATCAAGAAAATAATGAAAATAAAAAAATACGATAATATTCTTTTTAAGATAAAATTCTCATAATTTCATCCATTGTTTTTCTCTTATTAGATAAACTCTTTATGAGTTTTTTTCTTTTCTTTTCCTTACAAAATGTTACTTGCGATGGATGGATACCCCGTCGGTAGAGGAGGAAGAAGGCATGTAGAGCAAATTCAATTGTGCTAAGATCATTATAATTCGATATATAACCATGAAAAAAATTTCTAAATATAATTGATCATCACAAAATGCAAAATTTATAATATGGGCTGTTTTACACTATTTTTTTCGCAATTAAATTTTATTTAAAATAAAATAATAACATAATATGTAAAAAAAAATGTTTTTTTATTAAAAAATATTTTTTTATCAAATCACGTGTTTATACACGTTTATTAAGCAATATTAACAATTTTAAGTATCAAATATATGTCAAAAATATATTAAAGTGTTATATATATATATATATATATATATATATATATATAAAATAAATTTATTTATTTTAATTAAAAACTTATTTTTTATATTTATTGTTCATTTTTTTTAATTTAACGGTTTAAAATAGTAAATTATCTTAATAATGATATTAAAATAAATATTAAACTCTTACCGTTTTAAGTGATATATATATATATATATATATATATATATATATATATATATATAATCATAAACTTAAAAAAAAAAAAAAAATTGTTACACACGTTTTGGTCTTTAGCGTAAATTGATGGCCTATCATGTACCATTAAACATATCAATGAAACTATGTCTAAGCCCTTCTAAATAATCTGGTTTTGAGATATCTTCAAAAGTGTAATTCAATTTATATGGACAAAACATAAATAATGTAAAATGAAATTAACATATGACAAAAGAAAAAGTTATAATAAAAACTAAAATATATATATTTTATGAAAAAAAAATTATATATTAAGGATATAAACTGACTTTGATATCACACTTAACATTTGCAATTTCATCATCCAAAGTATCTGAAAAGAAATCCTCCAAATCTATTTCATAATAATAATAATAATAAAAAAACTAAAAATTTTAAGCTTCGGGTGGATTTCATTCTTATCCACTAATATACATTGACCTCACTCTTTTTATAAAATGATGACTATTGCAATTATATATACTCACCATTTATTTGTTTTGAAGATTCATCTACCCTAAAAGGAATCAAAATTATTAGGCAATCTTCTTCAATACTCTAATTCATATTAACTTAGTTTAGAATAAAAGTTTGATTTTTGTTTTTTAGGTAATTCTTATTAGTTTTCCAAAATTTTCGGTTTTTTATTCACGACTACATATTAATAATCTTATCCAAGATTATTGTTACTAAGTTTTTAATAAGAAATAATATTTAAGAAAATGATTTTTTTTTATATTTTTATTTCATTTAAATAAAATATTACTTAAAAAGTTTAACTAAAAATTACATATTAAAATATAAAAATAGAAGTTTTTTATAAATAAATATTGAATAATTTAATTATAATAAAATGTCATCCAATCCTTTTAAGATTATTTTTTTAGTTTTAAAATAAACATTCATATAACTAGTTATTAATGAAAAACATACGTACTTTGAATTCTCTCTATATTTGTATTTGTATTTTTCATAACATATTTATATTTGTATTAAAAATAATATTTAAATATAACAATAAGTAATAAGTTTAACCATATATTTTATAATTATTTATTATTGTTAACAATAAAATTTAACCATAAGTAATTATTTATTAAAAATAATATTTAAGTATAACAAATAAAGTATATTTTTCGTAGTTTTATATTTAAATAAATCAATATCTTTAAAATTTTTATCTTAAGATCTAAATTATTGAGGATCTAATTTCTCATAAGGAGTTTATTTTTTTATTTTCATGCTGAACTTTATTAAGAAAAAACATATAAGAGACACTTTAACTCCACTTTACACAATCCTAAATTAGACATCTCTAAAGAAAATGTTTATAAGATTTTTTTTAAATTAAAATATTATTTTATAATTAAAAAGATGCGAAATTTTATAATTTGTATACAGATAGTTAATCGAAGTTAATGTTTTACAATTATTCTATCAAATAATAGGGTACTATTCCTTGGGTCATACACTGGGCCCTCTAATTCTTATTCTAGGCCTCATTACTTCGGCTATTTCTTCTTGTACCTCTATAATTTCTTTCTGCACCCTTATAATTTTTGTAAAATGATCAAAATATATATTTACTAATTTTTGATTGAAATCTAAAAACTACTTCTATTATGCTCCTCTATACCTTCATAATTTCTTATGATTTCACTTTTATTGAATATTGTTTTTAGCTTATAAGGTAAGAAATTGTTAATGTTCTGAACCAATTATATAAAAATGAATTGAAAGTAAATATAGGAATCCAAATATTTAATTTGAAATATATTTTTGAACATGAAAGTGAGTTTTAGAATATTTAATTTGGAATATATTTTTGTAAGAGTTAATCTAAAATATATTTTGGATTGAGTGTTTTAGAATATATTTTCAAATTGAGTGCTTCGAAAATATATTCTAAATTTGGTCTAAAAATATATTCCAAAATACTTAATCTGAAATTTATTTCTGAAAAGTAAATCTAAAAATAAATTTCAAATATAAACTTGTTTTAATAAAATGTAAAATAAGATTTATTTTAATTAAGGATGAATGAAGAATTTGCCTAAAGAAACCATCTTTATTTAAGAATACTAGAAAATACCAACAGTAAATGCTCTTTGGGCTTGACATGCTGAATTCTGAAAAGCAGAAGAAGAAAAAACATCTAAATTATTCATACCTATATTTAAAAAGAGAAAAATAAAATAAAATAAAAAGACTATTTGTTTGTCCTTGTAACAATGTGGTTCTATGGACTCATAAGTCTAATTGTGATTCTTTAATACATATATAACTGTGTTTAACTTTTTGTTTATTTATTTATTTTTCTTTTCACTCTTCATGTATAAAGAAGAAGAAATTTAGATCTGAGTTGCGATCTTTTTGGCTATGTTCTTCCTATTTCCTATGAAAATTTTCCTAATTCCTAGCTCCAATTTTTCTTTCAACACATTTTCTATCACTTTCATTTTGATCCAATGTTAAAAGCAATGTGTAAATATATTTGAAGTTTAAATTTAATTTAAATATAAATATAGATATAAATTTGCCTTTTAAAATTTATTTATAATATTACAATTTATTATCTTAATTTCATTAGAAATCATATCTCTCTACAGATAATCATAAACTAGTTTAAAGATTATTGAAGTAAATACATGCCCATATACTTTAGGAATTTAGTTATTTATAGAATATGTTCAACTTTGCATGTTTTCATTATTTATTTATTTATTTATTTATTCTATTAAACTATTCATATATATATATATATATATATATATATATATATATATATATATTATTTATATTATTTCAATATTTAAGATTTTGTATTGTAAAATAAAGTAAGAGTATAAGCGAAAAAAAGAATAAGTTTAATTAACATAAATTTAATATTATAATTATTAAAATAAAATTACACTTAATACTATTCTTTTTTATATCTATTTATATATGCACATATACTTTCACGTGAACATAGACAAAATCATCATAATTTTTATGTCAAAATATATAAAAATTGGTTTGACTTGTTATATGATAAATAAGTTTATTTCGAATGTTTTCAGGATTCATCAAACTAGTGCTCGTTTTACTTGTCATCCTGGCTCATCCAAACCAAGAAACAGATTAAAATTAAATTAAATTAAAATATTATATAAATTATGTTGAAATAATTGGATAATAATATTTAAATTGTTTATCTCTATTAATATATATTGGATCAAAAGATATATAATTTCTTGTTTTTTTTTCTTTTATCTTGAATTGAAATTTTATTAATTTAAATCCTATCCAGAACTTTGGACAGCTTAACAACGTGACTGTTTGTTTCTCCATGCTATTAATACAAGAGTTGTATTTATGTGTAGAGTTTCCTAGTCTAGGAATGAGACATCCATAGATGTCAAGAGAAAAGACAAAGTTTGATTTATATCAAACGCAAATGCAATAAAGAATATTAATTTCATTTCACTTTTTGGAAATAAATAATATTTTTTTTATTGTCTGTTGGGTGAAATCCAATCCAAAGTTACAAGCTTGGACCTAAAATCTGTGGTAAACAATAAACTTAATGTAGTTTATAAATACTCTGTTCAATTACTGAACAATTAGTGGAAATACTAATCATGAAGATTTAAACAAAATAAGAGAATATTATAAAAAGAATCGAAAAGACTAATTGATTATTGAAGAAAATTTCAAATATCACATCGAAGAGCTCATCCTATACCCTAATGCGACAAAGATAGCCACATATGACAAAAAAAGGGACATGTTTGGCATGCAATACCCGGGGTCCTCAGATCATTCGTCTTCTACGATCAACCTCACAAACATTGCCCGACAACACATGTTCTGTTACTGTTCTAGTCATCTTTGAGTCACATACCCAAGGATCATATTTTCTGCAAATTGGAACATATATATTCATGCAACTCTTTTCCTTGTTTGTGTAAGTTAATACTGTTTTCGTTTTTTTTGGAAGGTGGTATAGACTAAAATAAATGTTATGGGAGTGTATTTTTGTGTGTGCAATACAATATATGGTGGACCACAATTTATTATTTGCTGTGAAAGTTGTCGTTGTTGTGCCTAAATTTTTTAAGCTCTCTATTTAGCACACGGGTAAGTTATCTCAGTTGGGGACCTATGAAACCAATCAATTACCTAATGGGAATAAGTTACCCAAGTTGTGTCTCGTGTTGAAAGCACAGTGGTTAAAGGAACTTTAAAATATAAAATCTGCACTCATTATGTACTTTCAAAAAATATGTATTTTCCTTCTTCTTCTTTTATTATTTGTATTGGTGTGATAAGGAAGAAGTGGGGGAAATGAGATATTATATTTAAAATTTGATGGTGCAAACTAATGTGGAAGGAGCATAACTAATGACAACGAAATTAAGTGCCATTTTCACAATCTGTTATGTTTAGGGAACTTGCTTATGTACAAACTCCTCGTTTTAATATAGTTGAAAATCAATTTTTTTCAAACGAGGAGATCAAAACAGCAAGATGACTACAAACATTTTAATCAAATACAATAATTTTTTTTAACACTTTACTTTACTTGAGAAGATAAAAATATAAGTGAAAAATAAGTTTTTTTATGTCATTAAATTTTTCTCAAATAAAAAAAGTAGTCAACTTAAAAAAAAAAGTGATCGATATTTTTATAAATAATTGTCATTTTTTACATTAGAACTCGCCGTAAAAAACGAGTTATGACTTATAATCTTTTTAAATTCGATGTTAATTAATTTGACATTTATCTAAATTTGCGTTGAGTATTGGCGTATCCAACTTAAATTTTGTAATTTTTTTTAGCTTTTAAAATCTTTTTACATTTAGTCTTGTCCGTTTGACCTAAATTGACGTTGATTTTTTATATATCTTATGTAAATTAATTTCAACTATTTTATCTGACTGTAAATTTATATCATCCGTTAAACCTAAACTAATATAAAAACACTTAATTGTAAGATGCCTTTCATGGTGAACGAAAAATCAATCTTGATAACTTGGTCTAAAATGTATTTTATTTCTTCTTCAATGCTTTTAAAATTTGTATGTTCTTCGTCAATACACTGGTTTGTATAGCAACAAATTGTATGGAAAAGGATGAGGATGAATTGAAGGTAAAAAAAAATAGGTCATTTAGTTGACAAAATGGTTTTGAAATAGGAACATCAATATTTATGATATAGGGCATTTAAAACATTTGATAAAAAAATCTTATCCTTTCTTTCTAAAATTGATCAATACAAGAAAAACATCAAATCTTATCCTTTCTTTCTAAAATTGATCAATACAAGAAAAACATCAAATAGTGACCGAAAATTCGGTCACTAAATGTGCAAAATCGGTTACTAATTAAAATAGTGACCAACTGGAATCGGTCACTATTTCCTTGGTCACCGATTTTAGTAACCGAATCAATGATCGATTCAGTGACCAACCAAATCGGTCACTCGAATCAATGAAAAAGTTAATTATTTACATTTTTATTATATCTATTATTTATTTTCCCTATCTCTTAATGATATTATATTTTTGCTTATTTAAGTTTTTATTTATATTTATTTCTCCTATCTCTTAATTATATTATATTTTTTAGAAGTTTAACTTATTATTAGGTGGTTTATTGTCATTGTCGGATTCGAATCCGGTACCTTAGAGTTGGAGGTCGAAACTCCAACCACCGAGCTACTAGGATCTTTTAATAATAACTTACAAATAAATTATATTTATATACAAATAAATGTATATCCGTACAAATATATAAATATAAAATTTATAAATAAAAATATATTTATATATTTTAATATATATTTAAATATTGATATATTTATATATTGATATATTTATATCTTTATATATTTTTACATATATTTATATTTTTATATATTTATATCTTCATATTTATATATAAATATATTAGTTTTCTATACAAATAATATTATAATATAGTATATTATACTATTAGTATAGTATACAAATAATATATTAGTATAGTATAGTATACAAATTATTAATTTTGTAATTTATATACAATGAAAATAATATAATGGTATATTAGTATAGTATAGTATATTTGTATTCTAATTTTTAATTAAATTAAAATTATGCTAATAATGTATATTAATATATGAGGGGATAATATTGATATATTGATATATTTATATATATATATATATATATATATTTATATATTGATATATTTATATATTAATATATTTATATATTAATATATTTATATATTTATATATTTATATTTTTATATTTTTATATATTTATATTTTGATATATTTATATATTGATATATTTATATATTTATTTATATCCTTATACATTTATATCTTTATATATTTATATATTTGAAAAAAATATTAAATTTTAAAAATAATATTATATTTTTAAAAATAAATATTAGAAAAAGATTTAAAAATATATATAAATTATATTTACATTTACAAAATATTAAAGATATATGTTTATATCTTTACATATTTTTATATATATTTATATGTTTATATTTTTACATATCTTTACATATCTTTACTAACAATGGTTGCACCATCGCTCGAGTGATATTAGAGTCGCTCAAGCTGAAATACAACCCGAGAATGCCACTTTTGTGCAGGGGCGTTTCGCTCGAGCTAGAATTTTTCGCTCAAGCGAAATACATTTTAGATAGCGGTTAGAAGGGGAACCGCTCTTAAAAGCTCACTTAGATAGCGGTTAAACTGAAACCGCTATTATATGGTTTCAATTATGATCTAGTCGAATGCGCTTATGACCGATCATAATTAAAACTTACATTAACTATTTTTTTATATTATGTTTTTAAATTTTCTATTAGAGAAAACCTTTCAGAATTTAAAATATTAAATACTTTTAAATATTAAAATTAACTTTATAAAAAATTAGGAAAAAGAAATTAATCCAAAAGAGTTCAAAAATGTATTATAATATTGTCAATTTTGAGTTTAATTATATTGTTCATTCTCAAAGGAGAAAAATATATTGTAATTATTTTAATTTAATAAAATATAATTTAAAATTTTAATACTAAAATTAAAAGATTAAATAATAATAAATTTAATTCTTTAAATTCAGATAGCTAGAAACTAAAATTATAGTTTCTCTGTTTGAAATAATTAAAATAAATATTTAAAAATAAAAATCAAAACTAGTATTATCTTAAATTTATTAAAAGTGTAATTAAATCTCTATTTTCTTAATTTTATTTGTTTCGAACTTCTCAATTCTACATTTTTGTAAGTTCTATCATTATATTATCATCCTCATCTCCTCCCATGTTCTACTTTATCTTTACAATAGTCAATATTCTTAACTAATTTATAGTTTTAATTATAATTTTTAGTATATATTTTGAAATTAATCAATTCTAATCTATTATTTGAAAAACTAATCAATTCTAATCAATAATTTAGAAAACTAATCGATTATAATTAATTATTTGAAAAAATTATCAAATATGATCGGTCATTTTGAAAATATAATCGATCGAATCGGATTTCGCTTGAGCGAGAGTAGTCTCGCTCAAGCGAAATACACCTCAGATATCTAATATGCACTTTAGATAGCGGTTATGAGGAACCGCTATTATATCCTCTCAATTATGATCGGTCATTTCAAGTTATGATCGATCAGGATCGTATTTCGCTCGAGCGAGTAGTGTCGCTCAAGCGAAATACAACCCGAGAATGCGAATTTTGTGTAGTTGGAGTTTCGCTCGAGCGAGAATATTGTCGCTCAAGCGAAATACATTTTAGATAGCGGTTCCACAGAACCGCTCTTAAAAGTGCACTTCTAATAGCAGTTAACCATTAACCGCTATCTTAATTATACTTTAGATAGCGGTTAAGGTGGAACCGCTATCATATCATCTCAATTATGTTTTGCAAAATGCCTCTACAAATGTTTTTAACAATTAAAAACAAAGTATTTTGACAAAAGCTTTCTCAAATGTCTCTACAAAGTATTTTTAACAATTATATTGAGTTTAATTCTACAAATTAAAAGATTAAATAATAATAAATTTAATTCTTTAAATTCGAGTAGCTAGAAACTAAAATTATAGTTTCTCTGTTTTAAATATTTAAAAATAAAAATCAAAACTAGTATTATCTTAAATTTATTAAAAGTGTAATTAAATATCTATTTTCTTATTTTTATTTGTTTCAAACTTCTCAATTCTACATTTTTGTAAGTTCTATCATTATATTATCATCCTCATCTCCTCCCATGTTTCTACTTTATCTTTACAATAGTCAATATTCTTAACTAATTTATAGTTTTAATTATATTTTTTTAGTATATATTTTGAAATTAATCAATTCTAATCTATTATTTGAAAAACTAATCAATTCTAATCAATAATTTAGAAAACTAATCGATTATAATTAATTATTTGAAAAAATTATCAAATATGATCGATCATTTCGAAAATATAATCGATCAGAATCAACTATCGCTCGAGCGAGATAGACTCGCTCAAGCTGAAATACAACCCGAGAGTACTAACTTTGTGCAGGAGGCGTTTCGCTCGAGCGAGAATGTTGTCGCTCAAGCGAGATGACGTTTAGATAGCGGTTACACAGAACCGCTCTTAAAATATGACTTAGATAGCGGTTAACCCTTGAACCGCTATTATATGGTTTCAATTATGATCGGTCGAATGCATTTATGACCGATCATAACTATTTTAATCGATTAAATCTCGTTTCAATCGATTAAAACAGTTTCTGCACAGCGTTTTAATCGATTAAAACTTATTTTTATCAGTTAAAATAACTTGAAAAGTTTTAGGAGAAAGTTTTGCAAGTATTTCAATCGATTGAATCGCTAAACAATCGATTAAATCAACTTAGAAGATTTTTTGTAAAGTGTTTTAATTGATATAAACGTTGTCGTATCAGCTTAAAACAAATCGATTAAAGAATCAAGAACGTATTAGTGGATTAAAAGAAGTTTTAACAGATTAAAACTGCACTTTTAACAGATTAAAATAATCTTTTAACAGATTAATTAAACCAAGCAGTTTTGAAAATCTTCTATAAAAACAAGTTTGGCTTGAACTTTTTTAACATACATTGAATATATCATCTTTAAAAAATAAATAAATTTATATATATATATATATATATATATATATATTTTTTTTTTTTGCATTTTAATTTTCAAATATTAATTTTTTATGAAATTAATTTTAATTAAAAAAATTAAAGTGATATATATATATATATATATCCAACTATTAAATTATTCAAGATATTAATATAAATTTAAAATATCAATTCAAGTAATTAAAATAATTTTAATTTTTTATAAATACATTGAAATACATTTTTATTAACATACAAGTAATATATATATATATATATATATATATATATATATATATATAAAGAGACTAAATTAATAATTAATTTAATTATTGATTTAGTGATCGAATCGATGACCGAATCGAGTGACTGATTCGATGACCGATTCGATGATCGAATCAGATGACCGAATTAGTGACCGATTCGATGATCGAATCGATGACCGATTCGGTGACTAATTTAATAATAAATTTTAATTTTTTTATTCACATGCTAAATAAAAAAATAAAATCAAATAATTATATTACTAAATTATTTAATAAGTTAGTAAACAATTTTTTTAAAATATTTATAATGTTATTAAAAATGTTATCAATTATTTTAAATTATTAAGTAAATTTATATTTAAAATATTTTAAATAAAATATTTATATAAATGAAAAATTGTTATCAGTGTAAAAATTATTTTTTTAGTGATCTGAAATTTTAGTCACTAAATCGAGTTACTAAATATAAAAAAAATTAATAATTACATAAATTAAATATAGATTAATTAAAAAAATAAATTAAATAATAAAGTGACTGAAATAGTAACTGATTTTATGTGACTGAAAATTCGGTTACTATTTCGGTTACTAGACTAAAAAATAATAATTTGGTTATTGATTCGGTCACTGATAGTAACTAAATTTTTCGGTCACTGATTTCGGTTACTATTTGACATTTTTCTAGTAGTGGATGAAGAAAATCTCCTTAACAGTGAGGCAGTTGTGATTAGCAACATAAACTGTTAATAAGCTCGTGTTAAAGAATTGTAAACTTTTAATTAGCATCTCATTATCATGTATTAGACAATTCTGCAGTGACGAGCACTTAAAAGCGCGATAAAATTCTTTAGATGGAAGTTGATTTTAGAGACAAGATCCAGACTCATCTTTTTCTATATATAGAGTCCGACATAAATTACTTAAACTAATTACTCCACTAATCACCTAATTAAGTTAAGAGTCCTGCTAATTATTGTCATGATGCCCAATTCTTTTCCTATGCAAAGAAAGATGCCGCTGCTGTCATGAACATTTATGATCATAACATGTAACTACTGATAAGCCATCAAATGGCTCTCAATGGAACCTGGATATTAAAAGAAGAAAAAAAAGAAAGAATGCAAATATAAAGTTACTATAAACTTTACACGGGTAAACTTGTTAAAAGCCATGATTTCTAATAATGCGCACTCAATGCACCTTGAAGATTACAGTTAAACTCTTTAATTTTTTATGACCACTTTCTTACCGTCCAAAATCATAATAATGATGTCAGTTTTTGAACAAGATTGATTCATTGATTACGCTACAAACAACATTCAAAGCATTCATTATGTACGTGCAAAAAACCCAGGATTTTTTTTTATTTGGGGGCAAATAAATAATCTATAATATTTTTCATATAAAATAATTTAAACTTTTACAAATACATAATATTATCATAAAAATAACTCAAATATCTATTGTGTTTGCAAATTATAATTGTTCTATACACAACTTTGTATTTTAAAAATGATGTAGAAGATTTTATTGTCAATTCTATAAAAAATTTAAAAGGTAAAATTAATATCAATTAGTTTTTTTTATCTCTTATGTAAAAAATTTCTCACGTGATAATTTTTTTTTTATGTGGGGGAAATATATTAATATAAAAACAATACTAACACACATTTTTGTAATTTTTAATACAAAATCAGGAGTGCGTAATTGGCTTTTTCCTTCTGAAAAAAAAATGTACTTATTTTACCTGCCATTATTGTGGTCGCTTTTTACCATTGAGGTAATTTATAAAAAAAAGGTGGGGAGGGGAAGAAAAGGTTGATCAAAAGCGTATTCTACAACGCTTGGACATTGAAGTTTGTACCAACTAACATTGCTAATTCTGTTTTTCACTATCTACCGTTATTCTCTATGCACAAAAATTACAATATTACTAAAAAGAATAACTAACTCTCGCACGTGCAAGACAGCGCATGCACGTGTGTTAGAATTCCGTTAAAGAAACATTCTTCTTAAACCTACACGACGGCGATGGCGACGGCGACGGCGAAGCCGGCAACGATCTTCGACTCTGAAAGTAATCCCTAATATTCAAGCCACGATTCCCGGCCGAAATCATCTCTAACGACTCGGCGGTGCCGTCGTCTCGAGACGGAATGAACGGCGGCCGCACCACCTCCGTCAAAAGCTCCCACTGCACCCCTCGGAAGAATTCATGCTCCTTGATTTCATCAGCGCCGCGCGTGTAGCCCAACCGCCTCGTCGGATCCTTCTTCAGTAGCTTCTCGATAAGGTCCGTCAGCGCGGTTCTCTTCCCGACGAACTCCGGCGACTTCACGAGGACGTTGCGGAACGTTTCCTTGCGATTCTTGCCTTTGAACGGCGTGGTACCGTAGAGCATTTCGTAGATGAGGATTCCGAGGGCCCACCAATCGACCGCGAACTCGTGACCGTCGCCTCGGACGACCTCCGGCGAGACGTATTCCTCGGTGCCGACGAACGAGTTGGAGCGTTCGCCGTTGGAGAAACTCAGTTTTCGTCGACTCACCGGGCTGACTCGCGCGGACTTGGTCTTCTTGAGGGCGTTGAAGTTGGCGTGCCTACGAGTCCCTTCGAGGGGAAGATGAGGGATCCAGCGGGAGAAGTTGCGGCGGTGTTTGCGGCGGGGTTCTGGGAGTTTGAGATTGGGGTCGGGGATCAAAGGAAGGAGGGGTTTAGGTTTGAGGGTGAGTTTGCGGGAGAGGTCGAAATCGGTGAGGGTGACGTGGCCGGTGTTTTGGACGAGGACATTTTCGGGTTTAAGGTCGCGGTATGCGATGCCCATGGAATGGAGGTGGTCGAGCGCGCAGATGATTTCCGCTACGTAGAAGCGGATGACGGCGGGGGAGAAGGTGCGGTCGGTTTGGCGGTAGCGGAGGACGTTGAGGTCGCCGCCGGGGCAGTAGGGTAGGGCCCACGCTAATAACTGTGGGGACTCGAATGTTCCCATGAGAGAAGGGAGGAAGGGGTGCGAGAGGGTTGAGAGGACTTGGATTTCCCAACGCGCTCGGCGTTCCGCGTCGAGCTTCGCGTGGAGGCACGTTTTGTCCACCACTTTCAACGCGAAGTGGGACTTGGTGGTTGTGTCGTGGACGAGGAAGACAGTCCCCATGGCACCTTTTCCTAGGACTTTGAGGGCTTTGAGGTTGTCCAGGTCCAGCTCCTGCGATGGGGGAGGAGCTGTTGTCGCTGAATCCATTTAGCGCGGATGAGAGAGGATTAGAGATTAATGGTTCCCGTTCTGAATTCAATTCGGAGCTTTCACTTTTATAGATACCCTATTCTTTTCTTTCTGTTATGCTTTTTTTTTTTTTTTCTTTTTATTATTTTATTCCCTCTTCTTACTCACACTCTTACTCCATTTCATCACCATCTTATTCATCTCGCCTTAACTTTATCCTCACCAAAACACTATTCTATTTTTAACCTTTTACTTCTGCTCTGTTGTAAAATGGTTCTGTTCAACTCAACTTTTTCCTTTTATCGTTTTTTTCTTTCCTCACATTTGTTGTCTCTTTGGTTGTTTTATACATTATCTTGAAATGTACGTGTCTTTGATAAGTGCATGAAAGTCAAGTAAAACACGCAAAAATATACGTTTAAATCAACAAAAAAAGACAATGTCAAATAATTGTTTTTTTATTGAAAAGTATTTTGATAATATGTTCTACAAGACAACACTGGTTTCGTGCAGATGAGATGAGGAAATCACTTCAATAATACTCAAGGGCCTTGCGTTCTTTTAAACAAAATTTAGGGTGGCATGGCATCTACGTAACATAATTCAGATGCGTCTAAATTCATTTATTACCATTATATTAACATGCTATACGTCTTAATTAGAATAATAATAATAATAATAATAATGACAATAGTAGAAATAAAATATAAAAAGAAAACGAAAATAAGATATGTTGACTTATCTTAAGACGATAATGAACTCAACGTGTAAAGCAATTCAAACACACTTTTGATGGACTCAATACATAAAGCAATTCAAAATATTCATTATGTTTCTTAACTTGAAACTCCAAGAGGAAGAGATAGAAAAGAAGAAGATCAAGAAAAATTGATTGATTCATGGGTTTTATATATATACTCTCTCGATTTTTTTAATCCCAAGACCCCTTTTTCATGATATGTGATATCTTTTATTAGGGAGAAGAGAGTGTTTTACCCTATGGTGAGATTTCTTAGGTTAAGCAAAAACTTTTAGTGTGGTTAGACAGTTTATTTTCAAGATAGAGGTTACTTTGGTCTATAATTTTAGGTCTTTCTCTTAATTATTCCCATTATGCAAAAATTATATCAATTGATTATGTCTAACTTAGTTAAGATATGGCAAACTTTTTATGAGTACTAAATAAAAAATAGAGTTCATCAACTTAATTAAGACATGACAAATTAATTTTAACAATTACCAGACACTAATTGTTAAGTTCAAGATAACGAATCCTAGAACCGAATTATTAGAATGAAAAAAATTATAATCCACATAGTACATTGCAAAGGTGTAAAATACTAATTAAAGATAAAATGAGGCTCTTCAATAGTTGAATAAAAAACCATTTAATTTTTAATACGAGTAGACGATGAAGAGAAGAAAAAACAAAAACAGAAGATACATTTTCGAAACTTGTGAAACAGAGAAAATGTTTTTAATGGTAACAATAAATCAACAAAGTTTAAGAAAAAAAAAAAAAAAACAAGCATGAGTGTATAATGAGGAGGCATAGAGTGATTCATTTGTAGAAATGAAAGGAAGGAAGGGGCACACGTGCAAGACAAAAATAAAAAGACGCATAGAGCCAAACAAAAATGATAAACACATATTGGTGTTACGATTATCACATGAGGGCTCCCATAATCTAAGGGGAACGTGCATCCAATATCATTTTCACTACAATTTCTTCCCTTATAATAAATAAAACACCATTTATATATTATTCTCTCTAAAACTAAAACAAAAACATTTTGCGATCATAATGTTAAAGATTAATTATTATATTACCAAATTACACCTTTCAATTATTTGATTCCCATGTGTTACTAAAGTAACAAATGAATTTTTTGCAATGATTTTAGGGCTTAGTGCTATAAAATACATTGGTGCAACTATACGGCTAGGAATTCATTGTTTTGTCTTTATTGTCGCCGTTTTCATACCTTATTTCGATTTTTTATATTCCTTATATGTATAAACGAGCTACTTGTGCATCACGTTAAGTTAGAAAAATAAAATATTTTAGGGTTGAATATTTTGTAAGTGAAGAGTTGGAAGTGGAAAATATAATTTTTGAGATAAATTTAAATTTTACTTTGTTTGTAGTGATTAAAAGACAACAACGTCAATGGAGTTTCACGTATTCGATATTTCATTAGTTAGAATTTACGTGACAACTGGTATTCACAATTCCAAACTGGTGATGTTCATAATCCGTTAGGTGGTTTCTGAATTGGTGATGGCTTTGTCAAAAGTGTGGGCTTTATGCCAACATAAAAGATAAATTAAAATTAAACTGTTGTTAAATAAAATAGAAATTAATATTTTGTAGACAAGTGGAGGACATAATCATCATGCTTCCTTTGACTTAACAATTGCCAAGCTTTTGATTCCCAAATTTTTCACTTCAAATTGTGGGTTTTAGAAATTGGGTTTCTTTTCTACGATTTATGCTTTTTAAGTTCTACGGATATTTTTAACTATTATATTGAAATATTTAAATTATGAAAAAACTATTTACAGTACTACCTTTTACTTTAGTGTCTCAAAATTAACTTACTTTTCCTATGATTTATATTTTTCAAGTTTATCATGTATTTGAACATTACATAGAAATGTTTAAAGGAACCATTTATGAATATAATTTAAAAAATATTTTTAAAATAAATAAAAAATACTTCATATATGCTTCTTTTATACATGTGTCATATTTTTTTAATAATATTTATTATTAAGACTATCAAAACAAATGATCGATCATACTAAAATTTATCAATTAAATACGAAAATTTATGATCCAATTTAATATATATTTTAAAATGAAAAATATTTTTTTACCTAATTTACTCTTATATTAAACTTTCAAATCAACGAAATTAAAAAAAAAACAATTTATTCATAGCAAAATAATTTGTCCTCAAAACTTATGAAAAAATAACTTAGAATATACAATTTTCTGTATAATAAATATATATATATATATATATATATATATATATATATATTAAAATATTTTTTTATTTTAAAAATTTTTATTTTATAAAATTGATTACTTCATTTTTTATGTGAATATGATAAGGGTTAGATCAAGGGAAACAAATGAAGCTCTTCAACAAGTATTGTTGGTTGACCAAATTGTGTTTTGCATTAATCAATTAATGGACTTTAGTTAGTTTTATTGCAAGTTGTAATAAGGGCCCAATTGAAAATTTAGTTATCAGTCTTTAGGAGACCAAGATAGTGCATAGTTGATTGACTTTTAGATGCCACAATTTCAGTTACAATCAATCATTAAGTAGTTTTCAATTCCTAGGTTAATAAATCATTATTAACATTTATTTTCCTTTAATAAATATTTGTAACTTTGATGACAAAGTTTCTTTATAAGCTGAATCATTTTTATCAGAAATAACAAGTTGAGTTTTATTTTTAGAAATATTAGAGTTTATCTCTTTTATCCTAATGAGAGTGATTCTCCTAAGTTCTTGAGTGATTCAAGAATATTTGGCTGTATCAAAGGACTTTCACATCCTTTGTGAGTTGCCTTCCTTGGAAAGAGTGGTTCTTTCCTTTCACCTTATCACTAAATTCCTAAATTTCCTACAAGGTTCTAACCTTAAAGATCCTAAATTACCCCTAGTGATTCATATCATTTGGTATCAGAGCCTGGTTTAAGGGTTTAAACATCAAATTAATGGTAGAAGAGGAAAATTACAATCAAGAGAGTATTGGTACAACATTTGGAAGGATTAATGATACGACATAACAATGAGCTTCATGAAAGATTGAACTGGTTGGAGAATAGAAATCCTAAAGACGAAGAAGAAAGGAGAAATAAGAGAATTAATGATGGAGTAGCAAGACCAAATAGGCTTGAAGGAGTCAAGCTTAACATTCCTCCGTTCAAAGGAAAAAGTGATCCGGAGGCATATTTGGAGTGAGAGATGAAAATAGAACATGTTTTCTTATGCAACAATTATGAGGAGACCCAAAAGGTGAGGCTTGCAATAACGGAATTTTTTGACTATGCTCTTATTTGGTGGAACAAGCTACAAAAGGAGAGATATAGAAATGAAGAGTCAATGGTTGATACATGGATTGAGATGAAAAAGATCATGGGGAAGCGGTATGTGCCGGCTAGTTATGCAAGAGACTTGAAATTTAAACTCCAAAAACTTACTCAAGGCAACAAGGGGGTTGAAGAGTATTTCAAATAAATGGATATGCTCATGATTCAAGCAAAGATTGAAGAAGATGAAGAGATAACTATGACCCAATTTATTGGTGGTTTAAATATTGATATATGTGATATTGTTGAGTCGTAGGAGTTTGTTGATATGGAGGATTTACTTCATAAAGTAATTCGAGTGGAGTAACAACTCAAAAGAAAAGAAGTGACTAAGAAGAGTTCTACCAACTTTCGATTTTCAAGTTGGAAGGACAAAAGCAAGAAAGATGAGACTGTTACTTCTAGTAGTTTCATACCTATTCCTACAAAGACTCATTTAAAATATGAAGAACAACCCTCTACAAAAAGTAGAGATGTAAAGTGTTTCAAGTGTCAAGGTCTAGGACACTATGCTTATGAGTGTCCTAACATAAAGACCATGGTTCTTAGAGAGACAGAATATATAAGTGAATCTGAGGTTGAAGAGGGAGAAAAGAGTGAAGACATTGAGGAGGAGATTCCAAAGGGATATTTATTGATGATTAGGCGATTATTTGATAGTCAATTGAAACCTATGGAAGAAAGTCAAAGAAAAAATATATTTCACACTAGATGTTTAATCAATGACAAGGTGTGCATGATGATCATAGATGGAGGTAGTTGCACCAATATGGCTAGTGCTAGATTAGTATCAAAGCTAAATTTAGCTACCAAACCACATCTTAGGCCATATAAACTTCAATGGCTTAGTAAGGATGGAGAGTTCCAAGTGAGACAACAAGTTGAAGTGGACATTTGCATTGGAAAATACAATGATAAGGTGCTTTGTGATATTATTCCTATGGAAGTCAGTCACTTACTTTTGGGGAGACCATGACAATTTGATAAAAGAGTTAATCATAACGGGTTCACCAACAAGATTTCTTTCATGCACCAAGACAAGAAGATTGTACTCAAACCTTTGAGTCCAAAAGAAGTGTGTGAGGATAAAAAGAAAATGAGAGAAAAATTTCTTCAAGAAAAGAAAGAGAAAGAAAGCGTTAGTGAAACACTTGAGAGGAAAAAGAGTGATCAAAAGAAGAGTGAAATACTTGAAGTGAGGGAAAACTATTTAGCCATAAAAAGTGAGTATAATGTTAATTTTACATTCAATTTGTCAGACTTATCTCTTTTTTACGTAGATGGCGAATCCGATTTGAGGACAAATCCTTTTCAAGATGGAGAGAATGATGTGAACATGACATATGATAAGGGCTAGAACAAGGGAAATAAATGAAGCTCTTCAACAAGTATTGTTGGTTGACCAAATTGTGTTTTGGACTTGTTGGTTGACCAAATCGTGTTTTAGATTAATCAATTAATGAGCTTTAATTTAGTTTTATTGCAAGTTGTAATAAGGGCCCAATTGAAAATTTAGTTATGAGTCTTTGGGAGATCAAGAAGGTGCATAACTAATTGACTTTTGGATGCCACAATTTCAGTTACAATCAATCATTAAGTAGTTTTCAATTCCTAGGTTAATAAATCATTATTAACATTTATTTTTCTTTAATGAATATTTATAACTCTGATGATAAAACTTCTTTATAAGTTGAACCATTTTTATCAGAAATAACAAGTTGAGTTTTATTTTTAGAAATATTAGAGTTTATCTCTTTTATCCTAGTGAGAGTGATTCTCCTAAAGTTCTTGAGTGATTCAAGAATATTTGGTTGTATCAAAGGACTTTCACATCCTTTGTGAGTTGTCTTCCTTGAAAAAAGTGATTATTTCCTTTCACCTTATCACTAAATTTCCTACAAGGTTCTAACCTTAAAGATCCTAAATTACCCCTTGTGATTCATATCAATTTTAATAATTGATCTTAACTTAGCCTATGTAAATCTTTTATGAAAATAATTTTTAATTATACTTTTTTTAACTTAACTTATTTTTTAAGTTTTTTTTTATTTAGTTCATCATTCCATAAAAAAATAATTAATCAAATTAGAAATAAATCCTGTCACATTTTCTTTAGTTAAAAACTTTCTGGCAATATTTTCTTATGAAAAGTTCTGACATAATAATAGAGAATTAAAAATTTATTTTTTAAAAGAAAAAAGTTTATTAATTAGTTTAACTACTTAACATATATATATATATATATATATATATATATATAATGTTATTTTATGAAATAAATTAGTACTTATTTATTTAGTTTCATTTTTAATTTTAAAAAAATAAAGATTAATTAATTTTGAATTTAAAAAAAATGAAAATAATGTAATAACTCAATTTCTAATTTATAATTATTAAATGAGTAATTTAATGTAATTATTAATAAAAAATTCATACCAATTAATAAAACATAAAAACTAAAATAAAAAATAATTTGTAAACTAAAAAATTAAAAGCTGAAAATTATTTTTAAAAATAATAAACAAACAAACCCTTAATTCTTTTCGTGAGTAGAAATTTTTTTAAAATTACGCTAACTATTTGATTTAAAAATATGTTTTTAGCATGTGAATATGTGATGATCTATGTATATTTTATAACAAGGTCAAGTAAATTTTATTTAAAAACAAATAATCTATGTTATAAACCAAATTAATATTGTTAAAGAGAGAATGAATAATATTAATATTTAACCCATCAAAATTAAATGAAACAAGACAAATGAGTGGAGTAATAAAGAAGCTCAACTGATCATTTTATTATTCATAATGAATTACATTACACAAAGAATATAAAATGAATTGATTAACTGTAAAAAAATATTCATTTTATAAATAATTATGAAGTACTCTTTTTGGTTAAATATGTTTGGTGAAAATTCTTTCGTACCTACTAGTGGTAATCACGTGTAAATCTTGAGGGATTGATGAATCTATTATTGTAATGCCTATAAATCTTGGATATATCTCAGGAATCTTTTGATGTCGTATTGAATAATGATAATTAAGGTGTTTATGTATCAGAAAGTGGCTTGTATTATTACAAAGTAGCATCGTTTGATTGATAGGGATAGCGTCTTAGAGTCCTAGCCACTTTCTTTACCTATTCATTAATTAAGACCTTTACATTATCTTGAAGAATTAAATTAACTATAATTATTAATTACTTTTCTTGTCCTCAATCGTATTTAAAATTAGTTTATCAATCAGTATATAAACAATTTAAAAACAAGCCACCATATGATATATATATATATATATATATATATATATATATATATATATATATATATATATATAAATTTTATATAGTTTTTTGGATTTTCTATTTAAGTAAAGCTGTTGGGTTAGATTAAAGTAAAACTGGTGGCTTTTGGTTTGTTTATTAGAAAGCTATCCAAGTTGTCATGTGATGTTGTAGGGCAATTTGTGGGAGCTTTTAGCAATTAACCAAATGCTATTTAATTAAAGTTGGAAATTAAACAATACTATAATCAATACATAAAACAAACTAGTTGAGTCATGTAGGTTAAAATTAAGAATAATTTATATATATTATCTCTTATTGTAATATTTATTTTTTAATAATAAAATAATGATGAATTAAACTTACAAAATAAATAATATTCGAATGTTATAAAAATTCTAATAATGTTATACTAACAAACATAAATTCAAGACAATTTTTTTCATGACAAAAATTATAAATACATGTTGCGTGAGATAAAAAAAACTGGTTACCTAAGACATATAAGACTTAGGTTAGGTGCTACAAGTATGCAACCTAAGGAACGAGGTCTTTGGAAAAGAACCCCACAACTAAAACCCCATACAATACAACTTTAGGTTACATGAGAGATGTTTGTATACTATTTTATTTTTGACCTATCTTTTGAGCTCATATATGTTGGAGACACAATAACCCCACTCCAAATTTTGAAACATAACTTTACATTACCTTTGAAGTTTCACCATATGCTTTCGTGTCGGTCATGATTCGCAGGGAGAAAATATAAGCTTCCACCTAAGCTCAAGTAAAAAGAAGAAAAAGAAAGAAAGATAAAAAAATGAACTGGTAGTAATTATATTCCTCCACCCATGTCAATGTTTGGAACATATGTGTACTTTAAAGAGAAAAGCTCTTAACACTTTGTTGATGCCATTGTCGGCCATGATCCAACCACCCAAAAGAAACCCTTTAGGAAATAAATTCATGGATCCATGTGTTCATTTTAAATTCAATATAGTTGCTAAAAATTACTGTGTTGGGTCCAGCTACTTAGGTGGAAGAATGAAAAATACTATTTTTACTATTCATCAAACAGTTTCACCTACTTTTCTACTGATACAACAAGCTCAACTAAGCATTTGTATAACATTAAGCGTAATGGCTTTGCTTTGGGTACGCACAAATTGATGTCTATCCGAAATATGTGGGACAAACATTCATGCATGTGTAGTAGTCATCCACATTCAATGGCTTTAATGATCATCACAATATACATTTAATAAGATCTTATAATTAAGAAGGAAAATTTGATTTCTTACTGAAGCTGGTACATGACTTGGATATGGTGGTGACTTATCTCTACCAAGCTTTTCTGCAATGAAGGAAAAGAAAGAGAAGAATAAGGGATAAAATGATAATTTGGTAAGGCCTGCATGCACACGGGTTGTTATCATTGAACCTTAACAGCATTTAAGTTTTTGTATATTTTTCTTTCACAACCAATTATGACCTGTGGATAAATAATGTAGCAGGACCAATTAGTGGGTCTTATGATTTTGTATCATTTGTCAGAAAAAGAAAAGGGTGACAGAAGTGAGTTATTTTAGAATGATGTTGATGATCTGCATTTTCTAAGTGATATACATGGTTGCATCCACCTGGAAGCCTCACCTGCATTTCATCATGGAGAAGATACAAAGCAAGGTTTTTCTCTTTATACGTTGTCATACACCATAGCCGCATATTGTTGAAGTTTTCATTTTGTGTTCAGCTTTCTTTTATATATTCTCTGGGCTCAGGCTCTTTATTTCTGTTCGCATGCATTTGATGCCATAAAATTTCAAATATACTATCATTGCATATATAGTAGTTGTACATTTTTCAAACTAAACTCTGCAAGTTTTTGTAATCAAATTGGATAATTATCAATATCTTGCTATAAAATTGAGTTATAAATTCTTTAACTAAAATTAAGTTTTCTGTTGAATGAACAAAACAAACTAGGTTAAATATTTTTTCATTTTACGTGAATGACTCGATTTCTAAAATATTACAGAAGAGGGTTAAGTCATTGCAGGATTTTGTGATGCAAGATAGTATGAGAAATTCATAGTTATATCATTCATTTTTATATAATGAATATTTTTTGACTAGCTGGTTGATCCATTTTTTAAGTGAATGGGAGTAGTTTTAAGTATTTATAATTTTTCTCTTTGCACGTTACGATCAGGAAGAAAATATGAACTTGTATAGATTAACAATCTTCATTTTGAATTAGGTAGAATTGAAATTCATACTGTTTATAAATAAATATAACAAATTTTATATAAAAAATTGTTGGGGGGTTGGCCATTAATTAGTCCGGTTTTTAGGAGGACAGACGGTGATTATGACATGTGATCTGTCCTGACAACGGAGAATTAGCCTAATTTATCTCGTTTTTAGCATAATAAAGGTGTGGCAAACTAAAACGGCTTTCTATAATGAAGTTAATTGAGACAGCCAACACAAGACAAAGAAGTGAAAGATAAAAGTGAAATGGAAGATCAAGCGAAAATAGGACATCATTTTAAAGAGGGAAAATGAAAAATTCATTTAGCCAAGAGAAAGGAAAAACATAAGGGAGAGTATAAATATATAAAATTTGAATGCGGTTTTATTAAAACGGCTGTTAACTTAACGGAAGTTTTCAGAACGTCATTAGAAATAAATATTATATTAAGAAACAAATCTTATATATATTATGTCAATATTTATTTTTATTATGAGATTTTTAATTTTAGGATAATCACCTTAAATCTGGTTCAAATGTAGTACTAGTGAGTTTGGTGATATTGTTTTACATGTATTTTTTATTTATATATATTATTTTTTTATTATAATATCTAAATACATTCTTTTAACCTTTTAATTAATGTACTCATTTTGTTTCTTATTATAATTTTTGTTTAGTATTATAATCCTTTATTATATAATTTATTTTTATTATTCTTTATTTTTTTTATTGATATTTTCAGATTTGATTTCTATTTTGGAGTTGGTCAGTTTTTTTTATGTTATATACATACACTAATTTTTTGTATATATATATATATATATATATATATATATATATATTTGTTATTATAATATTTGCATGCATTATTGTTTCCAAAATTATTCTTCTAATATTTTCAATATGTCCTTTATCGATGTACCCTTTATGCGGTATACAAATAAAAATGGTGAAGATAATGACGATAATAGAGAAACATTCAAACCCTTTGGCATATATATGGTCCTAAGCATGCTACACCATCATAATAAGACCAGTCACTTAAATCCAAACCTGAAATTAGAAAGTCACCATTAAATATTTTGTGATTTATTTTTTTCAACAATATTTGTAATTTTATTATTTTCTAATTAGTATATTTCTTAATCAAGATTTTATTATTTACATAAATTTATTTAAGTAATAACTCATGACACACTCATCAATAACCTATGAAACATTGATGAACAAACTATGATACATTACTAAATGTGCCAAAATTTAGGAATATGTCCACCCATGTGTCATGATCAATAAATAACCTATGTCACACTAATCAATGCTAATGTAACGTGGTTTCACTCTTCTGCATCCATTATTGTATGACTTGTCCAAATTCAATTATTCTTTAATACTTATGAATAATATTTACTACAACATAGGAATCTAACCACCATTATCCAATGTATCATGTCTCAACTATTTCATTTTAAATTTGGTCCATAAATTATAATTATGAATGGTAAAATGGGCTAGGCAAGTCGACCTCCCAATCCACCTACAAAGTAGTAGAATGGGTGATTTTTTCAAATCTAGCATCCAATTGAAGTAAATATACGTGGATAGCATATTGTACCTATTATTTATCTGAAGAGCACATTTTTACTAGAAATTGTTAAAAATTAATAAATTTTTTAAAATATAACAATATTTATTAAATATAAATATCTATTATAGAATTTTATTTTATATATATATATGAAATAAAAATAAATACAATTTTTATATAAAATAAAAATATATTTATATAATTATATTATTAAAATAATTTTATAAATATAGTAAATACAAATATATTTAAATAATTATTTATATTTTTATAAATAAAATAAAATTTAATAAATATATATATTTCTATATTTTTAGATAACATTTTTTATATAAATAAATTATATATATTATTTAAATATATTTTTAATATAAAATAATTGTAGTAAGTAAAAATAATATTTTTTATAAAAATATGATAAATACATTTTTATCAATATAATATAAAATAATTTTAATATAAAATTATGTATAAATATTTCATTATATTTTAATATATTTTTATAAATATGATAAACACAAATTTGTATTTTGTTATATACATTATAACTTTATTAAATATAATATATAATAAATATAAATATATAATTTTATATATAATAAAAATATATTATATAATTATATGTTTAATATATTTATATATTTATAAATATTATTTAAATATACTTATATAATATTTATATATGATAATATAATACTTACTACAATTATTTTGTATTAAAAATATATTTAAATAATATATATAATTTATTTATATAAAAAATGTTATCTAAAAAGATATAATATATATATATATATATATTTATTTATTTATTAAATTTTATTTTAAATATATTAAATATATTTGTATTTACTATATTTATAAAAATATTTTAATAATATAATTATATAAATATATTTTTATTTTATATAAAATTTATATTTATTTTTATTTCATATATATGTATATATATGAAATAAAATTCTATAATATATATTTATATTTAATAAATATTAGTATATTTTAAAAAATTTATTAATTTTTAACATTTTTCAGTAAAAGTGTGTTATTCAAGTAAATAATAGGTACATTATGCTATTAACGTATATTTATTTCAATTGGATGCTAGATTGGAAAAAAGATCGGAACGGTTGGTGATTTTAATCCGTCAGTCCGTTTTGGCGCTTTCCATTTAGTTTGCCAATTTGACAGGACAAGATAGACTAATTCGTTGGCCCGCTATAAAAAATATTTATATATTAAAATAAAATAAAAAAAATATAATTTAAAATATTATATTTTTTATGTTATGTTATTAAAATATGTCAATATACTATAATATTATAATTTAAATTATAAAATTAATTAATTAAATTTAAATTATTGATTATAATTAATTATTTTGACACAAAAATATAATATTTTTTAATTTATCTAATAAAAATATTAATTAATAAATAAAAATTTAAATTATTCATATAATTAAAAATATATTTTTTTTAAAATACATATAACAAATTTTATATAAAAACAATTATTAGCGGATCGAGATTTATGATTCGTCCCGACTATGGTGGGTCAACCCAGCTTCGCTTCATTTTTTGAAAAAGAGATGCGGTAGATTGACTCATTTTGTCATCCCTAATTACATGAGCTCTTTATATTGAATAGGGATGGCAAAACGGGCTAGGCTCGGTGGGCCGGCTCGCAGCCCGCCATAATATGGCGGGCGGGTTGGTGTTTTCACCACGAATATGGCGGGCGGGTTGGTGTTTTCACCTGCCAGCTTCGGCCCCACCAAGCTCGCTAACCCGTCGAGCCAACCGCAGGACTGGGCGGGCCGGCCGCGCCCGCCTAATTAATAAAAAACTAATTTTTTATTATAATAAAATTAATTATAAAGATAATATATAAAGTTAAAAATTTTAAAAAGAGAATTAAAAAAGTTTCATTCTCACATAAAATATTCTCCTTCTTGAAATATAACCTTATCTCCTGTTCTCCTTATTTATCCTAAGCACTGATTATATTTATCCTTATTACTTGAATTAAAGGTATAAGAATTACTCAACAAAAAATAATATGAAGTTTTATCAAATAAAAAAGATATAGGTATTTGAATTTTTCAATATAAAAAATATAAATTTTATAAGTTTAACGTTATTTATATATATATATATATATATATATATATATATATATGTTATTATTTATTATTGTTCTAAATTATAATTTCTTAAAATAATGTATATATATATATATATATATATATAATTATTGTTCTAAATTATTATTGTTCTAAATTTAACGTTATTATTTATTATTGTTCTTAAATTATAATTTGTTATTATTGTTCTAAATTATAATTTATATATATATATATATATATATATATATTGAATTATTGACAAACAAATAATAATCTTATTATTAAATTTATTAAAAAAAATTATTTTTTCTAAATTATGGCGAGCTAGCCACTCACCCGCTTTAGCAGGCCAAAGGCGGGACGGTCAAAACGCAGGCTGACTCGTTTTGTCATCCCTAATATTGAAGCTCTCATTAAAATCATATTCACCTATCTTGTTTCTACTTAATTAATTTTATTTATGACCTATATTCTTATTATGGAGGAATCACTACAAGAAAAATTAAATCAACCCCTACCTCTTTTTATATTATATTTTAAAGTTTTTATTTATATTTATTTCCGGATATTTTTTAGAAGTTTGACTTATTAAAGTATTTAGTTTGTCATTGTAAGGATTCGAACCCGATACCTTAGAGTTGGAGGCTGAAACTCCAACCATCGAGCTACTAAGATTTTTTAATAATAACTTACAAATAAATTATATTTATATACAAATAAATGTATATCCATATAAATATAAAATGTATAAATAAAAATATATTTATATATTTTAATATATATTTAAATATTGATATATTTATACATTGATATATTTATATATTTATATATTTATATATTGATATATTTATATCTTTATATTTTGACATATATTTATATCTTTCCATATTTATATATAAAGATATTAGTTTTGTATACAAATAATATTATAATATAGTATATTATACTATTAGTATAGTATACAAATTATATATTAGTATAGTATAGTATACAAATTATTAATTTTATAATTTATATACAATGAAAATAATATAATGGTATATTAGTATAGTATATTTATATTCTAATTTTTAATTAAATTAAAATTATGCAAATAATGTATAATAATATATGAGGGGATAATAAATTTAATCCAATTACTTTTATAAATATATAAATATAAAATCTATAAAATATTAAAAATGATATTATATTTTTAAAAACAAATATTAGAAAAAGGTTTAAAAACATATATAAATTATATTTATATGTCCAAAATATTAAAGATATCCAAATTTAAAAAAATACTAAAAAATATTAAAAATTATACTTTAAATTGATGAAAATATTTAAAAAAAGTTATATTTATTAAAGTATTAAAAAATATTTTGTAATATATAAATTAAAAAAATTATTAGTTTTGTAATTTATACACAATAAAAATAAATTACAAATATTATAACTTAATGGTATATTAATATAATATAATATATTTGTATTCTAATTTTTAATTAAACTAAAATTACGCTAATAATGTATAATAATATATGAGGGGATAATATTGATATATTTATATATATATATATATATATATATATATTAATATATTTATATATTTAAATATTTAAATATTTATATTTTGATATATTTATATATTTATTTATATCCTTATACATTTATATCTTTATATATTTATATATTTAAAAAAAAATAAAAAATTTAAATATTAAATTTTAAAAATAATATTATATTTTTAAAAATAAATATTAGAAAAAGATTTAAAAATATATATAAATTATATTTACATGTACAAAATATTAAAGATATATATTTATATCTTTACATATTTATATATTTATATCTTTATATTTTATATCTTTATATCTTTACATATATTTATATCTTTATATCTTTCCATATATTTATATATTTATATCTTTATATATTTATATCTTTATATATATATATATTTATATCTTTATATATATATAAATATAAATATATTTATATATTTTAATATATATTTAAATATTGATATATTGACATATTTATATATTTATATATTTATATATTTATATTTTTATATATTTATATATTTATATATTTATATATTTATATATTTATATATTTATATATTTATATATTTATATATTGATATATTTATATATTTATATATTTATATATTTATTTATATCTTTATATATTTATATCTTTATATCTTTATATATTTATATATTTATATATTTAAGAAAAAATTAAAATATTAAATTTTAAAATAATATTTTATTTTAAAAAAATAATATTAGAAAAAGGTTTACAAATATATATAAATTATATTTACATATACAAAATATTAAAGATATATATTTATATCTTTATATTTTTACATATATTTATATCTTTATATTTTTACATATATTTATATCTTTCCATATTTATATATTTATATATAAAGATATAAAGAAATTAGTTTTGTATACAAATAATATTATAATATAGTATATTATACTATTAGTATAGTATACAAATAATATATTAGTATAGTATAGTATACAAATTATTAATTTTGTAATTTATATACAATGAAAATAATATAATGGTATATTAGTATAGTATAGTATACTTGTATTCTAATTTTTAATTAAACTAAAATTACGCTAATAATGTATAATAATGTATGAGGGGATAATAAATTTAATCCAATTACTTTTATAAATATGTAAATATAAAATCTAAAAAATATTAAGAATGATATTATATTTTAAAAACAAATATTAGAAAAAGGTTTAAAAACATGTATAAATTATATTTATATGTCCAAAATATTAAAGATATCCACATTTAAAAAAATACTAAAAAATATTAAAAGTTATACTTTAAATTAATGAAAATATTTAAAAAAAGTTATATTTATTAAAGTATTAAAAAATATTTTGTAATATATAAGTTAAAAAAATTATCATTAAAATTTTTAAAAATTATTAATTTTGTAATTTATATACAATGAAAATAATATAATGGTATATTAGTATAGTATAGCATATTTGTATTCTAATTTTTAATTAAACTAAAATTACGCTAATAATGTATAATAATATATGAGGGGATAATAAATTTAATCCAATTATATATATATATATATATATATATATATATATATCCTTTTTTAACTTTTTTTTTCTTTTTAAACTTCTCACATTCTACGTTGTTTTTAAGCTCTATCATTTTTACTATATTATAATAATACATAAAATTTAAAAATTAAACTAAAAAAAGTAAGTTTAAATTTATAAAAAAATACATTACTAAAAGTATCATATTATATTAAGATTTTCATTATTTTCGTTAATTATAAATTTAAATGTGTTTCATAAATAAAATTATAAATTTAAATGTATTTCCACTTTTGATCCATCATAAATAAAAATAAATAGTCTCTTATAAATGTTGTTCTATTTTAATCCATCATTAAATTTGTTTTATATACTGAATTTGATGACTTATCATATTATTAAAAATTTGGATGAAATAATTATGTATAATACTTTTTTAGTATATTATGTTTTTAAATTTGTTAATAGAGAAAAAGTTTCAGAATTCAAAATGTTAAATACTTTTAAATATTAAAATTGACTTTATAAAAAATTAGGAAAAAAATAATTAATCCAAAAATATAATAATGATAAAAATATTATAAAAAAGAGTTCAAAAATGTATTATAATATTTTTAGTTTTAGTTTAATTATATTTTTAATTCTCAAAGTAGAAAAATATATTGTAATTATTTTAATTTAATAAAATATAATTTAGAATTTTAATACTAAAATTAAAATATTAAATAATAATAAATTTAATTCTTTAAATTTAGTATTTAGAAACTAAAATTATATTTTCTCTCTTTTAAAAAATTAAAATAAATATTTAAAAATAAAAATAAAAACTAGTATTATCTTAAATTTATTAAAAGTATAATTAAATCTCTATTTTCTTTTGCAATTTTAGAATTTTTTTAATGAAAATCCAATATATGAAAAAGTTAAAATTTTAAAAAGGCACAACCTTAACTATGTTGAATATAAATTTAAATATATTTTTCATTTATTTAAATATGGTTTATTTTTAGTATTTATAAAATATATTAATTATAAATTTTTAATCTTTTTTATTAATTATGTTAAAAATGAAAAATATTAATTAGTATACTTAAACTAAAAAATATTTTAACTAAAGATAAATATATTTCTATAAATAGTTTAATTAAATAATATATTTATTATCTAATGTATATTGATATAATTTTTTTTGGTATATCAATTATATGACAACAATCATGATTAAGTAATTAATAATAATAAAGCAATAAATTTAAAAATTAGATTAAAAATAAAGTATTATAAAATAAAATTGTAATTTTTTAATTAATTAAGTTAATGAGGAATTAAAATGTGATAATTTGATGTGTTTAATTTTGTTAATATAAATTTTTAAAATATAATTTAATTTCAATTGAAATTTTCAATTGAAAAATAAATTAAAGAATATTTGTTATTAAACTTTTCTTAAACAATGTATTGAATAGTTAATATCACTCTAGTCTTAATTTATTACAATTTAAATTTTTAATAAATTTGATTTATTTTTAATAATATTTTTATTTTAGTAATTTAAAATTAAAGTTAATCTTCATTTTGTTAATATTGAGACCAAAGTTTATTTTTAAAGTATATTTTAAAAATTAAATTATTTTTAAAAAATAAATTACTTTTAAAAAATAAATTGTAAAAAATATACTAAAACAATTAAAGTATATTTATAAAAAAATAAATTTAAATATAATAAAAAAATAATATTCATTAGCGACCGATTTTAATTCGGTCGCTATTTTCTCATTACCGACCGATTTTAATTCGGTCACTATTTCAATTTGTGATTCAGTCGCTAAATCAGTCGCTAAATGATTTTTTTATTTTAGTATGGAATAGCCACCGATTTAGCGACTGAAATTTTGCGACGCAAACTATTGGTCGCTATTTCGGTCGCTAAATAAAAAAGTGAAACCAAATCATATTTTTGTGGCTAAATCGGGCGCTAAATTGCGACTGAATTAACTCGGTCGCTAATTGCGACCGAATTAAAGTGATCGCTAAATTGGTTGTTAATTGCGACTGAATTAAATCGGTCACTAATTGCGACTAAAATTAAATCGGTCACTAATTTCAGTTGCTAAATGTGTTTTTTCTTGTAGTGAATGTATCATTACAAATACCAAAAATCTTGATAACTCCTATCTTATATAGTTGTAAACTGTCAAATCATTTGTTATATATATATATATATATATATATATATATATATATATTTTTTTTTTAATGTGATTCTCCTATACAGTTTAGAATTTAATATGATTGCATATTAATTGATTTATATGAAAAAATATGCACTACTTTATGGTTTCCTCATCACAAAATATTCAATAAATAATTGCAAGTAATAGGTAATGGTTCAAGTATATATGATGTTAACAAAATATTAATTGATGTAATTATAAGTCTTAATTTCATTTCAATATCATGATTGAACTGTATAGTACATTTAAAAGACATGCTAAACAATTATAATGTTTCCAAATCCATCTATTTCTACCTCTTCCTTGAACCATAACAATACTTTCATTAAAACTGTAGTTTAGCATGAGGGTTTTATCCCATGTGTCACCAACATCGAAAGACTTGATAATTGTGATTTTACTTATAGATATTTTGATTCTAAAAGAATAATTATGCATGTTATTTCGTTCAACTATTTGAAAAAAATCATTGAGGAACTATATTAAAGAAACTAAAAATAAGTAACAAAAATTAATTATAGATATCTATTTGCATAAAAAATCAAATTATCATTATAGTAAAATTCAAAACATTCAAAACAGCCATTGATGTGATAAATATAATCAAGTGTTGAAGAAAAAAAACACAAGTTGTTCATCCAAATGCTACATAAGAATAATGGGATAAGATTGAATTGTTTGTCCATATAAAAAATTTGTAAAATTTGAAACCTGTGGAGATGATTCGCCGCATAGAAAACAATTCATAATACACTATATGGATCAGAATGTTCACATTTATTCATATCAAGTATAACCTTAATTATACTTTTTAGTATTCTTAATGATACCTTTGAGTTTCTTTTTCATGTATTGTATATATATTGTTTTTTTTTACCCTTTACTCATACAATAAAATAGTATTTTATTTAGTTGTGTATTATTAATATAATTAATAAATTTATTATTTATATTATACAAAATATACATATAATAATAATAAATTATATATAACAAAAATTAATATATTATATAACAAAATTTAAACTTAAAAAATAATATAATTTAACTTTTTAATAACATTATATATATAACAATAAATAAATAAATTATTAATTTTTTAAATAATATATCTATCTAAAAAAATAATTTAGTTGTAAAAAAAATCGCCTAAATTGTCCTACTTAACATGACTTTAAAGTTATGATTTATAGCACAATTTTATCTTAAAAAAATTGCACTACCTAAAATCGTCTCAAGCTGCACGACTTTTACACAAACGTCGTGCTACTTGTATGACTCAATATTAAAGTAGTGTCATCTTGCACAAATTCAGGTTAAAACAAAAATTGCACAACTTCTTCGTAATAAAATCATGCAACGTAACATGACTTGACCTTCGTAATATTCATGTAAAATGAAAACGTTTTTAATCCAGTTATAAAAGGGTCAAGAATATTATATTAAAAAAAGCTAATTCTATTATTTAATAGACATTTCAACAAACACTATAATATCTAAATAAAATTAATAAATATTTCATATAACAACTAAAAAAATATATGATAACATTTGTTTTGATCTTAAATATATTCATATGAAAACATAGCGCGCGGTATGCATATGTGTCCAATAAGTATAATATCGTTGAAGTCAAATATAGGATAGAGTGTTGATATTCTTACATTGTAAACACACTAAAACAACAATTCAATAATTTATTTTTAGATTTTTATATTATTATTTATCTTTTTTTTCTATTTTCTTTTCATCATTTAGCTAAATTATTATTATTTTAAGATTATTATTTGTATATAAAAATGGTGTCAAAATATGTTTTTTTATATGATATTTATTATTTTTTCACTGTATCATTTATTTGTAGCGTACCTCATTTTAAAGCGATTGCTACTAAAAGAAATTTCTCTTTACTTAGATAAAAAGTTTAAAAAGTAAATTTAAACCTTGTTTTTGTAACGCAGATATTCTCTTATAAGATATATTTTTTTTTTCAATCTTCGAATATTTCTTGACATTTCTACTAAGATATTGTTAGTATATTTTCAAAGACACTCTAACACTTAACATTTAAGTAAAAAAAAAACACACTAATATATAAAGAATATATGTAATAAATGAATAAATATCTTTTATATTTTTGTCTTTTTATGAGCTTCTTCTTTATTGGAGTTTGATAAAGATTCTGTTATCTTTTGTCAATACTTCCTTAGACTTGAGAAAACTAAAGATGATAAAGAATACACGGAAAAAAAAGTTTATTATCTACACCAAAAAATTCGTAGGTAATAGTAAAAGTTCCTGGGTAATGTAATTTTATTTATGAACAATAATTCCGTAGATAAAAGATTATGTATGGATTATAATTTGTAGGTAATGCATTTGCTTAAATAAAATATTTTTATTTAATATAATTTCCTCTCCTTTATATTATATTTTTACATTTTTTTAGAAGTTTGAATTATTATCAGACTAAAAGGAATCAAACTCGAGTACCTTAGAGTTAGAGACTCGATACTCCTACTACTAAGTTACTAAGATATTCCGATAATAACTTACAAATAAATTATATTTATATTTATCCGTGTAAATATATAAATATAAAATATATAAATACAAATATATTTATATATTTATATATTTACATATTTATATATTTGATATAATTATCTTAATTTGATATAATTTACCTACGGATTGTAATCAGTATGTAATTTACCTACAAATAGCAATTTTGTAGATAATGGATAATTACCTACGGATGGTATTATATACGGATAGTAATTTCGTAGGTAATGGAGGACGACATTACTTACGAGACACTAATTACATAGATAATGAATAATATTCACGAATGACATTACCTACGAACGAGTAATTACGTAGGTAATAGATAATTACCCACGCATAACATTACCTGCAAATAGTAATTTCGTAGGTAATGAATAATTTACATAATGATAAAATTCCATAAATAATGTCTATATGTAATGTATATTTTATCTACGAATTTTTATCTCGTAGGTAATATTTTGTAGATAATACCTCTTTTTTTGTAGTGGTATTGAAAAGAAAAACAATAATTTTATTATCTTTGGTTTATATACTCCGACTAGAGATGAAAATTAAACTCATACCCGTGAGGACCGACCCATCCCGTCGAGGGCGGGCAGGGATGAGTAATGCAATTCACACCCAGACCCCTGTCCCCGTCCCCATCCCGACTTTATATTTAAATTTAAATTTTAAAATATTAATATTTTAAAAGTATGTCATCTTTTGTTTCTATTACATATAAGGTCATTTTTTTATATTTCACCATTTTTATTTTTCTTCTACCCACTTTTTAATTTTTTTAATTTTTTTTAATATTTTATATTAATTAATTTATTACATTATTCTCTATTACCTTTCGTTTTTCACATTTTCTTAATCTCTCCCATCAATTTGTTTTTTTTTTAATCTTTTCAACAAATTTGATAAACACAAAGTTAATTTTTTTCTTTATCTTTTTCTAAATATTTTACATAAATCTTAGTAATAACTAATATTATTTTATTTATAATTTATATTTATTAGGTTTTATTATGTCATAATTTTTTATCTTATTATTCTTATTTATCATATATCAAATTTTATCTTAATAAAATAATTATATTTTAAAATATTAACAGGAATTGATAATTTAAACTTTTATTACTTTGAACTAATTAAATAAGAATTAACTTATTAAATATTTTCTTATAAACTATATATTTCATACTTTTAAATGACAACTTAAAAATGAATTAACTTATGTATGTATTCAAATGTTTAAATACAGTATTATAATAATAATGTTATAAGTATTCAAATATTTGGATATAGTGTTATAATAATAATAATAATAATAATAATAATAATAATAATAATAATGTTATAAATATTCTATATATATATATATATATAAATAAATAATGATTAAATATTTTTTTACATACATATTTTAATATAAATATAATAAATTTATATATATATAATACTAATTATAAATATTTATTTATATATAAAAAATATATAATAAAATTAATTTATTATAAATATAGTTATCTTTTTAAAAATAATATAAATCGGGAATGGGGCGGGAACCCGAAACCCATCGGAGACGAGAATGAAAACTTAATTTTTAACTCCAACGAAATCGAGAACGAAGATGAGAATGGTTAAAAAAGTTGGGGACAGAGATCAAGGAGGCAAAACCCATCCCGCCCCGTCCCGTTGCCAAGCCTACTCCTGACCGATCATACTTCTAGCTACTCAAACCTTATTGCAAAGCAAAAAACCTCTTACAAAATCTTTTGTTATCATCCAATCTCAGAATATTCCTTAACACTTCTACCAGGATATTCTTGGTGTTTTTAAAAAAAACACTCCAATGCTCAAATTAACAAAAATGCATTGATATAAAAAATATATGTAATAAATAAACAATATTATATATTTTAAATTTTTCATCTATTATAATAGTTTTATGAACATCTGTTATAATTCTTTACTTGAGTATTAACTTGTCAATCCACTTAATCACACATACTTCATGAGTACACACACAAAAAGGAAAGTGAAACTTTTTTTTTTTATGGGTGGGAGAGAAGTAAATATTAGGATAAAATACAATTTTTATAATTTATTTTTTATTTAAATTAGTATTGATCTTTTATTTTTATAATATTTGTTTCTTTTTTATTTAAAAAATTTAAGTTAATGTCATTTTCTTAAAATAATGATATATATTTTTTCTAATTTAGGACACAATTTTGTATTATTATTTTCTACAGAATTAAGAACTACTAAAAATTCTTATTTTTTATGGGAATATTTTTATAAAATTTTTGTAAAAATTGCAGGAAATAAGTTTTCTATAAATTTAAATAATTTTTTTGCAAGAAAATTGAAAAAAAAAACTAGTTTTCTGGTAGTGAGATATGAAACTCATTCCATTGGATATAAATTATAGATTCTAACCAATATTCAAACTTAAAAAAAAAAAATCTGTTTAAAAGTTTTATCCCACAAACAACTAGGAAAACAATCTTATATTTTATTTTTCATTTTTTTCTGCTTGGTACTCAATTTCTATACGATTTTCTTTATGTTTATAGTTAACTTGAACATGTCTTCATGCTTTTCAAGTTATAAATATAATAATACAATTTCCAAAATTTTAAAATCAGAAAAAATTGTATTATAAAATTGAAAACACTAATTATTACAAAGGAACAATGACGGAAGTTTAAAAGGATGAAAGACTAAGACAAATATTTTAAAATATAAAGAATAAAAAAGAATTCTATTTAAAAGATAATGGACTGAAATTTTATATTTGACCTAAATGTAATAATTAAAATTATTCTATAAAAACAATAAAAACTATATATTAATAAAACTAAAGTTAATTTTAAGTAATATTTTAACGCATGCAATGGATACTGAAAATAATATTAAATATACTTTTTAAACATATAAATTATGTTCTCCAATCATAAACAACGATTTAAATTACACTTACTTTTTTAATTTTCATATAAAAAATTACAATCTGTCCTTTCCTTTGTTATCTTAGTAACCACAAATTTCTATCCTTAATAACAACTAGCCTTTTAGAGTTTTTACATAGTAACGTAGGTATCAATATATCTTAAATTACATTATGGCATTTCATGCAAAATGGACGCAAATCATGTTAGTTTTTTTTTTTTACATGACTGTATATATATATATATATATATATATATATATATATGGTAGCGGTACAGGGCCACCAATAACAGGATTTCAATGCAAATATTGTTGCATATGTATATAATAGTGTATAAATGAATATAAATATAAATTTTGTATAGTTTCATTAGATTAGTTAATTTAAATTCATCTTTTAATTGTTGCGTAATTAAGACAGTCACTACAAGAAAAACATCAAATAGTGACCGATTTAGTGACCGAATCAGTGACCGAATATATATAACCAAATCGGTCACTGAAAAAGTTAATCAATAAAAAATTTAATTATTTACATTTTTATTATATCATCTATTATTTATTTTCCCTATCTCTTAATGATATCTTATTTTTTAGAAGTTTAACTTATTATTAGGTGGTTTATTGTCATTGTCAGGATTGAACTCAGTACCTTAGAGTTGGAGAGTGAAACTCCAACCATCGAGCTACTAGGATCTTTTAATAATAACTTACAAATAAATTATATTTATATACAAATAAATGTATATCCGTAGAAATATATAAATATAAAATCTATAAATAAAAATATATTTATATATTTTAATATATATTTAAATATTGATATATTTATATATTGATATATTTATATCTTTATATATTTTTACGTATATTTATATTTTTATATATTTATATCTTCATATTTATATATAAAGATATTAGTTTTCTATACAAATAATATTATAATATAGTATATTATACTATTAGTATAGTATACAAATAATATATTAGTATAGTATAGTATACAAATTATTAATTTTGTAATTTATATACAATGAAAATAATATAATGGTATATTAGTATAGTATAGTATATTTGTATTCTAATTTTTAATTAAATTAAAATTATGCTAATAATGTATATTAATATATGAGGGGATAATATTGATATATTGATATATTTGTATATATATATATATATTTATTTATTTATTTATATATTGATATATTAATATATTAATATATTAATATATTAATATATTAATATATTAATATATTAATATATTTATATTTTTATATTTTTATATATTTATATTTTGATATATTTATATATTGATATATTTATATATTTATTTATATCCTTATACATTTATATCTTTATATATTGATATATTTGAAAAAAAATATTAAATTTTAAAAATAATATTATATTTTTAAAAATAAATATTAGAAAAAGATTTAAAAATATATGTAAATTATATTTACATTTACAAAATATTAAAGATATATGTTTATATCTTTACATATTTTTATATATATTTATATGTTTATATTTTTACATATCTTTACTAATAGCGGTTGCATCATCGCTCGAGCGAGATTAGATTCACTCAAGCGAAATACAACCTGAGGATGCCACTTTTGTGCAGGGGGAGTTTCGCTCGAGCGAAAATATTTTCGCTCAAGCGAAATACGTTTTAGATAGCGGTTAGAAGGGGAACCACTCTTATAAGCTCACTTAGATAGCGGTTAAACAGAAACCGCTATTATATGGTTTCAATTATGATCGGCCAGATTGCAGTTATGACCCATCATAATGAAATCTTACATTAAATTATTCTAACCATCGCTCGAGCGATACTATAGTCGCTCAAGCGAAATACAACCCGAGAATGCCACTTTTGTGCAAGGGGAGTTTCGCTCGAGCGAGACTATTTTCGCTCAAGCGAAATACATTTTAGATAGCGGTTAGAAGGGGAACCGCGCTTAAAAGCTCACTTAGATAGCGGTTAAACAGAAACCGCTATTATATGATTTCAATTATGATCGGTCAGAATGCAGTTATGACCGATCATAATGAAAACTGACATTTAGTATTTTTTATATTATGTTTTTAAATTATCTATTAGAGAAAACCTTTCAGAATTCAAAATGTTAAATACTTTTAAATATTAAAATTAACTTTATAAAAAATTAGGAAAAAAAATTAATCCAAAAGAGTTAAAAAATGTATTATAATATTGTCAATTTTGAGTTTAATGATATTGTTCATTCTCAAAGTAGAAAAATATATTGTAATTATTTTAATATAATAAAATATAATTTAAAATTTTAATACTAAAATTAAAAGATTAAATAATAATAAATTTAATTCTTTAAATTCAGTAGCTAGAAACTAAAATTATAGTTTCTCTGTTTGAAATAATTAAAATAAATATTTAAAAATAAAAATCAAAACTAGTAGTATCTTAAATTTATTAAAAGTGTAATTAAATCTCTATTTTCTTAATTTTATTTGTTTCAAACTTCTCAATTCTACATTTTTGTAAGTTCTATCATTATATTATCATCCTCATCTCCTCCCATGTTCTACTTTATCTTTACAATAGTCAATATTCTTAACTAATTTATAGTTTTAATTATAATTTTTTAGTATATATTTCAGAAATTAATCAATTCTAATCTATTATTTGAAAAACTAATCAATTCTAATCAATAATTTAGAAAACTAATCGATTATAATTAATTATTTGAAAAAAATTATCAAATATGATCGGTCATTTTGAAAATATAATCGATCAGAATCGGACTTCGCTTGAGCGAGAGTAGTCTCGCTCAAGCGAAATACACCTCATATATCTAATATGCACTTTAGATAGCGGTTATGAGGGAACCGCTATTATATCCTCTCAATTATGATCGGTCATTTCAAGTTATGATCGATCAGGATCGTATTTCGCTCGAGCGAGAGTAGTGTCGCTCAAGCGAAATACACCCCGAGAATGCGAATTCTGTGCACTTGGAGTTTCGCTCGAGCGAGAATATTGTCGCTCAAGCGAAATACATTTTAGATAGCGGTTCCACAGGAACCGCTCTTAAAAGTGCACTTCTAATAGCAGTTAACCATTAACCGCTATCTTAATTATACTTTAGATAGCGGTTAAGGTGGAACCGCTATCATATCATCTCAATTATGTTTTGCAAAATGCCTCTACAAATGTTTTTAACAATTAAAAACAAAGTATTTTGACAAAAGCTTTCTCAAATGCCTCTACAAAGTATTTTTAACAATTATATTGAGTTTAATTCTACAAATTAAAAGATTAAATAATAAATTTAATTCTTTAAATTCAGTAGCTAGAAACTAAAATTATAGTTTCTCTGTTTTAAATATTTAAAATAAATATTTAAAAATAAAAATTAAAACTAGTATTATCTTAAATTTATTAAAAGTGTAATTAAATATCTATTTTCTTATTTTTATTTGTTTCAAACTTCTCAATTCTACATTTTTGTAAGTTCTATCATTATATTATCATCCTCATCTCCTCCCATGTTTCTATTTTATCTTTACAATAGTCAATATTCTTAACTAATTTATAGTTTTAATTATATTTTTTTAGTATATATTTCAGAAATTAATCAATTCTAATCTATTATTTGAAAAACTAATCAATTCTAATCAATAATTTAGAAAACTAATCGATTATAATTAATTATTTGAAAAAATTATCAAATATGATCGATCATTTCGAAAATATAATCGATCAGAATCAACTATCGCTCGAGCGAGATAGACTCGCTCAAGCGAAATACAACCCGAGAGTACTAATTTTGTGCAGGGGGCGTTTCGCTCGAGCGAGAATGTTGTCGCTCAAGCGAGATGACGTTTAGATAGCGGTTACACAGGAACCGCTCTTAAAATATGACTTAGATAGCGGTTAACCCTTGAACCGCTATTATATGGTTTCAATTATGATCGGTCAGAATGCATTTATGACCGATCATAACTATTTTAATCGATTAAATCTCGTTTCAATCGATTAAAACAGTTTCTGCACAGCGTTTTAATCGATTAAAACTTATTTTTATCAGTTAAAATAACTTGAAAAGTTTTAGGAGAAAGTTTTGCAGTATTTCAATCGATTGAATCGCGAAACAATCGATTAAATCAACTTAGAAGATTTTTTGTAAAGTGTTTTAATTGATATAAACGTTGTCGTATCAGTTAAAACAAATCTGTTAAAGAATCAAGAACGTATTAGTGGATTAAAAGAAGTTTTAACAGATTAAAACTGCACTTTTAACAGATTAAAAGAATCTTTTAACAGATTAATTAAACCAGCAGTTTTGAAAATCTTCTATAAAAACAGTTTGGCTTGAACTTTTTTAACATACATTGAATATATCATCTTTAAAAAATAAATAAATTTATATATATATATATATATATATATATATATATATTTGCATTTTAATTTTCAAATATTAATTTTTTATGAAATTAATTTTAATTAAAAAAATTAAAGTGATATATATATATATATATATATATATATATATATATATATATATCCAACTATTAAATTATTCAAGATATTAATATAAATTTAAAATATCAATTCAGTAATTAAAATAATTTTAATTTTTTATAAATACATTGAAATACATTTTTATTAACATACAAGTAATATATATATATATATATATATATATATATATATATATATAAAGAGACTAAAGTAATAATTAATTTAATTATTGATTTAGTGACCGATTCGATGACCGAATCAGTGACCGATTTGGTGACCGAATCGGTGACCGAATCGGTGACCGATTCAGTGACCGAATCGATGACCGAATTAGTGACCGATTCGGTGACTAATTTAATAATCAATTTTAATTTTTTTACTCACATGCTAAATAAAAAAATAAAATCAAATAATTATATTACTAAATTATTTAATAAGTTAGTAAACAATTTTTTTAAAATATTTATAATGTTATTAAAAATGTTATCAATTATTTTAAATTATTAAGTAAATTTATATTTAAAATATTTTAAATAAAATATTTATATAAATGAAAAATAGTCATCAGTGTAAAAATTATTTTTTTAGTGACTGAAATTTTAGTCACTAAATCAGTTACTAAATATAAAAAAAATTAATAATTACATAAATTAAATATAGATTAATTAAAAAAATAAATTAAATAATAAAGTGACTGAAATAGTAACCGATTTTATGTGACCGAAAATTCGGTTACTATTTCGGTTACTAGACTAAAAAATAATAATTTGGTTACTGATTCGGTCACCGATAGTAACTAAATTTTTTGGTCACTGATTTCGGTTACTATTTGACATTTTTATAGTAGTGATTGAAGACTCTAATTAAGAAAGGCCAACATGAGAGTCACCACATTTTTGCAGTTGAATTGTTTCTCTAACTTATAATACAGGAGAAGATTATAATGATAGATGATGGTGAAAAAGTGAATCAAATGGAAATTGCATGCCCTGTGTGAGTCAACATATGGGGTCTCAAATTCAGCAGTTTAACCAAGGGAGACAAGACACATTGGAAAGGAGGAATCAATGTCATATGGTCTGCGATAGTGTGGTCACTGTGACATGCTAGGGACAAGGCTATTCTGAAGATGCATGGTCATCAAAATCTGATATCTTGGTTAAATACTTAAAAACGTGATAATCTCAGATTTCAGTATCCCATGCATGTTGGCATGCGATTAATCCACTGGTTTTTATTGCTTAATGCATGTTAACGTTCTAGCCATTATTATAACACACTCTCTTCGTTGATTTGGCCACTGTAATAACATGGACATCATTTTATATGCATCATGAGTATGTGTTTCGTGGAGGATATACTTGCTTAAATTATTCATGAAGATCATTTGGTTATTCGTTTTCAAAGTGTGGAGGATCTGCAGTTTCAAAGCTCCCTTTCAGTTCAATACCAAGCTTCACCGGATTGGAGAACCATTCAGGTTGAACACCCTGAAATTGCTTACATAATGAGACCATTGAAGTGAAGAAAAAAAAAATGTAATGAACTGTGCTACTGAAGATTCGAAATATGAAATGTAATACTGCATTTGATTAAAATAATGAATCCATGTCATGAGGTGCGCGAGGAAACCGAGGTGATGGTGATTGATGTCAGAATCTTGCCGGAGATTTGGTTTCGATAAGGTTTAGGATGCGGGGGCTTTTCAATGTGGTCGATTAGATTCCGTTTCCAGAAAAATAATTCATGGTTAGTTTTATAATTTTAAAGTATTTGCATTCTTATTCGTTTTCATGAAGAAAATATACTCAGATTATATATTTTTATTAATTTATCTTAGTATATTTTGAAGAACAATAGTATTACCATACCATAATATTCAGAATATTATCAATTTAATCAAGAGTTTATTCTTCATTAGAGTATAAAATTTATTGAGCTCTGAATTTTTTTTTTATTCACTATATCTTCGTGTAAGTAATAAGTAATCAGTATATCATGGAAAACCAAATTAAAAACATTCATTGTGTGCCACAGAGTATTTTGGGCCTGGATTTTGCCAATGATCCAAGAGAACAAACTGCTGATATTTTTCTGATTTTATTTGACATATTTTTCCTACCTCGTACTTTCTTTTTACACCCTATATTTATTTGGAAAAATAATAATATCATTGTTGATTTTATAGAACTAGAAATCCAGAATTATATTTTAGAGTATTTTAGATTGATTTTTTTTAAAATTTCAAATGAATAAATCCAGAATAATTTTTGTAAGATCAGTATTATGAAATCTGGAATACAATTTATTATTTTGAAAAGATGAATCCAAAAATTTTCTGAAAAGCTAAATTGGAAATTATATTTTATAAAAAGTATTTTTACTGTTTTATAAAGATTAATTCAAAATATTTATAAAAATAGATTTTGGAACGTTTCTGACAAATTTGGAGAAAGGTTCATCTAACATATTTTTAAAAAGAAAAATAATATTTTTGACACTACTAACAACCCATTAAACAATTGCATTTTATATTATAATAATAATTTTAATTTTTTTATTTTTATTAAATCTCTTTTATTATTATTATATTAATAAAATAAGTTGTTTTTGGAGTTGTTTTTTTGGAAGGTAGTGAATATATCATGGTTCTTTTGGAAACAGAAAACTTAAAAAAAAAAAAAAAAAAAAAAACACAGTCAATCAAAAATATTTCTGCAAAAAGAAAAATAATATCGTTTTACGGTAGTTTTGGGCTTCAAGTCTTTTACTTTTGGTACTGCTCTGGCTTTTGGGCTAATACCATCTAGAAGTAGGCCGAAGCCCATTCCCCTATTGTCAACTATTTTCAACCGAAGCTCTTATAGTATCTTGAAAATGATTTATTAAAGTGGTTAAATAAAATAATTATAATTGTTTGTATAAATAATTTTATCTAATTTTAAATAAATTATGGAATATATATCCATGTTGAAATAATACTTTAAAATCTACAAATAATTTCTCTAAAAAAATAATAATAATGTTTTAAATTGATTCATCAAATAATTTAAAAAAAAATATATAAGTAGAAAAAATGAGTTGCTTAGGTTTCTTAAATATTTTTATTTAAAGATAACATGACACAATTAAATTTATATTTTATATTTTTTTTCATATGGAAAATAATTAATTTAAATTACTTCGATTAAAGTTACCTTCATAAAATCAAACAATTGGGAGTGAAAACTTATTTTACAATCTAAATTTTCAATTGTTTCAATTGGACACACCATTGAAAAATTAGTTATTTTTTAATTTTTTTATAAAAATTATTTAAACGTATCAAAAACTTATTTCTTGTAATTTTTTTAAAAAAGCATAAAATATATTCCTATAACATATAAAAAATAAATATAACTTTTTAAGCCTTTGAAATAAATGGAATCAAATAACATCGTCAATGAATAAGCAATTTGCTTGCATAACATTCGTGCTACAAGCAGAATAAAAAAATTATATAGATTAAATATTTTGATAAAAATAATTTAACAAAGAAAAAAAACTTAATTGAAGGTATTTGCTTCAGCCATTGGATCTCATGATAGATCAAACACATACTTATTTTTCTTTCACTTTTAAATGTATTTTACTATATACATATAAACAAAGTAATTATGTTTTAATATAAACATTTAAGATGTAATATTATGATTCTTTAAGATAAATACTTCTCATATTATTTGAATTTTGTAATAAAATAAACACTTAATATAAATTTATATCATAATTAAATTTCATAATAAATAATAATATATTTGAATGTATAAAATATATTTTAAATTTATGATGAATCATTTTAAAATTTCATGTAAGGTTATTTTTAACTATATTGACAATTTCTTTATAAAAATCATTGAAATATGATTCAGTAATATAGAGACGGAAAGGATAAATAATTAAGAATATTTAAAAAAATACAAATAAGAGATGAGCAGTTCAAGATTATTAATAAAAAATCATCTCCAAATGTTTAAAGATGAGTGGTTTAAAAATTCAAATATCAGTTTAGTTAATTACAAAAGTAATAAAACATAGACGAACGCATCTACTAAGAATTGATTAAAAATAAGATTTATTATTTTATTATAAATTACTTAAATTTGAAAAAAAAATTATTTAAAATTATAAACTATTATTTTTTAAAAATAATTTAGATTTTAAGCAATGAGGTTCATAATATATTTAAAAAAGAAACATTTGTGTTAATCCGTGTAATTAATTTATTTACCCAAAGCTTATGAATTATTTGTGCGATGTGTTCTAGAAACTTTGGTAGATGGATTCGTGTTTTGACAAAATATATATTTACACTCGATAAAAAATACATAATAATTAAATAAAACAACATAAATTAGTATCTCTTTTATATGAATATTTCAATAATAAAAATTTCATAACATAATTTTTCAACAAAGTTTAAAAATAAATTAAAGTTAAAATTATTAAATAATGTAACCTAGGTCAAAAAAATAATCACTAATTTTATATATATAGTCTCTAATGACCTACCTCATTATTCCTAATTGAAATTAATCACCCACATACATTCCTAAAAAAAATGACAAAAAATTCACTCGAAAAATATCTTTCAACAAGTGTTTTTTTATATTTTTGTCTCTAAAAAGGTTAATTTACTCATTTTCTAGTTCCTAATTTTTAAAATTTATAATTAATCCTTGATTTATTAAAGAAACTAAAAGAAATAATTAGCTTTTGATTTTCAAAAACAAAAATGTACAGATATTAAATTAGTGATTTCTTTATCACTAATATATATAAGGCTACAATCTTTATTATTGATCATTTATAATAATAATTTTAACATCCCTAATTTTCATATATGAATCTAAAATTTGATGCATAGTTTAAGAAAAATAATACTTTTTTTTCTGTATTTACTATTAATATTGGATGAATTTATGTGCATGATTTCAATACAAAATATATTAAAAGAAAGAAAAAAAACGTTAAAATAAATTTGTTAGTCTTGTAAATAAACACATACTATTTTTTTTTAATTTTAGAAAAATAAAACAAAACACTTATAAAACAGTTCCAATGCATCCCATGTCACATAAAAGAAGTAAAATTTCTCTTCAAATCTTAGTTTGAGGCACTAGTTTTAAGCTTAGAGGCCACCTTAATACATACATACATACATACATATATATATATATATATATATATATATATATATATACATATATATATATATACATACATATATATATATATATATATATATATTTGTAGAAATAAAATAAAATTATTAATATATTCATTAAAGTTAAGATTTAAATCCAAAATCACAATTTTAGAATACAATCCTTTACCACAAGAACAATTTAATTTTATTTATGATATGAGAATTTTTTTTTATCTATTTATAAACAAGGCAAAACTCTAAATCTAAATTTTTATTTTAATATTTTAAGATGGAATATGAATAATTTTGATAAAATAGTAAGAATATTGTTGTTAGAATTTTCTTTTATCTTATGATCTTATAAAAAATTCATCAATTATTAAGTTAAATATAATTTTTTATTTTTATTTTTTTCAATTTTATCTTATAGGAGCATACATAAGATAGGTAGGACTCAATTAATTCATCACTCAAACTAATAAAAAAACTTAAATTTGATTGGATTAGATTTTTATAAATATTTTTTTAAGATTGGATCTCACTCACTCCACCGTCCTCCTATTAGATTAGGTTGGATCCATTGCTCACATTTACCAAGTTATTTTTTAATTAAAAATTATATATTTTTAGAATTAATATCTTTTTTAAAAATAGACTATATTAATTAATTTTTGAATAATTTAATATTTAAAAATATTTTAATTAATAAATAATTAAATAAATTAAATCATTATATTATTATTATTATTACTTAAAATTTTGGTATGATTAGATTGAGGTAGGTCTCAAGATCTAAATTTTTCACTTAAATCAAGAGAACACGTTGAATTAAACTTGATTTAATGTCAAAGATAATACAATTTAATGTCGTGTATTGTATCCAAGTTACTAATGTAATATTTTTAATTAGACAGTTTAATTATATTGATGAAAAAATATTATCATTTTTTTTAAAGGGACAAAGCTGATACTTAAAATAATAATAATAATAAAAAATTAAATAAAAAAATACTAGAAACAGCTATTTAATTTACATTTATTTTAAATTTTATTGTCAATGATATATTGTATCTGTTCTAGAGTTGCGAGAGTAGAGTATCAAAACAAGATCAACTTATTATATCAAGAAATTGGGTGAGATATAAGTTATAAAAAAATCTTCTAATTTAATGAATTTAACTTCTATTCAAAATTTAAAATATTCTAATTTCTTTAAATATTTTATTATTAACCAATTAAATAATATCTAAAATAATTCGTGGATTTAATAACCATAGACAGTATAAATAATTTTTTATTAATCATCAATAAAACAAATATCATCTTAAAGATGAATTTTAAAATATTAATTAATAAAAACTACTATGTGATAAAATAATAATATAAAAAAATAAAACATATCCAAATTAAATTTCTAACATTATTGTGGATATACATATACTTGACATGCATTACACAACGTGCTAACATGATTTTTAAAAGAATGGACAAAAATACATGTGAATCTCGTCGTTATAAAAGTTAATGTCACACATACATATACATAAGTATGCAAAATATTTTTTAATAAAAATAAATAAAGCAAATGTATAAGAGAACCACTTGTGTTCTATGGAATCAAAGAGTGTGCAATATTCTTTCCATTTAAATATAGAAAAAAATAATAATCATATTTGATAGATTTAAATATGAATAGAATTGTAATTTTCTAACCTTCATTTAATGTTATTATTAAAAAGAAGTATTATATTTATCTTTAAATATTATTTTCAATAAACACAATCTAAGAAGAATACTTATTTACAGTGATATGAAAAAACAAACTTAACTCTTATTAAATAATGAGAAAATAAAAAAAGTTTATTTATAATTGAATGTTTTGAAAATACATTAGATATTTATACTGTAAAATATGATGATTTAAATGACTCTGACTGAATTAATTCCCGAAGTCAAGTTCCTATAAATAATCTCTAAGTTCTCATTTTCCGAATCCCAGGAACACACATACATGCACAAGAGGTGTTTGGTTATATGCAGAGAATTTGATATTACAATTTACTAGCATATGTTTCTTGTCTGGTTGGTTATCTTATCTGGTTCAGTCATGTGCTTTAGAAACAAACCTAAACCTAGCTATTAAGCTAAGGGTGGGTTAGGGTTCAAATGGAGGAGAAGAGGGGATCACACCAAACATAACACATCAACCAACCTTTTCAAGTGTTTCATTTCGAGGCGACACGAGCACTTTCCCGGCATTTCCTCCCATTTCTTGGAAATTCTCAAAATTTTCTCTGGATCCTCGTGATCTTCCTTCTCCATTAATGCCCTTCAACCCCTCATGCAATTACCTTCATGTCCTTCTTCAAATCATCATAACTTGTTCCTTCTCACAGTCAAGCCTCAAGTGTTACCATTCATCTCACTTCAATACTTCTCTAAAACATTAATCTTTCAGGTATTTGAAATCATAGACATATACAATATTGTGAATAAGAAAAGTGTTCTCAATTGGTGTTTAAATATTAGTTAAATATATCACCATGAAAACTAAATTAATAAATATTCAATATTTAAAGTCTGTTAAACAAATAAAATGCATGACTAACAAATTGTAAATCTAATTTAATCTCTGAAAAGTTTAGTTCTATACTTACATTATCAAACTAATTAAAATCATTGAAAGTATGATTTTAAAATAATTATGATAAAAATTAAGCTAAACCTGAAAAAGATAATAATAATAATAATAATAATAATAATAATAATAATAATAATAATAGTAATAATGAAGGGTGGTGGTGAGAGCATGGTCAAAGTTCTTTAGCTATTCGTGTTTTTTAGTGCAGGCATGCAAACAGGATAATTGGCTGGTTTGGCTGCAAAGTTTGAAAGTGAAAGGTAGAAGACAAAGAGAACCCTAAGCAGGAAGGGACAATGGACACGTGTCAGTCACATTCCCTTGACTCTGAATTTGGCCCAAGAACCTGAAATGGCGTGACAACCTGATTAATTTTGGGTTGACTGCGTATGACCGGTGGCGAATCAGCACCATGCACCCCTTCCTTCCATTCGCTAAACTCTATTTATTCTCTTCTCTTCCACATTTTTCAAGACAAAACATTAAAATTAATTAAACCACTTCACACTGTGAGAGAAACAGATTCCTCATCAATGCTTGCACTTCCTTTTTCTTCTTACTAGTGCCATTTTCTTTCCTATTTATTCCCTTTTTTTGTTTTGTATGCTTCATATATTCCTGTGTTTTCCGACTTCTTGCAAGTTTAGGTTTTAAGGAAATGCTTAATTTTGGTATATAGAAAAAAGGGTTTTCTCGTTTGGAATGGGGAGTGTTTTTCACAGTTTGCAAAATCTAGTGGTTGAGGTATAAAAATTGGAACAGCGAGAGAGGTGGGGTTTTGCTCCCTTATGGTGTGCACTTCGGTCAAAATCGCTTATTGTTTATGTACAAGAATTTGGCGGGAACAGTGCTTCATCCACATTGGCAGGTATTTGGAATTGTTTATTCTTCACTGCCACTGCTTCTCACTGTTATTGCTGGTAATATCGCTGCTACATTAATTAATATGTTATATATAGTAATCCTCTTTTTTAGTTTAGATTCTTCTAATTCATCTCATGGCTACCTAGTGAGTTATATTCTGAGTTTGTCAGGTCCAAGTTTCTAATTTCTATTCACTTTATTTGGTAGAAATTAAAATTAAGTTTTATGAATATATATATATATATATATATATATATATATATATATATATATATATATATACATGCATGGATTACCTCGCTCTTGCACTGATAACTCATTAGTGTTTATACTCTGAAAATTGTATATTCAATTATGGAGTTGCTATTCTATAAATATAGCTGCGCTTTTAATCTTCTCTGTCCATGCATCAAACAAATGTGATAGTCATGGTGTAATTTAATCCAGGGGTACAAACCATTTCAATTTAAAATAATATTAATCATAATAAGAAAAAAGTTTATGTGAAGTTATTTTAATATTATATTCAGCTTTCGATTTGCTACATTACTGTCCATAGAAGAATTGGTCATAACCCTCTTGATTTAGCACGAGATCTGCCTTAGACGAATCAAAAGCAGTTAACGTAGTTATACATACATGCATAACATTATTCTAGCATAGTAATTTCGTCCCTCTCAACATGTTATTGTATGCCAGATTTTTATGTAATCAGTTATAAGAAAATTATTGTTTGTGTGTATAATTGTACTGAACATTTAAACGTTGTGCTTAAGCTACCAAATATATGTTCATAAAAGATGTGCGTGTGCGTGTGTTGTGCTGTAATTGCGGTATATTACGAGATCCAAGCTTTGCCTAGCTAGTAACTTAATTTATTCCCTATCTCTACTAGATGAATATAGTATAAATTATTGAGTGATAACTCTAGACATTCCATAAAATATGAAATATGTGCCATGTTCAGTAATCATTCCATTCGGATACGTGAAGATGCATTAGGGTTAAGTAACATAGAATGCTAAGTGAGGGCAAGTTAAGCCACTGTGCATAGATGATGGTTAGGTGGATATTTTTACTTTGTTTATATCATAGAAGTGGATCTTTTGGGATGAACCTTAACCTAAGCAGAATACAAGCTTCTGGTGTTAGGAAGACACGGCCCTGTGCAGATACATGATAGCAGATGTTTAACTTAATTTAAACTATAATTTCAAGCTAGTGGCCTTTTGACGGGTGAGGAAATCGAGTAGGTGGTCAACAGATTTTTACTTGGGGGAACAAACAAAACCCTTCAAATTATATTTCTTAATTGCTGCTCAATTGAATCACGTTAATTAAATAATATTAATATGCAATACAGCTTGGTCTCATTTTGAACAAAAAGTAATTCTTACTCTTTCATTCAGTACTTTTAATTTTTAATATGTCGGATTTTCACCATATAATATTGCATGACCGTACTCATGCATCTTTAACACATGCACGACTCGGGAATCCATAGACTGGTTTTCCTTTCTTAATTTATAACCAAATTCGAGAGTTTCTCTACAATGGACTTCATCTTCTACCGGATGTTTAAATATCCCGTTTCAGATCTTTATTTTAGTTTCATTCAATATATATATGTATATATGTGTATATTTATATGGCTTGTATACACAAGGAGAGAGAGAGGTCGGTAGTCTTACTTTACGTAGAGTCGTTGATTTTGAGACCGAGAGATGATTTGTAGTGTGTGGGAATGCTGGGCTTTTGGGAGTCATTGTTTTCACAGAACGAGGACGAGAGTTCCAATAAACCAAGTGGGTGGACAGAGGGAGAGAGAGAGAGAGAGGAGGTGTATGTGATTGTATTTTTCCAGTTAGAATGGTGGTATTGTCTCTGGTCAAAGACTGGAGGATTTGAAGGATAATAGTTTATTAACACACTCGTGTCCCTAATAATATCTTATTACATAGATATTAATTATTTAATAATCATTGTAGGCAGATTTTAACTTTGTTTGCTAGTGTTGGAAACCGGTGGAAAAGAGTCAGAGTCTACAAAATCGACCTTAGCAAAGGGGGTGCCACAGTCACACATCATTTTAACTAATAGTTTTAAACTTCATTAGTTATACATAGTAGGACAGAGAACGAGGAAGAAGGGAAGAAGAACTTTAAATATTGTTAAAATGTTCCTTTCTTAGCCCTTTCTTCTCTCCCATTGTCTTAAGCTTGGAAGTTGAAAGGGTGGGAGAGATACAAAGTGTTCATTGATTTAAACCCTTTGCCAGAACCCTTGGTAAACCTATATATGTTTCTTTGCTCATCTCTTATTTTTTCCATCTTTGTTTTCCCTTTTGCAAGTTTAGTTCATATCTTTCTCCTTGTTTTTTAATGCGTTGGAGCTGTTTTTGATTTGTTGAAAGGTAAAGCAAGAAAATAAGGGCTCAATGAACAACAACTGGCTTTCCTTTCCTCTTTCTCCTACTCATTCTTCCTTACCAACCCATGATCTTCAAGCGACTCAATACCATCAATTTTCCCTTGGACTGGTGAACGAGAGCATGGAAAACCCTTTCCAAAATCATGGTAAACCTTCTCTCTCTTCTCCTTTCCCTCATTCTATATATATTCTGCTTGCTAATATTTCTTTTCCGCTATTTTTGGTGATATTTAATTGATTCGACAGATTGGAATCTGATTAACACTCATAGCAGCAACGAAGTTCCAAAAGTGGCTGATTTTCTTGGAGTGAGCAAGTCTGAAAATCAGTCAGACCTTGCTTCTTTAAACGAAATTCAGTCAAATGATTCAGATTATCTGTTCACAAACAACAGTCTCGTGCCTTTGCAAAACCCTGTGGTGGACACGCCTAGCAATGAGTGTCAAGAAAATGCTAATAGTAATTTGCAATCGTTGACATTATCCATGGGAAGTGGTAAGGATTCTACATGTGAAACCAGTGGTGAAAATAGTACAAACACTGTTGAAGCTGCACCTAGAAGAACTTTGGATACTTTCGGCCAGAGAACATCCATATATCGTGGAGTAACGCGGTTGGATAGTCATTCTATGTTTTTCTAAATCAAGTTTTTTTTTTTGCATGGTTTGTTATTTTATTTTTGCTAAAATTATGCCAATTAAATGAATATATACATAGACATAGATGGACTGGAAGGTATGAAGCTCACCTTTGGGATAACAGCTGTAGAAGGGAAGGACAATCAAGAAAAGGACGCCAAGGTGACTGAACTTCAAATCAATTTATTTTAGAGTTTTGTTATATTCTTTTTTGTTAATATTGGTTATTTTTGAAGTTTTTAGTTAATGTTATTAATTGAGATTTTATATATTAACACATTTCTCTTGATGTTTTGCTTTTGTTTTCATATTTCTTCTTCAGTTTATTTGGGTAAGTATCTCCATTTCAGTCTATTTCCCAACCCCTTTTCAATTATTTTAAGTTCCTGGAGATAGAAAATCAAACTACAAAATATATTGTTTTCCTTCTGTTATTTAATAGGTGGATATGATAAAGAAGAGAAAGCAGCTAGGGCTTATGATTTAGCTGCACTGAAGTACTGGGGGACATCCACCACTACCAACTTTCCAGTAAGTTAATGACTCTACTTTCTCAGTGCTTCTCAGACTCTGGTTCAAAGTAAATCTTGTTCATTTTACTTTAATTTGTTTTACAGATTAGCAACTACGAGAAGGAATTGGATGAAATGAAACACATGACCAGACAAGAATTTGTTGCCGCCATTAGAAGGTGTGACTTATTAAGAGATAGCATGCATAAAGCATGTATATAGTGCAATAACGGAGACAAGTAGAATCAATGTTTAAATTTAGTCCATTTGTTATAGTGTATGCAATTATTAAGATGGCATTTGCATATTATGAACTTGATTATGACACTCATTGAAATATACAATGGCTTCGTTTTGACGAGTTTCTACCTGATAGTTATTGAAATAAGTTTAGAATTTTCATAATATCCTTAGAACTCTTTCAAATGCTCATTAGAAATATTGTGGTGATGATTTGCAGGAAAAGCAGTGGTTTCTCCAGAGGTGCATCAATGTATCGCGGAGTTACAAGGTGTCAAATGGAGGAACAATGCTTTCTTCTTCTTCTTCTTCCTCCTCTCATCCCATGCATTCTCTTCTTTTCTCTCTACTCTTTTCTTAGCAGAATATTATTATTCTTTGATTAGGCATCACCAACATGGAAGGTGGCAAGCAAGGATTGGCAGAGTTGCAGGAAACAAAGATCTTTACTTGGGAACTTTCAGTAAGTCACCCATTTAACTCCACACAAAGAAAGTTACACTGATTAAACAGAAATTCAAATTAACCAACGTGAAAAATTATTTATTAGGGAATAAACTTAACCCCTCTTGTGTGAGGATCTCGAACTATTATAGTCTTTCGCTTTTGAACTTGAATATATTATTAGATTCATGAAAGAAAAACAAATGTATTGATCATGTGAATGAATACACACTACTTCTCATTGCAGGTACTGAGGAAGAGGCTGCAGAAGCATACGACATAGCAGCGATAAAGTTCAGAGGTCTCAACGCTGTCACCAACTTTGACATGAGCCGTTACGACGTGAAAGCCATTCTGGAAAGCAACACTCTCCCAATAGGAGGAGGCGCTGCAAAACGTCTGAAAGAAGCTCAAGCGCTTGAATCTTCGAGAAAACGCGAAGAGATGATTGCACTAGGCTCATCCAGCTTCCAATATGGAACCTCAAGCTCTTCTAGGCTACACGCTTACCCTCTAATGCAGCACCACCAGTTCGAGCAACCTCAACCTCTGCTAACTTTGCAAAACCATGACATCAGTCCTCACTTCTCTCACCAAGACCCTTTACACCAGGGTTACATTCAAACGCAGCTTCAGTTGCACCAGCAGAGTGGTGTTTCTTCTTACCTCCAGAATAATGCTCAGTTCTACGGCGGCTACCTCCAGAACCATCCTGGATTGCTTCAGGGAATGATGAACATGGGGTCTTCTTCTTCTTCATCATCTGTGCTGGAGAATAATAACAACAATAATAATAGTAATGTTGGTGGGTTTGTAGGAAATGGGTTTGGTATGGCTTCGAATGCATCGTCGGGTAACGCTGTGGGCACGGCGGAGGAACTTGGTTTAGTGAAGGTTGACTATGACATGCCGCCCGGAGGTTACGGTGGTTGGTCGGCGGCGGCGGCAGCGGAGTCCATGCAGACGTCAAATGGTGGGGTGTTCACAATGTGGAATGAGTGAGGAAAGGCTAGTTCTAGAAATGTATGGGACAAGACAACGTACGAGTCGCCATACAATTTTGTTATGCTTTTTTTTCTTTTTTTTTTTTTTTTGGGTTTTTATCTCGCAGTTGGAAAAGAAAAAGAAAAATAGGTGCTGATTTTCTGAGACATTTGACCACTAAGGAAGTGAGCAAAGACCATATATATCCATTATTTATGTCTCTTTTATTATGCAGAATGTTTGTGAGACTTTTGCTTGATTAGGGTAAATGACTCAAGCACTGACTTATTATGTAGTGATCTTCTACTTGCTTAGCATTGGTGTACCCTTTCTACAGCCTTTTTTTCTCAACAAAAAATTTCTTATAATTTGTTTTACTAATTGATTCCATGATTAGAGTTACTGTTAATCTCTCTATTCTAAAAATATTGATGTTTAAGCTTAAGAAATATTTGTTTAATACTAAACTAGTGTATTTAATGTAGTATAAGTTAACTTATTATCTATAAGAGAAAGTAATTACAGAGTAGAACATGATTTAATAAAAATTGTATTGAGACAAAACTTCAAATTTCAAACGACAATAATTTTCTTAAAAGAGATGGAGACTAAAAGCAATAATTGTTTTGCACAAGAGAAAGTAATAATTTTATTTCTCGCAACTCTTGTATTGAAATGGATCAGAAAAGAAAAATATTAAGATAGAAAGAGTTATGTATAAATATGTTCTTGCAGGATGCTATTAAATAGTTTTTTTTTAATATAAAGATAAATTATAAGAATGCTATTAAGTTTTTTTAAAGAAAAGGCAGATTTGAAAAAAAAATGGATTTTTATTTTACTCGTAAAAAAAGCGCTATGTAATAAAATTACGAGTTTTAAGTTTCAGTTGCGTTTTGGTTTTAAAATTAGGAAAAACAGTTTTTCTGAAATCTTGAATTGAGATTCTTTTTTTTTTCTTTAACGTTTGATTTAGTTTTAAAAAAGTTATATTTTCATAGACTATTTTTCGAGAATATTTTATAACGTTTTCCTTACGAGAGATTGAGTATCTTTTTTTTTTTAATTTAATATTTTTAATGCGAAAAAATTAATACAATAGCTTTCTTATATAATTAAATACAGTAAATGGTTTAATTTTTTATATGTACAATCATTTTAATAAATTTCTTATATAAAAATGCCACAATAGTTTTAAAAAATTCATACAACATGATTCAATAAAATTATAGTTAATCTATCTAATCATTAGTTTATCATGTTGATAAAAAAAATCTTCGTTAACATTTCATTTTAATAAAGATTCGTTTAAGAATTTTATAATTATTTACTTGTTTGATTTAGTTTTATTTTTTAGTTTAAAAAAATTATAAAAATTTGAAACATTATTTTTAAGAATAAGTTAAAATATATTATTTGATAATTATAATTTAAAAATATTTTAAATAAAAAATAGATAACGATTGTGATAAAGATTCGTGACTTAAAAAAATGAAAATGAGTTCGTCAACTACAAGAAAATAAAACACAAGTCACTTACTGCAACCAAGGTCAAAAGTACAATCAAAAAGTTATACCAGAAAGTCTATTTTATTAATTTTAGTTTTTTAATTTCTAAAAGATAAAAAACTACTTTTAAAAACATTTTTAACAAAATAATTATTAAATAAAATTTTATTTTATTTTTAAATAAAAAAACTGAAAACTATTTTAAAATAATAAATAAATAAATTAGCATAATACCTAAAGAAAAATTTATTTATTTCTAATATATATATATATATATATATATATATATATATATATATATTGTGTTCACACATTTATAAATAAATGGTTAAAAATTTTATATTCGTGAGTATCTTATGTTTATAAATTTATTAATTTTATATTTGTGTCCCTTATAAATATTTTCTACTTTATCAATATTTAGATTAAAAAAATTATATATTTTAGTTGTCCACGTGTTATTTTTTGTCCCTAATAAATTTATTAATATTGTGAATCAACCTCCAAATATTTTCTTATTTTACTAAGCCTTGACAAAAAGAAAATCAAACTTGGTCTCTGTTATTATCTTAGTGTTTAGGTGAGATTGACAAAAACTTAACTACCGGATAATATTTAAATGTTTAACCATAGAAAATTGAAGCAGTTGCAAATTCAGTACCTATTATTAAAAAAATAAAAATACTCTATTCAAACCTCTCTCTGTAGAATTTACATATTATTTCATATATATTATTTAAAAACCTTAAAACAATAGGAAGATTTATGTCATGAATGTCCTCCTAAATATTTTTTACAGTGAAGGTTAGATAATTGATTGTTTTTTTTTCAATATTTTTCATTCTTTAAATATTATCTACTCTATTAATATAGAATCAAATTTTATTCCTGATATGTATTATGATATGGTATGTATTTTCATTAAAATAAAATTTACAACTTTGATTAGGATAAATAATTGACAACATTAATAGATTTACCAAGAAAAAAGAAGAAGTCCAACTTAATTCTCACAACAGAATTAAGATAACATTAAAGCGGATCAAATAATAAAAAACAAATCTACCAGATATTAATACGAGGAACTAAATGTAAAATATGTGGGATAAAACATTATTTAAATTAAAATAAGAAAAATCATATATATATATATATAAATTATTCATAGGGAGGTCAAAATAGGTTTAATATGATGAATAAGTCCGAAAAACTCAAAAAATAGGTTAGGTTAAAAAAAAAATTATGGCCTAAATTTATTTAGATCATGGTTTAAATGAGCTTGAGTCAGACTAGCCCGACTTATGAACTGACTCGTTTTATAAAAAATAATTATTTTAAAAATAAAATAAAATAAATATTATTTTATTAAAAAATATATGTATATATATATAATTTAGAAAGAATAATAAACCTTAAACATAAATTCCATTTGTTTCGTTATCTTCTTCATTTATATTGGCATCACATTTGCTTTTAGAGATCAATTATTTAAGATGACATATTTTTAAACATAAATATTTTCAAAGTACACTTTATGTTGTATAATGTTGGGAATAATGGGGAATGTTGATTTTGAAGGGGTCAAATAATATATCATTAATAAATAATAAATAAACATGAAAAGGTAAAAAAAAGTAAGAGGACAAAATTACAATATATATAAATAAATATATTAAATTATTGTTAAGTTTTTGAATACCAAAATCATAAATTCATATGGGAACTACAAAACTTTGGGGTCGCCCACTCGGTTCCCAATAAAATCTACCACTTGTTGGGAAATACAAATGTGAGTTTAAGTTTCAAGTTGAGTAAAAATGAGAAATTTGAGCAAGATATAAGGAAGTATATGATCAATAACTCAATGTCTTAAGGTTTTGGGTTGAGAATGATATGAATCATTGAATTCATGTCTCAATTGTCATACTGAGTATGAAAGAGTTTGGATACTTTTAGAATATTCATTTAGAATCAATGGTTATTAGATTTTTTTATTTATTTTTAATTAGGCTAAAAACGTTCTGTTGATTGGTTAACCTAATATAATAAAGTAAAAATTTTTAGTCAATTTTAAAATGTAGATTAAATTGGACCTATATTTTAATATAACATAGAGAGTTAATAATCATGTTAACACTAAAATAATAAGAACTAATTGTAGAAACTACATGAAAAAAAAAAATATATATATATATATATATATATATATATATATATATATATATATATATATATATATATCTTAAATCTGTAACTTGATCTTAAACATTTTATATTTTAAAAATTAATAAATGTATCTTTTACTACTATTTATATATATTCAATTATTCCTTCATCAGGAAATTTTTAAAGAACTTATTCAATCTTTATAAAAATTGTTCTACCCTCTTCTTTAAGTTTGTTTTTAAAGACGTTATTATTTATAACAATTTTTTTACTTCTTAAGAGCAAGTGCGAAACTTGACTATTGTGTAAAAGGTATAATATTTATTTAGAATAAATAAATAAAAGTTTAAAATCCCAATATATTATTATTATTATTAAAATATAATTCAGTTTGTGTATATTATTATCATAAGATACGGTTTAGTATATATATATATATATATATATATATATATATATATATATATATATGTATGTATATAAATAAACAAATGATATTTTATTAATAATAATAGAATATGTTGGTGAAATTAAGTTAGTTTCAAGAATTATTTTATTTATTGATTAATAATCTATGAGTATAACAAAAAAAATACATTTAAATGACAAAAGACAATTGAATAAAAGATATATATTTAAATATTATTTTTTATGTTCAAAAGTGATGTTTTATAATTAAGGAACTTACAGTTGAAAAAATTTATAAATTAATGTTTTAAAATTTTGAGTTAAAATTAAAATCATATTATTTTTTATGATTGACTTGTGTCCCACCTACAATAATTTGTTTGTTAGTTTCATCGCAAATATTCCACCATAATATTAAAGTTAATAGTTCGTTTGATAACTTTTTCGATTGAGTACAATGTTAAGTAGTTGACAAATATGAAATTGTAGATTCTTATGTTTCAATCAAATGAGTCTTATTAAGTTAAATAACAATATAAATAAGATCAATATATATTTATGGTTAAAAAATATAATTTATAAATAAGAAAAACTCATACAAAAATTTATTGTATTATTTTATATGGTTTATTTGTGTTTTATTAATAAGAATATGATGTATTATATAGTTAATATGACTTGAAAAAAATTCAATCATGGTCAACAAAAAAAATGTTAATTTCACAACATTCTTATTGAAGTCTAGCCAACAAAAGGATGATCAGCAATGTTTAGACGGAGACAATGATATTTTGGTCACCGAATCAATAATATTTCAATTGGCTTCAACAAATCTTAACCAAAAGTCTTAGCTAAGTCCACGACAAAATCAAAATAAAGAGAGGACATAAAAAATATAAATGTGAAAAGGGAAAATTCTTTTAAATTCTTACTTTTTATATTAAAATTTGAAATTCTAGAAATTTAAATAATTAAATTACTCATAAGTTTATAAAATTTTAATTTCTCATAATATTTTGTGTTTAAGCAATATATTTTATCATAAAATATGTCGATTTATCAATAAAAATAGTTACCAACTAAAAATTATTTAACGAATATCTTGTAAGAGTTTCTCCGCAGTATTCTCCAAAGATTTTGATATCCAGTTGTTGAGGGTGAAGGCCCTTATTAGTAAACAGTTATTTTTTTATTGTCCATCTGCAGCATTTTTAGGATAACACCTTGAGCTACTGCACAACATCTACTTACAACACAACTCTAAGTGGAACACTCAGTGTCACATTCACAAAGATCTTCAATTACAGTTCAAAAATATTTAGTTCAATTTCTCATAAAATCAGAGTATGATTTTCTCATGCTATGTTCCAAGCTAAATGTCAAGTAAGAGCGTGAACAGGTTACAGTTGGACCAAAACATAAAATGAGAATGAACTGTTCACAATGGGCAAAGCCCAAACGAATTCCTCATCACTTGTAGGGTAAATAAAATATTTTTTTTATTATTATTTTACAAAATATTTTAACATGAATAAAATTGATTTCAGTCTTCTAACATCTTTTTATTGGTTTTGTTACTTAAAACAACCTCGTACTCCACACGTATGCAAAAAAAGGCATAGGAGGACTGTTGCTACAACTTCCTTGGATAATAGGTTAGGTTGGGGCCTCGGGGAACGTATCGCATATGATTGTGCTGCGCAGTGTGGAAGGCCCAAGCCCATAACAAGAAGGATCAAGACCAAGATCCAATCTAAGATTTAGGTGGACCTATGACAAGAGGCAGGCTCAGAAAAGCACAAGAGACATTACAATACAAAGTGACCAATTTGCTAAAGGCCCAACTAAAAGATTTAGTTTTTATTATTATTTTATTTGCTACAGTGGGGATTTGAACCCAAGACCCAAAGCTTATAATGCCTTCACTGAACCATTTGGGTAACTTAACTTTGCTTGGGATATTAGGATTTTAATTTATCTTTATTTCCTGCAATGAGACAAACTCATAAACTTAAGTTGTATTAAACATTTGGAAATTCAGAATGAACGGACGTAATATTCAGATTACTTTGTGAGTTGTTGCTCTGCTAGGGTTCTTCCTTGCATCACTTGATCTTATCAAGAATTATTCGATTCTTGTGGCGATCCTTCTTGGCTTATCAAATATTCTTATTTGTGGCGCCTACGGTATCTTTTATGTTTTTCTGTTTTCTATTTCTAATCAAATCAATTCTTAAAACTTAACCCTAAATTGTTTCCCTTCTCTTTGAGTGTCGTCATTTGGTATTCAGAGCAGGGTTCAAAAGCGTACTGTTCATTGTTACTGTTCACGGGGGTACTGTTCATTGTCATTGTTCACGTTACTATTCATTGTCATTGTTCACGTACTGTTCATTAGACTGTTCACGTGTACTTGTTCAAAAAAAAATTATTGTTTATGCAATTTTGATATTGAATTTCATTTATATATATATATATATATATATATATATATATATATATATAAAGAAAAGAATAAAGAAAAGAATAAAAAAAAGAATAAAAAAAGAAAAGAATAAAAAAAAGAATCAAAAGAAGAAAAGAATCGAAAAGAAAAGAAAAATTATATATATATATATATATATATATATATATATATATATGTGGCGATTGTTCTTTAAATTTCGGTGCACATTAGTTGTTTGATAAAATTCCTAAGTGTCAAGTGTCTTTGTCTAATCTTTGTTTTTTTCCATACGGTTTAAATTTGTCTTGCTTGTTATTAGTAGTAAAATTGTTCTTTGCTACTTGTCTTTTGTTGGTACTACAATTCTGTTTTATTCCTTGTGATTACTACGGTTGAAAGTGATTCTTGAACTATAGATTGTTTGATTCTTGTAAGAACCATAAGTCGGAGAACGAGTGGAAAAAGGCAAGAGTGCATATTATACAAAAGCCAAATTGAGAGTAAACACGAGTGGTACATCTTTGAGTGCAAACACGTGAGAAGAATGGTGAGGTCCTATTACTTCATTTGTTTGGTCCTTTCTTCTTTTTTACTTGAAAGATGGCGAGTGCGGTGGTGGTACCCCTCCTCAGGGGGTGACAATAGATTATTGATTGATGCCATTACGGCCCAAATGCAAAGAATGTTGACGAGAACATGCGAGGAGTTGTATGGGAGAATTGAACAACTAGAAAATCAAGGAAATGATATGATGGTGGAGGTAGAAGGAGGAGAAGGAGAAATAATGAAGGTGATGTTAGAGATAACAGAATTGAAGGAGTAAAGCTGAACATACCCTTTTTTCAAGGAAAGAGTGATCCAGAAGCATATTTGGAGTGGGAAATAAAAATTGAGCAACTATTTGCATGCCATAATTACACAGAAGATAAAAAGATGAGGGTGGCAGCCATGGAATTCACTGATTATGCTCTTATTTGATGGAACCAATTACAAAGGGAAAGGGTGAGATATGAAGAACCCTTGGTGGAAAGTTGGGAAGAAATGAAGAGGTTGATGAGAAGAAGATTTGTTCCTTCTCATTATCAAAGAGATCTTCACAACAAGCTCCAAAGACTCATACAAGGTAGTAGAAGTGTTGATGAATATTACAAAGAGATGGAGGTTTCCATGATTAGGGCTAATGTTATGGAGGCACGGGAGGCTACTATGGCCCGATTCCTACATGGGCTAAATAGTGATATAAGGGATGTTGTGGAACTGCAAAATTATGTTGAGTTGGAGGATTTAGTACATCAAGCTTCCAAGGTGGAATAACAATTGAAGAGAAAGAGTGCCATGAGGAGGAGTTCATCTAATTTTCACTCTCCTAGTTGGAAGGACAAAAATAAGAAGGAGCGTGGATCATCAACAAGCAATTCCAATGTTATAGCTCATAGAAATCAAAATAAGTCTGATGAGGCACTTAAGAAAACAAGGAGTAGTGAGGTTAAGTGCTTCAAATGTTTGGGAAGAGGTCACATAGCTTCTCAATGTCCTACTAAGAAGACTATGTTACTTAAGAAGGATGGATAAATAATTAGTGAATCTTCTTCAAATTCTTCATCTAGTGATGAAAATGAGCATGAAGATGAAAGAGTGTTAGAAGGAGATTTGTTCATGATTAGAAGGATGTTGGGTAGTCAATCAGTTGAATTGGATGATTGTCAAAGAGAAAATATTTTTCACGCAAGGTGCCTCATTCAAGGGAAATTGTGCTCTTTGATCATTGATGGTGGGAGTTGCACTAATGTGGCTAGTTCACGGTTGGTTTCAAAAATGAATTTGGAGACTAAGCCACACCCGCGACCTTACAAACTTCAATGGCTTAGTGAAGATGGTGAGATGACCGTGAATAGGCAAGTTGAAGTGGGTTTTTCCATAGGAAAATATGAAGATTCTGTTTTGTGTGATGTGGTGCCTATGGAGGCTTGTCATTTACTTCTTGGGAGACCATGACAGTATGATAGGAGAGTTATGCATGATGGTTTCACTAATAAGTTCTCTTTTATGCATAAAGACCGCAAAACTACTCTTGCACCTTTGGTTCCAAGAGAAGTTAGTGAGGATCAACTGAAAATGAGAAAGAAAAGAAAAGAAGAAAGAAAAGAAAAAGAGAGAGAAAGAGAAAGAAAAAGAGAGTGAAAAGAAAAAGGAAAAAGAGGAAGAAAAAGAGAAAGAGAGAAAAAATCAAGTCTGTTTATAAAAGAAAAAGAAGTCAAAAGAGCTATGCAATTGAGAAAGCCAATACTTTTACTTTTGAGTAAAGAAAGTAAATCAAACAGTCCATGTTTTACTAACTCTCTTCCAAAAGAGGTTTCTTCTTTGTTGCAGGATTTTGAAGATGTTTTTCCCAAAGAAGTGCCTATAGGTCTACCCCTCTTAGGGGTATTGAGCATCAAATTGACCTTATTCCAGGAGCTTCATTGCCTAATAGACCAGACTTATCGAAGCAATCCCCAAGAAACCAAGGAGATTCAAAAACAAGTTGAAGACTTAATGCAAAAGGGGTGGGTTAAAGAAAGCTTGAGTCCATGTGCGGTCCGAGTCATTCTAGTCCCTAAGAAAGATGGAACTTGGAGGATGTGCACGATTGTAGAGCTATCAATAACATCACGGTAAAGTATAGACATCTCATTCCTAGGTTAGATGACTTGTTGGATGAATTATATGGTGCTTGTATCTTCTCTAAAATTGACTTGAAAAGTGGATATCATCAAATCGAAATTAGAGAAGGAGATGAGTGGAAAACGACTTTTAAAACTAAATATGGGTTGTATGAGTGGCTAGTTATGCCCTTTGGGTTAACTAATGCTCCAAGCACTTTTATGAGATTGATGAACCATGTCTTGAAAGAGTTTTTAGGCAAATGTGTAGTGATGTATTTTGATGATATTCTGATATATAGCACTAACTTTGATTTGCATGTTGAACATTTGCATGCTGTCATGAATGTGCTTAGGAAGGAAAAATTTTTTGCTAATCTTGAAAAATGTACCTTTTGCACTGATCATGTTGTGTTCTTGGGATTTGTTGTGAGTTCTAAAGGGGTACAAGTTGATGAGGAAGAGATTAGAGTCATCCAAGAGTGGCCTACCCCTAAGAATGTGAGTAAAGTGAGAAGTTTTCATGGGTTAGCTAGTTTCTATAGGAGGTTTGTTAAAGATTTTAGTACTTTGGCTGCACCTCTTAATGAAATAGTCAAAAAGCATGTTGGGTTTAAATGGGGTGAAAAACAAGAAAATGCATTTTCTGAACTTAAGCACAAACTATCTAATGCCCCCATTCTTGCATTACCAAATTTTGCAAAATCTTTTGAAATTGAATGTGATGCATCTAATGTGGATATTGGGGCTGTTTTGCTACAAGAAGGTCATCCAATTGCTTATTTTAGTGAGAAGTTGAATGGGGGTGCCCTAAACTATCTCACCTATGATAAGGAATTGTATGCCTTAGTGCGTGCTTTACAAACTTGGCAGCATTACCTTTTACCAAAAGAGTTTGTAATTCATAGTGATCATGAATCTTTGAAATACTTAAAGGGACAAGGTAAGTTAAACAAGAGGCATGTCAAATGGGTTGAGTTCTTGGAGCAATTTCCATATGTCATCAAGCATAAAAAGGGAAAAGGGAATGTAGTAGCTGATGAACTTTCTAGGAGATATGCATTACTTTCTATGCTTGAAACTAAATTGTTTGGTCTTGAATCTTTGAAAGACATGTATGTGAATGATGTGGATTTTGCTGAAACTTTTGCTGCATGTGAAAGGTTTTCTAAAAAAGGTTACTTTAGGCATAATGGATTCTTGTTTAAAGCAAATAAATTGTGTGTGCCTAAGTGTTCCATTAGAGAGTTGCTTGTGAGTGAATCACATGAAGGGGGTTTGATGGGTCATTTTGGAGTTCAAAAGACTTTAGAAATTTTGCAAGAGCATTTCTTCTGGCCTCATATGAAACGTGATGTGAATAAGTTTTGTGATCACTGCATTGTGTGTAAAAAGGCTAAATCTAAGGTTAAGCCTCATGGGTTGTATACTCCTTTACCTGTTCAGGAATATCCTTGGACTGACATTTCTATGGACTTTATTTTAGGGCTGCCTAAAACAAAGAATGGAAAGGATTCTGTGTTTGTTGTTGTTGATAGGTTTTCTAAGATGGCACATTTCATACCTTGCAAGAAGGTAGATGATGCTTATCATGTGGCTGATTTGTTTTTCAAGGAAGTAGTAAGGCTACATGGGTTGTCGAAGAGCATTGTGAGTGATAGGGATTCAAAATTCCTTAGTCACTTTTGGAGGACCTTGTGGGGTAAGATTGGTACTAAATTATTGTTTTCTATTACTTGTCACCCACAAACTGATGGTCAAACTGAGGTAGTCAACAGGACTTTAGACACATTGCTTAGGACTATTTTAAAGAAAAATCTTAAGACTTGGGAAACATGTTTACCTCATGTTGAGTTTGCTTATAATAGGGTTATCCATAGCACCACTAATTATTCACCATTTGAGATTGTGTATGGATTTAATCCTTTGACTCCTCTTAATTTGTTGCCTTTGCCTAACATTTCTATGTTTAAGCATAAGGAAGCACAGACTAAAGCAGAATATGTGAAGAAGCTACATGAGCAAGTAAAAAGCTCAAATTGAAAAGAAGAATGAGAGCCACGCGAGGCAAGCTAACAAGGGTAGGAAAAAGGTGGTGTTCCAACCTGGTGATTGGGTTTGGGTACACATGAGAAAGGAAAGGTTTCCTGAACAAAGAAAGTCTAAACTTCAACCTAGAGGAGATGGGTCATTCAAAGTCTTAGAGAAGATCAATGATAATGCTTATAAGATTGATCTACCCAAAGAGTATAATGTAAATTCTTCTTTTAATGTTGCTGACTTGACTCCTTTTGATGCAGGAGATGAATTCATAGATTTGAGGACAAATGCTGCCCAAGAAGGAGGGAATGATGTGGACATAAAGGCCCAAGCCCATAACGAGAAGGATCAAGATCAAATCCAAGACTTAGGTGGACCTATGACAAGAGGCAGACTCAGAAAAGCACAAGAGGCATTGCAATACAAAGTGACCAATTTGCTAAAGGCCCAACTATTAAAAGATCCAAACATGGAGGAGTCTAGACCTATCACATGCATAGAATGTTTGGAGAGCTAGGAGGCCCAACTAAAATATTTAGTTTTTATTATTATTTTATTTGCTACAGTGTGGATTTGAACCCAAGACCCAAAGCTTATAATGCCTTTACTGAACCATTTGGGTAACTTAACTTTGCTTGGGATATTAGGACTTTAATTTATCTTTATTTCCTGCAATGAGACAAACTCATAAACTTAAGTTGTATTAAACATTTGAGAATTCAAAATGAACATACGTAATATTCAGATTACTTTGTGAGTTGTTGCTCTGCTAGGGTTCTTCCTTGCATCACTTGATTTATCAAATATTCTGATTTGTGGCGCCTACGGTATTTTTTATGTTTTTCTGTTTTCTATTTCTAATCAAATCAATTCTTAAAATCTAACCCTAAATTGTTTCTCTTCCATTCGAGTGTCGTCAGGAAGTAAAGTTACCCGCATTGCACAGATTCATTTAACTGGGCACGTTTTGAAGTTGAGTGCGAAAGTGTCTGGCATATGGTGGAAACGGAACCCAGTTTGATGAAAGCAAAAAAATGTTGATGTCGTTCAATGAGCTTTACAATGTCCATTTTGTTCTATATTTTGTCTGGCTGTTGCCAAAAGTGTAACCAAATGGGCTCTTTATGATCCACGTATGTTCAACTATGCAAGCATATCTTTAATGTGACGGCAGCATGTTCTGACAAGTTCTTCTTAACAAAGGTGCGATGGAGAGGATCAACAAAATCTTCGCTAATGGGAAGGATCTTGATGCAACTTGCACAACACTACTGTTCATGTATATAATTTATTTATATGTTTGATAAGGAATTGAGAATAACATTGGGGCATGAGCTTTAGTGATGGGATTTTGACAATCAAGGCCTAAGTTAGTATTGCCCCCTTCCCCCATCTTGATAATATTTTTCTACTCAATTTGGCCAGAGTTACCCTTTTGTTTTTAGCAAGATATTTCCTAAGAAAGATGGATAAGAGACTTTAGGAGGACAAATTTACACCCGGAGAGACAGCTAAGGGAATAAAGTTCAGCAAAAACAAAAACAGTATAGCTTACGGGTTTAACCTCGACAACGAAATAATATGGTCTTGGTTTTAAGATTTTACAACTATCAATGTACCCAAACTGCAGAGTAGGTCTTGATTTTCAACTTGGGCTTGCACACTCTCAACTAAAGAACAAACACTCTAACTATTAATCTTCCCCAAGTACGATTTCGGTCATTACCGCATTCGCAAACATTAAGCCAACTTAGTCAATTTTTCTTTTATTTGTCACTAACCAAAACTACATTAAATAAGCCAAGTAGACCAAATTCTGAAAATTCTTGCATATGAATAGAGCGCAAAGTTTTATCGAAAATAAATTCATAGATAGCCCACAATAATTACAAGCTATGACATGTGTACGAATGCTCTTGAAACCATCTTTAAATTGCACATACCATTCTGATACAGGATAGAAGCATTACAAAGCTAACAACACCAACTTTCACCAAACCAGCAAAGATTTAAAAACTTAAACACTGCGGCCAACATATATTTTCGCCAATCACATGAAAGAGTCCTTCAAATTGCAGAGATGTCCTATAACTCCAAGTCACATACCACATATAACAATATAATAAGAACACCAATAAAATGTGAAGGAAACTCGGATCATTTCATGATGAAATTGTGCATAACTTCATCTGACGGTATGAAACTTCGACTTCAAATCTTAGATCTTATCAAGCTTCTCAGCCTTGACGACGGGGTTTGCTTTAGCTATGGCATCCCGAGCAGCAGTGCGGTAATCAAACGGGCAATTATGCTTGTCTGAGTAGCGATGTACAGCACAAAAAAGGTTGCCACATCGACAATTAAACCCTGTCAAACCAACTCGCTTATTGCAGCTGCTGCAACGTTTTGGACCATCCTTCGGCTTTGCCTCCCCACTCCCCTCTGAAACTGAACCAAATAAAGGTTGCACAGAGACAGTTTTAGGCTCTACTGAAATAACTGGGATATCAACATTAGCAGCAGCGACAACAGGTTCATTTTCAGTGCTGCTAGATGAGCCATTCATAATATTCCCAATGGACGACGCTGCAAGCTTGGCCTGCTCCTGTTTCAGCAACATGTCTTTGTGGCATTTAGAACACATGTTCATAGTAGCTGCACTTCCAAAAAACCCACAGTTGTTGATGCACAATACAGGACCTTCAGGAGGAGCTTGGCACCCAGTCTTGTCATGGTCCATCTTTTCCAACTTTCCTGCATCGAATATATTCAAAATACAGAACGTCTAAGATTACATCATTAATTTCATAATAAACAAACAGCCACAGCAGAGACAACCCAGAACAAAACTACGACTATTACCCAACCTATGTAAGGCAACAATATAGCACCCTTTTCCCAGAGAAAAATATTGATGACACAATCTTTTCAGCACACCCATGCAGTTAAACGAGAAATAACAGAATATTGCATCGTTCCTCTTTAAGCATGAATATGCCAGTTAGCATAAACAGCAGAATCACAGCTTCAAAATGTATTTGTAGAAAAATTGAACCCGTAAAAATGGGCAAAAAAGCCAAGTTAAGACCCATGATATTGTCAACTTCTCAAGCATAAACTGAAAATAAATCACAAGCCAGGCAGCAACGTTATCAAACATTATTTGATTGGGAGCTTTCAGAATCTTGCACACAATGCCTTCCTAAAATATAACAAAAACAATTTATAACAATCAAACCACCCTATCCATAGCCATAAAAAAGTTACAGAACTAATTCAATTTTAACCAATTAGAGATTAAACGTTGGCACAACATGCAGCGGTAAAAGTCTTACTGCATATCCATTTCAATTAAAATGTAACATACACAATGTGAAAGATATGGTGTACTGTCGTATATATTCTCAACTATAAATTTATTTCACTCCTGGTTAAAAGATAAAGATAGTTGAAGATGCCTAAGTTGTAATGCGATAGCAGTGAGAAGTAGGGCGGTCCTTTTCAGCAGCTAGCTCTGTTTCCAGCATTGTTAGATAGATTTTTTTTCGAACATGCATACTAAATCCCTCAGTTCAACTAGTGTTCAATACCAGCTCAGTCAGCACATCCTTATATATATTAAGGAGAATAGAATACGAATTATTTTGACCCAACATGAAAATCTTTTACCTCAAACCCATCACAACAAAGATCGAATCATTTAACAAAAATTCAGAAAATATTATTGAACCATACATCATCTAGCTATTTAACCAACAATAAAACAACTTTAACCAGAACTTCATAAACGTGAACAGAGGAAAAACAAACCCCAAAGCCCCAATTATTAGGAACAGAAGCCACAGCCGGAAAAGTAATACACGCCAATCACATGAAATACGCAGAATTCAATCAACATACTATTCAAACTTAACACTAAAATTCTAATAAATTGAATGAAAATTCAATAAGGCATAGCCATGGCATACGAGAAAAAAATGACCCCCTACGTCTCTATTCACCGTCCATATCAGCAAATTACAACCAACAATTTCCACCACCAAACTAATCTCAAATTCCTTCACACGATAAAAAAAACAAAACAAAACAATAAAAGCGAGACGAAATCGTCACGAGCGAATCGACAGAGAGACACGTCGCCAAAGTGAAAATTGCGAGAGAAATAAACAAAAAAAGTAAAAATAATCTAACCTGTTGGCCAGAGGAAGAATTTTTTACAAAAGAATCTGGGAAACGAAACTTTGTCGTGGATCTAACAAGCTCAGAATCGCATCGGAAATAAATCCTGGATTCACAGAATGAAAAAAAAAAAAACACCAAACAAAAAAAATGGTTAATAATCGAATAAGATAGCAGATTAAAGAGGAAACAAAAATTGAGAAGGAGATAAGGGGAACGGAACCCTAACCCTAGTGGAATTGGGATCGTGGAGGTGGAGAGAGAAATCAAAGCCGAAGGATAGAGAGAGAAAGAGAGAGAGGGGATGCGTCGTTTGTGTGTGTCAGTGTTTGGTATTTAAAAGGGCCTTTTGTTGCTTCTCTCTCTGTGTGTACCAACGAACTCCGTTTACTGAGAATTGAGGCGACGTGGGAAGTTACTATTGGCTGCGCGTGTTACTCTGACATTCCCTATTTTGTCCCTTTCTCATTTACTATTAACACTTTTGCCAGCTTCCCAATTTTTTATTTAATTCTTTTCTTTTAACCTCCCTGTGACTCACAGTCACCACGCCACGTTTCAATATCAGTATTACCTTAATTAATCAATAATATTTTATTTTGTACAATATCTTTTTTAATTTTCATTTTTAAAGAAAATACCTTTATTTTTTTAACTATTTTTAGTAGCAAATATATTATTTCATATTTTTTTACATCCTTTATCTTTTTTAATTTATTATTTTTTAATTCTAACTTGAATTTTGATATCTATAGGACAAATTATTCATAGTTAAAAGTAACATTATAATATCAATTATTTTTCATAAATAAAAAATAAAATCATAAGTTAAAAGGTTTTTTACAATTTTATATATAATACAATTTATATAATTTAAATTATTTATTTAAAAATTTTAATTATATCAATACAATTTTAGTCTAGAATAGTAATTTTAGTCTTGAAAATGTAATTGTTTGATCTTAACCACAATATCATAGATATTTAAAATTGTAAAAGATATACCATCACTTTTGTTTATAAAAAATAAATCATTGCTTTATTAAAATGAAAATTAACCCATATCGCATTTTATGGATAGTTTTAAATTTTAATCAATCTATTTTGAAGAAACTTTTTTTTTTCAAATTTTAAGTTATATTAAACATTCTAAAAATGCTCTGAAGGCTTACATTGTTTTTGTTCAAAAATTCAAACGTTTATATAAATTGTTTTTTTTTAAATCATTCATTCTGGTTAATTAGTTTAAAACTAATTTTTAATATTTTATTTGATTTTGACATATTTTATTTGATTATCTGAAAATATTAATCTAATTAGGTATAGATGTTATTAGTTTTTAGATTATGTTTATTTTTATTTTGATAATTGGATAATCTTATTTATTTTCTTTAGATTATTTACAAAATATTGAGGCCTTGCTATCATTAAAAAAAATATAAATATTATTTGAATTAACCTAAATTTTAACAACTTAATCTTAAATTTTTTTCATTATTTTTAGTATTTCTATTAAAAATTTTGAGTTAGAATAATTTATTTTTCAAGTTAAATAATATATTTATAGATTTTTAATCACACATATTCAACAAATTTAAATAAGATGAAGAAGATAAAATAAAAACATTTCATATTATATATATACACACACGTAAAGAAACTGAAGGATTAATAATTTGAAAAAAATGATATTGTGAACCTTATAAGTAAGAAGATGAGTTTATTTTATTTTTCAATGAGGATTTTGATTGGCCAGGAGCGGAAATATCAATGAGGTAGGAGCAGGTCATTTTCAAGAACAAAAAGTTACAAGCATTGATATGTTGTTATTTTATTTTTCAAAGTAACCTCTGAAAACAAAGGAGATCACTACCTCATTGGTCTTTTCTGATCATACATACCTACATGGAATTGGCAAAAAATAAAACACGTTATTCGAATCTTCTGTGTTATTAATTTTTTGTTGACCAACTATGTAATGGGAAGATATTTCTTTGTCGCCACGTCAATATCAGGGAGATATTTAACCGACTTAAATCCTGTGTATAAACTTACCTAAACTCATCTCTAACTACAAGTTATTAATTTTATTTAATTTTAGATTAAATTACTTTTTAAGCATAATTTAAATAAAATTAATATTCAAAATATATTAATTTAAATTAATTATAGGATAAAATATAAATTAAAATAATATTATTTTAAATAAATAATTTTATATATCATAAATCTGTAAATTTAAATTTAAAACAAATTTTTAATGATTAATATTTTTATTAATAATTTTATTTTAATTAATTACTTATTCTAAAATAAATTTACTTGAAAATTATTAGCAAATAATTAATAAGTAAGTAAATAAAATACAAATAATAATATATATAAATATTCATTTAAAATATTTAGTATCATCCCTGTATACACATGTCTTATAATGTCACACAACACCGTATACAATAATCAATTTAGTGATTAATTTAACTGTATGATTTTTATGGTTAATTACATGTTAATAGTTTAAATATGTTTTTAAACTGAATGAGTTTTAATTTTGATTTTATATTTTACTTTTTTTTCACTTTAAAATTGATAATTATTTTTTTAATATTATATAAAACTAATTAACTATTTATCTGTTAAAATAAAAATAAAAAAATGTCAATCAACCATTCTAAGTAACACATTTTAGATTTAATATATAATATTAATTAGATTTGAAATTGATTTGATAACTCAAAATCATCCTACAAGTTTAAAAATTGACAAAAAGGATTTTCTTTTTTGTTAACTTTTGGATTTTATGTTGTATCTATTAAATTTATTATATTTAGATATAATTTTATATATTTAAATTTATTTAACAATTAAATGTAATTTTTTTACAGTTTAATTGTGTTTTAATTACATATTTAATAATATCAATTTTGTATTATAATTTTTAAATATAATATTATATAATTTATGTATAAATATGAAACAAATGAATTTACAAATATAATCACAAATTAAAACAACACAAAACATGTTTTCAATTGATATTTTTCATTGTAAAAATTATTATAATTTAAAAATAAATATATTTTATAATTTTTCTATAAAATCATGAAATATTTATATATTTTTTAAACATATATACATTTTTATAGAATATTTAACTATGATCTGATAATAAAAAAGAAAAATTCATCGAAATTAAATATCAGAACATTCGTTTTACATGAATTTTGTATTAAATTGAAATTGAACAAAATTAAACTACATATGATTTTTTAGATTTTGTTCACATGACTATTAATTGAAAATCACACTATATTGAATTAAACATGTCTAATATAAGTATGTTATACCTAAAAAAAATATTAAAAATAATAAAAAAGTGTATATATATATATATATATATATATATAATTTTAAAATAAATATTAAGACTGGAAATAATAATTTATTTTTTATAATAAAAAGTAAAGAATATATTTTTTACAAAAATTAAAAACAATATTTACATATTTTATAAACTAAAAACATCAATTTTAAATTTTAAAAATAATGTTTATTTTATTTTTAAAACATCAATTTTAAATGTTAGTGACATAGGATTTTATTTTTTTCTAAATTAAAAATTAAAATTAATTTATTTCTTTTAGATTTAAAATAAGGTCAAGATATTAAGGTGATGTTTATTGTGACAAAATAAGAATAATAAGGAAGATGATGCATAGAAAGTGGGTGGCTATTATTATAATAAGAATAGTAAAAAAAATAAAAAAATGGCTTAGTCCCTAATTTTGGGCTATCACATGTAGGATGGCAAAACGGGTCAGGCCCGGCGGGCCAGCCCGCCAGCCCGCCATAATATGGCGGGGTGGGTTGGTGTTTTCACCCACCAGTCCGCTTTGGCCGTCTCGCTAACCTGCCGGGCTAGCTAACCCACAGGATGGGCGGGCTAGCCCGCGACCCGCCTAATTAATAAAAAAAATAATTTTTACTGTAATAAAAATTAATTATAAAGATAATAAATAAAGTTAAAAAATTTTAAAAAAGAATTAAAAAAGTTTCACTCTCACATGAAATATTTTCATTACTCGAAACACAACTTTCTCTCATGTTCTCCTTGTTCATCTTAAACACTGATTATTTTTATTCTTATGACTTAAATTAAAGGTGTAAGAATTACTCAACCAAGAATAATGTGAAGTTTTATCAAATAAAAAAGATATAGGTATTTAAATATTTCAATATAAAAAATATAAATTTTATAAGTTTTAACGTTATATATATATATATATTTGTTATTATTTATTATTATGTAATTTTTATTATTGTTCTAAATTATAATTTCTTAAAATAATATATTGATTTATATTATTAAATTGAAATAATATATATATATATATATTAAATTATTGACAAACAAATAATAATCTTATTATTAAATTTATTAAAAAAATTATTTTAAAAAATAAATTATTTTTTTCTAAATTATGGCGGGTCACCGCACAGCCGCTAACCCGCCCCTTGGCGGAGTGAGCCAAGGTCTACAGCCAGTCATGACTATATCGGGCAGCCCTCCGCCCGCTTTTGGCGGGCCAAAGCGGACGGGCCAAAACTAGGCGGCTGACCCGTTTTGTCATCTCTAATCACGTGTGAGTCCTACTAGATAAACTGATGCGTTATAATTATATGTAATAAAGATCTTAATCTATATCTCAAAAAAAATTAATAGATTAGTCGCCCAAATTATATATATATATATATATATATATATATATATATATATATATAGAATATATGATTAATTATATAAATATTTTTAAATTTTTATTTATTATTAATATTTTTATTAGATAAATTAAAAAAATAGTTATTAAAATATTTAATTATAATTAATAATTTAATAATTAATTAATCTTTATAATTTAAATTATAATATTATAATAATTTATATGTTTTAATAATATAAAAAATATATAATATTTTAATTTTAATATATAATATATAATATTTTAATTATATATTATGTTTAAAATCTCAGTTAAAATCCAATACTGAAAATACTCTTACATTATCTTCGATAATATCTTCTCATAAAATTTTATTTTTTCTTAAATAAGTTTCATCATTTTAAAAGTCTTTTTAAAATTTTACTTTAATAATAAGGTATTATAAGACACATATATTTATAATTTCTATTTGCACTTCATTTTTTCTACCACTTAAAATAATTTAATTATTAAATGATAAATAATATTTACACTTTTATTACTCATATATATTTTTATAGTTTTATATTTATATAGTTATTTAATTGAAAAATATTTGTCTTATTTAAAAGATTTATGAATTTATACCATATTCAATTTTTTATTTTGAATAGACCTTACCTGATTTGATTTATCAACTTAATTAGACTTTACTTGGTGTAGTATGACCCAATATTTTGTATTTTTAAAATAAAATAAAAATTAATTAATATCCAACTCAAATCTAATTAATGAAATTTTTTAAAATCCAAAATTATAAAATTGAAAATAACTTAAAATAATTTGAATTTGAATAATTATAAATTTCATTTGTTTATTTAGATTTTTTTTCATCCATAATCACGTTAATATATTCTCATAAAATATAGATCTTAAATTTAAACACTCCCTACAACTCTTGCATTTGCATTTGATAAGTAAGAGTGTGTATTTATGTGTTCCTTAACCCTATAAATTAACTTATATTAATGTGAAGGTAGTTAATTTTAAAAGTATTTTATTTAAGATAAAATCGATGTTTAAAACGAAAAATATATTAAATATGGTGATTAATGCTAATTGTTATTATTTAGATTGAGAAGAATGTTTGAGCTTCCTTGAGTTTCTAGAGTACACTATTAAAAAATTACTTATTTTTTTATTTTCTTGTAACAAACTGTTGAAATTTGTAAGAAACATATTTTTTGTCATTTTTATAAAAAAATTGTAAAAATATTCTGATGAAATATAAGAATTTTTTATAGTGGAAAATGGAGAAACAAAGGGGATTACCCCAAAAAATTTATCTGATGTTTAAGTTAGCATAGGAATGAATTAAGTTGGAAGATAAACTATGAGTAAGGAGAGATATATATAACTTTTTTTATGTTGTTGGAATATCTCGAACATTTATGCTATACTCCTATTTCTGAGATCAATATATAGACTAACGGTATTACGTTAAGAAACTTAAAACCGTAATATTTTATTGATTTTGATGTTATTTTAATTTAAGAATGTTTTTATCTTATTTTATTTATTTATTGTTATGGAACACTTTTATACCTTATTTTAATTATATATAATAAACATTATTATGTAAAATAAGTTATTATTATTTTAAAAATATTTTATAATATTAATTGTCTAACTATTAGCTTAAAATTTAGCTTGTCAATTTTAATGAGAATTTAGATTATAGTTTGTGTTTTTTATATATTCCTAATCAATAGAAAGACAAATCACTGATAAATTTTTATATAGTATCAAATTAACTTACCTATCTCTCTTTCTGAAAAACCTAGTTGTCACTGTTCATCTTTTAGAAGCATTTTGTTTCCTCTTTCTTCCATAATTGTTCATTTATGATAGACAACTCCAAGTTTCATTCTGTCTTAGTTGTCACCAATGTGAAATATCTCATTTCAATCACTTTGGACATGGAAATCAATCAATATCACTCATGAGTAATCTTATTTAAGGTTTAAGCTAGTTCATTCTGTACTTGAACACATCATCCCTCTCACGGAGGTCGCTGCCATAACGATATACCAAATAGCCAAGGTCGTTGATATTCCTTCATGAAATCGTCTTGATGTTGTTGTTCTTTAATGGATTTATGCTATTATATCTCCTGGTATTCTTAGATCGATCTTTATGATTGATGATTCGATTGGTAAAACTTGGCAGCGTGTAGCTGACTTATTTCAAGATAACAAAAACACTAGGGTAGTATATCTTGAAACTCAAGTCACGAACACAAACTTAGTAGATTTCTCCACAATCTCTGCATATTGCAATCGACTCAAATATCTTGTTGACTAATTATACAATGTTTTGGCTCCTGTTTTAGATCAACGTTTAGTGCTCTGTTTGCTCGCTGCTTAGCCGAAGCATATGTTGGTTTTGTCACAGTTATGCAATAAAAAGATAACTTGTCAAGTTTTACTATAACATGTTCTTGATTGAAATTAGAAGAGACCACGATTAAGGAGTGAACAACTCGTGAATCGGGTTCCTCCGCATTCTTAACCGTGGATGAAAGCTCCAATTAATTCCCAGAGTCATCATAATACTAATCGTGGCATGAAAACCAACCAAGACAAATGCAACAACACCTGTAGTGGCAGAGGCGGACGTGGCAGTGGTGGGCGTGCAGGTGTTAGAAAAAATGGTACACCATAATAGTTGCCGTAGTACTCGTAGTATCAAGTCTTCCCACCATATCAATATCCCTTCCTTAATCCTTAGATTGGATGGACCTAACCTCCATGCTCTTATCTTGTAGCTCGTGATAACATAGATCTCCATGCCAAACAGGTGTTCTTAGACTGCGACATTCACAACAAGCTTTCAACACATCAGTAGCACCATCTAATGTTGGGAACACACCTATGGACATGTCATGCATACTTTTGCAATCAATCAAATGGATGGGAATTGATATATGGACACAAGTGCTACCTCTATTATGACGACAGATCAAGGTACACTCTCATCTTATTTTGATTCAAGCAAGGATCACAATATTGTTGTTGGTAATGGTCATTTGATTCCTATTTGTGGTCATGGAAGAACTACATTATCCTCACCCCACCCTCTTTAAACCTAAACAATGTGTTACATGCACCAAAACTCATAAAAACCTCATATTTGTTCATAAATTTATCACTAATAATCTGGTTTCTGTTGAATTTGATCCTTTTGGGTTTTCAATGAAGGATTTGCATATGGGGAACCATCTAATGAGATGTAACAACTTTGGAGATCTCTACCTCATCCGTCCCAACTATAAGACAATCTCTCACCAACACTTCCTTCAATATTCACTAGTGCAGAATGGACTTTTTACGTCACCTATAAGATTAACGTTAAAATGGGAGACGTAAATTTATGTCGGTCCCTTTGACTGACGTAAATTTACGTCAGTTATCGAGACCCAACGTTAATTTACGTTGCATATATCACTAAACAGATGTAAAAGTCTTCAAAAATTTAAAAAATTGGACGAAATTTACGTCACACATACACATATGCGACGTAAATTTACGTTACACATACACATGCACGACGTAAATTTACATCACACATACACATGTGCGACGTAAATTTATGTCGCATATGTGTATGTGCGACGTAAATTTCGTCCTTTTTTTTAATATTGGATTTATTTTGTCTTACAACCAAAATCTTGAAACATATATCGTAACCAAACAGTCCAGAGATTCAAGTTTCTTTAGCTAGTAAATAAAAAATATAATATTATATATCATTCAAACTACAAAAGTTAAATTAATACATCATGATAATACAAAAATTAGGCTACCTAAACTACATAATTAATAAAATAATATAATATAAACAATAACCTATAAACTAAAAGCTATTACAAACTAAAAGTTAGTACAAACTAAACTAGCTAAACTACATAATACACACAATATAATACCAATAATAACCTACAAACTAAGTACTTGAATTGTTGAACGAAAATTTTTATCCATTGTTCTCTAATTTGTGTGATATCATATTCTGGCAATGGAGATGGATCTTGAAATACCTGAAACATTAATTTAACTCTTGTAAACACGCAACACGCATAAAGTTAAATAAACTTAACTAATGTTGAAAGCAATTACCTCCGTCCAAGAATAAGTTATACTCGCACAAACTATGACTCTCATCCAATACATGACATAGTAACCACATTCAAATACCTGGAATATCAATTTGACTCCTGTTAACATGCAATACACACAAAAGTAAATAAACTTAATAAATGTTGAAAGTAATTACCTCTGTCGAAGAATTATTTATACATGCACAAACTTTTGTGTATTACATATGCTTAGGAGCATATTTTGAAAAAACTGTTGGGACAAATCATCTTCAAAATTTTGCGTCCTCTTCTTCACCTTTTTCTCTTTGTTTTGATATGTTGTGCGTCCAAATATGATATCTCAGTCAAAAGTTATCTTACTTTGAAAATTTTCCTTATCATAAAACCCTAAACCTAAACTCCCAATATATTATATTTATGTACTTGTAATATACAAATTACAACAACAAAAAAGTATGATTTAAACACATAAACGGATAATCACAATTCTGTTGAGATATTCATGTAATAACGTGATTAAGATCCCCAAAAACAATCATGGATTCAATTTGAACATATAACAGGAGACATAGAACACTAACCTCGAGTATACACGAAAACGATTTAAAACTCGAATCTAATCGGGGAGAAACGTCAAATTCGAAAAATGGGACACAATGTTGATGTTTTTCACAGTCAAAACGGTAAAAAATGGTGTGGAAAGGGTCGTTGTTCTCGTCATTGTTTTAAAAAATCTTTACTGCGCGAGACGATGAGTGACGTTGAAACAGAATAAAACCAAATTTTTATGTCGCACCTAAAAGGAGACGACGTAAAAAACCTCTTTTACGTCGCACCAACAAGGGTGTGACGTAAAAGAGGTATTTTACATCACATCCTTTTGGGTGTAACGTAAAATTGGACCAGTTTTTACGTCACACTCAAAAGGATGTGACGTAAAAGACCCTTTTTACATCACATTCTTATTGGTGCGACGTAAAAGAGGCATTTTATGTCACCTCCTTTTAAGTGCGCGACATAAAAGTCCTGCCTCATATTTATAAAATTGTCATCGCATTTTTTTTAAGTTGAATATTTTTTTATGCGACGAGAATTGGGTGACATAAAAAACCCTTTTTGTAATAGTGATTTACAACTTTGTTTTCCCCTTTGTGGCACAATCATTTAGGTAATCCCAAAACTACTATTCTAAACTCTCTTTGTCATCAAAATTTCATAAATTGTAATAAAGACATTCATGATTTTTGCACTTCTTGTCCTCTTGATAAACATGTGAAATTATCATTTAATATCTCTTGTTCTTTTACTGAATTACCTTTGATATTGTTCATTGTCATATTTAGACATCACCCATATTTAGCTCTTCCTGGTCACAAATTTATTCCATTTTTCAATCTTTTCAAAATTCAATTAAAACCAAAAGTCATTAAAATTTCATAAATTATGATAAAGACAGTCATGGTTTTTTTTTTTTTTGTAAACATGTGAAATTATCATTTAATATCTCTTATTCTTTTACTGAATTACCCTTTGATATTATTCAGAGTGATATTTAGACATCACCTATATTTAGCTCTTCTTGTCACAAATTTATTCCATTTTTTAATCTTTCCAAAATTCAATTATAACCCAATTTGAAAGAAACATTAAAAATCTATAATGAGATAATGAAAAGGAATTTGCTAATGGTTCATTTAAAAAAATTTGTAAACAAAGTGGAATGCAATTTAGGTTATGTTACCCTCACACATCTTCTCAAAATGACAACATTATTCTCACCTTATTAATACACTTATCCATATTAGTTTCTTTTTGGGACCATGTTGTATAAATGACCACTTATCTATCAAACATTCTCCGTAACCAAAATTATAGAATATCATTCCCGATACAAATCCTCTATCATAAAAATCTAATATTTCTCATCTTCATATCTTTGGTTGTCTTTACTACTAAACATTTTAGGTCAAAGATGCATTAATCATAACTTTTACACAAATTTTCAATGATTAATATTTTTTATTAATAATTTTATTTTAATTACTTATTCTAAAATAAATTTACTTGAAAATTATTAGCAAATAATTAATAAATAAGTAAATAAAATACATATAATAATATATATAAATATTCATTTAAAATATTTGTTTTATGATGTCATCCCTCTGTACACGTGTTTTATAATGTCACACAACATCGTATACAATAATAAATTTAACTGATTGAGTTGTATGCTTAATTACATATTAATAGTTAAAATATGTTTTTAAACTGAATGGTTTTTAATTTTGATTTTATTTATTACTTTTTTTCACTTTAAACTTGAAAATTATTTTTATAATATCATATAAAACTAATTAACTATTTATGTGTTAAAATAAAAAAATTGTCAATCAACCATTCTAAGTAACACATTTTAGATTTAATATATAATATTAATTAGATTTGAAATTGATTTGATAACTCAAAATCATTCTACAAGTTTAAAAATTGACAAAAAGGATTTTTTTTGTTAACTTTTGGATTTAATGTTTCATCTATTAAATTTATTATATTTAAATATAATTTTTTTTTATTTTACAGTTTAATTGTGTTTTAATTACATATTTAATAATAGCAATTTTGTATTATAATTTATGTATAAATATGAAACAAATGAATTTATAAATATAATCACAAATTAAAACAACACAAAACATGTTTCCAATTGATAGTTTTCATTGTAAAATTGTTATAATTTTAAAAGAAATATATTTTATAATTTTTCTATAAAATCATAAAATATTTATATTTTTAAAAAAATATTATACATTTTTTTAGAATATTTAATTGTGATCTTATAGTAAACAAAAATCATTGAAAATAAATATCAGAACATTAGTTTAACATCGAAAAAAATCATAATGTTTTTTTTAAATCAATTTTAAATTTTTGTCACATAGGATTTTATTTTGTTCTAAGTCAAAACTAATGTTTTTTTAATTAAAATAATGTTAATTTATTTCTTTTAGATTAAAAATAAGATCAAGTTACTATTGAAGGGTGATTATTGTAAAAAAAAATAGAATAATAAGGGAGATGACGCGTGATGGCTATTTTTTTTATTATAATAATAATAATAAAAAAAAACAACTTGGTTACATCTAATTTTCATGCCTATAATTAGACGTGACAAAGATCTTATTATATTAAACAGAATATTAATACATTATCGCTCAAATCTTTTTTATATATATTTTTAAAATACATGTATAATTATTTAAATATTTTCAATTCTTTATTTATTAATTAATATTTATAATAGATAATTAAAAAATAATATTTAAAATATTTATTTATAATATTATAATAATTTATATATTTTAATAATATAAAAAATATATATAGTATATAATATTTTATTTATAGTATTAATATATAAATAATTTAAAAAAAAATTAACCTACGGACTAATTCATCGTACCATTAGATTGACCGACTTAACAAAATAAATTAAACTAGATTAAATTTATTAAATTAAAATAAATTGATGAATTAAAACTATCATACTCACCTCTCAATTATAGAATCGATAAATTAAATTTGGTCAGTTTAGTCTTTCCTTACTAATAACAATAAAAATAAATAAAATTTAATTATAATAATAATTATGATGAAAAATCAAATGAGAGCACTGTTAAAGTTAATAATCATTTCATCCTATTCTAGCTCAAGATAAAACATTTAATTACATAATATGATAAATAGGGTAAAATGAATTTTAGTTTTTTTTTTATATTTGTGGGTAAAATATATTTTTTCATCCTGGTAAAATGTTATATTTATTAAAATAATCCCAACAATTGGTTTTGTAATTATAGTGTAAAATTTAAACATTATTTGAACTTCCTTATAAATTTGCTCACATAGCAAATAAAGATAGTGACTTAACATGATTGTTTAAAATTTATTTTGGTAACATAATTTTTTTGGTTCATGTATAGGCTTATTTCTTAAAGCAGTCAATCATTTTGTCCGTATCAGTTTAACTATCTCCATTTATCATGTTAACAACATTTTAATAGTGTTCAAAAGTTAAAAAAATTATATTTATATTTTTTTTAAATAGCTAATAGAAAAAAAAATACTATTTTAACAAATATGAAATTTTAGTAAGACAGAAACCTTTTCTTCTCTTACAATTTATCACTTTGAAGACTCTGGCATTCTTGGAAAAAGATTCATGACATTGGAGATCTCTGTTTTTCCATTAAAGTGTGTTTACTTCAAGGGTAAGATTTTAATCAGAGAAATGAAGAGAGAAATGTGTCTGGATCAATTTTGTTTGTATTAATTGATCTATGTGAAAATAAATGAGATAAATTGATGAAATGACTAAATAGTATTTTCATTCTAAAAAAGTTGATAAAAAAATTATATTTTTATTATAATTCTTTCTAACTTTTTTTTCATATAACCAATATAATAAATATAAATTAAATTATAATTTTTTATTATTATATATTATTTTTAATATAAATTTATGTTAATTAAATTATATATTATAAACAAAATATATACGTCATACAATTTTAACTATCATAAAATTTTCAAAACAGGAATACATAAATTTATATAATGGACGATAGATTATAAAATAAATAATCGATTATATTAAAAAATATTATTATATATACAAAAATTAATATTGATAATATATATTTATATTTATACGTGATTTTATAATTTTTTATTATAATAAAATTAAAGTTATATTTTAATATAACTTTTTAAATTATGTTATTGATATTATTTTTTATTATATTTTTTTATTATATTTTAATTTTGTAATTAGGACTTAAAATAATTTTTATACATAATTTTTAATTAATAATTTTTAAAATTTATTTTTTAAAAATTAATTACTTTAAAAATAATTATTTTTTATAAAATAATTTATTTTTATTTTTATTAAATTTAAAGTAAGAATATTTTAGTAATTTAATAAATTATTTTATTAATATACTATTATTATTATTTCAATCAATCAATCAAATTATTTTTCTACAAATATTTAATAAAAAAATAAATATTTGTAGAAAATATCCAAATATATTTTTATATAAATTTTTTATTATTATTTCAAAATTTTATGTATAAATAAATAAATAAATTTATATTTATTTTATCTCTTATTAATATAAAGATATTTTGATCATTATATATTTTATATTATTATTTCAATTTTTTTATTCAATCACATCAATTCTATTTTCTATCATTTTTTACTCGCTTCTCTTTAATTTTTTTTACTTTCTTTCTCACAATCCCACCAATCCTACTTTTCACTCTTTTTTTCCATTTTTCACTCCTTATATATATAAATACTCTTGTATTATCTTCGATAAAATCTTTTCATAAAATTTTATTTTATCTTAAATAAGTTTCATTGATTTAAAACTCTTTTTGAAAGTTTGCATTAATAATAAGGTCTTATAAGACTCATATTTCTAATTTCTATTTGTATTTTTTTTTTACCACTTAAAATAATTTAATTATTAAATGACAAATAATATTTACATAATAGATACTTTTATAATTTTATATTTAGATAGCTATTTTATTGAAAAACAATTTTTTATTTAAAAGATTTATGATTTTATATCATATTCATTTTTAATTGGAATAGACCTGATTTATCAACTTAATTAGACTTTACTTGCATTATAACCTAATCTTATATTGATTTTGGATTTTTAAAATAAAGAAATATATTTTAATTGATATCTCACTCAAATCTAATTAATAAAATTTTTTAAGATCCAAAATTATGAATTTGAAAAATAAACTTAAAATAAGTTGAATTTGAATAATTATAAATTTTATTTTATTTATTTAATTTTTTTTTCATCCTATCACATTTATATACTCTCATAAAATCTTAAATTTAAAACACCTCCTAAAACTCTTGCATATGATATATAAAAGTGTGGATTTATGTCTTCTTTAACCTTATAAATGAACTTATATTTGGATAAGTGTAAGTTTTACATTAAAATTAAAAGTATTTTATTTAAGATAAATTGTGACTAAAAAAAATTAAATACGGTGATTAATGTTAATTATTAGAGTACTAAAAAAATATTTATTATATAACTTTATTTATTAATATTACATTTTTAAATGATTAATTTAAAAATAAATTAATTAAAATTTATTATCTTATTAATAAATCAAGTTGGTGAATGGATGTTTATTACAATGGACTGTCAATAAATATTTTTCCCACCTGATATTATCTAGATTTAGAATAGTATTCGAGTTTTTTTAAGTTTTTCATAATAAACAATTCATAATAAAGGTTTTCCTATGTTTAGGTTTGTATGTGTAGTCCAAAACGAATATTTTTTCTATTTATCAGATGTTCTGATTATTTCGAGTGATTCAAGATATTTATCTAAAGAAATTGTTTGAAGTACTCATTCAAATATCTTGTATTGTATAGATCATGTGTGAATATCTCAAATATTTATATTTTATTACAATCGATATATACATTAACATATTATCTTAAGAAATTTAAAATGTCTATGGTTATGTTTTCACGAGGAATTTAAGATATTTTTTTTATCGAACACTTTGTACCTTATTTTAAGCATATATTTTAGTACGTCTTTTATAAAGAGAAAAAATATATAGTGATGAAAGAAGAAAATGTATGTGGGCTTCTATAGAATGTTGGCATAATTAGGTGGAGGCATAGTGATAATATGCAATATGAATCTCCGTCTTCTTCATAGATCTAACAATTTGCTGCAACTCTGCAAGTAGTTGATATAGACAGCAGAACTTGGCTTATAGAAAGAGTTTTAGAGGATTAAACATGATCTGTTCTGTTGCTATATCTGCCTCGGGATTGGGAAAGGTGCGGCTGCACATTCATCTCCAGCTTTTTCCGAGCTGTTTACAATACTCATTGCCCCAATCATCACCGACTCTATTCATTTGATTTGATGTTTGCAATAAGTTTTTAACTTTTAATCAAATTATTTCTAAATAATTCAATATCATTGCTATCTGCCTATGTATTTCTTCAATTATTTCCACTCTTTTGTCGTATTTCTGTTTTAATGTATTTATATTTATATTAGTTTTATTTTCTTACATTTGTGCATTTTCTGAAAATTTATAAGGAACATGTTCTCTAATAATTATCGAATAAGTGGTGATTTTTTTCAATTTTCAATAATTTCATATAAAAAAGAAATATCTACAATAATATATTCAAAATTGTATTCCTCAAAGTTAAATTTCCAGCTAAACATATCATCAAATCTGAAAACAAGTTCTAAATAAAAAGGAGAAAAAAAACGGTGTATATATCATCATAAATATTTTAATTAGATAGATATGGTATCCTAATATTCAACTTGAGGATACCTGTTAATAATTTTTATTTAATATTTTTATCAAATAAAGTTATTAAAACAAAATTATTGATAAGAAAAATATTAATTATTTAAATTTATATTTTATACTATAAATTATTCAAAATAATATTTTATAAAGATTAATTTATTTATATTAATATTTTATTGTTTAATTTTATTTACATTATATTTTATGATAATAGAATTATTAAAATTTTAAAGAATAAATTTTAAATTTTAAATAAAAATATTTACAAATATTCATAGATATCTATAATTATAAAAAAATTCAGAAATTTTTTAAAATAAATATTAATAAATATTTTTTTCTTAACGGAACGGACAAATATAAATAAGATTTGGAACCCTCTCCCATTACCATCCTTACACCTGAAATAAACAATTTATAAAGAATCTTCAAATGAAAAAATAATAGAGAAAAAAAATATTATTATTTGCCTTTATCTTTATTCTTTCCCTTTTGTTTGATAGTCAAAAGTCAAATTAAAAAGACAAAGGCAAGTTCTACATAAAAACATTGGTAAACAACATTAAGATCTGTCACCTTGTTAACTTTCAAACTTTAGCCAACCTGGGCATGCAGAACCTTTTGACAGCATTACTATTCAGACACTCTTAATATTTATCATCTTTTATCGTATTATATTGTCTCTAATACTTAGACTTTTATTTTATTCCTCTTTCGTAGATTCCAACAATAATTTTTGGAGCCCTAATCAGAATTTGAAATTAGGAAAGTATGGAGGGGAGGCCCTGGATGTTTGCGACACTTGTCCTTATAGCCGTTTGATTTTTGACCAAACATAAAAGCATTACAGCATAGCCGTTTGAAGCCTGCTGTAGAGGGACCACAACATGATCTGTCTAGTGTGTGGGCTGGTCCTACACACCAACCACATTTGATTCAAAGCACATAGACGTTGCCGTCTCAGACTCAAGTTAACCTAATTCTTCATTAACTTTAATTATGAATTCTTCTCTCAAATGGAGCCTATAAATTACTCACTCTTGTTTCTCTCTAACACCACAATATATAGCAAAGCAAAGCAGTTTACTTACCACCACCTCCTCTAAGAAGTATTATTATTATTATTATTCTTTTTGTGTCTGAGAAAAATGGCATGCATCAGCAAGAGCAGAGCAGTATTCTTCTTCATGGCTTTCTTTGTGGGGCTTATGTTTGCAGCTGGGGTGAAGGGGCAAACCAGTGAGTTTCCTCACGCACCAGCTCCAGCACCCACCATGGACGCTGGAGCTGGATTTTTGGTGACTTACTCTGGAGCATTTGTTTTCTCCTCACTGCTTCTATCTCTCATTGCTCTTCTATGCCATTAATTCTTAATATTGCAAGGAGTGAAGTGTATCTGCCGTATTCAATTTTTATCCTCATTCTTCATGGGAGTGCTTCTGTTGATGTCATTGCTATTGTTGTATTATCTTATTCTTTCTCCCTAATGATTGGTTAGGGTGTGATTTATTACTTGAGCTTCTCTACTAAGAAAATGAGTAAATATACGTCATTTTAGTTTTAATTTTCCATCGTCATATATTTCTTATCTTCCGGGCTTTTCAAATTGAGAAAGTGCAATGAACCGAGTAAGTGTTTAGAAGAGAAAAGAAAAGGGTCCAAGTTATGTTAGTTAATAATTAAGACAGAGAAAACACATCTGACAGCATTGAGAAATAAATGACTTAAATGGCCAGAAATGATTTCTTGGTCTGTCTGTAAAGGTGGAAAGAGAAGACACATTGAATTTTTCTGCTAACTGGAAACATGAAGTTGGTTTGACTTAAACAACATCTTTTAGGGCTAGTCCAAAATTACATCTGAGTGATATTTTCAGATGTTATATTAAACTTTGCATCTAATTATAATGGTCACACATGTCATATCATAGATGATATTTAGTACATCCAAACAACACAAGACACAAAAAAAGGAACTGGGGAGCTTATCATTGATGCATTTGTTCTCAGGTCTGGTTAACCAGAACTTGCACACTAATATTCAAGCCTAAAACCAAGTCAAGATTACAGGACTTGAAATTCTATACATAAGTGTGGGGCTGCAAATTGTTACATTTTTTAATGAAATCAGCCCAGCTCAACATGTGTTAATTCAGAACACAAAAATCTGGCCAACGAAAACTATTATTGACATCGAATTGTTTAGAAAGTACAGCATCTTATAAAAATTAATTATGAGTAAAGCAAAATTTTAGTATATGAATTACTTAAAAAAATTTATAAAAATTATTTATATGAGAACAAGTAGTATATTATTTATAAGAACTATTTATAAAAAATATTAATTTAATATAAATTACTTAAAATTCTTTTTTTATTTTAATAAAATTTATATTAAAATAATATTTTTATTTATAGAATTTTTTTAAACAATGCTATGAGAACATTTTTAAAAGAAATTCTTACAAAAGTAGTAAAATTATTATTTTGATTTGTGTCCTACATACAAAATGACTTATTAGAAAACCTTGTTTATATAAATTATTTTAACTAACTTTAAGATTATATATATATATATATATATATATATATATATATTAAAATAATATTATTTATTCATAATATTTTAAAAATATTTTTAAAGAACTTATTATTTATAAAAAATATTTATAATAAAAATAATATTGGAACAAAATCTCGTTTGTGAATTGTTTAAGATTAACAAAAGTTATTTATATAAATATTTTTATCCTCGTTTTTATAATTTTAAATAACTTTATATTAAAATAATATTTTTTTTGTTTATACTAAAATAATGTATTTTTTTTATTTTTAATTAATTATTGTAAATCATTCCCTTTTAAGGTGCTATAACTTTTATCCAATTTTAAGAACATCTTTAAATAAAATTCTTGATAATAGTAAAATTATTTTCATATAAATCTCATATACAATAATTGCTTGAAATTTTATAATTTAAACAATTTTTTTAAGAACTTTCTGATATACGTTTTATAAACAATTATGTTGAGTAAGTTCCGTCATATTTGTCCATCCCATTTTTTTTTAAACATACCATCAATTTTTTTAATTCTTTGTTCATTCCATAACTAAATCTAAAACTAAAAAAGTTGATTAATTTTTTTTTCTTTTCAGAATAAAAAAATTATAAAAAAAATACAAATTATACTATTTACAAAATTATGAATAGATAAATTATAGATTATTTCGAGTAAACAAAACAAAGTAGAAAAAAATATACTTTAAAAAAAAATCCTAACTGTTACAGCTTTTCTTTATTTAGTTAATTTGCTCTCTAAAACGTGATACAAAATAATGATTAAAAATTAAATGAATTGGAAATTCTACAAGGTAAGAAAATTATCAATAAAAAATACAAATTTTACAATGTAGAGAATTACAAGTAAATAAGTGATAAATTATTTCAAGTAACAAATTTATAAATAAAATTATTTTAAAAAAAATGTACGTTCCAATATTTTTTAGTTATGGCCACTTTTCTTAACTTAGTTCATTTGTTTCATCCTATGATAAAAAAAAATAGTCAAAAATTAATAAATGGAAAATTTGTAAAACTAACACAAATATCAGCAAAAATAATACAAATTTTGTGAGTTGCAGTACTGTTAACAAATAAAAGTATAAATTATTTCTTAAGTAACAAATTTATAGATAAAATGAAATAGAAAAAAATAATGTATTTTTTTTATTGTCGTTATTTTTTTATTAAGTTATTTTGTTAGATAAGATGATATATAAAATAATGATGGAAAAAAATTAAATAAATTGGAATTCTTTAATAAAAAACATGGGTACATATATTGTTCCATTACATGAAAAAAATAAAATAAAATTATAAACTTTCTCAAGTATAATACGAAAACACAATTAAGTTTCGGTTAAAGAACAAACATTCTAACATAAAATCATATTATATAAAATGGGGTAATCTAACGTTTATTTAAACTAGATGAGACTTTCAACACATCTTTTTTAACAAAGTATGTCGGACTAAGTAAATAATACTTTTTACCACAATAAAAAAAAGTAAATTTTGATTCAAGACAACAAAAAATTAAATTTTAACTCTAATACCATATTAAACTATGTCATATAACGTAAAACAGACCATCTTAGACTTTCAACCTATCTATTTAACAACAATTACCTTCCATCAATTTAAAACATCTGATTTTGGCAGTTTTGAGCTTTTGTTGACATCCATAAATCTTGATAGGACTGTCAAAAACCTCATGCTCAGAATAAATCTAGCAGCAAAATAATTTACAGTAGAAGCTTTGCCTATAACAGAAAATAAAAGGCCAAAAACTGTGTTCAATACAAACCAAACACTGATAGATTCTGATTAACTACCAATATCACACATTCAAAAGAGTGCTAGCAACCAAAGTCATCAAACAGAACAGTTATAAGCCTATAACTTGAAATAAAAAGACTAGAAAGATGTAACCTACTTTGTAAATTACTTTGAAATCCATAAATTGATGCAGTCTAGATTACTATGCTGATATGAAATGGAAATTTTAATTCAATTGGTTGAATGAATGAGTTAGTATACAGGCAGACAGAAATGGTACAGATGAAAGTAGTATGGAAAAACATTATTAGAGTTAGAGACAGGGTAGCATCCAAGTACACAATAGATTACATTTCAAACCATAAAATAATATGCATACAGATGATTTCCAGCTAAGTTAACTAGACGTTACAACAATCTATCAGTACAATAAGGTTGATAAATACTTGAGTTAGGTGTGCCAATGCTTCAAGAAAATTTCTATCAATTTGAAGTGATTTTGGATGTGCTTCCTCGTATTCGCTGTTGAAGCTAATGATAAATAGGAAATATAAATGTAAATCTAAATCCCATTACATAAAAATAAGAAAGTTAAATAATATAAAATATAATATAGTTGTTCTGTCAGTAAATTTTCTTAAAAGACCCAAATTAAATGACAATTTTTCTCAGCTAAAGATCACTGAATTTTATGAAAAACATACGTTAAATTATACATATTTATAGCATTACTCTACAAAAACAAAATTATGATATCAACATTATCACAACAATAATTTATAATCAAACTTTTGAAATTAGCAGTGAACAAAATACTGGACGCAACTGAATCACTAGAAAACACAATAAATTCCTTTTACATAAAACTAATCAAGAATCTCAGTCTAGACTCCTAATCGCGACGCGGCGTCGTCACATCCGATTAAGCGAACGCCTTTCTGCTGTATAACCTCAGAAAAATGCAACATCAAGGAGACAGAACTAATCGATTGAATTGAATTCAATGAGAGAGAGACTTGGTGCATAAAAAGCCGAATAATCATTAAGAAAGGAGGATCGACGAGGAAGAAAAGGAATTAGAAACGATACGAACCTTTCACTTATTCGTGTTGGGGAGGAAAGGGGCACGTGCGGAACAAAGACGAAGAAGATAGATTTTACCGCATGATATACATAGACTGAAAGATTTTTTTAGTTAACTTTTCTTAACAAATAATAAATAAATAAATAATCCTCAAAAATAATTTTTCATCTTTTATATTAATTAGATTTTTATATATTAAGATCAAGATATTATTTAGGAAATTTTATTAGGTTGATAACTCAATAATCTAATCCAACTTAATATAATTCAGGTATTGGGTTGAATTTCTTGTGATAGGATCAACTTTAACCCGCGATTCAATCTCATGAATTCAATGAAAGATTTTATACGTTGAATCGAAATATTGATTCAATTCATGTAATACAAAATATTGAATAATACTTACATTAGTAATAAATATAATAATAATATAACTGTTATTTAATTTATTTAATTATTATATTAATTAATTTATGTATTTTTAAAATATGAAATAATATAGTTTATTTTTTAAATATGTTTATAAGTTTAATAAAAATATTTTGAAATTTAAAATTTTAACATTATGTTAAGTTCTATTAGGTCTATAAAAAACATGTAAAAACGTAATCCAATAATCAAATTATACTTAATTCATTAGGTGATAAGTTTGAGAATTTAAAATTATTTTTAATAACTTTATTTTTATTTATTTAAATTTTAAAATTAGATTAAAATGTTTATATCTTTTAAAAATGAAATTAGTTACCTTAATCATACTATGATTATATATATATATATATATATATATATATATATATATATATTAAGGTATAATTGAACTTGAAATTTTTAAATTATGATTCTAATAATAATAATAATAATAATAATAATAGGATATATCTTGATTTAAATTTAAAGTAAATTTACATTTGAATTAAGAATTCTCGTTTGATTTACTTTAAGGGATTTTATCTAAAAGTATTTCTCCCTAACCATATTTTTTTGTTATTTATATGAATTACATAATTATATTTATTAAAGTGGGTAAAACTAATACAATTTTCATAATGTGAACATTAAACTTGATAATATAACATAAATATAGTCTTCTCCAATAATAAATTTAAATTAAAAAGTCTTGCGTTATTTAATTTTTATGATATATAATCCATTTTATAGAAAATTATATGCGTAATTTAAAATATTTATATTTTCTGTTACTAATGTTTTTCCTATTAAAATTTTGTATATATCTAATTTATTTATATATTCACTTATATTTATAAAATAATCATTTAAAATTTTTTTGAGAATACATTATTTGAATATATATTTAATATCAATAATAATTTATATGTGTAAATGTGTTAACATGGAGTTTTGAAGGTTATTCAAGATATAATTTATTTAAAGAAAATATTGTTTTAATATATATATATATATATATATATATATATATTATTCTGTCTAAATTATATATAATTAATTATAATTAAAATATTCTTTCAAATTAGTACCTCATAAATGGATATTAATAAGATAACATGTAACTTAACGAGATAAATACAAGTTATTAGCATTAAATAAATATTTTTATTTAAAATCTGATAAAAAGTTTATAAGTTATATCATTTTATAAATTTAAAGGATATATAATAATTTTAAAGAAAAAGTTGATCCAACCACAATAATTTAAAAAATATAGTATTTGTAAGTGAATCTCCATGGAGATGGTGTAACTTGTTTAGAAACCAGTCAAATACATGTTCATGATTATTAAGTCAACGTGTCCGAAATGATTGAGTCATTTATTTTTAATTTATTAATATTTCTTTTTTGATAATAATATATATAAATAAATATATAAGAAAAGAAAATATTTTATTTTTCATGCGTAAAAAAAATACTAATTTTTGAAAACCTTTTCTTAGAGTTTTTTTACTACTTCAAGATTTAAATCTATCATCAAAGTTTAGATAATTTTCACCAAAATATAATATTGATTAAAATAAGCTTTTCTCCTTTTTCTCTCTGTTAGCATATGGCACTTAAAGTAAATATATATAATATTTTTCGAGAATAGATAAATATATGGAGTCTATATGTTTGATTCAATTATTAGTTTTTTCATTAGTAGGTTAGACCATTTTTGTAAAAGTTTTTGTTGAGCTTTTACATAGATGGCTTATTTGTTGATAAAGAAAACTAGTTTGTTAAGACACCTGTAAAAGACATTTTTAAGTAAGAGTTGTTTAAAAATAAATATGAATATGTTATTATGAGTTAGTAAGAGTTGTTTAAAAATAAACATGAATATTTTATTATGAGTCTCCCAGATGATGAATTACTTAAAATTTAATCAAAATTACTTATATATATTTGTAAGAAACTTTTGTTAATAACTACCATTAGAAATGCTTTTAGTACTTTAGGATATATTAAATGAATGTTGAAAGTGACTTAATCACTTTTGTTTATTTTGTAGTAATTGTAATGAAATTGTATATTAGAAATTTGGGTGTTTTATAAATCCTAGATAATGTAAGTATACTATGAATTAAGTTGATATGTGAATATTGTGTTAGGAAATATAAATGTGATTTTAAGTCCCATCTTACGTAAGAATAAGAAAATTAAGCAATATATAAGGAAATATGACTCATAACCTAATGTCTTAAGGTTTTTGGTTAAGAGTGGTATCAATCCTTACGTGGGTTAGATTAATGTCTCATTGGTATGTTTCTCCCCTATGAATTTCCCTTGTAAGGACCCTAACAAGTGGGTCAGAGTGGTATTTGTATTGAAAGTCTTCCTTCGAAAGTCTTTATGACAAAGTGTGTCAGATAAGAGTAAACGGCGATACATATAAGGAAGTATGACCTATAACTTAATGTCTTAAGGTTTTAGATCATAAGAACCCCAATGTCTTAAGGTTTTAGATCATAAGAACCCCAACAAGTGGGTCAGACAGTACATGGAAGGGCTCAACATATAAGTGTTCTGTTAGAGTAAACGACAATACATGGAAATACTCAACATATAAGGAAATATGATCTATAACTTAATGTTTTAAGGTTTTGGATCGTAAAGACCCAACAAGTGGGTCAGACAGTACATGAAAGAGCTCAACATATAAGGAAGTATAACTCATAACTTAATGTCTTAAGATTTTTTGTTGAGAGTAGTATCAACCTTTATGTAGGTTAGACTCATGTCTTAATGGTGTGTTTTTCTTATGTGAATCTCCCATCTAAAGACCCAACATATTATTATGAATATGAATGATTGCATATCAAATTTTGATGGAAAGTAACTAACATTAATTCAATTACAGTAGAATTCAGGTAAAAACCATAAATGATTGTTTTAGAATGTAAACTAATCTAGTTAGTAATGTAAACTAATCTAGTTACTTATGTAAACTTTGGTTTTTGTATAATTCATTAAAGCAGAAATACACTTGAAAATTAAGGCTTAATAGTTTTTATTTAAGCCCAAGTAAGATTGAGAATTAAGGCCCAATTATGTTACAAAATTAGCTCAATTAAAAAATGAGTTTGAGAGTTAAGATCCATATATGCTAATTTTTGCTCAAATAAAATAATATTGACTCAAGGTAAAAATAGAATCAAATGTCAAAGGTCAAGTTTGGTAGTTTTCGCTAAAGTGTCATAATCTTTAGCTTAAGTAAAAATTAATCCGAGAAAAAAATTGGAATTTTTGCTTAATTATCACCCAAACAAAAATTGCTCACTCAAGTGAAACTTTTGTACTTAATTATGTGTTTAAGTATTTAAAAACTATATTCTACCTTATTTAGTTGCATGCCAATGATAATATAATTGTATAACACATGTGTTGATATTGTGGTGTGACGGAGAATAATAATTATATAATATTATATAAGATTGAGCTGGGATGCATTTTATTAGGAATTTAATAAGAGATATCACCCCTCTATTAATACCAAATTTACACAGAAGAAATTATTAGATAATGAGAGATGATGGAGATTTTTCTTATTTGATCTATGGTGTATATTTACCAATAACAAATAAATGTAAAAATTTATGTTAATCATATGTGATGATTTGAGTATGTGATATGAAGATTTTGATTGATATAGACAAGGAAGTAGATAGATGTAAAATTCTGTATCCAAAGTTTCAATACATAGTCTTTTAGAAGTTGTTGAATATCTCTAATATGTTGCAAATGAAACTGCACTTTCTTGTTGTTGAATTTTTGTGAGAAGTGGCATGTTGTTTGATCTTTAGTGTAAAGATGTAATGTTTTTGTATGTTTATGAATATTAATACGTATTGGATATAATGTATATAAGTTGAATGATAATTTTAAGAAGATGTATCGATGTAAAATATTTTTTGTTTTATATAATTAATAACTTACTTTTTGTGTTGTTTATATTATTATTAATGACAATAATCGAGATTTACATAAGATCTGTTAATGTAATTAGTGGATCTAAATAAAAATTGTCTAGATATGACTTCCATTCGAAAATGCTTTTTTTTTTTATTTGCCTTTTATGACACAAATAATAGTTAATTTTAATAAATATTTTATATAAATAATTATTAAATATGTTTATTATTTTTTTTCTGGTATTATTAATAAGTAGTAATTTATTGGTCCATATATTTAACATATATTTTGTAAAATTAAATTATAATACAAAAGTTGACATTTAACTAATATATTTATTGGTATGGTGTGTTGAAGTCATATTTTAAAATAGTTATTTTAAGAAATGTTATTTAATAATTAATTCTAAAATATATTTTATAAAAATAAATTGAAAAAATATTTTTATATAAAAAACGACTTTGAGGGAAAAAATTATGGACTCTTATAATGTCTATACATATGAAAAAATCTTTAAGAAAAATAATTATTAAATAAGTATTTTAGTTTTTAAAAGTTAAACAAATAAAATTTATCTTTAAAAACCGTAAACATTAGAATAACAATTTTTTTACTATATCTTTACATAGATTATAATGAGATAAATAGTTTGTAAAAAGAGTTTGTTGTTCACGTAAATTCTCTAAATTAATGCGTGAACGTAATTTAACACTATATTCATTTGTATATATAGTGGAATTTATTATATGGTGTGTATATATATATATATATATATATATATATATATATATATATATATATATATATATATATATATATATATATATATAAAAGAATGGAATTTGTGTTAAAAAACTTGCAAGATGCTAAAAAAACTGATATAAGTTAAAAAAAATTATTTATTAAACAAAAGTTCAAATATTTTTTTTATTAAAATCTTACTTAAAGCGCAACTCTTGTATTTAACAGTAATAAAATCATTCTAATATCATCATGTGTCATATCATTAAACTCAAATGTTTCGTTTCACATTGAATTTAATAAACGTGGAATTCACGATCCATATTGAAGGTAAAGGTCTGAAAAGTTAAAATTTCGTCGACTAACTTTCATTTTTTTTTCACATATGAAACATGGATATAAACTTTTCAAACCAAATACATATTTTTATCATAAAAAATGTCACATCAGAATGTTACAATTCATCTTTGGTGCAACTTCACATCAAAATGTTACAATTCATTCTTGTACTCTTTGATTTTTTTTGTTAATTTACTTTATCTTATCAACTTCGTATTTTAACTTTTGTATAGTTTGCGAGAAAAACATGCTTTGAACTATTCTCTCCTTTCTCAAAAGAAAAATCTCCATTAACGTGTCATTATGAGATAAACGTGCTTTGAACTATTCTTGCTTAGTGTTAAAATATATTAAGAAACATATTGGTAATGAAATTTAATATCTAATACAAATAATAATAAAAAAGTACATGTGTCCTCAAACCAGTTCCTATTCATGAGGTTTTACATAACGTGTGGCTTTGCTGTTTGACATTAATGATTTATGTATTCAAATTCAAAGTAATAATTAATAGTATTTACTATCTCAAAATAAAGTGTATTTGATATTGTTTTATTACGTAATTATTCGGGAAATAATAATTTATTTTTTCTTTTTTTCTTCATTAGTTTTCATTTTTTTTAAATTTTATTATCTTTAGAACTAATGATATTTTTTCTGTTTTACATAAAGTAAACTTAATTTACATGTTATTTATTTAAAATTAAAACATTTGCTTATTTATAGATTATGGAAATCGTGATGAATTTATCAGGTGAAATTATTTTTAAACTAGAAAAAAATAGTAAAATTTTGGTAATATTTAAAGGGATTTATACTTAAAAATCATGTGTGTGTATTGTATAAAGTTACTATTTACTATAAATTTTAATTATAATGTATTTTATACAAAAATAACATTTATCTCATACACTACATAAATGTATCATTCAAGTTCAAGCTATTGATATATTTTAAAAGACAGTAAAGGGAAAATTAAGGGCATATTTTTAAAGCATGGCTACTATATAAATTGTTTATATTATTAATCAAGTAGAATAAGTATACTTTTACAAAAATTATTATAAAATAAACAAACTCATCATAGATAATAAACATGACAATTTATAATTTGAAGATAAAACAAAAAAAGTGGCAATGTATTTTAATTATATTCTCATAATTCAAATACCATGGGGCTGAATTTAAAATTAATTTTTTAATCACATCAAAATAGAAGATGTCACCAATAGTATTTTTCAAGTAGTTTTTGTAAAGTTCTAGATTTGAATTTTAGGATCATTATTATAAATTAAAATTATTTGGACCATCGAAGACCGTTAGCACACCACTCCTTTCTAAAGTTTTACTCGTTCAATTGTTGAAATCTTCACGTATTTATTATTCTTAACAACTGCAAGACCATTACTTTATTGGGTTGGAGAAGACCAAGTGAAATTAAATTAGGCAATATTGTTAAAACTTCTTCACTTGTTTTTATTTATTTATTTTCAACAAAATATTTTTAATTTTTAATTTTATTTATCTATTTATGCTTATCATTTTCATTTGATCATTATATGATCAACAAAAATAAAAAATATAATTCAAAAATACGTTTTTTTTACTCATAACTTTTATCAATATACGATCAACTATTCGTTAATTTATTTTTACAATTAAATATTTGTAACCTTTATTTTCTTTTTATCTATTTTTCTCTATATATACTAGACAAGTCATTGTTATTTTTAGCATTTTTTTAAACTCAGCTGAGAAATTGTTGAAAAGCATGATTCAAACCTAATTTTAGAAAATCAAAATATTCTTTTAATCATTTTAAAATAAGATAGGAAAAAAAAGAAAAAAGAAAAGTAAAATAAAACACAGAAGAATGGAATAGTAAGATAGAAAGCACGAAACCTAATCAGTTGTTGGGTGATGTCAGTGTACCGCGTTAGTTTCCTATCCTCACCTTCCCTCCCTCACCAAAACCCACTGTCCTTATATTGCTGCAAGAACTTTCCTCTTCTCTGCAAAAACAAGTTTCTCCGCTCAAAAACTCTCTCCAACCGGAATAGCACAATGAAGGTAACAAAGTTCTATGCCTAGTTAGCTATGTTACGTTTTTACCACATTTAATACTCACATTGTCACATCATTTTCTGAATCCTTTCAATTTCACTCCTTAATTCTTCCATCGGTGTATTGAAATTCCGTATGATGGTTCATTTTCCGCAGAGGCCTAGCAGTAGCATTCGAATCCCTGATTTACGACCGCACCTCGTGCTAATCGCTTTCTGTCTGTTCACCTGTTCGTCAGGTTCAAAGGTCGTTTTCTAATAAATGCCGAATTTCTAATTAATTGTGTTAGATTTATTTTTCATCTTGTTGTGACTGAGTCCGTGGTAGCAGATCGGAGAAACTTGCGGGTCGGACAACAAATGCGAGGCTGGACTCAGTTGCCAGACATGCCCTGCGAATGGGAACACTCGACCTAGATGCTCACGAATACAACCATTGAGCCCCATTTCTAAGGTTAGGTCCTCTCCCAATTTTTCTCTCTTTCAGAGTTCGAATCAATGTTTAATGGTTCTGGCTTTTCGATTCTGGTCAGGTGAATGGATTACCGTTTAACCGGTATTCATGGCTCACAACTCATAATTCTTATGCTCTTGCCGGAGCAAGATCGGCCACCGGGTCCATCATTTTGGCCCCGATGAACCAAGATGACACTGTTGCTGAACAACTCAAAGTAAGATGCTCTTCCTTTTTTTTTTAATCATAATGGGAATAGTACTCACGGATTAAATAAAATGGAGACAGGGACTGAAACTGATATTCTACTTAACTGGTATTATTAATTAATTAGCGAATTCCGAATATTGCATACAAAAACTAAGAAAAAGATTATACCCTGCAATTTTCATAAGGGTATTATTTTGGGTTTCGCAATTGTCAAAGGATAATTGCTTATAATAAGTTTGCTATAAATAATACTTGTTAAGAAATTATAAATGGTTAGTTTAAGTTTACATTTTATCAATAAATTATCATTTTTATGAATTTTATTATTTATGTTTATTTTTTTTTCATATTTTATCCATATGTTATTAGATTTCTTGTAACGTAATGATGGTTAATGAAAAAATAAAACAAAGTTAACAAGACGCTGTTTTGTAAAAATTGACGCAAAGATTACATTGTTTTAGTTTTTTTTTTTTTTAATACATCGTTAATATGTTAGAATTTAACGAGTTTATAAAATTGGTGAAAATTAAAGATATCAAAACTTAAATTTCTTTTTAGAAAATAATAATAATAACGGTATAGTATAATGTATAATTAATTTTAAATATTTTAAGTATTTTTTGTAAAGATATTTTGAGGGATCTTACTGGAGAAATTTATTTAATTTTTTTTATTCAAAACACTACTAAAAATTGCCACAAATTATATTATAAACACTTTTCTTTCAAAAAATATTTTTAATTGTAACAATTTTTCATAAAAGTGTTTTTAATTTGTTTTAAGAAGCCTTTTTTTTTTTTAACTTGTAATCATGAGATCGTTTTTTTGTTCTTCATTCAAAAAACAAAATTTGTTTTTTAAAGGGATTGGTGCATTTTGCAAGGACTATTCAATTCAGAATTATTCCACATGCATGGGGAGGGTTCCATCCTTTTATTTCTTTGCATTTGGTCCCATGTGAATAAACATTTTATGATATAAGCTGGTATTGTAGAGAATCTAAACGTGCCAGTAGTTGTTGGATAACGTTATCAAGTTGTATTGTATGAATTATAAAGTTGTCTTGTATAAAGTATCGAATATTTTATTTTGGATAAAAAAATATAAATATCATAGAGCACCCATGAATACATAGAGCTTACTTGGGAATTGGTATTATTCTCAAAATCCGGTTGCCTTCTCAGAAAATAAATTACTGCCACTCAGTATGAATCACGTGCCAAGTGAATAATAATTCAAGCATGCAAGAGCTGTCTGTCTTTTGACTTTGTTTTTAAAAAAGAAAGAGAGAAAAAGTCTTGGAGGGGGAGGTGAATTTTAATCAAACAAGTGGGTACATTTTAAGTCTAGTTGCTGATTTGATGAATGAATTAATCACATTAACAACTTAATATAATCCACTTGAATAATTCAGCCATTTAAATTCACGGATAAAAATCTCGATGAATTGAAGAAAACAATAAGTGAATCTTAAATTTTGCCCGTATGTATTTTAAAAATAAAGTACTATTATAAAATTGTGATAAAATATACACTCATTTGTTTAAATTATTAGAATAGCTTAATGTTGATGTTTTAATATACAATTATGATTACTGTATAATTTGATTCATAATCTCTTTGCTTCTTGATTTTGTATTGCATCCTACAGAACGGCGTTAGAGGATTCATGTTAGATATGTATGATTTCCAAAACGACGTATGGTTGTGTCACTCCGCCCAAGGCGTATGTTACAACTTCACTGCATTTGTAAGTGCTCGGAAAGTGGCCATGCTTTCTTGAATTTATAATGTGACTCACAAGTTTGGTCCAAAATATATGTTGTGGTGTGACAATGAAATGTCTATATGTATGTGCAGCAACCTGCCATAAACGTGCTTAAAGACATGCGGTCATTTCTAGATGCAAATCCATCTGAAATTATCACCATCTTCATTGAGGACTACGTGACATCTCCTCAGGGCCTAACAAGGGTGTTCAATGCTTCGGGACTGAGCCGGTACATGTTCCCGGTGTCTCGCATGCCCAAGAATGGTGGAGATTGGCCAACCGTGGATGACATGGCTCAGAAGAATCAGCGCCTAGTGGTCTTCACCTCCAAATCATCCAAGGAAGCTTCCGAGGGCATTGCTTATCAGTGGACATACGTTGTAGAAAACCAGTGTAAGTTCCCTACCTACATCTGTATATTCGTTGGAAACATGTTTTACCTCGATAATTTGACCAAAAGTACTAAAGACGAATTTGGTTTTTAAATTTGCAAATGAATGATAATTTTAACCCCTCTTCACTTTAAAACGATGATGTAAATTTACATATTTTTAAAATATAACACTAAAAACACATTTTTCTTTTTTAAATTTATGTTTTGAAGTTAAAATATGTTTTATAGTATTTTGTTGGTTCTGAAGATTTGGGGTAGAATATGATAAGACTTTCTCCAAAATATCCAAATCAACTTATTGAAAAGTATTTTTTATGCTTTCTTTGTTAAAAAGAGTTTTTTTTTTAGTTTTTGCAAAATTATTTTTGATACAACCTCTCCTATTTTAAAAACAAAATCTCAGAATAAATTGGTCTTATATTTTGGAATGCTGATAACTAATCACGGTTATGCATGGGAATTTCAGATGGAGATGATGGAATGAAAGCTGGTTCTTGTCCAAGCCGTGCAGAATCACCTGCAATGAACACAAAGACTAGATCGCTAGTCTTGGTCAACTATTTTCATAGTACTCCTAATCGATCTCAAGCCTGTGCTGACAATTCGGGTCCACTTCTTGACATGATGAAGACTTGTTATGAAGCAGCCGACAAACGTTGGCCCAATTTCATTGCTGTTGATTATTACCAGGTACTTACTCGTCTAATCAAATCACTCATTAGGCTAATCATTAATTACTCTCAACTTAGCAGAAAAAAAAAATTCCTTCATATTGAATTGATGATGATAATGATGTTTTAAAGAGGAGTGACGGCGGAGGAGCACCAGAAGCAGTTGATGAAGCTAACGGCCATCTCACTTGTGGCTGTGGCAACATTGCCTATTGCAAGGTTCGGTTTCTACTTTCTTTCACCTCATGTGTAGTTACTACCTACTACTGCGTTTTTTCCTGTGTAAAGTAACGAATTTGATCCTATATTACGAAATGTAGAGTGATTAAAGTATTAAAATCTGTTAATGCTCATCTGAAACTTTCAAACGTAACTCTCTACCAACCTTGTATTTAATTGTGTATCAATGACATGCAGGCAAATGCTACGTTTGGCACTTGTGATGTCCCTCCCATTTCTCCACCTCCACCTGCAACAGAAACACCCTCCAACGACCAACAGTCCCAAAATAATAATCATGCAAACAGTGTTTATATTGATAGAACAACCAAATTGATGCAAATGGTTGTGGCGATTTGGGCTACGACAAACTTATTGGCATAGTTATGGAATGTTATTAGTTTGGAGAAGTTTCTTGCCATTGAAGATATGAATGCATGTATGTTGTAAACATAGTTTAGATTGTTCGGCCAATTTGATTCCTATTATTGTATGGAATCTGAGTCATTTTTCATCACACGGCAAACTTTATGGTTGTTTTGTGTGACCCGGTTTGTTTAATGATTGACATCCTAAAATACTCATCAAGTCAGAAAAAAAAAACATTTTTTTATAACACAAGTTTCTTAAAAAAAATCTGAATGAACTTGAAATTTTTTTTTTATTTTTATAAGGAACTGATTTGTTCCAATTTGATTTCTAATCCTGTAAAAAAAAAATTGAGGAGGGTATATTCATCCATCATCAAATAACTTATAAATCTCAGTATAGATAATGAATTAAGTTATATATATATATATATATATATATATATATATATATATATATATATATATATATATGCGTATTTAAACATACTTTTAATTATATAAAGAATTTTTATGTTGGATAAATATAATTAAATGATAACTTTACGTATGAAGCAGAAGCAATGTCTGTAGTGATTACAACAAATACAAAGATTAAACCGTTGAGAGGAAGGTAAATTTCATTTCAGTAATATATCTTAGAATGAAAGCCCTAAAGATGCTATACGAGAATTAAATAAGAAAAATAAGAAAAATTTACCCTTATCTCTCAATAAAAATTTCAAAAGCAAAAATTTTGCAAATAAACAAAAAAATATAACACTTCAAAATTGAAAATCTTTCAAATATAATATATTAAATTATAATATTATTAATAAAAGACCTATTTATTAAAAAATTATTAATAAAAAACATGTATTCAAAAATATTTACAAAATATAATTATTAATATGTATATATATTAATAAAAAAAGAAAAATAACAAAACTTTTTATCAAGATTTAATAAAAATTAATCATTTCTTAAAATATAACTAAATTAACAAGAAGTCACCTCTTTTACACGCAAATTGATATATTGATAACAAAAAGCAAATACTAAATTAAAATACAGATATCAGTGTTTCGCAAGTTAGCATTACTCAGTATGATACAATTTAATGCCATTATTTATCTAATCATTGTGGCATCCCATTTTTATTTTAAAAGATTATAAATGATTGAATGATACAAGATAAAAGCATAGAAAGGTATAGAAGAAAAGTAATTGAAAATTGATATCCATAGAATCACAATGTTCAAGTATCCGTGAAATATCAATGCTTCTTAGATGCATACAGTGTATGTGGTCGTTTGCAGAAATATTCACAGCCGAATGCATTGTTATAAGGTTGCCCAGTTGCCCCCATTCATTCATGAGTCATGGACCTATTCTTTTGGGGCCCTAATCCTCTTTTATCATAGTAGACGCTCTGACGACAAGATGGAAAATTAGACTAATATGGCATTACATATAAATGTTCTAGCGAATGTTTTGAAATTTGAATGCTTAACCACGATTATATCTTTTAACATTGCACACCCTCCCTCTTATCTTTTTTTTCCCAAAGAAGATTATTAATGGACAGAGTCCTGACTTCAGTTTTGCAGGTCTTAGTTTTTCAGAAGGTTTTCCAAAAAACAACCTGATCCTACAAAGTAAAAAGATCTTACACACAAAGACCTCAGGACTCTGTCCACTTCGCCACAAAACATTTACTAAGGTTAAGCACTTAAGCTCCCAATGGAATTCAACTTTCTAAACTGCAATAGGTTAAAATCATGAAATTAAGTTTAAGGTCCCCGCTATCTTGGCTAATGTAACAAGATACTCTGAAATTTTGCATTTTAAACACCATTGCCAGACATTCACATTATGATCCAAAACACTACACAAACTTCAGCTTCGCAGAAGCAGATGCAACACTGAGACAACTCTCTAACAGGAGGGGCTTGAATGCACAAATCCATTGCCAGTGTTAAACAGTATAAATCCAAGGGCACAATTTTAAACCCCATTCTAGACCAAACATGTTACCCAAATTATACAACCAGCAGATAAAACTAAAACTACTTTGAGAGCTAAGTTTTAAGATAGTTACATTATCATATTGGGTTAAACATTTATTAAGAAACATCTTCGCACAATAATGCATTACAACAACAGGAAACAATTGCCTCATGTAATAAACAATCAAATTCCTCTGCATTACCCGAATTCCATCCTAATTATTACTCTTAAAAAAAAATATCATCCTATAGTTAAATAATCCATCCACCTCTATCAAAAATGACAACAATGTATTCGTAATTTCAAAAATTGATCAATACCGTGAAATATCCATCTAGGTGTTCTTGGGTGCCTCCGCCGTTACGCTGGCAGCGGCAGCTTCCTCAATTATCTTCTTATTCTTCTCAATAGCAGCGGCAACTTCTTTCGGCATATACTTCTCATCGTGCTTAGCGAGTACCTCCGCGGCAGCAAAGTAACACTCTATTCTCCTCGCCTTCTCGGACACGTTATTTGTCGACACCTCCTTCTTGATCTCCTCCGTGAAAGGTTTCACGATCCCTTCCACCACCACAGAATGTCCTTCCCTGAACAAATCCGGCAAGGATCCCTCGTACCGGACCACAATGTCGGTTATCAGATCGGTGACGACGAACTCCACCTCCGTCGTTGATGCCGGATACACGACGCTGCCTTCCAGGACCAAACCTCCCAACCGGAACCTCGCCTTGGTGGGATTGGTCGCGTACTTTTCAAGCGCGTCGGTGGGAGTGACGTAGAACACCAATTGGTCTTGGAAGTTGTTGAGAACGATCACGACGAACCCGGCGAGGCCGCCGAAAGTCAGAGCGTAGGCCCAGAGGCGCCGCGTCTGGAGCTGCCGGGCACGTGCGCCGATGTCCACTGACTTCCGAGAACGCGGCGGCATGCGACGCGCTGTGGAAAGGAGGCGGTGGGCAGAGAGGAGGGGCGGCGAGGGCTGGAGTGGAGGGCGGCGGACGGCAGAGGGAAGGAGTGGGGCGGTGCGAAGGAGATGGGATCGGAATCGGAGGGCGAGTGAAGAAGCCATTTAATTGGTAAGGTAAAGGGAGTAGAGAATTAATGGTTGGGTTTAGGGTTTTGAATTGGACTAAGCCGCCATGGCCGAAGCTGAACAACCCGATGCAGCTGAGAAGTTTCTCGTATTGGTTGGACCCATGAAAAGGAACGAAGGAAACGAAGAGAGACGAATATAATTGTACTATGTAAATAGTCAATTTCGTCCTAAGAAAAAAGATAAAAGGCTTTTTTAATCTAATTCCTAACAGAAACAATTTAGGAAAAAGTAGATAAATAATTTATTATTAATAAACATCTATTTAAATACTTTATCTATTAATAAAATAATAATTTTTAATTAATTTTATATTAAATTAATATTTTATAAATATAATATTAATAAAAATAAATATTGTTATATTTTTATAATGTTAAAATATCAATACTCAATAATTTATTAAAATATTTTAAAATTAAACCATATTTCATTATTTTCTTAAATTTAATAATCATACTTAATATTTACGTAAATATGCCAGCTCGATATTTATTAATATTTCATATAAATAATATTTATATAAGATTTTTATTTTGTATAATTATATATCATTTCAAATCAATTATTATCATTAGATATTATTATATTATCAATCATATCTTACTTGAGATCCGATAAAAAAATTATCCTAAAATTATTATTTAATTTCATAACTTTATTTATTTTTAAAATAATTTGATCTAAATTAAAAAATTTAATTTTAATTTTTTTAAAAATATTTATGATATCATAATATATCATTCACTGTTATTTTTAAATTTAATTGTTTATTATTATTAAAATTATTCTTTTAATTTTTAATTGAATATTTTATTTTGTATATTATTGTGTATTTCTATTTTTTTTTAATATTTACAATAATTATTTCCCATATAACTGACAAAATAGGAATAGTATTAAAAAGAAGGACTCAAAGATTAATTTAATTTGACCTTTTAGTTGTTATACAAATAGTCTGTTGAACCGTTCCGTAATATATATATATATATATATATATATATGTAACTTTTAATTGGTTTCCTTTAATTTGTATATATTAAAGAAATTTAAAGAAAATGCCAATATTCTGTTATATGCTATTATGTTCAAAATAGAATAAAAATTAAATAATATATTTTAATCTTATACTCGATAAGAATAAGCATCTGGGAACTAAATATACTAAAAAGAATGTCATGTAAATATATATAGTTACAGCAACAGTTGATGAAATAAATAAAATTTAAAAACAGATCACCATAAATTCACTTTAATCCTTAAAATATAAAAAATATTACTCAGTTTCGTCATGCTTTGAATCTCTCATTTTTACTTCTTAGAAAATGGGATTTTTGTTTTCTTTTATTATAAAGAGTTCTGGGTCAAATCGAGTAATTTGAAGAATTTTCAGATGAACTCAGCGAGTTTAATATGAAATGAAATAAATGGGGAGGAGAGGATCAACCCACCCTCATATTCCAACTTAAGACCATCTCTTCCCTATTCTTAAGTCCCACATTGTTTAGAATATTTGACAAACCAGTATTTATAAAACTTCTGACAAGCATGTCAGCTTGCCGAGTTGGGTAACGTCAGCTTGTCACCAAAGTTGGGGCATTGGGTGATGGAACAACGCTTAAACTCTGCCAAGTTGGCTTGGTTGCTGCATCATGCTGGCCTGCCCACTCCAAGTTGGGAGTTGAACCATGGGAACTTTGCGAAAGCATTGGTCTCCTGGTTCCTAAACAAGAGGGCACTGCGTGAGGCTGGTTTCACAGAGCAGCGAAAACCTCTGGCTCTTCACAGTGGGGGGATCACAGGCTGCTGCACTTCCAAACCGATGGGCTTGGTGAGCCTAGGCACTTGAACCATCACCTTTTTCTTTTTTAGCAAGACCCCATTTATCAACATTTCAGAACTACTTCATTTGATCTCAGGAACTACATAATCAAAGTTATGCAATTGGATGTGACTAGGCTGCACGACCAAGTGGAGTCACTTCTGTTAAGGCGTTTTTTATGAGCTTCGGAGCTTATAAAGTGGTTATCAAATAAAAATATTTTTCATTTTTCCTATAACTTTTTGTACTGTTACCCCCATGGTTAAATGCCCTTGTATAGTTGATTTTGATGATAAAAACCCCTTCAATAAAGTGCTAATTGCTTTAACTGTAACAATCATCTTTCAAATTTCTTAAAGCACTATGATAAAGCTCTCTCAGCAGAGTGTCCCAAGAAGTCATTATTTCCATTGCCCTTACAAAATCATTCCCCGATAGTATAGATCTCCTTGCTTAGGGAGGAAGGTGTTTTCAATAATTCACTTTTTTCATATCTACAATTTTAGATTGTAAAAAAATAAACTTCATTATTACTTAGTCTGAACGAGTATTATTAGCCATATTTCAGAGGACGAAGAACAAGCTCTATTAAGAAGTCATCACAGCTCTTGGTTATATCAGATAGGAAAAAAAAAATAATAAAAATAAATATATATATATATATATATATATATATATATAATTTATTATATTATACTTTCTTTTCTCAGTAACACTTAATTATACTATTTCCTCCATCTCTTTTCTTAGAATATAAAATAATAAATATTGTTTTTTAAATTTGATTTCTTCCTTTCTCAATTATACATTCTCTTCTGTTTTTCTCTTTTCTTAAAAAATGATATCACATTTATTTAAGACCAAATATTTATATTTTAAAATTAATATATTTATTAAATTTTAATAAATTAAATAAAAATATGAACACACGTGGTTCCACTAGTTCATTATATACATTTTTTTTATGATATCAAGACAACTAAAAGAAATCCCCTTTATATTTACTAATGGAAACACAAATGTTTCAGCGTTTGTGGGTACACATTTTAAAATTATTAAAATTTTCAATTAATTATTTTTCTCTTAATTCTATTTTGTTTTTATTTTTTTAATAAATATCACAAAGTATTCAATCCATTTTTATGTCTCTTACACATTTTTTTTGTTTTACTATTTTCACATATTTATTCTTTCATATTTTTCTTCAAATACCTAAAAATAATAATTTTAGTTTTAATTTTATTTTGTATCCATTCCTTTTCAACTTATTATATACCATAGAGTAATGAAAACACATGCGTCAAAACAATTGTATGTCTATATCTTTTTCATAATTAATTTTTTTAAGGTAAAACTTTAAAGGAAAGTGCATTCATAATTTATAATATCTATTAAAAAAACAATTAATTCATCTTATTAAATATTCAAATATCATAATCTTTTTGAGTTAAGATAAAACTTTGAATAAGTAAATTTATTTATAATATATATTATAAAGGGATAATTTATTCATCTTATTATATACAAAATATTATCAAAGTCTTTTAGAGTAAGGTAAAACTTTAAAATAAATAAATTTAGTTAGAATATGTATTAAAAAAAGACAATTCAATCATCTTATTATATACTGAAATATTAGAGTCTTTTAAGGTAAAACTTTAGAATGAATAAAATTATTTGTAATATATATTACAAAATTAACAGAAAAAGAATACAATTCAAGTCTCAATAGAATAGTTGTGACCATTATTTCTCTTAGTACACCATATAAATATGTAATCATTGTCAATTGAAAATATACAGAAATTTATACCATTTTGTCTCTGTCAAATATTTCAACTTTTTCTGTTATGGTATCAGAGCCTTTAGGCTGTCATGGCAGACGCGCATACAACATCTTCTAATACGGAGGAAGAATCTCCACCTCCTCCTCCTCCATTTGTTGATCCAAGCCAAAATCCCTCTAGCCCTTTCTATATCCATCCTAATGAGAACCCTTCTGTTGTCATTGTTTCCCCTCCTCTCACAGGATCCAACTATCAGTCATGGTCTCGTTCTATATGCATGGCTCTTATCCCAAGAACAAAATGAGATTTCTTACTAATTCAATCTCTACTCCTGCATCCACAGACACCCTTTACCCTTTGTGGGAACGCTGTAACACCCTTCTTATGTCATGGCTTCTCAACTCTCTTTCCCCCTCTATTGCTCAGAGTGTTATATTCTTTAAGAAAGCCATTGACATCTGGACTGATCTACGGGTGCGTTTTACTCAAGGTGACCTCTTGCGCGTTGCTGAGCTCCAAGAGGAGATTTACTCTCTTAAACAGGATTCCTTATCTGTTACTGATTACTACACTCGTCTCAAGACTCTTTGGGAGGAACTTGACAATTTCCGTCTTTGATCTCCTGCACTTGCTCTGCCAAGCAATACCACCTACAGGACTTTGTCATACGATTTCTGAAAGGGCTCGATGAAAGGTTTGCCATGGTACGATCCTAGATTCTGCTCCTGAACCTGTTACCTTCTGCCCATCGTATTTTTTCCATGGTCATTCAACATGAAAGACAACACTTTGCTCCATCATCCTCTTCAGTCGACAACAATCTCTTTGTTAATGCTGCTGGTTCAAAGCGCAGGTCTTCATAGCATGGGGGCTGATTACTACACTCGTCTCAAGACTCTTTGGGAGGAACTTGACAATTTCCGTCTTTGATCGCCTGCACTTGCTCTGCCAAGCAATACCACCTACAGGACTTTGTCATACGATTTCTGAAAGGGCTCGATGAAAGGTTTGCCATGGTACGATCCTAGATTCTGCTCCTGAACCTGTTACCTTCTGCCCATCGTATTTTTTCCATGGTCATTCAACATGAAAGACAACACTTTGCTCCATCCTCCTCTTCAGTCGACAACAATCTCTTTGTTAATGCTGCTGGTTCAAAGCGCAGGTCTTCATAGCATGGGGGAGCAAACCACAACGCAAATGTGACCATTATGGACGCCTGGGCCACACAGTCGATTCCTGCTTTCAACGCTCCCACACTCAGCCTACGAAATGTGGCCATTGTGATCGCCTTTGACACACGGAAGACGACGTTTGCTATGTCAATTTTGGCTATCCTCCGGGTCATCCCAAATACCCAGGACGACCTCGCTTTCCCAACAAACCCGCCTCTAATGACGGTCCTTCTGTGGTAGCGTAGCCAACAACGCCGTTGCCACCCATGGAGCAAGAGCTAAAACAGATCAGCACAGTTCACAACATGGAAATGAGCTCAATATCACACAGCCCAACTGCAGCATTTGATGACTTTGCTTCAACATGCTACTGGATCTGGTGGTACAAGTCTGGATGAGACACCCATTAGGGCCAATCTTTCGCACACCAGCTCAAGTTCTTCTTTTAAGCCCTCCTTTGATTGTTCCTTTATTTCTTCTATTTGCACCACCCACACATTCAACACACTTACTTCACACACTGCCTCATGGATATTGGACTCCGCAGCAACTGATCATATCACATCCTCTATATACTATTTTCACACATATTCTAAAATAAAACCTATTAGGATCAATCTACCCAATGGGTCTGTTGTCAAACCACACCTATGATTTGCTTGATACACCACCCTCACATATGTCTTCACCAACACCGAATGACATTATTTCTCCTTCTTTACCTTTACCTAATTCACCGCACCGCCCCACCTCTATTTTTCCTTTTAGTGAACCTTCACCTACGACACCCACATCATCCTCTTCCCCAGCCACATCCATTAACCACCCTCCCCTTCGCCGATCTAGTCGCACTGTTCATACACCGTCCTATCTTTCTGATTATCAGTATAACCTTCCTTCAATCAAGTCCGCTCAATTCTCCTCAACTTGCTTGCATCCCATCCAAGCTTGTATCTCTTACAAATGCATCTCCCCTTCTCATAAACACTTCCTAATGGCACTCTCATCTGAACAAGAACCACCAAATTTCCTTGAAGCTATTAAGCATTAGTGTTGGCGCAATGCTATGAACAGTGAGATTGAAGCTTTGCGACTGAATCACACCTGGGATATCATCGAAATGCCTCCTCATGTGCGCCCCATTGGCTGCAAATGGGTATACAAAATCAAACGGCTTCCTGATGGCAGTGTTGAGCGCTATAAAGCGCGTCTTGTGGCAAAAGGGTACTCTTAGATCGAAGATATAGATTACTTCGAGACTTTCTCTCCAGGGATCAAGATAACGACAATAAATTTTGCATCCATCAATCAATGGCATCTTCAGATGTTAGCAATGACGATCTCTCCGAAGACGTTTATATGACAATTCCTCCTGGGTTAACTGGCTACCCTTCTTCCCAGAGCTGTAAACTACACAAATTCTTATACGAGTTAAAGCAAGCTAGTCGCAAATGGTAAGAGAAGCTCTCTCACTTGTTAATTTCCTGTGGTTACAAACATGCTCACTCTGATCATAGCTTATTCTAATATCACTGCTTTAATTATCTACGTTGATGACATCGTCCTCACTGGGAACTGCATTAGCGAGATAGACAAAATCAAAGACATTCTTCATTCTAATTTTCATGTTTAAGACTTAGGTCTTCTTAAATATTTTTTGAGTATTGAGGTTGCACACTCAACTTAAGGCATCTCTCAATGTCAGCAAAAATACTGCCTAGACCTTCTCAAGGATACTGGGATGCTTGGTTGCAAACCAGCTTCCACTCCAATGGACAGTTTCTTGCGTCTCCATGCTGATTCCTTTGGTTTTCTTGCTGATCCTCTACCTTATAGACGCCTTGTTGGTAAGCTTGTTTATCTCACAAGCACATACCAGACATAGCATTTGTGACACAACAACTCAGTGAATTTATATTACAACCCACCGAAGCTCATCAAGCAGTAGCTATGAGAGCACTTCGTTACCTCAAAGGGTGTTCCGGGAAAGGTCTTTTCTTTCCCTGTACTTGTCCTAAACAGGTCATTGGTTTTAGTGATGCCAATTGGACAACTTGCACTGATTCAAGACGATCAATTATAGGATATTGCTTCTTCGTCAGTCACTCTCTCGTATCTTGGAAAACGAAGAAGCAAACCACAGTCTTGACACTTGTGAGTTCCGATGACTCATTTATCTTATGAGGAATCTACACATCCCTCCATCTCAACAATCCATTCTGTTGTGTGACAATAATAGTATTTTTCATATTGCTTCTAACCCATGAACGCACAAAACATTTGGCTACTCTTAAAAATAACAATTTATTCATGCAATAAAACATTAAAATCTTTTCAAGTAAAATTTTAATACTAAAATATCATAGTCTTTTTAATTTAAGATAAAATTTTAAAATAAGCAAATTTATTTATAAGATATATTATAAAAAGATAATTGACTGGTTTGATTACATGTTGAAATATCATATTTTTCTCATTAAAATAAATAAATTTATTTATAATATGTATTACAAAAAATAATTCACCTTATTATACAATGAAACATAGTAGTCTTTTTAATTTAAAGTAAAACTTTAAAATAAGTAAATTAATTCATAATGTATAATAAAAGACACATTACTAAATAGTATTTTTAAGTAAATACACTCGTATAGTGAGAAGTCTTGAAATAATAAAAAATAAAGTTGACACGAACAATCATTATAGGTCAATGAATACAATAATTAACTTTAAAACATATTTTTCAAATTTTTATATATATATATATTTTTTTTAAATTGAGCATATTCAATGAGAGTAGATAAATGAATTGTTTAAATAAAATATTAATTGCTCCAAATAATTTTTTATTAGAGGAATTTTTGTATATTATAATAAGTTGGTTAAATAATTTTTATAGTTGGTTTATTAAAAAATTTATCAAAATAAAAAAAATAAATGGAAAGAGATAATGAAGTTTTTAAAATTTCTTAAAATAAATTCTATTCAAATAAAAATCAATTATTAATTATTTAATAAAGATGTGACATAATAAATCTATTTTATTTTTAAAATAAGAATTTTCAAAGAAAAAATAACTATTCATCAAATAATATTATTAATTAATTAAAATAATTTTTAATTTTAAAATAATATAAGAAAGAACACCAACACCATTAAAAAGAAGTCAATGATTTGTAAAAAATATATCATTTTTTTTATCACTCAGTTTATAATGATTTTTAATGGTTAGCCACGTAAGCAAATTAAAATAAAACTATTATTTATTTAGTCTATGAATATAATTTCTTTAATTTTTATATAAAAATTTACTACGGTTACTACTTACCAACTTGTGTTGAAGAGAAAAAGCAGAGGAGCGAAGTAAGCAAAACAAAGTGCAAAAGTAAACGACGAAAGTATTGCACCTGCACCATACACGTGTCCAATTGAGTTACCGTTCGATGTAAAGTGGATTCTCATACTCAAAATTTGATTATTAAGAGCCCAGAAAACATGGGCCGTCAAAGCCTTTTACTTGTAAGGTGGGTCCCATATACAGTTTTTCTTCCTACACCCCATAAATTTGTTCACCACCTCCCATTCGTTTCAAAGTGAGTTTTTGAAGATATATCTTTTACATTTCAGAACTTCCACTCTAAAGTAAATAAAAGATGTTAAAAGAATTTCGTAAGATGCAGAAAGTGAGTTCTCAAGCTACTTTTTTTAAAAAGAGGATTAAAGAGCACAATAATTATATTTTTCTCCGAAATTTTTCTATCAATATTTTTATTTATATTCATTCTTTTAATAATACGGTAGAAGGATTTATATGAAGTCCGTAGGTAAAAATTATTTTCAATTCGAATAAAACATTTTCAAACGATTTAGAAACCTATTAATCTTACCCAAAACTAACTTGAGTCCAGAATCTTGGTTAGTGTGGGAAGAAGAAAGGTGGTTAAGAGAGAGAAAAAGTACTTTTCGTGGACCAATGACGCAATTCATCTCTTTCTTAAATAATTTGAGTTGTTGTTCCTTCCACTGTTGGAATACTCAAACTCTCCTTGGTTTTCCCTCCACCCAGACCTTCCCTTCAAATTTAATCAATATCATAATTACTACCATAACTGTATAAATATTGGTCTGATTTTCAAATTTAATTTCAGCCATTTCAACATCGATTAATCTTCCTTAATTATAATCATGGTCATGGATTCTCAGGTGTTGCTGGGTGTTGCACTTTCATCTGTGGGTGGTTTCAGCACTTCCATAGGTTTCCCTCTTCTCTCAACTTCCATTCCCTCCATTAATTCATTATTTCATGCCTCCATATTTGTTTCCTAAATCTTCCATGGCTTCGTCAAAGTCTCCATCACAACATGATCATATATAATTGAATTGCAATTCTCACTTTATAAATCAATTTTATAAAATTCTGTTAAACTTAAATTCAACGATAATCATAAATATCTAGTTTCATCATAAATATTTAGTTTTATGAATGAATTATACTTAAATTATATTGAATAGAAAAGATAAAAAAAAGTGATGTATAGAAAAGATACAAAAAATAATATAGATTTCTTAAATATTAATGTTACTGATTATTTCGTAAATCATAATTAATTATAACACCTTTGTTTCAACTTATTAAAATTAACTTTCTGACTAAAAAATATAATATTTGTTGAAATTAGGTGAAATTAAACCTACCGTAAAGTACTTAAATTATTAAGCACAAGCTTTTGATGGGCTCTATATGATATTAATTTTTGGCATAGTGATTGTTCATATAATATCAACCACATGAATAAGGTAGAGAAATTATTATATGGTGTGAAACTATGTCTTTATAATCTTAACTATTTATGTTTAATATTTAATCATGTTTATAATTTATTAAACCTAATTAGATATTATACATGAAGATATGTTTACACAGACATACGTAAAATACACAAAATTATACGCATTATTATTTGAAGTTCTTTGGATTTAGCTGGACTAACATTCTGAAATCGAACAGGTGCACTTTTTGTAATCCTTAGTAAAGCTCCAAGTTTGAAGGTGCTTGGATTGTTACAGGTGGTTTTCGTTGTTCCAACTTGAAAACTTGGTTTTATCTGTTTCAAACATTCCATGTGTTTATTTTCATTCTGTTTCCTTTGAAGGGCAAAACTAAGTTGTGTCATAAAATGTATCATTAACTCTATAATTGAACTCTTTGACTATTTCATTCCATGAAGGGTTTTGCTGCTGGTTTGATGCTGAGTATATCATTCTTTGATCTAACTCATAATGCCTTGAACTCACTTGGCTTCCTAAGAGGCAATCTTTGGGTGTGTTGTGCTCTCCTCTTCATCATACTTCAATTAATCTACCATGTTCCTTCAAATTTGTTCTTACCATAAATTTTGTCTTCTTTTTCTCTAGTTTTTTGCTGGTGTCATATTCTTTGCTGTTGTTGCCAAGTTTATACCAGAACCAACAGCTGCTCCTCCCATTTCAGATGAGAAGAGTACAAAGGTTTGAATGAAGTTTGACCTGCCTAATCACTACTTTCTCTATTTTTGTGCATTTTCAAAATGGCATTGCAGATGCTATATGTTATTTTACACATAGATACAAACACTAGTAATGTTGCAACACTCTTAAAAATAGAAAGTTGGAAAAGAAGGAAGCAAAGACATTATGAAAAGGCGACGCCGCCAAGTTTTAGTCAGTGGTGTTATCACAGCCATAGGTATAATTGTATGAGCACTTTCTAATAAAGAGTAGAGGAAATCATCTAAGTTGGTTTCTAACTTTTCATTTTGATTTTATCACAGGTATAAGTTTGCATAATTTTCCAGAAGGAATGGCAGTGTACCTAGGATCCATGAAGGTACCCCTCTTCTGTCAAAAAATTTAGGTGGTAGACATGTTTGAATTTTTGTTTGAGAATTCATTAATATCCACATTGACAATGACATGCATATGGATCAGTGGCTTCTACCATTAATTGGGGAAGTATTACTTGCATACTAGTATCTAATATACTTGTTAATTTCACTTCAATTTTATGATTGTGTCATGCTTCTCTTAATAGGGCATTCGTGTTGGTCTTAACCTTGCCTTGGCCATTGCTCTGCACAATATCCCAGAGGTATGATTTAGAAATGACCATCACTTCTAATAAAATTTGATGCCTTGCCGAATTTAGTTTGATATTGTTTTTGTTTCAAGAATTTAGTTTGATAGTGTTTTGTTTCACATAAACAATTATAACAATCTTCTGCTTCCAGGGTGTTGCTGTTGCACTTCCTGTCTATTTTGCGACACAAAGGTATAAGAACCTCCATTGTTGATTGCTAAAAGTATGAAATAGTGAACTCGTTGACAGTCTGAAAGAATTTTTGTGTTGTGTGTTTAATAAATTTTCTCCTTTTCTTTATTTTCTTTCCTAAATCAAACCACCAAAAAAAATTTTATTTTTTATCTATTATATTTTCATGCATTCATTTTCGCTTCAGCCATATTACGGATTCGATCCACATGGTAATGCCGTAGAGTTCTGTTTAATGTTGTTACTTTTTTTTAGCCCAAAAGAGAAATAGGGTAACCAACATCACTATAAATTAATTGGAACCTGCTTCTGCTTTTGTGCATACTGATGCAGTACAAATCAAACAAGATGCTTATGACATTGTGCGGCAAAGTTGACACATAATGTCATTGTTTTGATATCCAATAACAGCTGGAATTATTTATTCATCTTAATCTATGGTTTGAGTTGTTTGTTACGTTTATATTACACGAGTTATGCTAATAATAACACATCAGTACCATAACCATTTTTTTTCTCATTTCTGAATGTGTTGTAGCAAATGGGAGGCATTCAAGTTGGCATCACTTTCTGGCTTTGCAGAGCCACTGGGTGTTGTAATTGTAGGTATATGACCCGCTTTCCTTGCTTCGCACCATATAACTAGTTTGGTATGTTAACAATAATGAACTTGAATAAGGTCAGGTGAGGCATGCCTGATACACCTTGTACATTGAATCCCTTTCTCTCAATTTATCAGAGTTGGTTTTATGCACATAGATACATGTTTTAGCATTCTTGCTGTCATAGATATGTAACGTTGAACTTAATTCGGTGATTTTTCTTCCTTCTCTGTAGCCTGTTTATTCCCTACCAGCCTAAATCCTGAGATTCTTGAAGGTATCCTTGGATCAGGTTAATACTAATCCAATATCTAGAAGTCACAATTTTGGGCACTTTGTTATGAAAATTTGCTGAAAGTTCTATTTTGATTAACAGTTGGTGGAGTTATGGCTTTTCTAACCCTTCACGAAATGCTACCACTGGCTTTTGAGTATGCAGGGCAAAAACAGTCTGTTAAGGCTGTCTTTTGTGGGATGGCTTTCATGTCTGCAAGGTACTTAATAAACGTCTCAAACCCATGCTACATTTGCTTTTATTAATTTGGGTAACTATTTAATGCACACTAAGGTGACAAAAGAAAATGTGTATTGACATAGGGTTAAAAAACTGGTAACAATTGTATCTTTATCTGCTTTTCAATCTCACAAAACCAATCTTCTCATTTAGTGGACAACCTACTTAGGAAGATAGATGTATTTGTGGTTCTAATCTGTATAGCACTGCACTTTTTTATTGACCTACAACTAGCAATTCTAACATATTATATTAGTGACCTACCTAATAGCGTTATAGTGCCACCCCATTTTACCACATTTTATGTTAAAAAGAGTTGATAACATTAAATATTGCTTCATGTGCAGCTTGTATTTTCTACGTAGGAGCTTACCAGAGAACATGTAACTGGGAACAATCTCTTTCTTTTCTGAATGAGATGCATTTCAGAGTATCATCATGGACTGTCTTCTTGCTGCTGCCATCAGTTCCTCTGCAGCAAGATGCCTTCAGTGATGAGACACCCAAATTTCCAATAAATTTAATGTACAGCAGTCAGATAGAACATGAGCAGGCAGGATCCATTCATGTGTAATCATGGTTCCCCTGTACACGTATGTATAAACAAAAGCAACTTGCAGTTAACGTTGATCTGTTATCTTAAATTGTGTTCTTTGTTTTATTTACTAGTAGTTCTTGACAAAAAGTCTCATTTTCTAAAAAAATCATTTCACAACACACTTTGCTTCCTCTATTTCTCATAATCTGTCTATTGACTACATTTCTATTTAGTAGCAAGAATTTATTCTACGATTATGGTAGAAAATTCGACATTTAGGGAGAGTTGGTTTAGCAGAAATAGCTAATTTCCATAATTTGATGCACCATTTCTGAACGTCAATTTATTAATTGTTCCGAAACTCATTTCTGAACACTTACATAATAAATCTACTTACTGCATAAGCAAATTTAATTAATTTAAGATCATTTTTTTAAGTCTAATCAAACACCAGTATCAGAAACAGGCTACAACATCTTTGAGCCATTTAGGTTTGATTAAGAATATATATGTTCAAACGGAGTGAAAGTGGTGGAATGAAGAAGTAGAATGCAATAAAATGATATTTGGATTGTTTAAAATAGGATGAAGTAGAATAGAATTTAATGTCTTCATTTAGTCAATACCTTCAATTTTCTTTTTCTCTGATTTGAGAGTTTTGAAATCAACTTTTTATTACTTCCTTCTAAAACATAACATTCTATCTTATTTTATGTTAATACTCTTTTTAATATATTTTTTATTGATTAGTCTTTATTAAAAATTATGAAATTATAAGTGAAACTAGTTAAATAATAATAAAACTAAAAAAAATTTGAATGATTTTTTTTCTTCTTTTGTTAAGCACATCAAGGACTCCATTGGACCAATCAATTTGAATAAATGGTAATCCATAATAACACCGATGATTGTGTTCCATTAATTACGATAATACCATACTTGAAAATTCATCCTTGGAAGAGCAAGAGCTGCCAGAGATTGATTGTTGCTCTCTGTAAAAATAATTGAGATTAATTAACATTCTAACACCGATGAATATTCATATTTACATATATAATTACTTAAAATTAAATTATTTATTGTATTTTATTTATTATTTTTCTTTTTATTTCTTTTATTATTTTTCTACACTTTCGTCTTTTTTTTTATTTCTTTCATTTTCTCTTTTTAAATATTTTTTTCATAATCTATCTAACATAAAAATTTAGTTAATTTTTTTGAAAAAAAAATTATACTTCAAAATAATTTAAAATTAATAATATAAATTATTCCTCACACGTTATCTAAAATAAAATATTATTAAAGTTTTGAAAAAAAATTATACTTCAAAATAATTTAAAATATTTGAAAAGATTTATTTTAAATAATAATAATATAATTTAGTTTGGATATATGTATTTTATATTTAATATTTTAAGTTAATATAAATATTTTAAAAAATTATAAATAATATAAACGTTAACTCAATAATTTATTGCTTGAAGTAAAAAATAGTCTATTAGTGAACATCGACAAATTAATTTATTAAATATAAAATAAAATAAAATAATTATTTATTAAAATATTAAATTTTTACAATGTTTATTACAAAAAATTATTATCTAATTAACTAAACAAATTATTTATATTTTTTAAAATATTTATCTTAGTTTAAAATATTTTAAAATATATTAAAAAATTTATTTTATTTCAAATATGTATTTCGTTTATATATAAACTAAATTATACTATTATTTAAAGTAAACTCATTTATATATTTTAAATTATTTTGAAGTGTGATTAAAAAAATTTATTTTTTGGATTATTTATAAAAAAAATAATTATAAAGAGAAAAATTATAAAAAAGAAATAAGTGCAGGTGAGATATCATGTCTCAATAATATGCTTGCAAAAATCACTCTTCCAACACTCTCTTTGCTCAATTAGAGGATTTTTATATTTTTAAAACTCGGTGGAAGATTATTTTTTTTATCAACAAGAGTTGAATTCTCTTCATAATTTTGGAGATATGATTTATATATTCATTGAGTTTTTTTTTTATGGTTTAAATTAAAATGTAAAATGTTATTAGAATTAATTTATAATTCTTCTTAATCTTATTTGTTATAATATTAATTTTTAATTAGCATTTATTAATTTTTTGTTTAGCTCTTTATTCTTAGTTGCTCCCTATTTCTTTTATTAATTAATTAACAGACGTATTTACTAATATTAACACTCATATATTCTTTCTCCAAAACTTGAGGGGATGTTAGTATATATTATATTCAAGGGTTAAGTATGTTTTTAGTCCCTGTATTTTTATGTGAAATTGGAAATAGTCTCTTTGTCAAAGTTCACATAAAAATAATCTTTATATTTTTGAAATGATTGAAATAGGTCTTTATCTTAAACAGCATTAAATATATGGTGACCTGTCTAACGAGAGATAATATGACTCATTCATTATTTGACACGTGTAATTATTAAAAAAAAAAAACAAAGCTCTTCTTAAAAAAATAGAAATTATTTAACAGAGATTATTATTTAAAAAAAAAATTAAAAAGTAGAAGTTTTTCTTTTCTCTTCATGCACCAAAGCTCTTCAGTTCTCGTCACAACCACTTTTCATTCTCTCTTCTTTTCTTGTCATAGCTACTTTTTGTTCTCTCTTCTTTTCTCGTCACACATCAAAGGTTTTTTCTTTCTTCCCCTTTCTCTGTAAAGGTTGTATGAAGTCAAAGTGACTTTGAAGTTCGAGGGTTCCATCGGTTCGTTGTGGTTCGACTAACCATACGACGGTGGTATACCATAGCTAGAGTTTTCATTTCCGAAAATTAAGGTATGATTTAGGGTTTTTCTTGTACATTATTTGAATCAATTTTTCACATTGTAGGATTACAATGAGTTTCTCTGTAACATTTCACCACATGGATAAATTTGTGAGGTTGAAGAATTGAAAATTGGGAAATTTAGAAATGGGTTTCTCTGTAACATTTCACCACATGGGTACTTTTTAATTTTGTTTTTTTTTAAATAATAATCTTTGTTGAATAATTTCTATTTTTTTAAAGAAGAGCTTTGTTTTTTTTTAAATAATTACACGTGTCAAATAATGAATGAGTCATACTATCTCTGTTAGACAGGTCACCATATGTTTAATGTCGTTTAAAATAGAGACATATTCCAATCATTTCAAAAATATAGGGATCATTTTTATGCAAACTATGATAGAAAGACTATTTTTAATTTCACATAAAAGTATAGGGACTAAAAACATATTTAACACTATATTTAACTAATTAGTTGTGTTAACAAAGATATTAATTATTTAGTTAATCGAGATATTTATTCCTTTCATTCGTACATCTACCAATTGTCATTTTATATAAGTATTATCCTGTTTTTTTTTTATAATTTTTTCTTTGAATTACAATTTTTTTTTTGCAAGATGTTAAGCATTTTCATTTTATTAGTTTCGAGTTTCATAAATGATATCTAAATGGACATGAGATATTAAACTATATCTTTTAAGAATCAATTTTAAATATCAAATATTATATCAACTTGTATATTCATCTATGAAATTTTTTTATTATAAAATCATTTTATTTCTTCACTTTATGTGATATCATCTATGTGATATCATCTCGTTAATTCCAATGTAATAGTAGATTGGTTTATCACACAGAAACAAGAAAATAGAAAATAGAGAAAAACAACTCAGACAACAATAATATTAATGTGTATAATACCTCAACAATTATATATTTTATGAATGAATATACATATAACAATATACAAGAAAAGTTTTAAAAGAAACAGAGTTAATTAACTTTTTTACTTGACTATTTATTAACACTCCTCCTTATGTAAAAAATGATGCATCAACAACACCAGTTTGCTCTTTAAGACTTTTGAGTCTTTCAAACTTTAAAATGTCAAAATGTCAGCAAGTTGTATCTCAGACCTGCAATGCTCAACTTCTAGTTTTCCATTTGAAACTTGCTCATGGATGAGTCTAGCCTCAATGTGCTTGCTTCCACCATGAGAGGCTGGATGGTTGACAAGATCTATTGCAGATTTGTTATTAATGAGCAATTTCAATTTACAAGCTTGTTTTACCTTCAATTTCTTCATCAGTGAACTTAACCAAATTTCTTGACAAGCTGCTTCAGAGACAACTATATACGCAGCCTCACAGGATGAGAGAGCCACCATTGGTTCCTTTGTAGAGCTTTAAGAAATTGGTATCTCTTCAAGAAAAAACATGTACCCAGTCGTTTTTTTTTTTCTATCACTCTTGTCACCACACCAATTAGCATCAGAATATCCCATTAACATATCATCCCTTTTTTACAACAAAATTTCTAGATTTTCAGTTTCATGTAGGTATCTAAGTATGTGCTTCACAACGATGTGATACTTTTGGTTCTTGCATATGTTTACTCACCAACCCAATACTGAAATTCAAATATGGTATAGTGTTACATATATATATCTCAGACTTCCAACAATGTTTCGGTATTGTGTAGGATCAAATCCTTCTTCATCAGGATTTTTCTCAAGCTTCAATTTTACTTCTGCAGGTGTGTTGGCAGGATTACTTTACTACATTCCAAATTTCTTCAGCATATCACGAGCATACTTTGTCTAATGCATAGTCATCCCATATGGAGTTTGCTTGAACTTAATACCCAAAAAATAACTCAGATTTCCCAAGTCACTCATCTCAAACTCCTTTAGAAGTTCATTCTTATCGCAAACTATCAACTCTTCATTACTGTTAGTGATAAATAGATCATCAACATACAAAGCATATGGTGATTTACTCTGTTATTGTTCTCCCAGACTTTTTACATAGACTCCATGTTCGGACATACACTTAACAAAGTCAATTTTATCAAGAAAATCATCAATCCGCTTGTTCCATGCTCTCAGTACTTGCTTAAGCACATATAAGACATTTTTCAGCATATACACTTTATACTCTTCACTCTTATGCTTAATGTCGCCGCCATCAAAAGAGGCGGTAGGAGCGACACGACGATTTTCCTGACTAGTGTTTTTTAAAGATGGTCAACATTCTTAAGATGTCTAATAACCGGACTGACCTTAAGAATGAGGTTTTCGAAAAGGGTTATATGGAGTTGTCACCGATATTTTTACCAAAAACATCAGAAAAGGAAAAAAAGAAGACATTAGTTTAGAAAAACCAACTTTGACCATTACAACCAGAGTCGAATAAGGGAGTTAGTTACGTGTGGGGAAGATATTAACACCCCCACAACGCCCCTTTCGGGTTCCCTATGATGAACTATTCTTAAAATAAAGACAATAAAATTATGCTTCTACCCTTATTTATTTATTACAAAATTTAAATAGTTATCTACGTGATCCTAATATCTAATGCATACAAGGAAAATAGTAAAAGAAAACAAGAGAAGAGATATGAAGGAGAACTTTAGAAACGAGCTTTCATAAATGTTGAACTTGAGGACGCTTTTTGACAGTCCCCGCACTCTACAGAGACACTCATCCCTCGATCAAAAAATAAAGGTGTCATCCTACCGAGGGCCGAATGTCTAAAAAAAAAGACATCCTTAACCGATTTCTACCTTAACGAAAATCGGAAAGCTGACTCGAACTCTGAAAAATGCTCAGAGTCACTCTAAAGTGCCAAAAGGCTTCCTAGAGAGCGGTAGGAGTGAATGATGTGTGAAAATGGGTGGAATGAGGCTCATAATTATAGGAATTCGTGTCCATCAGTCCGGGAAGACTTTCTCGACATTCGGGACCATCGTCTCTCCTAACAAAGGTTGAGACGATAGTCTCGGTTTTTTGGAGAATTTTCTTATTTTTGTGTGCAAAAAATTTTCCTAGTCTAATATGGAACCTAGTGAACAATCCTAGGGACCTTTAAGGCCTTATCCATCTTTGAACTGAAGTCTTCTGCTCTTTATTTTGAGGTCGGACAAGATTTGGGGTCTACACTCAAACCCCCTAGGTTGTTACACATAAACCTCTTCTTTAAGAGTGCCATTTAGAAAAGATGATTTAACATCTAACTGGTGTAAGGACCAACTACCATTCGTGGCAAAAAAATCACCAATCTGATGATTTCGATCCTAGCAACAGACGCATAAACTTCACCATAGTCTATTCTAGCTCTCTGCAAGAAGCATTTGGTTATAAGCCTTGCTTTGTATCTTATAACCTCACCCTTTGGATTTACTTTAATCTTATAAACCCACTTGAGTGCGATTAGCTTCTTGTCTGGTGGCAACTTAAGAAGCTCTTAGGTCGGATTCCTTTTAATTGAATTAATCTTCTCCTGCATAGCTTTTCACCAAAGAACCTTTTTGGCTGCGTCTTCAAACATGATTGATTCAGGCTTTGCAATGAGTGCAAAATGCACTAGATTTCCCTCTGCTGACACAGTTGAGTCACTAAACACTTCATAATTACAAAAATGAGATGAGAGTTGTGTAACTTTAGATGATCTTCTCGCACCATGATCAACAAGTCTGTTTTGTTCCACTGAATTTTCATCTTCAAATAACACTTTGGAAGCATTTCAATTCTCTTTGATGGTTGTCCATGTCTAGTTGGTTGACACATCAATAAAGACATCTCTACTAAATGAAACCTATTTTGAGATGTGGCCAAATAATTTGTATTTACCTTCACATGATAACTAACCAGAATTTGTGGTGTGCTTTTATCATTAAGTTTCTTTTTCAGCTGCTCAGGCACATGCTTATAACACACTGACTCAAATATCATAAGGTGTGACACATAAAACTTGACCCCTGTCCAAGTCTCTTTAGGTGTCATCATCTCAAAACACTTGGTGGGAGACCTATTTAACACATGTGCAACTGTGTGCAACTGTGACAACCGTTTCTACCCAAAAATAACTTGGCAAAGACTTACTTTTTAACATGCAATGGATCATATTCAACAAAGTTCAATTTCTATGCTTAGTAGTATATCATTGTGTTGAGGAGTATACGGTGGAGCAAACTCATGGATAATGCCTCCTTTCTCGATTGAGGCATATCCACCTCCACCATCAGACTGCAACACCTTTATCTTGCTTCCACTTTCCTTTTCAACCATTTTTCACTAGGGCCGCAAACATCAGAGTACACCATATCAAGCGTCCCAGTTGCATTGTCAGCCACAAATTTCTTGAACTTTGGTCTAGTCTACTTGTATTGAATACATTCTCTACAAACTTCCTCTGGAACTACAATTGAGGGGAGTCCAGTAACCAAATTCTTGTAACTAAGTTTGTGCAAATGCTGAAAATTCAGTTGGACGAACCTATTATGTCATAACCAGTCACTCCTATTATCTGCAATGGCAAATCACTAATGTTTTAGTTTATTCATACCAACATGAAAGGTTCTGTTTTCAAAAAGATTTGCATGAACCACCAATTTATGATTTTTGTCATATATACTCAAATCATTCTCCTTCATTTTCACGACAAATCCTTTTTGCAAAAGCTGTCAGAGACTCATCAAGTTTGTCTTCAAACCTGGTACATATAGCACATCATCAATGATGATTTTCTTATTATTATGATCTTTCAACACTACATGTCCAACCTCTTCTGCATTTAGACTGCTATTGTCGACAAATATAATTTTTTCTTGAGACACATCATTAATCTTGATGAACCAATCTCTCCTCCCAGTCATATGCGTGGAACACCTCAAATCAAGGTACCAAAAGGTTTCTTCTGACTTTATGTCACTGATTTTGGCCATCAGCATTACCATCTCAGAATCTGAAGAAACATTATCTTGAGCTAAATTAGCTTGGTTTTTTGGCACCCTCTCACCATCCCAACATTCACATGCAAAGTGACCATACTTCATACAGTTTTAACACTTCACCTTCTTCTTGTCAAACTTCCATTCTTTATCATCATTAAAGGTGTTCTGTTGCTTCTTGAGATCTTTCTTATTCTTGAAAGTATCATATGTTTTCTCATATTGTTTTTGAACTTTTTCTTTCATTTTGAGGTGTTGCCTTTTCCCCTTTGGATTGTTTTAACTTGAAGAGTCTGCTCTTGATTATACCTCTTCTCACTAATCCTAAACTCATGCGCTTCAAGAGAATGTTGCAAAGCTTCTATCTCCATCTCCTCCAAGTCTTTTATTTCTTCAGTTGTCACTACAACATGATCAAATCTCTGCGCAATATTCTTGAAATCTTATCAATAACCTGTTAATCGGTAATTGTGTCTCTACACGCCCTCATTGCATTCACATGTTTTTTAACTTTATCAAAGTAATCAGTAATGATTTCATTCTCATCCATGCTGAAAAACTCAAACTGCCTCCTCAAGGTCTACATCTTGACCTTCTTGTTCTTTGTCTCCATCTCTATAAGTCTTTAGCAAAATCTCTCAACACTCTTCGTTGTTACAACTTTAAAAATTTGGTTGAAAATGGGTCTAAGACATTAGTAAATGAGAAATCTAACTTTGTTATCTAGCTTTTGAAGAATCTTGAAGTGCTTCTTGGTTTCTTCAATAGTCTTGTCTTTTGTTAGACAAATGACATCTAAATGGAGGTGAATAGATGCACAAATTAAAATAGATGTCAAATTAAAAATTTATTTTAAGATGTCCAATATTTATTAATTCAATTTTAATTATCAAATTGAACAAAGATAAAGTGGAAGTGATAAAATCAGAGAGATAAAATATCAACAAGATAGAGATAAAAATAAGGGGTGTAAGGAGAGTAATACAGTGAAAAAGATATAAGGGAAAGAGAAGAACACACACTGATTTATACTTGGTTCGGGTATAGCCAACCCTACATCCAGGTTCCAAGTCAACTCTTAACACAAGAGTGGTCCCAATTCACTATCTTTTAAATTCAGTTCACAAATTACAATAAACTCAGTAAAAAATAAATTAATTCAAAAGATAATCACCTCCTTAAATTACATCAAAATTTTATATTAGTTTTTAAGTTTTTTTATTAGGTATTGTTTTTTTATAGAAATAAGAGTATTTTAAGCTTATATCTAATATGATAATATTATTAAAATTTATTATTATATTTGATGAATTGTTTGTTTTAAAACTTTAATTTATTTTAATTTGATCATGTGATTCTAATTGAAACTTATGAATATACTAAAATCGTAACTTCTCAATTGAAGACTAAATAGTAGAAGAGAATGAGACTTTAGTCTTCACTATATTATGAACACCAAATATATTATGGTAAAAAGTCTCAAGATAACTCTACTTAACCTTAAATTTACATTTGTTATTATGATAGCCTCGAAACTAACCTAACATCGCCTGTATTCTCGTGGTTCCAAATACTTGTTATAACTTCTTTGTAAATGTGTTTTACAAACTATTTTAAATAGTATAATTGTGGGTTTTGTTGATGACGCATTAATCATAATTTGAAGGATTTGTGTTTAACGACACTAAATGTATTTTAATCAGTACAATGTGACTGAATTTTTTCTGAGTGAAAAAGTAATAATGTTTTTAATGTGGTCAACTATCACTTATCTCAATATATCCAAATAAATTACTTTACATTATAGATTCATAAAATATTAAAGATTTGAATAACCAAATTTAAAATATGATCAAGATTATCAACGTTGAAGATTGTTCAGGAATTGAACCCATGGTAGATTCACAATGCACTGCCTTGATCCACTTTGCTACATCTACCCTTATATCATTTAAAAAAAATCTACATCTCAATTTACCTTTTATTATCGTTTTCTTTCTTTTTAACAAATAAAATATATATATAATGTATCATTAAATAAATCAAATATATGAATATCAAGTTTAACTTTGTATTCTTCGGTGTAATTGGAATTTTTAAACATTCCTAAATCCTAAGTCACTGGGGTTAGTACATGTTCCCAACAATTTGATTGCAGCAATAATTTATTTTTACTTTATTCGTTTCATCAATTTTATTTTCAATCATTTACTTTATGGATTTTAATTATCTACTTCTTTATCTTTAAGGAAGTTTCATCCTCTTCCTCGAAGACTTAACATCAAACTATGTTTTGTAAAATCCATCAAACAAAGTATCTATCTATTTATTTTTATTAGTTTCGAACTAATGCTCGTTAGTTTGGATTATAAGTGTTTTTAATTGTTAAAAAAAAAAAAACGCTCTATTCGTTTATGCTATTTTAATAGTACATAGGAAGTATTAAATGGAAAAATAAACAAATTCAGTGTACATGAAAAACGTTAAAAAATTAATAATTTGAGGATTAAATAAGATATTGTTAAAAGCTTTAGAATTATTCTTGTTCAAAAAATAGAATTTTTTAATTTTAATATAGTCAATATTTTATTCTTAATAAAAAAACATTACTTTTATTTATTTAGTATTTTCTTCTTATTATTATTATTATATTCTGAATTGCTTTTGAGTTGATAATTTGATTATTCATCCATGTCATTCAAATTTATCATGGTAATATAATTTCAATCAAATTAAGTTAATTATAAAAACATTTATGTATATCTGATTAATTAGTTTCTCCACTAACTTATATTAATCTGTATAATTTGATTTTGGCTCTTCCAACTAAAAAGAAAAAGGAAAAAGTGAGGCAAATCCAAATGTGTAACCACACCACACACGCGTGATTTATGAGCATTGGCCACTGTAGTTTATTATTTCATGCGCATAAATTATCCATCAAAATTGATATAAAAGTTGGAAGAAGAAAAAGAAGAAAGAAAAAACCTGTTATTAAAGTCTACAATGTTCCATCACATCTCTCGTTGACAGGTTGGGGATGTTGTGACAGATTGACGTTACACTGGATTCCATGGATGCCAAGCAAAGAATCACATAACTAGTCATCGTTTTCATCACCCGTTTTACTGTTACGTTAAATCTACAAGTATAGTGGCGCTATACAAAGAAACCCTGTTAACAGTCCTACACTGCCATTATTTAACATGTTCAAGTCCAGGGGGAAAAGGTTCAAAGAGACTTTACCCAAAAGAAAAAAATAATAATATATATATATATATATATATATATATATATATATATATAATATAAATAAAGAACTAAAGCAGAAGAAGTGGGGACAATGAACGTGGAGTCCCGATTTTGTTGGCTGAGGGGAATGGACTGAAGAGAGTGAAGTTACGCTATGATTCAAACTCTGCATGTGTGGTACTTTGAAATGACATTTCAAGCACCTCTGCTTGTCTTTCTCTGTGGATTTCAGCTACACTGCATTCCCCCAACCTTCAATTTGGTGCCTTCTGTTACGAATCTTATCATTGCATTAATTAACTTTTGAATGACTTTACATATAATACTAGTGGTAGTGTATGTATGATTAAAAACCCTTTGCTTCAAAAGATAATCATTTTCGTATGAATCATTAGGGTCAGTCTAAACATAGTATTTGATCTGTCCATCATGAAGGACACAACAAAAGTGGGATAGCAGCATCATGCGAGTCATAAAGCTGAACCATGACAGGTTCTAAAGCTTCCCCCAACCTACATTTGCACTTCCAATATATTATTTGTTAGGAACAAGACAATAATAAAGGAAAGAATGAAGGAGAGAAAAATAAACGACACAAGAATTTTAACGTGATTCGGCTAAAATATGTATGCCTACGTCCACGACTACACTAGGAAGTATTTTTATTTCTGTGTATATCTCAAACTTTACATAGGGTTGCTTATATAACAAAATAGAGAACCTCATCTCACAATCCTAATCGATGTGGGACTAAATCAAGCACCATAATACTAACAATTCTCCCACTTGGAGTTTGATTTACGTTACCACCTAGTGTAGTGCCTTCATCATCAATTTGCTCGAAGGTCAGTTGAGGCAATGCAAAGCCTCAACTTAGTTGTTGTAACAGTCTTGGTCAACATATCAGTGGGATTCTCTCGCACTGGAATCTTCAACAAACTCAAGTCTCCATCATTTATCGGGTTTCGATAAAATGATACTTCAATTCAATGTGCTTACATCCGGAATGAAGGATTGGATTTTTAGCAAGACAAATAGCACTTTGATCTGTCACTAAACAACGGAGAACCATCTTGTTCTCTTCCTAATTCTTTTAGAAGGTTCTTCAACCATATCATCTCCTTCGCGCTTACGAGATAGCTACATACTCGCTTCGGTGGTTGAGAGAGAGACCCTTCCTTGAAGTTTAGACTTCCAACCGATAGCTGTACCACCCAATGTAAAAATATAACCTCGTTGTGCTCTTTCTACCGTCAAGATCACCTCCCAAGTCTGCATCAGAAAACCCCTGTAAAATGAGATTACTTCTCTTGAAAGACAAATGCATCTTTGAAGTGCCTTTCAAATATCTGAATATCCACTTCACTCCTTCCCAATGCTCCTTTCCGGGATTTGATAGAAATCTGCTCACAACTCCCACTGCATGTGCTATGTCTGGTCTGGTGCAAACCATAGCATACATCAAGCTTCCTACTGCAGATGCATATGGCACTTTAGACATGTGACTTTCTTCTTCTTCGTTTGAGAAGATTGCCTCTTTGAAAACTTTAAGTGAGTTCCCAAAGGTGTATTCCTGGTTTTAGCATTCCCAACATTGAATCTGCTAAGCAATTTTTCTATATATTTTTCTTGAGATAAGTTCAAAATACCTTTATCTCTATCTCAGGAGATTCTCATACCAAGAATTTGCTTGGCTGGACCAAGATCCTTCATTTCAAAGCTCTTCGACAATTGTTTCTTCAACTTGTCAATTTCGCCATATTAGCTCCAACAATCAACATGTCGTCAACATATAAGGCAAGAATGATATAGCTATCAACATATTTCTTCACATAACAACAGTGATCTTCTTCACATCTGCGAAATCTCGAGTTTCTCATAAACTCATTAAACTTCTTGTACCATTGTCTCGGCGCTTGTTTTAATCCGTACAAACTTTTATGAAGCTTGCATACAAGATTTTCTCCGCCTTGTACTTCAAAACCTTTTGGCTGTGTCATAAAAATTTCCTCTTCAAGATCCCCATGTAAGAATGCGGTTTTGACATCTAACTGCTCCAAATGAAGATTTTCTGCAGCTACTATACTCAAGATAACTCGATGGTAGTCATCTTGACAACAGGAGAGAAAATTTCCGTGAAGTCAATTCCTTGTCTTTGTTGGAACCCTTTCACTACGAGTCTAGCCTTATATCTTTTGCCGCCATCCGGTTCTTCTTTCAACCTATAGACCCACCTGTTTTGCAAAACTTTCTTTCCTTCCGGTAGCTTGGTTAAAGACCATGTTTTATTCTTCCGAAGGGACTTTATCTCATCTTCCATTGCTAGCTCCCACTTAATAGATTCATCTCCTCGCATAGCCTCGACGAAATGCTCCGGCTCACCAGACATCGATCAACAACAAATAATGCAATGAAGGGGAATACCTTTGTGGTGCTACAATTGTTCTGCTAGATCTTCTAACCAAGATTTCAGGAGTTGCTGACTCTACTATTTGTTCGAGTTCCGTCTCGAGCTCGACATAGGCTCTACTTGTATATTCCGCCTTCGGTTGACTACATCACTTTCTCGAAATTTCTTCTAATGATACTTGCTCTAGTCTGTTTATTTACATTTGCGAGTTCGCAATCTCGTCTCTATAGAACATGTTTTCATTAAAAGTAACATTTCTACTTCGATAATTTTCTTGTTTTGGTCATCCCAAAACCTGTAGCCAAACATGTCGGATCCATAACCAATGAAATAACAACGTTTTGCCTTAGGGTCCAATTTATCTCTACTATTAGAGTCTAACATAACATATGAAGCACAACCAAAAACTTTCGGATGTGAAAGATTTACCTCTTTCCGAGACCATACTTCTTCGGGTAACTTATAGTCTAAAGGAACCGATGGTCCTCTCGTTTATGAGATAGGTTGCTTGTGTTTATTGCATCTGCCCAAAATACCTTGGGTAATCCTGATCTGGATTCTCATACATCTTGCTCTCTCATTCAAGGTTCTGTTCATTCTTTCGTCACACCGTTTTGTTCGGTGTTCCTGGAACTGTCTTGATCATTCCGATCCCATTCTCTCGAACAAAACTCCTTGAATTGACTACTGTCATATTCTCCACCATTATCGGACTTCAAACATTTGACCTTTAAACCTGTTTGAGTCTCAACCTCCTTTTTCCACCTTTTAAACACAGAAAACACATCGATTTATTTTTAAGAAAATAAACCCATACCTTTCTTGTAGAGTCATCAATGAAGGTTACATAATATTGTGAACCTCCAAGGGATTTCACTGAAGCCGGCCCCCAAACATCTGTATGCACTAGTTCTAGTCTTTCAACTTTAGACGACTTACTTGTTTTTGAGAAGCTAACCTTTTTCTCGCTTTCCAAAGATACAATGTTCGCAAGGTCCAACGTCAACATGCTTCACGTTAGGTATTTTACCTTTTGATATCATGAGCTTCATTCCTTTCTCACTCATATGCCCAAGCCTCCGATGCCATAAGGAGGAATTGTTGCCAACTTCGCAATCGATATCATATCCTCATCTCGCAATCATGTAGAGAGATCCTTGCTTCTTTCCACGAGCAACAACAAGATTACCTTTCATTACCTTCCAATGTCCATCTCCAAAAGTGGTGTAATGTCCCTCATCATCCAACTGCCCTATAGATATTAAGTTTCTCTTTAAGGTTGGAATATGTCCGACATTATTCAAAGTCCACACGTTTCCATTAGAGGTTCCGATGTTAATATCACCTCTTCCTATGATATCAAGAGATTTTCCATCTGCAAGGTAGACCTTCCCAAACTTTCTAGAAACATAGTTAGATAATAGTTCTAAGGAAGGTGTAGTATGAAATGACGCACCTGAGTCCATAATCCATGAGTCAATAGAATTATCTAAACTACATAATAGTGCATCTTCAACTTCATCGATTCTTGCATTTGCTCGATTGATCATCATCTTGCTTCTTGTTGTTGTTGTTGTCCTTCTTTGGAGCCCTACACTCGATTTGAAAAGTGGCCCTTTTTCGACAATTCCAACAAGTGATATCATTCCGGACTTTTGCTTGTGATCTCCCTCCGGATTTTGATCTCGCCTCGGCCTTGATTACGACCTTTCCGGCGACTTCTTCCTCTAGTTTCGAGTACTCAATGCTTGAACTCGAATTAGAAGCTGAAAGATTCTATCGAATTTTTTCGCGAACATCTTCGCTTAAGATCAAGTCACGGATGTTATCAAGCTTCAACTTGTTATTGCTTGCGAATTACTTACTGCGATAGCATGATTGCACCCCAACTTTCCGGTAGAGATGATAATAAAATTAATGCTTTCACCTCATCATCAAATATTATCTCGCACTGATGTCAACTGCGCAATAATTGCATTAAATTCACTAATATGATTAGTAACCAGAGTTACCTTCACCCATTTTGAGGTTGACTAGCCTGCGAATCAAATGCACTTTATTGGCTGCAGAGGGCTTCTCATACATATTTGACAACGCCCGCATCAAATCTATGGTTGTCTTTTCGTTCATGATGTTGAACGCAACATTCTTGGCTAATGTCAGCCGGATCACACCAAGCGTCTGCCGATCTAACAACTCCCATTCCGATCGCTCCATGTCGGTTGGCTTACTGCCTGTCAAGGGTAGATACAACTTCTTCCGATACGAGATAATCTTCCATCTGCATCTTCCGGAACCCGAAGTCACCGCCATCGAACTTCTCGATCCTCACCTTTCCTTCTTCCAATGCCATTGCTCTCATCGCTTTCGAAGAAAGCTCCCACTGCTTCTCTAAGCTGAGATTCCCAAGAAAAAAGACCAAATCTTTTCGATGTGGAAGATCGAGACAAAGCTGCAACCACAGAGCATACTAAGAAAATTGGCTCTTGATACCAATTGTTAGGAACAAGACAATAATAAAGGAAAGAATGAAGGAGAGAAAAATAAACGACACAAGAATTTTAACGTGGTTCGGCTAAAATATGTATGCCTACGTCCACGACTACACTAGGAAGTATTTTTATTTCTGTGTATATCTCAAACTTTACATAGGGTTGCTTATATAACAAAATAGAGAACCTCATCTCACAATCCTAATCGATGTGGGACTAAATCAAGCACCATAATACTAACATTATTATATCATGATATTAATTCTTACCAGTCCTCTCACTAATTTAGCTGTTTTTGGTTCTACTTAAATCAAACACCTTGTATTCAACTTGCAGCTATTATTCTTGGATAAAAGGTAGCTGTTTGTGTAGCTTTGCATGCACTTAGGTTTAAAACTATGAAGCGTTTTAACATGGATTTATAAGAAGTTTGATTCAGCAATCTGCACGAGTGAGGAGGGAAAGGGTAAAGATACGTGGATTCATGAACATCCGTCACCTCCCACTAATCTTTTTCACTGGGGCCCTCATGTTCCTCGCCATTTACACTGTTTACTTTTGTTGCTGGAACTACGTACTTCGCATCATACATACAAGTGTATTACTTAATTAATGTATCTGTGAACTGGCTTATATGGTACTTATTAGTGTGCTATTACAAAAGATCTCCATTTTATAATACATTTCTTTATATCTTTTTTATCTTAATTTATTGAAAATATCAAATACCTAATGGAAAAAACAATATTTTTATCAATGTTTATCACATTATAACACTTTTATACTTTTATTTTTATCTGTCACATACAATATTTACATTTTTATTTTTATTGTTATCTGTTGTTCTCTCTTTAGGTATCATTTCGAAGAGATGTTTTCTAAATTTTGTCTTCTTTTTTTTTCTTTTAGTTGTATTATTTTTTACATTTGTCGTTTTTTCACTCTTGGAGTGCACATTTATCTATTAGATAAGTTTGAACTAGTTATAATTCTAATTAAGGTTAATTGGAAAGGAATGAGAAGATTAGAACATATGTATTGGAGCTTCGAAAAATCTCCACGTTTGCCTGTCATAAACGAACATTCTGCCGGTAATAGTTAAACAAAGAACGTACAATCCTGGCAGATCATGGACATTGACTCATCTCATGGAATACAAATTACTTCTCCGTTATGTTTACAGAGAGAGATAGAAATTTAAACCAAAACAAAAAAACAAATGAGATGACAGGAGCATCGTTACAATCTGATATGAATACCAAGACACAATGACAACATTAGGTGATGAGATCTGAGAAACCATCAATAGTTTCATAGATTGACATACTGAAAAGATTGCATTAATTTTCTTGTTCAAACTCAGAGCCTGGTTGATCATCGTCCTGATCAAGGTTCATGCAGTCATTTTTATAAGCCGTGTGTCCATATCCAAATGCCTTGATATGATCTTTAAGAGATCTTTTGTGCTTAAAATCAGACCCACAAGAACAATACCAGCGTTTTCCACAGTTCTTCTCATGAGTTCTCCAATCACCCCTCACAGCAAATGTTTTGCAACATTTTCTGCACACGAAAGGCTTTGTCCCATGCTTTCTCTTGTAATGTGTTTGGAGGGTTCTGAAGTCTTTGAGTGGTTTTGCTCTCGGATGGTCGATGTTGTTCTTGCATCCGGGAGCACAGCAATAGCAAGGGAGTCTTAGCATAGCTGTTGGCTGTGTTCCCCTTAGAGACTCTGGTCCCTTTCTGTATTGAGATCCATGCCCCCACATATGCATCTGAAAATTTTTGCACCAATATTATTGTCATGTAATAAGAGCAAAAGTAATCATATGGAAAGGTTTTATATACTTTATCAATATCAGTTTTCTCTGTGAGAAAAAAAGCTTGAAACTAGGTCTTTAATTTGTTGTATGTAGTTATGTAAATTTTGAAGTATGCCTTACTCTACCATGTGGGCCAATTTTTCCAGTGGGAATTTGGAGAAAGGAGGTTTGTACAATTGGAAAAATCAAATAACATGTTAAAGTTTAACTATGATCAATTACAATTTAATTTTTATTTAAAATTCATTAAATTAGGAAATATTTATTAAAAAAGAAAAATGTATACTCTCTTTTCTCTCTTTACAAAGCTTTAACACAGCAACATGCTAGCTAGGAACTGCTTCCTTTTGAACAAGTTTTAATACTTGTTCATCAACCACGCTCTGTGTGATTAAAGAAATAGGCGCCAGTGTAGGGCATCCTGTTAAAGAAAAAGTTCGGGAGCCCAAGAAGAGAATATTTGTACAGTTAATTATATTTATATTCATTTTCGTGAAACTCATTTGATGTTGTTTCAATTTATGTCTCCCTTTGTCGGTGTGTTTTTGTTTTTTGGTATGCTAATTACCTTAATTAACTTATCCTAGAGAGAGAGAAACAAAACTTGAAGGTGCAAAAAGGGATATAATTGAGCCATATATTGGGATACTGATCTTCCTAGACGAAGTGAGAGATGTCATTCTTCTTAACAGAAAAAAGGGGTGATAGATCGAGTAGTTTGAAGCTCAAATAAGAAGAAAATAAGTGTAATATATAATGTTAACTGGGAAAAACCCTAAATTATAATGCATACACACACTTGGACAAAGACAAAGCTCCCTCCTTTGACAAATATTCCAGGTGAAAACTTGAAATCATACTATACATAGAATTAAGAAGATTCATTCTTTTGGGACAAATTTTCTGAAAACGAGATCTGTGGAAGTAGGGGTATAGGAGAGTATGAAAACAGGAAAAAGCTGGGAAAAGAAAAGATATTCTCTTTCTTTCTATATATAATTCTATTCACACTTAATTATACTGTCTGGATTATTTTATTATTCGCCTCGATCGAGGTAATTGATCATCAAAATGACCAAAGGTAACAAACCTGCATGTTGTTGTATCTGTTGAACGTCTTGAAACAAAGAGGGCATGCGAACTGTGTTGGGCCAATCAGAATCTGAGCAGAAGTAGGGATCCAATATTGTCCTCGGTTAATTCTATTTGACAGAAGCCCCGAAGCATCAATGGTTTTTTCTTCTTTGTCAGAAACCTCTGCTGAGTATAGGCTTGAGGCTAAATCAGCAGATGCACTAGTGCTTGAAAGCCCTAAGTGTAAAGCCACAGTCACAGCATCCTCTTCATCCAAGCACCTGGATGATGATGATGCACTTAGCTCTTTCTTTTTCTTGTCCACTTCCATGGCACTGAATGAAGATTCAAGATCTTCTTCTTCTTCTTCTTCTTCTTGTCCTTCTTCTTCTACTGCATGTCTTAGATGAAGGAAGTGGAGGGCTTTTGTTTGAGAAGGAGAGGCTTGGAACTGAGTGGAAGATATGGCACTTGTGTAGGAATGATAATTGGAAGGAAAATAGAATGGTGGATTGATGGGAGGAGTAGATGAAGAAGGAGAAGAGAGAAGACATGGTGAATTGAGGTCCAACCAAAAGTTAAGGTCATTGGATCTGTAGGAATTGGTCATGATGAGGGGTGGAAAGAAAAGGGTATAAGATCAGCTATAGAAAGGGTTAGGATAATAATTATAGACAACTGAGTGCACAGAAAGGAAATAAAGGGTAGGGGTAGTGGAGGGAGGGTAAAGGTGTGCAGAAGATAGTTTTAGATTTTCACAAGCAAAATAGCATCAACCAATGAGTTAGGTAAAGGCTTGAAGGATGTGAAGAAATTAATTCAACGTTGGTAAAGCAAGACCAATAAAGTGGAGGAAGACAATAAATCACTTGGGAAAAGGTTGAGTAGATTCAATATAAAATTTCATGGAAATTATGGTTTTGATTTTAATTAAAAATATGCACTTGTCATTTTTCATAATGATGCTTTTTTATTTATTTATTTAATGAACGAGTGACGAGTGTTATTTGCTATGTCTTGTGTCACTATTTATTTAAAAAACCCATAAATTAAAATATTTTAAATTATAATTATCACTATAATTCTTCTTCACTATTTTAGAAAATATCACCAGTCAGGTAAGGGTGGAAATTAACGAGACAAAGTCATTCATCGATGTTGAAGTCTTGTAGACTATTTGTCATACAACCACAATCTTGTTCCATTCACACAGGGCAGAAACTATACCTTTTAGCCCCATTGGCTTCTTGAAAACAGTCATTGTTTTAAATTTATTAAAGAAAATTATAACGAAAAAACATGATTTTATCATGAATTGAAAGAAGTACCATCACTCGAATATGTAACCAATAGAAAGAAGTGTTGGTAAGTAGTATTTGAAAGGAAAACACACTATGTTTGTTGAAGATGCGGAATTATGATTTTATGTAATCTCGGGAACAAGTAGTTTATTGGACTTGAAGCAGCAATTGCTTTGGCTTGCACGCTGTGGACGACTAGGCTCCTCAAAGCACACAGATTGTGTCGGTGTCTCATACTGGCATGCAAATGTTGACTGTTCCATCCACATGTCTGCTTCCTTGTTCACAACACTTCAAATTAGTATTACTGTATTAAATTTCAACTACACAGGCAACTAAACTATTGGTTTTAAATTTTATGCATGGACCAAGAAAATATTTTGTCAGAAGAGTCAGTTGTAGTAGATGTTGTTATGAGTCTCAATTTTAATCTGCCTGTTGTAGATTGTTTTGGATAGTTTTCCATTGGAAGGGTGTGAGAGCAGAAAGTCTCTTCCTTCCTTCAGTTATCTCCTATCCAATTTCTCCATCAAACAATAGAATCTTCATAGGACACACAAGAAAATAATATAAAAAAAAATTGAACATTCTTTTTAATCTTAAATTTTTTACTCATTTAAACTTTCAATGCTCATTAACTTGTAGCAGTGCTAACGGAAGAGCTTCTTCAATTGTATAGCCCATTCTTCCATTGTATAATTGCATATAATAATTTTATTAGAAATTGAGAAATTTATAGTTTAACTCTCTAAAAATAAATGTTAACGGGTTAATATTCTAACATTAATACTACAATTATCTTTTATGATAATTTTTTTAAAATATCTAACTTAATTAATCCTATACTACTTAAATTTATACTTTACTTATTATATATATATATATATATATATATATATATATATATTTATTTGATATGATATTTCAGCAAATGTATAAGAAGAGAAAAAAATTGAAGTTATATTATAACACAAGTGTTAAAATCATATTATGATTTATTTTAAAAATTGAAAAAAAAAACAATTAATGAAATTGCGATTGATAGCATGATTTTTTTTCATTTAATACAATTTAGTAAAATTACTCATTTTCATAATTTAAAAAGAAAATTCATATCCATAATTAAAAAAAATGCACCATTAAGGACAAAAAATTGTTTCTACAAATGTCATTAATGAATAAGAGTGACTTCTTATTATTTATATATACTACTGCAACAGTGCTAATATTTAGTAAATAATTACTGTTGGTTAAAAAATCATAAATATAGTCAATTTAATCTTTAAATTACAAAAGTAATTATTAACTCTTCAAATTATTCAACAATACCATTAGCTCTTATATGTATAATTTTAAACATTAAACTTACTTTCATCTTGTAATATCAAAGATTGAAATTATCATAATTTCATCATTCTTATAGATCAAATATGTTTAAATGTTAAGACTAGATTGAGATGTACTTATTTCTAGAATTAATTTGGTTTCTTGTTTATTTAAAACTATATTTAAATGACTTGAAGAATATAACAAAGCCTAATGCAGTAACATAGGTGTTTTTGGTGGTATTTAAGAATTTAAATTATGAAATAATCTCTCAAAAACATATATTGCTATTTTAAAAGAAGGAATATAAACTATACTTGAAATGATTTCCACCCACTATTACTGGGCGGGCCGAAGGGTGTTATATTCTGGGCTTCAACGCTCGGCCCATCTAACATGACTATTTGTGGATTGGGTTACACATATACAGTTAAGGACTATTTATTCTTGTACCCATTAATTGCTTAAACTACCTTTTACTCATTTTGAAATGGTTATTTTTAAATTAAAAAATAAATATTGAAAAAGTCATTCTAAAATAATTAGTATTATAAATAAATTTACCTAAAGCATAATCACTCCTTTCCTATACTTTAATTTAACTTATTTTTATTTAAAAATAAAATCATTATATTGAATTCGTGGAAGATATAATTTTTAGTGCAGTTCAGATCATTTGTGATCAAGTATAAATGTAATATTATATATAAATTTGTATTTTTTAAGTATAACACATTAAACTATTTATATTTAGTTAAATATTTTATCTGTTGTATTATTATAAATAGGATCTATACTTTTTGGTTTCTATTATTATAATTATGTATTTTTTTTAATTTTAGTCTAGTTAGTTTGCTATGGATCTTTTAATAAATTTTGTTAATACGGCTTAGCAAGGAGAATATGGCTATTGATACAACATTTTAGCATATATTATAATTTGGTGACCACGGTTTAATTTTGATTAAATGATTATCTAAATTAAATATAATTTGGCTTGATATAATTTAAACTTGATACAAATTAAATTAATATTTACAGTCAATTTTAAAAATTATACATATTTTTTGAAAAATATTAGTAAAAATTTTATTAGAAAAATTAATCAAATAAAAATATATTATTTAAATAATATTTTAATTATTTTATAATAATAAATGAATTATATATATATTATAATAATTTTTTTAATAGTAATGAAAATTTATTTATATATTTCCACAAGTAAATCTAATTTTTATTACTATCACTAATTCATATATATATATATATATATATATATATATATATATATATTAATTAATGAGTAAATTAAATAACATCAATATTTCTATCAAAATATAAGTCAGATTAAAATTTATTTTTAAGAATTATTTGTAATTACATAATTTGGGCTAAAGTGAGGGCAAAATTAATTCCATCAAAGACAACCACGATTACTTAAATTTCTTTTCGTCCAATTAGAGTTATAAAACAAATAAAAATAACCAAGTCTATTTTCTATTTTCTCTTCAAATTTTCAGTAGTAGCAAAACAAGAGTAAAAGAATATTTCTTCAATTTAGTCTATCTAGAAAAAATGAAGTTTATATATATATATATATATATATATATTATATCTCCAAATATAAGTTCATACATTTGTATTAATGGAAACAAATTTTTCATTCCCATTTCTCATTTAAAACCATAGAAAGGAAAAATAAAAACAAAGATTTTTTTTTTTAATATACTAATCATCTTAGGAAGATTTTAAGAAGTTTTGTGAACTTTTTTACTCTTTTTCCTCTCCTATCTTTTTAACAACATAATTAGAAAATGGAGAATATTATTTATTTTATGGTATATAATTACTTAATTATGATATTTTTATATAGATAGAAAGTATTTATATATATATATATATATATATATATATAATAATTGATTTTGTCTTAAAAAAATTTAGACGGTTAAAAAATGAGATATGTATAAATTATTATTAATTTTTATGAATAAATATTAAAATATTATTTATAATATAGTTTTTCTTGTTGAATTATGGTCATCTTATTAGTATTAGTATGTATTATATATTATATAAGATAAAAATCTTAATATGAAAGGTGTTTACTATAAAAATATATATTTTTTGCAAATCTTAGACACAAGAGGACTAATGACGAAGAGAAGACTCATTATAATTATTTTTTTCGATAAAAATTATTTATTGATAAGATATTAGACATATTTATGATTAATCTTTTAATTAAATTATGAGGTGTTAATAGTAGTTAATTTTAATTATTTTTAAATTAAATAATATTATTTCCTTTATAATTTTAACAATTTTCTAGAATTTAATCATAATAATTAATTTTGTTGAGATTTTATAAGATTGTAGTTTTTTTGTTTATTATTAAATAATTATATTTAAATTAAATTTAAGGAAGATGATATGTTATTTTAGATAAATAAAATTCTTATAGCTATTTTATTTTAAAAAATTGAGTAATTTTTAAAAATATAATTTATTTATTTAATTATCTTTAAAAAAATTATTTAAAATTATAATAATAACGATAAAATTTTGGATATCAGCGATAATATTTTTTTTATTTATCTTAAATATCATAAAATTATATACTCCTTTCAATTTAGATATATATTTTTTTCAAATAAACTATTTTGACTATTTCAATATATGTAATTTAGATATTTTATTTTCAGACTCCATTAAATTATTTAGTAATTTTAGGTTCTTTGGTTAGAATAACTAAAAAACTTACTATAATTCATTTTGAAATATTTTTTTATAATAATTGATATATTGTTTAATAATTTTCTTGATTACATAGAATTGTCTATAAATATTCTTTTATTTTAAATCTTTTGTTCTTAACAGAGCAATAATTATTTCTTTCTTAATAACTCCCTTAAATATTTAAAATCTTTGATTAAAAAGACTATTATTTTGAAGAACTGAGTAATAATTTTTCTTATTTAATAACTTTTTTAAATATTTTATTAAAAACTTATTATATCTCTAATGAAGTGAGAATAAAATAAATTAATTTTAATATCTCTAAAATAATTTGTAGATATTTTAATATATTTATAATCTAATAATTATTATATTACAAATATTTATATTAAAGTTATTGAATAAATTATATTACTTGGTATTAAATTAAAATAATGTAGATATTTTATTTATAATCTCATAAATTTACTATTATCGTTCCTAGGTACATAAAGTGAGACATTGAAAGAACAGTTTATTCGTAACATGGTACTTAACCTGAAGAAAAATCCAAAACAATGTTCTATGAATTAAGATGATTAAAGTAATTTTAAAAAATGAGATATTATGAATTAAAAATATATATATATATATATATATATATATGAGAGAGAGAGAGAGAGAGAGAGAGAGAGAGAGAGAGAGCACGAGACAATGATGTGGATTCATGTGAAGCGGGTTAGTTTATTTAATGTGGTTTAACATGTGATGTTACAACCTTTGTGCAAAGATATTATGAGGTCGCTCCAGTGCGAACAAGTAGTGAATGTTTAGACTTTAGCGTTGAGTTGAGTTGCAGACAAAAAGGAACCAGAAGCGCTTCTAATTATAATCTTACTTTTTTTCTTTCCTCGCTTCCCTTGCACGCGGGCTTTTTCTATCATTCGCTTCTCAATTATGTTATGCGTCATTCACTCACATGTGTCACCCTTTTTTTTTTCTTCCTTCTCACAATAATTAATTTTAATAATTAATAAAAATATATTTAAACTGGGTGAAACATTTTGATTCAGGTTTCAATATTTTCTGTCATATTAGAATAAAGTATGTCTATTTTTAAATTTTACAATGAGTTAATCAGTTACTATCCTAGTCAGGTCAGGGTAATTAGGTTTCAGATGATAATTTAATTAGTTTATTTAAAATGTTTTTTTTTAACTTGATAAATAATATTTAACAAAAACTATAACTTGTAACATTATTTTTAGCGATTATTTCAAGTAACAGTATTTAAAATGTTAGCTTTTGTTTATTATTTTTTTCTCTAATAATACTTTTTAAAATTTATTTTATTTTTTCAAACTAAGATAAATTCTTTTATCATATTTGAAGATACTTTAATATTTTTTTTGTTTTATCTAATTTTTTATCAATAGTTCAAACCAAACAAAAAAAATAATTATAATAAGGTTTGAGTTAATTTTAACTTTATATAATAAACAAATCAATATTTGTAATTTCAGTTTGATGAATTTTGTGATTTTTATTATTATAAATTATTAAATGATCTTTCTAACAAATTTATGAAACATTATCTTAAAAATTTAAGTATATTATAATAATAAAATATTATCCAAAATTATTATAATTTTACTAATAATATTAATACAAAATTATTATCTAAAATATATTAGACTAAATTTACGTTTGATGGATTTTTTATTGATTTAAAATTATTTTTTTATAAGTTCTACATATCCTAGTATTCTTCCATTATTTCTATTAAAGTTTGGACGTAAAATCAATTGTCGATATGTGAAGCTGACATGAGGTAGGCGATGTGAGACTTTCAACACACCCTCCAACAAAGTCTAGCGGACCAACCCAACTAAAAGACAATTTTTTGCCTTTTGACCCTCCAACGAAGTGGCAAAGGGTATTTTTGACCCAACTAAAAGGCAACTTTTTGCCTTTTGGCCCATGATAATAACCGTAAAGATGTTAGACTTTGACTCTGATACCATGTTAAGGTTCCAACATAAAATCAATTAGCAATATGTGGAGTAACCTAACATGCATTTAAACCATACAAAATGACATCAGTAGGCGATGTGGACTTTCAACAATTTCAAATAAAAATTTTAAATACTTGTAATTCAATAAATTAGTTTAAAACTTTTCACACCATCAATTTGTAATTCAATAATTTGGTTTAAAAACTTTCAAGCTATAACTTCAAGTAATTTTTTTCTGTTAACATTTAATTTTTCAACTATTTTTTGCTCAAAATATAAAACTTGTACACTAGTAAAAACAATGAGAATAATTTCCACTGGTAATTCATATTTTGTTAACACAATTTTATAGCGTAATAATATTTTTTATAAAATTTTAATTATTCAAATTATTATTTTAATTGATATTTCTTTTATATTATGCTATTTCTTTCTTTAAATGAGAAGTGATAAGAACAAAAATTTAGTTAATGATATTTTTCAAGTACCTCTTTCTCAAATTTTTGAATAAATATACAAATAACTTTGAAAATTTATAATTATTTAAATTTATTTTGTTTCTATGTCATTTTATTTTCTTAATGTAATTTTAATCTTAAATAAATATATTTTTAACTTTTTATATTGTTTCTTATTATCAAACTTAGATTTAAGAATGAATCCCAACTTAGTAACTGAAGATGTGTTATGCACTTAATTTATCTTTTTCTTTATTTTGTTAAATACTCAAGGAACAATTTGTTTAAGTTTTTCTTCTCAATAATTTACCAATTCTTTAAACATGATATTTTTTTATTTTTATTTTTTTATAATTTTACAAATAATTAAAAATAAAAATATTATAATAAAAGTTACTATTTAATTTACTACAATTTATCATAAAACCAATTACTATATTATAAAGAATAACTAAATTACTATCTATCACTTTTATTTTAGTCGACAAGCTAACTCTAGAACATTTGAAGAGAATGATTATCTTCCTGAAAAAGAAAAAACTGTATCATAACATGTGCTAACTCCCTCTGAACTTCCATTCTTGTTATGTTCCTTAGTTTTTCCTCTTTTTATTTTTCTTTTCATCACTAGAGCCTCACCTCATAGGGAATGAAGAGAAATAAAAACAAAAATATTATTTCGTAAAAAAAAAAAATATCGAAAGCATGCCTATAATTTGTTGTAGATATTTTTTTTAAATTTATGTTTATGGATAAATATTGTAAAAAAAAAAGGTAATTTTTTGTATCAAGGTTATTGATGTTGATAAATCGTGTTTTAAAATAATAAATTATTTTTGTGAATAATAAAGATTAGGATAAAATCTATTTATAATTTTACAAGGTAAACTGCATTTTATTCCTAAAAAAATATATTTTTAAAACGAAAGTCTATGTTTCATATGAGACTTAGGTTAAGAAAAGGGATAATATTAGGAGGGTAAAGAAATGTGGTTGATTGTTAACTAACCATAACTGATACCAACTTGATCAGATGAGTTTTGTTTGGCCACCTCTCTTCATCCATATTTATGTTTCACATGATTCATTTTCTAAACATTGGCCAACAACTAAGGTTGTCCCTGTCAAACAACCTCAAGGATGTGGAACCCTTTCCACGTATCATTTTTTTCTTATGTCTGCTTCTCATCACCCTCTTTATTGTTAAAAATTTCAAACAAACCTCTTTCTATCCATTTCTTTGATGCTTCCCTTATTCAACAAGCAAGAATTACATTAATTCCACTTAATCTACTTTATATTATATTGGATGAGTAAAAGAGAAATAAAAGATAATATAAAAAATATTATTTGATTTTCGAGAATGTGATGGAATAATAAAAAAAAAACACAGTATTGTAGATCATATTGGGATAATTGAAAGCGAGATATCAAACAATTTTCCATTTGTTTTATTTCAAGCGATCTGGACAACAACGATATTATATTTTCAATGTTTATCACAGTAAACTAATATATATACATTCATTTTTTTTATTTATGATAAATTTTATTACAAAAATTCTGATATTGTTATTAACTTATAAAATGATACTAATTACATTTACTTAACAAAACAGCGAAATGTAAAGAAAAGAAAGCACACCAAAATTTGATTTCTCTTAATCGTTTTGTCCAGTCATGAGGGGTAGGAAAAAAAAATGAAAAAAAAAAAGCGTAACGTTTGGTGAAAAGGTGCGATGCAGCTGATCATGGTCCATCTAACGGAGTTTGCGTGTAGGTGAAACCAGCTCCAGCGAAGGGCGTAAAGGGAGAGAGAGAGAGAGAAGAGAGTGAGTTACAAAATGAAGAGTGAAGAAGCCATTTCGCCATTATAACTCATCTCGTACCAAAAGCGATGAAACTCTAGGTCAGTCTCTTCCTTCAATTTCACCTTTCGAATCCAATCCCTCTCTGTTTCTCTCTCTCATTCCATTTTTTAAATCAATTTTCGTTCTTCATCTTCGCAATCGTTGCTTTTTCTTGTTTTCATCCGTACATTTCCCTCTGCAGTTGCGATCTCCGAAGCTGCGAGATTCTTCTGCCTCGATTGCGCACTTCATGTGATTTTGCTTCTCTGACCAGCTATTCTACTCCTTCGGTTTTTTGAGCCTTGTTTGGTTTTCAAAAAAATTACTAGAACTAAAGGATTTGTGGTTTGTTGAGGAGTACACTGTCAATGCGTTGTTTGAATTTTTATTGGCTGAGGCTGAATCATAGGTTAAGATGCGAGGACAAATTTCTCTCTCTCTCTTGCTTCTTATCCTCGTCATTGAATCTTCGTTTCTTCTAGAGAGATCTCGAATGTTTTGTTTTTTACTTTATGTGATCTTAGTCTGCATTATTCTGATCAGCTATAAGGAAACAGAGAAACTCATTTTGATATAATTACATTATGGTTATGGCCGATTGCTGGCTAAAATTTTGTAAGCTTTGGTATTAATGCCTTTGCAAATATTTTTGTCATTTTTTGACTGCATTTGTTAGTTCTGAATTTTCTTTTTCTGGTGTAAAATTTTAGATTATACATTCTGGATTATTCTTTCTTTTAGAATGGATGGATTTAAGCAATTACTAATCGAAGATAAAAACATAGTTGTTGGAATTAATGGAATAGCCCTCTCAACGTCTCTGTTCTTTGCTTTTTGCAGGTTTGCATTTTAGGAGTAGCTAAATCATATGAGGCGGATGGTCTTGTGTTCATTACTTCTACATTTGTTGACAAATCTGCCTTGGCGATCCTGTCAAGATTGAAGAATAGATTTGTGTACAAACATTGAGGTTAGTGCTGATGGTCTTTATTTTGATTATTATTATTTTTTTTTTTTGTGTGTTGGTGTGCTTCATTGTCTTTGCACTGATTGTTGTAACTTAATTTGCCCCTTCTAAGCAGACTGCAGGTTACTTGTCTGGCAGAAAGGAGTTAAAATGAGTTGGAACCCACACATGGAGGTCCATTACAATAGCATTAGCTATCCCTATAATACAGCAGGAAGCTTTATCGAATATTTCGAAGGTCTCACCTATGAACATGTCAACTTCATTTTTTCTGGTGCATCACATGCTCAGGTGCCTGCAAAAATTGTCATTTATATTCTGTTTAAGATATTTTATGTAAGCCCTGGTTTGATGGAGATTGTTCTCATTTTCTTGTTTTCTTAATGTATATCTGCTTGTGTAGCTATGTTTCGTTGTTTTACCCAAAACTTTCTTGGTGTTCTTTAAATATTAATGTTGAGCGATTCATAATATTCTGTTAAAGACTTGACATTCCAGTTACACATGCAGGAGAGTTCGTATCCTTCAAGTTCAAGCTTTTATAAGTTTGGATTATCTGAACCTGAGAATTCATCGTACTATCGTTACGGCCATGGTTATGAGATAAGTCATCACGAACCACTGGTGGATGAGTATAGGAGACCTTCAGAGAACTCATTGACACTCAATGAACAGCCAGCAGCAGTAAGCACAGAATGGGTTGAAAGTGGAAACACTGATGCACGGGACAATTCTATCGAATGTACGTTTTTTGATTTTCTTCTCTGAAAATAATTTTTGTAAATATATGGGTGATGAACTGAAATTTTTGGGTATATATGTAAGTTCCTAAATGTGCATTGCTGCTCACTTCATACTGCTACAACTTGATTCTTTTTCTGAGCATCATAATGTTTGAGAAACTTGACTGATGGTTAAACTACAGTAATTTATTCAGTTATCTTAAGCACTTTATATGATCCTAAGAATAATCCATAATTTAGCTGATTTTTCTAAAACTAGACTATGAATACCTCTCAAAATTGTGGACTACTAATTTGATTTTCGCTTTTCCTCTACAACTCTTAATTAATCTTTACCCTGTCTTTTTGCGTAGAAGGAAAATGCTGAACCTTTTAACTATTGTTGTAAGGAAATTATCTTGAGCCCTCTATGGGGACGCATGTATAAAACATCTAAGGGGTACCTCGGCATGTACAATTGCATTGAAATATCAGTATGTAGAAGTCAAAATAATGAGCCTATAAATTGAAGTGTAGTAATATTAATTATCAACATACAAATTTTAAATAAACTAATGAGACTCATACTTCCTTGGATCTGTCTCAGATCCTCTATCAATAATTTGTTCATCTCCTTAAAGCAACAGATACAAATCAGTTAAATCAGCAGTCCTGTGTTGTTAGCCATCCAAATATGGTAGTCCTTGCCTTAACAAATATTGTAGGACTTTCTCTATGCCTATTTCAAAACATAAGGTAGCAGATTCTATTAATATCCTCTTCATTTATATCAATGCAAATCCCCTTTTGTAGATCTGTCATTTGATAGTTTTGATTCCTTTCATCTTACATTTAAGAAATCATTGCTCACAGTTTAAAAACTCTCATTTCGTTCAGGTCCTCGAAGACATCATAGTAATTCAAGTGATTATCAGGTATTTTTACCTTCAAGATTCCTGGTGCCTGAAATGTTTAAATGCTACAAACATCTAAGGAGTTTACACAGCTACCAACAGTTTGAAGCAGCATAAATGATTATCTGACAAGCCATTTTGTGAAATTGTGCAGGTCATTTGGCAAGATAATATTGATCCCGACAACATGACCTATGAGGTGGGAGTAAAAGTCTCAAATTCCTTTCTAGGCATTACATAATGTATCCTTAAGTACAACAACTAAATATTTTATTACTTCGGAGTCAATATTTTAGATATATACAAAGTAAATCTTGTAATTACCTGACTAAGGAATTGTACCTTGATTACTTATTTATTTTTATGTCTTTGGTTGTTTTATGCTTCACAGTACACATTATTCTACATGGAGATTGTTACTCTTGGAAAATATTTTTTGATCAAATCATTTCATAAAATTCTCACAATTAATATTGTGTCCTTGTGAGCTAGATTCCATTACTTATTTTAATTTCAATTCGTAAAAGCTAACAAGGTAAGATTTATGATAGAAAATTGTCTAAGTTGCACATGTGTTTTTCAATTAAATGTGTGTCAAATGTTAGTGTGATCTTAAATCATTATAGTGTGTGAACATCTGTATAGATAGCAAATTAGCGACTAGAAGGTGGAAGTATTAATACACCACTTATACTTGAGTTTATTATTTTCCAACATCAATATGGTATCATTTATTGCAGGAACTACTTGAATTAGGTGAAGCTGTTGGAACCCAAAGCCGCGGTCTCACCCAAGAACAGATCTCCTCACTCCCAGTGTCGAAGTACAAATGTGGTTTCTTCTTGAGGAAGAAGTCACGAGATGAGAGGTAATATTTGGGTTTCTGGACACTTTATGTTTTAATGCAATTGTTGTTTTTCTTCTCCTATCATTTATTATAGTATAATTTTTTTGTCACGTGTCTAGCTTTCAAAATCCTTTTTTCTGCTTTTTATATTGAACTCCACTCGTTTTAGGTCGAGTATATTTTATCGAACAGTTCTACTTCTTGGTCCAAATTGATCTTTCAGGAATTTTAGATTGTTGCTACTAAGCTTGTCAAAGAACTCTGTCTGGCATGATCTGTAAATGAGAACAAAGTGTGTAAAATAAAATGAATAAAGTTTAATATTGTATTTCCTTGTATAATATAATTTGGAAATGGAAACGGTCCAGATGGGAATTAACTCAAAAACTCCGTGTATTATGTCTGTTGCGTGCTTTGAAGTTATAACATGCGTTCTCCCTGCTAATTTATTGATCTTATTTGGTCTTCTTGTTTAGATGTGTGATTTGCCAGATGGAATATAAAAGAGGGGACAAGCGTATCACCTTGCCATGTAAACATCTTTATCATGCTAGTTGTGGGAACAGGTGGCTTAGCATCAATAAGGCAAGAAATTTTTACCAGTTTATTATACTCAGTAAGTGCTTTTAGTGGTAATTTTCATGTCTGCTGATAACTTCTAGTATTTCCATTTGGGCTTATTTTTCAGGCTTGCCCTATATGTTACACAGAAGTGTTTGCCGACAAGTCAAAACACAAATAATCTCGGAGCGGATAAGTGACCTGCATATGTTTCTGTTTTTCCTTCAGTGTGGGGATCTTTCATAGAAATACATTTTTATTTGTTTTTCTCTTTTCGTAGTGAGGTAAGTAAGCCCTGGCTTTTTAGTAAAAAATTATTACAGAGAGAGTCCCAAAGTTTTATAAAGAATATGAACATGTATCAATTATCATTGTTGTACTGAAGAGGCTGGATTACTGTATGTTTTCATAATGTTTAATACAGTGTGCTATGATTTTACGTAATTATTACCTCGTGGTGCTGATACAGTGTTGGATGTTTTTATCAAACTTTCTTCAGACAATTTACATAGTGCGATAGGACTTTGCTGCACCTGGCAATTATAATAGTGATGAAGGCAGATTGGTGTATGATAGTCCACCATTTATTATCAGAAGAAAAATCAAGTCAGGCATTTAATCCTAGTGTTTTAAAGTTGTGGCAAACTACAAAAGTGAAGGACCGGTATAATCAATGCTCTCTGCTCAGACAAACATTAACTTATAATTACACTTTAACTTATGATTACACAAACTAGCAGGTAGTTATTATTCGCTCAAGCAGTATCTCTCCACTTTTTCATTGCTCATATTTGATGCAAGAAAAATAATTTAATTTGGATGAAAAAATTAATGAATACTTATAGGAGGGAGAAGAAATGAAAAAAGAGAATGAAGAAAATGTAGTAAAATTTTCACTGTTCACTGTTTTAAATTGTTTGTGTCCAAACTTCTAATGCTTGCACCATTTCATGATGTACGGTATTAGTTGAGAAAGTATTTAATTCGGGGGCCTCAGAATCCTTACAAATTGTTTCACCAGACTGCGTTACTTATAAATGTTATAGCTACCGGCATTAAACCTCAGCCGTGGATATATATATATATATATATATATATATATATATATTAATTAATTAGTTAAGTTGTGATCAATGTTGAGGAATAGAATAAGAATCAATGATTAGATTATAATGCTTTTAATTAAAAAATATTATGCTCTAATTATCAACCATTATTTTTATATAATACTACATATTTGATCCAATAATTGATGTCAGAGAGTTAGTGTTACGTGTTCGTGTAGAAGAATTTTTTTATAAGTGCATCTATGGTTCAGTGATAAATATTGGATTATTATATTTTTTAAGTAGAAAAATTACACTTTACTATCCATTCCAATAGCATATTATTTATAAACTAGGGATACATTTGAATATGGATATAATATAAGTTTTAAATTGAGTAATCATTTGTACTAATGTAAGAATAACAATTATGTTCATATCGATAGTAAGGAAAAATAATCCAATTACCATTTTTACTAATAAAGATAAGATATTGGTCATTTGCATTTTTATGTGTTCATTGTGTAAGGAAAGGACTTCTCAAGTTCTATCTAAATTGGCCTAATGAATAAAAAGTAAAACAAAATAAATTTTCCTTTCATATTCAAATAAATGTAAAAAAAGTTACTCTTAAATAATGAAAAATGAAAAAGAAAAATTTCATATAGTTAAGGCTTGTGTTGTTAACAGTATTTAAAATTAATTTTCATTTTTTTCTTTTTATAAACTAAAAATTTATTTAATAATTGTTTTAAAAAATGTTTTTATTTTTTAAAAGCTAAAAAATATTAAAACTGATAGAAAATATTTTTAAATTTTAATTTTCCTTCTTTTATTAATGGTGTGTACACTTTTTACCTACAGTTGTAATCTTTTTCATCACCAAAAGTAATTTTTCAACTTTCAGTAAAACTTTTCATTACCGTTGACGTTCTTATCTTTCGTAATAAATAGAATATCAAACATTTTTTTAATTTATTTTTAAAATTAATCTTTAAAATTGTTTTTAAAAACTAAAAAATAAAACTAAATTAAATAACCTTATTCTTAATTTAGTAAATTATTTTATATAATAATAATAATAATAATAATAATAATAATAATAATAATAATTTTAAACAAAATTATATATTGCTAAAGTAATCTATACATATTTTTAAAATGATTTCAAAACTATTTTGAAATAGGTTCAAAATTGAGTTTTATGAGTTATTTTAAAATCACGTTCTATCTATATTTTAGAGAGAGTTTTCTCTCATCTTACTTAGTGAGGAGTTAGTAGTTCACGTACTATTTCATTAAATAGCTAAATTTTCTCAACTATTTATTTCTAAATTTACCTTCGCTCTTTTATCTCTATTTGTAAAATAAAATTTAATAGATTAAATTTTAAAAATTTCATAATTAAATAGTAGATATTATACAAATTGATAATAGTTTACATTGTCAAAAGTCATACCAACCATAATTTTTAAATTGCTTGCTGGTGTAATTTTTTTATTAATAATGGCAGGGGTGTTATAAATGAACTGTAATTCGATTCCAGTGTTATATTTTAGTCATAATCAACTTTTTTCTTTTTCTTCAACCATTCAAACCCGTTATGACTAAAAATATAAAATTACATCACAATTTAAATTGTTTATAAATAAATACTGTATACATCTTTTAATGTAAAATATTTTAATAGTATAATTTTTCATCTTCAATAATTTTGTTAATTTTTATAATAATTATTTTTAAAAATAATGTATTCTATATGTTATGTATTATAACAATTATTTTACCATCATAAATTATCTAAGGCTGGTGAATATAAAATATTGAACATAGTTTTCCGATAGATATATGAATATCAACGTTTTCATTTAGAAATAAAAGTGTACGGGACCTATATATTATACTAACATTATTAAGACTAATAATTACATAATATATATATATATATATATATATATATATATATATAACTTTATTTCAATACAGTTTTATTTTTAAAAACATTTTAAGGGTGGACGAAAAATAATATTTATAAATTATACTTAATTTTAACTCTTAAAAATTTGAGGCTTATGAATATATAAAAACTATAGTCTCCTAAATATTAAGGGGTACAAGACAACTAAAACTCTAGTTTTGACCCATGCTAGACGCTTGAAGAAAATTACAATAATGAATTAGTTTGGATTAAATAACTATTAGGATTTATTGTATTAAAGGGAGATCTATTTACTAAAACACTCAAATATTTTACTCAGTAAGAAGAGGAGAATATAAATAACATAAATTATATGTAGAGAGTAAAGTAGAGTGATATTATTTATACATTTCTTATCAAGATATTTCATGTAGTATATTATATCTATTTTAATGACATTTAATATGTCAATAATGTGATATTATGTTCTTTATAATTAAGTGTATTTATTTTGTATTATAAGAAATATTTTTGTTTAATGACATATAATTAATACGAAAATTGTACACAATGATTTTTGATTGATTAAAAAGGAAAGAAGTAAAATAAAATAAAATTACACTCACTTGTAAGATCATAATGATTTTCTAACCATTGCCCAAAATGGGAAAGTCAGACAGGATATTGAAATGGATGATTCTCACATACCTTAAAAGGGAGGAAATAAGATGTGTACCTTTTTGCATAATGTAAATTATCCAAAGTGCTCCCTTTATGAATTACTTGAATAAAATGTAAAATGGATAAGATTTGAGTTCCTTCACTTGTCATTCTACATTATCTCTTTTTTATGGATGAAAAGTATAGAGTGTGAACATTTAACCTAATTTCATGTAAGTAGATATGAAAATTAATTTTTAAAACTGTTATTTCTATAAAATAACTATTATCATTAGAATTTGTTCCAATTTTATCTATTTATCATTTATTTATTTATTTTCTCAAGCAAGTCCGATGTTCCTCACATGATATAAAACTTATATTCTCTCACTTGACTCATGTGACATTGTATATATTATAAATAAATAAAATAAACATAACGCACATTCAATGACTAAATAATTTAAGTACATCATATTTTCATACTTAAGAATAAGAATAAGAAGTAATTCGAGTTATGATGGTTGTAGGTCACTCAATTAACATAGTCTATTCTATGTACCGCATATTAGACTTCTTAATATGAAAATAATTAGGAGTTCAGAATTGATCCAACATAATGTATTTATTTAAAATGATACCTATTTACATTACTCTAACATAACTATGCATTCAATCAGAACATATAATGAGAAACATATCATAATTGAGTTTAAATTGTCTATTGTCTAATACATAATAAACATAATACTTAACAATAACTTCTAACAATAACACCCACATTGTTAACATGTTTAATAATATTCTGGACAGTAATCCCTTTTTAAATGGTTAATTATGATAAAATTTGTGCTCATATATTCTATTGACACTCTTTGTTTTTGAATTTCTTCTTTCATGATAAAGTACTTTAACTTCATATATTTAACACTGTTTCAATACTTGTCATTTTTAGAGAAAAACACTGTTATGTAGTTATCACAATATACATTTTCAACAACTTATAATAATGTATACAATATCAAGCCTTGAAATAGAGTTTCAAAGCCAATTAGTCTAAATTTTTGCCACAAAACATGTTACAAACTCAACTTCTATTGTAAATACAATAACAATATATTGTTTTGCACTTTTTCACGATATTTGCTCATCTGGTTGAAAGAAATATCCATAGCCAAGAGTGGATTTTCTTGTATCCACACATCTAACAAAATTAAAATCTAAATATCCAGTCACATCAAGATGATCCGACCTCCAATTAGTAAACATGTGATCCTTTGTTCCGTATAAGTATCTTAAAACTTTTTTTTGCAATTTTCCAATATTTTATTCCTAGATTACTTTGATATCTTCTTAAAATTCCAATTAAAACTTATGTAGGGTTGAGAACAAGTATGAGCATACATAATATTTTTAACAACATATGCATACGAAATTGTTTCCATTTGTTTTCGTTCCAAATCATTCTTAGGACATTGAGTAAGATTAAACTTGTTTCCTTCTTGAATTAAAATGGGCGATATTGAGAATTTTTCCATCTTGTACCTCTCTAATACTTTATTGATATATATTTTATGGGATAAGTATAAAATTTCTTTTGATATATACCTAAATATTTCTATTCATATCACATAACTCACCGATATCTTACTCCCACTGACCTTTAGATATATACACCAAATAATAAAGTTTTCCTTAAACAAAAAAAAAAAAGAATCATTAAACTTCAAATATCATTGGTGAGAAATTTTCATAAGTACGCATATTAATTTCTTTAATTTACACACCATGTGTTCTTTTTCTTCAACCATGAACTTCATTTGTTAATCCATATAAACATTCTCCCCTGTATCTCCATTAAGAAAAATAGTTTTCACATCCATTTGATGTAACTCCAAGTCATAATAAACTACAAGTGACATAATAATATTGAAAGAATCCTTTCGTGAGACTGGTGAATAAGTCTCTTTATAATCAATGTCATCTTTTTTTAGTAAAATTCTTAACAAGTATGACCTAGGTTACCAAGATAGTCATATTTAGTCTTAGAGATCTACTTACAACCAACTCTCTTGCAATCTTTTGAAAATTTTACAAAGTCCCAAACATCATTATATTCTATAGACTTCAAATCTTCTTTCATGGAATCTAATAATTTATTAGAATTATCAAAAGTGACAAACTTGTGAAAATGTAACTAAATCATCATCATTAATCTTTTAAGTCAGTTTCTAACTCATGTATATATATATATAATCATTTGAAATAACAAATCTCTTTTCTTAGTGATACCTCTTTAAAGCTACTTCTTATGATTATTCTACAGTAAGTCCATTTTGAATCATGAGTTCATCATTTTGTTGTTCTTCTTCATTGTTGTTTGACACAACAATTAAATGAACACTTGCTTTATTGCTAGAGGCATAAGGTAAGAAAAATTGTACTTTAACTTATTTAATTTTCACTTGTTGTAAAATTGAACTCCTACTAGTTTCACCATTCTCAATGAACATTGCATATTCAGTTTTAATAATTCTCATACTATGACTAGGACCAGTGGCAGATCTTCTTGGGAGCTGAGAGGGGTTATGACCCCCCTAAAGTTTTGTAACCCCCATGTAATATATAATTTTGGCCCCCTCAAACTTAATGAATATTTAATATATTTACTTGTATATTTAAAATTTTATCCTCTTAGTCCTTTCTTAGTTTTTGTAACTCTCATATAATTTATTATTTTGTCTCCTTCAAACTTAATGGTCATTTAATATATTTAAATATATACCTACAATTTTATCCTTTCACCCTTTCATCTTTTTTTTTTCTTTTTATATTTATTTATTAATAATATATTATTTGACCCTCCCAAAATCAATGGTCAAGATTCGTTACTGACTAGGACAATAAAACATATATTGTTTGACTTTTTTAGATAACCAATAAAGTATCCACTAATTGTTCTTGTATCCATTTTCTTTTCATGTGGATTATAAACCTTTATTTCTGGCTGGTAACCCCAAACATGTAGGTCCCATATACTAGTGTCCTACCAGTCCATAGTTCAAAATGTATCTTTGGAACTACCTTACTAGGAACCTTGTTCAATAAAGATACATAACAAATTTTCAAGCATAAATCCATAAATAAATGAGTAAAGAAAATTACATAACATACCTGACGTTGTGTATTGTGCACAAAGGTCATGTACGATTGAACCTAGGTGTTGCCTAGTCTCATTATATCTTCCATAACATTCATCACCTCTATTAGACTTGACAACTTTCACTTTTCTGTTTACTTGTGTTTCTACTTCATTCAAATAATTTTCAAGGCATATACTACTTTAGATTTATCATGCACTAAATAAACATGATCATAATGTGAATAATTGTCAATAAATATGATAAAGTACCTTTATTTTCCGAAAGATGTAATATCAAAAGACCTATAAATGTTGGTGTGTATAATTTTAACAAGCTGATTATTTTTTATAACTCTTTTTGTGTGTGTTTTGTTTGTTCTTTTTTTATATAATCTACACAAATATTTATAAGTAAAATTTGGATTTGGAAGAATTTTATTTTTTATTAATCTTTCCATCATTTTTATAGAAATGTGACCTAAATGTTTATGCCACAAGAAAATGGAGTGTTTATACATTAAATTGCATTTAATGTTAACATTATGAAACAAAGTCAAAAGTGTTTCAACATACGAATCATCCAAATTCAATTTATATAAACCATCACAAAGAATACAAGTACCAATGAGATGATTATGCTTAAATAAACTAAAACATCCACTACCAAAATTAAAATATTATTCAATAACATCAAGTTTAAATAATGAAACCAAATTCCTAGATAAACTAGGTATATCAAGAGTTTTCAATAAATCTAAATGATGTTTATTGTGAATGATTAAATGATAAGTCTTGTCTTCTTCCACGAAAACTTTCACTCTATTCCCCATGAAGACAAACCTTTTATTTGGCCTTATGGTTTGGATTGGAAGAAATTCATATAAACATGAGTCATATATCCAGAACCAACCCATTATGTATTAGGTAGAAAAATTAGATTTGATTCAAAACATACATAAACATTAAACTTACCTTTCTTTTCAAACCAAACTTTACATTTTGGGCAACCTTTTGGAAATGTCCAAATTTGCCATAAAAATAATAATTATTGCCATTTGACGCTTTCTTCTAAATTTTCACAAATGTCTTATTAATATTTAGTGGTCATTTACCCTTATCATGTTTCTTCATAAATTTCTTTTTAACTCTTTGATTCCCTTGTTGAATAACATAATGAACCGCGTGACTCTCTTGATTCTTGTTTCTTCCAAAACCAACATACTATGCAATAATGTATATTTCATTTATCTTTTATAATATTTTAGCTCATTGAAAATGAGTCATACTCAAATGGTAATGAGTTTAGAATAAATTATATTATTTTAATGATATACTCATACATAATATATGATGGATCAAATTTCATGATGCACTTATTAATGTCCTAATAAGAGACTTATCAACTATTTATGAACGTTCTTCCACTAACTCTACAAACTTTTTAACACTTTAGATTCTGGAAAGAATTGTCTTAATATTATTAACAATCGTCATCCTTATGAACATTAAGCTAGAGTCAGTTAAATATTTTTCAAGTTTTATAATGAGTTTGTTGTTTATTATTGCTAGAGTTGATAATATCAATAAAATGTTCTTCTAATGTAACAATATTAAGATTCATAAGGTGAAATTAGATCCATTAAAAACCGGTACATATGATACACAATAATTCATTCATTAAGTTGGAATCTGGTAATGCATAACAAAGTTTCATATAAATTTTGAGTCATAAAACAGTTATACATATAATATTAAAAAAAAATGAAGTATATTGATGTCCTCCTTTCACTGATACAAACATAATCAATTAAAATATACACCTATTATAGTCACTTAATATTTTTAGGTATATAAATAAAACTAATGATGTATACAAAATTATTCACAATATACTCATTAATTTTAAAAATAATCAATCAACCTACCTTGTAATAATGAATTTTAATAAACCTATAAATCAATTAATATATACATAATTTAACATCATTTATTCTATAAGTAATTTATATAAATTATCATTAATTTAAAAATAAATAATTTTAAATTTTGTCACTTTTGTGACTAACTAAAATTGTCATTCAGTTATTTCAAATAATTATGTATTTTTTATTATTATTAATCATATATACATAATATTTTTCATTAGTTTTATTTTACACATATAATTAAATAATTTTATTACTATATTAAAATAATTAATTAAAAATTTTTAAACAAAAAATGTATTTTTAGAATTTAAATTATATTACTAAAATTAAATTTTATCTCAAATATAAATATTTAATATATGAATTAAAAAAAATAGTTGTATTCCAATTTTAAAAACTAAAAGTTTATTTATTATTATTATTCATTTTTTAAAATAATTTATTAATTAAAATAATAATTAATCTTAATCATCACATATTTAAAGCAAGTGAATGTGAAATCCTTACTTTAATATTTATCAGGTAACTTACATCATTATGATTAAAATTAGATATGGCAACGTTGAATCCGTAAAATCAAATAGCTAATAAGAATCCCTCGGTATTACGTTGCCAATTTTTTCACCGTGCCTCGTATATTCCCTAACCAATAATAGAGCACGCCTCAATGTATGAAATTGTTTCAATAATTTGACATAGTGCGTAACATTTATTTATTTATCAATAATCCATCTATAAACTATTTATCTGATTCATCACAAGTAAATTCATTCAATAATTTATTAAAAAAAATAGTTCAATTTTAAATTTATCAATTTATTTTTTATAAATAATTAAAATTTTATCTATTATTTATCAAAATCAAATTATCCTCTTATTAATACTTAACAGATTAAAATTATTTTAATAAATTTTCTATTATTAAATAATATTTATTTAATTTACCTTTCCATTTTTTTAAATTATTAAATATTTTATAATAAAAAATGTCAAATAGTAAAATATAATATGATTTTTAATTATTTTTACAATTTTAATTTATTTTATATTTATAAGTAAATTACATAATTTTATACTTAAACATTAAAATACAATAAATATAAATCAAATATAATTAAATTATAAAACAACCTTTAATTTACACATTCATACATTTTTTTCCGTTTTTTATTTTCATTCCTAAATTCATACCCATGCATATTTAGTTTAATTTTTATTTTCATTCTGAAATCGAACTACACTATTCTATTTAGGGAAATAAATTAAAAAAATCTAAACAAATTTAAATTTCATCCGTTTTTAAATTTTTAAACTGATTTTTGATTGATTAAGTTTCGAATACTTTATCAATATATATATTATTGAAAAGAAAGTCTAATTATTTTATTTTAATGACTCAATTCTTTCAAGCCATTTGAAAACAAAATTTAGAAAACGCATAAGTTTACTATTCATTTAACTAATATATACAAAGCATAGTTCGTCTCTTTTTTGGAATCAAACTACTTAAATTAATCTCTCCTACAACTATGGAAGTTTAAATAATAATGTGTATATAAATATATGAAAAAAAATATTTTTATGAAAGTAATATTCTTATCTAAAAAGAAATAGGTAATAATGTGATACTAACACATACGTATAACAAATTGATTTTTGTAATATATACAAATATTAAAGTTTCGAAACAAGATCATATTATTATTACTTCTTTTCAGATAGGAACATGAATTATTATTATTTTTATTTCTTCTATGAACGGACAAGAGAGATGATAAAAAAGGAAAAATAAAAGATATTACAGGATAAAAATTAGTTAAAAAAGAAAAAAATTAGAGAAATAACTTAGACAGAAGAGAATAATAAATATTAAATAAGTTTAACCATATAAAAAATATAACATTATTTACAATAAAAACATCTATATAATATATTTGTGAACTTTTTCATTTATATATTATTTAATTTTTTTAAATCAAATGTGATACTTTAACTCAAACTTGTATGAAAAATGATAACTTGGTGCTAATGCTATGTATAGTCAGAAAGGAGCCCTAAAATTTCAACTTCTATGCTCCAGCGTTATAGAACATGTTTAGGTCTGCATTTCTACAATCTCTTACTGCATTCTTCCCACAACTGCCCTTTATCATTCTACCAATGTCACCACACCAACCAATTTTTGTCCACCTCTTTCTCCTTCTCCAGCATCATGCAAGTGTTCCACCAGTAATAATAAGCCTATTTTGAGAAATCATGGCTCAATATTCTAGATGTCCCTAGTTCTTCAATGACCTCATATTTAACAGTAATTTCTTGTGGGCAAATATATATAATTTCCCATCCTTTAGTTTCTCGTTAATTAATTAAGAGAAGGTTTACTTTTTCAACCATTATGTTGGTCTCATAATGTAATAATATATTGCCTTCATGACGTAAGGAATTAAATCAGCGAGTGAAGCAATGGTGCAAACAGCGCTGAGCTCCAAAATCACACGACTTTGACAGTTTAACTAACAGATAATCTAAGACAATGCTTGATGCAAAGAAGTTCTAACTGAAGAATTTACAATCTGGTTTATAGAATCAATCACAAGAGTCTTGACTAATACAACCAATTAAAAAAAAACAGAAAAAAAGTAAGGAGAAAAATGAGAGTTAGAAAAGGTTTATCAGATGAAGAAGAAAGACTCATCAAGCAAGCAATATGTTAATTAACTAATGAAGGAGTTGGCTTAGTCCTACTGGATCATTAACAATATATTTTAGAAGTAAACTGTAAACCAAATAAATTAAGCAAATAAGATATTTACTCAGTCAATCTAAATTTCGAGACTCAGCAATTTTGTGTTACAATAACATGCCTGAGCTTTCCACGTCCCCAATTTTCCACTTATTAATTAAGGCTTAAAATAATATCACGTGGTTTTGGAGATACCCGATAATATTCAATCTAAAGTACTTATGCTGGTAAACTGAAAAGGGGTATAATCTTTACTTTGTTATAATGTTATTGATCGAAATATGATACTTTAAACTTTTTAAGTGCACCTTATATTGCAGAGTTGTACAACCAGTGATATTCTACGCTGATTGTCTGTTTTGTTTCACAAGTGTTACTTAATTTTGATGTAGAATATAATATTAAGTGGTGTAAATGCAAAAGTTTCACATTGATCATATAATATTAAGTGGTGTAAATGCAAAAGTTTCACATTGATCATAGAAAATAGTTATATGCCAAGTCCAAAGTTAAAATTTGAACAAGAATATTATTCCATATAATTTTTTGTCAAGTGTGTAATAGACAAGGACACTTGGTAAGTTTAACTGTTTATATACACACAAATTGATCACTAAATAGTACTGATAATAACTTTTGATTATTCGCACGTAAAATTTTAGTGTTTTACAATTCTGGAACATTGACATTTTGGAATAAAGAATTGAAGTTATATTACAAGGAAAAGACAGATTATATAATTTATCTGGGCAGGTTTAACAATTTCACTTCATAATCTGTGACATTTTGCCCATATTAACCTCATCTTTGATCAAATCTTGCGAGTACTTGTTCAGATATGACATCACCACCTTCATTAAATTTATAGATTTTGTTGAGTTCAATTTGAAATAAAAAACGATGAAAACAAAAAATTAGGGCTGCATCAAGCTATAAACCTGGTCTAATACATTATAAAACAACTTATGCATTTAATTAAAAAAATCATATTAGTTATGATGAAAGTGGCCAGCACTATATAAAGGATTACAATCCTTACATTTTCTATCAAGAAAAGCACAAATCATAATAAGTATATCCTGAGAAGAACAGAGAAGCACAGTATGGGAACCTCAGATGAGGCGAGGCACTTGCCTCTACTCATCTATGCACTAGTGTTCTGCATAATTTCTACCATCGTTGCTGCTGATGATGATCCTTACTATGGAGGCCAACCATACTACAGATATCCACCCTATAATGGAAATTATCCTCCTAACTATTACAAACCACCTCCTTATGAAACCAACTACCCTCCATATTACTATAAACCTCCACCTCCATATGAATACAAATACCCTCCCTATGAATACAAATCTCCTCCACCACCACCTTATTATAAGCACAAATACCCTCCATACCACAAAGATGGTGATGATGAATACAAATACCCTCCATATTACTACAAATCTCCACCACCTCCCTATGTCTACAAATCACCTCCACCACCACCTTATGTTTACAAGCCTCCCTATGTCTACAAGTCACCTCCACCACCACCTTATGTTTACAAGTCACCACCATATGAATACAAACCACCTCCATATGAATACAAATCTCCTCCATATGAATACAAGCCACCTCCATATGAATACAAATCTCCTCCATATGAATACAAGTCACCATCACCACCTCCTCCATATAAATAGAAATCTCCACCCCACTCACCTCCCTCCACCGTTACGTCCATAAGTCACCACCTCCTCCTCCATCACCTTCACCACCTCTTCCATGTATTACTGCGAGTCTTCACCTCCACCCGCATAATATTACCTCTTTACCTCACCCCTGCCATCCGTGTATTGAGCTAGGGGATTAAGCTATTTGAAGTTTTCCATTGAATAAGATTCAACATTGTTGCAGTTCGTTGGGCAACCTTCGTGAATAATATATATGGTCTGCGCCACAGCATTAGCCGTGCATGTTATGGATGTACCCATGTTGTAGTGTTATGTATGTTTCAGTGATTCATAGTGTCATATTTTATTATTGGTTGGTGTTTCCACTTCCTTCTCTATAACTTCATATACCTTTTAAAATAAAAATCTTGATTTGATAAAAATCTGATGTTACTTCACCCAAAAAGGAGACAGAACAGAAAACAAATTATTACAATCAACTTACGACAAAATTCTATATATACATTTTTATGCAACAGAAATGATAGCAAACTGTTTTATAAAACAGTTACTAATCTAATCAATTAGTCTAATAGACGTTTTTACCACGTAATATTATTAAACAGTCTAATAATCAGTTTAATATTTACTATCTAATAAACTTAGACAGTCTTAAAACACAGTTTATTATGTAATTGGTTTGATTATAATCTAATAACATTTTTTCTAGTAAACTCAGACAGTGATAGACACAATTTGTTGTCTAATAAATCTAGACAGCAAGCATAATTTACTATCTAACATCTTAGATGGTTTGATTCTAATCTAATAACATCTTTATACAGTCTTCCCACAATCTCATCCTGATTCATCTTCAAACTTCTTTTATGCATGTTCTATGAAATAAATACCTATTCGCTTGGAAATATTGTAGTATGTACAACTATCTGATACACTACGAATTTTAGATTTTTTTTGAAGTATGTAATTATAAAAGTTATTTTTTATAAATTTAAAGGAGTTTATTGGATTTTTTTTTATTGATTTAAGGGGGTGAATTCGATTTTTTTTTCCCTTGTGTATTGGATATTTTAAAAGATGATAAAAAGTTTTATAGATTTCAAAATGTTATGACTTATTAGATCATTTTTAAAACGATTTATAACGAAAATATTATAGTTTAAATTTTAATAGATTTATATATTAGAAGAACTTAGAAGATTTGAAATTATTTTATGTATTTATTCGTAATAAGTCTGTAGACTTTTAGAAAATATTAAAAATTATAAGAACTAATATAATGGTAGTAAAAATGATGAGGTTTGAGTAAATAAAAAAAATATTTTTCCAATTATTTTAATAGTTAATAGGCTCTAGTTTCATACTTTCATATACGAGTATCCTATATAGTAGTATCTTCTTCTTGTTCTTGAATTTGAACCATAATATATAAAAATATAAAAAGGATATGCAAACATTTTTTTATAAAAAAAATATGGTTAAAGAAGAAGGTGGATCATATTGTATGTCATTTTCAAAGATAAAAAGTCAGATACAATAAAAGTTAAAAGAAAAGAAGAAAAAGAAGAAGATGAAGACAGTACTGAAAAAAAAAACAACTTTAAAAGACTAAGGAGCAAAACAACCTAAGAACAAGAGGCTAAATGCTAGTTGCACAACCAATCTAGAATAAAAGAGCAAAGACTTCTCCCTCTTGTAAAACAAATCAGGAGAAGAAAAAAACATGCAGAGAAAAGCACCAGCAAACATCATAATCAACTTAAATCTTTTAGTATTATGAATAATGAATATTTTTTTCAATTGATCTCATTCAATGACTTGGAATAAATATAAAGACATAATATGTATTGTTACTTCAATATTTTGAGAGGCCCTGTAAGCCTGTTGGGACGTGACCCAAGAACGCTTGGCTGTTATTGTTGTTTCTGTGGTGCTGGACCCCGTGCCCACCCCTAGTTTGGATAGGGACATGGAGGCCCATTGAGGTATCCAACCTCAAGGTGGGTAATTTGGCCAAGGTAAAGACCCCCATTGTAGTTGTTGTTGTGGACTTCCACCAAATTGTTGCGGACCACCATTGTTGCCCTCTTGCACGGCCGAATTTACCACTGCCAGACTGGCGACCATCACCACCGATTTTTTTTCAGAATTCTTGCGATATCCAAATGACTTCCCACGGTGCTACTGGTGGTGTAGCTGATCCGAATGTGAGGAATTTGAGTCATAAACGAATTGGGAGACAACCACCATTGTCGACTCCGATCTCGTGGCAACCTCCTTTACCAATCCAGCTTCTTCAAGTATGAACATCGATTGAGCCTGATAAAATGAATGTAGGAGATCACTTTGCCAAATTAACATCCCTACACCGCGATATGCACTTGTGAGACTCGAAATAAGTTGAATGATGAGGCGACTCTCCGACAACGGTGCTCCAACATTTTTTAACTGATTAGCAAGGAGATTGAGACGTTGACAATATGTTGAAACATTCGAAAAATTCTCCATCTTAGTAGTGGAGAATTCGGCTTCAAGAGTTATCACACGAGAATGTTTGTTGTCTTGGAAAATATCTCTCAACTTATTCTATGTATCCATGACCGTGACATTGAGTTCAATAATTGTATGCAACAGGTCATTGAAGATGATTGCATAAAGTTAGGAAAGAACCTTAGCATCAAGAGTCGACTATAATTCCTTTTCATCCTCAGTCACAAGTACATTCTCTTTGCCAGTGGCAGGAGGAATAATGTGATGAACGGCCTTAGAACGTGCGGTAATTTTAAAAAGTTTTGTCCATGTAGAGTATTGGACATTCTTCATTTCAAGAGTGATGGAAATATGGTTCTTTATATTGGAAACCACAAGAGCCGGATGAAAAAAATTCTTATTGTTTGTCATGATAGTGAGAAGAAGAAGAAAAAGATAGATGAAGGGAAACGAAGAAAAAGAAGTGTAATTGTCTTAGAAATCTGATACCATAAAATAATATTTTCCTCAATTAATCTTATTCACTGACTTGAAATAAATACAATGTACAAATCATAATCTTAGGAAACTAATTATGTAACTAATAATATCATGTATATATTTAGAAAACTAATTATAAATTAAATATATGCTTACCTAAAATACAATAACAAAATATATTTACATATATCTTAATACATCACAGTTTTTGTGTTTGTATTTGGTGTACCATGTCTTATATATTTTGACATAAAGTATGTTGTAGAGTTCTTGTCCCGGTGTCTATTGTGTCAAAGTCTATGGATCATGCACAAATGACCATTTAGAAAACAAAAACGGAGAGAGATAGTAAATATGGAATTTTACCATATAAACTCTTTTGGAATCTCACCTTCTCAACTTTGGAAAGATAGAATGAGGTTCTGAGGTGATGTTTTATGCATTTATTTACCATCTTCAATTTTACTAGAAAGATACAAACTATCCAAACATAAATCATATAATACTCACACCACTAGAAATTTTTAAATTTTATGGGATTTTTTTTACCAAATTTATATGAAAATTCATAGAAAATAATTTTTTTATTATTTTCATACCAATTCTTATTAGCACGTAATTAACTCATGGATAAATATTCACAAAAATTTTCTACAAACTTTTTTGTTAAAAAATTTGTAAGTAATTTTTTACAAATTTAAATTTCTATATAATTTCTTGTCATTTAAATTTGTATATGTAAATTTTTAATAATTTCAAATTTGTAAGTAATTTAAAATTTACAAATGATTTCTTGGTAAATTTAGATTCATAGGAAACTTGGAGAATGAGAAGATGGTGGTCTTTATTTACCTTGCATAATGGAGAATTATTCAAGAGAGGATTTTCTAGTTCGCTATTGAAATGTTTAGATGAAGATCAATCCAAATATGTTATGAATGAACTACATATAATGGAACTTGTGGAATTCATTCATGGGTGGGGAGTATGACAACTTAGTCTGAATTGGATATTATTGGCCAACTTTACAACAAGAGGTGAAGGAGTTTCTAAAGAAGTGTGAAGCTTGTCAAAAGCTTGACCATGTGTTTAATGCACCTCTAAAGGAGCTTCATAGTGTATAAGCAACATGGACATTCCCTAAATAGGGTATTAACATACTTGGATCGTTCCTTACGACAAAAGGACAAGTGAAATTCTTTATTGTAACAATTCCTTACTTCATGAAATAGGTCCAAGCATAACCATTAGCTATTATCACGACTCATCAAGTTTAGAAATTTATCTAAAAAAATATCATTTGTAGGTGTAAAATTTCACACCCCACAATGATAGATGATGAAAGACAATTTATTGACAAAACTCTGGAATAATTCTTTGAAGGTTTAGATGTGACACACTCGATGACGTCGGTCAAACATCCTCAGGAAAATGAACAAGCAGAAGCTATTAATAAAGTCATTTTAAATGAGCTTAAACGAAAGCTCAACCAAGCAAAATGGTGTTAGGTTGAGAAGATCACGAGCATACTTTGGGATTATCATTGTACCTCTCAATCCTTAACCTAAGAAACACTCTTTCGGTTGACTTATGATATTGATGCCATGATACTCGTAAAGATCGGAGAAGAATCTTGGAGAAGGATTTTTTTTTTTTTATGAAAGTCATAATGCAAAAATCTACGAATTGAGTTGGATCTAGTTAATGAGATTTGAGACCTTGCCCATAGTTGAGAAGAAACTATTAAAAATAAGAGTTAGAGGAGATACAATACAAGAGTCATAGAGAGACACTTTCAAAAAGGAGATCTAGTATGAAGGAAAGTTGGAGAAACTTTAAAAAATCAAGCAAAAGGGAAATTAACACTAAATTGGGATGATCCATACTGAGTAATTATTTATTGCAAAATGGAGCATATAAATCACAAGAATTATCTAATGAAATGATACCTCAAACATGGAACACAACCCCACCTAAAGGAACACAACCCACTTAAAGGCATACTACAATTAAGGTAAGCTATGAAATATTTCATATCCCATTTAGTTGTAAAACTCCAATTTCACAGTTCATGACCAAATAAAAACAATAATCACATAACATTAAATAGATCATAAAAAGCATAGAAACATTCATAAAGTTGTGAAAGTGTTTATATTACAAATCATAATGGGTCTAATATTAATTGGTCGTCTACAACAAACTTCTTTATATAAAAAAAAAACTCGGCATGAATGCCCGTACTTGGGCTGATACCAGTGGCTTGATCTACAACTTTTTTAAATCCATTTTCAAAAACCTCCATAAGATCTCCTTAGCATCATGGAGTTCTTCTAATTGTTTGGCATACAATCCTTATAATGCGGACAATCTCATCTCGGCCTTTGCAATCTCCTCCTTAGTGGTCATGACCTCCACCTCTGCCAATGTAGTTTTTTTTCTCGGTAGCTACGGTCGAGCTCTTTGCCTTCTCTAAGTTCTCGATGATCAAAATATTTTGGAGGATGAGAGCCTCATTTTCTTTAACTTTGGCAAAAAGTGCAATTCCATGATTAGCCATGGTGGTAAAAAACTCTTCCTTTTGCTTTCAAAGAACCATAAACTCTCTCATCCTTTAGCTCTTAGCTCACTACAAAATCGAATATTTGTTCTTCCACGTGTGTAATATAGACAAACACCATCCAAGCATTACCTTAGAAACTTGTTAAGATTTTTCTTTACTAGCAAGCACACTGAGTAATTGTAGTATAAATAAGTGTCGTATCCTCAGGGAGTTGTGAAGTATTCAATAACAATTATTGAATCAATTTAAATTTGCAACTCAAAGGAATTTAGCCATGTTTAATAAATGAAATGAATTGTAAAAACTAGATTAAAGTAGGAAACAATTTTTTAAAATTAAAGAGTTAAATAAATCTATTAAGAATGAATTTCACTTATCTCCTTCTTTTGTCTTCTTCTTAATCAGGCATCTATGTTTTCATCACTGTTATTGAGTCCTAAAATTATTTCTAAGCAATTTCATACTTTAAGTTTCTAAAGATCCTATTATAACAATCAATTCCTTGAATTATTAAAATAAGATCTTTGCATTAAGTTCATGACTATATCAACTAATAATATCACATTTATTCCTAACATACAACATTCTTAGATGATTTGATTCAAACATATTCAAGTTTAGTTTGCTAACATAAACCCAAATCAGAAATCAAAAGATGGTTGATCAATCTACTTTAACTTTAACCATAAAATCAAATCATTAATCTCGCTAATATAGGGGTAAACTTAGTTGCTCATAATAAGAAAAAAAAAATACAAAACTAGATGTAAAAGTCAAAGAGTAGATCTTGAATCTACTTCATTTGATCCACAATCTTCTTTCTCTTTTTCATGTGCTCTCACTCTGTCATTTGATCTTTTGTTTTTCTCTTACTCTGAAGCTCCAAAAGTTGTGTTCTCGCTATTTATATATTTTCTATTTTAATATATTCTCGCTCAATCGACTAAGAGAACTTCATGTAGAAGAAGCATATTTTGCTCAAGCGAAATTGGGCTTGAGATTCACCTTTGTTGTAACTTTTTTTTGCACAAGTGAGGCATGTCACAACTTGAGTGAAAATTGCCCTGTATTGTTGGTTTCTTATTTTTTGTACTTACTCCTGCACAAAAGGGGATATACAAAAATTATTCTAAATTGGAGGAATTCTTGGTAAGAATTAAGGCAAAACATATTGTTAACTATTCATTAAAAGATTAGATTTTTTACTAATTTTTTCCACTTAACAATTAGCCATGGTGGTAAAAAACTCTTCCTTTTTCTTTATAAGAGTCACCGACTCTCTCATCCTTTGGCTCTCATCTCACTACAAAATCATATATGGTGTTCTTCCACATGTGTATTACAGACAAACACCGTGCAAGCATTACCTTAGTTGAGTCAATACTATCCTAAGGACCTATATTCCTAAGCATTCAACCATCATGAAGTGATGAAAGGGCATTACCTGTCATCTTCTTCTTCACGATCATATTAAAATTCCACATGGACTCAATATTAGGATTGTTGATTAAGAGATGATCAAGACGAGTTAATAAACCTTTTGATCCTCGGAGCACATAGGTTAGAGGATGAGGAGGAGCTTTGGGTGGAATCCAAGGTCGTGGTGAAAGGGGACAAAGTGATTATGGTTGAGAAGTAAGAGAAGGAGGATGAGTCGGATGTTCACAACCACCTCTAGCTCGGGAGGTTGTTCCCTGTTTAAGTAGCGTAAGATTTTCCACTCTTAAACCTTTTTGGTCTTGGAGCTCTTGATTCCCGTTCTCCAACGACCCGAGTAGAAGGAGCTTCACCATGTTTAGTACGAATCTTCCTATAATTGAATTTGGATCCCATAATCTCTGTAACAAAAGGAAAATTTAGTCAGATAAAGAAAAGGTAAAACTTTTTGAAAGAAGAAGAGACATGATACATGTCTTACCCAAGAATTAAGCTCTTGGGTCTTCGACAAATGTAACATACAGTAAATCTCGACAAGGGATAGGCCGAGGAAAGCTTGAGAGGATTGTTTATGTTAGATTTGTCCTAGGGAGATAATAGGTGCTTGGTACAAGATTTAAATTTATGGGGCACTCTCTAAGATAAAGGAAAATGCGGTGAATGGGGGATTGAGGAAAAAATGTTGTGAAAAATCTTCTCGAGAATATTTTATTTTTAAAAAATAGACTTGAAGTACTTAAAAGAAGAAGGAAAAAAAAAGGCTAAATAGACCACCAACTCGGGATTCATTTAATGAAACACAACCGACCTCCTAACCATGTTTTAGCAGATAAAAATACATGAACTTATTTACAATAAGAGTTAAATTGAGAAGATCATATAAAACTTGGAAGACTTTAGAAAAAGTCAATTTATGTGGATGTAATTGATTAGGGGATACAAAGGATGGATAACATAAGTGAAATTATCATAATATAAAGAAGGTTTGTAAACTCGATTGGAAGGAGATTAGACCTCAATGTCTTTTGCAAATATCTTCCATGGAAGATATGAAAGTAAGTTCAGATACATAATAATCGACATAACAGAGTACCCAACTATAGTCGAAATCTAAGATAGAAGGAAATCGAGTCTTTCAAGTTCCATAGTGGAGCTCATACCAGTTTCAATCACTATTTTCTAGATTTCTAATCCATGGTGCTTAGTTGGTATGGAAACAATGACAAAAATCGCTACGAGTAGTGACATAGAAACCATTACCTTTACTCTAGAATAAGAGTTTGTCAAACTATTGGGTACTAGAAGGTAAAAGAACACCTGCACACAAAATTCAATCAATGGAAACAGACACCCACAACAAACAATTAATACAAAATATTTTAACATAGTTCAGCACCTCAAGGCTTACATCCACGATAGATCTACGAACACACTCAACAATATTTTATTACTTAACGTACAATTTTTAGGACCGGAAAATTGCAAACTCCCACATATAATTTTTGTCCGAAAAAACTGTAAACTCTCTCTGACTCAAAACTCACTTTAGCCCCTTATACACCAAGGAAACTCTTTTAAATTGTAGTGTCTAATACTCACCTCAATCCCTTATTTTTATAGTGGTTTCCTTTCACTCCTTTCTTCAAACTACCTAATGTAGAACTTTGGAGGATACCCCACAACACAAACTCCATTCTTACGAAGATTAGTGACCAATGGATTGAACCTCATTTCATGCACCAATATGAAAAAGTAATAAGAATGAGAGGTGTTAAGCTTTTTATCATCCTAACACTGAGCTATCTTTTCGTAGGACCTCCGTTATAGTATCGTCACCGTAGTAAAGTTTAACCACTAAGTTCAGGATGGATTAATGTGGTTCCTTTATGCCTAGGACACCATAATATCGAACTTGAACGAAAAAAAGGCATGCAATAAAAGCAAACATATTGACTATTCATTGTGAGACTCTAATTCTTGACTGAAGGGGATATCAAAGGTGTCTGTCCTTCCATCCTTTAGATAGAATAGAGAGGAGGGGTAGAGATTTTAGTTTTTTTAAATATCGTACGCATCGATATGAAAAGAAAGTATTTGATACACGAAGACATAATTTCATATATTTTTCTCATCTTTCTATAAGATTCTATCTAATCTTATAGAAAAAAGATATTTTTTTTTTTTGAAAAAACAAAAGATTATTCAAATTTCATCTTTATCAAATTTGAATATCAGAATAATTGATAAATTTTATTTCAAAAATTATATTTTATATTAATTGAAATCAAATAAATAGAATTAATATAAAAAAATGGAATATTAATTAGAGTTAGAAAGGAAAACTAATTTATCAAATAATCGAACTCATGAGAGTTATAGAATGTCATTTAAGGAGAGAAATACCAAAAGTTAACCTAATTCCTGTAGTTTTCAACATGTAAAACCCTTTGACGACACATTTAATGATCAAACGTCAATTCGATCAATCCCTCATTAACTATGTGTCAAAGGTAATCATAGCACGAATAGGGAGATTAAAAGTAACTTAAAAGTACAATCTATTTAAACAAACTCAACCATAAATTTAATAATTCGATAACAAGCTCATTCATCTCTCTATGCTCTAGCTCATGATTTTATGTACTTACCCAACTTTTTAGATTCTTAACGTTTATTATCAATGCTATAATAATATGTGAGAAATTACTTTTAATGTTTGGATATTTATTTAAAGACATTAAAAATACAATGATTAACATTTACTGGGTTTTAATCATTACGTATTGAAATTCTGGTAATAATCATATAAATTAGAATTAAAAATTTCTCGTGAATATGCTTTATCATATGGAGAGAAGATTTACTTTTTTTTATATCACCGCTGACTTAAGCTTTAGAGAGTGTCATTGCAAGACATCTCCCACTAATTCCAGTAATGAGAGGAGCTCGACTAAATAATACAAAGGGAAAACAACGACCTAAATCAATCAAACAATCCAACATGTTATTCAAACAACAAACATGATATATACCTCTTTCAAAGGAAAGAAAATCAACAAAACTTAATGATTTGTTACATGAGATTCAATAAAATGTTATGTATATCCCAAACTTGATAACGAAATCCACTATTATGTTAGAACTGTTGTGCAAGAACGCATAACAGCACAAATCTTTGCTAAAATTACTTACTATTTTAAGAGATGAAACTGTATGATAAACAAAATTCGTAAGTAAATACATATTATTGATGGACAGAAATGAAATCCATAAAAAATTGTGTTGTCGATAAATATTAACGATTTGAATTTTGAATTATTATTAGATTAAGAGAATTGTCACTAGTAAGATTCGAACTCATTACTTTAATGTTGGAGGTTGATTCTCTAACCATTAGACTATTAAAATTTTTAGATAAAAACTTACAAATAAATTATATTTATATACAAATAAATATATACACGTGTAAATATATAAATATAAAAATATATAAATATAAATATATTTATATATTTTGATATATTTATATATATTTATATAATTATATATTTATATGTTGGATATGAGGGCGTGTTCGAGAATGAAAGTGTATGTCGAGTAGGTTTTCAAATATTTATATAGTTATATATTTATATATTTTGATATATTTTGATATATTTATCTTTTTTTCTTCTATTATTTAATTAAAACTATTATATTAAAATAATTTTTTCAATATTAAAAATACTTAAATATTTATTTTTAAAATTTTTTAATCTATCAAATTATAATAAATTAATTTAATTATGATTAAATTAAATTATTAAATAAAAAAATTATTTAATTTTTTAATTAGGTGAATAATTAATTTATTAGAATATATTTAAAATTAAGTAATTATTATATAGTTTTAAATATTTAATTTTTCAATTTAATGTTAATTTTTAAAAAATATACTTTAAATTTGTCGGTCTTAATTTACCGATGGATATATTCGTTAGTAACTAATTGTTTATTTTTAATTTACCGACGAACATATCTGTCGGTGAATAATTGTTCATTTATAAAATTGTTAATTTACCGATGAACATATCCGTCGATAAATAATTATTCATTTATTGACTGGATTTACCGACGGATATATCTGTTGGTAATTAATTATTCATTTATCGATGGATATACTCGTCGGTAATTAATTGTTTATTTACCGAAAAATATATCCGTCGGACTCTACATCCGTCGGTAATGACTTATTTTTCAACGATTACATATTCGTCGGTTTGTCAAATGGATTAAATGATTTTTGAAATTTAAATCAATAGAAGACTTTACCTTCAATATGTTTAAATTATTTTAAAGTAAAAAATTAATTTTATGTATTTACAAGATTATTCTAAATAATATAATAACAATAATAAAATATCAAGCTAAATTTAATCATAAAAATAAAGATGATAAAATGAGTTAAGTTTGACGAATTGACCTATCGGACCGTCTCAAAATTGGTGAGATGGGTTGGTAATTTTAGACTGTGAACTCTGCTTTGAGTTATCTTGTCTACTTCAACCCAATGGACCAAGATCCACCACTAACCCACTTATAATTAAAAATATTACATTTTTTTGTATTATAGGGTTGAAATATATAAATATACTAAAATATTATAATTTAAATTATAGATACTAATTAATTAAGCTTAAATTATTTATTATGATTAGATATTTTAATAATAAATATAGTAATTTTTTAAATTATCTAATAAAAATTTAATTAATGAATACAAATTTAAAATTATTCATGTGTATTTTAATAAAATTAATATAATTTTTTTTATAAAAAATTATATTGACGAACTCTAACCTATTAGTTATGACAGGATAAATCAATGAGATAAATTGACCTGTAAAATTAATAAAAAGTTATATAAATTATATATATATATATATATATATATATATATTAAAATAATAGTTATATATTTATCGGTTAAAAAAAACACCTTATTTTAAAGGTGAAAAAAGAAGAAGAAGAGAATTATCTAAAATATCGAACCCGGCACATGGAGGCCTGAGGCTGGTGGTCAGCTAATTTGAAGCTTGAACACGGGCCAACATTTCCTCACTATGTAAAAATTAATAATGTCGTCCAGAGTGAGCTGGTTACATGGGAGCGGAGTAAAGAAATATAATGTAAATATGTAGTCTCCAGAGTCTGCCTCCCACTTACCAGACTATTTCAAGGCAAAATAAAAGATACCAAACAACCTGCCCTACATACATGTCTAATTACAATAAACAATTATTATTTTTGGCCAATGAGAAAGAAGACCTTTTGTCAACAGAAAGACATTCCAACATGCACTGCAGGTACCAACCAAATTGTACTGTTAATCCAAAAAAAGTATTATAATCACCTTTTTAATCGTATACAGAGATGAATAGAGAGGAATTCTTTTTGTTACTTTTCCTGTGTGGCAGAAAAACCATTTCAAGATATCTATGAATAAGTGAAGCAAACTGAGTTGAAATCTGCAGTAAAAAACAATTAACATCACTCACCATTAATCTATAATAGTAAAATTTCAGTGTAAGGTGAAAACAAGTCCTACTGCTAAACTTGCACTGAAATAATATGATTCTCGAATTAAATGGGTTGAAAAGGTTATACATTCAAAATATTTCTTAGAAATCAAAAGAATATACTGCTGTCTGCTGCGGTTGCATAAGAAAGATCTGGACACGGAGTGGAACTGATCAAAGTTAGAAGTTAAAACAGCAAGGCAAAAGGTGTACGTACATGTTAATTTGAACAATTAATGTAGTTCAAGTGTCATAGAAATAATCATATATTAATTTTTTAAGCCACTATGAAAGATTTATACAGTATTATATTCAAGTATGTTCGTTAGGATGTCTTCTAAGTTGAATCAGTTTTTCACCGACGATTTAAGCATAAAATATGGTGATTAAGAAGAAAGAAACAAAGCAAATTACAAAGAAAAGACATTTAAAAGAATTCGGGCAAGTTTTGCACTTGACTTTTATCCCTTGTTTCACACGTCTTCATCATAATCCAATTCTCCAATAGGCCAAGGAAATAATCTGCTTTGTCTGCTACCACGCGCTTCTGTAATTATTTGTTTAAATCTATCAGAAAAACAAATTCACCCATGCCATCACCTACTCTACTCTGTTGACTTTGTTCCCTTCCTCTGTCATGTATGAAATCGTTTAATGGAAAACCACAAACATCAAATTGAAATGTTAAAAAAATATAAATATATTTCAAAACTTTAAGCCAGTTTGCCATCTAACAAAGACATCTTATCAAGCATCAGGGAAGACAAGCACTATATAAAGGCTTACGATCCATCCTTTGCCACACAAGAATTAATAGATCATCACAACTCTTCCCCCAAAGGCTGCACAATACTCAGAAGATGGGAAGGAGGCAATGGCCTCGTTTGATCCTTGCATTTGCATTTTGCCTATTTGCTGTCAGTGTTGGAGCAGATGATTATAAGCCTTACAATGGCCAACCATCCAACTACCCAAACCCAACACCACCATATGAACATGATAAACCACCATATTACTACAACTCACCTCCATATTACTACCAATCTCCACCTCCACCTCATTATGTCCATGAATTCCCTCCATATTACTACAAATCACCCCCACCTCCTTATGTTTACAAGTCCCCTCCTCCACCCTCTCCCTCACCTCCCCCACCCTATGTTTATAAATCCCCACCACCTCCATCCCCTTCACCACCTCCTCCATATGTTTACAAGTCTCCTCCTCCACCTTCTCCATCCCCACCACCTCCTTACGTTTATAAATCTCCTCCCCCACCATCTCCCTCACCTCCTCCTCCATATGTCTACAAATCTCCACCCCCACCATCTCCATCACCACCTCCACCATATGTTTATAAGTCACCGCCCCCTCCCTCTCCATCACCACCCCCTCCATATGTTTACAAGTCTCCACCTCCTCCATCTCCCTCTCCTCCCCCACCTTACGTTTACAAGTCACCACCCCCTCCATCCCCATCACCACCTCCCCCTTATGTTTACAAGTCCCCACCTCCTCCATCTCCTTCTCCTCCCCCACCATATGTCTACAAGTCTCCACCCCCACCATCACCTTCACCTCCCCCACCCTATGTCTACAAATCACCACCTCCACCTTCTCCTTCACCACCACCTCCATATGTTTATAAGTCACCTCCCCCACCATCACCTTCACCACCTCCCCCATATTACTACAAATCTCCACCTCCACCATCACCATCACCTCCTCCACCCTATGTCTACAAGTCTCCACCCCCACCATCCCCATCACCACCATCTCCATATTACTACAAGTCCCCGCCGCCACCTTCACGATCACCACCTCCTCCATATTACTACAAGTCTCCACCCCCACCATCTCCCTCACCTCCTCCACCATATTACTATAAGTCACCACCACCTCCATCCCCATCACCACCTCCTCCATATTACTATAAATCTCCACCCCCACCATCCCCATCACCACCTCCTCCATACTACTACAAGTCCCCACCCCCACCATCACCTTCACCACCTCCTCCATATTACTACAAATCTCCACCCCCACCATCTCCCTCGCCTCCTCCACCATATTACTATAAGTCACCACCTCCTCCATCTCCTTCACCACCTCCACCATATTACTACTAGTCTCCACCTCCACCGTCATCTTTACCTTCTCCACCATATCAAACCTACCTCTATAAATAACCTCCGCCTCCTGTGTGTTATGTTTTCGGCTAAATCAATTTGATTTTTTTTTTTTTTCAATAAAGACGTTCAGCATTGTTGCGGATAGTTTGTAATTAAAAGAATTTATTCAGAATAAGGTCTACACCGAAGTAATCCTTATTTTGGCTGTAGTGTAACCCATGCTTGTGTATTGGTATTGATTCAGAAGTGTGCATTAATATCTTTTTCCGAATATACATTTAATATCATGTTCTATCTTCGTCGGTTTTGATTCTATTTTCCTTTTTGTATTATGAAATTGTGATCACGATGACATTCATGAATCCAGATTTTTTAGATAGATTTGCAGTGTAAAACTTGAATTTTTTTCTACACCGAATATAATTAGTTGTTTACCACGATTTTTATCGAAACAAAAAGATTTGTGGGACTTAGAGTTGAAATTCTTTCTGTTGGTTCTTTTAGTCGAACAAGCAACGTTAATGTTTTGAAGTTAACAAACAATAAATTCAAAATTTTTTGACATTATAATCACGAATTTCGATTATTATTATTATGAAATTGTCAATATGTTAACACTTTGAAATTAAATTATAAATGTTATTCACACTATAAATTTTGATAAGTACGAGAACTTATGAGAAAATAATCTAATCGAAAGGAAATGTTACCAGAAAAAAGTGAATGTGCACCAGACAAATGAGTTTTTAGAAGAAAATGGTTTAAGAAGATCAAGTAAGAGTTTGGAGAAGAAGTGGATATTAAGATGGAATAGTAATAAAGATTTTAAAAATAAATGGGATTTAAGAGTTGGAGAAGAAAAGGAGATTAAATTAAATATTAAGGGTTTTCAAGAAGAAATGGGATAGCAAGTGATAAAGTTAAAAAATTAGAGAAGAAATTGAGGTTGAGAAGTTGAAAGATATATAGTTTTTAGAGGACAAATTGAGAAGGAACTGCATAGTAGTATATAATATTTATGAAAGTAAAATTATATATGTTATCTGTCATCAAATTGAAAGGTGTCTATAGTGTTTCCGGGAGTTTGAGCAAGTATTTTGTCCAAACAAATGGTTTACTTTTGTTTTTTTACTAGTACAAAACATGCGACGAAAGCATTGCAACGGTACGGTAGGATCCTCTCCGATTTTTGTTTCTACCTTTTTAATCATATTTGTTGAGATTAGAATTAACTTTTATCTTTCATGAGTGAGTTTTTCTACCTTATCTCGTTTCACATTATTTTAAAAAAATTATTATATTTATAATAAATTAATTTTAATATTTTTGTATATTTTTTAATATATAAATAAGTATTTACAATTTTATAACTTTTAATTATTATTATTATTAATTAAGTTTGATATATATAAGTTATTTATTTTTAAGTTATCGTTTTAAAATATTTATAAATATAAAATATATAGTTTATAAGAAAATATTGAATAAGTTAATTCTTATTTAATTAATTCAAAGTAATAAAAATGTTAATTATTAAAAAATTTTAATCCTTCAAGATATAATTATTTTATTTAGATAAAATTTGATATATGATAAATAGAAATAATAAAATTTAAAAATATGATATAATAAAACTTAATAAAGATAAATTATAAATAAAATAATATTAGTTACTATTAAGATTGATGTAGAATATTTATAAAAAGATAAAGAATAAGAAAAGTTGACTTTGTATTTGTTAAATTGGTTGAAGAAATTAAAAAAATTAAATTGATTAAGAAAATATGAATATGCAAAAGGTAAGAGAAAATAAATAATGTAATAAATTAATTGATTTAAGGGATTAAAAAAGAAAAGAGTGAAAATAGGTAAAAGAAAAATAAAATGGTAAAATATAAAAAAATGACCTTATATATAATGCGAGAAAGGAAAAAAATTAAAAATATTATATTTTAATATTTAAATTTAAATATAAAATCAGAAGGGATCGGTGGGAATTGAATTATTCATCCCTCGTCCCCGATTTTTTTAAAGCGGAGAAGACTCAAATTCACTCCCCACCCATATAAGTCAACTCGATTTTTTTCCATCAAACCCGGACAAGAATAATTGATTCCACAAATATGAGTTTAATTATCATCTATAAAAACTCTCTAAACAAAAATATCACAATTTTAAAACTAATATGGATTTTTAAATGATGATTGTCACGAAACCTTTATCCTATTTAGGGATATTTGCGAATCAATTTGATTTGATATTTTATCAAATAATCATCCAAATTAAACATAAAAATCATTCTATCTTGTCGTATTCATGACACAATAAGTCCCTTTTACAAAAGTAGATTGGTAAAAAAAATTGTTTTCTTTTCATATCTAATTGCATTTAAACTTATGTTTTTAATATAAATAATTTATTATTTAATCAAATAATTTATATTTAAGTACACGATAATCATTTAAACACCATGCATGTTCTTTTAATTTTGACTAACATGCACTGACACTTTTCAATTATAGAAGATTTATATGAAATCAACGTCAATCATTCAATAATTAAATAAGATATATTCCAATTAACAATAGTCCACGTATAACTTGGATTTTTAATATAATTTGTAATATTTAGAGTAAATTGCGAGAATAATAAAAATACAATAAAAATAAATTGCTAGAAAATAAATATGTAAAGAAAATAAATTGCATAAAAGTAAATCTAACATATTATTAAGGATAAAACATGAATCTGATAAATGAAAATCAATAAAGATAGTGATTCAACTTGTAAAGAATTCTCTTAAAAATGTTTCTCACTTGTTTGAGTAGCATTTTTAGAATACAATATCTTGTGTTTTTTGGCTTTGATATTCTCAATTCTTGGATTCTCAAAGTTTTTTAAATATATTTATCTAACAACTACATTGATATGCTTTTCATTTTTATTAGTACTTACTTTGAATATAATATATTGAAAACTAGGTCAAGTGCAATATCACGTGATTGCAGTTCGTGTTAGGTATTTTCGAGAGGATTAACAATAGGAAGATTCTTACAAATGAGATATGAATCAATTATATAAGAGATACGACATCAATCTTAACTCAAAACCTTAAGACATTAGGTTATGAATCTTTTTCACTTATAAGTTGCTCAACTTTCATTTCTACCTAATGTAGGACTTCAAACTCACATTTAAATTCTCGAACAGTTCGATATATTTGAATCATAATTTTTATTTTGTTTTTCTATCAATCAAATGATTTGATTATATATTTTCATTTTAAGGTATAATGTAATGGAGAAATTCGATGGTATAATATGATTATTACATAGATGATAATCATTGTGTCACTAAAAATTGGCCGAGGTTATAATTATGTAAGAAAAATATATGTTTCAAAATTTCATATCAAGATTAACTTTTTGTTATTTATGTACTTATGTAATGTATATAAACATGTCGTAGTTTTTTTTTATAGACTCACAATCTTTAAACATAGAAGCCTTAGAAACATGTTTTATTAATTTTTATAATAAACTTAGTAGTAGATTATACTTTGTATATATAATTTATATTGTTTCAATTTTCACAATTATTTTTATGCACAAAATCCTGATTTGATTTACAAGTTTTACTTTTGTTATAATTAATTTAAAATTAGTATTGAATAATCTGATTACGTGAATATGATTCGTTGATATTTATTATTAATTTCAAATAGATTGAAATATAGTTGTAAAATGCAGATTTTAGGATAATCATAAAAAAAAAATCTAACAATCGAAAAGAAAAATGATAACAATTCATACCCATAATATATAATTGTAAAAGGATATGTTTTAGAATTAGGTTTGAAATTAAATTTAATATAACCTAATTTTATCTCATTCAGGTACACATTTAAGTCTTCCAGAATTAAGATTAAATATAATTCAGAAAGAAATTTTTTAAAATAAATTCAATATAAATTAAAATTTTAAAATAATAATATCCCGAATGTGATAATATATTTTAATTTATGAAATAATAATTATTTTTAATTTATGTAATTTAGTTTACTTATATTTAAAAATCTAGATTTTTTTTTCACCTTCTCAGGCCTCATAATGGTGATGAAAGCTTTAACATAAAACATAACATTTCCGCACGATCTAAAATAAAGTCTACAAAATTGAGGAGGTGACTACACGCACATTGCAAATCAAATTAATCAAGATTTGAACAAACTAAAATAATACAATATGAAAGGATTGACGTACACTCTCTTTTGTATGCCTCCCACTTACACAACTATTCACTACTACTACTATTACTAATAATAATAATATATAATTTTAATATTTTAAATTTATTTATCATTAAATATATCTGTTTGTATATATCTTTATATTTATTTTTTATTTATTAATAATATAATATTTAATTTCATAATCAATTGTATTTTTAACCAATAAATTATATTTAAAAAATTAAGATAAACTATATAAAATTTTCTCTATAATATTGTATCGATTAAAAAAATATCTATTATTGAATGAAATGTTGAAAAAATAAATATCACAAATTTCAATTTTACCATAAAATGAATAATGGATAAAAGAGATAGTTGAAAAATTAAAGTAGAGTATTAGAGAATATTCCTGAAAATTAATTATGTCAACAGAAACACATTACAACTTGCATGCACTTCTGGAAGAAGTTAATTGTACATGTATATGAACCATTTTATTGCTATGTACAGTTAATCGCAAAAACTATTTTTAATGATTTTCTATTTTTTTTATTTTTCCTGTGTTTTAGAAAAAAAAAATTCAAGATATATACCTTTTGAGATTCTCTACATGTATAATAATATAATTATAGCTATTTAACAAATTAAAAATTCTGACATAAGTCACAGTTGATAAATATTCCAATGGAGTCCCTAGTTAAGTTATTATATATAATAATTAACAAGTTGGCACATTAAAAACAAAGTTATTTAAAGATGACCATAACAGTATACTAATCTCCCACGACATCAAACTTTTTTCTTAGTTTTTTTTTTTTTTTTTTATATGATGAAGTTTATAGAAATAAATTAAATTTTTTGTTTAAAAAATAAATAAATTCAAACAACAGAAAAGGAGAGTTATCTGTTAGGTAGAGAGACAAATTAAATAAAAAACATATTAGTCAGCCAAAATATTTTATAATCATAGATGCTAAACACATTTTTTATTCTGTGTCTTAATTTTTTTATTCTCTAATTATATATTATATTCTTTTTATTAGTATATTTATTATTTTTAAATATATAAATAGTAATACCAATATTTTTCTTTTTTTCCTTTTAATAAGAAACTATTATAAATAAATTTTCATTATATATAATTATAGATCGTATTAAATTAATCAAGCAATACGTAAAATAGTTAAGTTACAAAAATAAAATAAAAAAACATTACAATTAACAAAACTTTGGACCGTTGATTTCCTTTTCCAAATCTAGATTTTCTTATCAACAAAAGCATTATGTCAAATTAATTAAACTGGGCAATAAAATACATTTGACTGTCTGCTGCAATATGTTTGTCTGCAATGACGCGGTTCTATAATTATTTGTTTAAATCTAACAAATATTCTTTCACCCATGCCATCACCTACTCTCTTGATTTCGTTTCACCAATGTAGTGCAAATTAACAAATCGTTTAATGCCAAACCATTACTTCAAGTTGAAATGTTTAAGTAATATAAACATATTTTCAAACTTTAAGCCAGATTGTCATCGTTGGTAAATTTTGGTCATGTATATATATATATATGATACATAATTTAAATGTATTAGGATAATTATTTATTAAGTCAAATAATAAAGTGATCTTACTAAATTAAAGTTTTAGCTAAAGACATATGTCATGAAAATAAAATTGTGTAAAGACCATAAAATAATTTCTAATTTGATGAGGCATTACTACAAAATATGTTTTCTATGTCGTCACATGTCGGTTCCCATATGAATCGACGTTGAAAGTCTTTTATTGACACTTTCCACTTCGGTTCCACTTGGTAAGATTTTTTGATAATAACTTACAAATAAATTATATTTATATACAAATAAATATATATTTACACGGATATATATTTATTTGTATATATTTTCTGGAAAGTATTTTTAATTTTTTTTCAGCCAAAAATTTACTTAATTTAAAGAATTGTCATTGACAACATTTGAACCCAATATTTTAGAGTTGAAAGCTAATATCCCAACCACTAAACTACTATAATTTTTTGATAATAACTTACAAATAAATTATATTGGTATTTTTCGATCGAGGGTGAAAGTGAGATTGATTCTCGCTTGAATGAAAATAGTTAAAGCTCACAGAAATTCACTCGCTCAAGCTCGCTTGAGCGAAAATTGGTATTTTTCGCTAGAGAGCGAATGACGCGTTTCTCAAATTTATTTTATATTATTATATAAATAAAATTATAAAGATTATATTCTGTCATTAAATTACAAACTCTTATAAAGAGACTCACTCACAAATTTAGCATCAAATTTTGAAAACCCACTCGACACACACTTTCACATTCGAGTGTGCCCTCACATCCAACATATAAATATATAACTATATAAATATATCAAAATATATAAATATATTTGTATTTATATATTTATATATTTACACGGATATATATTTATTTGTATATAAATATAATTTATTTGTAAGTTATTATCGAGAAAATTCTAGTAGTTTAGTGGTTGGAGTATCAACCTCCAACTCTAAGATACTTGAGTTCGAATCCTGCGAATCCTCGCCAATGACAATTCTCTTAAAAAATTAATAAACTTCAAAAAAATATAATATAAAGAGAGGGGGGACTTCTAGATAAATAAAAGGGGTAAAGGAGTTGTAAATAAATTGAAATCCTTCCAGAACCGACGTGGAAAGCTTTATCTGTAGTAGTGATGTGCCAAATTGGAACGTAAATCTCAGTCCCGTTCCTTTTTTTCTATCCCCATCAAGAGGGAAATGTAGGTGTTTTTTAGGTGGAAGACCATAAGATCAATAGTGCTCTAAAAAAGACATCATCATTATGGCTAATTCAGGTACGTTTTCACATTCAGTCTACAACATGTTTATGAGTATGGGATAATATTTATGTTTGATAGTTAGAATTAAAATCAGGATCATAATAATAGTTTTCCAACAATTGGTATCAGAACCGCCCATACTTGATTCATGTCTGTCTTAGAAAATATTTAAAAATTCAGATTCTGTTTAATTTATAAAATCCCAATTTTCGTGAACCCTAAAATTTAAATTTGGGGGTAAAATCCCCAATCTGTTTCTGCTCGCTGATGGAACCGTGGAGGAAGCTATGAATTCTTCTTCTTCTTCGTTTTTCCCTTTTGTTTCAGTTTAAGTTTCAAGTTTTACTGAGAAAGAAATAATATTTCAAATTTCAATCTTTCTTGTATTAGGTTTTTTGTTCTCTCTTTTTTATTATTATTTATTTTCTGGGTTTTGTTTCTGTTTTCTTTTCATGGCGGATATGGATGAGTTTGGAATTGGGGGTGATGTTTGGGGAGTTCCCAACACAGAGGATCCTAGGCAACTGGTGAATGTTTTCACAGGTGTTCATCCTTTGTGTGTTGGTGGCAAAAGAGGTGATTTTCATCCTTTGATTTGTTCAAAGGAGGTGTTCATCCCTAGTGAGATTCTAGGAAGGTGTTCACCCTTAGTGAGATTCTAATGAAGTGATTGTGTTTTGAATTAGTTTACAAATATTAATATTTGGTTTTGTTATATAAATAAAATATTAATTTTTTTTGTAGTTTAATATATTTTGTGAGCAAATTGAGTCAAGAAGTCACCAAAGTAACCTCTCTTGAATTGAGCAGTTTATAAAAAATATTGAATGTTAGTGTTTGTGTATATTCATGCGAGTATTAGTCGGCCCAAAGAAAGATTAATATTTGGCCAAATTGCATACACACTTGTAATGATAAATTTATGATAATTATAAGGATTTGCTTTGTCGATGATAAATCAATCCAAAGATTGGTTTGTTGTTAGACATGCTTTATTGTCAATGTTTGATTATTACAACTAGATACCCCTAACAGTTAATATTACTGTCCAAAGACTTGATATTGATAGTGCATTGAATGTCTTGAGATGGGTTAAACCATTATTTGAATATTTATAATTATTTATTTATATAATGTGAGTGTAATTAGTTTATTTCTCTTGTTTTATATTCAACTGCAATTGCTTTTGTATCTGACAATTTAAATTATGTTTCGATCCTCAATCGAACAAATTTTAAGGACTGGAAAGAGAACATTGATATTATTCTTGGCTGCATGGATATGAATCTTGCGTTAAGGACTGAGCAACCCCCTACTCCTTCGGATTCAAGTACCTCTGAACAGAAGAGAAATTATGAGAAGTGGGATCGCTCAAATCACATGAGTCTAATGATCACTAAACACGACATCTCAGAGGTGTTTAGGGGCAATGTTTCTGAAAACATCACAAGTGCCAAAAAATTCCTTGTTGAAATTGAGCAGTGTTTTACAAAAAGTGATAAGGTGGAGGCAAACACTCTTCTTCAGAACTTGATCTTCATGAAATATCAGGGCAAAGAAAATATCAGGGAGCACATTATGAGCATGTCTAATATTGTTTTTAAACTCAAGGCACTAAAGTTTGAACTCTCAGAAGACTTGCTCATTCATTTGATGTTGATTTCTCTTTCCGCAACGTTTAATCAGTTTAAGGTATCTTACAACTATCAGAAGGATAAATGGTCTCTTAATGAATTCATTTCACACTGCGTGCAAGAAGAGGAAAGACTAAAGCAAGAGAAAACTGAAAGTGCTCATTTTGCAAGTACCTCTAAGGCTGAGGGCAAAAGAAAGAGATCGGAGGATCCCGAGAAGGAAGCTGCTAAGGGTCCTGAACAAAACAAACAAACTCAAGTAAATAAGAAATGTGCTAAATATCATGCTTGGCGTGAAAAGAAAGGGTTGCCTAAATTACCGAAATCCGACTGATTCTGAAAGATGGATATACGTTGAAGATGACAAATCGGTGGAGATGGAAACTATTGGGCATTTTAGATTATTATTGTGTACTGATTTTTAATTTTAGATTTAAAAGACACATTTGTTATGCCGTCTTTTAGACGAAATTTGATTTCAGTTTCTTATTTGGACAAATTAGGTTATTTGTGTTCATTTGGAAACAATAAGTTCAATTTGTCTTTTAATTCAGATATTGTTGGAACTGATTCACTTTTAACTTATGATAATATGTATTTATTTGATACTGTGACCACCTATAATGAAACCCTTAATATAGAATCTTGTGGTACTAAACGTAAAATTGAAAATACTCACTCAAGTGCATTATGACACAAGTGTTCAGGTCATAATCGAATCGCGGCGTTTGGACTTGTGTTACACTCTTAAAGATATGGTAAGGAGTTTGATTTGTCATTCCACCTTACCAGAATCACTCAAGGGAGAGGCACTAAAGACGAAAACTTATATTCTAAACAGAGTACCAATTAAAGCAGCTACCAAAATACCTTATGAGTTTTAGACTGGGCGACAGCCTAGTCTGAAGCATTTCCATGTGTGGGGTTGTCCAGCTAAGGCAAGGCCTTATAAGCCAAATGAAAAGAAATTGGACTCCCGAACAGTAAGTAGTTATTTTATTGATTATGCTGAAAGATACCGGGGATATATATTTTATGATCCCACATTAAAGACAATTTTTAAGACGGGAACTGCTACATTCTTTGAGGATATTGAGTTTGGCGGGAAGAATAAAATTAGGAACTTTGTCTTGGAGGAAGAATCGGTAACTCCAAACAGTTACTTTTGATAAAGTAAGTTCGGAACCTCCACACAACATTGTTGATGAACCCCTTACTCAAGATGATTTGGTTGTTCATGAAGAACAAACTCAAGATCCTCAAGAACCTGTGCATCATGAGCCAATAACTTTGCGGAGATCCACTAGAGAAAGAAGAAATGTTATTTCAGATGATTACATGATATTTCTTCAGGAACATGAGGAAAACAATGATATGATGGAAGATGACCCAATTAACTTTCGTCAAGCTATGCAAGGTTCTAACTCTGAAAAGTGTATTAAAGCAATGAAGGAGGAGTATAAGTCCATGCAAGACAACAAGATTTGGAAACTTGTCCCATAAATAGAAGGTATGAAACCCATTGGTTGCAAGTGGATATTTAAGACCAAACAGGATTCTAAAGGTAATGTGGAAATGTATAAGGCTCGTCTGGTAGCTAAGGGCTATACCCAAAAGGAAGGGATTGACTTTAAAGAGACTTTCTCTCCAATTTCATCGAAAGACTCTTTTAGGACAATCATGGCTCTTGTAGCACATTATGATTTAGAGTTTCATCAAATGGATGTCAAGATGGTGTTTCTCAATGACAACATTGATGAGACAATTTATATGGTACAACCAGAAAATTTTGTGCAGGGAGATCCAAAGACTATGATTTATGTAACATCTCAATTAATGTAAAAGATAAACGGTATCTTATCTTAAAAGATAAACATTATCAAAATCATAATTACTGCATTTATGATTACGTAATTAAATAAATAAAAAGAAAAAAAATTGCTATAAAAAGGGTAGGGGGAAGGATCGATAGGGAGAAAGAGAAAGGAAGAGAGAGAAAGGAAGAGAGAGAAAGAAGAAGAGAAAGAAAGAAGAAGAGAGAGAAGAAGAGAGAGAAAGAAGAAGAGAAAGAAAGAAGAAGAGAGAGAGGAAGAGAGAGAAAGAAGAAGAGAGAGAAAGAAGGTGAGAGAGAGAGAAGAAGAGAGAGAAAGAAGAAGAGAGAGAGGAAGAGAGAGAAAGAAGAGAGAGAGAGAAAGGAAGAGAGAGGGAAGAAGAGAAAGAAGAAAAAAAAAATTGTCTCTACAAAAATTTTGATACCTCATCCGCAGCTCTTAAGGTAGGGGAGGAGAATGTTATCATTAAATCTATTTTATTTTGCTTATAATTGTGGAGTGAGGTGTCCATAACCTCATTTTATTTATTTAGTTATTTGTTTATTTATCTTTAACTACGTATGGCCCTACCTTATACTTGTTTATTTTATCTCCAGTCTTGCACTGGTCCTATTTTAATTATCTCCAGTTATGTACTGGTCCTATTTGTTTATTTTATTTTATCTCCAGTCTTGCACTGGTCCTATTTTAATTATCTCCAGTTATGTACTGGTCCTATTTGTTTATTTTATTTTATCTTCAGTCTTGCACTAGTCTTATTTTAATTATCTCCAGTTACGTACTGATCTTGTTTGTTTACTTTATTTTATCTCTAGTAATGCAACGATCTTATTTATTAATCTATAGTTATATTATTCAATTACAATAATATCTATTTGTGAAGATTTGATGATATTGTAGATGGAGGTTGGACCTTGGGGATTTAAATGAGTAAATATCACTCGTGAGAGTGATTAAAATTGAACTCATTTATCCCGACTAGTCACTACAAATTTAATTTAAATCTTCATAAAATAGAATGTGTTGAGGAAGTTGAAATATATATATCTATATATTATAAGATTGTATTATTGTAATTGATAAATGTTTTCACTCCCTATTGTGATCTTTTGTGCATGTTTTATTTAAAAATCAACTTAAGTAGATGGAGGCACCAAATATTCCAAATCCTTTTTCTGCAAGCATCACTGCCTTCTTTCCCGGAACTACTTGGAACACAAATGTTATAGACAATTCGGTTACTTTTAGAGGGACATGATTTTCAATAATAACATTTGTATCCGATATGGAAAATCTCATTATGTTAGATGGGCCAGTAGTGGTTACCTTTTGTATGCCTCCTACCTTTTTCCAAAACCCCTTAATTAGTTTGTTTCCACCAAGCAATGTAGATACTTGTAAAATCGTAGAAAAAATAGAAGGAATCAAAAATAAAATTCCTTCTTCTATTGTATATCTTATATAGTGATGTAAATTACTTTTACATATATGTAATATTTTTTGACCTCCTACTCTTATATATAATAATAATAATAATAATAATAATAATAATAATAATACGTCACATTAAATGGTATCGGAGCAACGTTTCATGTGTGACCTGTACAATGAGTCTATCATGATATCTTATGAATCCTAACTTATATAATTCCAGATGGCAAATAATAGAAGGAACAACGAGTTGACAGAAGCGGTACAAGTTATCCGAGACATGGCCGCTGCATTATTAAGGAACCAAAGACCTGAAGGAACCAATGAATCACAAGGTTTAGTTGAATTTAGGAGAAACAAGCCTCCGCAATTTTCTGGAGGATATAACCCAGAAAAGGCTGAATTATGGATTAAAGAATTGGAAAAAAATATTTCAAGTTATGAATTGTCCGGATGACCAAAAGATGAATTATGTTGTGTTTATGTTGATAGGAGAGGCTGAATATTGGTGGGATAGTACTAGGAGATTACTAGAAGGAGGAAGAATAATCATTACTTGGGAAGTGTTTAGAACAAATTTTTTAGAAAAATATTTTCCCAATGATGTGAGAAGAACGAAAGAAATAGAGTTTATGCAATTAAAGCAAGGAAGTATGACAGTAGGAGAATATGCCTTTAAGTTTGAAGAGCTAGGAAAATATTATGCATTCTTTTATCACCCTGATGAAAGAATGAAGTGTATAAAATTTGAGAATGGACTTAGGCCCGAATTGAGAAAAGCGGTAGGAATACTAGAAATTTCTGATTTTCCTACGCTTATTCATAAATGCAGATTTTTGGAAGATTTTGAAAATCATCAAAGTAGTAAACCAAAATCTTTTGGACCCCAGCATAATAAAAGGAGACAAAATGAAGAAAAACCTTACAACCGCCCCCACTGGAGATCCCAACCCAATCAATTTTCTGTAGGAAATTTTAATAACCGTATAAATAATCAACTCAAGTGTTTTAAGTGTGGACAAGATCATTATGCTAAAGATTGTCATCTTAAAGGACTTGTCTGTTTCAAGTGTGGGAAACCTGGTCATATATTCTCTGAATGTCGGCAACAAAAATCAAATTCTGATCCTACTACACCAAAAAGAAGACCTCCGACAACAGGAAGAGTATATACCATGAATGGAACTGAAGCTTCTCAGAATAATGATTTGATCCAAGGTATGTGTTTCATTCAAGGCAAAGCTTTAAATGTACTGTATGACTCAGGCGCAACTCATTCATTTATTTCCAATGATTGTGTCCAACACCTTGAATTGCCGACTTCTTTTCTAGATAATAGTTTGATTGTTTCAACTCCCACAAGTAAGTCTGTAATCACCAATAAAATTTGTCTAGATTGTCCTTTGTTCATTGAAAACAGGAAATTCCTTGTAAATTTAATTTGTCTACCTTTATCTCAATTGGATGTAATCCTGGGTATGGACTGGTTATCTTCCAATCAAGTCCTTCTAAATTGTGCAGAAAAATCAGTAATATTTTCAAATTCTGAAAATCTTTTGAGTTTCTCTACCAACTCAGTAAATGAGTCTTTAAAGAACAAAATTCAAGGATATTTGTTACTATCTTCTGTGGAAGTAAAAGAGGAAGTCGATTTGAAAAAGATAGCAGTTGTTCAAAATTTTTCTGAAGTTTTTCCTGATGATATTCCTGGTTTACCACCCAACAGAGAGATTGAATTTTCAATAGATTTAATACCTGGAACTGGACCAATTTCTATGGCACCATATAGGATGTCCCCTTCTGAACTGACATAACTGAAGAAACAATTGGAAGAATTACTTGGAAAACAATTTATTCGTCCTAGTGTATCACCTTGGGGAGCCCCTATTTTATTAGTTAAGAAGAAAGATGGCAGCTTTAGGTTGTGCGTAGATTATCGTCAGTTAAATAAATTCACCATAAAGAATAAATACCCTCTTCCAAGAATAGATGATTTGTTAGATCAATTAAGGGGAGCTTCTGTATTTTCTAAAATAGATTTAAGATCAGGATATCACCAAATTAGAGTAAAGGCAGAAGATGTACAAAAAACTGCATTTAGAACTAGGTATGGTCATTATGAATATCAAGTGATGCCTTTTGGTGTGACCAATACTCCTGCAATATTTATGGATTATATGAATAGGATTTTTCGTCCATTTTTAGATCATTTTGTTGTGGTTTTTATAGATGACATTCTTATTTATTCTAAAACTTTTGAAGATCATGCGGACCACCTTCAAGTTGTTCTTCAAATTTTAAAAGACAAACAATTATATGCTAAATTGTTTAAGTGTGAATTTTGGTTAAAAGAAGTGAAATTTTTAGGTCATGTGATTTCCAAAGAGGGAGTGTCAGTAGACCCAACTAAGGTAGAAGCAATTCTACAATGGGATCCACCAAAAACAGTGACTGAGATTCGTAGTTTCCTGGGTTTGGCTGGATATTATAGGAGATTCATTGAAGGATTTTCTAAAATGGCTATGTCTTTAACCCAACTCACCAAGAAAGGTCAAGTTTTTGAATGGACAGAAAAACTATGCTGACAAGAAAAGACGACCCCTTGAATTCCAAGAAGGTGAACATGTATTCTTGAAAGTAACACCGACAACCGGAGTTGGTAGAGTAATGAAAGCCAAGAAACTCACTCCTCGATTTATTGGTCCCTATCAAATTCTTAGAAAAATAGGTCCTGTTGCTTATCAAATTTCCTTACCCCCTTTTCTTTCTAATCTTCATAATGTGTTTCATGTGTCTAAATTAAGAAAATATATTTCTGACCCTTCTCATGTAATAATGCCAGATACAGTACAATTAAAGGATAACCTTACATTTGAAACAATGCCTGTACAGATTACAGATATGAAGATCAAGCAACTAAGGGGAAGACAAATCACACTAAGGTTGTTTGGAATGAAAGTACTGGAGAAGCTACATGGGAATTAGAAAAGAAAATCAGGGAAAGTTACCCCTATTTATTTTAGTCGCTAAAAATTTCGAGGATGAAATTTCTGTAAGTATGGGAGAAATGTAACATCTCAATTAATGTAAAAGATAAACATTATCTTATCTTAAAAGATAAACATTATCAAAATCATAATTACTGCATTTATGATTACGTAATTAAATAAATAAAAAGAAAAAAAATTGCTATAAAAAGGGTAGGGGGAAGGATCGATAGGGAGAAAGAGAAAGGGAAGAGAGAAAGGAAGAGAGAGAAAGAAGAAGAGAAAGAAAGAAGAAGAGAGAGAGGAAGAGAGAGAAAGAAGGAGAGAGAGAAAGGAAGAGAGAGAAAGAAGAAAAGAGAGAAAGAAGAAGAGAGAGAGGAAGAGAGAGAAAAAAGGAGAGAGAGAGAAAGGAAGAGAGAGGGAAGAAGAGAAAGAAGAAAAAAAAAATTGTCTCTACAAAAATTTTGATACCTCATGCGCAGCTCTTAAGGTAGGGAGGAGAATGTTATCATTAAATCTATTTTATTTTGCTTATAATTGTGGAGTGAGGTGTCCCTAACCTCATTTTATTTATTTAGTTATTTGTTTATTTATCTCTAACTACGTATGACCCTACCTTATGCTTGTTTATTTTATCTCCAGTCTTGCACTGGTCCTATTTTAATTATCTCCAGTTATGTACTGGTCCTATTTGTTTATTTTATTTTATCTTCAGTCTTGCACTGGTCCTATTTTAATTATCTCCAGTTATGTACTGGTTCTATTTGTTTATTTTATTTTATCTCCAGTCTTGCACTAGTCTTATTTTAATTATCTCCAGTTACGTACTGATCTTGTTTGTTTACTTTATTTTATCTCTAGTAATGCAACAATCTTATTTGTTAATCTATAGTTATATTATTCAATTACAATAATATCTATTTGTGAAGATTTGATGATATTGTAGATGGAGGTTGGACCTTGGGGATTTAAATGAGTAAATATCACTCTGAGAGTGATTAAAATTGAACTCATTTATCTTGACTAGTCACTACAAATTTAATTTAAATCTTCATAAAATAGAATGTGTTGAGGAAGTTGAAACATATATATCTATATATTATAAGATTGTATTATTGTAATTGATAAATGTTCTCACTCCCTATTGTGATCTTTTGTGCATGTTTTATTTAAAAATCAACTTAAGTAGATGGAGGCACCAAATATTCCAAATCCCTTTTCTGCAAGCATCACTGTCTTCTTTCCCGAAACTACTTGGAACACAAATGTTATAGACAATTCGGTTACTTTTAGAGGGACAGGATTTTCAATAATAACATTTGTATCTGATATGCGAAATCCCATTATGTTAGATGGGCCAGTAGTGATTACCTTTTGTATGCCTCCTACTTTTTTCTAAAACCCCTTAATTAGTTTGTTTCCACCGGCAATGTAGATACTTGTAAAATCGTAGAAAAAATAGAAGGAATCAAAAATAAAATTCCTTCTTCTATTGTATATCTTATATAGTGATGTAAATTACTTTTACATATATGTAATATTTTTTACCTCCTACTCTTATATAAATAATAATAATAATAATAATAAACGTCACAGGTTTACAACCGACAAAATCCATTTATGGACTAAAACAAGCATCTCGTCAATGGTACTATAAATTTCATCAAGTAATTCTCTCATTTGGCTTCAAGATGAATATTGTTGATGATTGTGTGTATCACAAGTTTAAGGGGAGCAAGTATATTTTCCTGATCTTGTATGTTGATGATATTCTACTTGCCACTAATGATATAGACATATTGCACGAAACCAAGAAATTTTTATCAAAGAATTTTGAAATGAAAGATCTTGGTGATGCGTCTTTTGTATTAGGAATTCAGATACACCGAGATCGATGTCGGGGTATTTTAGGATTATCACAAAAGAGCTATATCGAAAAAATTCTTAAAAGGTTTGACATGCATGAATGTAAATCCGGGGATACTATAGTTGCTAAGGAAGACAAGTTTAGTCTCAATCAGTGCCCAAAGGGGAATTTGGAAATTGAGGAAATACAGAAGATTCCCTATGCATCATCGGTAGGGAGTTTGATGTATGCCCAAGTATATACGCGTCCAGACATAACATATATAGTTGGGGTTCTAGACAGATATATAATCAATCCAAGAATGGACCATTGGAAAGTAGCAAAAAGGGTCATGAGAAATTTAAAGAGAACAAAAGATTATATGCTCACATACAAGAGGTCAGACTAGTTGGAGATCGTTGGGTTTTCTGACTTGGACTTTGCAGGATGTCAAGATAGTTTGAAATCCACTTCAGGTTACATTTTCATGTTGGCAGGTGGTGCAGTTTCTTGGCGCAGTGTCAAGTAAACCCTTACAGCTTCATCCACTATGGCAGTAGAATTTGTTGTTGAACATTCAAGGACTTTGTGTTGCACTTGATGGACATGAAGATTGTTGATTTTGATGATGATTCAAGAACTCAAAGAATTAGAGTGTTGAAGACTTGTTTTGTATTGTAATAACTCAGTTTCAATTAGATTGAGTCTATAATATTATAGTTTAAGATAGCCGGTACATAGTCTGCACCTTAGAAGCTTCAAAAAGCTCATATTTATCATCCAGGCTCGGCTTTAATCGATTAAATAGGGAAATAATCGATTAAAACAGTGAGAAAAATCATTTTCTGTAACAACTCACTGGTTTAATCGATTAAACCAACTTTTAATCGATTATTACTCGGTTTAATCGATTAAACCACCTTTTAATCGATTAAAACAGAGAGGTTTGGGTCCTGTTGATATTTGGCTCTGTTTTAATCGATTAATACTTCTTTTAATCGATTATTTCAGTCAGATTTTGATTTTTAACTTCAAAACAAACCTATTTTCGAAAACCCTTTTCCCAAGAACCCTAATTCCAAAAATCCCAATTCCCAAACCCTAATTTCTCTACTTAAACTCTTCTATGGCACTCAGAAAAAATGAACAACATTTTCCATACAAAAGTTAAGTGCTGTGAGTACCAGAGAACTGTTTGTTGCAAGGAAAGGGGGCTTTTGGAACCTGGTGTGGGCTAGAAGCGATAAGAATCACTAAGTGGAGTTCTTAGTGGATTGTGTGTTGTGCCGTCTCTAGGGAAAACTGTTCATCATCTCTTGTGGATTTCAAGAGAGGTGTTTTCGTATCTTTATCTTCTCAATTGTAATCTGTTTGTAACAACTTGTTTATAGTGACAGCGTTAATCCTCTGTTGAGTGATTAGCAACTGGACGTAGGGTTTTTTGATCCGAACCAGTATAAATTTCCTGTGTAAGATTTCTATCATTTCTCTATTTACATTTACACAGTTTTTAATCGGTAAAATTTGGGGAAAATTTTGAAAACCTAATTTTTATTAAGAAACCAATTCACCCCCCTCTTGGTTTTTGTCCGACCACGCGATCATTCCGCTGCGCGATTCTAACATTTGTAGCATGCTATGAGGCATCAAATCATAGAATATGGCTGAGAAATTGTCACAGGGCTGCAAATTATGAAAGACATTGAAAGATCACTTAAGTTATATTGTGACAACAAATCAACTATATTGTTAAGGAAAGAGTACATAGTAGACAGATTTCCATCGAATACTTAAGGACAAACTTCATGATAGCAAATTCTCTAACTAAAGGACTTCCTCCCAAGGTCTTTCATGAACATGTTGCTCACATTAATGTTTTACAGTTTGAGGAATTTGTGGTTTAGTGGGAGTTAGTCATTTTCATATATTTTATGTTTTATGTTTAATTTCATGTATGTATACATTGATTTTTTGGACATATTTGGTTATCTATAGATATGCAGTTTTTCGTTCATTCATTACACTTTGTACATTAAGGTTATTATATTGATCTCGATAAGTTAAAGTTTGAACCAGTTGAAAATAGACGTGTACAGATCACCTTCACGTAATTTTTCATGCTACACATTTCATGATGAATCCATGCCATTTGGTTATGTCATGATTAATAATCATTGTTGGTTTTAGTTGCGATGATGTAATGAAAAGCTAGTTTGGTTCTGTATCTTGATATGATCAATGGACGTGACTTTTGTAGTATGCTAAAAGAATATAATGACAATTTTGAGCTCATAAAGTCTAACACATTTGTAAGGTTGTAAAGACATATATATTTGTGACTAATGGGAGATTGTTGACAAATTTTGGGTCATTATTTATTAAGCCAAATAATAAAGTGATCTGACTAAATTAAAGTTTTGGCTAAAGGCATATGTCATGAAAATAAAATTATGGAGAGACCATAGAGTAATTTTTAATTTGATGAGGGGTCAAATTGGAAATATTAAAACTTAAGTAATTAACCTAATTCTGGTTATTTAAAAGGTCATGGTCCCCTTTTGGAAGCACACACACAGAACGTAAGTCTCAGTCCCGTTCCTTTCTTTCTATCCCTATTAAGAGAGAAAATCCAAAGGGAAATACATGTGTTTTTCAGGTGGAAGACCATAAGATCAATAGTGCTCTAAAAGAGACATGATCATTATCGCTAATTCAGGTACACTTTCGCATGCAATCTACAACATATTTATGAGTATGGAATAATGTTTATGTTTGATAGTTAGAATCAAAATCAAGATCATAATAATAGTTTTTCAACAACCATTACATCAAGTTGAAATGTTTAAGTAATATAAACATATTTTCAAACTTTAAGCCAGATTGTCATCTAAACTACGATATCATGAGTTCAGTCGAACGCTATATATAGGCTTCAAATCCATACTTTGCCAAGCAACAAATTGAGACACCATAACAAGTGCTCTGAAGGAATACCGCAATAATTTTCTCACCCAAAGAAGATGGGAACGAGGAAATGGCCTCGTTTGATCCTTGCATTTGCATTTTGCTTAATTGCTATCAATGTTGGTGCTGATGATTATAAGCCTTACAATGGCCAACCATCTAACTACCCAAACCCAACACCACCATATGAACATGATAAACCACCATATTACTACAACTCAACTCCATATTACTACCAATCTCCGCCTCCACCACCACCTCACTAAGTCCATGAATTCCCTCCATATATTGGGAACACAAATAAAATATAAAACGAAAGTAAATAATAAGAACACAAAAAATTTACGTAATTCAGTTAAAGTGACCTACGCCCATGGTTGCACTAGATGATAATTCTCATTCACGCAATTAGGTTTACAATTACATGAGTATTTATAATAAAAGAATTAGTAAATGGGTCAAACTCAATAACCCTTAAAACTCCACATACTTAATAGTAATTACATAAGCCTCTTCATGATACTGCTTACTACCTTAATGTTAGTATTATGGTGCTTGATTTAGTCCCACATCGATTAGGATTGTGAGATGAGGTTCTCTATTTTGTTATATAAGCAACCCTATGTAAAGTTTGAGATACACACGAAATAAAAATTACTTCCTAGTGTAGTCGTGGACGTAGGCATACATATTTTAGCCGAACCACGTTAAAATTCTTGTGTCGTTTATTTTTCTCTCCTTCATTCTTTCCTTTATTATTGTCTTGTTCCTAACAATTGGTATCAAGAGCCAATTTTCTTAGTATGCTCTGTGGTTGCGGCTTTGTCCGATCTTCCACATCGAGAAAAGATTTGGTCTTTTTTCTTGGGAATCTCGGTTTAGAGAAGCGGTGGGAGCTTTCTTCGAAAGCGGTGAGAGCAATGGCATTGGAAGAAGGAAAGGTGAGGATCGAGAAGTTCGATGGCGGTGACTTCGGGTTACGGAAGATGCGAGATGGAAGATTATACGTATCGAGAAGAAGTTGTATCTACCCTTGACGGGCAGAAGCCAACTGACATGGAGCGATCAGAATGGGAGTTGTTAGATCGGCGGACGCTTGGTGTGATCCGGCTGACATTAGCCAAGAATGTTGCGTTCAACATCATGAACGAAAAGACAACCGTAGATTTGATGCGAGGCGTTGTCAAATATGTATGAGAAGCCCTCTGCTGACCAATAAAGTGCATTTGATTCGCGAGGCTAGTCAACCTCAAAATGGGTGAAGGTAACTCGGTTACTAATCATATTAGTGAATTTAATGCAATTATTGCGCAGTTGACATCGGTCGCGAGATAATATTTGATGATGAGGTGAAAGCATTAATTTTATTATCATCTCTCAGGAAAGTTGGGGTGCAAGCTATTCTTGCGATAAGTAATTACGCAAGCAATAACAAGTTGAAGCTTGATAACATCCAGTGACTTGATCTTAAGCGAAGATGTTCGCGGGAAAAATTCGAGTAGAATCTTTCGAGTTCTAATTCGGGTTCGGCATTGAGTCTCGAAACTAGAGGAAGAAGTCGCCGAAAGGTCGTAATCAAGGCAGAAGCGAGATCAAAATCCGAGAGGAGATCACAAGCAAAAGTCCGGAATGATATCACTTGTTGGAATTGTCGGAAAAAGGGCCACTTTTCAAATCGGTGTAGGGCTCCAAAGAAGGACAACAACAACAACAAGAAGCAAGATGATGATCAATCGGCAAATGCGGCAAGCTGATGAAGTTGAAGATGCACTTGTTATGTAGTTTAGATAATTCTATTGACTCATGGATTATGGACTCGGGTGCGTCATTTCATACTACACCTTCCTTAGAACTATTATCTAACTATGTTTTGGAAAGTTTGGGAAGGTCTACCTTGCGAGATGGAAAATCTCTTGATATCATAGGAAGAGGTGATATTAACATCGGAACCTCTAATGGAAACGTGTGGACTTTGAATAATGTCGGACATATTCCAACCTTAAAGAGAAACTTAATATCTATAGGGCAGTTGGATGATGAGGGACATTACACCACTTTTGGAGATGGACATTGGAAGGTAATGAAAGGTAATCTTGTTGTTGCTCGTGGAAAGAAGCAAGGATCTCTCTACATGATTGCGAGATGAGGATATGATATCGATTGCGAGAAGTTGGCAACAATTCCTCCTTATGGCATCGGAGGCTTGGGCATATGAGTGAGAAAGGAATGAAGCTCATGATATCAAAAGGTAAAATACCTAACGTGAAGCATGTTGACGTTGGACCTTGCGAACATTGTATCTTTGGAAAGCGAGAAAAAGGTTAGCTTCTCAAAAACAAGTAAGTCGTCTAAAGTTGAAAGACTAGAACTAGTGCATACGAGATGTTTGGGGGCCGGCTTCGGTGAAATCCCTTGGAGGTTCACAATATTATGTAACCTTCATTGATGACTCTACAAGAAAGGTATGGGTTTATTTTCTTAAAAATAAATCGATGTGTTTTACGTGTTTAAAAGGTGGAAAAAGGAGGTTGAGACTCAAAACGGGTTTAAAGGTCAAATGTTTGAAGTCGATAATGGTGGAGAATATGACGAGTAGTCAATTCAAGGAGTTTTGTTCGAGAGAATGGGATCGGAATGATCAAGGCAGTTCCGGGAACACCGAGAACAAAACGGTGTGGCGAAAGAATGAACGAGAACCTTGAATGAGAGAGCAAGATGTATGAGAATCCGGTCGGGATTACCCAAGGTATTTTGGGCGGATGCAATAAACACGACGACCTATCTCATAAACGAGAGGACCATCGAGTTCCTTTAGACTATAAGTTACACGAAGAAGTATGGTGCGGAAAAGAGGTAAATCTTTCACATCGAAAGTTTTTGGTTGTGCTTCATATGTTATGTTAGACTCTAATAGTAGAGATAAATTGGACCCTAAGGCAAAACGTTGTTATTTCATTGGTTATGGATCGACATGTTTGGCTACGGGTTTTGGGATGACCAAAACAAGAAAATTATCGAAGTAGAAATGTTACTTTTAATGAAAACATGTTCTATAGAGACGGGATTGCGAGAATACTGCAAATGTAAATAAACGGCTAGAGCAAGTATCATTAGAAGAAATTTCGAGAAAGTGATGTAGTCAACAGAAGGCGAGAATATACAAGTAGAGCCTATGTCGAGCACTGAGACGGAACCTGAACAAATAGTAGAGTCGGCAACTCCTGAAATCTTGGTTAGAAGATCTAGCGAGAACAATTGTAGCACCACAAAGGTATTCCCCTTCATTGCATTATTTGTTGTTGGCTGATCTTTGGTGAGCCGGAGCATTTCTTGAGGCTATGCGGGGAGATGAATCTATTAAGTGGGAGCTAGCAATGGAAGATGAGATAAAGTCCCTTCGAGAAGAATAAAACATGGTCTTTAACCAAGCTACCGGAAGGAAAGAAAGTTTTGCAAAACAGGTGGGTCTATAGGTTGAAAGAAGAACCGGATGGCGGCAAAAGATATAAGGCTAGACTCGTAGTGAAAGGGTTCCAACAAAGACAAGGAATTGACTTCACAGAAATTTTCTCTCCTGTTGTCAAGATGACTACCATCGAGTTATCTTGAGTATAGTAAGCTACGAGAAAATCTTCATTTGGAGCGGTTAGATGTCAAAGCTGCATTCTTACATGGGGATCTTGAAGAGGAAATTTTTATGACACGACCAAAAGGTTTTGAAGTACAAGGCGGAGAAAATCTTGTATGCAAGCTTCATAAAAGTTTGTACGGATTAAAACAAGCGCCGAGACAATGGTACAAGAAGTTTAATGAGTTTATGAGAAACTCGGGATTTCGCGAGATGTGAAGAAGATCAGCTGTTGTTATGTGAAGAAATATGTTGATAGCTATATCATTCTTGCCTTATATGTTGACGACATGTTGATTGTTGGAGCTAATATGGCGAGAAATTGACAAGTTGAAGAAACAATTGTCGAAGAGCTTTGAAATGAAGGATCTTGGTCCGGCCAAGCAAATTCTTGGTATGAGAATCTCCAGAGATAGAGATAAAGGTATTTTGAACTTATCTCAAGAAAAATATATAGAAAAATTGCTTAGCGAGATTCAATGTTGGGAATGCTAAAACCAGGAATACACCTTTGGGAACTCACTTAAAGTTTTCAAAGAGGCAATCTTCTCAAACAGAAGAAGAAGAAAGTCACATGTCTAAAGTGCCATATGCATCTGCAGGTAGGAAGCTTGATGTATGCTATGGTTTGCACCGGACCGGACATAGCACATGCGGTGGGAGTTGTGAGCAGATTTCTATCAAATCCAGGAAAGGAGCATTGGGAAGGAGTGAAGTGGATATTCGAGATATTTGAAAGGCACTTCAAAGATGCATTTGTCTTTCAAGAGAAGTAATCTCATTTTACGGGGTTTTCGATGCGAGACTTGGGAGGTGATCTTGACGGTAGAAAGAGCACAACGGGTTATATTTTTACATTGGGTGGTACAACTATCGGTTGGAAGTCTAAACTTCAAGGAAGGGTCTCTCTCTCAACCACTGAAGCGAGTATGTAGCTATCTCGAAGCGGCGAAGGAGATGATATGGTTGAAGAACCTTCTAAAAGAATTAGGAAGAGAACAAGATGGTTCTCCGTTGTTTAGTGACGAGTCAAAGTGCTATTTGTCTTGCTAAAAATCCAATCCTTCATTCCGAGATGTAAGCACATTGAATTGAAGTATCATTTTATCGAAACACGATAAATGATGGAGACTTGAGTTTGTTGAAGATTCCAGGTGCGAGAGAATCCGCTGATATGTTGACCAAGGCTGTTACAACAACTAAGTTGAGGCTTTGCATTGCCTCAGCGGCCTTCGAGCAAATTGATGATGAAGGCACTACACTAGGTGGTAACGTAAATCAAACTCCAAGTGGGAGAATTGTTAGTATTATGGTGCTTGATTTAGTCCCACATCGATTAGGATTGTGAGATGAGGTTCTCTATTTTGTTATATAAGCAACCCTATGTAAAGTTTGAGATACACACAGAAATAAAAATTACTTCCTAGTGTAGTCGTGGACGTAGGCATACATATTTTAGCCGAACCACGTTAAAATTCTTGTGTCGTTTATTTTTCTCTCCTTCATTCTTTCCTTTATTATTGTCTTGTTCCTAACACTTAATACTAAGTAAGTAATGATAACATTATACTTTCTAATATAACAATTTCATAATTCTTTAATACTTATTTTTTATTTTTATCAGATTTCATTATGACAAAAACTTCAATGCGGATAGTGAAGTTTTATATGGTTTGTATAAGATTATTGAAAAATAATCCCATATAGAAGAATTATATTTCAACTTGATCAACAACTTGATAGATTTAAGAAAGCCCAAAGATTGTTTGGAAGAAGCATGACAATAGACACTAGGAATAAGAAGTAACTTGGTATAACTTTTGTCTTTATTCAATATTTCATTAAAAGCATAATTCCATAATTATAAATGTTGTCTATTTGGTGGAAAAGGTACGGTGGGGAAGGTAAAGAATTACAAAATCTAACAATGAAGATGTTACGTTAAGTCTCACTTAGAATGCTACTGGATGCAAAAGATTGGAGTTTATTTGATCATGTGCATACTAAAAGAAGAAATCACTTAGAAGAACAATTGTTAAGTATAATCTTTAACTTGAGACGAGACAAAAAGTTAGAAAAGAGAAAAGTGATTCTTATGGTCCTATATGTTTATCTGATATTGAATCAGATGATGAGTGAAATATTAAAAAGGACAATCCTTACCTACTAAATGATGTTTCATTTATTTTATTCTTGAAGAGGGAGCTCCAAGCAAGAAAAGGAAGAAGGATATTTATTTAAACTATAAAACTTGTGTTGTTAAATTAATCATAAATATTGTAATACTTACAACAACAAAATTTCCTTTAAGAAAATTTAATCACTAAGGTTGACAAAAAGAAAAAATCTACCATAATAACAAATGATAATAAAATTGAAAAGATGATTGAAAAAGTGGAGGAACAGGATGAAAATGAACTAAGTAACATTGACGTGAAAGATCACCAATAAAAGCAAAATATTAAAATATGAGATGTAAGTATCATTTATTATTATGTTTTGATTTTATACATTGAACATTTTAATTTCATTCTAATAATATTTTTTATCACTTATTTTTACTTAAAAATATCATATTTTATTTATCTTATCTTACCATTCGTAATAAAATTTGATTCACGAATAAAAAAATTGTAAAAGTCATTCATGATTTGAATCTTGATAATCATAATTTTTATAAAATATGTTACATTACTTCAAGAATAAATTTGATTTGGTCTGTCATGAATGTTATACCTATTATAATATTATCTTATATAAATTTTATATAATTATATCTTATTATATATTATAATATAATATATTATATTTATATAAAAATATAACGAATTTTTTTTGGGAGGTGTGATGGGAAATTTAATGAGATATTTTTTGTAAGGAGGAAGAGAATGGAGGACCATATATAGAATATCAAGATTTTTAATGAAGTGGTAAAAATGGAGGTTAGCCACTGAAAATAAAAGCTTATGATGTGAAAAATATGAACCTTCATGATTTTTAAAGTAAAGGCTCATGTATTAGAATTAGGTTTGAGATTAGATGCGATACTTGAAAAATAAAAGTTATCATTGATTTATTATATATTTTAGTTCTATTATTTGACTAGTTGATGTGAGTCATCTTTCATTTACATAAGTTAGTTTAATCATATTTATAAACTTAGAATCCCAGTCTTTTCACTTTTTGAGCCAGGGGATGGTGATTAAATGCAACTCAATTAAAGGCTTTAACATAAAACAAGAACATACATTTCCGCACGATGTAAAATAAAGTCTACAACTATTGAGGAGGTGCTTACAAGCACATTGCAAATCAAAAGATGTGTTTCATTAGAAAGAACAATATGACATAATTGTTATTTTGGCGAATGAGAAGACCATTAATTTTGTGAACAGAAAGACATTATTGTACTGTATAAACCATTTTATTGGGTATGTACAGTTAATCGCAAAAACTATTATGAATGACTTTATTAATCATATATATAAGAGATGGATGAATGGAGATAATTTGCCTGTGCTTTAGAAAAATAATTCTAGATAACTTTTGACATTCTCTGCTTGTATCATAATATATTTATAGCAATTTAAATATTTTAATATACTAATTAATAATCGACTATAACCACACTTCAATAATAATGAATTCTCAATGTAAGGTGAAAATAATTATAAACCAAGTCAAATTTAATTATTTTAAGCCTCAATCAGAATTTTCTACAGTATTATAATTCATCAAGTACGTTAGTTAGCCCGTTGAAGAGGATGTTTTATAAGCTGAATCAGTTTACACCGACAATTTAAGCATAAAAATAGGGTGATTAGGAAGAAAAACCAAAGTTAATTTATAAGAAATTTGACTTTATCAGCTGTTTCACACCTCCGCGGCAAAGGAAGTAATCAGTGTGTTGCCTGCTGTGACGCGGTTCTATAATTATTTGTTTAAATCTAACAAATACTCATTCAGCTATGCCATTACCTACTCTCTTCTTGACTTCCTTTCCACCCATGTGGTGCAAATTATCAAACCGTTTAATGCCAATCCATTACATCAAGTTGAAATGTTTGAGTAATATAAACATATATTTTCAAACTTCAAGCCAGACTGTCATCTAAACTATGAGATCATTAGTTAAGCCGAACACTATATATAGGCTTCAAATTAATCCATACTTTGCCAAGCAACAAATTGAGATACCATAACAAGTGCTCTAAAGGAATACCACAGTTTTCTCACCCAGAGAAGATGGGAACGAGGCAATGGCCTCGTTTGATCCTTGCATTTGCATTTTGCCTAATTGCTATCAGTGTTGGTGCTGATGATTATAAGCCTTACTATGCCCAACCATCCAACTATCCACACCCAGCACCACCATATGAACAGGATAAACCACCGTATTACATCAACTCACCTGCATATTACTACAAATCTCCACCTCCACCACCACTTCACTATGTCCATGAATTCCCTCCATATTACTACAAATCACCCCCACCTCCTTCTCCATCTCCACCACCTCCATATGTTTACAAGTCCCCTCCACCTCCACCTCCCTCTCCCTCTCCCTCACCTCCTCCACCACCTCCTCCATATGTTTATAAGTCTCCTCCTCCGCCTTCTCCATCCCCACCACCTCCATATGTCTACAAATCACCACCACCTCCATCCCCCTCTCCTCCCCCACCATATATTTACAAGTCTCCTCCTCCACCATCACCTTCACCGCCTCCACCTTATGTTTACAAGTCTCCCCCACCACCATCTCCTTCTCCACCACCTCCATATATCTATAAATCACCACCTCCACCTTCCCCTTCTCCTCCTCCACCATATGCCTACAAATCCCCTCCTCCACCTTCTCCATCCCCACCACCTCCATATGTTTATAAATCTCCTCCCCCACCATCTCCCTCACCTCCTCCTCCATATGTCTACAAATATCCACCCCCACCATCCCCATCACCTCCTCCACCATATGTTTACAAGACACCACCACCTCCCTCTCCATCACCACCTCCACCATATGTTTACAAGTCCCCTCCTCCACCATCTCCTTCGCCTCCCCCTCCATATGTTTATAAGTCTCCACCTCCTCCATCTCCCTCCCCACCACCTCCATATGTGTATAAGTCACCTCCACCACCATCTCCATCGCCACCACCTCCTTATGTTTACAAGTCTCCACCTCCACCGTCTCCTTCTCCTCCCCCATCTTATGTCTACAAATCTCCGCCACCACCATCTCCCTCACCACCACCTCCATACGTTTATAAGTCACCTCCCCCACCATCACCTTCACCACCTCCCCCATATTACTACAAATCTCCACCTCCACCATCACCATCACCTCCTCCACCCTATGTCTACAAGTCTCCACCCCCACCATCTCCCTCTCCTCCTCCACCATATATTTACAAGTCTCCACCACCTCCTCCATATCTATATAAGTCTCCACCTCCACCTTCTCCATCACCTCCTCCACCGTACTATTATAAGTCACCTCCACCTCCATCACCTTCACCACCTCCACCATATTACTACAAGTCTCCACCTCCACCTTCTCCATCACCTCCTCCACCGTACTATTATAAGTCACCTCCACCTCCATCACCTTCACCACCTCCACCATATTACTACAAGTCTCCACCTCCACCTTCTCCATCACCTCCTCCACCGTACTATTATAAATCTCCTCCACCTCCATCACCTTCACCACCTCCACCATATTACTACAAGTCTCCACCTCCACCTTCACCTTCTCCTCCTCCACCATATCATCCCTACCACTATAACTCACCCCCGCCTCCCGTGTACTACTAAGCTTGCGGCTAAATCAATATGAATTTTTTCAATAAGTTATGTTCAGCGTTGTCGCGGTTAATTTGTAATTTGTAATAATCAGAATTTATTCAGAATAAGGTCTACAGCCAAGTGATCCTTATTTTGGATATACTGTATAGTTCATGCTTGTCTATTGGGTTAAATTAATTCAGAAGTGTGTATTGATCTCTCTCTTTCGAATATATATCATCTTTTATTCTTAGTTGCCGTTGACGTTGGTTTTCATTTTCCTGGATGATGACTTATCCAAACAGAAAATAATAATAATAATAATAATAATAATAATAATAATAATAATAACAATGGCAATAGTATTTATACTAGTAAGCATTAAAAAGGCAAAGTTATAAATACAAAGATATTATAAATACAAAATATTATAAATAATATAATGGTTTAAATAAGCAATATAATATATATATATATATATATATATATATATATATAGTATATTCTACTATTTTTACACATTTATCACTGTGGATATAAAAATAAAAAATAAATGGTTTATTTTATTTTATTGATATTATTTAGTTCTCTTTAGATTACATAGTTTTTTAACCGCGATACTAGTTAAAATATTTATTTTATTATTTTTGTAGTGCACTTCAAAATATTAATAATATAATTTTTATATTATTTTAATATTTTTACAGTATATTGTTTATTTTCACCATTTATCATATTTACATTTATTCTACTATTTTAATATTACATTTTAAGATATTTTAATATACTAATGAATTAACATAAAATTAAATTAAATTCTTTGGAAAATTGTGATATTAGTATATTGTTATTATAAAATTATTAGTTATAGTAAAAAAAAATTGTTTACCAAAAATTTATGATTCAATAATGTAGTTTAATAATGTTAAGTTGTTAACTAGTTGCCCTATTTTTTATAATTTTTGTCAAATATGATTGAGGTGCCCTATAAAAAACCTAGCAAGTAGTGTATTGAAACACTACTAAGTATTGTATTATTTAAAAACATTGCAAGTTATTTAAAAAAAAAAAAAACTTGTTAAGCAGAATTTTTAACTAGTTAACAAACTATAGATAAGCTAAATGATCAGTTGTTAGACCTACACATAATTAATTATATAATTCAATATTTGTCTCTTTAATTTAAAATAGATTAAAATATATATTTTTTCTTTCATATCATTTCATGTATATGACTTCTTTATTTTATCTCATTTTTCTATCGTATCATTTGTCCTATTAAATGTTCCCATCTCATTATTTGTGATTCATAAACTTTAATATGAGTTTAACATTTTTTGTGCCCTAATAAGGCGCATAAAAGATCTCGGTTGAACTGTTATTTATCTGTATCCCTATTTACATATTGTTTTGCAAGGTTGAGTAATAAATCATTGTATTTCTGTGTTTTCTTTTCTGAGAGTATAAACGTGGAAGCAAACATAGGTTGAGAGTCTCACCAATAATCCTTGGAATCTGCTTCAGTCTCAATATTTCTATAACCTAGTTTATGAATATTCCTGTAAAAAAGTTCATATACCTCTTGAAAAATTAATACAATTTAAACACACAGAAAAATCTCTAAGAAAGTCTTCAAAATGAGCTTTGGACAAATATACAATGAAAGATAATATATACAAACTGCGTATGTGTTTAAACTTATACAAGTTTCCATGTTAAACGAAAGACATTCCAACTTGCACTATTAGCCTCATTGGAACCTAATTACATTTAATTAGTTAATAAATTAAGAATGTCTGACATAATTGATAAATATTTTAGTGGATCCCTTAAATTAATATCTGACCAAAAACTTTAGACACTCTAGGATATTAAAAATTTAACGCAGACTATTCCTCTGAATATATTTTTTATGCCCTCTACAACCATTTTTCTTCTGCTTTAGGTCACAATGAATGTCTGAATATATTGCCAGTGATCATGAGTCTGGTGAAACATATAATATAATTCGAATAAAATGGATAGTAATGCTAGATACTGAGGACGGACTAAAACCCTTTCACGTACTTCCTCCAAATCATAACTAATTAATAGTGATGGAACATCAACCAATCATATAAAAAAATATAATATCATCTTATCTATAATCTTAAAACATTAATTTATGTGTTTTTTTCAATTTTATTTTCATCAAACACTTCAATTCACGTTTGAATTCTAAATAAATAATAAAAAATTACAATTGAGATTAATTTTATTAGTTTGATCAAATTGGGAGGGAAAAATAGCAAAAAGGAATCTGTGGTAGTTAAAAGAGACTAATCAAATTAACTTGAGACGTGCATTCAACCAGCAAGCAACGTGTTAATCAAAGTATTTTTAGTGCCTTGCTGTATCAAATCATGAAAGCAATACGTTGCTGTTACAGAAAAAATAAACATTACGTTGAATAATAATAGTAAACTTTCAACGAAAAAAATAAAGAAATAAATAGCATTGCAACCTATCGATTTAAATTTCGTGTCCTGGATTTTTTTTAATAATCCATTTACTGCTCTAAAGTTAAAGAAAAAAATGGAGTTGCTGTGCAAAATGATCAAAAATCTATTCTCTGGTGGTGAAAGAAAAAAAGCACAAGCAATACACACGTGATATTAATCAAAACAATTAAAGTAGGATTACCGGCGTAGAAAGTAATTATACCCAGTCAAAAATAATTTATTTAAGTCAGTGTTTTGTCAAGTACGTTGGTTGACAAGAATGTCGTGTAACCTTCCTGGAGCAGTTTTCACCGACGATAAAAGCATAGAGAGCAACTTAGATAAGCTCAGATTTTTATAATCCACAAATATGGCATTATGAATTAGGAAGAAGAACCAAAGCAAGTGATTTTGCATTTGACTTTATCATCTGTTTCACACTCTAGGCCAGTTCTTCCTCAAAAGACAAGAAATAATCAGATTTGTCTGCTGTAACGCGCTTTTATCTATATTTGTTTAAATAAGATGAACTCATTCAACCATGCCATCACCTACTCTCTTGTTGAAAGCGCATGTTGTGGAAAATATGAAATGGTTTAATGAATACCAAATCAAGTTGAAATATTTAAACAATATAAATGTATTTTCAGACTTTAAGCCAGTCTGTCACCTTATCAACCATCACTGAAGCCAAACACTATATAAAGGCTTAAACTCCATACTTTGCCAAACAAGACATTGAGAGATCATAACAAGTGTTCTAAAGGAAGACCACTAAGTTTTCTCAGTAGGAGAAGATGGGAAGGAGGCAATGGCCTCGTTTGATCCTTGCATTTGCATTTTGCCTATTTGCTGTCAGTGTTGGAGCAGATGATTATAAGCCTTACAATGGCCAACCATCCAACTACCCAAACCCAACACCACCATATGAACATGATAAACCACCATATTACTACAACTCACCTCCATATTACTACCAATCTCCACCTCCACCTCATTATGTCCATGAATTCCCTCCATATTACTACAAATCACCCCCACCTCCTTATGTTTACAAGTCCCCTCCTCCACCCTCTCCCTCACCTCCCCCACCCTATGTTTATAAATCCCCACCACCTCCATCCCCTTCACCACCTCCTCCATATGTTTACAAGTCTCCTCCTCCACCTTCTCCATCCCCACCACCTCCTTACGTTTATAAATCTCCTCCCCCACCATCTCCCTCACCTCCTCCTCCATATGTCTACAAATCTCCACCCCCACCATCTCCATCACCACCTCCACCATATGTTTATAACTCACCGCCCCCTCCCTCTCCATCACCACCCCCTCCATATGTTTACAAGTCTCCACCTCCTCCATCTCCCTCTCCTCCCCCACCTTACGTTTACAAGTCACCACCCCCTCCATCCCCATCACCACCTCCCCCTTATGTTTACAAGTCCCCACCTCCTCCATCTCCTTCTCCTCCCCCACCATATGTCTACAAGTCTCCACCCCCACCATCACCTTCACCTCCCCCACCCTATGTCTACAAATCACCACCACCACCATCTCCTTCACCACCTCCCCCATATTACTACAAATCTCCACCACCACCTTCCCCTTCACCTCCTCCACCCTATATCTATAAGTCACCTCCACCTCCATCCCCATCACCACCTCCTCCATATTACTACAAGTCCCCACCTCCACCATCACCTTCACCACCTCCTCCATATTATTACAAATCTCCTCCTCCACCTTCCCCTTCACCACCTCCACCCTATATCTATAAGTCACCACCACCACCATCCCCATCACCACCACCTCCCTATGTTTACAAGTCCCCGCCCCCACCATCACCTTCACCACCTCCTCCATATTACTACAAATCTCCACCCCCACCATCTCCCTCGCCTCCTCCACCATATTACTATAAGTCACCACCACCTCCTTCACCTTCACCACCTCCTCCATACGTATATAAGTCTCCCCCTCCACCTTCTCCGTCGCCTCCTCCACCGTATTACTATAAGTCACCACCTCCTCCATCACCTTCACCGCCACCACCATATTACTACAAGTCTCCACCTCCGCCATCACCTTCTCCTCCTCCACCATACCACCCCTACCTCTATAACTCACCCCCGCCTCCAGTATATTAAGTTTGTGGCTAAAGCATTTTGATATAATTTTTTTTCCAATAAAACGTTCAACATTGTTGTAGTTATTTTGTAATTACTCATTCATTAATAATTGGGTATACACTGTGGGATTCTTATTCTTACTCTAGTGTAGCCCATGCGTTTGTATTGGTTTTAATTGAAAAGTGTGTATTAATCTCTTTCTATAAATATACATTGTTACCATTTTTCTATTTCTGATGTTGGATTCCATTTTGCTCTTTGCATTATGAAATTACGATCTTGATAAAATTCACCAATCATGAACTTTGGATATAAATTTGATTTGTATAACAGGAGAGAATTTCACTCGCACTCCGTGTTTATCTCTTATAATATATATATATATATATATATATATATATATATATATATATATATATATATATATATATATATATATATATATATATCAAATAACATTAATATTGATTAGAAGATATATAGATGGATTTATATGATAGAGAGAGGGATATAAAAATAATTTATAAGTGTTGATTACATGTTTAAAATTAATAAATGGATTATATTACTCACCATGTTTTTATGGTTTTAAATAAACCGATAAGAAATAAAAAAGAAAAAAGAAAACTATCACGCCGTCTCTCCCATTGATTCTGGGTCTAGTATAGTTTCAAATTGTCTTTGGTTCTCTCTTCTAGCACATATGAAAACCATAAAATGTGAAAACAATATTGCGATATTATTTCTGATGAAACCAAACATGCTATAAAGCAATCCATATGCATCACTCTTAAATTGATGGATTTGATAAAGCGATGGTTGGAAACCAAACACGTTTATTGTTTTCAAAATTTTAGTACATCCAACTTCCAAAGTTTTGCTAAGGGTGTGAAAAGATGATTTTTTTGTTTAGCAGTAGAAAATAATTTAGAAAGAGGTGGGTCATGAGAAGGTTTTTATGAGACAAATAGTAATTGGTTCAGGTTCTTATGAGACATATAGTAATTGGTTCACGTTCTTATGAGACAAATAGTAATTGGTTCTGTAAATGTCATAAATGACATTGTCTATTTACATGCTTGAACCACCATTTTCTAAGTATTCTATATTATTTTAAATAATTCTATTTTTTTTTTATTTTAAAATTATTTATCTTTTACTATCAAATATTTTTAAAATATGCTAATAATTTTAATATTACTTATATAAATTTCTAATTTTAGTAGTAGTTAAGAATTTATTTTTTCAGATCTTTTTAAAATTTGCATCGTCTTGAACCGATCAAGAACAGAATGCATGGGAGTAGAAGGACCATTGTGGTGCTTTACCCTATGTAGGGAGGGTTTAAAACCAAACACTTTTATTGTTTTCAAATTTTTAATATATATGTATGTGTTAAATAATTTTTTTAAATCACTAGGCCAACACTTAAACTCTCTCAACATCCAATGTGTGCATATAACATCTTAATGGTGCATAAAAATATAATACTTTTTTTATTTTTATTTTTATTTTAATATTTTTAATTGATTATTTTGGTATAGATATGTTAATTTCTTTTTTTTTTAATTAATTAGACCAAATTTGGCCCATTAGCCTAACAAGATTCATACTAGAGTAAAAATTTTAGTTTGTTTTAAAATATAGATTACTCATAATTTTTTTTACTATACACAAATTAGACTAGAGTAGATCACTCATTTTGACATCTCGGTATGATATATAGATTTATCTAATAAAAAATTATTTATAGTAATTAATTTAGGTAATTCAATAAACAACTTTCATTAAAAATATTTTTAAAAATTTCTTCAAGAGACCCACTAGATTCTTCAAAACCATAATACTCGTTTTTTTTAAAACAACCCACAATAAAATAATAAAAAAATTGATAGTAAAATATTATTTTCATAAGCAATTTAAATATATATAATTTCTTGTTAATTTAATTTTATGCATATATAATTTAAAATTATTATATATTTAAATTTATGTATAATCTCCTATGACTAGGATTAAATATCATTTATAATATATATTTTCTTATGAAAAAAAATTATTAATATTTTTTATCAATATGTTTAAACATGGATTATTGACACACGAACTTCTAATCATATGACAAAAAATTTGAAACTCCTTCAAAAGTTAAAAACCATACAAGTATACCCCGTGAAAATGTCAAATGGATAACAATTTGTAGAAAATAAAGAAGATGTATATCCCTTGAAGGAGAAATAAAACTTAACAATATGTTATATATACTTAGATGACAATGTAATCTAATATTTCCGTTTCAATTGTTGAATGAATCAAATTAGACGGCTTAATTCACTAAATCTATATGTGTTATACAATATCTCACTTCAAAGACACTTATTCGACAGGGTGAAGGATGGGCTTACAATTTCAAAGGGGTTCAACAGGAGCATGCGTTCAAAACTAGTCTCAAATGTTAAAAATAAAAATAATGAGCTTGCAAAATAAAACTTGTGATATATGTCAAGTGACAAAACAAAATAGAGAGAATTTTCCTTTGAGTAATAATAAAGTTATTAGCATTTTTTAATTAATTCATTGTTATTTGTGAGACTCTATCGAACTTGGTCACCTTGTCATACATCTTATGTTTTTAATTATAGAGTATGACTATTCACATGTTATTTGGAGTTATCTTTTACTTAATAGAAAACACTACAAGAAAAATTGATATTATCTACTGTCCAAATATGGTATTACAAAAAATCCTTAAGTATAGAGATATTCCTACCAATTTTTGGCAAAAAAAGATCCCTAGGAAAAACGTCATAGGTAACATTAGCTACAAATTTTTAAATCTGTAAGTAACAGTTAGCTATGGATTTTTAAATTCATAGGTAATTCATACTACATAATCCATAGCAAATGTCCATAAAAAATTACATACGAATACATCAATAAGTAATTATATATATATATATATATAAATAAATAAATAAGTAATTTATCTATTGATATATCCCTACATATTACCTACTTATATATTCCTAGGTATTATCAACGGATATATCAATATATAATTACCTATTGAAGTGGTAACATACATTTATCTCTATTTTTCTTTAAAAAGTTTCAACTAGATTTTAATATTCATATATTCAATCATGTATTATCTAAATATTCATATATATATATATATATATATATATATATATAATTATAAAATACAATGTTTAACACATGTTTTGAACACATTATATCAATAATAAGTTTTCAACACAAGTTTAGAACATTATTTTAAAAGACTAGTTAATAAAACAAGATGATAATAAAAGTCATCTATATAAATAACAAAATTAAATCTTAAACAAAGTCCATAATAAACGTTCTAAGATATCTCATAGTCAATATATTCTTCTCCTTTTGGCGAATTATTTTGTTCTTGATCACCTTTATCCTACTGATTGCCTTAAACTTGTTCATTGTCATATTGTTGGAAAATATTTTGTGCAATTGTTGGTGGTAGTAGGTACTATAGGACTACACCAAGAAATGTTTAAATAGATTGAAATTGAGAACTCATTTGATAAATTTGCTCCTCACTAGTGGATAGTCGTTGTCTCAATCGTGTAATCTCCTATGAATCAACTTAATTAGAAGATGCTTCAGTTTGTTTTACGAGATTATCAACATAATCATCATGATGTCCAACAACCATAGACTCATCTTTTATACCTTCCATCTACAACAACTAATCAATATCTATTCATTTGTCTCTCTTTAAGGAAGCTTCTAGAGTCCTATTGAATTGTGTTGCTTTGTTATAAAAACACTATGAAAAACAAATTAAGATCATTCGAAGTGATAATGAGTTTCCAGGCTTATCAATAAAGTTTCTTAAACTTGACATTATTTTTCAAACATCTTGTAAAGGGACACCTCAACAAAATGGTTGAGTTACAAGAAACCACAAACATGTCCTTAATGTAGCACATGCATTAAAATTTCAAGGTAACCTTCATATTTCTTTTTAGAGTGAATGTATCTTAATAGTTGGATATCTAAACATCAACACCTTTTTTAGATGGAAAAACTCCTTATGAAATGTTTGGCAACCACCTTTAAATAATCACTTAATAGTGTTTTGTTTTTTATGTTATGCTCATAATCAAGGTAGAAAAGGAGATAAATTTGCTACTCGTAGTAAGAAATGTATGTTCGTGGGTTATCCTTTTGTGACGAAAGGATGAAAGTTGTATGATCTGGAGACTAAAAGTTATTTTGTGTGAAAAGATGTTGAACTTTTTGGAAATGAATTTCCTTTTACACAACCCACTAGTAATGAGTTTGTTCCTACTATGATGATATTTGATGTTAATATTTAAGATAATGGTACCGAAAATTGTTATATTGATGATTATGGATTTACAAAAGGTAAGACAATAAGTGAGATAGGGATGGAAGAAAATTTAGAAAATACACTTCCTTCCTAAAATTAGACAGAAAGCAATGAACTAATATGATCGAAGTAAAAAACTCATCTAATTGTTCTTCAACTCCACAACATAATTCAGATGAGTCATATCCCATAACACATGATGTGAGTTGTGATAAATTTTTTTTTTGAAGTATCACAGGTTCCTTGCAGCATTAACTACCAAGAAAGAAGCAACAAGCTATTCTTAGACAGCAAAAGATGATAAATGAAGCTAAACCATGAGATAAGAAATACAAGCACTTGAAGACAATAAACCTAGACAATGTGTCCTGTACCAAAAGACAAAAAGGCATTGAGATAAAAAAGAGTATATAAGATTAAGTACAACTCATATAGAATTATAAAACCTTTTAAAGCTTAGTTAGTCATACTTAGAAACCATCTTATTGAAGGAGTTGATTATATAGAGACATTTGCCTCAATAGAAAAATGGTTATCGTTCGATTTGTATTAGCAGTTGTTGTAACTAAAAATAGGGAGTTTCATAAAATGGATGTTCACAATGCTTTATTGCATGGTGATCTTGAAGAAAAAGTAAACATGAAGTTGCCTCAAGACTTTCGTTCTCATAGTTTAAACCAAGTGTGTTATCTTCAAAAGTCTCTATACGGTTTAAAACAAGTCCCTAAATATTGATTTTCCAAATTGATTGATCCTTGAAATAATATAGATTCAAACAATCTCTTTCTAATTGTTGAAAGTCCCACATCGCCTACCTCATGTCATTTGGTATGGTTTAAATACATGTTAGGCTAATCCACATATTGCCAATTGGTTTTATGTTGGAACCTAAACATGGTATCAGAGCCAAAGCCTAACATCTTTCCGGTTATTGTCATGGGCCAAAAGTTGCCCTTTAGTTGGGTCAAAAGTACCCTTTGCCTGGTCCAGCAGGCTTCGTTGGAGGGGGTGTGTTGAAAGTCCCACATCGCCTACCTCATGTCATTTGGTATGGTTTAAATACATGTTAGGTTAATCCACATATTGCCAATTGGTTTTATGTTGGAACCTTAACACTGTTAAATATAGAGAAAATAGGGTTTGAAATTAATTTCCCTTGTGTATAAATCACATATAGAGTGGTCTATTTATAGTAGAGAGATACAACTAAAAGAGTAACTGGAAGTAACAGAATAAACAGAAGATATTGTTTGATATTGTGGTTACCAATATCTAACAATATCAAATAATATCTAAACAATATCTAACACTCCCCCTCAAGCTGGAGCATACAAATCGTATGTGTCAAGCTTGTTACAAATATAATCAATTCTAGGACCCCGTAAAGATTTAGTAAAAATATCTGCTAACTGATCACTTGAGTTAACAAATTCAGTCTTGATATCTCCAAATATAATCTTTTCTCGAATAAAATGACAGTCAATCTCAATGTATTTGGTCCTCTCATGAAAGACAGGATTAGAACTAATATGAAGAGCAACCTGATTGTCACACACAAGTGTCATTTGAGTGACATCTCCAAATTGTAACTCTCTAAGCAATTGCTTGAGCCAAACAAGTTCACAGGAAGTTGAGGTCATAGCTCTATATTCTGCTTCTGCACTGGATCTTGCCACAACACTTTGTTTCTTACTTTTCCATGAGATCAAGTTACCACCAATGGAGACACAATATCCAGATGTAGATCTTCTATCCGAAGGAGATCTTGCTCAATCAGCATCTGAGTAGCAAACAACTCTTGTATGATTATTAGAACCATATAACAATCCTTTTCCAGGAGATCCTTTAATATACTTCAAGATACGAATGACTGCATTCCAATGATCTTCACATGGTGAATTAAGAAATTGACTTACCACACTGACTGCAAAGGAAATGTCGGGACGAGTAAGCTGTAAGATAATTCAATTTTCCAACCAATCTTCTATACTTGCTCGAGGATCGGATATAGGCTCCCCCTGATTTGGTAGAAGTTTAGTATTGAGATCCATGGGTGTATCAACAGACTTTGAACTTATCAACCTAGTTTCCTCCAAAATATCTATGACATACTTCCTCTGAGATATAACAATACCATCATTGGATTGTGCCACCTCAATACCCAAGAAATATCTAAGTTTGCCAAGATCTTTGGTCTGAAAATGGTGACAGAGATGTTGTTTCAACCGAGAGATGTCATGGTTGTCACTACACTGTAAGAACGATGTCATCGACATATACTTATCAAGTAAACACATCCAAGCACTCGAGTGTCGATAAAAGACGAATGATCCGATTCACACCGAGTCATACCAAATTGTTGAACAACCTTGCTAAACTTTCCAAACCAAGCCCTAAGAGACTGTTTTAGGCCATATAGGGATTTGCGAAGACGACATACCATCCCAGAAGACTCCCCTTGAGCAACAAACCCAGGAGGTTGCTCCATATATATTTCTTCTTGCAAATCACCATTGAGGAAAGCATTTTTAACATCCATTTGATAAAAAGGTCATTGTTGAAGAGCAACCATGACGATAAATAAATGAACAGAAGTCATCTTTGCCACAGGGGAAAAGGTATCTCCATAATCCAACCCAAAAATTTGAGTATAACCTTTGACCACAAGACGAGCTTTGAGGTGATCAATAGTACCATCATGTCCAACGTTGATAGCAAACACTCACCTGTAACCAACAACAGATTTCCCAGACGGTAACGGGACCAATTCCCTAGTTCCACTATTATGAAGAGCACTTAGTTTATCTAACATGACCTGACGCCAACCAGGATGGGCTAAAGCTTCACGGACAGTTTTTGGAATGGTCACAGAAGAAATAGAGGAAAGACATGTATAAAAAGGTAATGACAGTCGATGATAACTCAAAGCAATATAATGGGGAGATGGATTACGTGTAGAACGAATACCTTTTCGGAGGGCAATGGGAAGGTCAGACTCATGTGTCAGATCTGGAGGAGACAAAGTAGTTGGCACTTGAGTAGAGTCACATGGTGGTGGTTGTGATTGGTTTCGAGAACTATAAATCTGAAGAGGCAGTGGAGAAGAAGCTGATCTGCGGAGCAGGAACTAATGGTGAAGAAGACACAGTTAGAGGGTCACAAACAACAGGAACATTAAATGTATTAGGAGTGTTGACAAGATTGGATGGAGACAGAGGTGAAGATTGACTTTTAAAATAAAGAGACAACTCATCAAAGGTGACATCTTTTGACACAAAATAACGGTTAAGAGAAGGAGAAAAATATTTGTATCCTTTTTGTGATCTTGTAAACCCTAAGAAAACACATTTATGTGATCTAGGAGAAAACTTGTCAAGACCAGAACTGAAATTATGAACAAAACATGTAGACCCAAAAATTTTCAGAGTAAAGGATGAAGTGGTTCATGAGGGAATAAAATGGAATGAGGTATTTTATTATCTAAAATTGAAGAAGGCATGCGATTAATGAGATAACATGCAGTAAGAAGAGCATCACCCCAAAAATGTTGAGGAACATCTCCATGAATTAAAAGTGTGCGAGTTGTTTCAATAAGATGTCTATTTTTACGTTCAGCTACACCATTTTGTTGAGGTGTATAAGCATAAGAAGTTTGATGCAAAATACCGTGAGAAGCCATGAATTGTTTAAAAGAATGAGAAAGATATTCACGGCCATTATCACTACGCAAAACTCTAATAGAAACACCGAACTGAGTTTGAATTTCATTAAAAAAAGTTTGAAAGATATGAAATAATTCAGAACGATTTTTCATCAAAAATAACCAAGTGCATCTGGAATAATCATCAATGAAAGTAACAAAGTATTGAAAACCTAAAGTAGACTTAACGCGGCTAGGTCCCCAAATGTCAGAGTGAACCACGGCAAAAGGGGACGAAGCACCACGTGTGAAACTAAGAGGAAAGGAAGTACGACTATGCTTGCCTAATTAACATGACTCACACGCCAAACTAGATAAGTTGGACAAGGCAGGGACAAGTTTCTATAACTTGGCAAGACTTGGATGACCTAACTGAGCATGAAGAAGAGAGGGAGACTCCATAACTGTACTAACATGTGTAGAGGGACGGAGATAATAAAGACCATGAGACTCACATCCTGTGCCAATCACCTGTTTCGAACTCCGATCATGTAAACACACAGAATTATTGGTAAAAGTAACAACACAATCAAGAGAACGAGTTAGACGACTGATGGACAACAGGTTCAAAGGAGACCCAGGGACATAAAGAACATTATCAATGGTTAAAGAAGGAAAAAGTTTAACCGTTCCAACACCATGAGATGATACTCTAGAGCCATCAGCCAGTGTAACAGAAGGTAAATGATTAGGAGATGATAAAGAGGAGAACAAAGATTTGTTACTAGTAATATGATCAGTGGCTCCCGAATCAAAAACTCAAGGACCAGGAGAAAATGATTGGGTCAGACCAACAAAATATGTATTTGTATGTGTGACAGATATAGTGGAACTAGAAGACTGTTGATCCTCATACCATTTGAGAAATTTGTTGAACATAGCAGGCATGTCAGATGCAATAGAAGAAGGAAGATCCCCTACAGATAAAGGTGGGAAAAGATTGGTGTGAACAACTACAGCAGATTGAGGAGGACGACCATGTAATGTATAACACTTGTTAATCTTGTGACCTAGCTTGCCACAATGTTCACACTTAGGACGCCTTTTTCCTGTTTGCGAGGGCGAGCCCGGTCATCACAATGGGATGTCAACACAAAAGAATCATTAACAAAATTGGAAATAGTGGAAGAAGTCATGAAGAGCAGGAGAACAAACCCTAAAACAATCCAAAGTAATCCAATTAACCCACGAAGCACAAATCCAAAATGAGAATACTAAAAATAAGTTCGCCAAGACTAAACGGCGCAGGAGATAATAGGACGACCAACTCCGATAGTGGTGATCTCAATGGCACGGTGGTCACCTGACCAAGACAAGCAAAATCATATGTCACCGGTAAAAAAAATGAAACTCCGGCGAATTCTCCGATAGCGGCAGATCCGGTGACTGCTCCAGTGGCAGCGGTGACAGCAACGTGAACTAGTACACCAGGTAAGTTCCTAGGAAAGAGAAGTGGGTCACTAATGGAAACACTTAAATACCAAGTCTTTCCTTGCCAGAACTTTCCTAAACATGCACTTTCACACTACCAAATAAAATTCAGTAACAAAGATAATTCTTTTCTAATGTGGAGGATCAGTTTACCAGCAGCGGTGGGGCGGCTCCAACAGTGGATAAAAGGCAAAAAAAAAAAATTCAAGATGACCTTAAGCTCTAGATACCATGTTGAATATAGAGAAAAATAGGGTTTGGAATTAATTTTCCCTGTGTATAAATCACATATAGGGAGGTCTATTTATAGTAGAGAGATACAACTAAAAGAGTAACTGAAAGTAACAGAATAAACAGAAGATATTGTTTGATATTGTGGTTACCAATATCTAACAATATCTTAACAATATCAAATAATATATAAACAATATCTAACACTAATTATTCATTATTTACTTTAAAAAATGGTTTAGTGCAACTTAATGTCTTAGTTTATGTTGATGATCTAACCATATGTGAAAACAATAATGAAATTATCTAATGGTTCAAAGATTACTTGAACAAATGTTTTCAAATGAACGATTTGGGAAAATCAAAATATTTCTTAGGAATAGAGGTGACTAGATCAGTTGTTAGCATTTTCTTATGTCAAATAAAATATGTTTTACACATAATTAGTGAGGCTGGACTACTTGGAGCAAAACCTATGCTTGGTCTTGCTAAAGGAAAACTTATTTCTAATCTTATTCAATATAGACGTTTGATTGGTCAATTTATTCCAAATTGATCGATCCTTGAAATAATATAGATTCAAACAATCTCTTTCTAATTATTCATTATTTACTTTACAAAACGGTTTAGTACAACTTAATGTCTTAGTTTATGTTGATGATCTAACCATATGTGACAACAATAATGAAATTATCTAATGGCTCAAAGATTACTTGAACAAATGTATATTTGGAAAAATAAAAAATATTTCTTAGAAATAGTAATGTCTATTTGGAAAAATCAAAATATTTCTTAGAAATAGAGGTGACTAGATCATTGATAGGATTTGACCCCAATACCTTAGAGTTGGAGACTAATAACCACTAAACTACTGGAATTTTTTAAGAATAACTTACAAATAAGTTATATTTATATATAAATAAAGATATATCCATGTAAATATATAAATATAAAATATATCAATACAAAGATATTTATATATTTTGATATATTTATATATTTATATGTTGGATGTGAGGGCGCACTCCAGGATGAAAGTGAGATTGACTCTCACTTGAGCGAAATTACGTTAAAGCTCATAGAAATTCACTCGCTCAAGCGAAAATATCTCGCTTGAGTGAAAATTGGTATTTTTCGCTTGAGCGAATGTGTTGCTTGAGCGAATGACACATTTCCCAAATTTATTTTATATCATTATATAAATAAATTATAAAGATTATATTTTGTCACTAAATTACAAACTCATATAAAGATACTCGCTCACAAATTTGACATCAAATTTTGAAAACCCACTCGACACACTTTCACCTTCGAGCGTGTCCTCACATCCAACATATAAATATATGAATATATAACTATATAAATATATCAAAATATATAAATATATTTGTATTTATATATTTGTTATATATTTACATGGATATATATTTATTTGTATATAAATATAATTTATTTGTAAGTTATTATCAAAAAATTCTAGTAATTTAGTGGTTGGAGTATTAGTCTCCAATTCTAAGGTATTGTATTTGAATCTTGCCAATAATAATTCTTTTTAATATTTAGTTTGGTAATGATAATCAAGTTGTTTTACACATAACTAAGAATTCCATACATTTAAAATCTTCATACACCAATTTGAAACAAAGTATTATAAATATTGCAAGTAAAATTTAAATTGTGATTGACAAATTGTGTAAATTGTGTAGACTATGATCTCTATGAATTAATTAATTTTGATTTCTTATAATAAATCATGAGGATTTATAGAAGTTTTTAGGTTGATTTCTTATATCAAAAGAGAATTTGTAAGAGATTTGAAGCTCTACTTTGATAAGGATATGATACAATATTATGTATATTTAAGGTATTTAGCTTAAAAGAAATACAATGAAAAATATTTCACTCAAAATTATTAAAAAAAAAGTCTTCTTTAATATAATGAGATGTGATAAAAACTCTTACCAAAGTGGGAAAGTGTGATGAAAAAATTATACTCAAGATAAGATGAAGAGGTATATAAATATTTGACAATTTTTAGTAAAAACCTTTAGATTGCATATATTTTGAAATTAATTATTTGTTTTAGATTTAGAAAAATGAGTAGTTCCTCATGGAGAAGCTGGAGGCGGTGGAGCCTATAGTGCTTGGTGGTGGTAAAGGAGGAGTTGTTGGAGGTGGTGTTGGTGGGAGTTTAGGAAGGGACATTGTGGGGTAGTGGAGTTGGAGGTGGCTCTAGACAGAGATGACAATTAAACCCGTCCTCGTGGGGACCAATTCGTCCCCGCCCCGAGTTTGACGGGGAAAACCCGAGCTAACAGGGGATGGGGGCGGGTTCGGGTTTTCCTCGCTTTAAAAGTCGGGGCGGGGTGGGGATGGGTAATGCAATCACCACCCCGACCCCGACCCCGTCCCCGTCCCCGCCCCGACTTTATATTTAAATTTAAATTTTAAAATATTAATATTCTAAAAGTATTTCCTTTTCTTTTTTACATATAAGGTCATTTTTTTATATTTCACCAAATTTTTTTTCTTCTACCCACTTTTTAATTTTTTTTATCTTTTTTAATCTTTTATATCAATTAATTTATTACATTATTATTTCTCTTACCTTTCAATTTTTCACATCTCCTTAATCTCTCCCATCAATTTTTTTTTCAATCTTTTCAACCAATTTGATGAACACAAAGTTAATTTTTTTTATTCTTTATCTTTTTCTAAATATTTTACATAAAGTAGTAACTAATATTATTTTATTTATAATTTATATTTATTAGGTTTTATTATGTCATATTTTTTATCTTATTATTCTTATTTATCATGTATCAAATTTTATCTTAATAAAATAATTGCATTTTAAAGGATTAAAGGAATTGATAATTTAAATTTTTATTACTTCGAACTAATTGAATAAGAATTAACTTGTTAAATATTTTCTTATAAACAATATATTTCATATTTTTAAATGACAACTTAAAAATGAATTAACTTATATATATAATCAAATGTTTGAATACAGTATTATAATAATAGTGTTATAAATATTCAAATATTTGAATACAATGTTATAATAATAATAATAATAATAATAATAATATTATAAATAAAAAATGATTAAATATTTCTTTTACATACACATTTTAATATAAATATAATAAATTAAAATGTATATTTAATTAATAATAATTATAAATTATAAATATTTATTTATATATAAAAAATAGATAGTAAAATTAATTCATTATAAATGTAATTATCTTTTTAAAAATAATATAAATCGGAGACGTGGCGAGGCGGAGAACCGAAACCCAACGGGAATGGGGATGAGGACTTAATTTCTAACTCCAACGGGGATCGAGGACGGGAGACGGGGATGGTTAAAAAAGTCGGGGACGGGGATCAAAGAGGCAAAACCCGTAACCGCCTCCCGGTTGCCATGCGGGTTTGAGGAGGAAGCGGTGGAGTTGGAGGAGGTGGTGTTATCAAAAGGGAGAGCAGGAGGTCGAATTAAGGATAGTATCAAAAGAAGCTTTCCGAAAAGTTAAATATAGAAATGATTATAGAAAGATTAGTTTAGAATGTTTTTATAAAATTAATTCGTAATGTTTCCAAAAAAATTTATTAAATGTTCAATTCAAAATATTTTCAAAAAAAGTTATTGTAGAATTTTTTCTAAAAAGCTTTAAAAAAAAAGTCAATCCAAAACATTTATGAAAAGCTAATTCTGTAATGTTTTTGGAAAGCTTCCAGAAACTTTTAGAACACTTCCAGAAAGCTTTCTAAAATCCAAAATTATCTTTTTGAATATTTTGGATAATATAGGGGTGGAGGAAGAAATTATAGGGTGTAGGACACTCATGAAATGCCCGGCCGAATAACTAGGTCCAGGCCCAGACCCAAGCCCATATCACAGTTTAAATTTAAAAGCAACCTTAGTTTCCGACCATCACGAAAAAAACAGAAGGTAGCTGAAGGATAATCGGCGGCGCGCTGCGGTGGAAGATGGCGTCGATGGCGATAGAGGAAGTGCGAACACTCTGGATCGGCGATTTGCAGTACTGGGTGGATGAGTCGTATCTCTCGCAGTGCTTCGCCCACAGCGGCGAAGTGGTTTCCATCAAAATCATTCGCAACAAGATGACGGGCCAGCCCGAGGGCTACGGCTTCGTGGAGTTCGTTTCTCACGCGGCGGCGGAGGCCTTTCTCCGCACCTACAACGGCACCCAAATGCCCGGCACGGAACAGACCTTCCGGCTCAATTGGGCCTCCTTCGGGGACTCTGGGCCCGACCACTCCATCTTCGTCGGCGATCTCGCCCCCGACGTCACCGACTTTCTCCTCCAGGAGACTTTTCGGACCCATTATCCTTCTGTCAAAGGGGCCAAAGTTGTCACCGACCCCGCCACCGGCCGCTCCAAGGGCTATGGCTTTGTTAAGTTCACCGACGAGACGCAGAGGAACCGCGCCATGACTGAAATGAACGGCGTTTATTGCTCCACGCGCCCTATGCGTATCAGCGCCGCTACACCTAAGAAGAACGCTTCTTTTCAACACCAATATGCTCCACCTAAAGGTGAGTACTAGTGCAAGTATACAACCCTTCGTTCCATTCATAATTGTGCTAATTTTTTTATTTTTACTTTAATGGTGTAAGTTAAAAGAAAAATCGCTAAATTATGGATTACTTTGCAGCAATTTATCAATTTCCTGCATACACTGCTCCGGTGAATACTGTTGCTCCAGAAAATGATGTGAATAATACCACTGTAAGTCGGATACCCACTGTGATGAGTCCACCGCACATTTAATCTGTGAAAGTATATTGTGCTTTTAGATGGAAACTTCAGACATGTCCTTGAAAGTGCAATCAATATATCTCATTATTGATCATAAATTCTAATAATGTGAAACATAAATGATAATATTATAATATGTTTGAGGATGAAAATAACAATTAGTTGTTAAGTTTAGGAATTTGGATGAAACAACTGGAAATTTCAAGGACTTATTTGAAATTTCTTTAATTTTAAGGACTGACGTGATAGCTTTACACACTTGCTGGAACAAAAATGGTGGATTACTCTGTGTGATTTTATGGTACTCTTACTTACATCTGTTTGTATTGCAGGTTTGTATTGGTAATTTGGATCTTAATGTGACTGAGGAGGAGCTTAGGCAAACCTTTACCCAATTTGGAGATATTGTGTCGGTCAAAATTTATGCGGGCAAAGGATATGGTTATGTTCAATTTGGAACTAGGTTTTGTTTTTTACCCTTAAACTTTAACATGTGAATCTTTATGGGGTTGCTCTAATATTTCGAAACTCAAAGGGTAAATGATATGATTTTGACTGTTGCTACCCCATTTCCAAGGCAATAAGTTTCATGTGGCCTGATGTCATGTTACTCTGCATCTCTTGAGGTCTTTCATCAATCTTAGTTTCTTCTCCTTCTGCTTTATCTTGTTATTAATTAGCATTTTAACCTCTTCCATGGTTTTTTGTCTGTAGAGCGACTGCTGAAGATGCCATTCAGAGGATGCATGGAAAGATAATAGGTCAACAAGTGGTCCAAATTTCTTGGGCTAGTACCTTGGCAGCTAGACAGGTGCTTCTGCATTTGGAAATGATTAATCTTTTTGACAAAAATAACTGTTTGGTTTGTCATGGTGGTGACACTGGCCTGTGTGGCACATTTGTCATACATGATGCATTTTAATTTTAATTTATAAAATCCTTGCAGTTTATACAACTTATTCAGTCTTCCGAAATCTGTATGTTTGTAACATACATGAATACATCCATACTCAGTTCTAGTGTAGATTTTTATGGCCTTTATTTGTTTGTTATATTTAGAGTTATTATCCCTTGGAATAATCTTGAGAATTTAATCTTTAGATGAGCTCACTTGGTATAGTGTGATCCATGTAGTTGACCTCACCTAGCTTAGTGGTTTGATTGTTAAAGATATGTTTGGAAAAGAGTTTATACTCTACTTGGGCAATCATGATATTATGATGTCTAAGGAGGTCAGTTCAGCTGGTAGGATTTGGAGAATGTCAATAACAAGGAATTAAGTTATGATCCAGCTTGAGGTATTTCATTAGTAGGTTACCACAATTGCATACCTGACCGGGTTTGGAGCTATTTCCCTCCTCCCCCTAACTATTTTCATTCACCCAAGGAAAAAGATCTGGAGGTTTTCATGCTATGTCTTGAAGGCAAGGAAAGATAATGAGAAATGTGAACATGAGCTCAAAGCTGAGTGATGTTAGTTGAAGTTAAGATGACTCCGTATAATTCAATGATAGTGGCTTAAATTTTTCCTTCTTTTACTGGATACCAAACCTTAATGTGCTTTCATCACTCTGAAATATTTATAAAATTCTGCAGTAAAGATTATCTTGTTACAATAAATATAAGATTATCTTATCTGCTCTATTGGTAGCTGGTATTTGGATTCATTTTTAGTGTTTGTTAGATGCGTAATTACATTAGCTCTAACGAAAAAATTGTTTAAACAATTCTAGGATGTACCCGGTGGCTGGGGTGCGCAGATGGATCCAAATCAATGGAATGCCTATTATGGATATGGACAGGGTTATGAGGCATATGCTTATGGTGCTGCTCATGATCCCACCTTGTATGCTTATGGTGCATACGCTGGTTATGCACAATACCCTCAACAGGTCAGTTTACGAACACATCTTTATTGAAGAGAATATTTTGGTGGTTTCTCATATATACTGGTTTACTTACTGTTCAGGTTGAAGGTGGTCAAGACATGTCAGTGTCTATGCCTGTTGAGGAGTCCTATGATCCCCTTGCATTGCCTGATGTGGATAAGTAAGCTTCTTGCCCTTTCTCTACTTCTCAATTTAAAAGTTATAAACACCTTAAAACTAGTGTATATTGGCTTTTTCACCAAAAGAAAAAATTGTATAAATTGACTCATTCTGTGTTTCTGACGGATCTTTTGGCAGATTAAATGCTGCATATCTTTCAACGCATGGAAGTTCCATTTTAGGGCGGTCCCTTTGGCAGAGAACTTCCCAATCTTTACAGCAAGCATAGGATCTTTACGGATTGTGTAGTCAATTTTATGAACGAAGGCTTCAATATGTGCCGGGTCTTACGATCATTATTTTTTGTTTCAATGAGTGGAATAGCATGTTGATTAGATCCATGTGGTAGTAGGTAATACTTAATTTCAGCATTTCCATTTTAGTTTAGGATTTGAGTTTGACCAGTGATTACTCATAAGGATATTGTGTCTTGATTTTCAGAACTTGTTGTATAATAGGCTCTTTCCATCAATCTTAGCTTCCTAAATTTGAATGCTTATTTTCCATGTCTATAAAACTTCAAATGGATTTAACATAAATGGCAACTTTTGTTAACTATCATGTCACCACCAGAAAATTTGAAAGAAAAATATAACAAGAAATTAATTACACAGATATAGCATTTTGAGCTAAAGACAACAATTACAACTGGAATGCAAAATAAACCACCATCATAATACTTTGTAATTTACAATATTATTTCAGTATATTTTACGGAATTGATAATTTAGAGAAGTATCGAAAATTCCGGATCCGCCGGTCTCTGTGATCCTGTTTTCCATCCCTGTTCTCAACCATATTATTGTTCTTATTCGGAAACTTCCTTCTGAATAGCAAATGTTAACATTTTCTCAAGTCTTACCTAAAAATAGAAACCTAAAGTATTCACTGCTATTTTGTTTTGTTTAAGGTAGTGATGACAATTAAACCCGTTTTCGTGGGGATCGACTCGTCCTCGTCCCGAGTTTAACGGGAAAAATCCGAGTTGACCGGGGGTAGGTTCGAGTTTTTCACACTTTAAAAAGTTGGGGCGGGCGGGATGGGTAATGCAATCCCCATCCCGATTTTATATTTAAATTTAAATTTTAAAATATTAATATTTTAAAAATATTTTTTTTCTTTTTCTATTACATATAAGGTTATTTTTTTATATTTTACCAATTTTTATTTTTCTTCTACCTATTTTTTAATTTTTTTGTCTTTTTTAATCTTTCATATCAATTAATTTATTATGTTATTCTCTCTTTTACCTTTCAGTTTTTCATATTTCCTTAATCTCTCTCATCAATTTGTTTTTTTTTTTTCAATCTTTTCAATCAATTTGATGAATACAAATATCTTTTTCTAAATATTTTACATAAATCTTAGTAATAACTAATATTATTTTATTTATAATTTATATTTATTAGGTTTTATTATGTCATTTTTTTATCTTATTATTCTTATTTATTATATATCAAATTTTATCTTAATAAAATAATTATATTTTAAAAGATTAAAGGAATTGATAATTTAAACTTTTATTACTTTGAACTAATTGAATAATAATTAACTTATTAAATATTTTCTTATAAACTATATATTTCATATTTTTAAATGACAATTTAAAAATGAATTAACTTATATATATAATCAAATATTTGAATATAGTATTATAATAATAATGTTATAAGTATTCAAATATTTGAATACGAGTATTATTATAATAACAATAATGTTATAAATAAAAAATGATTAAATATTTTTTTACATACATATTTTAATATAAATATAATAAATTAAAATGTATATTTAATTAATAATAATTATAAATTAAAAATATTTATTTATATATAAAAAATAGATAATAAAATTAATTTATTATAAATGTAATTATCTTTTTAAAAATAATATAGATCGGGGACGGGGATAGGGACTTAATTTCTAACCCCGACGAGGATCGGAGGCGGAGAAGGAGACGAAAATGATTAAAAAAGTCGAAGGCGGGGATGGGGAGGCAAAACCCGCCCCCACCTCGCTCCGTTGCCATGCCTAATTTAAGATCCACAAAATATCGTATTGTTTCTTCAACGATTTTCAGTATGTTTAATCCTTATTTTGTTGACTTTATCGTCTAGGGTTATAATTTTCCTAATTACGATTTATTTTTTGACACCCAATTTCTTTAGATAATTAAATAAAATATTAAAAAATAAATAACAAATTTAATCTTAAAAAAATAAAAAATATTAAAGAAAAAATAATAATTCTTTTTATTGATATTTTATATTCTTTCTTTAAAAAAATCATTTTTAAATATTTTTTACCTTAATTCCAGCCTAAAATCCCCTTTAAAAGCGGATAAATAATGAAAATTGAGGGGCTGCGTAGAGGAGGAGGAGGCGAAGGAATCGAGGAATTCGGACTCCTGAAACATCTCCAATGCAAGAATTTTAGAGGAGGTGTTTTACTCTTGAAAATGATGGAATATAAGTATACATTGTCACCTTATAATTAACAACTATATAAAAAAATTGATTTTAATTATTTTCAATTTTATTTTTGTTGATTTCTATACTTGAAAATAAATAATGAAAGGGTGATTTTGGGGAGAAAGTGAGTCTTAAAACACTCATAACGCTCTTGGTAAAATATCTACTTCTTTAGGTTTTCTGTTTAAAATGGTAATAAAATATTTATAATCGAATATGCCGTAAATTTTTTTAAAATATTATTATTTTTAATTATAACAATAATATATAATTAAATAAAAATATTAAAATAATAAATTTATTTATTTAAAAATAAAAATATTTATTTTTCTTTAGCACTTTTTTTACTTTCTTTTTCCTGTTCAAATAATTTGATTTTTATTTTTATTTTTATTCTCTTATTTCATTCTTAATAAATCTATCATAATCTCTAACGAGGCAAATAGGTATAGATAAAATGGTAAAATACGTGTGAAAAGTATGTTAATGAAAATGAGAAAATAGAATGTATTGATTTATGTCTATTTATTAATAGATATTTTAGAATAATTTTTTGAATATTTCAGGATGAGTTGATATTTATATATGTCTTATGTTTCAGCTATATTTAGATATTACTATATATTAAATCTGATAAACTCGATGGTTATGACATTTAATTGCAGGGAGGGTTAGATACAAATACCATGTGTATTTTAGAATTTAAATTCCTTTAAGTCACAATTATACTCTTAAGTCACAAGAAAGCTGGTTCAGTTAAGGACACTCACTTCAAGTTGATTCAATTGTATAGTTAAAAAGACATTTATATAAAGAAAATATTTTTTACCTGCAATGTTTATTTTTCAACTACCATTTGCGATCACAATCCTCCCACCACTAGTTTTCTGGTTGCAAACCTTCAGTTTGAATAGTCACACAATGATAGGGCATTTTTTGGGAGTTGAATAATTAATAAGGTTGGTGAGATTGATCAGGAGTACGTGGGTGTAGATGCTTTAAATAAGCATAATTCATTTATTAAAATAATTCTCACTTTTATTTTTTTTTTAACATACTTCATTCCCATCTCAATTCATCACTTTTTATTCATATAGTAAAAAGTGGTGAAATATATATTGATCAATTTGAAACAGAAAATTTATGTTTTTTTTTTTTATGCTTTCTAAAATAATGAATAATTTAAATAAATTAGAATTTAAAAGGAAGAAATATTTCAAAATGATAAGAATGTTTATTATTTCGTTTCATTTCATAAACTAAATGGAGTTCAGTACCAGAGAGACACCATCAGATAGATACTCTTACTCTGAGACAAACCACGTTACAAAACCAGATCTCTGAACCAAGACACCATAAGGGATAAACCAAGCCGCATAAGAATTTAATACACAAATCTTGTTATCCATAACATTTTTTATTGGATATTATTAAAAATAAACAAATAAAAGATTACTCTTTTCGGGGGGGTTTTATAAGAAAGAAGTGAGAATGCATTTTGTTTCTTATTATTACAAAGTAACATGCTAGATATATATAGCTAATCATGATTTGCTAGTAAGCGTTTTGATGATCTCTTTAAGCCCAGCAAGATAAGGAGAAACCCCAGATAATCATAATTGTAAGAGGCTTCAAGTAGCCGCAACTTATTTAGTGTCCATGGAGGATATCTAAACCAAAAATCAGTGAGGAAACTTCTTCTTAGTATTGCCTTCTGGTGGCTAAATGTGTCAAAGGAGAACTTCCCATGGTACCTGCCAAACCCACTCTCTCCCACTCCTCCAAATGGGAGACTATCAGCTGCATACTGCACAACCAAACAAAAATAAGAAATTTAATTGAACTAATACAAAAAGATAAGCAATGGATTGATGGTAGATAGTGTAGTTGTACTTGTAGAATTGCATCATTGAAAGTGACACTGCCAGATGATGTTTCAGAAACCATTCTTTTCTCTAGGGTTTTGTTTTTGGTGAAAACATATAGGGCAAGAGGCTTAGGCCTACTATTGATGAATTTAATAGTGTCCTCAATCTTCTCTACCTGCAACCAGAAAAAAAAATCACATTGGCCATGTTGAAAAATAAATATATAGATTTAAGCATGTGTAATGGTATATATATGCATGAAGGTTACAGTAATAATTGGAAGCAATGGGCCAAAAATCTCCTCAGACATAATTTCTGCTTCCAGTGGGGGATCCACCAAGATTGTTGGCTCAATAAATCTGCACCAATTCACACACAGTTTTATTGGGCTAAGTAAATATATGCAGTTACATGATTTTTGTAAGGAATTGGTACTGTATTGCAGTTAATGCGATGAATCCACGTAAAACTAAACAAATTATTCTAATTGTAGGAGTGTTAGAAAGAATCTTTGATATTTTTCTATTATTAATTAACTTTATTAAAATTACAATAAAATATGTTCAAAAATAGATTAGAGAGTGTCTTGGGAAAACATTTCTAGTTCTAAATTATTCTTAAACATGTCCTCCATATATAAGTGTTTATATTTCAATTTGTAAGAGATATCTCTTACTAAACACAACTTAAAGGGAAATACAATTATTATGGAAGAATCTAGCAGAGAAAGGGAAGAGTGTCGATTAATTACAAGTTTTCTTCGTCCATTGAACCACCATAAACCACAGATTCTTTGACCATTTTATCAGCAAGAAGATTCTTCAATCTAGAGAAGTGGTGTTTGTTCACTATCCTGGCAATAGTATTGGAATGTTGAGGGTTCTCTCCAAACATTTTCTTGATCCAGACCTTCATCAATTCCACCTGAAAGAAACAAGAATAAGCTAGCACAAAACCCATAACAAACCATGATATATGAGGAAACAAAGATCAATGAACCTGAAAAAGTTAAAAGGGATGTATGTACCAGTTTTGAACAGTACCCCTTTTCCACAAGAACATGATCAATTGATATGCATGCTTGACCAGCACAAGTCCCAAATTTTCCCACAATAATTCTCTTCACAGTGACCTCTAAATCCCAAGAAGATGAAAGGGAGTCAACAACCGCAGGGCATTTTCCACCCAACTCCAAAGTCACAGGAGTCAAATTCTTCACAGCAGCAGACATAACAATCCGCCCCACTCGAGCACTTCCTGCCATTAGTTTTTACAACAATTGATGAAGAAGAACATTTTGTTCTGTTCAAAGAGATAGAGAATAGTAAAATTTGTCTTTGAGTTCATAGTAAAATGGTTTTACTGCATGTATTTTAAAATGATGATTTTGGTTCACTTTATAAAAAACAGAAGATTAAAATTATTGCTTATAAAGTATAAAGACCGAGATTGAGTCTGACCAAAAAGGGAGTCACCTAAGACACATTAATATCCCATTTACCTGTGAAGAAGATTTTGTCCCATCTTTGTTCTAGTAGCTCTTGGGTCTCTTGTGGACCTCCTTGGATCACCTTAATGGCTTTGTTGTCCAAATAAGTGGTGAGACTAGAAGCAAGTAGAGAAGAACAAGCTGGAGACAACTCGGAAGGCTTTAAGATTGCTGTGTTTCCCGCAGCTACTGCTCCTATCAATGGCTCCAAGGATAGTCCTGTGTTTGCATAAATCAAAAGAATAAGCACACCTCTTGGTTAGTTAGCTACACAACCTTTATATTTTCTCATAAATGTTTCTGAGGAATCAGTTAAAATGTGTAACTCACCAAATGGGAAATTCCAAGATGAAATAATGAGGACCAGACCAAGTGGTTCAGGAACAATTTCTGCACTGGTGAGCAATGCTATTTGTGGCAATTCAGCCTATTAAAATTAATTTTGGCAGCTAGTTACTTACTTCACATGAATGCCCATAGAGTCATCTTCAAACTATTTCCAAGGTGAAGTTATTACAATTTTTTCAAGGATATGTATAGACATGTATCTTACCTTTTTTCCCGACATCCAACCTTTCAAAGACTTCAGTGCCAGATTTAAGGTCTTGATCAACGTCCCTATCTGCGATAATGGATCAAATTAATACTAAGAAATTATGTACTATATGATATGAGAGTAGTTGATTTATCCCCACATATAGCACAGCCAAAAAACTTTTCATCAATGCGATGTATAATAAGAGAAAAAATATGTGAAAAGAAACCTCGTCTCTAAAAGCTTCAAGTTGATGTTTCCCTAAATCTTGCATGAGGGTCTCCATGATAAGGTCCTGTTTTTCCATGAGGAAGCAACGCAACCCTTTGAGCTGAGATTCTCTCCAAGACGCTTGCTTAGTCATTCCACTCTCATAATACTCCCTCATGTCATTCAGGTCTCTCTTCAAGGTTGACATGATCTCCATGGTCCTTTGGGGTGCTGCTGCTGAGCAACCAGTATTTATAGTTGCTCAACCAACTCCATCACTTCAAATACTGGAAACTAGTTTGGCTTTCATAAAAGCCAAAGGGCCCTCTGCATTCTGTCATTCACATGTTTTTGTCATAGACCAAGCAAAGGGTTGCCTTGCACACAACATCAGAAAATAACTACTGCTACAGTCAATTACTTGGCCTCACATTTTTTTGCCACCCATGCCAAAAACCATTAAATACCAAAACCGATACACACCTGCCTCATCTTGACAATGAAAATATTTGTTATAAAATTATGACATTAATGAGTTATCCTTGGGTTAGGTTAAAACAAGGAAAGTGTATTTATGTTATTGTTGATTTCAAGACTGGACATAATGGATCGTAATAAATTTTTATTTATACAAACAGAGTTGAGACAAAATATTAGTATTATTACATCAGTATAACTTAAGTTGCATAAATCCTTGTCATTTAATGATTTTTAAGTAGATTTTGTTTCAAAACTCATGGCATTAATTTTTATTTCCAGATAAAAATATATCTTAAAATTTATATTAAATAAAATATAAATAATTTGACTATGTCTATAAAAAAATATTAGAGTGAATGTGTGAATATAAAATATCATATTAGATAAAAATCAAGTGTTAAGGTTTAAACTCAGATAAATATAATGGAATTATATAAAAAGAGGTGACTTTATATGGTATTTTCATCTTACCTGATGATGACACAGGATGATGCATTTAATGAAATTTGTTAAAGGGAGCAATCATTAATAAAATTATAATTTATAATTAATAAAAATATAATTTAAAGGATAAAAATATAATTAATAAAATATAATTAATGTAATTTTAAATTTTACAAACCACAGCTATTTGAAAACAAAATTTTCTCAATAATATGTTTTCAACAGGGAGTATAATTTTCACCTACTCATAATTATTTATAGTTAAAAATAAAAAAAATTAATATAATAAAAAAATTAAACAAAATATTATAATAAAAAAATAGCTATAAGAACTTTATTCATCAATATTATTATAACGAAAACAAAATAAAAGTAATAATTAATATTTTCTAATGAAATTTGTTTATTTGAAAAGTGCATTAGAATGTAACCGTGATATTTGGTTGAAATATGCCAAAATCATATTAATAGTAGAAAAAAAAACAATAATTAAAAATTGTGATTATTTTTTTAAAATAAAATCTATAAAACATAGAGAAAATAGTAAATAAAAAGAATAATATATAGAAGATAAAAAGAAAACAAATATTTAGCAATTAAATTAAAAATAATTAAAAATAAAAATTATATTTCTTATTTTATATGTTAAATGTAAAAAATAAAGTAATTTATAGTTCTTATTTTATTAGTTTATTTATTTCATTTCTCTCTTAATTATTTATTAATTTATATTTTTTTATGTATCAATAAAAATAAATTTATGTGTCCTAATTTGTATAAATATTAAATTAATGTAGTATATGTGTGACTCACTTTATTTTATTTTTTTAATAAATAGCCATTCAAACTAAATACTATAAAGGCTAATTAAATGTTTAATTTTAATTTGATATAAAATTTGAATAATTTAAACTAATATCATTTATGATTAGATTGTATTAATTTTAAAAAATTTATTATTATAACCTTTTGAAACTTTTTTTTTAATGATAAGCATTTTATAATAAAAAATTGTTAAAAAAATATATGATATAAATTTTTATGTATTATTCTTTTCATGTTTATAATTTAAATTTTATTTCACATTCATAAATAAATTAAAGTTAAAAAATATAATACAAAATCATATTTAAAATTTATTAAATTTAAAATAAAATAATTAATAATAATTAGCATGCATTGTAAATATTAATTATATGCTTCAATGTTTAATTTTAATTTAATCAAATTTGAATAATTTAAACTAATATATTTATAATTTCTTTTATAAAAATTTTAAACTTTTTTTTATGTTTAACATTTTATAATAAAAAATGATAAGAATAATATATGATATAAATTTTATGTACATTATTGTTATGTTTAGAATTTTAATTTTATTTCATATTCATAAATAAATTAAATTTAAAAACATAATAAAAAAATTATTTAATAAAATTTATTGAACTTAAAATAAAATATTTGATATCAATCAACATTTATTATAAAATAACAATAATGAGAATATTGACAAGTGGTGGTTGTATGGTACCCTCTAATTTGTCGGTTCATTGCACTATCATTAGGATTTGTTTGATTCTTGACTTACTATTACCAAATATCCTTGAATGCATTCACAGAAATTAATTTTTGAAAGTGCAAAAATTTTTGTTGATAAAGGAAATACTTAAAGGAATTGGACTCTAATAAATGTGGCAATATAAGTAGAAACATGTAAATAGAAGTGTGTTTTTTATTTTATTTTACTTTATAAATTTATTTTATTTTAAATTAAGCATGTAGGAAAAAAGTATTTTTATTGTAAAATTTAATATTATATTAATTATTTTTTATTAGTTATAGTCTTTTTTTAATTATATTTATTATAGAGAAAATTACATTAATTAATTTTAAATAAAAAATATTAATATAAAAAATTTGATAAAAAAATTAAAAATTAATAACAACAGTAATAAAAATTAATGTTTATCTTATTTTATTCAATAGGAGATATTTACAAGAGAGAGTATTGAAGTGCAAAGACAGTTGTTTTTACTAGACAAAATTCATGTAAATATATGTTATTATTTGTGTCAAACTAATATAAATTTGTACTAATAAAAAATATTTAGAAAGATAATAATAAAAAATGTTTAACAACACTTTGAATTTTCATACCTCTGGTGACAAGAAAAATTTTGCTGTGTTTTAAGATTGCAGCTAACTTTTTGATTTAGAACATGCAATAAAGTTGGTAGTTGACCTGAGTGACACATGGCAGTAGCCCAGCCCAGTATTTTAGCATATAATATTTGACATGACTCAGGACGGTGCAAAGTAATGTATACAGTGTAAAAGTTTTATGTATCGGTTCAAATTGTGTTTGATCTAAATGAGACTGTCTTCGGTTGGAGTACCAGTAATAATTATTTTTTAAATAATAATAAAAGTAATATTATTTTATTAAAAAATATATATTATAAATTAATTTAATAAATAATTTATTTATTTTAAAAATAAATATTAAAATAATTTTTAATATTTATTTATTTAAAATAAATTAGTTATTATTTTAAATTAATAAATTATTAAATAATAATAGAATAAATTTTTTATTTTTATTTATTTTTTAAATTGAATGAATCTATTATTTTTTTAATTTCTATATTAAATTATAATATTTTAAATAAATTTAATTTTATTAATATAATTCAAAATTTAATTTTTTTTTATTTAAATATTTTTAATTATTTATTTTTATATAGATATATTAATAATTTTTTATTAGTATTTTTAATTAGATTAAAATTGACTCATTAATCTATTAGTCTATTGAATTATATTAAAAAATTATGACCAATTTTAAAATATAAATTTAATTAATTTTTTTTTACTTGAATCAGATTATATTAGACTAGATCATATTATTTATATCTATATATATTATTTTATAGTTTTTTTATTCACATTTCATCCTCAATTTTATCAAAAAAAATATATATATATATATATATATATATATATATATTTAAATTTTGAATTATATAAAAAAATTCTTTTATATTATAGGTAACCGTTAGTTGGCAATGATCTATTAATTATTTTCCTTAATTCATCATAAAAGATAACGAATGATTGATAGTTACTTTTAGATATTATTAGGATTCTCATGTGATTGTAGTGGAACACTATATACTGATCTTTCTCCATTGTTAGGTTTTCATATACTTGTTGATTTTATATGTATTTATGTACAACTACCAAAACAATAACATATTTTACTATAAAATCTTTCATAATGACGATGAGAGATTAATGGTTATTGACTTGTATCATTCATTAGATTACTCATGTATTTCAAATTGTTAATAAGTTATCATATTTTTAATATAAAAAATATATTAAAATTTTATATCAATTAAAAATATAATAAATTATAATATATAAATAAAATATAAATTCAATTTTTAAATAATTTTATAAAATTAAATTAAATATCTTTAGTAAAATATTTTTTTACATGATTTCTTTTTCAATATAATTAAAATATTTTGTTTAACTATTATATAATATTGTTAATTATATATATATATATATATATATATATATATATATATATATATATATATATTGTATAGACTTTATGCGATGTGCATATTGATATGTATAATTATTATGGTTAATAACAGATGTTTACAATTAAAATAGTTAAGTTTCCAAAACTTTGAATAATATGCGAATAAATTATTTCCACGTATTTCCTCCATTTCAAAGCATGAGTAAATAAAATTGTTTCTAAATACACTAGTTTAAATTTGTATAGTTTAAGATTGCATTAATTATTCTTTTATCAATTATACCTCTATCTTTTAATTTTATTTATTACATAAAAAAGAGATAACAAGTTACTTAAGAATATTTTGATTAGAGAATATTAAAATGCTAAGGATATTAATGGGAAAAGACTACTTTCTCTCTTAAAAAAACTTTAAATAGACGATAAAGAGGGTGGAAGACTTTATAGAAAGGATGAAGATTCATTTGATAATTCATGAGATGATCCATAATTTTCAAATCAAAATTGTTAGGTGGTAAAATTTTCAAGATTAAAAAACATAGAGTAAATCTTATTTTTAAGAAAAAATGAAGAAATGTTTCAAATTCTCACATTTCTATTTTTTAGGAAAATGAAGAAATTAATTATTCATCATAGAGAGAAATAAGTTATTATCATTAATGGTTAGGCTATAAGTCTAAAAAAGTCTAAATTAGTCATGTCTATTTTATCTTATTTAATCTAAGTAGAGAAAGGTCTTTTAGGTCACAATAGAAAGAGTAAATTTTCATAGTCTTTAAAAGAGAAAAACAAGAGAAAATTGATTGACATATTTACCATGGTTCTTCATTTTGGCACTTGAGATCATCAATTAAGATATATAGTTGGAGAAATCAATCTCGCATAATTAATGTATTTTAAATTTCTCTTTCTTTGTTCTTTAAATTCGATAGTATTATTGTTTTAATTTATTGGCTGATTATAGGCACTTTTGTGTTGGGTTTTTTCGAGAGGAATTTACTGGGGAGAACAATATCAATGAGACATAAGTCTAACTCATATAAGGGATTGACACCACTCTCAATCCAAAACCTGCATTAGGACATGCTTACCTGACTCACTTTGTTAGGAAGACTTTCGATACAAAGACCACTTAAACTTATTGCCGATCAATCTTCGACTTTGATACCACTTGTTGGGTCTTTTCGAGGGGAATTCACTGGGAGAACAACATCAAATGAGATATGAGTTCAACCCATATAAGGGATTGACACCACTCTCAACACAAAACCTTAAGATATTAGGTTATGGATCATACTTCCTTATATGTTGTTCAGTTTTTTCATTCTTACCCAATGTGGGACTTAACTCACACTTGGATACCCAACATTTTGTGCATTTAAATTAACTCTCTTGTACTTGTATTTGATCTTAGTAGAGGTTGATTGATTGGTTTGTACCTATGGTTTTTACTTCTCACATTGAAGTAGTTTTCTCGCGTTAAAAATATTAGTGTTCTCTTTTTATGATTATTCTTGTCATCTATGGTTGTTCTATTGTTGATTTTCCCATTAGAGTGGCATCAGAGCTCTTGGTTTGGAGCTATGTTTACATGTTTTAATGATGGAGATATAATGCAAAGATAGTTGTTTTAAATGGTACAAATTATTATTGGTGGAATGAAAGATGAAAGAATTATTATTTGTGAAGAAATTGTATCTTCTAGTCTTTGTTAGGCAGAAGTAAGATTCTATGTCTAGTGAAGAAGACAATGTTTATATTCGTATTGCTAATTAGACACATGTTAAAACTTTATGGGAGAAGATTAAGTCTTTGTATGCTTCTAAGTTAGACAATAATAAATTGTATTTGTTAAATTGCTTGATGAATTTGAGGTATAGAGAGTCCTTCCATTTTAGATCATTAAAATGAGTTTCAAGGACTCCTAAACCAATTGTCAGGAACTAATATTAACTTTGATGGAGTTTTGGGACTATATCTACTAAATACTCTACTTGAGTCGTGGAAGATATTTCAGATTTTAATTACAAACTTAGTCTTTAATGACATTATTTCTTTATAAAGGGTAAATAATGGTACTCTTAATAAAGAGATAAGAAGGAAGACATACCAAGGAAGACATATGGTTGTTCATCTCAGTCTAAGGTGTTTGTCATAGAAAATAAGGGGATATATCTAAAAAAGAAACTAAAGGGCGGTACATAGAAGAGCAAGAGCAAGCCCAATCCGATATATAAGAATATGAAGTGTCATTATTATAATAAATCTAGACACATCTAAAAATATTGTTTTAAGTGGAAAAAGAAGAACAAAAACAAGAATGACAAGTAGAAAGAGAATGATCATGTTACTATTATTATGTATAGTGATCTTGTTTTTTTTTTTCGTGACTATATGAGTCTATAAATCTTGTATTTGATGAGAGTATATGGATAATTGATAATGGTGCTATACTATGCACTATATCGAAGAAGAAGTTTTTCACATCTTAATACTTCTGATGATTTTGAAGTGTTGAAGATGAGATATATCAAAGGTTGTTGGTACTAGTGATGTTTGCTTGCAAACCAACATTTATTGGTTTTAATCAATGGAAGCTCACTAAAAGTAACTTTGATAACAACTAGAATGGAGACAAATTATAAATTATAATGGACTAATTTTTTTTTTGTTATATCTTTTGCAATATATAATGTGGTTATTATTAGTTTAATATTCTAATTTTATGTGATACTCGTGATTATGTCAAATATTCTATTGAAATTTATGAATAAAATAAGTTAACAAGATTTGTTTTATTTCATTCTCATGAGTGAATAATACAAATATTTTATTATCATGTTTTATTCCCAAAAGTAGATATATTCTATTATCAAAATTAAATATGAAAAATATTTATTATTATGTTCCAATTCCATAAGTGACCATGAAAATATTTTATTCATACTTTTGTATTTATGATTATGATGGTGGAATTGAAGGTGAACTTGGACGTGATTGTAATTATGTTAACTATCATAGACATTATTATAAAGTAATTTTTGAGAAAATATCAAAAGTGAGATAAAATAATAAAAAAATAAAAATAATAATAAAGGAGATGAATTATCATTGTGGTGATAAAGAACATTGATATCTTATTGATTGTACACAAAAAATATCTTGTTGAGTTATTCAAGAATCTCTTAAAAATAATAGAGAAAAATATTTTTGCATAGATGATGATCATATTAATTTTGTTTATGAGAATTATAATTCTAAATATGATCATAAGAATTTTGAGTTTGATGATTCTAATTATCATGATGATGTCATATTAATATTTTTGATATATTGTATATATTTTACTCAATGAGATGATATCATATTAATATTTTTTATATACAATGGTATTATATTAATATTGTTGATATATTATATATATTTTACATCATATTAATATTTTTGATATATTGTATATATTTTACTCAATGAGATGGAATAATTAATCATGTTATTGGTGACAAAAATATTAAGAAATATTTATTTTTTATCAAAAAATAATATTTTATACATGCCTAAAATAATATCTCATGTTATTAATACTTTAATATTATTGAATTATTTGTTTAAGATTATTTCAATTCAAAATATTTTAAAAGTCTTTGTAATCAAATACATTAAAATGTATTAATTACTTTTCAATTGTTTTTATTTTCTGTTTTACTTTAATTATATATGATTTATTAGAAAAATATATTTTATATTTAAAATTATTTTTTACAATAATTTAACTCATATATTATAATATATATATATATATATATATATATATATATTGTAAAATATAATTATATTTTAATATATATTTTTATATTATTTTAGAATTATTAGTATAGCGATTGTGAAAAAAATAAATGTTACAATAATCATTTCATGACTATCAAAAGTTATTGACATATGTGAAATTAGTATTACAATTACGATTACCGATTGAAACAAAATTTGAAATATATATTGTTATCAAATTGTGCAAATTTAAACTTAAAATTTATGTTTCATTCCATATCTAATAAAATTTATCTGAAAATGTCACTGAAATAGATAATGTTACTTAGTAAGTTAAGTTTATATCTATTGTCAAATATTTTGATTGTGAGAAAGTAATATAAGAAATATATTTTCCCAGATTTATATGAATTTACTGTAATATTTTTTAGAATTTATTTAATTGACTATATTTTACTTTTAAATATTTATTTTATATCTAATAAAAATATGTTTTGAGATCAATCCATACATATAAATATTATTAATAAAAAAAATATTTAAATTATTAAACTTTTATAATTTATACTATACATGTATTAATACAATTGAAACACATACCACGGTAAATCAGAAGTTTATTTATCAAAATATATTTGTTATTTAACATGAGTGTTTGATCAATCCAAGCTTATGAGGTAAAAAAATGTCTATAAATTCATTTGTACATTCACCTATGAACCAAAAGTTTATTAAGTTCAATGATTGTTTATGTACTATGTATTTGCAAAGAAAGTTAGTAAAAATATCATCATCGGATAGTTGAAAAGGAAGGAATAAATTCATTTTATTTTTTGAATTGATTAAGGTGATATTTGTAAATACAACCACTAGAATCATTTATATATTTTATGATTTTAATTGATGTATTCATATATTTGTTTTATCTATTCACAACCATATGTTTGTTAAGTTGTTAGTTAAATTTAATTAATTTGATAAGTTCTCATTTTTAAATTAAGAAATTTTTCTTACATAATGATAATGGAACGCGTCATTCTTTTAATGAGTATTGTGTTATTTGAAATTGATATTGAATATATTGTAGTTTATGTTCATACACAAAATAAACTTTACAAAGTTATTTAAAACGTTTAAAGTTGATTATAAAATCATTACTCATTGAATATTCCAATCATTACTTATGATTATGTAATTATACATATTGTACTATAAATTTATATCAAATCAATATGTCAAATACTCTATTTTTATAATTGATTTTGGGTTATTAATAAAATATTTTCCATTGGATGGTTGTGTTCTAATAAATGTCTTTAAAATTGAACTAGCTACTGAACCAGTGAAGATATGGTCAGTGTTTAAAAGTTCAATCGAGGTCTAACCAAATTTAATAAAATAATTTTTTATAATATAATAAGTTCATTAATAATAATGTATTTATACAAAAAAAATAATAAAAATAAAGATTACTATCATGTTCAATGTAAGTTACAATGAATATTACAAATATAAAATATATGAGAGATTGTAAAATGAATAATTATTAAAATAAGATAAAAATAAAACAACATGATTATTATTTAAAGTTGATATAACTAATTTAAGATAAATAAAAAAGAAAAAACTAAAATATATATTATCTTTTATAGAAAAATTATATTAAAAAAAATTGATCCTAAATATTTCTTGTTATTAATATTGGTTCGACCAAAAAATTCAGTCAATTTTCTTAGTTTTATTGATTTTGTCCCGATTTTTCTAATTTTGTCTTGTTTTAATTAAAATTTGGTTATTTGGAAATATCAAATTGGTTTCTACTCCGGTTCGCGGTTAGATCGGTTGAACCGATCAGTCCGATTTTCAAAATAATGGTTCTAATTTAACCCCAACGTGAATTTCAATGGTTTATCATATAAATTTGAGAATATATGTTGAATATGAATTTCATTAACAATAAGGTATTTTGCCCATTGTGAGTTTGATAAGTAAGTTTTTCAACATTAGGAGAAAAATATACAGGTGAACAAATATATTAGTTAGAATGAATTATTATGATATCACGTTGATTCTTATAAAATAACGTGAACTAGATATTAGAAAGATAATTCACTTACAAAACTTAGTCAATCAAATATCATTTATTTGTTGACCCAAAATATATTGACTAAGTTATATGTACTAACTGTTAATGCTTTAATATTTGTGTTGAGTATTCTACTACTTCAAGTGAGTGAGTATCAAATATGACATAAGTGTGGTAACTCAATAGTTCAAAAATTAAGAATAATTGAATAAGAAAAGACAAGATAAACCAATTAAAGATCAAAATCCTAAAAAGTTCATTTAATATAATTAATATATATTAGTTCCAAACTCAAATACCTTAAATTACTATAAAATTGAGAGATCTCAATTAATTATGCTATGAGTGAAATAATATGAAATCAAAGTGAAATAAATATTGATAAATAACTTTCTTCTTATAGTATAGTACTAAATGATGTTAAGGATCATAAACCAAAGTTCATAAAAATGGTCAGACAAATAAATGATTACAAAAATGGAAAGATTAAATAAAAGATAATTAGACTCTCTTGATAACTTAAATAATTTTGGATTTATATTCCGAAGGTATTAAATTAATTGAATACAGTTAACTCTTTATGAAAAAGAGAAATAAAAATGATGAAATTGTGAAATATAAAACACAATTGACCATGAAAATTCCACTGCCAGTGGTCTAATATTTTTTTTAAGAAGAGAATAAAAATTATCTTATTTTGTTATTATCTAAAACTAATTTTTTTATATTTGTTTATCCTTGAGCTCCTAAAATATCTTACATAAAAAGAAAAAGAATTTAACATGAAAAATCGTGGAAGAATAACATTTTATTTATATTATATATTTAATATTTAAATAAGGATACTTTTATAATATCCTTTATTTTCTTCTTAAGTTCACTTTTATATTGACTTTGAATATAAGTGATTAAGTTAATATGAAGTATATACATAAATATTATATATATATATATATATATATATATATATATATTTTTTTTTTTTTTCTTGTACTCATCTTTGTTAGCATAGTGAGATGAACTAGTTTAGTGTATAATTAGAATGAGTGACAAGATCCTATCTACTAAAATGTGGAGTATGGGTTAACCTGTCAAATTTTTTTTATATATAAAAATTTATATATATTTTTTTAAAATTATATACTTTTAATTATATAAATAATTTTAAAATCTTTACTAATTAATTTTATGAGTTAAATTGAAAAAATTATTATATTTATGTATTAAAATATTAAAAAATAATCAATAGTTTAAGTTTAATTTATTAATATTTATAATTTTAATTAAAATATATAATATATTTGTATGTTCCAACCATATAACACAAAAAATATAATATTTTAATTTATAAATGTTTTATTTTAATTTTAATATATAAATATTTTTCAAAAGTAGGTCACTCTACTTCATCTTTTTCTTAACTAAGAACATTGGTGAATTAGAATAGACAAGGAATGAAGAACTAAAACTATTCATTTAACCTATTAATTAGAGGTGAAATGGCAAGGAAACAATAGATGTAGGTCATTATATCATCTTTAATATCACTTATATCCACTTGAAAAATTTATAATTTTTTTTTAAATACAAACTTAAATAAATTTTTATTTAAAATATAATTTAAATAAAATTATATCATTAAATTAATATAAAAAATTAATATTTCTAAAATATAAATTTAAATAAGTTATAATACTAAATATATATTTAAATAAAATTAATTTCTTTAAAAATAAATTTATTTTTATAAATCTAAATAAAAATTAGAATTTATAAATTTAAATTCAAAATTATTCTTTTATGGTTAATGTTTTTATTATTAATAATTTTATTTGGATAACTTAATTTTAAAATTAATAAATAAAAATATTATAAATAAAAATATCCATAAATATAAATATCATATATTTATATCTACATCTAATACAAATTTTTCTTCACTGATATGAGTTTGATAACATTAGGACCTCATTAAGTGTTCTTCCTCAATACTAACATGTTATATTTATATATTCATTCATTCAAAATATCATAATTCATTAAGTTTTTTTTTTTTCACTTTACTTATATTTTATTCTTTCTCTTCAATTTTTTCTCTGGACAATTAATTCCTCAAAAATAATCCAAAAGTAGAATTTTTTTTTTGAAAAATTATACTTCAAAATAATTTAAAATATTTTCCCGAGTTTATATTAAATAATAATTTTAATTTAATTTATATATAAATAAATTGTATATTTAAAATAAAATAAATTCTTTAATATATTTTAAATTAAGATAAATATTTTAAAATTATAAATTATTTATTTATTTAATTAAATAATTTACTTTCTTTTATGACACATATTGTAAATATTTTTAATAAATAATTAAATTTAATTTTTTATATTAAACTATTAGGTCAATGTTTACATAATCAATTATTTTTTAAATTAATCAATAAATTATTAGGTCAACGTTGATATTATTTATAACTTTAAAGATATTTTAATTTTTATTAAATTATATTATTATTTAAAATATATTTTAAATTTTTAAAATATAATTTAAAAAATATTTTTTTAATTTTAGATTAGTTGTAAAAAAATATTTTAGAAGAGAGAAACGAAAAAAAGAAGAAGAAGATAAAATATAAATGAGAGAAAACTATAATAATAAAAGAAATATATAAAAAATGGAATATTGATGAAATATAATAAATTATTTAATTTTAAATAAATGTCCGTAAACATGACATGTTGGAATTAATCCAACAACCTGAAACTGCCACGAAGAGACTGAACATACAAATAATAATACTTTCAAAGCTTTTAACAGTCGTAAGCACGGCCCCGTGAAAATGTGAAATGGATAGGGTTGGTAAAAGTGAGGTAAACGAACTTAAACACTCAAATCGTACAAAGCTAATCATTTTTAAAGATAATAAAAATTATTAAAATTCAATGTTACTAGTAACTAACGGTTTGAAACAAAACTTCAGAGTTTATGTTAAGCCTATATACATCTAACCACGACTAAAGTTACTAGCAATAGCTTAGCAATAAAACAAGTATCATTCCAGAGAGTAACTGCACACTTGATCAGTGAAAAATGCTCTGCTTAAACATTTGAATAAAGAGTCACGGAATTCGAAATCCAAGAACTTACTTTTGCTTTAACAACTACTTCAAAAACAATGTACAGTGCAGTTGTTGACAGATTGTGCTACGACCCCATAAGTACAAAGTGCTCACCAAAGAATTACAGAATGATTATGATCACTGTATAAATACGACAGATCCTTACCCAAACTCTCGGCACCCATCCCACAAAGTGCAAAGTGCTCACTATATATCGTGTTAATGTCTACATCCAAGAAAAGTTATTCACCACTAAAATTATCTGCAACAAATTGTATGATACATCTAGAAAAACAAGGCTTAATCCATATCCAAATAAAAGTGATTCTGAAAAGAGACAGATTCTCAAGTCCATTTCTATTGCTGAAACTCAAGAAATGACCAGGACTTCCTTCACCACACATCAAGAAAAAACCATTAGATACAAAATTGTACAGAGCCATCGCAGCCAATAATGTGACCACTACCTGAGGTCTACCGTGAGCCCTGCATTGCAACAGATTAGTTCAACAAAATATATAAAGCTTGACCTCATCCACCATGAGAGATACAAGTTGATATTTATTCATAAATGCAAATGCCCATGAATTATAAGAACCTGTTTTAAAAGGAAAGTTGGAGGAATTCAAATCATGGAATTAGCATGCTATACAGCATAAATCAATCATTTTTCAAATAAAACATACTTGTCAACATTATGACCAGCTATAGCAGTAGAATAAACAATTGGAGCCCAGTCAAGCGTGCGAAGCTTCTCCCTGACGTCTTCCTCATAGTGTGATGCAGTCTGCTGCTTTTTATTTGGTGTTGTATCCCACTTGTTTACAACTATCGCACACAACCTTTTCCTTCCTTTTCTATCCTTTCAGCGATCTTGTAGTCCTTCAAAAGACAATAAAATCGTTTAAGGAGAGGAAATGTATACTACAACTAGTGATCCCATGTGCCTCCAGGCCTGCAGTGTTACTTTATTATAACCAGAAGAAAACCAATATCATTTTCTTGTAACAAACAAAAGCATTAATCCGGAACCTGTTCTGTTATACAAGCCATGGCCTCAATAACAAGAGCAACAACATCAGAACGACGAATAGCCCGAAATGCTCGATTCACTGACAAAGCCTCCGTTCAGCTGGAGCTATGGCTGTTCTTTTCCTAATTCTTGCAGTGTCAATAAGTTGGAACTTCTAGGGAAAGAGACTAAGAAAATAATTACTGTGCTTTCTTAAAATTATAAAAGATTACCAAATTAATATGACAGCCTGGTATGGTCCAAAAAATATACAGCCTAACAAAGTTGGGGGTGGGAAAGCCTTGTAAACTAATCATTTTCAAATTTTCATTCTTACAAAAAGTAATAAAACGATTGAATTAAGAATTGATTTTTTTTGTGGTGCTACACGCACACAACAAGGGGTTAGTAGCTAGTCACCAAAAGAATCACACCTGTCCATCTGGTCCAGTAAATTCAGTATCAATAGCATCACGAGTAGTGCCACTGATGGGACTAACTATTGTTCTGTCCTCACCAACCAGTGCATTCAAAATGCTACTTTTGCGAACATTTGGTCTACCATACCAACAATTGAAATTGCCGGAACATTCTCTTCTTCATCAAGAATATTTGATTCCTATAGTTTAGCATAAAGTAAATTATAAATTGGAAAATTAAGGGGTCTCAAAATAAGAATAATAACAAGTTGATCCCAAATTGTATACTAATAAAGAATAATACCACCTGAATCTAATTACTTGTTATCAGTTGGTGATGCAAAGTATAATCAAATCAACTTGCTTGCAGCATAAAGTAGAAAATAACACCTAAATTTACCAATTGTAAATGATATATACAGAAGAAAATGCAACATTTATAAAAACAAACCTCAACTTTCTCTAAGCCAGAACAAACAAGGTCAAGAAGCTCTCCAGTCCGAGTTCCTGAGATAGCTGATATTGGAAGTGGTTCAAATCTGATATAGTAACGACAACTTAATAACAATTGCTGATCACAACATGACACTAAGAAAAGATTAATAAATAATATGAAGCAACTATGCAGGCATTCCATTCAGCATACTTAAACGCTAAAAAATTATTGTTTTGAGGGGGTGGAATGATTTAGAAATTGTCAAATACATTTTTGTCAATCTATTATACTTTTAGTTTTATTCAAGATTCACAATGTAATCCTGAACAACTTTATGTCTACTGAAAGGTCCAACTCATCAAGAGAAATGTGTAGTTGTTGTGATATCTTAATCACATGAATAATATGAAACTGCACAACATTTGTTTTTTATGCCTGGTCCTAGTTATTTCCTCTACAATTACTCACGTGTGAACTAATAAGTGGAAATATGAAGTTGCACATAGTTAAAAACAAAGTAATTGAAATCAACAAGGGTGGTTCTGTAATATAATTGGGGTTAAAAGTGATATTCACATCTGTCTAACCAAAATTGGTTTAAAACTAACTACAACATGTCATAATTAAAATAATTTAGTTATGTTAACCACAAATATAAATCATATCCATGAATTTCCAAAACTAATCATACTATATATATATGACCATATGAATTTTCTAAAACTTTCAAAGATTTTTTACTCATCCCATTTATTCCAGAATGAATATTTTTAAATTACATTCTGGAATATACATTTTAAATTAAAAGAAGATAGACCAAAACTTTTATCAAATGCAGTAAGTTAAACCCAGACATACTATCAAGTCATCCTACGCACGTTTGCTTTACCCGTGGTTCCATTATTTTTTCCTTGATTAAATTCCAAAATTTACTACTAGTTTGATTCAAAACATGGGAAGGTACATTGTCAAAAAGTACCAACGAACCACTTGAAGGTATATATACACATTTAGTTCAAAACGTCAATTAGTGGAAGCTACAAATCCTTGCCTTTGTATTTCAACTTAAAATAGCCATCCATCCGGACAAAAAATACTCCCTGAACATGTATATAAAAACGTTACAGAACTAGATCTCAGAAAATCTACAAGTAACGTTTGGCAGTAACTTTTATAGCCAATTGAAAGCAAATATGGAAGTTGCACTCCTCTGACATGCCTATCTGTTTTTCAGCGTCAACAACTCAAGAATTTCTTATTCCCTTATGATGTTTCACTTGCTAATTCTGCAGAATCACACACTTCTTGCGGGTTATCTGGTTTAACTTTTATTTTTACTGGATTCCCAAGCATTGATTTATCTTCCATTCTAGCAATTTCTAAAGCTTTTGCACAAACTGGAAAACTCTGATCATCCCAGAACTCCAAAATCACACCAGAACCTATGCATGTTCTTCCCTCATAAAAAGCTGCAAACTGCCCAGCTGCAAGGCCTTGATCATCTTCAGATATGCGGACAACAGCAGAGTAACCTTGGCCATCTCCTTCCACTTTCATTTTTAAGCTACAATCATAGAATCCAGGACCGTGTCTCACCTGAAAAGAGCAAGATACCATAACTCTTGAGTACTACAAAAATAGAAAATGTTTTAAATAAACAGGAAAGAGAAATTGATATTTGAGTAATCCACCTTGCATTGGAGATGACTTGTCTGGCCTGGGGGCAACCCACTAAGCCATTTAAAAGAGCCAACACGGAATACACGCCTCCTTTTGTCAAAGGAAAAGTAATTTCTTGACACAAAAACTACATTGTTTTTAACATCCTTCTCAACAACATACCTGCACAAGAAAAAATAATGGGATGATTTTCTTTTTTATTTTCTAGTACACAAGCCCAAATTTGACATCTGGATAGGACTGCACTAAAAGAAAACTTGCAAATAACTCAATGTGGAGAAATATTCGAGGTAATGATAAAAAAAAAATTGTACAATGCAGATCGTATTAATAATCTCATGTTTCTGCACCTACAATGTGGGTATATCTTCAATACAAATAATTGTATAATTACACGATTGGAAACTTATCAGATAAAATACAACGAATGTCAGAAAGAAATATGGAGATAACAAACCATGGACCTCCAGGTAGACGTAGACCCTGACGTTGACCAATAGTATAAAACCAGAATCCTCGATGTTTGCCAAGGAAATCCCCTGTCTCAGCCTCCAGTATGATACCTTCTCTTTCCCCAATATGTCTTGCAACAAATTCACTGAATCTTATCTGTAACTCAAAAGGTGAACAGAGACAGAAACATGAAATCAAACTTCTAGACTTGCTTCTAAACAATATATGACATCATTCATGTTTTAAATAGAAAATTAAAGAATGGTTTACCATAATTTATAATGGACATTGACATATATGGGCCAGAAGTTCCATTTCATTTATGTTTTAATCTTCCACTTTTAGAACCTCTAAAAGCTCAAAAGTGATTAGTAAATACTTTTCACCTCCATGAAATAGATATGATGTAAGGGAGCTGTATACTCCACATACCTTGCCCAAAAAGCATATTCCTTGAGAATCCTTTCTGTCCTTATTTGGTAAATCAAATTTTGTTGCAAGCCTGCGAACTTCATCCTGCCGATGATGTGGCAGGCGATGAAAGTTAGATTAATATTTCTTCAAAACAACATGTAGTGTTACAGAAAAAGATAACGTGATATTTACTTCAAACAAAAGGGCATCCAAATATCAACCTACAATAAAGGGCACTCAAAAAACCAAATAATAAGTATCTTCAGAAAATCTCCTGCCCGAATTCTCATGCCATCCATCATACACATGGAAAAAAGCAAAAAAACCTCAGAAAACAAGATAAATTATTGGCATGTACAATTGACTACTGCAGCACAGCATCCAAATTTAAATCCAAAACAAATACTAAAGACACAAATTTAATAAATATATTCTGAATGCTTGCTGCCTGAACTTTCAAGATAGACATCATAACGATGCTGAATTGCAGATAAATTTAAACGCAATTTAAGTATTGTAAATGATACGAATTTGCAACAAACCTTGGGAATACAACCAAGCGGAAAAAGAAGTCGCTTCAGCTGGGATTGTGAGAGGTGTGAAAGGAAGTATGTTTGATCTTTTACCTAAAATTCCAAAAGCACGGTATGTAAAAGTATTTTCCCACGTAATAAACCGGAAAGTGCAAAATTTAATACTAGCATAAACAGTGAAGATTCTTCTGACAGACTGAAATGAAAGTACGCAAATATCACCTATAATATAATAGACAAACACAAACAAGATCCTGTAACCATACACGTATATATCTCATATGAGTACCATGTCTTGTGATAGTTCTAAAACAGAAGGCTCATTGATCCCATCAGCACATGGGTGGATAACATTTGCATAATGCCCAGAGGCAACATAGTCAAAACCCATGCCACCAATAGCATCCAAGAATGCACCTGACAGAAGACATTTGAATAATGAAACAGAAAGAAAGTACACAAAATGTTCGAGATCAGTACTATCAATTAGAATAATTCAATTATGATAAGATTTAATGATAATATAATCAGTTTTATTTCGTTATAGGATTATAGCATTTAAAACAACAACTACCAACTACCAACCATCAACTACTAACCACTAACCACTAATAATTCTAACAGCATCATTGTAGTTATGAACCTGTTTGGAACATAATTGATGAGAGGTGGAATAATCAGCTTCATAAACCTTTGCATGCGGCTGCATATTACCTTAACCCTCACATGCACTATGAACATAATTTTAGAAATGATGATGTGGAGGTAAAAGAAGGGTTGTATATTGCATGAAAAGATTGGTCAAGGATGTTGCAGAAAGGAAAAAAAATAATTTACAATTTCTAGAATTTCATTTTGCAAAAGGACTTTTCTCAATGGAAAATGTAAAAGATTGTAGGAAAGTTATGCTTCCTGAAAAATGGTAGGAGATGTTTGGAGATGGAACTCCAAAGTTGAAGTGATTTGCTATTCGAGTTTTGAACTTAACTTGTAGCTCTTCTGGGTGTGAGCATAATTGGAGCTCATTTGAAATAGTAAGTCAAATTTGTTAAGTTATTATTTGTTTTTAATTTTTTGTATTTAAACATTCATATTTATTTATAGATCCACACAAAAAGAAGAAACCACTTGCACCATAAAAAGATGATTGACTTGGTTTATGTCGTGTACAACTTGAAGCTCAAAAATAAACAAAATAGGAAAACAGTTGCTCTCCCATTTGATGATATTGAGTCTGATGATGAATGGATAACAGAAGATGGTGATAATGTTAGGAGTGAGCCAGTTCAAAGTGAAGGTGATGAGGAAAATGTTGACATAGTTGAGCTAAGTTCAGTTGATCCTACTTTAGAGCCAATTGATCTTGATAATATAGTGTTTGATGCCAATGTTGATGATGCACTCTTATCGTCCAAGGAAGAGGTTGACGGTGATGGAGAAGATGAAAAAGATGATGATGTTGGAGAAGATATAATTAGAGGATTGGAGCTAGAAAGTTGAAGTTATTTATGTTTTGGTGATTTGTATTAACTTGTGTATTTGGTGTAATTTGAACTTATATCACAATCATGTGTGTTGAACCAAGTTATTTTAGAATTAATGAACTATTATTTTTTATTTTCATTAATTGTGATGATGAAATTCTGAATTTGTATGGTATTATATAGAATTTTTCATATGAAGTAAACTCTTACGAGTCTACGAGTCGAGTCTACGAAGCTCTCACGAGTCAACATAGTCTCTACCTTGGACTCGGGTTGTCAAAGAAGATGGATTCAACCAATGCCAATTAGATCACACGATGTTTGTCAAACACTCTGCAGAAGTGAAGGTAGCCTTGTTCATTGTTTATATTGATTATATCGTTATCACAGGAGACGATTATGATAAAATCAAACATTTGAAGGAACTTTTAGCCAAGGAATTTGAAGTTAAGGACTTGGGTCAACTCAAATACTTTCTAAGGATGGAAGTTGCTCGGACGAAGGATGGTATTTATGTATCACAAAGGAAATATACACTGGACTTGTTTTAAGAAACTGGCATGCTTGGGTGCAAGGCAGTCAATACTCCCATAGAACCAAAAAAGCGAGGTGAAGAAGAAAGTCCACCAGCTAATAAAGATAGATATCAAAGACAAGTTGTGAAGCTAATCTACCTAACTCATATCAGGTCCGACATTGGGTTTACTGTCTGACTAGTCGCTATACATCTAATCCAACTGAGGCCAACATGAACATGGCAAACAAAATACTCCAAGAAGAATTCGAACTTAGGTATTGAAGTCTATACGGACTCAGATTAGGCAGGATGTCGCTTTGACAAGAACTCAACTACATGTTACTATTCCTTTGTGCAGGGAAACTTGGTGACTTGGAGAAGTAAGAAGCAACCTATGGTGGTAAGGAGTAGTGCAGAAGCTGAATTTAGAGCTATGACTCAAGGTATCTGTGAAAGAATCTGACTTAAGAGGACGTTAGATGAAATCAAAATTCTTATCAATTACACTATGAGGATAATGTATGACAACGAAGTTGTTATAAGCATAACAAAGAACCCAATCCACCATAATAGGACAAAACATGTGAAAATTGACCGACACTTCATTAAAGAAAAAATTGATCATGGTATTATATGTGTTGACCATGTTCCATCATGCAGACAAACAACATATATCCTGACAAAGGCTCTTCTAAGGAACACATAAAAATATTAGATTCAATCTGGATATGATAGACATCTACCACCCAGATTGAGGGGAGTGTTGGAGATCAACACTATCAATTAGAATAATTCAATTATGATAGGATTTCATGATAATATAATCAGTTTTATTTCGTTATTTATGCACAGTTATGTACAACATTTATAGGGAGAATATTTCCCTGATTTTCAATGATAGATTAGTGTATAGGTTTATTACCTTGCATTCTATTTATACCTCCTTTGTATTTTTTTCAAAATAAGAAATAGACAACGTATTTTCCACACAAAACAAACTACATAAGGTCAGATTGCATTTATTGCATGTGACTGAAAGCATACCAAACTTTATTCTTGTATTGCAAAGAACATCCGGGTTAGGAGTTCGGCCACTCCTATACTCTTCAATGAGGTAAGAAACCTAATATACAGGGGAGTAATAAGTCAAAAACAGGCAGCAGAGACCTACAACTTTCACTTACATTTTGGTCTTGTCATGATAATCTTATCCATAAGCACTTATAAAAGAAATAATTAGTTAAATTAACTCAACTTCTTCCACAAGATAAAAGTTACTTATCGTATTAACTAATTTGTAGAAATTCTCGTATCTAACTGTTCCATAAGCTTATTTTAAGTGATACATAAACTAATTTAAGTTATGGAAGAAGCTTAATTCATTTTATCTTCTCATTTTTCTTTTCCAACAAGTACTTATTCATAGGTTTATCCAAACAGATAGCTTATAATTCCTGGTATAAATAACAGAAAATGTTATTTCCTATTAAAGTGAAAGTGAATAAATATTGGACAAAAGTAGCTGATTCGGTCCTGCATACCACATTGTTCCAGTATTCATCAGTTAAATGAACAACTTCTAATGGTACATCAACCTGCAAATACAAACACAAAGACCATTTGCATTTCCATTACTAATGTCCTGATCAGCACAATACACAACAAATACGTTGATAAGAAAGCAACCTGATTACAAACAGTTTTGGCATACTTCAAATCCTCTTCCCAGGGACACTCAGACCAAAAATTCTCGAAGTCTTCCTACAGAAAACCACGCGTGAGAAAGCAACAGCCACAACATCGATACCTAATTCAATTTTAGGCGGGAAGAATGAAGGCGTACTTGGAACCATATCTTGAGGTAGAAAGCGGTGCAGGAATGGCCGGCGGCATGGAGAAGCCGGAGAGCGACGCTGCTATCGACCCCTCCGCTAACGAGAACCGCGACTCGCAGCGGCGAATTCTGCGGCATGGAGCAGCGAAGGTAGCGGTGCAAGTCGGTGGACAGAGGAGGCGCGGTGTCCGCAACGGCGGAAGAAGAAGGTCGACAAAAAAGCCTGAAGGTGCGACATGGTGGCCTAGGGTTAAGCGAGTGGAAATGTTGGGATGTGAAGGCAGTTAGAGGCAGAGAAGCTGTTGGCCTCCAATTCCATCGCACGGCCACCTTCAACATCAATTACTCGTCTCACCTCATCCGTTTAGCGTGTAATCTGAAGAAAACGTTTGAGGAAAACACACTTCCTCGCATATTGCTTTTTCTATTTATTTCAACTTCGAATAATTTTACATGGATTTCTTCCTAATAAATTTCTTTTTTAATATATATATATATATATATTCAACCAATCATTAATCCCATTTTAATTAAAAATTTAGAATAAATGTTTAGATACATTTTTCTCTCCACTCCCTTATACGTAAAGATGATAAAATATGGTAAGTGAAAATAGACATCTCAAATTGATAAATGAAATTAGTAATTTTATCCTCTCGATTCATTTTGATTTTTTTTACTAGCTTTCTACCATAAGTAAGTCAAGAATAAGATGAGTTAATTCTATTATCCATTTTAACAAAATATTTAATATCAAAATAAAAATACAAATTTATAATTAAAAATATATTATAATTTAAATAATAAATATTAATTAATTTAATTTAATTTAATTCTTTTATTATTATTGAGTATTTTAATAACAAAATAATATTTTTTTAATTTATTTAATAAAATATTAATTAATAAATAAAAATTTTAAATTAAACAATACCAACTTAATAACGATAACAATATAAAAGATTAACATAATAAAGATTATAAATAATAATTATAATTATAAGAACAATTAAAAATATTATTTTGTTAAAACAAATTTTTCATTTTATAAAAGAATAAATTGTGTAATTTCGAACTTTCGTTACAATTAAACTAGAAATTTAAATATAAGACTAAAATTTCAGTATATATATATATATATATATATATATATATATATATATTAGATTTTATGTCAAGATGTAAAATAAAATTTAAAATTAATTTGTAACACTTAAATTTTAAAAAAATATATTTTATTTTAATTTATAATTACTTTAAAAGTAATTATTTTCTTTCTACTAGGATAAAAATATCCTGGTCCAAATGCAAGATTACACCAAAAATTATCCACTTATTTAAAATATGGATGAAGCCAACAAAATCTTTTACAGCACTTTCATGGTAACATCCTAAGCATTATAACTGAAAACATCCTATTAATCATAACTAATTTCAAAATTAAAGTCACAACAGTTTTACATTATAATATATAAATACATAGTTAGTAATATAAAAAAAAACACGAGTAAAAAGAATAAATTGGTAAAAGTGTCTTCCTATTTTTTTTCATAAAAAAATATTTTGTATATATAAAATTTAAGACTTAAGTAATTTAAAAAGAATTGTGGTTAAAGAGAATTTTTTTTTTTGAAATTTGTACCATTTAGTTAAAAATGTTTTAAATTAAAAAAATATATATTTAAAATTTCATTTCTAAAAATCAAATTTTTTTAAATATATTTTTAACTTCTTTATAAAAACTTCTCATTCTGTTATTATTATTTTTAATCCAAACACATGTTAATATTCATAACAAAAAGAAGAATAGTTATATGCCAATTAGAATATTAAGTATGGTAAGTTTCTCTCTTTCTTTTTTCTTTTTTTCTAAGATGGGTTACAAGTAAGGTTGAGTGTAGCATGTACCCTCAAAATTACTACCATGCGTCAATTTTTTGGCAATGAAGCATTTTTGTTAATTAGGATCTTGATTTTGTCTTTTGATTTGTGGACTTAGGTTCTTTTAGAGTAAAAGTTTGAAGTAACGTGGAGTTAGGTTTTGAACGGGAATCTTTGAAAATAGTTATAATAAGGAATTTTATAATTGTATTCTTAAAATTTATAATTTTAACATGATTTATTATTATATAATACTTAAAAAAAAAAAAGTTTAGGCTGACACAAATGCAAATATTAACTGGGCTTGGGCTTGGGCTTTCTGTTGCAATCCACGAAGTACCAGCTTCTCCCAACTAAAACCCTCGTTCAAATTTAGGTATATGTTTGAGTCGGCGTGCAGCTAGCAGTGCTATGCGGCCTCCAACAAAAACAGAGCCTTTAAGGTCGATAGCATAGCAGCAAAACCTTCGCTCACGTATACACCACAAACCCAGCGAACTGGTTTCAGGTAAGTCTCTTCTTCGCATGCTATATCAAGTTCTCAGGGTTGGCTGTGGGATCTTAAGTTTATGTGTTCAACTAAATTGTATAATGTTATGGTCGGTGCGGTACTGCTGCTGCTTTCTAATGGAAAATTGATGTTTGTATTGTCTGTGTCTTGTTTAACTTTATTTTTTATTCAGAGTTCTTTTTTTTTCGTTTTAATTTTCTGTAGAGGGAAGGTTGATAGGGGACGATGGTTCAGTATAATTTTAAGAAGATTACTGTGGTGCCGAATGGGAAGGATTTCGTTGACATCATCCTCTCTCGTACTCAGCGTCAGACACCGACTGTTGTGCACAAAGGATATGCAATTTCGCGGCTTCGCCAATTCTACATGCGTAAAGTGAAGTATACCCAGCAGAATTTTCATGATAAGCTCTCTACCATCATCGATGAGTTCCCCCGGCTTGATGATATTCATCCGTTCTATGGCGATCTCCTCCATGTGCTCTACAACAAAGACCATTACAAGCTTGCTCTTGGACAAATTAACACTGCCAGGAATCTTATTGGTAAGATTGCGAAAGACTATGTGAAATTACTGAAGTATGGTGACTCGCTGTATCGATGCAAGTGTCTTAAGGTGGCTGCTCTTGGCCGCATGTGCACTGTGATTAAGAGGATTGGCCCTAGTTTGGCTTATCTAGAGCAGGTCAGACAGCACATGGCCAGGCTCCCGTCAATTGATCCTAATACTAGGACTATCTTGATCTGTGGATATCCTAATGTTGGCAAGAGCTCATTCATTAACAAAATTACAAGAGCTGATGTGGATGTGCAGCCCTATGCTTTCACTACAAAGTCTCTCTTTGTAGGTCATACAGATTATAAATACCTGAGGTACCAAGTGATTGATACACCAGGGATTTTGGATCGGCCTTTTGAAGATCGTAATATTATTGAGATGTGCAGTATCACTGCTCTAGCACATTTGAGAGCTGCTATATTGTTTTTCTTGGACATTTCTGGGTCTTGTGGTTACAGTATTGCTCAGCAGGCGGCTTTGTTTCACAGCATTAAGTCCTTGTTTATGAACAAGCCATTGATTATAGTCTGCAACAAGACTGACTTGCAACCGCTGGATGGGATATCTGAGGAAGATATGAAGTTGGTCATGGAGATGAAATCTGAAGCCTTGAAGACTATAATTGCTCAGGGAGGTGAGGCAACAAACGATGACAGTGTATTGTTGACCATGAGCACTTTGACAGAAGAAGGGGTAATTGCTGTAAAAAATGCAGCATGTGATAGGTTATTGAATCAGAGGGTAGAAATAAAGATGAAATCAAAGAAAATGAATGACTGCTTGAATAGGTTTCATGTTGCTGTACCAAAGCCTCGTGACCAGAAGGATAGACCACCATGTATTCCTGCAGCAGTTTTAGAAGCCAAAGCTAAGGAAGCAGCTGAGAAGGAAAAGAGAAAAACTGAAAAGGATCTGGAGGAGGAGAATGGTGGGGCTGGTGTATATTCAATGAATTTGAGAAAACATTACATTTTAGCCAATGATGAATGGAAAAATGATGTACTGCCTGAAATCTTGGATGGACATAATGTGTATGATTTCATCGATCCTGATATTTTGCATAGGGTTGAAGAGTTGGAAAGAGAAGAAGGGATGAGAGAGGCTGAAGCTGAGGATGATGATTTTGAGATTGATGGAACTGAGTTGACACCTGAACAGCAAGAAGCTTTAGCTGAGATTAGGAAAAAGAAAAGCTTGTTGATCCAGCAGCACAGGATTAAAAAGGGCAACGCAGAGAATCGGCCAACTGTTCCTAGGAAGTTTGACAAGGATAAACAGTACACTTCAGAGAGAATGGGAAGGCAGCTGTCCTCTTTGGGACTTGATCCCACTTTGGCAATTAAGAGAATGCGCAGCAGATCTGCCTCTACAAGAGGCCGGAAAAGGGAAAGATCACCTGAATCAAGAAGTGCAGATGGCAGAGATGGTATGGATATTGACGGTGACACACCAAGCAAAAAACAGCGTCTGAGTAGATCACTGTCGCGATCTAGGTCAGTGTCACGCCCGCCACATGAAGTTGTACCTGGTGAAGGCTTTAAGGATTCTGCTCAAAAGGTCAAGGCAATTAAACTTGCCAAGAAATCTGTCAAGAAGAGAAACAAGGATGCACGTCGTGGAGAAGCTGATAGAGTCATACCTACATTGAAGCCCAAGCACTTATATTCTGGGAAGCGCTCATCTGGAAAAACTGATAGACGCTAGGATAGGTATGTGTTTTGCTCATGCATCTTGCCTTATGTCATGTTTGAAGCCATTTGAATGCTGATTTTCGTCACTGAGGAGTTTTCATTTTTTTTATTGATTCATAGGAATTGATTAGCAGTTGATTTTTCTTGTTAGACATTTGACATTTACCTCATTTGATATACATGTGTGGTTTTAGAAGATTGATACCAATATTCACAACTCGCTAAAAATTTTTTTCTCTGCAGGGGAGGCTCGTTTCCTGCAGTTTAGAGACATTTGTTGGCTTTTTTCCTGGCTGCCGAAAGTTTTGTTATTTTGCATTATTAGCCGTTTTTGTTGGAGTTTAACGTGCCGCAATGGCAACAAGTTAAGTTTACTTACACAGTTTCGCTTCATTTTATCGTTAGTTTAAACTTGTCATTCTAGAAGTTGCAACATTATAGCTTCCTTCGTGGGTGCTCATTTATTTAGTTCAGTTTTGGAGACATCTATGAATGAGGTGCCCTTTGAATTGTGGTACTTATTTATTTAGTTCATTTTGGAGACATGTATGAATGAGGTGCTGTTTGAATTGTATGAGTCGCAACAGAGTTGTGTTTCATATTTATTTACACACTTGAAAACAATGGATATTTCACATGCTTCAACCTCGAGTGCTGCTATTGGAAGTTTTTGATGGCTCTTTCATCCTAAATGTGGGTGATTCTGTTCTAGGCTCGCACAAGATTGGAACTAGAAAAAAAAATTGCTTTGATACTCCTTTCTGGGATAATATATATTCTATATCAAAATTAAATATTGTATTCACTAATCCTTATTGTTGGAAACTAATATAGTTAACATTTTCAAAACATCAAGATTAATACTGTATTCACTAATTCACTAATCCTTGTTGGAAACTAACACACTTAACGGAGAGAAGTGAGAACAATATAACCGGGAAAGGAACTTGTATGTGATAAGTGATAGATTAAATTATAGTTGCGAAATTTTACATATCTACTTAGCCATTATAATTTTATTATTGTTACATGTCTGTTCTGAACTTGTAATTTAAGCTTATTCGATTCAGAATTGTTTCGTTAGAGTGGTTCAAATAATTTATTGAAGTAGTTTGGTTCAATTAAGTACAAAAAAACACGCATAACTAATGTCTGTGTTGTTTTATTTTACCCTAAAGTAGCCACAGCCATAACTAGTGTTATAACAAATGACATTAATATTTTATTAAAAGCATTGTTTGAAAAACTAGACCTACGGTTCAACCGGTTTAGAAATTCGTAATCCTATTTTAGTTAAATTAGGATAAAATCAGAAAATTGATACACAATTAGTAAAAGCCGAAACAATGGGTCGAAATTTTGGGTTTTGGTAAAAAAAGAAAAAATTTAAAAATCAATTTTTTTTAATAAATTTGTTTTATAAAAGATATAATATATTTTAGTATTTTTTATTTTATATTAATTATGTTAATTTTAAATAACAATTATTTTATTGTATATTCATCTTATTTTAATAATTATTTATTTTATATTTTTTATTATATTTATAATCTAATTTGATGATTATGATAATAATATTTATTATTTTTATTATTTTTATAAAAAAATTGTTCTTATTAATTAATTTATTATATTATATAAAATGTAAATTTATTAAAAACGTTTAGATTTAATTATATAACAGTTGAATATTTAAACTTAAATTCATATTTTCATCGGATCGAATCTGATTTCAAAAATATTGATTGAAGGTTTAAAACTAGTTAAATCCGATTAAATATTTAAACATTGAACTTTTATCTTTAGAGTATTTTAAAAATATTATATTTAGAAAATATAAAACGGTTGAATATTTAAGCATTGAACTCTTATATTAATTAAGTATTTCAAAAGCATTGGTTGAAAGTTTGTTTGATAGATTTTGAAAATATAAATTTGGTGGCTTAACAAAGTTTTACTGTAGTGTCAAATTTTTAATTGGCTGAGTAATATTTTTGTCGTTTTAATCTGTTTTCTATGTAGTTAGTTATGTTTTTTTTTATATATAAATAATTATGTTATTGGTGATAGAGTATTCATGGTTTTTGTTAATTATTAATCTTTGTTCTCTGTTGAAGAATTTAGTTGATCATTTTAAGTAAAATATTTTCTTTGACCATATTTTTTGTTTACTCCACAAATTATAAATTTATCTTTCAGATTTGTTAAAATATGATAAAATATCGAAAGTTTTTTATGATATTTGTGGGATAAAAAAAACAAATCCAGGGTTATTTTTTTATTATCTATATAATCAATTATATATTACTAGTACTATTAAAACCCTCCTAATCAAAAGAGATTTTTTTTGTCATAATAAATAAATAAAAATAACAATAAAATTTTCGCTTTATTTGTCTTTAATTAGATCACTTCTAATTTTTACACATTTCTTTATTATTTTTTTTTTTCACCAAACAAAATATCAGAGGAGTTGATAGAGAAAATGAAAAAATAAAAGAAAAAAAGGAATCATTCTGTAACATATTACTTTTAATATAACTTATTTAAAAAAATTAAAAGTGACTAAATGAATAAGTTGTAATTTTCTTAGCAACACAAATTTAATTAATTCAATTTATATTAAATTTTGATTTAAATAGTGACGCAATTAAAAAATTATAAGTTAACAAATATGAATGACAAGGGCTTCTCTAATTCGATTTTAAAAATAAATAGTTTTAGTAATCGGTTTTAAAAAATTATTTTTGAAAACACCTAAAGAAAAAAATGATAATTTTAATTTTAAAATCGTTTTAAATAAAAAAATGTGAATATGAAAATGTTAAGAGGATTGACATCACAATTCATTTACATATTCAATCTACAATTTTCTATAATAATAATATACTAATAATAATAATAATAATAATAATAAATATATAAATTTAAAAGGTTTTATTAATATTATATTATTAAAATTTGGTTGGAGGATGAATGTTTATTTGGCGAGAGATGATAAGTTGTCACTCTCACTTAATTAATATTCATCTACAATCTATAAAAAAATTTAAATTTATATATTTATAATAATAATAATAATAATAATAATAATAATAATAATAATAATAATAATAATAATAATAATAATAATAATAATAATAATAATAAAACAAAAAAGTGTAGATTGAATGTATAAATGAATAGCAAGTGTCAATAAGTCACTCCTCAATATTAAAGATGATTTTAATTCATAAGAGTCAAATGAACTAAATATATACTATTATTTAAAATGAGAATATTATTTGTCAAAACGAAAATAAAAAAATATATATTTTATTTTCTTTTTTAGATTTAAAAAAATAAAAACTATTTTTTTTTCAATGAAAAACTGAAACTTATATTTTTAGAAATAATAAACAAGTCCTAAGAAGTGTGAAATGAAAATGTTAAATTGACTTTGCGAGTAGTACGAGAACGGAAAAGATTGAATGACAATTTTTTTTTTCACACATCTGTTTAAAAACTTTTTTTTAATACTACAATAATAATTTTAAATTATTTCTATTTTCATAAAATTGATTTATGATTATTATGCTTTAAATATTTTGACTTGTTAATTTCTTATAATTTTGTAAGGTGATCTTAAAATACTTATCATCGATGAGAAAAATATTCAAACGAGTCATAGTGAGATAGAGGAAATTATTCAGGAATTTGACTAATGTTAACAAGGTTCTAAAGAATAAATATAAAACACAGTTGATCATTTTTTTATCACTAAAAAAGTATTGCTTAAAAAAATCTGCATTTAATACGATTATATTATGTATTTTAGGTGATTTTGATCCCATTAAATGTGTTACGACTTATTTATTATTCCTTTAATAAATGGCTTTAGAATATTTTATTTGTATTTTATTATAATTGCTACTATTATTTAAAAATTCTTTAACACTCTTTATTATTAAACAAAAATGAGCATAAGCCAGACTTATTAAATAATTTGAACATCTCATAAAAGGACTCAATATTAAAAAAAAAAATCGATAACCCAAAAAATTATTATTATTATTATTATTATTATTAAATCAATGAATGTTGACAATAATGTGTAGACAATCGAATTATAGACGGAATTATATTCCAATATATACTTCAGTTCGAGATCAATTAAAATCAAGACACTTAAAATCAAGATTAAGGGTAAACATTTTCTTAATCCATTGATACATTTAGAGTTTTAAAGTAATATGACGTTAAAATATTCTTCTTCATATTATTTTTACAATAATATAATCATTTAGAAAAAATTATATATAAGATGGGAATATACCTTGAAGAATTATATCGAGTTCAATTTCTCCTAAAATTTAATTAAAAAATAATAATGAGTAGAAACTACTACAACGTAATTGCTTATGCAGGAGGATTAGTTTTGCTCCGTCCATTGGCATCTAAAAGCAGCACTGAATTTCATATTCATTCATAATTGACGCCTACCATCATCTTTTACCACGTCTTGTTTGTAGCTGTGTGTTATCAGAATCATGTATCCTAAGAAAACATTCCCCGTATCATATGTCCACTGTCTTAGGAGATTGCTATAGTCCGTTACTATGGTGGTTGCACTTTCTTAATTTATTGCTAGGTTTTTAATGGCATGTTTGTTGTTGGTAGGACCCCCCCTCTCCCATCTAACTAAAGTCATGCTTGCTTATTTATGAGGTAATCAACATGAACAGTGCAAAACTTTGGCTAAAACATGCAGTACCCAGAAAGCATGGAAAAGCTAAACCCTTCTCATTTCTCAACTTCTATCACTAATTTTACCCATCTATCCCATATATGTACGTAAGTATGTGAAGCATATTCAAACACGGATTAAGACATTACGTTCATGTTTTTGGGTTGCTTCTTTACCTGCTCGTTATCTACTTTCATTAATTATACTTTTCTACACTTTATTTTTATTCATTAAGGATGCATTTCGAAGCAACTTGAAAAAAATGCGTCATTTCATTTCTTATGATGTGATTTTGTTTCAGGGCTTTTTGCGGTTTGTGGACACAACTCACGAACCCTTATGCATATTCTCTAGACCCTGCACTATTTTGCTAAACTGCGATTAATCATTATATTATTTGAAGTCAAAGCAATATGATGTGTTGTTAACGAGACATAAATTGGAATTGTGAGGTGGACTAGTTGATGTTTTTTTTTTTTTTCTACCTGCACCAAAGCAAATATCCGTTGCCATATTTCTCAAACCCGAGCGAATCTCTAGCCACTTTCATAGTTTCATAAGCACATGATTTTGTGACGGAAATATATGATCCACCCACTTGGTCCCTCTGAGGGATGCCAATTTATTAAACTGATTGCATCTTTTAACTTTTACTTGTACTACCTTGCCACTTTTTGACAATCCTTCAAGCCTTTTGAGTTTGTAGAACTTGTATAGGGTGGTTACAAACAAAAACTTGCAATGAAAAAGAACAATCATAATATGTGTGTACAGAGAGAGACTATAGAAAGGGTAGCCATGATCCCTACTCCAATTGGATCCTTTCCTCGTGCAGAAGTGGGTCTCTACTTTATCCCTTATATTGAAAAGATTTTGGGTGTTTTGTTCTGATACATTACAATTAACTTAGTGCTCACACACACCAGTTACGCAGCTAGTAATGGAGGGTCTTTATCTTCTTATGGTTCTTCCAATCATCCAATGAGCTTTTGGGAAGTGTTTAGGCTCCTACATCCACCACCACTTTAACTACCACAAGTTCTCTCAGAGAGTTTTGCTAGAAAATAAAGAAATGGTTTAATTAATTAAACCTCATCGCTAAGATATTATATATCACTGGTACGTCAGCAGAATTTTAAACTCCATATCAAAACAAGGAAAATTTGAGGTCTCCATGTCAACTTGTTTTGAAGGTTGTGATGTTAATTAGTTTATTATATAAGGAAATTGCTATTGTCCATACGTATGAATATTGTCCTTGCTGCTTTAAAAAGATGGTCCAAAAGTCAATTATCTGTTGCACCATTTCTTTCTTCTTTTTCTAGCATGATTCACCTTTATGTGGAGAAGAATATGCATGACAAAATCAAAGAAGGCTAAAGTGAACACTTCCTTCAATCACAATTTATTAATCAATCTTTTTGTTTACTATTAATGAAAGTCAGCATTTCACTACAAAATAGTTGCACACATCAATTGGCAGAATCTGTTTTACTTAACCATTTTCTGGCAATCTGCTGCCATGTAACCTATACCTTGCACTTGGATTCATTCTATATCTAGGATTTTTTTTTTTCCAGTAACTGTTATAATCAGAATGTTTGAGTCTGTGATGAATTTGAAGTATTTTTACAAGTTTCAATCTGTTTAGTTACACTTTAAAGTTTTTTTTTTTTTCAAGAGTGCATTATGCGAGAATGAAACTCTTTTTTTTTTCATTAAGCTGCCAACTAAGTCATTGGGTCCCTTGCTAGGAAGTTTATAAGCAACATAATTAAATGTATTATTAACGAACCTTTAATTCTATTTGGTTGGTGAAAGTAACAGCTACACAGTAATGGCTTGAAATCACTTCTATCAGATCATCAAACGGCAGTGACGAAATCTTCCCTCATCAGCTGATGATCATGAATTCATGCTGATGGTAGTATCCAGAGTCTTTTACATGAATTCATGATTTAAGAAAACTATACTTTGATTTGTTTTTTTCTTGTTAGATGTCATTTGACATTTTTTTCGTTTTCATATATAATTTTTCTCGGAAAAATAGGTGAAGAGAGAGAAGGGAAGAGACTTAAAATTTCTTGCTTCGTCGCTTTTCACGAATGTTCAAAAGCGTATATAACATATATATGTTCGTACATATATTGAGTCTGTTTTACTTCTTTTTGTGTAATAATGAAACTTAGGCATGTGGATCTTATGCACAAAAAATAATTAAAAATATAACTTACATAGATTATTTCCCAGGATGTGCCGTCATATATAAACATTTCTTTTATAATATCTTCAACAACACGTGTGGGGGTAGAGAGGAAGAGATTATGTGAAGTGGAAGCAAATATCTTGGCTTGGTTACAAAACAAACTTGCTTGTATCTACATTTTTATTTATTCATATTTATTTTTTGGTGCGTATGTGTGTGTGGCATCCTATGGTTCATGTATGATGAATACCTTGTGAGTGAAGAAAAAATTAGAAAAGAAAAAAGACAAGGCCATGGAGTCAAAGACAAGAAGACACCCATCTTTCTCAATCTCTCGTGTCCCTCTCCAAACCGTTTTCTACTAGACTCATCAACTAATTCTCCCTCTCTCTCTCTCTCTCTCTCTCTCTCTCTCTCTCTCTCTCTCTCTCTCTCTGACTCTTCCCTATTTTGTAAGCAAACCCCACAACCATCACCATCATTATCATCATCATTCCCACCCTATGAAGCTTCTTTGTTATCTTTCTCTCTCTATAAATCCTTCTCTTATCTTACATCACACCCGTTGGAGAGGAAATTGGTCATCAGTGGAACACTGCTGCTGGGGTCAGGATCATAGTAGTGTACAATGAGGAAGCCCGAGGTGTCTGGAAAAAACAACTCCAACATTAATAGCAAGCTTAGAAAAGGGTTGTGGTCACCTGAAGAAGATGACAAGCTCATGAACTACATGCTAAACAGTGGACAAGGTTGTTGGAGCGATGTGGCCAGAAATGCTGGCCTTCAAAGGTGTGGCAAAAGTTGTCGCCTTCGATGGATCAATTACTTGAGGCCTGATCTCAAACGAGGTGCATTCTCTCCTCAAGAAGAGGAACTCATCGTCCATTTGCATTCCCTTCTCGGAAACAGGTTCACCTACCCTTCTTTTCTATGCATGTTCTCTCTCAAAAACTCATCCATTTCACCATGTTTTAGTTTGGAATGATCAAAGTACATATCATTAACATTACCAAGTATACTGTTAACTAATTCACATATGTGGTAATGCATTTTAAACTTGATATGTGATATTCAATAACTGTTGCACATGTATCATGTATTTCTAAACCCAAACATAATTATACCAGCGTGTATATATACGTATATATCTCAAATATTTATCGAGCAAATCAAAGTTGTGTATCTGACTTGTTTACACCCACTACACCTCTTTCTAACTTTAGCAGTTGTCTTTATTGGAAAGGTGGAAGGAAGATAGATGCATGATATGTTTGAAAAGAAGAAAAAAACGAGTCTTTACACCAATTAATACCATTTCAAAACTATATACTTGCTTTACAGCCACTGGGTGTAGTGGGGTATAATTTGTGAGGAATTATCCAATACCATGTGCCATAATTTTCCTATAAAAAAAAAATGCTTGTATAGCTGTATGTATCTAAAAGTAAGCAAGAAAGTTCACACCCGCATACCCAACTAACTATTTAAGATACTTGGCATTTACAATAAGACCGACAAGATTTCAAAATTGGTTTTGTTAAGTCTTTGGTTGTCAAAATCCATTTCCCCATCTCTAAGTTATGGCACAAATAATCAATGTTAAAAATACATGCACAACATGCATTAAATATAATGCACATATGTTTGTAAAGTCTAGGCGGCTCCTTGTGGAGGACAAAAGGACAACTGAAAACAATATATAAGCATTGCGATTCGTCTGTATTTGGACTTCGAGTTGAAGGCACTCCATTATTTGAATCACTTAAAAAAAACTAGACATTAATTAGCCTCCATGAAGCATGCAATGTTTTAATTTGACACCCACCAAACTCAATTAGTTTGTGCAATGTACTAAGCTGACAAATGTTCATTTGTGTTCCACTTTTAAAGATGGTCTCAAATAGCGGCGCGCTTACCTGGGAGAACTGACAATGAAATTAAGAATTTTTGGAATTCAACAATAAAGAAAAGACTCAAGAACTTGTCATCCAACACCTCACCAAATGGAAGCGAGTCCTCATATGAGCCTAACAAAGACCTTAACATGGCAGGGTTTACTACTTCTAATACCCATCAAGACCAACATGCTGATTTTATGCCTATGTTCAATTCATCATCTCCATCACCATCCATGCATGCCACCGTTCTCAATTCCATAATTGACAGGTTGCCTTTGCTAGATCATGGACTAAACATGCCAGCTTCTGGTGGATACTTCAATGGTCCAGGGCCATGCTTCTCTTCTCAAAGTGGAGTTGACAACAAAGGATTTTATTTGGAAAGTGGAGGAGTATTTGGGAGTGTAAATATTGGGGCAGAAGGGGATATGTATGTTCCTCCTCTAGAGAGTGTTAGCACTACCTCTGACCATAACCTCAAAGTGGAAAGCACATGCAACACAGATACTAACAATAGTTACTTTGATGACATAAACAGTATCATCCTTAATAACTGCATCAACAAGAGAACTGAAAATAGGTCTGGGTTGGAAAATCTATTTCAAGAAGAGTTAACCATGGGAGAGTGGGACTTGGAAGAGTTGATGAAAGATGTTTCATCCTTTCCCTTTCTTGATTTTTCAAACATCCAATGAGTGCTCTCTCTTTCCCTTTCCCAAAGTCTTCTATGGATCCCATTGGCTGCTAGCTAGTCATTATTTGGAATCAGCACCTCCATATATATATATATATATATATATATATATATATATATATATATATATATATATATATATATATATATATCCATGCATATTATACAGTTGGTGATCTCCTAAAAAACCTTGTAATTTGTACTTTTGCCGTTATACTGGGGGAGCAAATTCACTGATTAACAAGGTACTTAGGTCGAAAATAAAAGTCAATCATGTATATCTGCAGGATTGGTGATCATGTGTAATTAAATTAGTGATGCTACTTGTCATCTTGATGACATTGATGAGGTCACTTTGTATCCCGGGAGCCAGTGTAGTTATTTACAATAATCTGTTATACCTGTGAATTAGATGTGAATAGATTGTCAAAAACATTGTTTTTCTGTTCAACTATTGGGTGGATAATAATACTTCTAAATATATTGTTTACTGATAGCTGCTTATTGGTGCTAATAGTTCTCATGATGCGTCCATTATTTTTTTTTATTACATCATTTCTCTAAGTATTAAATGAAGATATCCATACATCATTTGTACTAAAGGAATTAGTATGAAATAGGAAAAGCAACTGATGAACTTTTTAGTCTAACTAAATTCTGAGTATCAAAAATTATCGTTGTTGGTGTACAAAACAACACTAATATGCATATACAGTGATAGTTAACTACGTATTTCAGTACTTTTCGATTGAACATAATCTCCTCCAATTGCAACCCCTTAATTTCTGCAATTTGAATGCCATGATGATCACACTGGTGAATGATTCTGCTCTTGAAATTTTGCAAGCTGCCATCAGATTTTGTTCATAAAATATATGGTGATGAATGAATAATGGCAAATGGGTACTTACTGGGACTAGTTTTTAATTAGTTTGTGGGTTTTCATCATATCATTATATATACGAAAGTTTGTTTGATCTAATAAGCTGTCGATCAATTCAAATAGTAATAATAACTCCAGCTTTGGTTTTCAACTTTTGAATGGGAAATATATAATCAGTGGAAGGAGAATTTAGGTACTGCCTATGGAACAGTGTGATGAAGTGAATTCAAAGCAACTTAATTTGAAATGACAAGGTGGCTTATCGACGAGAAGATGAAGGAGAGTGCCTTACGACATCATTTCCTATTGGAATATGAACGCTCCATGCCATAATTATCACGTGTGTTTCACAGTTATTTTAACCTACAATACCACAATCAAAATCAATCATCGTAACGAACAAAGCCTGGTACGGTAAATAAATAAACCTCACTGCTCCTACATTTCTTTTAACCTAGAAGATGACCAAATGAAACAACACTTACTTTTAAGTTATACAACTTCGTCTCAACAACAAATTGTGTATAGAGAAAATTACACTATATTACATGTTTAGAATTACCTAAATTTTTTTCAGTTAGTATTTTTTTTATGAGAAAAAATCGTAATATATGTAGCATTATTACTCTATAAATTAAGTGACTTTTTTTTAGTGTAATTATTGCATTAGACTAACGTTAGTGTGGATGTGACTACTCAGACACATTCAATGGCTGTTTGTGAAAGATGAGAGCATAGTCTCCATGTGTAATGTAGCATTAATCATTACCTTTTTTTCATTTAAGTACTAGATATTAAGGTTTGGTAACGTGACATTGTTTTCAAGCAACTTTAGTATATTAGCACAGGAAAAAAAATCGCAATTATGAACTTTTTTCCTATCTGAATTTGAAGTCAACTTTATCTAAACTAAAGGATGAAAGATGGAAAAAAAGTAGTATTCAATATATTATGCCAAAATAGTATATAACAAAGTATTTAATGTTGAAGTTTTCAATATAAAAAAGGGTTTTCTTTGTCAATATTCTTATAACATTGTTAGTGTAAGAGCAATATAAAATAGCATTGTTGTTTTGTTCAATTTGTTTCATGTAAAAATAGGAATGAAAATGTTATTAAAAGTCAATTAGACCCTTAGTGACCATATTTAAGTGAGTGACAATGCATAAAATGATTGCAAAAAAAGTTTGACAATATGCCACTATGTAGAATGCTTTTGTATACAAACAAACACTTCCCAATATGAAAAAAAAAATGTTTACATAATTTTTACTGAATATGTTACATCATGTGTATTATTAAGTAGGGGATGAAAATAGAGAGATTCTACGTGTGTGTGAAATTATGAAAATTATGTAACTATAGTGATATGATATGTGGAAAAAAACCTATGGATTGATTAATGTATTACTCAGAAAAGACCACGTTGCTTATGAATGGGCCCTTAATTAGTGGGCTATTATTGTGTTCAAGAATTTTGAAACATCATTATCATTTGAAACCCGTTAAAAGACACACTATACAAAGATCAAAAGGTATTATTAAAGAATAATAATATTAAAAATAGGAAAAAAATAATAAAAATAAAATAATAAACGTCGCCTGAGAGATTCGAACTCTCGCGGGGAAACCCCATGTACTTAGCAGGCACACGCCTTAACCACTCGGCCAAAGCGACTTTGATGAAATTCAATTCGGTGTAACTATATTTAATAATAAATTTGTGTTTCAAAATAAAACGTGTTTTGTCAATGTTTGTTCTCTTCTTCTTATCTTTTATGAAACTTTTTTGTGAGTGAATGGGTCTACGAAGTTCAATAATGTAGTTTCATTATTATATGAATGGCATGTTTATTTTGTCTTCACATTCCCATTTAACTTGATTCCATTTGCATATTGCTTTCTCATCATTCTTCATTTTCATGTTCATAACTAAAGATTGCAACGTTATGAAGGGTGTAAGTAGGTAGCTACCATTCTTGGTTCAATCATTTTCCGTTGCATGGACCATTCTATAGCAATAGGAAGAGCATTCATAATAATAGTATTGAGAATAAGGTCAATATAATATCAATTTATATATCTCTTCTTCTTCTTTTTTTAAGTAATAATAATAAATTGGAAAAATATTATTGAACATGGTCAATATAATAATTTATTTCGTTTCTTTATTTTTTAATTTAATCTTATTATTATTATTATTATTATTATTATTTAAACTATTAATCTTGGTTTTATTTCTTTTTTAAAATGATGCTTTTTCATCAACATTATTATTAGCACATCGTGGTGCTGACATGTTGATATTTGTAATATAAAAAAATCGTTATGTATAAAAAAATAAATATCTTTAAATCAAGGGATTAAAATGTAGTTATTGATGAAAAAAATCAACATGAAGTTAAAGTTTTCTTAAATATATTGATTTTATTTAAACACATATTTTGTAGTGTAACTTATTTAAACTTTTTTTTAGAAAGATTAGTTTTATTTATATAAATATTTTATGATATAGTTTTATTTAGATTAAACTTTAAGATGATTTTTTATTTGAGCTTATGTTTGAAAGAATAATTTAAAATAACCTTATTTTAAATAGAAAAATATTTACAAGTATAAAATAATCTATAATTTTTTTCACTTAGTTTATAATTATCATTAATCTAACGTCACAGTCACTTGTACAAAATTGTTGATTATCCCCACAACCCAACACGCTTAATTATGAAGTTCTCTCTGCTTCGGGTGTGTTTCAGTTTATTCATATGACCCTTCTACTAGAAACCCGTCAGGAACCGCTCTTTATTCGTGTCTCACTGCACCGACGATCACTCCCCGTCTTTGTCAACGTCTGAAATGTCACATTATATCAACATATATAATGTGTGATATACATAATATATATATATATATATATATATATATATATATATATATATATATATATATATATATATATATTTTAGGAATGACCATTCTTTTGAATTTATTGGTTCATTTAGATTTGAGATATAATATAAAGGGGACAATTGTGTTTAGTTATATATACTAATATAGCATGAATTTGTTGCATTCATCTTCTCTAATATAAATTTTATTTATTTTATTTATTTTTCTAGCTTAACAAGTTTATTTACCAATTTTTTTAATTTATTAAACTACTATTTTAAATATTAATTTGGTCTTGTTCAATTAATATTGTTTTTTTCAACTATGTTATAAGTTATCTAATGGAATAATATATAGGGTCGTGTTGACATGATTTTTCTTATTTAACATTGTCACTCACATCTAATCAATCATATATCATATTAATATCAATGTATTATACACGTCAAAATCATTTTAATATTACATCACATCAATATTATATCAAAAAACATAATTATATTAATATTATATTATACTTTCGTTAAATAACCTAATGATATCGATAAAATGAGAAGGTTTCTTTTACAAATAATGAAATAATAATAATAATATAAATAATTAATGACAAAAAAATACTTATTTAATATATATGTCCTCGTCTATGTGGGTTTATCCACAAATCAATAATAAGACAAACTAGATGCATTTATTTCTAAATTTTTTTATATCTGATTGAATTAAATTTAATCTCCACTAATTTGGATAACCAGTGTAACATAATTTAAATTTAAAAATGGTGGACAGATTAATAATTTTAGTATGCAAACTCATTTAGTCCTATTTAAAAATGGAGCGGGTTGGTTCATTCGTCAGTTTTTAAAAAATTATATCTCAAAATAAAAAAAATAATTATAATTAAAAATATTATTTTTTATTATCTTATTAAATATATACAAATATATTATAATATTATAATTTAAATTATAAATATTAATCAATTAAATTTAAATTATTAATTATAATTAATTATTTTACACATAAATATAGTAGTTTTTTAATTTATCTAATAAAAATATTAATTAATAAATAAAAATTTCAAAAAAATTTATATAATTAAAGGTGTATTTTAAAAAAAATTCATATGACAAAAAAAATTAGTAGGATGGTCTAACCCATCAGTTCACCCTCTTATAGAATGAATTGAAGTTTGTAGTTCGTTTTAACTCTAACATGTCATTTCGTTCATTCCATTTATGATGGACTAGAACAAGGAAAAATGAGCCACACATACTCATCTTGCCCTTCTTAACTTTATTAATATAATTAAAATAATTTGTCATTTTGAATACACCTTTATTTATTTTTAATTTTTTCAAAAAACAATCTTATTTATTATTATTAAAAAATTATAGATAACAATCGAATTATCAATCATTATAAGTACAATAGTAGATGGTCTATTATATCTTTTTCCACTCTTATGTTAAGCTTATTTGTTACAAACTTATTTGTTTTTCTTAATAAATGATCGCTAGAGATTAATTTTTTAATGAACACATCACAATTAGTTACTTATATTTGTTCTAAAGACGAAAAATAATTTCTATTTTGTCTGTTATATTATTTAATATGTTTATAAATAATCCAATTATCATTATATTTTCTTTTTCACTTTAAGTGCAACTTATGTAAACTTACTTAATTACACCGTGGTTTTGATAATATTATATTTTTAATTTAGCTATCAATATTTTTCTTATAATGTCAAGAAATTATTCATATAAAACACATATTTATTTATATTTATATTTATAATTTTAATTTGATTTTCAAGTTATTAAGTCAAACATACTTAACTAGTCAACATTAACTCTAATAATTAATGTTTTTAAAATGATAAATAAATAAAATTATGAATAATTAAAAAAATAAGGGACTAACACAAGATTTTGTAAAATGTAAAAATCAAAAGTATAATTAAAATTAGTTTATATTTTGTGTCAAACACGTGATCTTGATATCAATGGTATGAGCAACGTTCTTAGACCTAAAAATGAGGATAAAGTGAAAGTATAATTGATGATAATAATGAAAATTTAATGTATACAGAAACATAAAGAAGAATATCATTGACTTGATTTTTTATGTCGGGCAGTCTACCACGTTGTTGCTTTGCAACTTTTGGCTAATATGCGAGTTGAATATCTTTTCTCTTCTTATTAAACATTCCCATGACATGTGTGAAAAATTTGGAGTAGTGTTCTTAGGTTCAGATATCATTGATGATATATTTTGCACAAAAAAAGGGTATTAGTAGACGCACGTGACAAAGAAGAGAAAAAATAATAAATTTACATGTTAATGATGTAAAATTGATATAGTGTTAGGAGATGGTGTGAGCAAGGTGCTTAGATATAAAAACAAGAATAAAGTGAAAATATAATTGATGACGATAATAAAAATTTAATATATGCAAAAACATAAAGAAGAATATTTATAACTTTAATTTTTTGTTGGGCGATCTATCACATGGTTTCTTTGCAACTATTAACCCATTGTGAGTTGAATATCTTGTATTTTCTTATTAAATAGTCCTATGACAGGTGATGAGAATTTTAGGGTAGTACTCTGGGTTTAGAAATAGTTGATGGTATATTTTGCACAGGAAAAATGATATTAATAAGCGCACCTAATAAAGAAGAGAAAAAAAAATTCATTCACATGTTAAAGATGTAAAAATGGTGTGGATGTAAGTTGAAATACACGTTAAGTAGAATTGAGTAAGTTAACTAATTTATAAATGAAAAAAATTCATAAACCCTGTGATGGAGGACCATCAAAGAGGCCACACATAGGGTCCTTCACTAGGGTCATGTCTAGGAGAGTAGAAGAGGAGGAAGTTTCCCCAAGAATCATCCTACTTTTTGGAGTATTTTATTTTACAATCCTCTTCTACACTTAGTCTTGTATAAAATTGTAAAAATCTCCTTTTCTCTTTTGTAGGACAAGATTCATTCACTAGACCAAAGACACCACAATGGAGTCACATGACCAACCAACCATTCACTTAAGCCACTGGTTGCACTTTAAGGAGACTTTCATGTATATAAACACTTGAAATAGTGCAAAAATGACATTTTACGTCACCCAATTGTCGTCGCATGTCAAAATATTCAACGTAAATAAAACGTGGTGACAATTTTGTAAATAAGAGGTGAAACTTTTACGTCGCATATTGTAGGAGGTGACGTTAAAAAGATCTTTTACGTCGCACCTGGTACAGCGCGACGTAAAAGAGAGCTTTTTAAGTCGCGTGGGGTGTGCGAGACATAAAAAGTGATACTTTTTACGTCACGTGGGGGTGCACGACGTAAAAAGTATCATTTTTTATGTCACATGGGCTGCGTGACGTAAAAAGTGATACTTTTTACATCACGTGGGGGGTGCGCGACATAAAAAGTATCACTTTTTACGTCACATGGGGGTGCGCAACATAAAAAGTGATACTTTTTACGTCACATGGGGGTTGCGCGACGTAAAAAGTGCTTTTTACGTCGCACACCCCCCATGTGACGTAAAAAGTATCACTTTTTACGTCGCGCACCCCCCACGCGACGTAAAAGAGGCTTTTTATGTCACGTGCTAGGGTGTGCGACGTAAAATGTTCTTTTTATTCTCTTCCAGGCCCACTCCCGCATCTCGCGCCGCAAGGGTTTTTTAGAACGACAATGAGAACGACGACGACAACTATCTTTCCACACCATTTTTTATCATTTTGGCAGTGAATAACATCAACATTGTGTCTCATTTTACGAATTTGACATTTCTCCCCAATTGGATTCGAGTTTGAAATCGTTTTCGTGTTTACTCGAGGTTAGTGTTCTATGTCTCCTGATATATATTCAAATTGAATCCGTGATTGTTTTTGGGGATCTCAATCACGTCATTGTATGAATGTCTCCATTGAATTGTTATTGGAATGTCATTATTTTGTTTGAGTGCATTTTCGGTTTACACACTTCATATATGTGCTTTGTTGTTTGTATATTAATTTATTTTTAAATATAAATTTTGAATCTCTAGGAGTGACGAAACTTTATAACATAATATGAATCGAAGTTGGTTGAATGCACATCGTATTAGTGAAGAATACGAAAAGGGAGTTGATGAATTTTTGAAATTTGCTAGTGAAAATGGAAAATGTATTGAATAATATATGGTTTTTTTCATTTAGAATCGTGTCTATAACTAATGTTCTAAGTGGAAAACCCGGAACAAAGACTTTGCAGTTCATTTATCCTAAGGTTAGAAACTTATTATAATAAGTGAATACCATAATTATTGTTTGTATTTAAATTTTGAAAATAACATTATATTTTATTCATCATTTTAGTGTAATAAACAAACAAACTCATTTGAATGTGGTTACTATGTTATGTATTGGATGAGAGTCATAGTTTGTGTGGGTATAACTGATTCTTGGACGGAGGTAATTGTTTTCAGCATTAGTTAAGTTTATTTAACTTTATGTGTATTGCATGTTTACAAGAGTCAAATTAATGTTTCAGGTATTTCAAGATCCATCTCCATTGCCAGAATATGATATCACACAAATTAGAGAATAATGGGCAAGGTTTTTCGTTCAACAATTCTAGTACTTAATTTTTTAGGTTATTGTTTATATTATATTGTGTGTATTATGTAGTTTAGGTAGCTTAGTTTGTACTAACTTTTAGTTTGTATTAACTTTTAGTTTGTAATAGATTTTAGTTTGTAATAGATTTTAGTTTGTAGGTTAATGTTTGTATTATATTGTTTTATTATGTAGTTTGAATTATATATAATATTATATTTTTTAATTACATAGCTAAAGAAACCTCAACCTCTCGATTGTTTGGTTATAATATATATTTGCAGGTTTTGGTAGTAAGACAAAATAAACCCAAATTTTTTTTAAAAAGGAGCAAATTTACGTCGCATATTGGTATACGCGACGTAAAATTACGTCGCATATATCAATATGCGACGTAAATTTACGTCGCGTATAACAATATGTGACGTAAATTTGCTCCAAATTTTTTAATTTTTGATTATTTTTACGTCTGTTTAGTGTAAATGCAACGTAAATTAACGTCGGGTCTCGATAACTTACGTGAATTTACGTCAGGCTAAGGGTCCGACGTAAATTTACGTCTCCCATTTTAACATCAGTCTTAAATACGATATAAAAAATCCAAAATACCTGACGTAAAAAGCTTTTTTTGCACTAGTAACATATCACAAACTATATAGGATTTGAAGAGGGCGGAGCTTAAAGAGAAGCACATATCAAACCTTTCTATAATTTTGGCCAAAGAGATGCACATAAAGCTAGGAGGTCCAAGCCTCAATTCTTGATTACAACATTTGGGACCATTAGACTATATAAACACCTAAATATAATAAAAAGTGACTGACGTGGGACTTGAACCTTAGTTGAACATTCTCGATGCTAACACTTGTATAAGGGGAAATTGGTCCCACATTCCCTAGGTGTGTGAGTGAGAGGACATCACTATATATAGAGCCCCTTATATAACATTTTTAGTACATTGAATTGAATCAAACCTTAGTGCGTTGAACTTGTATAGTTTCTTGTACCCTGTTGCTTGATCTCCAAAGTCATTTTTGAGAGTTCTTTTTCTTATATCTCCTATAGAAGGAACCTTCCTTAAAGGAGTTAGTATTGAGTCTCTTGAGGAACTTGGGAAAAATTTTCTTGACACTTTGAGTGTTCATGGTGTAGGGTTGACTCTGACTCTACTTGGCGGATGGAAGGAGAAAGAAATTTCTATCACCCTAAACCCTAAATTCATATCTTAGGATTTTAGGTTAAAGATGATGTCATATTTTCTTATATAATTGACTCGTATATTATTTTTGTGAATTTTCCTGTATCAGTCCCCTAAAAAATACCTAACAAATAAGTCAAGAAATTGTGATTTTAATGAGTGTTTTCATGAGGACTACATGACAAAAAATAAAGATTATGTATATAAGAAAAAATAGCAATTAACATTTAAACTCATGAAGCAGTACCAGTAACAGTGTGATTGAAAGGTTCCATACGAGGAACAATTTGATTGTAAGCTTTCATACAAGGAACAATTTGATTATAAGCTTTTGTTGAGAAATAGTTTGATTATAAGCTTCCATGCGAGAAATATTTGCAGAATTTGTGATCACAATTGTCACCGCATTCAATGAAGGTGGTCTCACATTGTATGTGTAAACTATTGTTTTTTGCGTTTTGTCAATCCATTTAGATTCTAGTTTTCTCTTGTATCACCATGAATGTTTCTTGATCCAGCAATGTCTTCTGGTTCTTCAAAAATATATGTTCATCTAGCATCTTCTCCAAATTCAACAAATTTTTGGAGACCAAAAAAGTAAAAATGGATGAGATGAGTTAAGAAAGAATGATAAATCATTTGTTAAAATTTGAAAGAGAAAAGAAAATAATGAAAAAGGTTGCGAAATGAAAATAATGAAAATAATGAAAAAGGTCAACATTTGTGCACACACTTAAATATAATATAAAGTAAATATTATTTGTTTATTCTATTTTATTTCTAATTTATAATTTGAGTTTTTTTAAAATATATTTTATATTTTTAAAATTAATAATTTTAATGTAGTTATCTAAGTTTTTGATGTGATGATTTTAATTAATTGATATTATCAAACCATTTTATTTGATTTATTATAGTAAAAATCATAAAAATAAATGTTAAAATAATATTAATTATTTTAAATTATAAGAAAATAAATAAAAAAAATAAATAATAAAGTATTCTATAAAAGAAGACTAATTATTATAAAGATAAAATAGAATATAGCCGGAAATGAGGATGATAATATAGTAAAAATGATAGAGTTTAAAAACAATGTAGAATGTGAGAAGTTTAAAAAGAAAAAGAAAAGTTAAAAAAGGATATATATATATATATATATATATATATATATATATATATAATTGGATTAAATTTATTATCCCCTCATATATTATTATACATTATTAGCGTAATTTTAGTTTAATTAAAAATTAGAATACAAATATATTATACTAATATACCATTATATTATAATATTTATAATTTATTTTCATTGTGTATAAATTTATATTTTAAATTTTTTCTTAAATATATAAAAATATAAATGTATAAATATATAAAGGTATAAATATATAAAGATATAAATACATAAAAATATAAATTTATAAATATATAAATATTTAAAGATATAAATATATAGCTTTAATATTTTGTATATGTAAATATAATTTATATATATTTTTAAACCTTTTTGTAATATTTGTTTTTGAAAATAAAATATTATTTTAAAATTTAATTTTTTAATTTTTAATTTTTTTCTTAAATATATAAATGTACAAAGATATAAATAAATATATAAATATATAAATATATAAATATATTAATATATTAATATATTAATATATTAATATATAAATATGTAAATATGTAAATATATAAATATGTAAATATATCAATATGTAAATATATAAATATATAAATATATCCATATATCAATATTTAAATATATATTAAAATACATAAATATATAAATATATAAAGATATAAATATATAAATATATAAAGATATAAATATATAAAGATATAAATATATAAATATGTAAAAATATAAATATATGTAAAGATATAAAGATATAAATATATAAAGATATAAAGATATAAATATATAAATACATACATATATAAATATATAAATATATAAATATATAAATATATAAATATGTATCTTTAATATTTTGTACATGTAAATATAATTTATATATTTTTAAATCTTTTTCTAATATTTATTTTTAAAAATATAATATTATTTTTAAAATTTAATATTTTAATTTTAATTTTTTTTAAATATATAAAGATATAAATATATAAGGATATAAATAAATATATAAATATATGAATGTATAAATATATGAGTATATAAATATATGAGTATATAAATATGAGTATATGAGTATATAAATATATGAATATATGAATATATCAATATATAAATATATGAATATATAAATATATATATATATATATATAAATATATATAAATATATCAATATTATCTCCTCATATATTATTATACATTATTAGTGTAATTTTAATTTAATTAAAAATTAGAATACAAATATATTATATTATACTAATAAACCATTATATTATAATATTTGTAATTTATTTTTATTGTGTATAAATTACAAAACTAATAATTTTTAAAAATTTTAATGATAATTTTTTTAACTTATATATTACAAAATATTTTTTAATACTTTAATAAATATAACTTTTTTTTAAATATTTTCATCAATTTAAAGTTTAATTTTTAATATTTTTTAGTATTTTTTAAACGTGAATATCTTTAATATTTTGGACATATAAATATGTTGAAAGTCTCACATCGCCTACCTCATATCATTTGGTATGGTTTAAATACATGTTAGGCTACTCCACATATTGCCAATTGGTTTTATGTTGGAACCTTAACATGGTATCAGAGCCAAAGCCTAACATCTTTCCGGTTATTGTCATGGGCCAAAAGTTGCCTTTTAGTTGGGTCAAAAGTACCCTTTGCCTGGTCCGGCAGGCTTCATTGGAGGGGGTGTGTTGAAAGTCCCACATCGCCTTGTATTTCACTGTATAGACCCATTTACATCCAACTGGCCTCTTTCCTATTGGTAAGGTGACTAACTCCCAAGTGTTGTTTTTCTCCAATGCCTCCATCTCTTCATCCATGGCTTGCCTCCATTTTCTGTCAGACAATGCCTCAGATAGGGTATTTCAATTTCAACCTGCACAGCTGGAGAAAAAATTGTTACCACTTTTTGTGGAGTCGAGTTGGATTCTTGAACATGGCTTGATCCTGGAATGGCCTTAGTCTTCCTTGAGTATACCAGCTTCTTACCAAATTTTTCAGTTTCAACATCTTCTTGATCAGCTTCACAATTAATTTCACTTTCTTGACCAACTTCCTTTGCTTGATCAATTCCTTGACTTGTTTCATTTGTTACAACTTCAATTTGATCTTCAATTTGATCTTGTTTAGGTTCAAATATCAAGTCTGGAAGAATGGGAAAATCAGAATTACTACTTTCAAAAGTACCCTTTGCCTGGTCCGGCAGGCTTCATTGGAGGGGGTGTGTTGAAAGTCCCACATCGCCTTGTATTTCACTGTATAGACCCATTTACATCCAACTGGCCTCTTTCCTATTGGTAAGGTGACTAACTCCCAAGTGTTGTTTTTCTCCAATGCCTCCATCTCTTAATCCATGGCTTGCCTCCATTTTCTGTCAGACAATGCCTCAGATAGGGTATTTCAATTTCAACCTGCACAGCTGGAGAAAAAATTGTTACCTCTTTTTATGGAGTCGAGTTGGATTCTTGAACATGGCTTGATCCTGGAATGACCTTAGTCTTCCTTGAGTATACCAGCTTCTTACCAAATTTTCCAGTTTCAACATCTTCTTGATCAGCTTCACAATTAATTTCACTTTCTTGACCAACTTCCTTTGCTTGATCAATTCCTTGACTTGTTTCATTTGTTACAACTTCAATTTGATCTTCAATTTGATCTTGTTTAGGTTCAAATATCAAGTCTGGAAGAATGGGAAAATCAGAATTACTACTTTCAAAAGTACCCTTTGCCTGGTCCGGCAGGCTTCATTGGAGGGGGTGTGTTGAAAGTCCCACATCGCCTTGTATTTCACTGTATAGACCCATTTACATCCAACTGGCCTCTTTCCTATTGGTAAGGTGACTAACTCCCAAGTGTTGTTTTTCTCCAATGCCTCCATCTCTTCATCCATGGCTTGCCTCCATTTTCTGTCAGACAATGCCTCAGATAGGGTATTTCAATTTCAACCTGCACAGCTGGAGAAAAAATTGTTACCTCTTTTTATGGAGTCGAGTTGGATTCTTGAACATGGCTTGATCCTGGAATGACCTTAGTCTTCCTTGAGTATACCAGCTTCTTACCAAATTTTCCAGTTTCAACATCTTCTTGATCAGCTTCACAATTAATTTCACTTTCTTGACCAACTTCCTTTGCTTGATCAATTCCTTGACTTGTTTCATTTGTTACAACTTCAATTTGATCTTCAATTTGATCTTGTTTAGGTTCAAATATCAAGTCTGGAAGAATGGGAAAACCAGAATTACTACTTTCAATATGATTTCGTTTAGGTTCAAATGTCAAGTCTGGAAGAATGGGAAAACCAGAATCACTACTTTCCTTATCTTCCCTGAAACTCTCCCCTTGAAGATAAGGTTGATGGAAATAACCCTCTTGTTCATTGAAGGTAACATCCCTAGACACAAAGAATTTTTTGGATGGGGGGTGGTAGCATTTATACCCTTTTTTAGTGGGTGAGTAACCAATAAAGACACACTTTAAGGCTCTAAGATCAAGTTTTTCCCTGTCTGTACTATGAATATGGACATATGAGATGCACCCAAAAACTCTTGGTTTAAGATTATTTGTAGTAGACAAGTTTGGATAGAAAGACGACAAAACTTCCATAGGGCTTTTTTATCCTAAGACTCTAGAGGGTAGTCTATTGATAAGGTATGTTGCTGTAAGGACAACTTCCCCCCAGAAATTTTTTGGGACACTTTTTTGGAACAACAATGCCCGAGTCTGATTTAATAGATGTCCATTTTTCCTCTCTGCGACCCCATTCTGTTGTGGTGTTTTGACACAAGAGGACTCATGAATTATACCTTCTTTTTTACAAAAAGAATTAAGGACATGATTGAAGTAATCTTTGGCATTATCTGACCTAAGCCTCTTAATATTAACACCAAACTGATTTTTTATCATGGAGTGGAAGTTTAGGAAGACAGAACTGGCTTCTGATTTTTGTTTAAGTAGGAAAACCCAAGTGACCCTTGTACAGTCATCTATAAAGGTGACAAACCATCGAGTACCAGACACATTTAGAATATTAGAAGGTCCCCATACATCAGTATGAACAAGATAAAAAGGGAAATTGCTAATTCTATTACTTATTGGAAAAGATATACGTTTGTGCTTAGCAAGTTCACACACCTCACAATGAAGACTCTCAACATCTAACTTGGTAAACAGAGAGGGAAATATAATTTTGATCACTCCAAAAGAGGGATATCCCAACCGACAATGATAAAACATGATTTTTTCTCTATTGGTCATCAAGGATTCAGATATGAAGGAGTGAGAGATTCTATTCTTGCTGGGCAGACTTGGATCTTCGAGATAATAAAGGTCATTCCATTCTCTAGCATGTCCAATCATCCTCCCCGAATCCTTATCCTGAAATACACAATGATCATTGGAAAAAACAACTTTACATGACAAATCCTTTATAAGTTTTTGTATAGACACTAGGTTCGTGGACAACTTTGGGACATGAAGAACGTCTTTTAAGGTTATTAAAGGATTGATTTGGATATTTCCTTGACCAGCTGCAGTTATAAGGGTTCCATCTGCTGTGGCAATTTTCTTGTTGCTGGGACATGGGGAATATGTGGAGAAGTGTTTGGCTAATGGTGTCATGTGATCTGTGGCTCCAGAGTCCAATATACAATAATGGTTAAAGGGCGTATCTGAGACATTTAATCCAAAAGAAGGTGGAAACTTACCTGAGTATGCCAAAGAACACATACCTGTAGGTTTTTCCAGCTTACTAAGAATGGTTTTCACCCTTTCTATCTCCTCTTCCCTTGACATTATAGCAAAAAGGTGCGATGCAACAACAATGCAGGTTGTCGTCTTAGGATTATGAAAATGCAGCGAAGAATGCAGTGCCGTCGTCTTAGGATTAAGAAAAATGCAGCAGCAATGTAGGCACCGTCTTAGGGTTAAGAAAAATGCAAGCAGCAATGCAGTCGTCGTCTTAGGGTTACAAAATATGCAAGACAGAATGCAGTCGCCGTCTTAGTGGTTTATCGAGCGCAGACAGCAGCTTCCTAGATCGGAAGCTCGATACCTTAACATGGTATCTTGATATATTTAATACTTTTTTAGGGTATATTTAATACTTTAATAAATATAACTTTTTTTAAAATATTTTCATCAATTTAAAGTATAATTTTTAATATTTTTTAGTATTTTTTAAACGTGAATATCTTTAATATTTTGGACATATAAATATAATTTATACATGTTTTTAAACTTTTTTCTAATATTTGTTTTTAAAAATATAATATCATTTTTAATATTTCATATTTATATTTTTTAAAAATATATAAATATATAAAGATATAAATGTATAAATATATAAATATATAAAGATATAAATATATAAATATGTAAAAATATAAATATATATCTTTAATATGGTGTACATTTAAATATAATTTATATATATTTTTAAACTTTTTTCTAATATTTGTTTTTAAAAATATAATATTATTTTTAAAATTTAATATTTAAATTTGTCAATTTTTTAAAATATATAAATATATAAATGTATAAAGATATAAATATATAAAGAAATATATAAATATATAAATATATCAATATATCAATATATAAATACATCAATATATAAATATATTTATATATAAATATGTAAAAATATAAATATATCAATATTTAAATATATTAATATATAAATATATTTATATTTATAGATTTTATAATTATATAAAGATATATATATATATATATATAAAGATATAAATATATAAATATATAAACATATAAATATTTATATAAATATTTAAAGATATAAATATATAAATATATAAATATATAAATATATAAATATATAAATATATAAATATATAAATATATAAATATATAAATATATAAATATATAAATATATAAATATATAAATATATAAATATATAAATATATAAATATATAAATATATAAATATATAAATATATAAATATATAAATATATAAATATATAAATATATAAATATATAAATATTTAAAAATATAAATACATAAATATATAAATATTTAAAAATATAAATATATATCTTTAATATTTTGTACCTGTTAATATAATTTATATATATTTTCAAACCTTTTTCTAATATTTATTTTTAAAAATATAATATTACTTTTAAAATTTAATATTTAATTTTTTAATTTTTTGTTAAATATATAAATATATAAAAATATCAATATATAAATATATTTGTATTTATAGATTTTATATTTATATATTTATAAAAGTAATTGGATTAAATTTATTATACCCTCATATATTATTATACATTATTAGCGTAATTATAGTTTAATTAAAAATTAGAATACAAATATACTATACTAATATAGCATTATATTATTTTCATTATTATTTTCATTATGTATAAATTACATTGTGTATAAATTACAAAACTAATAATTTGTATACTATACTATATTAATATATAATTTGTATACTAATATAATATACTATATTATAATATTATTTGTATACAAAACTTATATCTTTATATATAAAGATATAAATATATAAATATATAAATATGTAAAAATATAAATATATGTAAAAATATAAAGATATAAATATATAAAGATATAAATATATAAAGATATAAATATATAAATATGTAAAGATATAAATATATATCTTTAATATTTTGTACATGTAAATATAATTTATATATATTTTAAAACTTTTTTCTAATATTTATTTTTAAAAATATAATATTATTTTTAAAATTTAATATTTAAATTTTTAATTTTTTTGTTAAATATATAAATATATATAAATATTGAAATATATATTAAAATATATAAATATATTTGTATTTATAGATTTTATATTTATATAGTTATACTGATATACATTTATTTGTATATAAATATAATTTATTTATAAGTTATTATTGAAAAATCATAGTAACTTAGTGGTTGGAGTTTTAGCCATTAGCGACCAATTTTTTCGGTCGCTAAAATGATTTTTTCTTGTAATATTAGTTTAATAGTCGTATAATATTCAATATAATTTTATATTATATTGTAAAATTTATATAATTTTGCTTATTTTACTTTTATCATGCATATATTTATTAATTTTATTACTGATTATAAACAAATTTTAAACCACATGCAATACTTTCTTTATAATGTCTAAAGGTATATATATATATATATATATATATATATATATATATATATATATATATATATAAATTCTAATAAATTTATTAAATAATATATTAAAATTAACAACAATATAACCATTATTTAATTTATTCAATTGTTTTATTTATTAGATATGTATTTTTTAATTATTATATTATTTAACTATTAACTAATATAATCTATTTTTTAATAAATTATTCTAAAACATATAGTTTTTTTATCATAAAATTTTAATAAAAATATTTTTTAAAATATATAACAAAATATGTTCAAGTTAATTCAACCTTGGATTGAATTTTATATAAAAAAAATATAAAAAAGTTAATGCAACTCAAAATTTTTATTGGACTTAATGAAATTCTATCCAACTCTATTCGTATATACTTGTAATAATATTGTTAGAAAGAAATCACATTATTTTTGGACACCAAATTTACAATACAATTAATAATAAAAAGAAACTAAATAAAGTCAATAAATAGAAATAAGCTACATTATGCCTAAATTTTAATAGTTAATATATTTTGTAAGTTATTTTACAAGTATAAAAAAATTAATGGTCATTTTACTCTAATATTTTTTTTTAGTTTTTTTTAATGATTTAATGATAAAGGTCCAGCTTTAAGTTTAAAAGCAATGTTATGTTATTAAGTGGTCATGAACACATGCTATAGTTCAGTATTTTTTATTTATTTCTTTTTATAGTGTATCATTTCAGAAACTATAAATGAGAAAGTTATTAGGGTTTTTATCTTCTCATTTCTACACGTGATAGGATATTCTTGTCGTCTATATTTGTTTATTAAAGGGATACGAAGCCCAATAACTTTCCGGAGATACGAGATATATAAATATTCAGAAGCCCAAAAATTAAAATAATAGAGATTATATGTTGATTTTTTTCTTTTTCTTTTTTAATTTTTGCTGAAAGTTATAAATTATATATATAAAAAATATGAGTGCTGACATGAAAATTGTTAATCACTAATGTGACATAACACGCTTAATATAGGTTATGATATGATATGGAATTGATGTGATGAAATCTCAAGAACAAAACGTATGGTATTGTAAAAATATGAATAGAAAATTTGTGAGTATATAGAACAACATTTTAATGTTAACAAATCTCTTCTCTATACTTAAAATATTGCATGACCATATCTTTATTGAAGTTAGGATAAACTCTCTCACCAGATTTTACACTAATGTAATTTTTTTTTAAATTACTGAAATTAATAAATTTTAAAAAATTACGCATTTTAATAAATCATCCTTCATAATATATATATATATATATATATATATATATATATATATAAAGAATAAATCATACCAATTTCAATATAAACATTATATTCAAGTCCTACTATATGGATTTTAATATTTTATATTTTAATAATTATTATTATATTATTAATAATTATATCTTTTATATATAAATAATTTTAGTATATTTAATTATTATTAATATTATTTTATTATAATTAATAATAAAATAAACATAATCTTTATAATTATATTATTAATTTTAATAAAAATTATTATAATATTAATTTTAATAACATTATTATTATAAATATTGTTTTATAATTATTAATACTTAAGTAATAATAATAATAATATTATTATTATTATCAAAATTATTAATATTATTTTATTATTAATAATATTATTATTAATATTATCTTATTATTACTAATAGTAACAAAATAAATATTGATATATTGTTAATATTATATTATTAGTAATATCAAAATTATTAATATTATATTCTTATTAATACTATTATTATTATTATTATTATTATTATTATTATTTATTATATTATAGTTGATAATAATTTTAATAATAATATTATTAATAATAAGATAATTTTAATTTTAATATTTAATAATAATAATAATAATAATAATAATAATATAATTACTTATAACATTATTAATACTAAAATAATATTAATAATGAGATAATATTAATATTATTATTTTAGTATTAATAATTATAAAATAATATTTATAATAATAATATTAACAAAACTAATATAATACTTACTATTTAAATTAATAATATAAATATAATAATAATTATTATTATAAATATCATATAATAATACAATAATATAATTATTAAAATATAAAAGTTGAAATTACGACCTCGATATCATTCGACTTCAATATAATGAAATTTTATATATGGTACGAATTATTCCTAAAGTTAAAAAAAAAAATTCGATATATCCTATTTAAATACGTAAGTTTTTTAAAAATTATCTATTTTGGTAATTTTAAAAAATGTACACAATTTTAATAAATAAATCCAATTTCGAAGATCATATTTAATAACGTGATTTATTAATAATTTAGAAATTAATATTATATTAATGTTTAGATATGTTTAATTGGTTGAAATCCAATTAGCTGCATTGGATAATGATATAACACAAGTACCTTAAGGTCGTAATAATAAATGAAAATAGGGTTATCGTTGTTGTTAGATTTAAATCTTTTTTTTGGCTATGATTAATGTGGTTCCCATTAAAGTTGAAGAAATAAATTAAGTAAATAGAGATATTGTTTGTACATGTAACGTAAAGTGTTTATGTTTTGAATAAATTGATGAATCAGTATTTTTGGAAGAATATTTTTCTGAGCCATGAAAAATCAATTAATATTTACGGTGATCTAAATTCTAAAATTTAGTTAAGTAGTTTTTACAAAAGATATCAGTTGTCAACGTTATCATTTTTTATTTGTCTAACCATTCTTTAATTGAAAATAAAAAAAGAAAAAGCACTGATAACGATATCTTTTTTTTATCACATCATTTTCAATGCATATCACTGTCTGTATAATTCTTTGTATTCATCACTTGTACTTGTTAGTAAAAGATTGTTAATACACATTAAGTTTAAAAATTAAGTTCATTTGTTTAAAATAAATTTATCAAAACTAAATATTACTGAAAGTATGAAAAAAAAATATATTTGATAGTGGTGACTTTTGAGTGTTTTTTTGTTTCCAAAAAGTTTTCTGCCCTTTTTGATGCTCAAAGGCCCAAAACGTGAACTTACACATAACAACAAAAGATCTTCATCTTCTTTATCGGAGGGACAATCCTACGTGGAGTCTCAGCCATTGAGCTTGTGCCACATGTCCCTCTCACTGCCACGTGGGATTGAAGAAAAGTAGATCTGATCTCACAATTTTGCGTCTCTCTTTCGTGTGGCGGAGACATCGACATCTCAGACGTCAATCACAAAGCTAAACTCACACAAGCCACCAATTTCTCACCAACAAACAAAGCCGCATATTCCACTTCCAATCTCCACCGTCCCTTCCAAATCCAACGCCCCACAACCAAACCCCTACCAATCACATCACATGCTGCCACTCTATTAAGCTCCAACACCGCCACCTCACTAGATCCCACTCCCACCAATCATGGCCTCCGTAGCACTCACCACCACCCTCCCCTCCCTCCGCCTACGCCGCAACACAACCACCACAGCCACCGCCATCAAACCTAACCGTCTCAGTTCCCTTCCACCTTCCTCACTCAAACCTAACCTCACCACTTCGATTTCCTCCTTCCCGAATTTCTCACTAAAAAAACCAAACCTCGTTTTCACTCGTAAACACTCTTCTCTCACCGTTAGAGCCACTGTATCCTCCATCACTCCGGCTCCGGCGCCGGCACCGGCACCGGTTCAGCCATGGCAAGGCGCCGCAATAAAACCCCTATTAGCCTCCATCGCCACGGGAGTAATCCTCTGGTTCACTCCAGTTCCGGCGGGCGTGAACCGCAACGCGTGGCAATTACTCGCAATCTTCTTGGGCACAATCGTCGGCATTATAACCCAACCGTTGCCCCTCGGCGCGGTGGCGATATTAGGGTTGGGCGTTTCCGTTCTCACCAAAACCCTAACGTTCGCCGCCGCGTTCTCCGGATTCGGTGATCCGATCCCGTGGCTCATCGCACTCGCCTTCTTCTTCGCCAAGGGATTCATCAAAACTGGCCTCGGAAACCGCGTCGCGTACCAGTTCGTGAAGCTCTTCGGCAGCTCCTCGCTTGGGTTAGGCTACAGCCTCGTCTTCAGCGAGGCGCTGCTGGCGCCGGCGATTCCCTCGGTGTCCGCGAGGGCGGGTGGGATCTTCCTCCCGCTCGTGAAGGCGCTGTGCGTGGCATGCGGGAGCAACGCCGGCGACGGGACGGAGAACAGATTGGGGGCGTGGCTCATGCTCACGTGCTTTCAGACTTCGGTGATTACGTCGGCGATGTTTCTGACGGCCATGGCGGCGAATCCGCTCTGCGCGACGCTGACACAGAATTCTATTAACCAAACGATTGGGTGGTTGGATTGGGCCAAAGCTGCAATTGTCCCTGGTTTGGCGTCGTTGGTGCTGGTTCCGTTGATTTTGTATGTTATATACCCTCCGACCCTGAAGAGTAGTCCTGATGCTCCCAAGCTTGCGAGAGAGAAGTTGGAGAAGATGGGGCCCATGACAACCAATGAGAAGATCATGACTGCTACATTGTTTCTCACGGTAATCAAATGAATTCTGATTTGCATACTTGAGTTTGATTTAGTGTTCTAAGCAGTATTTTGTAGAATGTAACATGTGAGTGTGATATTGTAGTTAGGACTAAATTGAACATAATTGACATGAAGTTAAAAGAGTGATATGTGTTTTAAAGGTGGTGGTTTTATTAATGGAATAGACGAATCTACTCTGTTGTTTGTATGAACTGAACGCTACACTTAAACGTGCATTGTGCAATAGGATGGTGAAAGCGAGTCAACTAATTTGGAGCCATGTTTGTGGATGACTTTGCAGTGGGATAAGTCTGTTTATTTGGTTTCTGACAGTCTTGGCTCGTCAGTCTCTTTGCATGGTCGAATGTAGTTTTTGAAATGTGACTGCAAATTATTGTTCTCTTCTGAAAGAAATGCTAATTAATGCACAGCTGGTTCCTACGAACTCATTTGTCACTCATCTCCTAACTTTTGCTTATTTTGTTAGTATTTTAGTTTTGAACGTAATTTTAGCTGCATGTAATAGCATGCTTTGGTTTTTAAACTGTGTTGTAGCGGTTCGTGTTGTTAGTTAAGTGAACATTCAATTTCAGTTTTTGGCCGATCATAAGGCATAGGTGCATTTGCCTTTTGGTCAAGTCAACCGGAAATATCAAACATCGGATTATGACTTAGTCATGCCAACTTTAATTTTGTTTGGTTGCCAGTTTGGTAGAAACTCGCAGCTACTTATTAGGTTGTGAAAGTAATCATGTAGTAGTTGTATCGTTGTATGTCTTGTTTTTTAATAACGTGAATACTTCATGTGGTGTACTTTAAATGCCTAAGAGTCTTTGGTTGTTTAACTTATTCCCTCTCACTTGCCAGGTGGGACTTTGGGTATTTGGAGGACTTCTTAATATTGATGCTGTATCTGCTGCAATTCTTGGATTATCCGTACTTCTTGTCACAGGGGTTGTAACATGGAAGGAGTGCTTAGCTGAAGGAGTTGCCTGGGATACTCTCACATGGTTTGCTGCCCTCATAGCAATGGCTGGGTATTTGAACAAATATGGTCTCATTTCTTGGTTTAGTCAAACTGTAGTCAAGGTATTTTTTTTTTTTTTTTTTTTTTCATTTTCCAATCACTTTACCCTGCTAGCTAACATTCAATTAACATAACTTATGCTGCACCTGATTATTGATGTTTAGTTCTTTTGCTACTTTTTATCTGTTTCTTGGTGGTGAAATTGTAAATGTATGGTTTAATAGTTAACAATTACTTTCATTATGTCATCATCAAATTGTTATGGTTTAAGTTAACAATTACTTTCGTTCTGTCATTGTCAAATTGTTCTAGTTGTTTTACCAAACCAAACGAACACAGGAACCTTTTTTGTGTTTTGAAATATGCTGAAGCTGATCAAGCTTGCCACCAACTGCATATGATAATTGGACATATCTAGTATATAGTGACTGATCAGTTTGCTTGTGTAATCTCTTGGAATGAATTCTTCATCATGCATCTTGTTTCATTACTTTGCTTTGTTCCAATTTCTCAGTTTATCAGCATCACCTTCATAGTTAAAGGCTCAAACCATGATAACTCTTCAGTTGTAATATTATTTTACATTCATCCCTTGTATCATTTCATCAGTACCTTTCAGATCTGTGGCATGTTGACCCACCAGAAAATGCTCAGCAAAAGAGAAATGCTTTGTACAATATGTTTATGTGTTTTATGAAATTTAATTTTACATTTTGAGAAATTATTAGAATAATTTTTTATGTTGATTATTTTAATGAAATGATTTGCTAATGTCATTATTTATGCAGTTTGTTGGTGGATTGGGTCTATCATGGCAACTATCTTTCGGGATTCTAGTCCTTCTCTACTTTTACTCTCATTACTTCTTTGCAAGTGGAGCTGCTCATATTGGTGCTATGTTTACTGCATTTTTGTCTGTTTCCACTGCTCTGGGGACTCCGCCATTCTTTGGAGCCATAGTGCTGTCATTCCTTTCCAACCTTATGGGTGGCCTTACTCATTACGGAATTGGATCAGCTCCAGTGTTTTTCGGGGCCAATTATGTTCCCCTTGCTAAATGGTGGGGTTATGGATTCCTCATTAGTATTGTTAACATTGTAATCTGGCTTGGACTTGGAGGAGTTTGGTGGAAATTCATTGGCTTGTGGTAAGAGGTCTATTTACACAGAATTTATAATTTAAGGTTTGTATACATTCATGTATTAATCCTCCTTATTATGAGCAGTTGAAGCAAACTGCTAATCTTTTTCCCAATTCTTTCTAAAATAAACTTTTTGGGAGGAAGTTTTGATGGAGATTTTGGTGGGACATTAATACAGTTGGGTCATTTTAGATCTGGGTAGAACATTTGATTTCTGAAATGTAAGGACATCCTGCCATTCAGGATATGTTGTAGTTGTACTCCTTGAATGTGTTTTTCCATAAATTATTAAATTTTGCTGAACAATTGTTATACTCTTGCCTTGGACAGCGATAGTGAGTTAAGATAGTTGCTTTAATATAGCAGAACATTGACATTTATCGTTATCTGTCACTTGTGTTCATAAACCTAGTTACGTGTGTTCATTAATACTTGAAAATGTTTTTTGTATGCATCAGCATTTTTTTACTAATCAACGATCATAACGTTGTTACTGATTCATCAGAGAAAATAACTGATTATGTGAAACAAAACTTAAGCAAAACCTGCTTTTGAAGTTTCAGTGAACCACATAATAGTTATTTGGGATATTTTCCTTCGGCAACTCCATAAATTTCTTTTGGCAACCCTCATTCATTATGAAGTGGATTTTTTCAAATGTATTTTTTTACATTCGAAATGGATGATGTTGAACAATTTTATCAGGTTTTCTTCATTATTTTAACCAATTTATTTTGAATTTATCTATTTATTAAAAAAAAGTAAAATTGAATCAATAAAATTTCAAGAATGTGTTTTTAATAAAACTAATTTTCTTAATTAATATTTAAAAAAGATCTTAGAGAGTTTTTTTTTCTTTATGCTAAATAATAAGATCCAAAGAAAATAATTTATTACTTAAGGAGTTTTAATTAGAACTTTCATTCGGTTCAGTTTCGGATTATATAAAAAATTGATTATGCTGATTTATATTTTAAAACCAAAGTTAATGTACTATTCTTGGTTAAAAAGAAATTCTACCATATCTATATAAAAATAATTTATTCAAAATAAAAATAAAAATAAAACATTGATAAAAAAATTAAATTAAAAATATTTTTAAAATATAAGTTATATTAATAAAATTAATTTTAATTTTAAATATATTATTTTATTATATCAATTATAAGATGAAAAATTTATTCACTAAAAGTTAAGAAATATTTTTTTATTTTTATAATTTTTTAGTAATATAATAATATAAAATAAAAGTTTATTTAAAACATTAAATTAAATAAATAAATAACAAAAATAAAAAATTCTTGTTAAAAAAATAAGTCAAACAATAACCTACATTGCAGTCCACACAAGCTTAAAAAATAAAAAGGAAAAAAAAACTGATATTACTTGCGCGAATACAACTTTTAAAATTTAATGGAACTTTAATTTTGTTTTCCAGTATAAAACATTGTTTTTATTATAGACGAAACAAATTTATGGAGAAGTTGAAAATTTTACTTATAGAAAGAAAAGTTGCTATAACATTTAATTAAAATAGAAAGAAAGCAATTGAGTATTCCGAAGCATTGATACATAACTTTAAACAAAATACATTATTTAATAAATATACAAATACTATTTACAATTTTGCCTATAATTTATTGTAGAAAAAGAAATTGAAAATATAGCATTTAATGTCAATAATATATTTTCACTTTTAATAAAAAAACTTTCTTTTTTTAATCATTACTTTTAATAAAATCATATTTGTTAATATTCGGTGGTTTAAACAGACTGAATGAATTGGTAGCTGTTTTAGTCAGATTAAAAACATACTCTTAATATACTTCAATAATATCTTCTTATTAATCTTTTTATACAAATAAAATAATATCTTAAAAATATAGCAAAAAGCATTTAAATTTTTTAGTAAGATAATTTAGAAAAAGTAATTTAAAAAAAAATTAGAAACTATAGTATCTACCACTTTCTTGAAGCTTTGAGATACATAACTAACCATCATAAACATCACGAAATTTGGTGTAAAACCATAGATTGGCAAGAAGCACAAAACAAAAGAATTTTGAAACCAGACGTAATGCAATCACACATAATTCCTACAAACCATCACGGAAGTTCAACAGAGGAGTGTCACATTCTCACCTAAGTTTGTTCTTAGATTTTCTTATTAGTACAAATAATATGTGATTATCATCATAAATCTTAGTCCATATCAGTGATTTCTTCTTACATTACAGAAGGACGTGTGTTCTTTTAGACTAATTTTTTTTATACAAAATAAAACAATCACAGAAGCATTTGCTGAGGAATGTGGGTGTTATTTTTCTTCTGCAGGACACTGCCAGGTTTGATGTATCTTTTGTGTCACTTCTACCTATGCAACACAAACAACAAGTGTAATAGTTAACGTTCTTGTTCTGTTTCTAGAGTTCTTTCTGTTTCTCCTACTCTTCCTACCCCATGTTCGCACCAAAATGTGCATGTGGGCGTGCTAGCTACTCTATAGCCTTTGTTCTGTAGTTGATAATGGGAACATAGATTTCGAAGCTGACATTAGATGTTGTTTTAGCAAATAGACTTTGAAAGGCAATTGCTTTCATTGTAAAGAGACTTGTTCTGGTTTATTTACTCTCACTCTCAGGTTTCATAGTTTAAAGGTATTTCAAAGGAAATTCCTTTAAACTTCCTCTGAAAGTGAGATAGGTAAAACTTCACTTTTTAAATAGTTTTGCAATTGGGCATTTGACCAAAGACAACATCAATGCAATCCCCAACAGAAAAACTAAAATGACGATGCATTTCTTCATATTGGAGCTTATCATGTATCCTTTCTAGCTTATTACTTGATTTTCTCTTCTACTTTTGTTCAGTGGTTTCTTAAGAAGCACATTTGGCATCCTAGATAAGATGGAGGACAAAGATAGCCTTTATTCTGCAGGAAATGAGAAGAGAAGTCCAAATTTCCATTTCTTTAAAGATTCTAGGTAGGGTTTAATAGCATTTCAAAGGATTAAATTTAGATAAATTTCTTGAGAAGAAAATGAATAGTTATCTCAGAAAATCAATTTATGTACCTTAACTCATAAAATTCAGATGAATGAGCATCTTGAAAACACTAAGATACATTAACGGACGGGAAAAGTTTGATTCCTTTTACATTTTTGTATATTTTTATTTATTTTGCACTTGTTTTTGTATCTTTCTCCTTCTTTTCCCCTTTATGTACAAGGAAAATATCTTCTTTTTTGTTTTCCTGAAAAATCCAAAATTTTCGGTACAATGTTTAGTTTGTTCACTAAACAAAATACATAGTATCATTTAAGCTGGAGTTCTTTTTTTCTTCTGAAAATGTTCATATAATAAATTTGAATGACATTAGTTTCATGGTATGTTGCGAGTGCTTAGTTCTAAAGAGAAACGCGCTTGTTTAGTAGTGACTAGAGAGGTTTTAACCACATTGGTTTTAGTTTTAGTTTTTCATTCTCAGTAATTGTTCTGTTGTACTTCTAATTCTAATGCATTTTCATTCTCAAACTAGATTTCAAATGTGACAATCTTGGTCGTGAAATATTATCAATTATATTACCTTCAGCAATGGCTTTGACAGCTTTCTTGAAGCTTTGAGAAGCATAACTAATCATCATAAACATCACGAAATTTGGTGTAAAACCGTAAGTTGGCAAGAAGCACAAAACAAAAGATAAAATAAGAATTTAACCCCTGCTTATATGAGTGAGCGTTAGGCGAGAGGTTATGCTATTTTTGTGACGAGCCATACTCCAAGAACATAGTTTGACGCATGGGAAAATTCAGTTGCATGTGATTGAAGTGGAGGATGAAGCGGAAGACTTGGTGGAATCCATTGAGGTAACCAATAATTCATATTCAAAGGTTGAGAGGGAATCCCCACAGATCTCTATTAATGCTTTGACTGAGGTAGCCAATTTCAGGACAATGAGAATAATGGTTGGTTACTCTTGGATATATTATTTGGAATTTTGACAGATTAACAATGGAGTTCCGAATTCAAAGGAAAGGCATATATTACATTTATAAGGTCATAGTGGCAGGGGTGCACTTGTCGATTCTACAAGTTTGTGCTGAGGAGGAAGATGGTCTGCTGCAGTCCCTTACTATGCATGCATATAAGTCAACAGTTGCAACTGCTATGGACCAACTTCTCTAGCCGTTTGAGGATATTTTTCTGAAGCCAACGCAATTATCACCCTTCCGGGAGGGCTATGATCACACAATACCTTCAGTGCATGGAAGTGACCCAATTAATAAGCGACCATATCAATATGCTAAGAGCCAAAAGGATATCATTGACAAGTTGATAGAAGAGTATTTGAAATCGAGGGTGATACAAAATAGTAGCAGCCTTTTTGCTAGTCCCATAGTTTTGGTGGAGAAAAAAGATGGAACATGGCATCTCTGTATTGATTATAGGGAACTTAATAAGAATACGGTGAAAAATAAGTTCCATATTCCTTTGGTGGATGATTTGTTAGATGAGTTTCATGGATCTTTAATCTTTTCCAAGATTGATATCAAGGCTGGTTATAATCAAGATAGAATGACTCCTATGGACATACACAAAAGAACTTTTAGGACTTATGGAGGCTATGAGTATGCAATGATGTCATTTGGTCTTATTAATGCTCCAACAACTTTTCAGGATTGATGATAGCGATATTTAAAATTTTTTTAAGGCGATTCTTATTGGTGTTTTTGACGATATCTTGATATACAGTAAGAGCTTGGAGGAACACTTGGATCATCTCAAACAGGTACTACTCACTCTTAGAACTAATTTTTTGTTTGCTAGAAGAGGCAAGAGCTACTTTGCGGTCAATAAGGTAGAAGAATATCTTAGTGAGTTCATATCGAGTGCAGGGGTATGTACTGACCAAAGTAAAATAGAAGTGATGATCAATTGGCCTATCCCACGGACCATTAGACAGCTGAGAGGGTTCTTGGGACTTGTAGGATATTACATAAGGTTTATTAAGGAGTATGGAATAGTGGCTAAACCCTTAATGGACATGCTTAAAAAGGATGGGTTCAGTTGGTCACAAAAGGCTAAGCGGGCGTTTCAGAAGTTGAAAGACTTACTCAGTTGTGCACCGGTTTTAGTTCTTCCTGATTTTTCCAAGGAATTTGTGTTAGATGTTGATGCTTCAGGTGGAGGGATAGGGGGTGTTGATGCAAGGACTGCACCCTAAGGTTATATTAACATAATTCTCAACATGCAGTAGCAATCACTATCTACATATGAGAAGGAAATATTAGTTGTTGTTTTTGCAATAAAAAAATGGAGACATTATTTGTTGAACAAACATTTCTTTATCAAAATGAATCACTACAGTTTGAAGTATATATTGGATCAAAGAGTGTCTATTGATTTTCAGCAGAAATGGTTGGTAAAACTTGTGGAGTTTAACTTCTCGATTGAGTACAAAAAAGGGCAAGAGCATATTGTGGTGGATGCTCTTTCAATAAGAGATGGGGTGCAATGTTGCAACATAATTACTCATCAGTTGCAAGCTGATTTAGTACATAAAATTCATTTGTCTTGGGTGAATGATGTGAATCTACAGAAATTCATCAAGGAGGTTCAAGAGGGGTCAGGTGCTCACAAACATTATTAAGTGGCAGCAAAGCGAATTAAGAAGAAAAGGGAAGTTGGTCATTGGCAATGATAAGGAATTAAGAAATGACATCTTAAAATGGATGCATAATTCTGCTGGAGGAGGGCATTCAGGAGTAAATATGCTACTATGCAAAGGGCAAAAACGGTTGTGCATTGGTTAGGGGTGAGTAACAATATTAAATATTTTATCCAACAATGCTCTATTTGTCAGTAATGTAAATATGACACTGGCAACTCCCGGATTACTTCATTGAAGGATTGCCTAACTTGTTTGGGAAGAAGGTTATATTCGTGGTGGTAGATAGGTTTACTAAAGCGACGCATTTCATGGTTTTATCTCACCCTAGTCTTATATGGATAATGTGTTTAAGTTGTATGGGTTCCCAAATACTATATCTAGTGATAGAGATTCTGTTTTCATCAGCCAATTTTGATAAGACTTTATGACCGTGCAAGGAGTTTAGGTTCAGCTTTCGTCCAGCTATCACCCGCAAACGGTTGTCAGACTGTGGACCGTTGTTTCGAAACATATTTGAGTTGAATGTGTAATGATACTCCCAATATATGGTCTAGATGGTTGCCTTTAGCATAGTAGTGGTATAATACTTCATATCATACTACTAGTATAAAATAATGTAGGTAATAATTAACTAATGATTTTAGAAATCAAATAATATATTATTAATAAATAATTAATGATCATTATGAAGAAAATAAAATTTTAAATGTATAATCAAATATATTTAATAATTGTTGGAGGGAGTAAATCATAAATTAATATGGAAGATTCAAAACCCTCTGTTCGTGAGAAGATTCTCCACTGAATATACAGCGAGCCAGCTCCAGTCAATCTTCCTTGACTACTCAAGAATCAAAAGTGGAATTGGTAGATAGAAGCTTGAGAAAAATAGAAGAGATGATGAAATTAATCAAGTTTCAGTTGAGAAGAGCTAGCTAGAGAACGAAACAAGTGGAAGATAAACATTGGAGCGGCAAACAATTTATAATTGGGGATTTCGTTTATGTGAAGCTGAATCCGTATAGGCAAGTTTCGGTGGCCTTTTGAAATAATTCCAAGTTAAGTCCTAAATACTTAGGTCCCTTCAAGGTAATTGAGCGCATTGGTGATATAGCCTACAAAATGGACCTCTCATCTCACGGCAAAGTTCACAATGTTTTTCATGTTTCTCAACTTAAGAAACATGTGGGAAATCTGGTCAGTACCACTGATCTTCCATACCAGCAGGAAGATGTTCTCAGGGAAAAGGAGCCTGAATCTATATTGGACCGCATGACTGTAAGAAGTAAAGGAATGCCAGTGACAAAGGTTGTAGTGAAGTGAAAACACTAGATTCTGGAAGATGTCACTTGGGAGTACTACTATGATTTTTGAAGCAAGCATTCATCCTTGAGGACAAGGAAGTTGTCAAGGGGAGGTAGGAAAAATTATAAAACCGTTAGTCAATTCTTACTAGACTGACACGTGTCTACATGCGAGGGGGTTGGGGTTAGTGGCTATATAAGGCTAGGATGAACTCGTTATAAAGTGTGGATTTTTCTCCAATTCTTTCATCTCTTGTAATAATCAATCCGTTTCCAATATACGTTCTCAGAACCTTTCTCTGTCTTGGCTCCCTGTTTCTGTTTCAGTTCTTTGAGTACTTCATTCCTAGAACTAGTATTATCTCATCAAAACCACACCTTACAAATCGATTTTCTCAATCTGAATTCACTTCATGCTACTATTTAATCACATAATTTGGTGCTTCTAAAATTTCTTTCAAAAATTTGTACCTTGCTTTCATCTCTCCTTTAGTATTCAAGTTTACTTCTATTATTATATGTTTTCCTTGGATTTAGGTCACCTAGCGTTTGATCCTTGACATTTGACACTTCATTTGTGCTTTCCTGTTTCAATTTGTCGTCCAGGCTTTCTATTATTAATGAGAGTAACTGCTGTAACGTCCTGTGTGACACTGGCAACATCATTAGCTGCACTCAAGGGACCAACATCCATGGCTGCATTTCAAGTCTGCCTGCAGATTTGGTTAGCAGTGTCCCTTCTTGCCGATGATCTAGCTGTTGCCGGGCAGGTTAGATACAATCAAATTGTCCTGTTGTGCTAATCCATGCATGTTTTGTACCAAATCATTCACATAGACTATCACGCATGATAATGTTGATCTATACAATAATTACCTGAAAAGTCACATTAAAGGTGATTTTCGATTGGTTGACAATATAAAAGTTCTTACACTGACTTAACATAGCCATTAAATTCAGTTCTTTTGCCGAAATGAAACCAAGTTCTGTTTAACTTCATCTATTGATTGGTTTTGAGAACCTGCAACTCTTTAGGAGCAAAAGAAAGGAAACTTTCGATCTCTATCTACTTCTAATTATATTCGTAACCTCTGATGATATCATGCTTGTTTCAGGCAATACTTGCAGGGGCATTTGCTAACAAGGACTATGAGAAGGCCAAAGCAACTGCATCTCGAGTATTACAGGTTCTTTGCAATGTGAAAAGATTTCCCTATCTTTCTGCCATAAATTGATTAGTTGTAATGCAACAAGCAATTATACTGCAACTGGGTTTGGTTCTGGGGTTTGCTCTTGCATTCATTCTTGGAACAGGACTGCATTTTGGAGCTAAACTTTTTACCAAAGATGTTAATGTCCTTCACCTTATTAGAATTGGGACCCCGGTAACTTTTTGCTCAAATCACTGACGCATCTTTTCAACTCCAAAACGAAGGAACTTAAATTCAGAATGATTATTTTGATCAGTTTGTAGCAGCCACTCAACCCCTCAACGCTTTGGCATTTGTATTTGATGGTATCAACTTTGGGGCATCTGATTTTGCATATTCAGCCATTTCTTTGGTGTGTATTTTTCTGCATGCTATAATAGATTATATACCTTATATTTTGTGCCCTTCAATGTGATACTAATTATAAACGATGCAAGGTCAATATTCAAACTTAGTTAAACTGCTTCATATTATTGTATGGTATAAAGTATAAACCAAAGAATCAGTAGAACAGAAACTGATTTTCTTCCTTATGATCTTCTTTTCACTTTCACAGGTTTTGGTGGCAATTATCAGCATAATTTGTCTACTTATTTTATCATCTGCTGGCGGCTTCATAGGAATTTGGATTGCTTTGACCATCTATGAGTCTTAGAGCATTTGTTGGCCTTTTAAGGTAAATAATTCACCTGTATTTTTATCCTTATGATTTTCCTATTCTTACAACATTGATGAATTACGTTGATGCAGGATTGCAACTGGATCGGGACCCTGGAAGCTGATTAAGAGCTAATAGTGAGAACACCAACCCCATCATCATTGTTTTGATACTTGTTTGGCCCCATTTTCAGTGTGCCAAGTGGATTGGTTGAAATACTATATTTGTGCTTCAGAACGTGCAGAACATAAAAGGCCAAAAAAAAAGAAAAAAAAAAGCACTAAAAGTATGCTTTGACATGTATTGCATAAGTGAAAGAAATTAAATGTATTCATAACTGGACATAAAGTTGTAGTTTTTGTAAGGTTATTAATACATGTATTTGATATTTAATTATTTAGATATTTTGATGAACTAAATAAAGTTCTAAGATTATAACTGGTTGATTTATTTTTAAAAACTAAGGCAGATAATCCCAATTCATCCTGCATTCTACTCATGATGAAGTGTGTTTGGAAATTTGAGGAATTCTATATTTCACTTTCTGGGAACGTGAGAGCATAAAATTATTGCTTTCACGTTGAACATGAATCAAAGTAAAGAAAAACACAAATTTTTAATATTCTCTCTCTTCTATTATTTTAAAGTGCATTTCTTTCAATCATCCATCCCAATCTACATTTTTTTTAATGTTTATTATACTTAATTCTAGTAAGAATCCATTCCTTTTCAATTAAAAATGTCATTAACTAATTTTTGAAAAAAGTCATTTATTAAAAAAAATTCATAATTTAAAAGATTCATTTAAAATTAAAATATAATTTATATATTTCAATTGTTAATGTTAGATATTGTTTAGATATTATTTAATATTATTAGATATTAACCATAATATCAAACAATATCTTCTGTTTATTCTGTTACTTTGAGTTACTCTTTTAGTTGTATCTCTATTATAAATAAACTACCCTATGTGTGATTTATACACAAGAGAGATTAATCACAAACTCTATTTCTTCTATATTCAACATGGTATCTAGAGCTTAAGGTTATTTTGAATTTTTTTTTCCGCCTTTGACCACTATTGAAGTCGCTACCACCGCCGCTATCGCTGTCGGTTATTTGGTAGTGTGAAAGTGCATGTCTAGGAAAGTTCGACAAGGAAAGACTTGGTATTTAAGCGTGTCCATTAGTGACCCACCTCTCTTCCTGGGAACTTACCCGGCTCCATCGGTTCACACCGTTGTCACTATCGCCTCCGCCCTTTATGAGTTCTTCCGCTCCTTTTAGTACTTCCAATTCTGTCAGTACTGCGTCTGATCCTTCCATCTACACTAACTATGTTAATGTGCACTTATCCATTGACAAGTTAACTTGCCCTAATTATGCCACATGGTCATCAGACGTCAGATTATGACTTAAGAGTCAGAAGTATCTTGATCATCTTGCCCCGAAAGCACCTACTCTCACTCCTGGTGAGGAAGACCGTTGGGACACCATTGATGCTCAATTATGCGTGGTTCTCAAGGGTACTCTTGATCCTTCGTTAAAACAAATTTTTCGTTCCTACGAAACATGTGCCAAAATCTGGGAACATGCCAAGTTATTATACACCAATGATACTCAATGTATTTATGATGTCTGTTCTAAATTTGTAGATGTTATTGTCTCTAAACATCAAGATTCTATGACTGATTATATGGGCCAAATTCATGCTCTTTTTCATGAGTTCAATGAGTTATTGTCTCCTTCCCCCGACCCTGCCACCGAGATAAGACAACGATCAAAGTTCTTCATGCTAGGGGCATTACACAGACTTGCTGATCAATATTCACATATTCGTGATCAGATTTTGGGTTCTCCGGTTGTCCCCACCTTGACATCGACCTGCTCCACTCTTTTGCGTATACCAGCAAAACCCAACCCTGACACACCTGCTTCTGTTAATGATTCATCTGCATTGGTATCTCACCGTGATGATCGAACTCGCCCTCGCAAACAGGGAAAATGGCGTCCTAAGTGTGAACATTGTGGCAAGCTAGGTCATAAGATTGACCAGTGTTATGCATTACATGAGTGTGAACATTGTGGCAAACTAGGTCACAAGATTGACAAGTGTTATGCATTACATGGTCGTCCTACTCGATCTACTGCAGCTTGCTCGGACTCGATCTTTCCCCACCTTTATCTCGCTAAGGATCCTCCTTCTTCTATTTCATCGAACACACCTGCTATGTTCAACAAATTTCTCAAATGGTATAAGGATCAACAGTCTTCTAGTTCCACTATGTCTCGTCGCACACACAGGTACATCTTTTGCTTGGTCCGACCCAATCTTCTTCTCGGTCCTTGGGTTTTTTATTCAGGAGTCACCGATCATATTACTCGGTAACAAATCTTTGTTCTCCTCTTTATCCTCTCCCGATCATTTACCTTTTGTTACACTAGTCGATGGCTCTAGAGTATCATCTCATGGTGTTGGAACTGTTAAACGTTTCCCTTCTTTAACCATTGATAATGTTTTTTATGTCCTTGGGTCTCCTTTTAACCTGTTATGCATCAGTCGTCTAACTCGTTCTCTTGATTGTGTTGTTTCTTTTACTAACAATTCTGTGTGTTTACAGGACCGGAGTTCAAAACAGGTGATTGGCACAGGATGTGAGTCTCATGGTCTTTATCATCTTCGTCCCTTTACACATGTTGGTGCAGTTATAGAGTCTCCCTCTCTTCTCCATGCTCAATTAGGTCATCCAAGTCTTGCCAAGTTACGACAACTTGTCCCCGCCTTATCTAAATTGTCTAGTTTGGCATGTGAGTCGTGTCAATTAGGCAAGCATAGTCGTACTTCCTTTCCTCGTAGTGTCACACGTGGTGCTTCGTCCCCTTTTGCTGTGGTTCACTCTGACATTTGGGGACCTAGCCGCGTTAAGTCTACTTTAGGTTTTCAATACTTTGTTACTTTCATTGATGATTATTCCAGATGCACTTGGTTATTTTTGATGAAAAATCGTTCTGAATTATTTCATATCTTTCAAACTTTTTTCAATGAAATTCAAACTCAGTTCGGTGTTTCTATTAGAGTTTTGCGCAGTGATAATGGTCGTGAATATCTTTCTCATTCTTTTAAACAATTCATGGCTTCTCATGGTATTTTGCATCAAACTTCTTGTGCTTATACACCTCAACAAAATGGTGTAGCTGAACGTAAAAATAGACATCTTATTGAAACAACTCGCACTCTTTTAATTCATAAAGAGGTTCCTCAGCATTTTTGGGGTGATGCTCTTCTTACTGCATTTTATCTTGTTAATTGCATGCCATCTTCGGTTCTAGATAATAAAATACCTCATTCCATTTTATTCCCTCATGAACCATGATGGATGGATAAAATATCATTATATTCATGCATTAATTTAGGTTAATTTCATATGTTGTTGCATTATGGGAACGATTTCATCATGTATTATCGTTGTTTTGGATCATACATGTTGGTTTGTGCATTGTTCTTGTAAATAGGTGTTTGGAAGTTTGAATTCATAGTTTGGAGGGAGTTGGTGTCAAGATAGAAAGATTTCATATCAGCAAGTTCCACAGGTACCTTGTGAAATGTTCCACAACCTGTGGATTTGTGGTTCAGAATGCACAGTTGAAGTCAGAGAGTTCCACAGGTGGGTTGTGGATTTTTCCACACTTGTGGAAATTCAAGACGGTTATGACAAGTGGTAACTACCTCAACAAGTGGAGAAAAATGTGGGACACCCTATAAAGAAGGTGGAACGAAACTAAAAAGGGGAGGGGGGGCAACCATTCTCCATTTGTTACGTTCTAGTTATTATCTTTTGGGAATTTTTATATTATGTAGAACTGATTTCCCTGTTATTAGAGGATTGATGTAGTACTCTGAATTATATTTTCTTGTTCTTGACAATTGACGTTTAGTTAATGTTCTTTATCTCAGTGTTCTATTTATAATTTTCAAGTTCATTCCACGAGCAGTTTCACAATTGGGAGATTGGAGGTTGTTCGCGATCCTAAATATAACAGGTTAGGATTTGTCACAATTGGGAAATTGGACATATATCTAATTAGTTTGCAATAGAGAAGATTATTGTTTTTTCATGATTCTATTGAATGGCGTAACTGACCTAAGGGATTGGGGGTTCGGATTCAATGAATAGTTTTGCCTACTAAGGGATTAGGGGTAAAACAACTCTAGGTAAACTCAAGTGGATAATTACATTTCTTGCATCAATTGAAAGGACTGGAATTATATAGGAAAGGGTATGAAATCAATTCTCTAACATATCTTATTTTGATTAAAGTTCTTATTATAATTCTATGTTTGTTATTTTATCCAAATTTTCAATTGCTCAAACTTACGTACATTAGGAATCTAGTATTCAACAAATTCAATCCTAGAGGACGATATTTTATTACTACGTTAACGATTGGTGCACTTGCCAAACGTTCATCAAGTTTTTGGCGCCGTTGTCGGGGATTGATTTTTCTGTTGATATTAGTGATCTAATTCGCTTAAGATTTGAGTGTTAGTTTTTAGGTAGTCAAAACTATTTTTATTTTAGTTATTTTGTTTTTTCTGTTTTTCATTATCTTGATTTAACTAAGTTGAATGTCATTTTCGGGTTTCCTAGTGGAGGTGAGAGAAGATATCATCGTGCTTTTAATGAACATTTCTTTTGACACCAATTATCTACCTCCACTAACTTTGTTTCCTCAGAGTCTAAAGAGTCTCATATTCATCATCCCTGTTTTCAGTATGCTCACCGATTGTTAACTCATACTTTATTTGCTCGGGGTGATAGTACTGCTGTTGTTAGGAAATCAGAATTATTATTCTTATGGGGGATGGTCAACGATGTTCAACTGGATTCAAGTTCATGGCTAGCTCGTCAATTCACTAAGATAGGAAAAGCTTCATCAGGACAAATAGCAATTGGTGGATTGATAACTCCAATCGCATTACATCTCAACATTCCTTTGGAAGATATAAGGCAATAGTCGGGACATCTCGCAATGATTTAGAGATGCTGATAAATAATGAAATGTTGGTCAAACGAGATGGTCACTATTGTTTAGTAATGAATTATGTTGAAGGCATGTCACCACAACCACTTCCTAATCCAAAATTTACTATTGTGCATGATCTAGCGAGGTGGACATTTTCAGATTTGAATTCCCACAATATCTCTCATCCTCGCCCTAATACACCCTTGACACTTCCTTTTGTTTCCCTTGATTCTCATGCTGACGTGGTTACTCACATCACTCAATCACTTGCTGATCTCCGCACTCAACACCAACGCCATTATACCGAATTCATGCAGTTTCGGGATTCCCAACTTCTTCATCAACAACGCATGGAACAATTGCTCCAAGAGGTGATGGAATTCCTCCATTCCAACCAACCATAATTTTGTGAGTTCTATCCCTTCTAATCTTAGTTATTTTGCTTATGTTGGGGACAACATCAACATTTAAGCTTGGGAGGGTCAATTGCATATCATTCTGTTGTTACATTTGCATAACATATACATTGAATTGGGAATTCATTATCTTAACTCAAGTCTTAAGTTTGTTCAGTGATATTTTGTGAAACATACTATGGTTATCTGTCATGATTATTTGTTGGGAAAGTTCACACACTACACAGGAAGTCTGGACACTATGACACTTAAGGAAGAAAATTAAATTTTTTTTAAGGTTTCTATGGTGACACTCACTACATTTGGTTACTGGAGAATTGTCTGTTAGTTCACAATAATGTAAAAAAAAAAAAAAAACCTAATAAGTGAAATGACACCCCTTTGAGACTGTGTGAGTTACTGGGGAAAGAGGCACTCCTTTGAGACCGGGTGTGGCAAGTGCAAAGCATTTGAGTGGAAGATCCATGTTTAGTTGGCAGGTAATTGTCTTCTAGGCAAGAACCTAAGAAAAAGTTTTGTAAAGAGAAAATAAAGCTCAAAGATTGTCTTCCTTGATGTCTTGTGCCTTACATCCTTTCCCTAACTCACTTAGGGACCCAACAACAATTGTGGAATATATACTTTTGGAATATCATTGATTGAATTTGGATTTGAAACAAGACGATGTATTCCCAATCAAAAACACTCATCATTTTGTTTGCATTATCGTCCTGTTTTTATTAAATTCTCTTTGCTTGAGGATAAGGAAAAGTCTAAGCTTGGGAGAATTGATGGATGGATAAAATATCATTATATTCATGCATTAATTTAGGTTAACTTCATATGTTGTTGCATTATGGGAACGATTTCATCATGTATTATCGTTGTTTTGGATCATACATGTTGGTTTGTGCATTGTTCTCGTAAATAGGTGTTTGGAAGTTTGAATTCATAGTTTGGAGGGAGTTGGTGTCAAGATAGAAAGATTTCATATCAGCAAGTTCCACAGGTACCTTATGAAATGTTCCACAACCAGTGGATTTGTGGTTCAGAATGCACAGTTGAAGTCAGAGAGTTCCACAGGTGGGTTGTGGATTTTTCCACACCTGTGGAAATTCAAGACGGTTATGACAAGTGGTAACTACCTCAACAAGTGGAGAAAAACGTGGGACACCCTATAAAGAAGGTGGAACGAAACTAAAAAGGGGAGGGGGGGCAACCATTCTCCATTTGTTACGTTCTAGTTATTATCTTTTGGGAATTTTTATATTATGTAGAACTGATTTCCCTGTTGTTAGAGGATTAATGTAGTACTCTGAATTATATTTTCTTGTTCTTGACAATTGATGTTTAGTTAATGTTCTTTATCTCAGTGTTCTATTTATAATTTTCAAGTTCATTCCACGAGCAGTTTCACAATTGGGAGATTGGAGGTTGTTCGCGATCCTAAATATAACAGGTTAGGATTTGTCACAATTGGGAAATTGGGCATATATCTAATTAGTTTGCAATAGAGAAGATTATTGTTTTTTCATGATTCTATTGAATGGCGTAACTGACCTAAAGGATTGGGGGTTCGGATTCAATGAATAGTTTTGTCTACTAAGGGATTAGGGGTAAAACAACTCTGGGTAAACTCAAGTGGATAATTACATTTCTTGCATCAATTGAAAGGACTGGAATTATATAGGAAAGGGTATGAAATCAATTCTCTAACATATCTTATTTTGATTAAAGTTCTTATTATAATTCTATGTTTGCTATTTTATCCAAATTTTCAATTGCTCAAACTTACGTACATTAGGAATCTAGTATTCAACAAATTCAATCCCAGAGGACGATATTTTATTACTACGTTAACGATTGGTGCACTTGCCAAACGTTCATCAAACCACTTCATCCCTTACCTCTAAAAGTTTTTGGGTCTACATGTTTTGTTCATAATTTTAGTTCTAGTATTGACAAGCTTTCTCCTAGATCACATAAATGTGTTTTCTTAGGGTTTACAAGATCACAAAAAGGATACAAATGTTTTTCTTCTTCTCTTAACCGTTATTTTGTGTCTGCAGATGTCACCTTTGATGAGTTCTCTTTTTATTTTAAAAGTCAATCTTCACCTCTGTCTCCATCCAATCTTGTCAACACTCCTAGTACATTTAATGTTCCTGTTGTTTGTGACCCTCTAACTGTGTTTTGTTCACCATTAGATTCTACTCCGCAGTCAGCTTCTTCTTCACTGCCTCTTCAGGTTTATAGTTGCCGAAACCAATCACAACCACCACCATGTGACTCTACTCAAGTGTCAACTACTCTGTCTCCTCCGGATGTGACACTTGAGTCTGACCTTCCCATTGTCCTCCGAAAAGGTATTCGTTCTACACGTAATCCCTCTCCTCATTATATTGGTTTGAGTTATCATCGACTGTCATTACATTTTTATACATGTCTTTCCTCTCTTTCTTCTATGACCATTTCAAAAACTGTCCGTAAAGCTTTAGCCCATCCTGGTTAGCGTCAGACCATGTTAGATTAACTAAGTGCTCTTCATAATAGTGGAACTTGGGAATTTGTCTCATTACCGTCTGGGAAATCTGTTGTTGGTTGCAGGTGGGTGTTTGCTATCAAAGTTGGACCTGATGGTACTATTGATCGCCTCAAAGCTCATCTTGTGGCCAAAGGTTATACTCAAATTTTTGGGTTGGATTATGGAGATACCTTTTTCCCAGTGGCAAAGATGACTTATATTCGTTTATTTATCGCCATAGTCGCTCTTTAACAATGGCATTTTTATCAACTAGATGTTAAAAATATTTTCCTCAATGGTGATTTGCAAGAAGAAATCTATATGGAGCAACCTCATGGGTTTGTTGCTCAGGGGGAGTCTTCTGGGATGGTATGTCATCTTCGCAAATTCCTATATGGCCTAAAACAGTCTCATAGGGCCTGGTTTGGAAAGTTTAGCAAGGTTGTTCAACAATTTGGTATGACTCGGTGTGAAGCTGATTACTCTGTCTTTTATCGACACTCAAGTGCTGGATGTGTTTACTTGATAGTATATGTTGATGACATCGTTCTTACAGGTAGTGACAACCATGGCATCTCTCAGTTGAAACAACATCTCTGTCACCATTTTCAGACCAAAGATCTTGGCAAACTTAGATATTTCTTGGGTATTGAGGTGGCACAGTCCAATGATGGTATTGTTATATCTCAGAGGAAGTATGTCATGGATATTTTAGAGGAAAATGGGTTGATGAATTGAAAGTCTGTTGATACGCCCATGGATCCCAATACTAAACTTTTACCAAATCAGGGGGAGCTTATACCTGATCCTGAGCAGTATAGAAGATTGGTTGGAAAATTGAATTATCTTACAATTACTCGTCCTGACATTTCCTTTGCAGTTAGTGTGGTAAGTCAATTTCTTAATTCCCCATGTGAAGATCATTGGAATGCAGTCATTCGTATCTTAAAGTATATTAAAGGATCTCCTGGAAAAGGATTGCTATATGATTCTAATAATCATACAAGAGTTGTTTTCTACTCAGATGCTGATTAGGCAGGATCTCCTTCGGATAGAAGATCTACATCTGGATATTGTGTCTCCATTGGTGATAACTTGGTCTCATGGAAAAGTAAGAAACAAAGTGTTGTGGCAAGATCTAGTGCAGAAGCAGAATATAGAGTTATGGCCTCAGCTGCTTGTGAACTTGTTTGGCTCAAGCAATTGCTTAGAGAGTTACAATTTGGAGATGTCACTCAAATGTCACTTGTGTGTGACAATCAGGATGTTCTTCATATTAGTTTCAATCCTGTCTTTCATTAGAGGACCAAACACATTGAGATTGACTGTCATTTCATTCGAGAAAAGATTATGTCTAGAGACATCAAGACTGAGTTTGTTAACTCAAGTGATCAGTTAGCAGATATTTTTACTAAATCTTTACGGGGTCCTAGAATTGATTATATTTGTAACAAGCTTGACACATACGATTTGTATGCTCTAGCTTGAGGGGGAGTGTTAGATATTGTTTAGATATTATTTAATATTGTTAAGATATTGTTAGATATTAACCATAATATCAAACAATATCTTCTGTTTATTCTGTTACTTTCAATTACTTTTTTAGTTGTATCTCTCTACTATAAATAGACTACCCTATGTGTGATTTATACACAAGGGAGATTAATCTCAAACTCTATTTCTTCTATATTCAACAGCTTATAAAATTTAATTACATTAAAATTAACATTTACGTTAGATCATCTTTAATATCGTTTCTTGTAAAGATTATTTTTAATTAAGCAACATTACAATTTTTTTTGTCGTGAATTAAAAACATTAATGAAAAAAAATATGAACATATAACGTTAATTGTAAGACGCATAAAATTAAACACTCTTAACAGTAAATTAAGATAAAGAATCAATTTAACTAATCATGCATTGTGTTATGAATGCTCTTATAGGCACTAAGATATTATTAATCTTTTTCTCGAGGATTAAAATTTTAGATATAAATAATATCAAATGCTTATAATTATTTTATTTAAAAAAATAGAACTGTAAAATAAAATGCCATACAGATAACTTATTAACAAACTCTTGCAAAGATCATCACGTTTTGATCAAAACAGGTTAGCATGATGACCTTATTTATAATTTGGCGGAATTGGGTCTGGTTCACAACCAAAAAATATGCATCTGGTAAGCAAAAACCAAAAATTTATCTTTTTCTCTAATCCCTTTTTGGTAGAGATGGGCAAATTCTCCAGATCCAAGTTTCTTCCTGAGATTGAGGAATTAAACCTGCAATAGGTACAGGGCATGTTTAATTTAAGTCATTCATTCTTTTTTGTGGTACCTTTTTTCCTGATTCAACAACATTAAATATGAGGGGGGGAAAAGTTTCTGGTTGCAAAATTTGGCCCAGCTTGGTCAAAATATGGAATGACATACAATTAAGTATCCTTCACATGCTTTTTCGTGTTTGTCAGTTGGTTCTGACATTGAATAATTTTCCTTTTACAGACTTTGTGCCCTTCTGATACATTTGCAATAGTCTGTCTCATAATCTTTACTTATTATCATCTTCTCACAGTGGATTTCTTTATGCATTTCTGTGTTTCTGTGTATTTTGGCTTCAACCATTAGGGTATCTTAAGCAGACACGAACACCTGCTGAGCCATTGAACATCGTAAAATAATTGATTTGTTATAATTAATAGATCAGAATTACTTCTTGAATTATTGAGAAACCTACTAAAATTATTAATTGCATTATAGTATTTCGATTAAATAAAAATCGATTTAAAAAAAAGTGTCAAAATGAAAATTTCTAATTATATATTTATTAAGTGGATTAAAACAAAATATATTTTACATAAAAATTTGAATTGAAATTAGTAAATTATTTAGAAAACATCAATTAAAGACATTTAGGATTTGTTTTCTTCATTTTTCCTCTTTTGCAATGACTACGTCTAATTAAGAACTTTAATTAACTTAACAATATTCATATTACCTACTCAAATCATCCATGTTGATTCCTCACACATGAAATTCATATAAAAACCTAATAAATATTGATTTCACACATAAATAAGAGATTTTTCAGTATTAGGTTTAGGGTGTTAAACAATTGATACATTCCATTCTTGATAATTTACGTAACAAATATTCTTACCATGGTCTAGGGTTCAAGATATATTTTTCAATCATATCTCAAACATCAAAAATAAACATTCAAAAGCCTAAAGAATAAGAATAACAACATGAAAAACATAGATTAATATATCAAAATATCACCAAATTACAAAAGATTTTAAAGGAAATGCACTCAATCCCAAGAGAATGAATTTAATCACTCACGGTAGTCATTACAATGCTTTAAAATAAAGAAGAATTGAAGAATCATTGAAAAACAGAACAGCAACCGCACTTCTTCTCCAAAAACCTAAAAACAAGGTCTCAAAATGCGTCTTATCTTTTTATAGAAAATATTAAATTTGTACTCACGTCACTTGCTCAAACATCCATTATTCACTTGAAGGAAAGGTTATAGTGTGTAATAAATAAATATCCTTAGGACTTTCTTTTAATATAGTATCATGAATTATATTGTATTAATGAGGAAAAAATATACTTTGTTATTATTTCAACAATTTCCAGTGACGGAATTTTTATCTTTGGGTTCATCAGCAGGGTTATTATGTGCATCGGTTTGTCAGTCATGATAAATATGTCCAGCATTGTTGTAGAAAAACTTGGAAGCTGAGCTTTAATTTTGACGTGCATCTAGCTAGATACAATGTTTGAGGGTAGTGCTAATGGAATACATAGCAAAGTTTTTCTTTTTCTTGAGAAAGGGAGATTGATTACTGGTAGTTAATTTCATTATTCAATTTTCTAATCATAAATCCTTGTTGAGATGAGTATATAATGTTCAATACAAATATATATATATATATATATATATATATATATATATATATATATATATATATATATATATATATATATTATCATGGTACTACACTGCTTTTTCCTTCATGCTTCAATGATCTATTGCTTTCAAACTTGTTTTGAATTTGTTCCTGAATGGTACTGAATTACTAATTTACCAGCATAACATTTTTAGTGTTGTACTATATTTGTTAGAATGCTACTCATTCAAAATCACAACATGTGAGTTCTGAATGCATAATATCTGCTATAAAATCCAATCACATGTGTGAATAGAGAACGATCTTCTTGGTAAAGTGTGAACCTAAAATGAGCCATCACCTAGTTTGAAACTTCTGAGAATCAAGGTATTTAATCTAGTTATACAATTATTCATCATAAATCGTCATATAAAATGAAGAAAAAAAAAATCAGCGCGTAGTGAGGTAGTTACTAGTTACTGACAAATTAGGCATAGTGGTTTAAGACATGAAAAATACTGAAATGTGCTACTTGATGAATTTGTTAAGAAAGTATTTAGGTGGGAAATAGGACATCTTTTATGAGAATCTGAGCAATTTGAGATTCACATGATTGGACCAAAAATACAAGAGAGAATGCAATGAGGCCATAGAGTCATCGTAAGAGTCTTAAGCATATATAAATTACATACAGCTAACAGTGATATAAAAATTTCGCTTGATCAATGAGGGGAAGTAGAAGAGAGAAAAGGACTATACAGTGTCAGTTTCTATACTTCCTGGTTTCCAGTGTTGTTCCATCTTTAAGGCTTTCCTGTGCATCATTGTCCATGCCAAGGCTGAAGAGAGCAGCTGCTTGAAGATAGTATGCAGTGGGCCAGGTGGGAGATATTGATTGAGCTTGCATGGCATCTCCAAGTGCTTCTTGTGCCATGTCATTCATCAGGTAGCATAAGCAGCGCCTGGCATACACGGTAGGTGACACCATGGTTCCACCATCGATGAACTACACACAAAACAAGAATAGTGAATTTCTGTCTAACAAAAGAAAGTTAGCATGTATATCCATTAACCACTGATCACTCTTCATTTACAATGCTTTGCAAGTAATGGAGTGGAACATATGATCTATGGTATTGTTAAGTTTAACCAGCTTGGGTAATGTCTATTCTGAAACATTTCTCCCTCGTTTTGCAACTTGGAAGATATATAGTATCATTTAAAACTGTCCCAAACATTAGTTTCAAGGTTTTGGATGATTATAAAGTACCCTTTATTCTACCAAGCCATCATATTATTGTTGTAGCCAAAATATTTAATCTAGTAAAGGCAAATGTTGGAGGACATGTCAGCAAATACTTCATTAAGAGACAATGGAAAAGTAATTATTTATTTTGCAGCGTTCAAGGATAGAAACTTTGACGTTACAAAGAATTGTGGTTTGGATGTTTTGAAAACATATTCTGGATAACCTATTCCTAGCATTTCTAGCTGACTTACTTGTGTATAGCAGTCGATGGCTGTAGATAAGTCTCTAGCATGGAAAGCAGAATCACCTTGCTTCTTAGAATTTAGAGTTTCTTGTATTTGATTTGTCCACATTTGGAAAGAAAGCTGTGACACCATGAAAGGAGACAAAATACAAATCCATCAATATCATTTTACAAGAAATGTGGTCCAGCTCTGCTATAAACTACAAAAAAAATTAGCAAAAAAACACATTGTGTTTCATACGACAGAACTTGTTTCCCTAAAATGGTGGTATTAGAAAAGTAGAGCCAAAACCAGAAGATGGCATTACCTAGAATGAACAAATGCAAAGGTAAATTGTCATAGATAAGAAAGATTTACGACACAATGTCTTTAGTTACCCATGACCAGTGTCTTTTTAGCAAAATATCACACGAGTCTATGTATAGACCAAATGCAGATCATTTGTTGTGACCATTTTTCAACAGTGAAAAAGAATTTGCCACTTCATTAAACATAGGGTGATTTACTTAACGTGCATGTGTATGTAGGGAAACAAGGTTTTCAAACTACTAGATCTGACATCAAGCACATTTCAAAATCTTTTTAAGTAAAAAAAAAGGGTCATGCGCCACTCTCTGAATAAAAGTCTAACTGAGAGGAAGAAATAGAAACTATGAATCACCTCATTCGCAACATCTTCATCATCCTTGTAGCCCACCTTATCCAAAATCTCATGTACTGCAGTCAGATCTCTTCTGGAACAAGCGTCACCAAAAGGTGTTAATGAAACTGTTTCCTCTGATGACAGACTCCTATCTGGTATGCCCATTAAAACATATGACGGTACCTGCTAGATTACACAATCTTCAAACCAAATACATTTCTATGATTCCAACTGGCCTCACTAATATTCATATCAGTAAAGTAAATTTTGATCCTTTATTGAACTGTAATAGAATAACTTGAGACAAAAAGCAGAGTGGGAAAAAGAAGAGCATACCGAAGTTTCTTTCTGAAGAGGGGTCAAAGCAGTCACAAGTGACTTAACATTTGGTCTCTCACGAGGTTCATACTCTAAACAACGTGAAGCTAATCTCACTAACTCAGTTCCATCATCATTTGAAAAATGGCCTTCCAAACATGAGTCCATCAGCAACAGAAAATTTTTGCCTCGTATAAGGTCAAGTGCCTGCGTGTACAGGGATTATGGTACCTCTTTATTATGAAACACTGTACACACTATAGTCATGTTAAGCCAAACCATCACGGGATGTTACTGCAAATCTAGTAAACTTCACCCGTAAAGTGCTGATATTCTAAAGGTCAAAGATTTACTAAACACAATGCCACCTTAAATTAAAATGAACACGAAATGGGAAAGAGGGAATATACATGGCTAGGTGGGATATGCTTTCCACTCAGAAGATCAAGCAATAGGGTGCCAAAACTGTAAACTACACTGTCAGCAGTGATTCTTCCTGCCAAATTTCAAAAATTAGCTCAATTAGGGAATGTAATAAACCAGAAGGCATGAAATCAACAGAAAGGTCCTTTAAAGTAAAACAATATTAAAGAAAAAGCTATATTACCTGTCCTCAAGTACTCTGGAGGTGTGAAGGCTAAATTTGTACTATAGCTTCTGCCATCCCTACTGTTTTTCATGAGTCCAAAACAAGAGAGTCTAGGGTTGCCTTCCTGTCCACCATTGGTACCACATAAGTTGACAAAACATGATGAAAGAGGCACAAAAGAGGTTAAAAAGTCTAAGTACCTGATCAAACAAAATTCTGTAAGCATTAAGATCATGGTACAATGCCCTTCCTTTACTGCTGCAGTATTCCAAAGCTTGAGCTAAATACAAGGCCACCCTCAGCCTCATTGCCCATTTCATAGGCTGGGCTTCCCCTGCGAGAGCAGTTCAATCAAGTCACAAAATCAGGAGATTAAACGGAAACAATATTTCACAAACCGCATCAACAAACACTGGGAAAAAAATTTGAGAGAGCACATCACTCAAATGTGACTACTGATGTCGCTTCCACAGCAAAATATTGAAAATGCCGAAGGGTTTCAACTAAACGACATCAAAATTAGATCTTCTCTTTGGTTGATTGCCCAAGATAAATAAAACAGATAAAAACAAAATAAATGGAAAACTCACAATGAAAAAGATGTTTAGAAAGAGTTTCATTGGGCATGAACTCTGCAACAAGCAATCTTTCTTCTCCCTCGCAACAACACCCAACCAAGTTGGCCAATCTTTCATTCCTCAGTTGCCCCACAGCACGTGCCTCCTCCTGAAAAGTCCAACCAAAACACCAAAATCAAACATAAAATTCCACTCACACACCACACAGACGGAAGAAAAAGTAAAAAGCAAAGCAGAAGCAGCAGCACGAACTATGAATTGTCGAGAATCAGGCCAAGCAGACTTGTTGAAGCGCTTCACAGCAACCAACTTATCATCTTCAAGCCTCCCTTTGTAGACAACATTTGGAGCTTTCTCACCGTGTTCCGAGACAATGTTGTCTGGTGAAAATCCTGAGGTGGCAACTCTCAGCTGATCCAAACTGTACTCACTGAACCCTCCCCAAGGATCCTTCTCATTCCTCTTCCCATCATCATCTGTACCCACAAATCAAAAGCCAAAATGAAGAATTAAAAATACCATCTTGCCGTTGTTTTAGTGTGTTCCCAGTGAAGTGGGAAAGGAAAGTCACCATTATCAGACAAATCATGGAGGTTTGATTTCATGTGGGAAGGCCACCAGCAGAGAGAGAATTTAGAGCAACGAGCTCCCATCTGAGAGAGTGCAATCACACTAGAGAAAAGAAAGTGTGTGTGTGTGTGTGTGTGTGTGTGTGTGTGTGAGAGAGAGAGAGAGAGAGAGAGAGAGAGAGAGAGAGAGAGAGAGAGAGAGTGAATGAGACCCTTTTCCTCTCCAACAGCAACAACTCTCGATGTGTCACTTTTATGGAAGAAGGGATTAGAGAGAAGAAAGATAAGATTACAAAAGTTGAATTAAAGAGGAGTATGGTATAGAAGGGATAAAAGAAAGGAGAAAGTGTAATACGGCGGTGTTTGGGAAGAGAGAAAGTCTGGTGCGAAAAAAGATGGCTTTTTTGGGATCCAAAGGTTTTCTTTTTCTTTGGTGTGTGTTTGCTGTGGTGGTGGTGCTGCTTCTGCACTGAATGAATGATATCAGTCACCTCTTCTCTTCATCATTCCTTCTTTCTTCTCACACCTTTGCACTTCCTTTCTTTTCCACCTTTTCAATAATTATTATTATTATTATTGGGTCTATCATTTTTACTTTTTGAGGTTTATTTGTTTTGGACGGAGACACAACTATCTGTAAAATAGCTTATAATGTCACTTAACAACTTGTTCCAGTTTTTAGCTTAAAAAATCAAACTCATGAAGATAATCATTTAAAGTTTAATGATTCAATGACAACTAATCTAAAATTAATAAATGTATACTTAAACCACACAAAATAATAGTAATTTATAGTATAAGTTTTTACTAATTAAATTTGTAAAAAAATTAATTTAAATATATATATATGGTAACATTGAAGTAAAATTTTACTAAAAGACAATAATGTATAATATGATTACATTTTAAAAAATAAGTTTATTTATTTTCTAAAATATATTTAAATGATATTATATTAAGAATTTTCGATGATCTATTGTTTACTACAAATTGAATTTTTTTCTTTCTTATTCTTTTGTCAGTCTTTCATTCTTTTATCAATTGATAAGGATTAAATATATTGTCTCTTTAATTTTTATAAAAAAAATAGTTTTAATTGTTTTATTTCACGAGTACATTAATTATATTTTCAATCTAAAAAAACACAAATTTGATAATTTTATTACAATAGAAAACTAATCTTATTAATAACTAATTTATTTTATTATAATATTAATACAATTTATTTGTACTTAGAAATGAATACCAATTTTCCGAGAACTTTGAGCGCTTATGAAATAAATATTTTTTCTCCATTCAAAGTTATATTAACTAGACTCAAATTTTATTCCACTTGATTAAAAAATATAAATGGTTTGTTTAATAACTTTAATTTTTTTAAACTAGCTTATTCTGATTAAATATATGTGTATTTTATATTTTTTAAATTCAGGAAAGATATATCAAAATTTAGAAGAGAATGTAAAAGTACCTTCTAAGTAAAAATGTTGTTCTCCCTCACATATTTGACACCCTTTTTAAAATATGTCTTTTTTTTATAAGTTTCATTTAAATTATATATTTTATTAATTAATTTCAATAAAAACACTATTAATTATTTTACAATTTTATAATCTATAAATAATAACGAGACTTTAGATTGTAAATTTTTAACTATAGAAAATATTAAAATTTACTTCTCTGGATTGAAAATTAGTTTCTAGGTAAAATTAAAATAAACACAAATAATGGTATAATGCTAAATCTTTTCAAAGAAAAAGTATACTAATATTAAAAACTATTTTTATACTGAGGCATAATTAGTTTTAATATTTAGATATTTGTGATTTATTTTTTCTTAACTTTTTATTTGTAATTGGAATCTGAACTGAGTCACAATATTATTACCCTTATATTCATCTCCTAATTGTGAGTGGACCTACATGGATAGAAATAATATCAAACAACATAAAAGTAAAGGGTCCCCATCAAAGTAAAAACATTAGTAGCATAACCCATTGCACACCTACATGCATCTGTGGTTGCCCTAATAATTTTTTAGTCCCTTTCAACCCTATCTCTATCTTATACACAGTATCACAAGGATTAAGAAATTTAATTATTTTAATTTAATTAGTGACTTTATATTTGTTATCAATTTATATTGTGCTTTTAGAGCTATCTTTCAGATTATTGTGATTTTTCTATTCTCTTAATTTATAATTAGTTGATTAAACATCCTTAATTAATACACCTGTATTTTTAATAAAAGAGTACAAGTAAATTAATATTGAAGTTTCGAGCATTATTAAATTAAAAATATCTTAAACGGTAATACATTCATATTTAAATTTTGATTATATTGAAATTTTATTTTTGTCAAAATATTATAACGATCTTTTAAATATTTTTAATTAGTGACTTGAGTAATTCCTCGATTTTTGAACAATATCACAAGTCACGTCACTCACGTGAAAGCTAAACAATTTTTCAATGTTTTGCCGGTAAACACGCGTAAACTTAATATGATAAATTTTGAACTTTTCATTACTATTATTATTATTAACAATATCTTGACATAAGATAATTTTATACTATTATCAAGCAATTCAATCTTTCCATAAAAATAATATTTTCAATATATATTAAATACTTGCGAATATTTGGTTCATTCGAGACTTTGTTTATGTCTGTAAGCGTGGAGTGTCAAACTTCAAAGTTGAAATCAAATTTGATTTGACCTAATTTACAAAATACATTGATCTTTTACATTTGTTTTATATATAAATATTATAAATAAAAATGAGTAATTAAAATACATACAATATTTAAATGACATCAAACATACAGGACTGTTAGAATAGATAGTTCAACCTGATTTAATGTTATTTTTTATCATATAAAAAAAATATTATCTTTTAGTTTGTTTATATGATAAAATAGACTAAAATTTTTTAACGGACAGGCATTTTTTTATCTAATTAAAAATATATTTTTATTTATATAATTTTTTTTTGAAAAAATATATCATTTATTTATTTAAAATTAACTTATTATTTTACAAAATAAAATAAAAGATATAAAATCATAAAAATGAGTTATTATATAATCTTGAAGAGTTATAATTGTCCATAAATTAGAAATCAAACATATTTTATTAGAAATATTAAATAACATATCTTTTAATTTTTTTATTTTCATTTAAATACACGTTATAATTGAAGTGTTTGTAGTAATTGGTTTAAAATATCTTATCAAAAATATTAGATAACACATATTTTAAATTTTTATTTTATTTTTTTGTTAAGTACACACTTGTAAATATATATAATTGAAGTGTTTCTAGTAATTGTTTTCGAGTCAAGATTTAAAACTTTATTTATCTCAAAAATTCTTTCATACTCAACAGAGTTATTGAAGACCATGTTTAATAATATATCTAGCAACATCTTGTAAATTTTAGAGTCAAATTTTCATGCTAGTCTTATTATCCAATATAAGACCCACATCATGATACTTTTAGAAATACACTATATTTAAGAATATGTCATCTTAAATTATTGGTCTCTAAAAACAGATGTGATAACAGTAACAAGAAAGAAGATTATGTGTAGAGTTTATTTTTAAATTATATATATATATAACAAAATATATTATCAAATTAATTTATTATACATATATTTTATCCTAATATAATATTTACTTTATTTTATTGACAAAATAATAATTATTTTATGAAACGGATCAACTAATAAATCTATGGGTTAGCCTAACCTAAGCCCATTTAGACCTAACCTAAATAGGTCGGGGCAAAATTTACCTAGTTCTATTTAGGTTATAATTTTTTTTTGCCTAATCTGACCTATTTTTTGGACTGGTCCATCAGATTAAATCTATTTTGACACCCGAAACTATATAATATAAATAAATTATTAAACTTTAAAATGATTTAAGATGGGAAAAATGTTTCTATATATTTCATTAAATAATATTACAATCTGAATGAATTAAATTAAAATTGGACTGCTTCTAACTATTTGTAATTGTTAAAATTACATGAACTATTTCAATAATTATTAACATATATATTATTTTAAGGGATATTTTTTAATTTCATAATTTATAAATCACAAGTATATTTAAAATTAATTTAATTTTTAAAAATTAAATTAAAAAGAAGAAAAAACATTTAGGTTTTGTTGATATGGAAAAATTATAATAATAAGATTTAATAGTTCTCCTCAATTAAAAAAAATGTGTATTTATAAAGATACTCTCTTACTTAAGTTAACATAAGAAAAAGAAAATAGAAAATAGAGTAGAAAAACATATGAAAATGAGATGAAATATAAAGAATAGAGAGTAATCTTATTTAAAGTTCCCTTATCATAATATATTAGGTAGTAAATTATTATGTTTTAATGTCATTTAATATCCTATTAATGTGATACTTTCTCATTTATAAGTGACTTATCATATATATATTTTTTTTGCATTATTATATATTCAAGAAGATTAAATGAGAGAATATTTATGTTTAATATCATATAATTAATGCGAAAATTCAAACATGTACACACGTTTTTCTTTTATAAATCTAATTTTAGTGTGCTCAAATAAGTTGAATAAATAAATTCAATCTATAGGATATTATAAAACTTATTGAGTTATGGTCATATATGTGTTGGTTCATGTGACTCAAATATTTTTTTTCTATTGTAAACATGACTAAGTTAATTTAATGACTATACGCTTTTTTTTTTTACAACTTCTTTTACTAAGTTATATTTTATTTGAACTAATAATTTATAAAATATCATTAAGGGTGAATGTGAGCTTAATTTAGATCTATGATTAAAGTGTGCTCAATTTAGAATTATGGCCATGATATCAAATGTTATGATGTATTATTGCTATGATATAATGATGTGTTATAACAATTGTTATGGTGTAATGATTAGTTCAAACATCAATTATTATGGTGTAATGACATACTTAGACAATTATTATGAAGAATTTAATTAGTTTTTCCTTTTATACTAACTCTCAACTAGAAGAAAAATTTCATAAGCCATATTTTATTTTAAAATATTTACCTTAATTATAGAATGCCTTTAAATGTGTTATCTAAGGGTAATCCATTTATCATTTTGTCGGATCAATGTGAAATACATCATTATCCCAACCAGATGATGGATCTTGACCAATAATCTTGAAGGGGTCAAATAATATATTATCAATAAATAATAAATTAATACAAAAAAAGAATAGAAAAGGGTGAGAGGTCAAATTTGTAAACATTTAATAATTATTAAGTTTTGGAAAATGAAGATCATAAATGCTAATGTAAGTTATTAAACTTTGAGAATAATAATTAAGTTTGGGAGACTAAAATCATAAATATTAATATAAGTTACAAAACTTTAAGTAAGTTATGATCCCCCTTATTTCCCAAGAACCACGGGTCCTAACTATAAGATCATTTATGACTTATATAACCTTATATGAAACAATTTAATGATCCATTTCAGAAATTATCTTCTTTGACTTCTTATACATTTTTACAATTTTCAGTTATATATCCATAATTTTGGTGTCATGTTCATTGTTTAGTCAACTATATTTATAAGTCGAGTTCTCCCTATCTTAATCTCTTATTTGTTTGATTTTGATATTTTCTTCCAGTTGTATGGACTTGGGAGCTCTAACTCTAAACTCTTCTAATGTATTATGATAGTCCTTCTATAGATCATACAAAAATGACCCTTGTTTCAACTTAGTGATCATAGCGTGGATAATTAGATCAAATGATGAATTATGAATGATTATACTTACCTTGGTAAATGACTCTATGAATTTTCTTAAGCACTCATTTTTTTTCTTGTGTTACACCTTTGAGTAAGCGAAGTAGGTCGTTTAGTTGTAAAGTTAGTTTGAGATTTTTTGGATAATTTTGAAATGAATTTATTGAATTATGAAGTAGATCATAGAAATATTTCAGGGTGTTTGTTTCCATGGGCAGATTTATGTGAACAAGGTGAGAGAGTAGATTTGCGTAAAAAATTGTAATTTTGAGAAGCAAATTTGGTTGATTCCACTACAAAATTGCTTGATTACTTTTTATTTGTACAAGAAAGTGAAGATATTAAATTAAATTTATTAAAATAATTAATATATCTTAATTATTTTAAAAATTGTAACGTTTTTAATTAAAATAATAAATAATTAAATAACATATTAAAAAATAGATATTTTTATTTTTGTTTTTTTTTGTATTTTTATTTAGTAATTTTTTAAATTCTTTTATATTTTCTTTAAGTAATTATTCGTAATTCAGTTTATTAAAAATAATAGTAATAATAATATTTATGATAATAAATATATAAATAATAATTATTATTATATTAGTAATAATATTAATAATTATTTTAATATATAATAAAAAATATAATTATAATTTTAAAATAGTTATTTTAATAATAATTTTAAAAATAATAATTATTTTCATCTTAATAATTTAAATAAAAATAATTTTAATTACATAAGTAATTTAGTAATATTTTAATTTGGTCATTTTATAATTTTTTTATTAAAATATTTTTTTTATCATTTATATCAATCAAATTATTTACAAATTCTCATAAACTTTTTTTTGTCATTTCTCTACACTTCTTACCATCTTTTCCTTAATCCAAACAACTCTACTTTCACCTCTTTTTCTCTTCAAATATATTATTTTTCACTTCTTCAAATCTATTATCTAATTCAAACACATGGTCCTATCAACGTCATAGGACAATTCTTCCACGAAAAAACATTCTTTTCTCTAAATATGCTTATTTGTGTAAGATAAGCTCAAATATACTCACAGTTGGGTCAGTACCTCCTCTGAATTTCTCTATATTAGGAGTTTTTCATCTTAAGGGTAAGGGTTTCTCTAATATATCAAGGGTAAAAAGATTTCCAAGTTTTATGATCAATTGAGTATTAAGGGATTAAGTTTACTTTATTCTTGGGGTTGCTGATTTTTCCAATTATCTCAGGTCAATCTTGCGATGAGATTATACTTTTGTATTGTTTCAAGAGTTGTTCTGAGTCATATCTTCATAGATAGGAGATCGGTACCTTGAATGAAATTAGAACCTCAAGAGAGATCGATATCTGGAGGGAGATTAATATCTCCGAGGAGTACTTGACCCTACTAGAAGACGTACTTGTCTCTCTAATTCTTGGTTGTGGCTTCTAAAGACTTTTATTTCTTTTTTACATTCTTTATCAATTTGTGCTAACTCTTCATGGTTTTTACTTTGCAATTTGACAATGTCTTTACATATGTTTGCTTCATATTTCTATTATATCTCCTCCATATCAGATTTCAGACTCGGAATGATCATATTATCATCTATGTCAATCTATGATGAACTAACTTGATTGTTCGTTTGAACCATTAAAAGTGTGGCTTGAGATTAGTTTCATTGAGTCACATGGAAAACTTCAAATGTTTTTGTTGCAAAATTATAATAATGATAAAGTTCATACAGGTTTGTCTCAATGACTATTGCTTTGGAATTGATAAGAGTGAAGCTCTACTAAATGTTGAAAAAAAGATGGAGATACACTTGTAAAGATAATTTGATGTTTTAGTCAATATAAATATAAAAAAATATCTAAAATAAGATGATATGTAAATTGTAGAATAATTATATTTATAAGCATCTTATAAGTAGGGATGGTAAAACGGGTCATTCCGTTACGTTTTGGCTCGCCCCTCTCTAATTCGCCAAAAATAGGACGAGTTCACCAGTCATAATTAAGATGAATTACAAATCTCAATCCACCTCATCAAATAGTGGAGTAACTAGACTAATAAAATATTATTTTTTATATAAAAAAAGTATATATATTTTTAAAAAAATACACCTTGAATGATTTTAATTTTTTATTTATTAATTAATATTTTTACTAGATAAATTAAAAAATTATTATATTTATTTGTTGAAATATCTAATTATAACCAATAATTTACAACGGATTAATATTTATAATTTAAATTATAATATTATAATATATTTATATTTTTAACAATATAATAAAATAAAATATTTTTAATTATAATTATTTTTATTTTAATATATAAATATTATTTTAAAATGAATTAGTCCCCTCATTTTGATTTTTTAAATACACTAATTAAAATAATTATATAATCTGTTTTATCATTTTATTTATCACGATATTTTAAATAATAAATTATATTTATTTTAACGTTATTTAATATTAATTTTTTATAATAAAGTAATTAAATATATTTATTTTATATATTCTTACAATATTAATATATATTTAAGAAAACTAAATAAAAAAATATTTTTATTTAACGTAATTAATGTGAAAATTTGAATAGAGGTATGCTTTAATTTCTATCCGGAGACATGGACTGTGGAGATTTGGAGGTGTAATTCCTGCCACTGTTGCATTGAATGTGTCATCATATCCTTCATAAGAGCACCAACACATTTGACACAAATGGTCCCTTGTTTTCTTTTAAGACCTCCACTAAAAATGCATCTCTCTGGGGAGACACACCCCTACATTGTTAAGCAAAAATCCTTCCCAAAAGCCTCTTTTCTTCATCAACCTTTCCACGTATCACTCCCTCACTATTTTTTATCCACGGAACAAAACTACCTTGCAAGTTCGGGTTTGCATGATTCAGAGGTTTTTATAAATTTTCTCAAGATTTCAGCACAAACACTGAGGATGCACTCTTGGATTTGCCAGGGAAATGTCCAACATGGCTCTGAACAGAATTCTGTGCTTTCAGATGAATCTAGAAGAAAGGAATCTCTGTTCTTTGTTTTCACAAATCCAAACCCACGTGTTAGACATGATAAAAACAACATAAAAATTATAACTACCAAAAATTAACAACATGTTATTGTATATATTGATATTTTTATTTTAATAACAAATAGATTCTAAAATCATAGATATTATCAAATACAGAGAATCATTTTGCTTATACTAATGATTATATTAAATACTTTTATACTGACTATCCATATAAATCAAACTGATCCCTTTTAGATAAAACCATGTAAAATTCAAATATCTAATATGTTTAGACAAAAATAGTTTTATATAATTCATATAACATTTATGTGTAAAAAATAGGAAAAGGTGACAAATTTTGTGAAACCTGATGGCTGGGTGGATGCAGCAACAATGGTGAGGTAGGTTTGGGTTTCACCAATGAGAGTGTGGAAAAAGGAGTACAGAAGCTTGTGTAATACTAATGATGTCTTGGTTTGAGACCACTCTCATGTAATTTGAGTCTTTGTCATTGAAAGGGAAGGACATAGGACATGTCATGTTATTAATGCAGATTAATAGAAATGGTAAAAACTGCAGAAGCTTTTCACTGCAAAGTAAATCAAGAAAAGCATGTGATGTAACAAACAATGACTCTCTGTACCATGCATATAGATGCTTGCACTTTGCTTAATCCCCACACCCACACCACCACCACCATGAGAATTTAGATGTAAAATGGGAAGTCAGGCCCAATTGTATGTAGGCCCATTGTATGCAGGCCCCATCCGACAACATTATACTTATCCATTTGATTAAGAAAGGAGAAAGAATTTGTACTCTCTTGTAGTTTGGAGAAGTTGACAAAGGTAAAGGAATTAATTAGTAGTACCTTCTAGTGTTCCTTACGGTGTGGGAGTGAGTTTGGTTTCATCTCAGTACAGAAAACTTTGAAAGATGTCAATTGTTCCGATGAACCAGGGTGAGGGCAACCCCTCCAATCCCTTCGCACTGTGGGATCCTTTCCTCGATTTTCCTCTCCCTCCTTCCATCTCCAGCTTCTTCCCCGGTTTCGAATTCGGATCCGGGTCGTCGGTGAACACACGGGTCGACTGGACTGAGACACCCAGAGCGTACGTGTGGAAGGTGGCGCTTCCAGGCTTCACCAACGAAGACGTGCTGGTGGAGCTCCAAGACGAGAGGGTGCTGCAAGTGAGTGTGGAGAGTGGGAACTTCATGACCAGATTCAAGATCCCCGACAACGCAAACCTCGAACAACTCAAAGCCAACATGCGTCACGAGGTTCTCGTTGTCACTGTTCCCAAGCTTCACCGACTCCCTCCTGGTCCCGCTAACAGGAATGTTAGGGTTGTTCAAATTGACGGCACCGACTGAACCCTTCTTCAGATGACAACCTTAGTGAGCAAACTCTGTTTTTTCACTAAGTCTGAAAAAAAATAAAATCATTGTCTTTCTTATTGTCTTTAATCATATGGTGTAAGTTTATGTGTCGGGTCAAACTCTGTTTTGTAATATATGTGTGGGATGCGCTGCTATATTAGGTTAAATTAAACCGATATAAATATTATGTACATGTAAGTGCATGTTTGAAAGTGGATGGATTAATCTTGCTCTATGTTTAGTTTGGTGTCCTCAAATGGCTTACTTAGATTAACCTGAAAGTGGCAATAGGAGGACCCAGTTCAATCACTCGCTCCAAAGGTTGTTTTGACATTTCTCAGAATCCATGCTATCTGATAGCTTTTTTCATTGAAATGTTTTTCAAATGACTAATTCATCAGCAATAAATCAATAACCTTTTGATGTATTGGGAATAATGGATCTTGACAACAGTTGTGGTGAAATTACTGATTCTCAAGGTTGTCTTCCTCATCAATGTGCTTCTGACATATTACCATAACTTTCTTTGTTATGTCTACCATATAGAAGTGTTCAATATATAGAATTTAGAATTCTCTGCTATACCAACTTGGAATTTGGATATTGCATCATATCATCGCAAGGATTATTGTCTGATCTTTCCTGATACCAAAATACGTAATGAGACGCCATTGATGAAGCTTGACTTAAGCCTGCCTGAAAAGGTAATTGTAGAGCAGACTTTGGCATTGTGTTTCTGTTGAACCAGTTGGACAATTATTTTTTGAGTGTTGATATTTTTAAACCACAATAAAAAAAAAAAATCCTTATCTATTAATATTATATTCATAACGACGTTAGTGTTCAGATGTGAATTTATCTTTTTCTTTATCTTTTTAATTATTTCCATTTGAAAGAGACAAGAAAATCAACATCTCTTCAATGGATTCCATTTTTCTAAAGAAAGGACAAAAGAGGAAATATACAATTGATATTTCAAAACATTTATGGTTATTTATTATAGGTATGCAGGTGATATTTATATATTTATATTTATAGTTCATTTTCTCATAAACAACTAGTGTTATTTGTTTTATCCTTTTTGAAGGTTTTGTTCTGGTTTGAAAAGTCAGATAATTGCTTTATTTCATATTTAGCACTATTTTTAAAATATTTTATTTCAAGATATTTTCAAATATCTAACCAATTTGTCAGTTTTTATTCAAACAAAAATTGAAAACAGACTAATCAAATAGTAGCTTAGCTTTCATATTTTTTAACACATTCTTTCTTAACTAATATATATATATATATATATATATATATATATATATATATATATATAAACACATTTTTATGGATTAAAATATAAATAAAAGATTGAGTGATTCAATTTATACCATGTTACTTCCAAATATATTTTAAAGTTAATGTAAAGTTGAATATCGTCTCTTGGCTGCTATAACCATGATTAAAAGTAGTTTGAGAAATATAATTTTATATATAATCACACCAAATAAACTAACATCATTAATCATTGTAAAATTAAATATTTTTTATATATGGATGAAGAAAGAGTATTACTTTTGCATTTGATAATGGTGCATTAATGAATTGAAAGGAGTAAATGTTACCATTTAATAAGGACAAATGGTGGAAAAATCTTATCCAAATTTAATATTAATAAATATCCAAGATTCGACTTGATTCGGTGGCACCAATCTTCTTGGTCTTGCCACGTGTTACGATTTCTAACTCCAATAATAATTTACTAATAAAAAATGTTAATTAGACTTGAAGACGAAAGGGACCCCTAAGAAATTGTTTGTAGATCTTTTCACTGTTGAGTTGCATGTAATTTTTAATTTCCATTAACCATGCTTCTTTCATGTACTGAAATTGATTCTGCATATTCATCATTTTTGGGGTTTAAGCATTCATAAATCACCTCCATGATCACTTTCTACTCTTCGTTACTTAATTATTTTTACAAGCTGTTACTTGCTAGTTATTTGGGCTAAGAAATTAGATGTTCACTGATAAGATACTCTTTACCAACCCATTCAAGGCAGCATAGGAAGATCCACCTTTCACAGCTATCTTAATTTCATTCTTCAATTTCAATGCTCTCTGTCTCATCTCCTTTCCTTCAGGATTCACCATCAATCTTCTCACTGCCCCTTCTATTGCACCCCTTTCCATCACAGTGGACCACTCTAGGCCTATCTTCCATACATGGCTCAACAACCTGGCATTTACCCCCTGATCTCCAAAATGAGGCTGGCACATTATTGGCACTCCTTCACACAAACTCTCCAATGTAGAATTCCAACCACAATGGCTCCAAAACCCTCCCACAGCTTGGTGTGCCAAAACCTCACCCTGAGGTGCCCATTTCACAATGCAACCCCTTTCTGCTATTGCCACTCTAACATCTTCAGGCAATAATTGTAGCCATTCTGAAACATCACCGATTGTCCCTGGTCTAATAACCCAAAGGAACTTCTGTTTGCTATTTGCTAAGCCCCAAGCCACTTCAGTTAGCTCTTTCTCTTCCCAACTAGCTATGCTTCCCAAACTCACATACAACACAGATTCTCTTGGTTGGTTTTTGAGCCAACCTATGCAGCTATAATCTTCTTCCACAAAGCTACTACTAGAGGAATCTTCTTCAGCAAGCAAGTGTAGAGGGCCTATGGGGAAGAAACTGACTTTGTACACTTGGTGTAGCCGATACAAGGACTCCTCTTCAAGGCAATCTACTGTGTTGCAGATAACACCCAAAGAAGGTCTTACTGCAATTGTTTTAGCAACTTGTTTCTGCATCTCACCCGAATTGAACATTGGTAGGTCTTTGAATCGGAGTGGTTCAAGTTCTGGCACCAAGTCCGACGACATAGAATCTGCATTCGACGTGGTAGTGCTTGTTTCGTTACCACTAAAACCATGGCGGTGATCACAAATGAAAAAAAAAAAAAAAGGAAAAATTGCTTTTGATTGGTTCTTTAATTTTGGAATCATTTGAGAAAAGCCAAATTTTAGACTTTTCATAATAGAATTATAGACGTACAATTTGCTAAAAGTTTAACAAACTCATTCCATTTAAATTTAACAGTACTTCTTCTCTAAACCAATTATTTTCAATCTATGTTTATATAAAATATTATTTCAGCTGCAAATCATTATAGAAAATATAAAGGATTATTCAATTACATATCATTTGGCAAAGTCATATGAGTTTATGATAATTGATACCTTGCAAGGGAAGGCAGCCACTGCTTTGTCTCTGAACAAACGCATGATAAGTGAGAAAATTAGTAGCACTAGTGGTTCTGAGGACTATGCTGGGTAGTTTGAGTTCTCTAGCCACAGAATCAATGGAATACATTAATCCATCATAGATGACGCAAGCGATCTTTTCATGGTTTATATTTGCTTTCTGAATCTGATCAACCAATAACTCTTTAATTGGAGATACACAATTGGTATTTAAGGTTGCAGTAATATCTACAACATTGTTGGAGGAGATGTGGGTATCAGATAAACCATAGAACAAGGGTAGAAAACAAAAGTTAGGGTGATGAGAAGGATCGGGGTAATTGAAGTGGGCATGTGCCACGGATATGGCGAACCCTTTTGAATGAAGGATGGTAGCTAGCTGAAGCATTGGAGTTAAGTGGCCTTGAAATGGTGGTGGTATTAGAACCAAACGGAGCCTTTGAATTTCCATCGTTTTAGACAAGAGTGTTGTGTGCTACTTCAATATGTCTAAGAAATTGTGGTGAAAAAACATACGGGTACAACCTCTTCATATACCAATTTCTCCGCCAGGTTCATGTATCTTTCACACAGTGAAAACATTGCCCCTTCTCTGTCTGTATTGACTTGTAATCAACGACTTTGAAACTTCAACAACGAATTTGTAGTATGGATTTCACACGCAACACCTATTACATGGCTTCAAGGAGCCTATGCTGTGAAGGTGCACGACTCTGAAAACTCGTGTACTTGGGTCATTAAAAATATTTGACCAAGCCAAGTCCATTTGTTGTTACCATCTAGTCGGGTACCAGTAGCATCATTAGTCATTTATTTAAGACATTGTACTCGACATTGAAATCGAAGTTCTGGTGACATGAATAGTTTTAGTGTTCCAAATTTACCCCATGTTTGACCCTGTGTCTCGTGAGAGATTGCGGAAAACAAAATTGTTATATGGGCATTTAAGTACTTATGACATACCTGATGAACTATTAAACCATTAATTAACTTTCATGCATGTTTGGTCGCCGTTCTGGTGCTCCATGTGGCTCTTTTCCATTTCCAATCCTCTTTTCCACCGACTTGTACTAAGCTAGCTCATCTTAGTTTGCCATAATTACCTTGATTTGGGTGTTATTCCGATAAGATTTTAAAGTAACGTGTGTTTCCTTACTTTTGTTCATTTCATGATGACGATATTCCATGTCACCAAGATTTCTCTAACCTTAACTGCTCATTCAGCTTTCCAGCCACCCTCATACAACACAATCTCCCTCATGCAATCAACTTTAATGGCCAAATGTCAGGGTTTTGCACGTGGAGCATTATTTTCAACTTTTAAAACCTTATTGTCCTACTAGATCAACTTTCATGTCTATCTATATATACTTAATAGTTTTAAACTTTCATAGTTATCTATATATTTATAATTTTCTTCCTTATCATTAAATATATTTATAATTTTAGGTTTTCATTTAATTCATTCTTATAAATATTAAAATAAATTATTAAATATATTAAATAAAAAATATTTTACATTATCTTATATTTCTATATTCTTTTATTATTTATTATTACATATTTGATTAATGTTTTCATTATTTTTAATTATAACTTCTTTTGATAATTAAATAATAATCCGTCAATTTTTTATCACCATCAAAATTTATCTTTAAGGTCTCTTGGATAGAAAAGAAAACAAAGTGTGAGGAAAAACAATAAAAGAAAAAGAAGAAAAGAGAGATGAAATAATATAAAGTATTTTTGTTTGTTTGGAAGAAAATGGCATAGAAATGTTAATTTTAAAAAATAATAAATAACTAAATTAAAATTAAATATTTATTTTATTACAAAATTATTCATATAACTCTTAATTGATATTTTTAATAATAAAGTAAATTTTTAAATTAATATATTTTAATTAATATCTATTTTTTAATAATATATATTTTGATATATAATTACAAAATATTATTATTATTATTATATTTTTTTAATATTTAATTTTAAAATAATAAAATAATATCATATTAAAAAATCAAATAAAAATATATTAAATTATTTATTTAATTTTTATAATAACTTTCATACTTTATTAAAATAATGATTAATATATATATATATATATATATATAAATTAAAATTCTATATATAAAAATTGATAATAATTTATTTAAGAAGAATAATTTTGTAAAATATTTTTTTATACTTTATTTTTTAAATGTGTATATTACAATAAAAAATGACTTATTTCTTATTACCGAACAAGAAAAATACTCTTTTTTTCACTTATTTCCTTATCGTAATTACTTTCCTAAAAACATAAAAAGAGAACAATTTTCGAAAACTAATATGTTTCCTTTTCTTTCTCATACATGGTCTATTTACTATGTGATAATGTGACCTATGAGTGTTAATTATGCTTTTATTTTAAATAGTATTTAAAAACCATTTCTTATTTTTAGTGTTTAAAAACTAAAAAATTAAAAATTGATAAAAAGTGCTTTCTATTTTTATAATAGATATATACGTTTTCACTTATAATTACGTTAAATCACTCCTTTTTGTGATTATAAAATTATTAAAACTATTTTTCGACCTTATTCATAAATTTTCCAAGTCATCCATAATTTTTTTTCTTATTTACAATAATTTTAAAAAATAAAGATATAAAAAAATTCTAAGTTATTTTCAAAATCAAATCTTCAAAAATAACCTTTAAAAACTAAAAAATAAATTGAATCAACTCAGCTTAATGATAATATATATTATAATTATGATGATAATAGTAATACCTCACACAAAATAATGAGGTCCGAAAGTTTTAAAGCAAATAATACTTTGGACATGAGAATTGATCGTAACGATATTATCACAGCGGATATAAGGGCGGAACACTCTTGTTCCTAAGCAGAGCATGGATCGAGAGTAGAGTCTCACTCCACACATACCTCTTAGTCCTCGATTAGGGAGCTTATATTTTGGTATACTCATGAGTCCTACATCACTTAGATGTTGAGACCAAAAGTGATTTATATACATCACTCTTCCCTTAACCTATTGAGACGTTTTTTAAAGACAAAATTATGATGAATGAGAATGAAAATTAACAAAGTGGACAATATCCCGAGTAGTATTAACTCTAACAATGTTATTAATATAAGACCGAAATACTCTTGTTACTCGGATGAGACTTATAATAATAATAATAATCACGTTAATAATTCAATAATTAATTATATTAGTAATTATCATAACAATTATAAATATGCAATGATTTTTGAATTTATTTGGATTATCTTTTTTTGTTTTTAGATTTGTAATAAAAAAATTGTTTAAATTGAGTAAAGATGTATTTAAATTTCAAATCATTTATATTTGTTATCTATAAAGTATCACATTGCTTTGAAATTAATTATATATAAAAGTATGAGTTATAAACAACCTTGCATTTTAAAATAAAATCGTAATAGAGTCATTCATAATAGATAACACGTTTATAAGATGATCCATCATCTTGACTATAATTAACATCATATTAATATGTCATAATTATTCGACTAGTTTTTTTGGATGTCTTAAATTTTAGATATCTTCAAAAATTAATTCGCACAATATTTGTTTAGAACTAATTTATTGTTAAATGGATTAAAATTTGTTTTTAAATTTCGAAATCGTTTTATTGAAATATAGTAGAATTTTTTTTCATAGTCCACCTATCCTATTATTATTGGATAGAACTATTCTTTGGACTGGAATTTAAGACCATATAATAATTGCTATGGCCAACTCATTAATTAATAATATTATGAAATAGGTAATATAATAAAATGATATTAAATTAAAAGTTCAACAATTATGTATTTACATTATATACGGTCACTTAACCATTTTAAAGTAATTTTTAGTTTGAAAGTGAATAAATTTATTATAAATAACTATTTGTTGATACGTTATGGATGTAAAATTATTTTATAAAATATAAACCTATTTTTTTCTGCTGTGAAAAAATGAATGTTGACTAGTTTAAGAGCCTTATGATATGCTCAATTTGTAAATTGGAGTTTTATGTGAGCATAATTTATCTTCCTGCAAATTTGAGAGTTTTTTGGGTTTTTTAATTTGTAGGCACTGTGTTTGAGGTAAGGGAATTTAGTCATTCTTTAATTTCCGTGGTACTTTAAGTTAGAAGATCTAGACTTTGAATGTAATTTGTCATATTGATTAAGTGTCAGAAAAATGGATTGGGTATGTGTTTTTATGATGATGGTATTGAATGTGAATGTATAATTGATTTCTATGAGATTAATGATGACAATCTTTTGTAAGAATGTATTATTCTTAGATTAAATTTAGTGAATTGATTTACAATTTGGAGAGTAGTGTTTAGATTTAATTTGATTTAGAACATTAGACACAGAGTACTGAACAAATTATGCAGTCTATTGTTGTCATGAATCTGCCTAGCAGATCTAAATTAGCTAAGTGGATTTAAGACATTGTTAAAAGCACTTAAATTCCGCTCAACACTTTCCATTTTACCTAATAGATTTTAGGTAGTATTGGAGATTCCATTATGTCAAAATTCTGCTTAGCGCTTTCAGTTCGCCTAACGGATTTTAGACAACGTTGGAGGTTCTATTCTGTTAAAATTTTGCTTAGTGGTTTTAAAATTCGCTTAGCGATTTCAAATTCGTTTAGCTATTTTTGAAAATTCATAAAAATAGCTCTGAACTCCACATTAAATGTTTCATATGTGAAAATCAAATCCCAGAAAATAAGGAATCCAATAAAATAAAAATTAGTTTAAAAGAGTATCTATAGAAAAAGTTATGATCAAAAGAATGAGCAAAAATCAAATCAGAAAAAAAATATATTTTGTTATAATATGAGAAATGTTATGTATATGCCTTAAACTATTAAAATATATGTTATGAATATGAAATGTGGTGTGTCAAATGCTATTATGTGTCTTGAAAAATGTTGTGTTATGATTAAAAATTACAAAGGGGTATCCTCATGTGTGTAGTGTTGTATGTATAGATATTGATTTGGGACTCAAGGAGCTATCTTGACTCTACTGATCACAATGAATCACATAGATGAAAGGATCAGGTGATGATAGTTGAAGGAGGTTTCTAATGACTTAGCATGCAGTGTGAAAAAGAACTATGTCTTGATAAGTCATTTGGAAATTTACCCTCATTACATGTGAGTGTATATACCAAACTAAGCACCCTTGTGTTATGCACTAGGAGAATTATGGTGTGATAGGTGCAAATCTTTGATGTCTATTTCAATATCTAGTCTTTCGAAAGTCGTTTAGTATCTATGTTACATGAATGTGAGTTTATATAAGTGTTATATGATATATGAAAACTTGGAGTTGAACTATGTTATTTTATCTCATATATGAATTTTCATACTTAAATTCAATTACTAGCTTACCCTATGTATTTTGTATATTGCTTTGAATTGTAATTATTGTGTGTTTACACAGGAGAAAATGTTGCAAGTGATAGACCCCAACAAGAATAAGTTTGAAGCTAGAAGTATTATAGATTTTTTTTTTTTTTACTTTTGTGGTGGTATATATGTATGTATATATTTTCCTGTGTAAATGGAATTTATATTTTGAATTACTCTATGCATTTTAATTATATATTTATGGTATGCATAGTTTTGTGGTTATTACATTAATGGTATCAGAGCAGATCATGTCTTAGATGGACCTGAGGGAAGTGGGTCTATTAGGCTTATTATGTGTTTATTTGACTAGAAGTTTGTTATTTGTGTGATGGTCTAAGGAACTTTTGGTTAGAGCTAGTCTAATTTATGTTTCCTAATCAATTTCTTTGTGTTATCTAAGATGGCGCCTAGACTACCTACCCCTTTTCCACATCCTTCTAAGATGAGTCAGATTGCTAGAGCCATACAAATGATGGCCAGTACCCTTTAGTAACAAAGTATGACTATGACACAATAACACTAGGCTGCCATGCACTAATTTGAGACAACTAGGACAACAATAACCTTTTCTAGTCATCCTTTGGAGCAAATGGGGTTGGCTAAACTTATGAGGCATGGACCTCCTAAATTCAATGGCAACTCCACCCCTGACCAGGCAAATCAATGGATTAGGGAGTTGGAGATGTCTTTAGGGCGCTTATTATCTTGAGGACAAGAAGCTTATTTTTGCTACATTTTTATTGTTAGGAGAGGTCAAGTTTTTCTGGATAAGTATCCAACAGATGATGGAGAAAAGTCAAAAGTTGTTGATTGTAACAGTTTCAAAATTAGATTTTTGGAGAATTATTTTTCTGACAATGCAAAATTTGTGAAAGTGACAAAGTTTCTGAGGTTAAAGCAGCGAAGTATGTATGCTTATGCTACTAGGTTTGAGCACCTAGCCAGATTCTATACTCAGACTATTTCAGAAACTTGGAGATGCAGGAAGTTTAAGGAGGGATCGAGGCATGAGCTAAAGAGGGAAGTGACCTCTATGTCCATTAGGGAGTTTTTTTGTCTTAGTAGAGAAGGCCAAAACTATGGAAAGGCTAAAAAGTTGTGATAGAAAGGTGATTAGATCACATAGTGGAGGATTTTTTAGTGGGAAGGCCAAGGCCAAGCAAAAGAAGCCATACTCTAGGCCCAAACTGAGTAGGGGAAGTCCAACTATTTTTCATCAACAACAACTACCTAATAAAAGATTATACTTAACAAGCCATAGAGAGGAGAAGTTATAATTATCAGAGGATGTGATATATAGTTAGAGACTGTCACAACAATAGAGGAGTAGTTCCTCCTTGTAGTTCTCAACAAGCTAGGAGAGTGGAGAGCATGCATCGTGTAGCAATGAGGATCTTTGTCATGATTGGGACAGAGGTAGATAAATCAGATAGCTTGGTGCAAGGTATGTGTTCTGTAATCAGTAAAATCTTAGAGTTTTTTTTAAAGCAAAACATTCCTTTTGTGTCAATTATTTGTATAGAGGAGTTGGATTTGCTAGTGAGAGAACTAAAATTTGAATTGTTAGTTTCTACACTAGCTTCAAGTGTGGTGTCAGCTTCTTTAGTATGTGTTGGGTGTCTCATAGTAATTAAGGGATGCAAATCCAAGGTTAACTTCATCTATCTACCCTTGCAGGACTTAGATGTGATCTTGGGGATGCATTGGTTGACCGCTAATCACATTTTCATAGATTGTGGGCAACAAAGAATTATGTTTCTTGATTCATTAGAAGGAGAGTTGTATCAGCACAACAAACATGGAATGAGATGAAGGAAGGATCAAGTTGCTTTGTTATTCTAACACATATGAAAGTTGATGGTGGGAGTAAAAAAAATGATGTACCTGTAATGAAGAAATTTCTTGATGTTTTTTCGAAGGAAGTACATGGACTACTTCCCAAGAGGGAAGTAAATTTTTCTACTATACCATCTTGAGAAGACAAATGTGGTAACAAACGCCTTAAGCAGGAAGACATAATTAAGGAGTTTTAAGATTCAAAGGCAGAGTATGCGCCCCTACAAATAAGGACCTAAAGAGGATGATATTGGATAAAGACCATAAGAGTTGACTTAGTTTGCATCCAGACATGACTAAGATGTATCAAAACCTAAAGGAGTCATTTTAGTGGCCCAACACGAGAAGAGAGGTGGCATAATATGTTTATGCTTGTTTGACTTATCAAAAGGCTAAGATAGAGCGAGCATCAAAGAGTTAGGAGGAATGTTACAACAGTTGGTTGTGCCTTAGTCAAAATGGGATAGCATCTCCATGGATTTTGTTACCCATTGACCACAACTAGTAAAGGGACATGATGCTATATGGGTAATTATTGACCAACTGATAGAGTGCTCACTTGTTGCCTATGAATATGAGGATTTCCATGACCAAGCTTACACAACTATATATCGAGAGATGGTGAGAATACATGGAGTGACACCCAGTATAGTATCAGATAGAAACCCCCAGGTTCACCTCATGATTTTGGTAGACTTTACATAATGCTTTAGAAACTAGGTTGAGACTCAGTTCTGCCTACTATCCTCAGACGGATGGTTAGTCTGAGAGGACGATCCAGTCATTGGAGGATCTGTGAGAGCATGGGTACTAAATCATCTAGGAAGTTGGGATGAGATGTATCCAATGATAGAATTCACCTACAACAATAATCACCATGCAAGCATTAAGGTGGCACCTTACGAGGATTTGTATGGGATGAAGTGCAAGATTCCTTTATGCTAGTATAAGGATAAAGAGACTATCTTGATAGGACCTGAGTTGCTCAAACAAACTACTGAGAAAGTCAACCAGATCCAAGAGAGGATGAGAGGTTTTCAAAGCAGGCATAAGTCTTATGTTGATCAAAGGAGGTGACATTTGGAGTTTGTAATTAGAGACCATGTGTTTCTAGAGTCACATGTAACTACTGGAGTTGGGATAACTATTGGAACTAGGAAATTTTCTCCTAAGTTCATTGGATCATATCAGGTTTAGAGGAGGATTCTCGTAGCTTATGAGATTATTTTACCACCTCAGTTAACATACCTGCACAAAGTTTTCCATGTGTCTCAGCTGAGGAAGTATGTACCTGACCCAAGTCATGTGTTGAAGGTGGATGAGGTGTAAGTCAGGGAGAATCTTTCCATGAGGCTAGGTCGGTTAAGATTAAGGATCGACATATTAGACAACTTAAGGACAAGTCTATTAGCATGGTGAAGGTGTTATGGGATGTTAGGTTGGGCGATTCCGCTTGGGAGCTTGAGGAAAGCAAGAAAGAATCTTATCCCTACATCTTTCTTGGTAAGTGAATTTTCAAGGATGAAAAATTTTGTTTTTGGGGAGAATGTGAGAACCAAGTTTAATTGAGTTAACAGCAGAAGTGGTATATTGAGAGTAAGTTTAAAAATTTTCCGTTTAAGCTAAAAAAATTTATAAATAAAAAATTTTAACCATTTAAACTTCATTCTCACAAAATCACTATCTCTCTACAACTCCTTTTTTTTCCTTCTCTCTAAATTTCTCACTCCCTCCCTCATATTTTTCTAGAACCAAGCATGTCTTAATGCTCTTGGAGGAAAGGAGAGCATTTATACTCAATCAGAATTTCGAGTAGAGTAAGTTTCTTCATTCCCAATTTTAGATAATTTTTGCATATTTTGAGTTTAGGTCTACATGTGGGTCCTGAGGGACTTGTATGTAGACTTTGCTATGCAAAAGCAAATCTTGACTAGTTTAGAAATATTGTGATATGCTCAATTTGTTAATTGGAGTTTTCTGTGAGCATGATCTATCTTGCTGAAAATTTAAGAGTTTTTTGGGTTCTTTACTTGGAGACATTGTGTTTGAGGTAAGGGAAGTTAATTATTCTTCAATTTTCATTGTACTCTAGGCTAGAAGATATGAACTATGAAGGTGACTTGGTCACATTGATTAAGTTTCAGAAAATTAGATTGTGTGATTATGTATGTGTTGATTTATGATGATAGTATTGAATGTGAATGTATAATTGATTTCTATGAGATTGAAATGACAGTCTTTTGTATTAATGTATTATTCTTATATTGATTTGAGTGAATTGATTTACAATTTGGAGGGTAGTGTTTAAATTTTGAACATTAGAAATAAGGTACTGAGTAGATTATGCAGTTTGTTACTATCACGAATCCACCTAGCGGATCTAAATTTGTTAAGCGGATTCAAAACAATGTTGAAAGTGCTAAATTTCGCTCAACGCTTTCCATTTCACCCAGCAGATTTTGGGTAGTGCTAGAGATTTTATTCTGTCAGAATTCTATTCAGCGTTTTTAGATTCACCCAACATATTTTGGGTAGTGTTACAGGTTCCATTTTGTCAAAATTTTGCTCAGCGATTTTAAAATTCACTTCATGTTATCAAATTCACTCAACATTTTTCAAATTCGGTTAGTTGATTTCTAAAAATCATTAAAAATAGGTACAAACTCCAAATTAAATATTCCATATATGAAAATTGAAGCCCCGAATGTAAGGAATCCAATAAAATAAAAATTAGTGAAAGACAATGTCTACATAAAAAGTTATGATCAAAAGAGCACATAGAGGTCAAACCAGAAAAAACAAATTGTTATAATAGAAGTTATATGTATATTCCTTAAGCTATTAAAATACATGTTATGAACATGAAATAAGGTGTGTTGAATGTTATTATGTACCTTCAAAAAATGTTGTGTTGTGATATGAGAATTACCAAGGACTATCCTCATGTGTGTAGTGATGTATGTATAAATATTGATTTGGGACTAGAGGAGATATGTTGACTTTATTGAAATCACATGAATGAAAAGATCTGGTAGTGATAGTTGAAGAAGGTTTCTAATGACTTATTTCACGGTATGAAAAAGAACTGTATTGAGAAGTCATTTAGAAATTTACCCTGGTCACACATGAATGTATATACCAAACTGAGATCTCTTGTGTTATGCATTTGGGGAGTTGTGGAGTGGCATATGCGTAGCTTTGATGCCTATTTCAATATCTAGTATTTCAGAAGTAATCTAATATTTGTGTGATGTGATGTGAGTCTGTATAGGTATGATGTGGTATATGAAAACTTAGAGTTGAATTATGTTTTTTATCTCATATTTGAATTTGCATACTTAAATTGAATTACCGGCTTATCATATGTGTTTTGTATGTTGCTTTGAACTATGATGATCATGTGTTTACACAAGAGTAAATGTTACAGGTGGTAAAACCCAACATGAGTAAGTTTAGAGCTAGGAGTAGTATAAATTTATGTTTTATTTTATTTTTGAGGTAATATATATATATATATATATATATATATATTATTTATTTATATAAGAAAAAATTATATTTTGAATTATTATGCGCATTTTAACTATATATCTATGGTATGTATAGTTTTAGGACTCAACCACCCGTTCTCTCTAATCTCCATATCTCATATTAACATATCTTCTCTTATTAAAATGAATTATGACCAAAGGACACAAAATATCATATACAATACACTTTTAGTTTTAATGTCCCGAAAACTTTAAAATCTCTAAGTCAACCTGTCATTGTTATACTGGTTTTACCGTTTCAACAACTTATTAAATTTTTTCTTATACTTAGAATTTTTATGAGGGATATAAGTATCACGATGACATATTCCATTGAGTAACATTTGAAAAAAAAAATAGATTTTTGTGTCATATTATTCTTAAATAATTTACTATTAATTTAATTTTAATAAAAATTTAATAAATTTTTAAACAATCATTTTTTCTTTTATTATTTTTTTTTCATTTATTTTTGTAAGTTTCTTAATTAAGTAACTAAAAAATATTTAAGCAACTTACTATACAATATATTTCTCTAATAAAAGTTACTCCAAATAACTAATGTTGTACTTAACCATCTCAATAAGCAAATTCATTCGAGATAAAGTAATAAACTTTCTTTATCTATAGTGTTCTTACCTTGATGTAGAAGGTTAACTAAGCTATACGAGTAGCTCCTAAGTCAAATAAAATTGTTTTGAATTGTGTTTGTGTATACTAGGATGATGTTAGGATCACCAACATTTAGAGAGCTAACCAAGCACAATGAGATGGTATCTGGACTGTATAAGGTAGCCTGGAGTTGTTCCGATATGTGTTGAATAGGTGGGAGGAGTAATTTGCAAAGACTCTTTGATGCTAAAGTTAGTGAATGTGTTAGTGAAATATGAGATGAAAAGTACTATGTGTGTTAAATGAAAAAGATATTAAATCTTACATGAATAAAACTATAGAACTACAAAATATTTTTATATTTTATCGAATATGTACGAGAAGATGATTATGAGAATCTTGATTCTTCTAACTATCTAAAAAGATATCAAGTAAGTTGAGTTATGGTCAATTATCTTTAACTTACTTGACTTGACTAGGTTCGAAAAAGTCTAATTAAAAAAAATACAAGTAATAAATATTATTTGTTTTCAACATAATTAATATAATTATAAATTTTTTATATAGAATATCTGTATCTTTCAAATTATACGAAAATAATTCTGAATAGAATTCTAATTATTAAGAAAGAGTATTTTATTTAATGATAAATATCCACAATCCAAATACATATTTTTAATTTTTTAACTAGATTTTGTTTTCAGTTTTTATTTAAATATATATTAAACTAATAAAATATCATTAATATTATAAAATTTTGAATTTCTTTTTAGTTTTGTATCCTATAATATACAATGTTATAGAAATAATTGTCTGTGAAATGATAAGATATCATGTATAAAGATCAAATAAATAAATGTTTGAAAAGTGTAAAGGAATAGATTGAATATTTCAATGTCAAAACATGATTAAACTCAATTTAATATGATATCTTATAAGCTATTTTATTTTATTAAGTTCACAACTTTTAAAACTTGTCAACAAGTTAGAAATCCAAAATTGATTAACTGCATGTAAGCATTTACATACTTTAGATATAAGAATTGAAAACTCAATTAATAAAATAATAATAATTGAAAGTTAATTAAAAAATTGAAAATAAATTAAAATCGAATTTTTATTAGAATTTTGTAATCTATTTATCTTCTAAGAAAAACAACACGAATCAGTTCTAATTTTTAATTAAAAATTAAAAATCAACCCAAATAATCACTTATTATTTTAAATATAATATATGTATTAAAAATTATATTTCTTAAACTGATTGAAATTATGTAGACCTTTTATAAACAATTTAGTTGGATTTATTTTTTAATATTTGAGTGGTATTTGTAGAAAATAAAAAATAAAAATATTTTAGAAAATGTTTTCCCTAAGATGTTATCAACTTATCTATAATGTATGGCAATTACTAATAATTTATAGCAAACTTTATTACACTACAAGAGAAGTTGCAACTTAACTCCACATAATTGCTAAAGCTAGACAGTGGACACAACTAGAGTTGGCTAACCCTACTCTAAGTGGACATTAAATAAAATATATTTAACTTTTACGTCATGAACTCTTGCAAATATGATTTTTTTTATAAAAAATTATTTGAGTTAACATAAATATTTATATAAATTGGTGTTGACAAAGTTTACACTCATTTCTTAAAATCGACTTAATTGATATTTATTTGTTAAAAATATAAATAATTCCGTATCAAGAGGCGGAAAAGGGTTGTCGTGGTCAGGCCCCACATTTTAATATTATATAACATATATAATTATTAAAATTTTAACAATTAAATAAAATTATCTTTTACTCTTTTCTTTTCACATTTTTACTTTAACTTCAAACACTCATCTTTTATATTTTTACATGTTTTCTATCATTCTTCTACTTTAATACTTTTTTTTCTTTTACAGTTTTATCTTATAGCATAAAAATTATAAATTTTTCTCTTCAATTTTTATATTTTTCTTAAAGTAAGTAAATTTATTTTTTATTATGTTTTTAATTATTATAGATTCATATTTCAAGAAAAAAATGTGATATTTAATAAAATAAATTTTAACTATCCAAATTTAAACTTAATGAGTAATATTAAAAATATTATTGAAAAACTTACAATATAAACTATTTTATATTTATTTTCATATAGAAAAAAAGTATAAAAATGATTTCATTTGTATATATGTTTATGTAGATTATATAAATATCATTTAAACTTTTAAAGAACTTAGACAATTGATTATTTATAAAGAAAAAAAATTGAGATAAAAAATCTTGAGATGATAACGTTTTATTTGGAATCACAAAATAAGTATTTAAATAAATGTATTTTTATATATTAAGAAAGACTTATATAACAAAGTTACTTAAAAGGTTTTATATGGATTAATCATGTTGACCATGTATTTCAATTATTGTAAGGTTTTTACACGTAAGATCCTCTTAGATATCAAGACAAAATTAAATAACCTTTTTATCCTAAAGTACTATATTTTAGTATTATGGGAATACTAATGTATTTTGTTAATTATATTATATATGTTATTAACATTTGTTGTGAATTTATTAATAAGATATAGTTTTTCATTTATAAGAAGACATCTGTTTAGAGTAAAATATATATTTTATTATCTTAATATAATTATATATTTGGGTTTGCTTCTTTTAAATATTTCAAAATCAAATAAAATGAGTTACGTAAATGCAGGATATTTGTTTATAAGTGATGACATTGCGATTTCACAAGGAATTAAAAAATAAATCATAACAACGTCAAATTATGCAAAAATTTTATGATTACATGAGGTTAATAGTTAATGCGTGTGATTGATATCACTAATTTAATATATATAAGAAACTTATGATATATCTTCTGAAAAAATACACAAAGAATTATATACAAGAAAACAACATGAATTACTCAATTGAAATTAAACGATATAAAACAAAACATCTTTTTTCTATTTTTTTATTTTTTTTTACTTTTGATTTTTAGAGAATGGTGATACAAATATTCAAAAGGTTGTTCATGTAAAAATTTAACAGATTTATTTCTAAAATCTTAATAATGATGTTTGGCACGAGAAAGAAAAATAAATTAATTAATTAAAGAATGATAAACTTTTTTTCTTCACTAGATTTTTATTTTATAAGATTTTTTATAATAAGATTTTAACAAGATATAATCTTTTATCATTAAACAATAAGAAATGTTAAAAATAATTATTCATTGTCCATTCATTATATATATATATATATATATATATATATATTAATATATAACAGTTTAATAATTATTTTATTAACTGATTTAACACTGTTTTTACTTTTTAGATTTTAAAAATTAAAAACAGTAAAAAAAAAGTAATAAAATATATTTTCTATGTTCGGTATTCACATTTTTAATGATAGTTTTACTATATCATCCATATTTATTACTATAAAATTAATTTTTAAATTATAAATATTAAATTAGTTTTATAACTTATTAATAGTTTTTCCAAAATTAATTTCTAAAGTTATTTTTAAAATTACAAAAAAATCAAACTAATTCCTTATCTTTATATATATATATATATATATATATATATATATATATATATATATAATCTAATCATTTTAAAAAAAATTATTTGTTAGACTATTATATTAAAAATAATAATTAAGATAATTGTAATAAAAAATTATTCTTATATAATCATAAATTTGTGAAATGTCATATATATATATATATATATATATATATATATATATATATGATTCATGTTTTCAATTAATTTATAATAATTATTAGATATAATCAAATTAAATTTTCTAGTTATATTCAGTGAAAATTAAATTATAAAAAATAATCCTATATTATATATTAAAATAATAATTAAGTTTAAGTTTTATGATTTTAATATTAAATGATAAAATCCACAGGTTTATATTATTAATATGTTTTTATTTATTTTTTCATTCAAATCATAACTATTAATATATATATATATATATATATATATATATATATATATATATATATAAAGGTATAGTAATAAAAAACTATATAACTACTTTTACTTCCTTTTATCATAATTTTTATTCTAAAATAAAATTTAATATTGCTATTATTTAAGCATAATTATTATGGGAATATATCAATATATAAATAATTTTAATTAAAAAAATAAAAAACAAAGAATAATATAAATTAATATGTTCATAAATAAAAATTAATGAATTTATTTAAACATAATTAATTTCTAACTGTCTTCTTCTCTCTTGATATTGTCACTTTGTTTGGTATGCTTTACTCTCCAAATATCTTAGGCAGTCATATTCAGTCAACTATTGATGATTATGGTGTTTTTAAATTCATTAAAGATCATTAATATGAAAATATCATTAAAGCAAATAAAGAGTGATTATGCTTTAATTGATCAACTTATAAATTACATTAATATTAAAAATTCAATATAATAGCTAAGAAATATTCAAATCATACTTTTAAATTCTTCGTAGCTATTTGTAATTAAACGAAAAAAATTTAAATAAACTGCATTATGACAGGTATTAAAATAATATAAGTATAATTCTAGTGATGATTAGTAGTAAAATTATAAAGAAATATTTTATTTAAATATTTTTAATGAAAATTATTATTATTATTCTCTCTTTTTCAAAACAAAAATTGTGACTACACAAATCAATATAAATATTAATTAATTATTTTTAATAAATTTATTAGTTTTTTCATTAATATTCTTATCATTTTAATATTCTTTCTGACTAAAATACTCTTAAATAACTTGTCATTATTTTGTTATATAATAAATATATTTAAAAACTAAAAATATAATTGATAAAAAATAATTAATATAATCTTAGATTATATAAATGTTCTATATTTATAAACAATTTTTAACAATATTTAGAAATTGTAAAAATATCATAGTAGAATTTGAATAATATTTTTATTTGATATTTAAAAATATTATTTGAATAATATTCGAATGCTCACGTATGGTTTCGCCGGGACGTAACCAATGTCTTTCGTTACCTTTTATTTATCAGCGGGGTATTGTCGATATGTTTAAAAAAACACCTTGACTTTCACTAAGTACGTTGATTTAAGAAATGTGCGTAAAAAATAACACTTTAATGAACGTTCTTTTTTTTATAGGTCTTGCATACATCTATAGAGCATTGCTTTCACAGTATAAATATTGTATATTAATATTTTCCAATTAATTATATGCTCTTCTAATTTAAAAATAAACAAATTCAGTGCATATTCGATAAATAAAAAAACACCCAATATTTAACCATCTTTGCTGAAATTTAGTATTTGTACTCGTACTTGTAAATTCTACCTATGTACGTGCACTTTTTTACATTCTACGTGTACTTGTACTTCATTTACCCCAAAAATAATGACAATATAAATAGAAAGAACAAAATTTTTTAAACTTACCCCAAAATATTTTCTTACTAACAACGGAGGGATAATTCTTTTAAGGTAGTTTAGTTATTGAAACAACTTTTGTGGTTTACCAAAAATTAGAATTGAATTCAAATTTGTCCTTCTAACAAAAAATTGGCTAAGAAATCAATTATAATAAAAACTTGTAAAGAACAGACAGCTTTTCTTGCTGTGTGGCGTGGGGGTGTAGAAATAATTTTCTTTTTATTTTTGGAAAACTATAATATTTTGTGAATAAGTACAAAAGATTACGCGTGTATCATAACCGCAGATAGGCACAAGGCAAGATTCGGAACTCTTTCGGCTCGTTGGTCGCTTCACATCCACGGACGTAAAGTTACGCGAATTTGACGCAGAGTCACCGCAACATTGCCCAATCCAAATTCACTAAATCATTTATTCTTGTTTCTATAAAATTCAAAGTTGGTATTATTATTTATGTTAAAAATAAAACTTTAACTTCCCTCTTGATTGTTTATTTATTGCAAGAAATTATTTACTTTTATGTGAATAATTTTAATTAAATGTTTTTTTTAAATTAATATAGTACTACTACCCCAACATTGTACTACTTGTTTGTTCAGTTTCATTTACTCACTCAACCACCCATCCACACCATTGTACTACTTCCTTCTTCAATCTGATTTAATCACTCCTTCACAACACTCATCTTCCTCACATATTTCTCTCTCCTCACAAATCAATTCCAAAACCCAACCTCATCCATGGATATGGATGGACACATGCACGGAATGGATGGGATGGCGTCGGCCCCTGCAAATGGCACCATGAAGCATCACAAGATGATGATGATGCACATGACCTTCTTCTGGGGTAAAGATGCAGAAATTCTGTTCCAAAATTGGCCCGGGGGTAAATCGGGAATGTACATCCTGGCCCTAGTTTTCGTCTTCCTCATGGCGGTTTTCGTTGAATTGCTCTCTCACACCAGATTCCTCAAACCCGGTTCGAACCACATCCTGGCCGGTCTCATCAAAACACTCTTGCACGTTTTCAGGGTTGGTCTCGCTTATCTGGTAATGCTTGCACTCATGTCTTTCAACGGCGGCGTTTTCTTGGCTGCCGTTCTAGGTCACGCCTTGGGCTTTTTCATTTCCACAGTTGCTTTCAACAACAAACCACCGCTTCAAGATGAGACTTTTGATCTTCCTCCAAATTCTTGTTAATTGGTAATTATACATTATACTTGTGTTTTTAGTTTTGTTTATTTTCTTAATTAGTTGTGTATGGATATGAAAGATTAAATGAAATTGGAAATGCTTGTTTGGTTAATGAATTGATTGTCTTTTTGTTTAAGCCGGTTTTCTTGCACTGCTAGAACCAACTATGGTGGTACCACACTTTGTTCTGAATTATTCTCTTCTATCCATACCCATGAGTTTTTGAGCAAGTGGGTAACATCCAAATTTATTGTTTGCTGACGACTATGAAGATGATGACAACGGGAAGCCATCGTCTGGTCATCGTTGATTACTGTTTGATTGGGTCAAGTCAAGCATGTGTTCCAAACACATCTGCTTGGTTCTGATACCTCCGGCTTTATGAACGTTGTAGATATTTTTCATTGGCCTTTATCACTAATTTATTTTTAATAATTTTATAAAGTATTTTACTTTCAGGTCAGGAGTTAAACCAAGTTTGCTTATTTTTTAAGTTTTTATTCTCTTTTTAATGAAAATTCGGATACACATTTTTTCTTCTAAAAAACAGGTTTCTTTTTAGTTGAAAAAAAAAGGAACACCTTAATAGAACACTCCATTTAATAGATTTTTTACAGTTTTTGGACAAAATAAATAATTAACCATTATACTAAAAAACTTATCAATAATAAATAATATTATTTAAAAAACAAAATAATATACAAAATTAATTTTCTTATCATAATTTTATTGGACAAAACAACATTTATTTCTACCTTCCTCTCTTTGTTTTTTTCTCATTCACCTATTTTCCATTTTTTTTAAATATGGTGTAAAAAAAATTGTTTCTCAAATATTATGATTTTATGACTTTATTATGAGTCCTTAAAAGTTTGACATTTTATAGCTCTTACGGTTTTACAAGCATAGTGAGTATTTTGATGTTACCCTATATTTTCAGATTTTCTTATTCAACAGTTTTTTATTTTTTATCATGATATTAGAAAATAATGCGTATGATCTTTGGCTAGCTTAGTTGTTAAAGTTATATATTATTAATATATTTTTTAAATGTATCAATTTTTTTATATGTATTTTAAAAAAATATATTTAATATATGAATAATTTATATATTTTTATTTATTAATTAATATTTTTATTAGATAAATTAAATAAATACTTATATTTGTGTTTTAATATTAAATTATAATCTTTAAATTTAATTGATTAATAGTTATAATTTAAATTATAATATATAATATATTTATATATTTTTACAACATAATAAAAATATAATAATTTTTAAAACGGATTAGGCAAGATACGAAAACTAAAAACATATCCTCAATTTTGAGGCCCGACACGATTTTGTAATTTCTAATTGGAGGTGTAGAGAAGAGATTATAATGAAGTTGTAATTTTGAGACTACCACCAGCCGAAGAAATTTTTTGTACAATTTAAAATAAAAATAAAATTAGAATTTTTGGGTTCATTGAATCAGACATGTTGATAGCTCAAAGCTTATCATTTAAAGAATTATTATTCAAATTACCTCTTACACCAACCTAATTGAGATTAAAGCTATTATAATAGCTCGTCGAATGCCTCTTAGGAAAAAAATTTCAGAGAAAAAATATAAAAATTTCCGAAATAGATCATTGCTAAATTATTTATTCAATTCATTTTCTTTTTTCATACCGTATGCATTTACCTCCAACACAAGGTCATAATTGGTTATATAGAATCAAATTCTCACTTGTATTTTGGTTTTTTCCTTATTAAAATGATTATGAAAAAGAAATGTTAATTTTTAAACAATTAAAATGAAAATATTATGTTTTGATTAAAATTATAATATTATATTAAATTAATTAACTAATATAATCATTATTATTAGTTTATACTAAACCTAAAGTTGATTATTATTCATAACTGTTATTATTTATTTAATGTATTTTAAAAATTTGATGAATTTATTTAATAACAAAAATTTAATTAATTAATATATTAAAATATGATTTAATAAAGTATCGTTGTTAATTAAAATAGAAATATTTTATTATTATTATGCTCAAAGTATTATTTATGAAAATAAGAAAAAGTTGTATAATATTAATATTGACTTTTGACATTAATATTACAATCGATAACAAAAATTATTATTTTATATTGATTAGTTTTACATGACATTAGTTTAAATTAATAAAAATAATTATCGATATTAAAGAATATGTAAGTATTAATATTAGTTAAAAAAATGCTTGATATTAAATTAATAATATTAATATAAAAAAGCACTACTTTCTTTCAAAGAAAAACACTACTTTGTATCATCATTGAAACTTTACAAAATATCTTACCATTAACTACTTCATTATTTTAAAATAAAATTCATTACGAAGATAAAAGAGAAACCATAAATTAAAGTTGTTGGTAAATTTTTATATAAATATAAATGTTATCAATTCAACGATTTATATTAAAATTGAAATTATGTATTATTTTAATAGTATGTATAAAAAAATATAAATGATAATTAGATGACTTGAATATATATATATATATATATATATATATATATATATATATATATATATATATATATATATATATAAACAAGAATGTTGAATACGGTCTATTCTAAAAATCTAATCTATTATAATTTTATTTTTAAAACGTTTTAGTAATACTTTTAATTTAAATTCGTAAATAACGTGAGAATAATGAGTATATACATAACATATAAAATATTATATAATTTTAAAGTTTATCACTACTTCACATTATTAATTTAATATTAATATAACATTATTTTAAAAATATATAAATATTAAACTTATTCAAATTTTAAATGTTAACAAAATGCCTTGGTTGAGAATGTTTTGTCTCCCACAATTATACCCGATCCACCAAACCCAACAGTTCAACCTCAGATGACCGGTTTGATCAAAACCTTATGTTACGAGGGTTTTACTCTTTCACGCTTTATTGTCTTTCAACGTTGGCTTCTGTAGTTTCTCTTCTAGGTCCATGTTTGGTTTTTTTTTTTTTTTTTCATTGCCACGTTTGTTTTCAAGAACCTGCAGCGGCAAGCTTTTAAATTATTTCGATGATCATCCGGATTAATTCATAAATTTACATCAAATTTGACCTAAACTCATTTAGTTCATAACCAAAATTTATTTTTCAAATTGGTTCATCAAGTTAAATGTGTTTTAATATATCTAATTATTACATAAGTTGAAATAATGTTATTATGATTTGAGGAATAGGTATGTATTACTCACTTTAAAACATATTGTTTAACATTAGATGTAGTATATAATTCAACCATAGTATCAAAGAAAATTCGAACTTCTAATCATATGCAATTCATCAATATTAATTAATATTTTGGTAACATTATACATAAATAAATCATCACATGTTACTTTATAATATTTTTTCTAATAGTGTGTGATAAGAAACCCAAAACAATACATTTTTTTTCTTCACATCAATGAATGTGCATGATCTAAATAATTTAATAGAAGCAGTTAAAAATATATACATTTCTCATTGGTTATGATTTGACCATATACAAACACAACGGTAAAATAAAAGTTTTCAAACTTTATAATATTTACAATGACAAATTCCTCTGTAGTAAAATTATAGGTAATAAATAAAATTAATTAAATAAAATTAAAATAGGTAAATATAATATTAATGAGAACTTCAATTTTTAGAGTTGATGTACTCTAATTGATGAACTAATTTAAAACACAATAGTCGAGACAAAATACATTCAACAATGATAATGATTAAAATTTTGAAGTGTATATATATTATTGATAAGTGTTCCACAAAAAAGAAGGGATTTAATGAGTTATATAAAAATTGTTACATAAGATTAAAACCACATTACATGAAGCATTGATCAAGTTATTGATCTAGTGTGCCATAGGTGGACATATTCTTGAATTATGACACATGTTATTAATCAATATATCATAGGTTATTGAACAATATGTCATAGTTTTTTTTATCAGTATGTCATAGGTTGTTGATAATGTACCAAGGTTATTACTCAAATAAAATTTTGTAAATAATAGAATTTTCATTAAATAATATACTAATTACAAAAAACAAAATTACAAATATTGTTGAAAAAAAAATGACAAAATATTTAATAGTGAGAACCTCTCCCACTATGTAGCATGTCTATGACAATGTATTGGATGAGATTGAATATTTGTTTCCCTATTATCATTATTGGTATCTTTATCATTTTCATTTTCATAAAGGGTATGAAAGGAACTTGATTGTATGTTGATCGTGATTTCAAGAAAGAGGTGAAAACACATATTTATTTTAGAGGGAAACATATTAAATTTATAAGAAACTTGACTTCCAAATTGAAATTATCCAGACACATTTTAAAGTTGGTCTACATATCTTAAAAATGGATAATTATGTTGACTAGTTTGATCAACATATTGATAACTTGACTAACCAATATTAACCACACAACTAACCAACATAAAGATTATTTGACTAACCAACATTTTGTTGTTGTTGCTCTTGTGCAACATATAAGCATCATATAAATATTATTATTATTATTAGTATTACACATCATGAATGAAAATAAGATAAATTATATACTTCATTATCCGAATCTTCCTACTGAAGAGAGGAAATATATATTTTATAGTATATTGAAAATATAATTGTATACATGGTGTATTTTTATGTAAATGGTCATTCTCATGAATCTTATTTCCTTGAATTAAGCGATTGTGACGATAGTTTTATATTATAATTCAAGCTTCATGATATTGCAATCAAAGTTCTAGCTATCAAGCCTTATTTATGGAGCTTGTCCAAATTAATTAGGATTTTTGGAATTGGTTGGTAGTGACCAAATTGTCTCATAACACGATTCGTTAGATGAGATTTAACAATTATAAAATATATCATAAGAACTATAGCACAACCCACAACAAAAACTTTAATATTTATTAGTTGTAAAATTAGGATAATAATGATTTCAGAAATATACCTTAAAACTTGTATAGAAACACATAACTTAAATAAATTAATTAACCTCTTTGGTAGTAATTAAGCAAATGTCAAACATAATGAGTGTAGAATATATGACGTTTAACCTTTAATCAGGTTGTGATATCCTATTGTATATAATATATAGATCAAAATTTAAAAATAAATTTAAATAAATTACTATAAAAAGTTGAGTAGAGAAACCCTTTTGTCAATGAAAATATATATCTAGAAACAATCTCCTAACGCGTTAAGTCCTGCACAATAGAACAAATACATGTAATACAATCTCATATCCATTTTAAAGCAAAAACATGTGGCCTTCAATATTATGTTATTTTAATTGTAGTCAATCCCATGATCTAAGGCTTTATAGACATGTCAGGACAACTAATCCCCAACTTTAGTTTGAAACTGAAGTTAAGTTTTGCATTAATAGGAGATACATTAAATGTACTCTAGATATTAATGTATCAATATGCATGGCCTTACATGTTGTGCTACAATATTATTATTTGCATCATCTATTGAAAAGAAGTGTTCAGGCAAGAAAGTGACTAATTTCCTTTTCTAAAAACATTGAGGTGGATATGAACTTAATAAAAGTTCACAAAACACAGTCAAATATCTACCCATAATTAATAAAGGTTCACAAAATACTGTCAAGCATCTACCGGTAATTGAATCTTCATTAATGGGAAACCTAGTTGTAACACCACATCTACTAAAATTATTGTGGTTTCTCCAATGAAAAAAAATCAAGTGTGTAAGTTTTTGTTTTCCACCTTTCAACTAGTATTATAATAAAATGATTACAATAGTAAGTAACTATCCAAATCGTGCTTGTCGTGATAAATTTTTAACTTGATCATCAAATATATTTGTATGTTTTGTTACTTACATAGTATATTGGTTTAAGACAAAATAATCTTTCATTCATTAATATCTTCATTACATATTTATCTTAAAATTGAAATAAATATATATTTAAAAAAGATGACGGTTGAATATCATTTATTAAATATGATTTATGCATTACAAAATTTATACTACAATTACAACATAATAAAAAAATACAAAAAATCAATGAAAATAAATAATATATTTAGTACGAAAAAAAATGTTATAAAAATCCTTTCTAACAAGATATACTAAAAATCTATTTAATATAATTTACTTAAAAGTTTCTATTAACTTACTCAATAATTTAAAAATAATTATATATATGATTTTGTTATATTTAAAAATTAGTACGGTTATAACACAAAACAAAAATTTAATAGGTTTATTTAAATAAATATCTTTGTTCTTACAAATTATTCTTATATTTTTCTTTTTTCCCCTTAAATTATAGATAAATTAATTTTAGTTACGAATATTTTTATTTTATATTTTAAGAAAATTTTTTAAAGATTAAAATATATAATAAAAGGATTATAATATCTAATAGAAGATTATAATAACAAGCAAATATAATACAGGTTCAATAGTATATTTAATTATTATAATAATAAACAAAAATTTAATATATAAAATAAATAAAAAAATACATGTAAAATAACATCACATAAATCACCATATATTAAATTTGAATAGATTTGATGAAAGTGAATTACTCCAAAAATAGAAATCAAATATGAAAATATCAATAAAAAAATTGGAAGAATAATAGAAATAAAATATATCATAAAAGGATTTATTTAAAGTAATAAATCTAAAACAATATATATATATATTTAAATATTAGAACAACAAACAAAAAATTAATATATAAATAATAAAAACGGTACATATTCTACAAATAAAAAAAATTAATCTAAAAAAATAACAGAAAATCAAATATATAATAATATAAAAAAAATTAAAACACATGGCTTAAAACTTATAACGAGACAAGATCTAATAGAATTAGGACTGTCAAAAGCGGGCAACCTAGCTTGACCTGACCTGGTTGTATGGGTTAAGTGAAAAAAATAAAATAAAATTTAATGGCCTTCTATATTTTAAAACAAACCTAAATTTTTTGTCTAACTTAACCCTATGTTAGGCCAACAAGGCTAATGAACCATTTTTTGCTTAATTAAAAATAACTTTTTATTTATATAATTTTTTTAATTTTGTTTAAAAAATATGTCATTCATTTGTTTATTTAAAATTAACTCATAACCTATTAGGAAAAATAAAATCATAAAAATAAGTTGTTACGAGTCATATAACCTTGACGAATTATAGTTGTCCATGTATCGAAATCAAACATATCCTAATAGAAATATTAGATAACATATCTTTTAGCTTTTTGTTTTAGTTAAATATGCGTTATAAGCATATGTAATAGAAGTGTTTCTAGTAATTAATTTAAAATATTCTACCAAAAATATTAGATAACACATCTTTTTATTTTTTATTTTTTTGTTAAATATATGTTATAAAACTCTGTAATTGAAGTGTTTCTAGTAATTAGTTTAAAATTAGGATTAAAAACTTTATTTACCTCCCATAACTCCCTCGTACTCAATATAACTATATTGAAGATTATGCTTAATAATGCATCTAGCAAGTGCATCTTGGTAAATTTTAGAGTCAAGTTTTCATTACTTCAAATTATCCAATATAAAACTCACATCATGATACTTTGGAAATATACTACATTTAAGAATATATCATCTTAAATTATTGGTCCTTACAAACAAATGTGATAGCAACAGGGGAGAAGATGACCAAAGCAAATAAAAATTATGTGTAAAATTTATTATTCTTTTAAATTACATATATATATATATATATATATATATATAACAAAATATATTATGAAAATTATTTATTATACATATATTTTCTAATAAAATAATATTACTTTTATTTTATTGGTAAAATAATTATTATTTTATAAAGCGGGTCGACCATAAGCCTACGGATTAGCCTGGCTTAAGCCCATTTAGATTTAGCCTAAATAAGTTGGGCCAAAATTTTCTTTATTCTATTTAGGCTAGACTTTTTTTGCCTAGCCTGACTTATTTTTAGGCCTTTCGAGTTGACCCATCCGACTAAGCCTATTTTGATACCCCTAAATGGAATGACGCAAACACCAAACTTACGGAGAACTAAAGAGAGTTATGAGAAATATGATAAAAATGATATGAGAATAAGGGCTATATTTACACACATAATCTAAAAGAGTAATTTAGGAAATGCAACTTTGGTCAATCTAGTTGTTATCCTTTACTTTGTTTAGACATAATATAGACACAAATTTTTTTAGGCATGATGGATAGTTACAACTAGTTTTGTCTAAACTTTCTTTTAGACACTAAACCTTCTTTTAGACACAACTATTCAGATTTATTTTGAGTAGGAATGTGATTCTTAGTTATTTTAATTCAATCTTTTTTAATATTATATCTAATTGGTTAGTATTCTTATCAAATATTATGAAAGACTTTATTGATAAAGAAAATTGTTATGCATATGGTCCAATGTATGACAATGATGATGTCATACTATAAAGAAGATACTCATCAAATCTATTCACATATACAACTCAACCAAATATGGGAAAAATTGTATTTTCAATCAAAAGAAGCAATAACAAGTGCAATCAAACAATTTTATATTGGTAATGGATACAAATTTCTTGTTATATAGTTTAAATCTGATAATAGATTGTTTGTTAGATAAATTACAATAATAGGTATCAGTTAAGACTTCGTACATCATTTAGAAAAAATTATAATGAATGGGAAATTAAGAAAGTTAAAGCTCCTCATACATGTTTGAATATAATGTTACATCTAGATCATCAAAACTTAATCTTTACCATCATTGACAATATTATTTATGAATTGATAAAAAAAAATGTATTTATTCCTATCAAAATTTTGATGGCAAAAATAAAAGTAAAACACAATTATACAATCATGTAGAAAAAAAAACATGCATAGTAATGTTGGCAAAATTTGGGTAATGTATATATATGATATATAATTTAAATGTGTTAGGGTCATTATTTATTAAGCCAAATAATAAAGTGATCTGACTAAATTAAATTTTTGGCTAAAGGCATATGTCATGAAAATAAAATTGTGTAGAGACCATAGAGCAATTTCTAATTTGATGAGGGGCCAAATTGGAAATACTAAAACTTAAGTAATTAACCTAATTCTGGTTATTTTAAGGGGTCGTGGTCCCCTTCTGGGAGCACACACACAGAACGTAAGTATCAGTCCTGTTCCTTTCTTTCTATCCTCATCAAGAGAGAAAATCAAGAGGGAAATACATGTGCTTTTCAGGTGGAAGACCATAAGATCAATATAGTGCTCTACAAAGACATAATCGTTATGGCTAATTTAGGTACGCTTTCGCATTCAGTTTACAACATGTTTATCAGTATGAGATTATGTTTATGTTTGATCGTTAGAATCAAAATTAGGATTATTATTATTATTATTGTTTTTCCAACAATTGGTATGAGAGCCGCTCATATTTGATTCATGTCTGTTTAATTTATAGAACCCTAATTATGAAAATTAGGATTAATTTTGTTTTAAACAATTCAAAATACCCAATTTTATGAACCCTAAGTGGAGGATAATCTCTAATTTTTGTGAACCCTAAAATTTAAATTTGGGGGTAACATCCCCAATCTGATTTTGCTTGCTGATGGAACTGTGGAGGAAGCTATGGATTCTTCTTATTCTTCGTTTTTCCCTTTTGTTTCAGTTTAAATTTCAAGTTTTACTGAGAAAGAAATAGTGTTTCAAATTTCAATCTTTCTTGTATTGGGTTCTCTGTTCTTTTTTTTGAATCTTTTGTTTTTATTTAATTTTATGAGTTTGGAATTGGGAGTGGTGTTTGGGGAATTCCAAACATAGAGGATCTTAGGCAACTGGTGAATGTTTCCACATGTGTGGCTGTTATTATTTTATTGCCTCTATCCCCTAGGAATTTAAGGAAAATTTGATATTAAATTAGGGTTTGAGTGATTACTATTTAATTCCCTTTTAGGGTTTAGAGCAGTATGCTAAAGAGACTCAGAACTATATCTGTTTCATCCCTAGTGTGATTTTAGGGAGATGTTCATCCTTTATGTATTGGTGGAAGATGATGCCTTTTTTCATCCTTTGATTTATTCAAATGAGGTGTTCATCCCTAATGAGATTTTAAGGAGGTGTTCATCCTTAGTAGAATTCTAATGAGGTGATTCTCTTTTGAATTAGTTTGCAAATATTAAATATTTGGTTTTGTTATATAAATAAAATATTCAATTTTTGGTAGTTTAATATTTTTTTGTGAGCAAATTGAGTCAAGAAGTCACCAAAGTAACTTCTCTTGAATTGGGCAGTTCATGAAAAATATTAAATGTTAATGTTTGTGTATATTCATGCGAGTATTAGTCGGCCCAAAGGAAGATTAATATTTGGCCGAATTGCATACACACTTGTAATGATAAACATGTGATAATTATAAGGATTTGTTTTGTCGATGATAAATCAATCCAAAGACTGGTTTGTTGTTGGACGTGCTTTATTGTCAATGTTTGATTATTACAATAAGATACCTCTAGCAGTTAATATTACTGTCCAAAGACTTGATATTGATGGTGCATTGGGTGTCTTGAGATGGGTTAAACCACTATTTGAATATATATTATTTATTTTTTATATAATGTGAGCATAATTAGTTTATTTCTCGTGTTCTAAATTCAGCTACAATTGCTTTTGTATCTGCCAATTTAAATTCTGTTCCGGTCCTCAATGGAACAAATTTTAAGGACTGATAAAAGAATATTGATATTGTTCTTGGTTGCATGGATATGGATCTTGCGTTAAGGACTGAGCAACCCCCTACTCCTACGGATTCAAGTACCTCTGAACAGAAAAGAGATTATGAGAAGTGGGATCGCTCAAATCGCATGAGTCTAATGATCATTAAGCGCGGCATCCCGAAGGTGTTTAGGGACACTGTTTCTGAAAACATCACAAGTGCCAAAGAATTTCTTACTGAAATTGAGCAGCGCTTTGCAAAAAGCGATAAGGCGGAGGCAAGCACTCTTCTTCAGAACTTGATCTCCATGAAATATCAAGGCAAAGGAAATATCAGAGAGTATATTATGAGCATGTCTAATATTGTTTTTAAACTCAAGGCACTAAAGCTTGAACTCTCAGAAGACTTGCTCATTCATTTGGTGTTGATTTCTCTTCCTGCAACGTTTAATCAATTTAAGGTATCTTACAACTATCAGAAGGATAAATGGTCTCTTAATGAGCTCATTTCACATTGCGTACAAGAAGAGGAAAGACTAAAGCAAGACAAGACAGAAAGTGCTCATTTTGCAAACACCTCCAAGGCTAAGGGCAAAAGAAAGAGATCAGAGGATCTCGAGAAAGAAGCTGCTAAGGGTCTAGAACAAAAGAAACAAACTCAAGAAAACAAATGTTTCTTTTGCAATAAGACTGGACACATAAAGAAGAAATGTGATAAATATCATGCTTGGCGTGAAAAGAAAGGGTTGCCTAAACTACCGGAAGCCAATTGATTCTGAAAGATGGATTTATGTTGGAGATGGTAAATCGGTAGAGGTGGAAGCTATAGGACATTTTAAATTGTTATTGAGTACTGGTTTTTTATTTGGATTTGAAAGACACTTTTGTTGTGCCGTCATTTAGACGGAATCTGATTTCAGTTTCTTATTTGGACAAATTATGTTATTTGTGTTCATTTGGAAACAATAAGTTCAGTTTGTCTTTTAATTCAGATATTGTTGGAACTGGTTCACTTTTGATTTATGATAATCAGTATTTACTTGATATTGTGGCCACCTATAATGAAATCCTTAATACAGAATCACGTGGTACTAAACGTAAAATTGAAAATACTCATTCAGGTGCATTATGGCACAAGTGCTCAGGTCACACTCAAATCGTGACGTTTGAGCTTGTGTTACACTCTTAAAGATATGGTAGAGAGTATGATTTGTCATTCCACCTTACTGGAATCACTTTGGGGAGAGACACTAAATACGACAACTTATATTCTAAACAGAGTACCAATTAAAGCAGCTACCAAAACACGTTATGAGCTTTGGAATGGGCGACAACTTAGTCTGAAGCATTTCCATGTGTGGGATTGTCCAGCTGAGGCAAGACCTTATAAGTCAAATGAAAAGAAATTGGACTCCCGAACAGTAAGTGGTTATATTATTGGTTATGCTGAAAGATCCAGGGGATCTAAATTTTATGATCCCACATTAAAGACAATTTTTTTATACGGGAACTACTACATTCTTTGAGGATATTGAGTTTAGGGGGAAGAATAAGATTAAGAACTTCATCTTGGAGGAAGAATCGGTAACAATTTCAGAACCGATTCAAATAGTTACTTTTGATAAAGTAAGTTCGGAACCTCCACAATGCATTGTTGATGAACCCCTTACTCAAGATGATTTGGTTGTTCATGAAGAACAAACTCAAGATCCTCAAGAACCTGTGCATCATGAGCTAATAACTTTGCAGAGATCCACTAGAGAAAGAAGAAGTGCTATTTCGGATGATTACATGGTATTTCTTTAGGAACATGAGGAAAATAATGATATAATGGAAGATGACCCAGTTAACTTCCGTCAAGCTATACAAGGTTCTAACTCTCAAAAGTGGATTGAAGCAATAGGATAAGTATAAGTCCATGCAAGACAATAAGGTTATTGGGAACTTGTCCCATTACCAGAAGGTATGAAACTCATTTGGCTTCAAGATGAATATTGTTGATGATTGTATGTATCACAAGTCCAAAGGGAGACAAGTTTAGTCTCAATCAGTGCCCAAAGGGAATTTGGAAATTAAGGAAATGCAAAAGATTCCCTATGCATCAGTTGTAGGGAGTTTGATTTATGCCCAAGTATGTACGCATCCAGACATAACATATATAGTTGGGGTTCTAGGCAGATATTTAAGCAATCCAGGAATAGACCATTGAAAAGCAGCAAAAAGAGTCATAAGATATTTAAAGAGAACAAAAGATTATATGCTCACATATAGGAGGTCAGACCAGTTGGAGATCGCTGGGTTTTCTGACTCAGATTTTGTAGGATGTCAAGAATTTGTAACATGCTATGAGGCATCAAATCATGGAATATGGCTGAGAAATTTTGTCACAGGGCTGCAAATTGTGAAAGGTATTAAAAGACCACTTAAGTTATATTGTGATAATAAATCAGCTGTATTGTTAAGGAAAGAGTACAAAGTGGATATATTTTCATAGAACACTTAAGGACAAACTCCATGATAGCATATCCTCTAACTAAAGGACTTCCGCCCAAGGTCTTTCATGAGCATATTGCTCACATGGGTGTTTTACAGTTTGAGGAATTTGTGGTTTAGTGGGAGTTAGTCACTTTCATATATTTTATGTTCTATGTTTAATTTCATATATGTATACATTGATTTTTGGACATATTTGGTTATCTATAGATATGCGGTTTTTTCGTTCATTCATTACACTTTATACATTAAGAATATTATATCGATCTCGATAAGTTAAAGTTTGGACCAGTTGAAAATAGACGTGTACAGATCAGCTTCACGTAATTTTTCATGCTACACATTTTATGATGAATCCATGTCATTTGGTTATGTTAGGATGAGTAATCATTGTTGGTTTTAGTTGCGATGATGCAATGAAAAGCTGGTTTGGTTCTATATCCTGATATGATTAATGAACAGGACTTTTGGAGTATGCTAAAGGAATATAATGACAATTTTGAGCTCATAAAGTCTAACACATTTGTAAGGTTGTAAAGACATATATATTTGTGACCAGTGGGAGATTGTTGGCAAAATTTGGGTCATGTATATATATGATATATATTTAAATGTGTTAGGGTCATTATTTATTAAGCCAAATAATAAAGTGATCTGACTAAATTAAAGTTTTGGCTAAAGGCATATGTCATGAAAATAAAATTGTGTAGAGACCATAGAACAATTTCTAATTTGATGAGGGGCCAAATTGGAAATACTAAAACTTAAGTAATTAACCTAATTCTGGTTATTTTAAGGGGTCGTGGTCCCCTTCTGGGAGCACACACAGAACGTAAGTATCAGTCTCGTTCCTTTCTTTCTATCCCCATCAAGAGAGAAAATCAAGAGGGAAATACAGGTGCTCTTCAGGTGGAAGACCATAAGATCAATATAGTGCTCTACAAAGACATCATCGTTATGGCTAATTCAGGTACGCTTTCGCATTCAGTTTACAGCATATTTATCAGTATGGGATTAGGTTTATGTTTGATCGTTAGAATCAAAATCAGGATTATTATTATTATTATTATTATTATTATTATTATTATTATTATTATTATTGTTTTTCCAACAAGTAAAACAAAAGGCACTTTTTATGACATTTGAAGATTAGGAAGAATCATACAATAATCTTTGAAGATGATTGCAATATGCTAAAGATAGTAATTCTGACATAATTGTTCAATACATCGATTCTCTTTATTCAGTGTGTGGTGTGCGTAGTACATAATATATATTAGCACATATATTCTGATCATTTAAGTCATGCATTAAAGGTTTGAAATATTGCAAGCCAATTATTCAATTTGATGTCACATTCTTAACACAAAAATATCATATTACCTTCTTTATAGTAACGATACAAGATGACAATTAAAACATATTTCCTCTTACATTTACAATTGTTGAAGGTGAGACAAAAGAGACATTGGTACAATTCTTTCAACTTTTGAGACATTATGTTACATCTTAAGACAATTTATGTATGATAACACATAGAGGAACATGAATATTATCAACTTTATAATTTGAAGATCTTGGTTGAAACTATATAACTTCAATGTATTATGTTTCTCATGTTATCTCAAACTTCAACAAAAAAAAAATTAAAATTGTTAGATTGAACAAACAAGTCATCAACCTAAGCAACATGTTCTAACCTTAATATTATTTCTATAAAACATATTTATTAACTTATATTTTTGTTATAAGATATGAAATAAAACATCCAACACGTTTGGTAAATTATCTATAATAAGGTTCAAATTTTAACAATAATTGTTCTAGTTGGATGAAATTCAATTGGAAAAATAGACTCAAGTCTATGATGGAGACATGTGATATGAATGTATGAATTATGTTATCAAATGAGCACAAACCTTACTTATACCGCCTTAATTAAAATCACGTTTAAAATAATCAAATCTTTGTTTAGAATGAGGTATAAAAATAAAGTATATATTACGAGCATGACAAGAATATTCAAAAGATATTATTACACTACTTAGAAAAAATGAACAATGTGTTAGAATGTGTCATGTTCAAAAAGTACAACCGATAAGATTTTGAGTTTCATATATAAGACTTATCAAATCTCCAACATTATTGAAGAACAATTGACTACACATTTAGATTAAACCAATGGTAGTATGACTATCGAAAATTTCAATATCTTCGACTTTCTTATTATCATGTTATCATTGTATGTTCCTTCTACTACTTTCAACTAGGCATATTTATCAATTTGGTCTACAAGAAAAAAAGAACATAAGACTTATGAGTTTTAATTTCATATGATTCAAAATAAAATTTATTTTTGTGCTTCTATAGGTGTGAATTTAGTTTTTGAACCTAATATTTGACAAGGAAAATCAAGAAGACCTACCACTACTTGCATTTAGAATAAGATAGATCAACCAATTGCAAGACCGAAAAAATATTTACTATAAAATAATTTCACATTTTAATTTATTGGAAACTACTTCTAATGTTTTATTTTTATTTTATTTAACGTAAAATACACATTTGCATTTTTTTTCACTCCTCTTAACAAATATTTATCTTTTTGTTTAAAATAAATAATATAATAAATTTTAAACTTAAAAAATATAACTTAAATTTATAATAACATTATTATTTATATATTACTTATACAAAATTTATATAAAAAATAATTGTATATAAATATAATAAATTTATAACTTATAATATATATATATATATATATATATATATATATATATATATATAAAATAAATAAAGTATTAATATTTGGAAGAAAATATTTATCTAAAAAAATTCTGTTATATTAAAGATATATTATATAATACGACTTTAATTATAATTCATCTTATGTAGAATGATGAACATAAAAAAAATGGTCTAAATCGTTATACTTAATACAACTTTAGTTATTGAAATGTGACACAATTTTATTTAAAAAAAAAAAAGAAATTCTTGTCATACGTGAAGTCGTCCTATCTTGCATAATTCTTGTATGATTTTTTATGTCAAAGTTGCGTTATATTGTATGAGTTTGAATAAAAAAAAATTACACAAAAATTTACTATTTAGTACGATTTTTTCTTAAAGTCATTTTAGATTACACGGTTTCTTCCTTTTAGAATTATGCATCGTAAAATTTTTAAATTGTGGGGAGAGGAGAGGAGCGAGGAAAGTGGAGGTTGGAAAGACAGCAATGGTGAAGGAGGTCAAATGGTAAATGGAAAAGACAAGAGGGTATGCAAAAGATTAAATAAAAAATGCGTTTTTTATTCAAAAATCGCGTCATATTATCATCCATCACGTCCATGATTATGACTGAGAGTTAAAAAATTGGATCCAAAAATAATTTTAATTTTATAATAATTGAACTAATAAAAGAAATATTCATATATTTTATATTTACGAAGATTAAATATATATTTTATTTTTAAAAAATTCTCAACCTTGAAAAAAAAATTATTTCTAATTTTATAAAACATTTTTCTATTATTCTAGTCCGACAAATATAAAGTTTTGTTGTCCTCTGATTTTAAGGTATATAATTCAAATTTATTTTATAAATCTAATTTTTTTAAATACATCATATGAATAAAAATTAAATTTCAACATTTTTAAAAGATAGAAACAATAATATCTATGAGCTAAAATTAAAATTCACTAACTGTAAATTAATTATAAATATATTTAAACCTTAGTTTAATTTGCATACCATTTTATTTGTTTTTCAATTTAAATATTAATGAATTAAAAAAAATTAAATATACAATAAATTAAGTAGTCTTAATTATCTAAATCTATGATTATCAAAATATTTTTATTTTGAACTAGAATAAGAGAACAAATTAATAATGTATTGTATCATACATAATGTTTCATATATATAAAAGGAGAGATGTATCTACCTTAAAAACCAGACTTAGAAATTGAAGGATTTTGATTTAGTTTTTTTTTAATTTTTAAAAACCATATTTTAGAAATTAAAAATGTTAAAAAAAAACTGTTTTTGAAAATAAATTAAAAAAGTTGTTTAATAATTTTAATTTTGAAAATTATTTTAAACAAATATAATATACATCATCATAGACGGTGAAAATTGAAAAATAAATTTGATAATTTTATGGTAATAAAAATAAAGTGATATAATATAATTATTGAAAAAATGATATTTATTAATAAAAAATATATTTTATCAATTTTAATTTTTAAAAATTAAAAAACAAAATTAGTTTTCAAAATATTTTTCAACAAAACGATTATAAAATAAGTTTTTCATTTTTTAAATTAAAATATTGAAAACTATTTTTTGAAAATAAATAAATATATTTATTCTTCATCTTATAATTATTTTTTCATAAATTTTTTAATTATTAAATTAAAAAAAGTAATAGAAAAGATGAATAATAACTTTTATTATAAGAGTAAAAGTAAAAAAGTTATTCTTTATCAATCATTTATGTTCATCATAATCAATCATGTTTTATAATTAATAATATAAAATAACAATTTATCTTAATTAATAAATTAAAAAAATAAATAAATGAGGAGATAAAAAAAGAATTATTTCTAAACTCCATCACTTATGTCTTTCTATGATAACTGAAACTATCAATTTTGGTCTGTCAACCACAATGTACAAATAAAGTTTTAGGATAAGTCAAATTAACTGTAGGCCACCAATTTTGTAGTCCTAACTTATGTTTCTAAAAGGATTCTGGCCAAATATATAGCTTGTATTTATTTATTTATCAACTTAAGTGATGTATATAAATTTTTATATATGAAATGTTTATGTAAAATAGTGACATTTTTAGACATATTATACTCTTTCAATGCTTTGTTTTCTAAATAGCTCCACAAAGAAACGAAGGTATAATATACAGGATATATAGGTGTATATATTGTTGGTCTCAAATTTCTTAACACATCTTGAAAGTCCGAAAAATGACAAAGGGTATAAATAGCTAAGTCAGGGTTTCACTATCAAACGAGGGACCCTTCTTTCCGCCATTCATGGACCATGATTTTACATTTTCTACAGTGCTAACCATGATTGAGCAGGAGATTGTTTATTAGGACTGCAAGGGTTAAACAAATGAAGAAAGAAATATGATGACATTAAACAAGAGAGATTAAGCCCAAATTATGGATAATACTTGTCCCCTTTTATACAATGTTTCATTTTTTTATTTTATTTCTGCATGATCCTTGATCACTAAGCACTATAATAGACTAGTAGACTTATCCCCAAAAGGTACATGCACTATTGACTCGGTCATTCAATCCACTTAAAAATAATTTCCCATTTATTCGTTTCTCTTGCATAAGCCTCCAAGACCATTAATCATGAAAGTGTTGGATGCTCAGTAAGTCCATTCTTGAGGCAGAACCATCTCATTCTGGATATGTGCAGGTTTGTTCCGTGATGGACGCTTTTGTAGTGAATACATGCCATCCCTGTTACTCACTAAAATATCTGCAAACATAACAATAACATAGAAACCTCACTTGGCTAGATTTGCATATTCCAATGACCTAGCAATAATAAGTTGGTTATTCAAACATATTTAATAGCACAATTGATCAAAGTCAACAATAACTATTGACTAATAACTATAATTTATGAGTACGTAAAACACAATTAAGTTACAGTTGATAGATAAGGTACCATGTAGGGGAGGGAAGCCACCAGGTTTAGGCCCGGACGTGGCAGCCATTTGCTCAAAGTGGAGTTGCAAAGCCTGTACCACTCTCGCCGGTATAAGAACTGTGGAGCATCCTTTACCTATTCAAATCACAAACAATCAAACAAAATCTTAATTTCTTAATATCTTTCTTAGTTGACTTTTTACTTCAGACAAAAGGAACATCCGAAATGTCAAACATGTGGACCAAATAGGAGATGAATTGGAGAAACTTCTGATTTAAACAGTGAAGAATATTTGGTTAAAGGAAGCACTCTAGCCAGATAATTAGTCACAAAACAGTAAGTAAAAACAGTTGAAAAATGTAAATTTGTTGGAATGTTAAATAAGTCGATCAGTGAACAAACAACTTGACTCAAAAACGAAGAAGCGCCAAAATGTTAAAGGAACTGAAACACTACCTGGTCTCTTACGTGACTCGAACGGGGCACTAGTTTCGCCACGCGGCAAGAACACACCAGTGCCAGAATATGAGCTTCTTGAACCAGTTTGGTGGTGTGAACAAGCGTGCCATGGTGGACGAATCCCTCTTCCGTTATCACACCCAACATTAACCCCTTTACCTTTTTTTTGAAATTGCTGTGATATCTGCGCCTGAATTTTTCCCCTATATGCTGTTGGATTTTGCTTCTGAGACAGAATCTGTTCTTGTCTGATCCGAGACAACTACAATAAAGAAACGAACAACTGAAAACTATGATGTTGGAATGGAATTTGAGTTAAACTGAAGAAGTTTGACGACAGAACTTGGATGCTGGGATTAATTTTAACTGAAAGGTTAATGCTTTTCGATTTCTTCTTCGTTATATGGCCTTAGCAAAAAGAAAAATGAGAGTCATTATCTCACTTGAATAGGTCGAATTTGTTCCTGAAGGAGAGAGTGGACTCCAAAATTTGAGGTCTCCAACCTCTGATTCCCATAACCAGGGTGGTATTCAGGACTTTCCCTTTCGTCAAGCTTCATCTTCTCTAACATCTCTATCATATCATAGGCGCTTTCCCAACAAAATTCATGGCTGGTAGGCGATGGTTCCCGAGAAGAAGAACCTTCAGGACTCCCCTGAATTGAGCTCAAAGTTGACGACAGACTATATGAGTCCCATAGCTTCATCATTAGAAAAAAAAACATGTTAAGGCCATGGCCAGAAACAAGATTTTTAAATTTTGACATGCTGGCATAGTAGAGAATTAGCAAATATACCGAATCCAAATGAACAGAAGCAATGCCGGAGAAGTCGAATTTGTTGTCGTGTTGAAGCATGGTGTTAGGGAGTGAAGTTGTGAAGGATCGAAATTCACAGGGAATGAGCTTGACTTGTGGCTTTAAATCTGGTCCGTTGATGATGTTGCAGTCGGTGTGATTACTGTCACGTGATGGAGGGAGGAGAGGCATGATAAGGGCAGATATTATATTTGTGTGGGATGATGATGAATGAAAATGATGAGATAGGTAAGGTTGGATTTTAATGAGTTGCAATTATGGTTGTCACTGGGGGGAAGGGATTCAATGATTACTTGGACAAGGGAAGAGTAGACTCTATGTGTGTGCTTCCAAATGGCACTGAGAAGGTTTTAAAAGTGCTGTCTTAAGGAGAGGAAAAAAACAGACAACATAAATTGAGATGAGTCCTAGGTTAAAGGTCAAGAATTAGGTCAATACTAGGACAGAGTGGTGAAGGGGTGGTGGGTCCAGTGGCTGTTGGGGGTTCTGATAGAGAGCCCTTTGAGGCGGAAAGATCGGGTTTTTATTAGTTGGACCGTCTTTTTAAACAACTGTGTGCGTCCTATCTGCCATTTGTTGCCTTCACTTCAATGCAATTGCGACTACTTCTACTTCCACAGTGTAATGCCGTGCAATGAATAATTTACAAAAATTCAATGCCGGTAACCTATTGATCTATTTTCAATTGATCAGGGAGAATACGTACTACATGTGGATGTTAGAGATTGATAAATGATCCTATGTTACTTCTTAACTTGAGATTCATAGAGCATGTTACTATCATCCCAATTAATAAATTACCAAAACCTTGTTCGGGATTTCTTTTCCATGGATTTTCCGATTACAAACTCGTGGATATGGACACAGGTCATATGTACGGGGACTCGTGTTAATTTGTATCTAAAAATTATTGTATCATTTAGTAGAAGGTGTAACGTGTTTGTGAAAAGTAATCAGGTAGAAAAATGAATGGGAAGAAAGTAATTGATTTACTTTTTCGGTTATAAGAAAACGAACAAAGTATAATGTCTCCATTTTTTTTTAGTTGAGGGATAAAAAGAGAGTCTCACATAAATATTTTTTTTCTTTAGTTTATAGGATGTTGGTGGAAGTATTATAGGATGTTGGTGGAAGTACGTAACAAGTCCCGTATTGGGAAGGTCTCCTTACTAGGGAGATCTTATAAAGTAGGAGGTTCTCTAACCTCTTGAGCTAGCTTTTGAGGGATGGTTCCCCTTTTAGTTTTATGATTGTTACAATGGTGCTTTCATTGAGAGCCAGCCAACTCGAGAAGGGCTACCCACGGAGGGTTCTGACCACTGGAGGGTTCTGACCGGTAAGAAGGCCGTGAGTAAAGTGTCGTGGAGTGTAGCCATTGAGGACGCTGGCTTGGGAGGCCTTATAAGGTAACCTCTTGAGCTAGCTTTTGAGGGATGGTTCCCCTCTTAGGCTTATGTTTGTTACAAAGTAACACATTTAGTTATCTTTATTTGACTTTATAATCTGTCATAATATTGAAATCCGACAAAGAAAAGTATCATCTTTCAAATGTAACCTACATTATATTTTATTTTTATAAACTGCCATAAATATAAAATAATTAATTTAATATATTTTATATTCTTTTCATTGAACATGTGAGAACCTAATTTAACTTAGTTAAAAATAAAAGTGATTTAATAGGGATAAAATTTAAAATTTTACCAATTAAATTAAAAATAAAATATTCATTTTTTTTAATAAAGTCATTATCTCTTTATAATTATAATTTTTTTTCTTTTAACTTTCCTTCTTTATAACTATAATAAAGTCGATTTTTTTTATGGAGTTGTGTCATTATATTTTATTTAGAAAGTTCATGCAAATACTCTAAAACCAAGTATAAAATAATAGTTTTTTAATTATTCCATAAACTTCCCTAATCACTTTAAAAAAATCACAAATTTAAATTCTTAATCACATTTGACATATCTTAATACATGTTTATTGACTTGAAAATATACTTTATTTTCATAATGTATATATGAATCTTGAAAGCATATTTATAACTTGTATAATATTAGATATTATTGTTGTATGATATATTAGATTGTTATATTTATTTATAAAATTAGTCTCGTTAACTTTTCCTACACCATTTTCTTTGGAAAGTTTCACCTTTTGAAACATTGGAGTACTTATAGATTTAGAGTTCTCCATTATTTCTTTTGCATATTTATTTTGCTAACAAAAAATCTATATCATCTTATTTGACTTCCATGACAAGAAAGAAAATAAATTTTCACGTTCTCCATCATGTAAACAAAAAAATCATGTTTTGCTTTAATTATTCAGCAAATGCAATATTTCTTCTTGTTACGGAAATATCATCAATGTATAGAGTTACAATTTCATAATCCAAGCTTTACAAATAGAGAGTTAACTCACTAAGACTTTTTAAAGAGTTAAAACATAGCAAATGTCCATCAATCTTATTGTAATAAGTTGTTGACACTTGTTTCAAATCATATAAAATTTTGATGAGCGAATAAACTTATCTTCTTTTCCTTTAATTAAAAAACCTCCATGTTAGTGAACATATATATTTTCCTAAATAACCATTAATAAAACATATTTTACATCCAGTTAAAATATTGTCCAAAAATTTTTGTGTTGTAAAAGAAAGAACTAACATAATTATATCAAGTTAAGCAACAAGAGCAAATGTTTCAGAGAAATCAACTCCAAATACTTGAGCATATCCCTTCATTAGAAGTCTGACCTTGAGTTGATTAATTGAATCATATGTGTTTATATTGGTTTAATTAAATACCCATTTAGTACCAATAACATTTTTGTGATGGGGTCAAGAGAAAGATAAATGTGTAAAAAATTACTTAATTATTCATATTACAGGCTGTGTTTATACATAGTACAATTGTGTTCCTATAATAAAGTTATCGGTAATTATAATAAACAAATATAAGAAAAAAAATTGATCATGATAGTTACACATTACATAGACAAAATAATGACATAATATCAGGGATATTAATAACAAAATATTAACACAATTATTAGAATTATAACTTTCTCTAACTCCTCTCAAACTGATGGTGATATAGTCGTCCCAAGTTTGTATCTCAATTTACAATTTGCAATTTGATCTATTGTGGGCATATAAACTATTATGACTTAATTTTGAAGTACTTGATCAAGCATTTAGTGAATATCCATCTCAATATGTTTGGATCGAGCACACATCACTGGATTGGATGTCAATGCCTTGACACTCAAGTTATCACACCACAAAATTGGTTTTTTGGACATAGGAAGTTTTAGCTCACCTAGAAGTGATATTATCCAAGCTACTTCTGCTGCTAAGCCAGTCAAAGCTCTGTATTCTGACTCAGTACTTGATCGTGACATCACTTTTTGTTTTCTTAAGGCTCACGAGATTAATGTCTCTCTAAGAAACACATACTACCCGACCATGGATTTCCTATCATCTATGCTAATAGCCCAATCTCCATCAGAGAATCCAACAATATCAAGATCAGTTGAGGGTTTGATATGAAAACATAAATTTGTTATGCCATGGAGATATCTCAGTATTCTTTTTATTCCTTGCCAATGATCTGTGGTTGGGAAACTCATATTGGCTGAATTTATTGACAGAAAATGCTATGTTTGATCGAGTGTTGGTTAGATACTGTAATGCACCTATAACCTGTCTATATAGTATAGAGTTAACAATAGGTTCTCCTTCAACAGTGAATGATGTACCTGTTACTATTAATGTCATCAACATATATGAGAAGAGTATGATATTGTCAGTTCCACTAAAGACACACAATGATGAATCACTCTTGGTGTCATTCTAGTAGAGTATCCTTTAACCTATCAAGCCCTTAAGGCTTGCTTCAAGCCATAAATTACCTTGTTTAATTTGCATATGTGATTAAGATTGGTTAAATTTGTATATCCTTCAGATTGATGCATAAACACAATTTCTTTGAGGTTGTCATTCAAGAATGCATTGTTTATGTCTAATTGCCTAACTTCCCAATTTAAATGTACTGCAATGGATAGGAGAATTCTTATATAGTTGGGTTTGATAACTGGACTGAAGGTCTCATCATAGTCTAGACCTACAGTTTGTTGAAAACCTTTAACAACCAATCTTCCTTTCCTTCTCTCAATTGAGCCATTTACCTTGTACTTAGTCTTAAAGACCTACTTTGAGTTTATGATGTTATTTTTCCCATAAAATGGTACTAATGTCCAAGTGTGATTAACTGCTAGAGCTTTAAATTCTGCATCCATGGCTGCTTTCCATCTTAGATTGACTAGTGCTTCATTGACATTTTTTGGTTCCTTATCCTCTGTGTATTAGCCCTATATAGGGTAGTTGTGGCTTGTAGATCCCTGCCTTGCTTTTCGTTTGCATCCAGTGCATGTTATTCTGCTGGATCTGTTGGTTATTGTCTTTTGGTGTGTTTACTGGTGTGTCCTCAACTGGGCCTTCTACAATTGGTGTTTCATTTGCATGTAAGGTTGCCTTATCTGCATTGATAGAGATATCACTAAACGTTGGTTGATTCTCATTGGCAGCTAAGTCATTGAGAGTTGCTTGATCTTCATTGGCAACTAAGTCACCTTCCTGATGGTTCACCTCACTGTTAATTTATACAAATGTGTGACTTGTAGTGGTACCAGACAAGATAGAAGAACAATATATACTATTCTAGTTAGAGTTTTTAATGAATTTCTTGTGTTAAGAAAGTCATCATGAAATGGAAAGTGGTTCTCATTGAAGACCACATGTCTTGAGACAAAAATTCTTCCATGGGAGTTGATGCACTTATATCCATTGTGAGATTTGATGTATCCCAAGAACACACACTACGTAGTCTAGAATTGAATTTTGTAATAATTGTATGGTTTGAGTCAAGGATAATAGGCCATAGTCAGGTTCTTTTCCAAATAATAATGAATATGAACTTTCATTTGGATTAGTTAATGAAGACAATCTATTGATGAGATAAACTAAGATAGAGAAAGCTTCCCATTAGTAGTGTAAAGGCATTTTGCCATGTTCCAATAGTGTGAGCCCCAGTTCAATCACATGTCTATGTTTTCTTTCTGCTCTACTATTTTGCTGAGAGGTAAATGGACAAGACATTTTAGATTGAATTCCTCACTCGATGGCTATTTTCTAGACAAGTTTATACTCACGACCATCACATTAAAGGACTTTTATTTTCTTGTTAAACTAGTTTTCAACCATGCTTTGAAATTGGGTGAAAACATGTATTGTTTTTTATTTTTGTTTTAAGGGAAAAATCCAAGTAACTCTGCTGAAATCATTAATGAAAGAACATAGTACTTAAAATTAGATTGAGACAAAATTAGAGTTAGTCTCAATACATCACTATGAATCAATTCGAAAGGTCCCTTAGCATGAGAGGAAGATTATTTAAATGGTAATAAGTAAAGTTTACCAAATTGACAAGCTTCACATAATGAAAATTGATCACTTGGTGAAGTCTTCACATTGCAATTCTTTAACACCTTTTCAAGGACTTTATTGTTAGGGTGTCCAAGCTTTCTATGCAAATTCTCCTTGACTGACATGTACATACATGGATCTTTATTGACTTGAGAGTTGACACTTGAAAGTTGGTATGATTCATCTCTAAGTTTCCCTTTTAGTAGTGTCTTCCCAGTCAATTTGCCCTTCACATAACAGTGGTATGCATCAAATTCAACAAGAGCATTATTGTCAATAGCTAGTTTAGATACACTCAATAGATTTTTGGTTATTTCTGGAACATATAGAACATTATGCAGGTTAAGTTTATTTAATTTAGTTGTGCCTAAGACTAATATTATCAATATTTCACCATTACCAACTAAGAGAGAATTTTTACCATTACTTTCATTGAGATCTTGGAGTTTCTTATTTTGATAATTCACATTATTGCTAGCTCCATTATCAAAGTATCATTCATAGTCCTAGAAGTGATAGGGGGAGGCTAAGAAAGCACTCTGATTTTCTTTCTTGTTATTTTCAACATTATTACTTGAGTCTGTGCATGATTTATCATAGCTATAAAAATAATTCACTGCAGTGTGACCAATCTTGTTTCATACCTAACATATTAGTTTATATCTATCTCTTCTTCTACCTCCTGTTAAGTTAAAGCCCCTATAGTTGTCTTGTGTCCCTGATTTGTTGATTTTGAAATTAGTTTTACTTGCAAGCTTTGCTAAAGCATTTATTGAGAGATTACTGAAATTGTTGAGTTGTTTTATTCTACTTTCAAATGCCAATAGTTGGGCTTATAGATCAACCCACTAAGATTGATTTGATAAGATAATTTAACCATCACAAAATTGTAATCAACATCCAAACCATTCATTGTTTGGATTATCAATTATGAGTTGGAGATCAGTGATCCTGCCAACTTTAATTTGTCAGTAAGGTTCTTCATTTTGAAAAGATATTGATCCATCTTCATTTCTCCTTTACGAGTGTTGTGAAATTCAAACTTAAGGTAGATTGTCCTTGATTTTGTGTGTACACTTGCTAGGTTTTGGGCTTCATCCTAAAGTTCCTTAGAGGTTTCACAATGCAGCAATTGTGTTGCAATGTCAATGACCATTGAATTTCTTAGCCACCCTAGGAGAGTTTGATCGTGTGCAATCCAATCTTTATAGTCATGATTGTCTTTCTTAATTTTGTTACTTAAGGTAACAAACTATTCCGGACATTCTTTTGTTCCTAGTATGTAGCTATCAATCTTACAATATCTAATTAATGGAAGAACTAGTGACTTCCATAAGAGATAGTTATCTCTATCCAGCCTGACAGAGACAGTTGTAGGTAGGTCATTTTTTCTGACTTGTATTGGCTGCGAAAGACATGATTGGATCGAGAACCTTCAAGCTTACATGCTCTGATACTAAGAAAAGAGAAATGTGTAAAAAATGACTTAATTATTCATATATACACATTGTAGTATAATTGTGATCCTATAATAAAGCTAATAATAATTACAATAAACAAATATAAGAAAGAAATTGATCAAGATAATTACACGTTAGATGGACAAAATAATGACATATTATTAGGGATATTAATACCAAAATATTAACGTAATTATTAGAATTATAACTTCTCTAACTCTAAGAACATTTTCAAGTCTAGTTCTTTTCAAACATGTTAAGCTCCACTTGCATTACAATAATCTACTTTGGACCTTTTACTACTTAAAAAAATAATTAAATGTAACATGACAACATTAGATAACACTTATCATAAATATTAAAAAATAATATGATTTCTCTGAGAGGATCATCTTTCATCTTTTTCTTTAAAAGAAATATTAGAAACCTCCTTCTATTCCTTTTCTCTTAACTCTATTCTTCTTCTTCTTCTTCTTCTTCTTCTTCTTCAATAAACTAAATATCTCTTGCTTATTCTAATCTTACTAGTTTGGGGTTGATAAACTCTATGAGCTTCGAAGTTATATTATAATGATTAGACAATGTCTCACTAAATGTAATCTATTAGACAATATTGAGAAATGTTACCTTTCTTGAATTTTCTACTTTTTTTTCTCATTTCGTTTTAGATGTTCATTCCATTTTACTAGTCCTAGAGATAAAATTTATGGTTGTGACATACAAATCTTCACATTATTTTTAACAAGATAAATATTTATTTTATTATAATTTTTGAAAGATATATAATCTCTTATACTTTTTCTTTTTATTATTATGTATACACGTAAATTTTAAAAATTATAATAATGATAGTTTATTTATTTATTTATTAACTTTTAGATAACATATATTAGTGCATATTTATTCAGTAAGAATAATAATTTTTCTTCTTTCTTTTTCTTATTTATTTCTTCTACTATATCTTGTTTTATCGTTGAAGTTACCCTCCTTATTTATCATTAAAGTTTCTATCTAGTTTTGACCATCAAATCTTATATCTTGGTATTTCTAATTAGCGTTTGAGTAACTCCCATCTGAAACCCTTTTTAATTTTTTCTTCTAATTAGATTTTGCTTTAGTGCCTGTTTTTGGTATATCTCCTCTCATGGATCTTAATTTCATATGTTTCAAAAAGAGTATTACAATTTTCAATCTCCATAATATTTAAGTCATTTTGACTCCTCAATTTCAATTACTTCGTGATCAAATCATGGTAGCAATATTCTCAATGTATATAACTTGCTGATATGAAATTTTCTCTTTGCAAACCATTGTGATAGTGACAGTTCTTGCATATGTCAAATAGTCTATAACATATTTATCTCCTCCATGTTAAGAAACTTGTAGTGTCTAAATGAAACATCTTGCCCTATAACTAAATAAGGATATATAGTCATTTGACTTATTTCGAGCCTCAACATCTATGACATGATAGTGGGGACTACGTAATGTCCAAATAAATTATCTCATCATGTGACCAATCCAACAATTTGGTCGTGATTTTCTCCCTTAGGGATTGAATACCAAAAATAAAATTATAATATATCACCATAAATATTGTATAATGACATAATCTCGGTCCTAGATCCAAAGATTCTATATCCAAAGAGACTAACCCATTAAAAAGGGACTTAGAGTTAGCTTACAACCAAGTTCACTAAAAAAGGAATATAACTGATCAAAATCTAGAGATTTTTAGGTAGCAGCATTTGGCGCTATTTGTGGGAAATGATAAAGTGTTTCCTTTTATACGAAAGAAAAAAAAAACACAGGAGGAATGAGAGGAACAAGAAACCTAGGTGGGAAAATAATAAACAAGGATATTGCTTCCATAGAAGAAGAAACACATCATAATAAATCTCCTTTTTAATAATTAATCTAGAAAAGGCTACAAACATAAGTATCTTCATGCGTTAAAGTATCAAATTTTCATAAGTAATATACAAGCATATATAATCAATAAATACACAACATTAAAGTATATTTTTATTTATTATTGTTATATTATTATTATTTATACAACTTTTAAGTTTTGTTTTTCTATACATATTTTGTTCATTTGTCCTTGATCATTTGAAAAATGAATTTAAACAATGTATTATAAGACTTATAAAATCGTTGAAGATTATGAGAGGTCTAGGATTGATCTCGATACATATTTTTGCTTCATATACCTCCTGATTGTGGTAAATTACTGGTTGCCAAAGTTGTTGCAAGGGTTATAATATTTTAAGTAAATATGTTAGAGCTTAACCGTGTAAGGTACCTTCGTAATTTTATCCGATGAGTGATTAGACAAGGTCAAATTTATTTATTTTTAAATATTATTTAACTCGGTAGTTTTCAACAATATTTTTTTGTCTTCAAAATTTTAAAATTTTATTTAAGCATTTAGATTATAAAAAAATACTTAATACATTAAAACTACTAAAATAATATCTTGAATTAATAGTATATTATTATAATTTTTTTATTTGTTGTTATTTTTATTATTTTTATTGTCATTTATTATTATTGTTATTATTATTTTGTTTATTATTATTATTATTATCATTTATTGTTTTGGTATTTATTATTATTGTTATTATTATTATTATTATTATTTTGTTATTTAATAGAAAATTAACAAATAAGATGTGCTTAAACATTTATATATAATAAAATTATTATGTTTTGAATTCATTATGACGTGAAACATTGAGACTATATTGATGAATAATTATTTATTAATTTTAGTAATTTTATATTATGTAGGTTTGTTATAAGATTTTGACTCGATCGGACGTAACTATACAATAGCTCTTTGAGGTCGAACGACTATATACGATGATCTTTTGAGGTTAGACTACTCTACACGATGACCTAAGGTATAACAATAACATATTTTGATTATTAGTATAATATCATATTGACGACTCGACATAATACCATTGTCAATGATCTACTTCATCGTCCGTAACATGAGATTGGGGTCTATGTGGTGTCGGAATGAAGGATCTTACCCTATAATCTAATGACAACATAATAACGTGATCATTTGACTGATTTCGAGTCTCATAATATATGACTTGAGGTTACCAGGTTGTGTAGTATCCAAATAAATTACCTCATCATGTCGTTCGGTCATGATGTCATCTTCTCCTTTAGGATTATAATTTTGAAAATCTCATCTAAAATTATAATATATCACCATAAATCTGCATATCGATAGTTAAGTTATTTAATGGATATAATAACAGAATTTTGGGTCCTAACCTAAAAATTTGGTATCCAAAACAAAATAACCTATTAAAAAAGGAGTTAAGAGTATATTAGAACAAAGTTCACTAAACAATAAATATAGTTGATTAAAATTTGAGAATTTTTGAATAGTAACAAAATTCTTATTACCTTGACAATGTTTACCATTTAATCTTCTTAATTTGTTTTAATCACCATATTTTTAAAATTTGAATTGATAGATTCCCGTATAAGAAATTTTGTCTTATTATAAGTTATTATTATTATTATTATTATTTCAATATCGACTATTTTTCCCTTAAATGCATTTTTGTAAATTCAATCATCATTTGATTTCAATTAAGTAATATTCTCTCGTAACATTCTCAAACTAACCACTTAAATATCACAACTCTCACATAAATATTTAAAAAAAATTTAAATTTAAGTAAAATTTTGATATGAAAAAATAAAATAATAATAATAATAATAATAATAATAATAATAAACCTATTAATAAAATATGAATTGAAACAATAAACTTATTAATCTTAATCTTTTAAATTTTCTTAAATTTATTTAAATAAAAGTTAATAACCTATAAATTAATTTATATAGAATATGTAGTATTATAATCATTATCTCAAATTTTATATATATATATATATATATATATATATATATTTCAATATTAAAAATTATATTATATATAAATAATTATTTATATTTTTATTTGATACAAATTAAATTATAAATAAAAGAGTAAATATTTTTAACCTCTTAGTAATTAAAGAAATATATAAAACAAATAAATATAAATATAAAAATAGATAAATATATATGATATTTAACTTATATGTATGTTTGTTTTTATTACAAAATGAAAAAAGACATTATCAATTTTAGCTTCTTATGTTATAAGTATTTATTTTCATTTTAGTTATCTGTTTCACTTTATTATAAAAGAAAATATGTTTTTGTAAGTAGTTTATAAAAAAAATAGAAAAAAATGGAAGAAAAATAAAGACACGATGAATTTATTTTATTAAGAATTTTTTTTTCATTTTTTACATCAGATAAGATATAATCTATAAAGAGTTTTTATTTTATTTTTTTTATAAAATTAACAAAATAGATTTTTACTCTGAAAAGTTAACAATTGAATAGCTAATACAAAAGTACAATCCAACTTATTCAAAAAAATTTCTTAAAGGTTTTTTTTTGTTTATTTAAAAATTTGCAAACCAAACATTGGAAAAAAAAAACATATATAAGTCCATGTATATGATAATACAAATTAATTATAAATCTTCTTAAAATAATTACTTAATGTGTTCTACCACCCTTTAATATTTTCACTTAATTTATTAAAATAATAATGTATATTTAATATTTTTCAAAATAAAATATTTTCAGTTAAAAAAATTATTTTTATAAGTAAAAATGTTTATTTTTTATTTTAAAAGTAAAATAATTATTACTATGACATGTTAACACTAATCAAAATGTAATAATTTATAAAATAAGAAATGCTTATATTATAAATATAATAGAAAAAAATTATTTTTTATGACTCTCTCAATTAAACATTTTTTATATCATCTCAATTTTGTTTGGTGTTCATCTTCCACATTACTTTTGCAACAAGAAGATATTATCTCTTAATCATCTCAAATTATCTTTTAATTTTTATTTGAATAGTATATGTTTATAATTATATGCTTCAATTTACAATTTTATTTTTATTTTGAAATTAATCGATAACAATTTACAATATGTCAATAATTAAATATATTTTTATATTAAAAATTAAATTATTTAAACAATCCGTACATTAAAATATTCATTTATTATAAATTTAATTTTAATATATAAAACAAAACATTATCTTGTGGACAGATACTGTAGTTGATGGTACATATGTTTTGACTTTTGACACGCGTGGGTATGATGACGAGAAGAAAAATCATAAATTGGATTGTTCCTCCCAAATGTGAAGCTCCACCGAACATTTTCGTAGGTGAACACTGAATTATTCAAAACACCAGAATTTGGTGAAAACGATGAGCAGTGAAAGGAGAATTGGGGTTGCTTTGGATTTCTCTAAAGGAAGCAAGTTAGCTCTCAAATGGACTATTGATAATCTTCTCCGAAACGGCGACACACTCATCGTCGTCCACATCAAGCACTCCCGAGGAAGTGAATCCCGAAATCTTCTCTGGTCTACCACTGGATCACGTAAGCTTCTTCTTTTAATTAATCGAAATAATATTTGTAGAGTTTGGATCTTGGAATTCTGATTATTGTGTGATGTGATGTGGGTGAAGCATTGATTCCGTTGTCAGAGTTCCGTGAGAAGGAGGTGATGCATCATTATGAGGTGGATTCTGATGCCGAGGTGTTGGACCTGCTTGACACCGCTTCTAAGCAGATACAGGTTTTTACTTTTTTTAATTTTACTAATTAATTGGTGTACGAGCTTGTCCTCTGTTGTTGGATTGATTTCTTGCGTTTTGATTTGATTTTTTGAAGGTTGTTTTGATTTAGTTGCTTGTTGATTGTTGAGTTTGTTTGAACTTTCCTTGTATAATACAGGTGGTTGTGCTTGCAAAGCTGTACTGGGGTGATGCAAGAGAGAAAATTTGTGAAGCTGTTGGGGATTTGAGGCTTCACTCATTGGTCATGGGTAGCAGAGGCTTGGGTGCCATACAGAGGTCTTCCTTTTCCTTTCTCCCTCTAATTTAGAGATAAATACATGCATCAAAATATGATTATGTGAACTAACAATAATGATTTACTTGTTTAAATTAGTCTAGTTTCTTAGATACATTTGCTGTTGATCTCTAATTAGAATTTGAAATTTCATCTTTGTAATATATGTTTACCTCTAATACAAATCTTTGTTGTATAAATTACTGAAATGAAATTCAAATTGTAACGGGAGATCAACACTAAAAGCACCCGAAGAAGTGTATCTATGTTTTGCCTCATGCCAATTGCATCTTGACTCAAACTTTGGCTCTAGCGGTAGTCTTAAAGACACCTCCAAAAATGATGTTTCGATTAGATTTCACCATACCTAATGTTGTGGAGGGAGTTACTGGATGAAAAGAAAAAGGGAGGATCCAATTTCACCTTTAACTACAAATAGTACATGATTTTCTCAATTTAAAATTTTCATTTATCTTTCTATTGAAACAATGGATCCCCAAAGGTAGAAAACAGAAGTTCAAACATACTTAAAATTATAAATTCTATCGATGGACAGTGACAATTTGATGATGCTGTTTTTTGTTATTGGTTGATTGTAGGGTATTGCTGGGGAGTGTGACCAGTTATGTCACCATAAATGCAAGTTGCCCTGTAACGATTGTGAAAGACTCTACCCCTTCTACTGTCTGATATGCTACTGAATTCGGTTGCTCTTGCAATCCGTTGTTCCATCTTCATCAGTGACCAGACTGTGTTTCCCTCTGTTCATCTTACACATGTGTAGGTGGGATTGTGAACACACTTGACGATTAAGGATTCGTCAAGCATAATTTTAGTGTTAGCAGTCTCTTTTAAGTGCTTGGTTATAAATAAAGCATGGTGTTGATCTGTACCGAACTTACGAGTGCAAATGATGATGTGGTAGTGTGAAATGTTTGAATAAGATACATTTTGTAACATTTAATCTAAAATTATTTTTGGAAGAGTCATATCCATGCCTCAAACATGTTATTAATTATAATCATGGCTGCGATGACAAGGCAACAATGTTAGTGTTATTATGCTCTATTGAGAATTTAAATGAATTTAAGTGAGTTTTATAGTTGAGAAAGATCATGAGTTAATGTTTGAGGTTTTGGGATAAAGAATTTCATTTATGAGAATTTTTTTATTATTAGTTTTCATCGAAAATAAATAAATTATTTTCTAGTAGTATTGAATATTTAAAATCTAAATTTTAAATTTATTGTCCAAACATTAAAAATGATATTTAAGTCTTATTGTAAAATGAATTTGAACATAAATATGTTTTGCTCTAAAAACGTATGTATGATTATTAAATTTAAAATCAGTTAGTATTTATTTTAAGTGATTAAACACAATTTGAACGTATATATGTTTTGCTCTAAAAACGTATGTATCAAACAAACTTTTTTTTTTTCAAATTTATTCGTTGGCGACATTTAAAGTGTTCAATCTTTTATAAACTATCAGTTTACAATTTTACAAGAGTAAATAATACTATCATACTTAGTAATCCTCAAGTAGATGACAAGATAAAAAACAATATTTATATTATCATGTTCTTATGTAAAATCAAATATGCTCACGATTAAAAATATTTTTTCTTATAATCTCAGCTTATTTAATTGATTGAAAATTTGTTTCCTGCAGTGTTCATTCACTATGGAAGTGCAAGCAGAATTAACCGTGATACTGTTCTTGTGAAGCAAAATTGCTCTTCAAACGAGTCTAATCTTCCCGGTGAATCGTTAGATTATCAATGTTTACCATTTTCTTGTGCTAAAGGGTGGAGAAAATATGATTATAGGTTTCGTTATTTTAGTTGCTTCCGAACAATTTGTTCATTGCCATATGGATGATGAAACTGAACAAGAGCATTGAGATCTTTCAAACCGAGTAAAGTTCAACCAGTTTCAATATCAAAAGTGTATCTCAATTGAGCAAGGACTCAGTAAACAGTAAGTGTAAATTCTTCATTGTTTACTTTATCCGTACAGTTTTCATTCAAAGAGCAAGACTAGTGCTATCAAACTTGACTATCTTCTCATCATCTATTTAATGGAAAAATTGACTATCCGATTACACCAACATAGAAACTATTCACCCACACTCCCCATGCATATCAGGTATATTCAAGAACTAACAACTCTTTCGAATTAAACTCATTAAACCTTTTACTGTGCGCATAACTCTGCTCAGCAGCACAACAAAACACCATTTTTAACTTGGGATAACATAGCAAAGGGGGTTTAAACCTCAGCGTGCGCCAAATATCTCTTGTGGTGGATCATAGATACTTGAATCAGGAAAAATCTCCTCAAAATCTTGTTTCACTTTGTTTCTCAAAAGAGGATGCGGCAGTAGTCCTTTCAACAAAATTCTGAACGGCAACTCGTCTGGTGGTTCCGGAGAATTCTTCATGTCCTCATATATGTTCATCGCATCCGCGGGAGATCCGTAGTTCAAGAAGCCCCTTATGACTTCAGTATAAGTCTGAGAATCAGGGAACAGATTTTCCTTTCTCATGCTTTCCCACAATTCCAATACTTCATTCATTTTTTTAGACCTTGCCAATGCAATTATCAAGTCCTTATAGAGGAATGCATCAGGCTTGTACCAGTCTTGCTTTTGCATCACCTTAAACATCTGAAAAATTCATTCAGTTAGTTACTTGTAACCTCATTACTACAGGTAGTGTAGAGCGATAATAAGGTTTAATGCATCACTATGTCCTAAACATTTGGGGAATTTTTAACCAGGTCCTTAAACTAACACAAAATTGTAATTAGTGGTTTGAAATAGCCAAAGAAACAATAATTTGTGACAATCTAATTTAAAAAATTACAGGAGATCTAGGATCGCGTTATAATTTAATTTTACTGTAGGGACCTGATTAAAAAACAAAATTACTTAACCTTTCAAATAGTTGTCATAAATAATCACTATAACAAAACAGTTCTGACTAAGAAGCATTATGACAAACACGTTATGGGCAAATAACATAGGAATTAAAAATGCAAAATAATTGGAAGAGTGAAAACCATGAGAGCAAGAGAAACTTGTTCTTGGCGCTCAAGTTCAGTGAGAACAGCGATCATGTCCATCTTCAAGAGTCTGAGAACGTGAGTTTTGATGAACCTCTGAAGCTTATCTTCGTCATCCTTAAACCTCTTTAACCCCGATATCACAAAGAGCGCCTCTTTGCCAATGAGCTTCTTTCCCCTCCACAGGGGCCCTCTGGGCCTTCCGTCATGGTATTGCCTCAAACACGACGCCGTTTTGAACGAATTACATTCATCAAAGGGCAATGAAGTTGAAGTGTATTTAATGGGTTTGCTGGTTCTGGGAAACTCTCTCAATAATAAAGAAGCAAAATCACGGATTTTACAACATTTCGAGAAGGCACGATTCGCCATCACACTACACTACAAATGAAATACCAACACATAAGGCACTGTTTGGTTTGGATTTTGAATTATATATACTTATCAGTTCGTTCGATGCGAAGAAAATCAAAAGGACACGAACCAAAGCTATGTTTTGGAACTTTAAACCCGTTTCATAAGAAGGGAAATGAGGGTAGCTGTATTGGGCCAAATTTGGGCCTGTAGCCTTTTTTTATGATCTCATTTAGTCACTCGACCAAAAATATAGAAAACACCTCCTCCGAATTGGTTTGTTCCTGACATTCCAGTTTCAGTATAATTGCATTTGTGTATAAATTATAGAATAATCTTTGAAAAATGCGATATTAGGCCAAACATTGTCGTGAAAAACCAAACAAAATCATTTAGAGATTTTTGTTTTCTGGAAAGGTGGAAATGAGAGAACTTCTAAATTAAGAAGAAGGTGTTCTCTACTCCCAAATATCAATTTTGCTTCACAAAAAAGAATAATTAATACAAATTATTGTTGTTCCTCCCTCTCAAGCAAACTCAGCAGGAAACAAAATTTCAACAACGTGCACGATTCTATGATGATAATATTAAAAAAAATATATCAGATTTGATATATGCAAAAAGATTGAACCATACAAACAATTTCCCAGCCAAAATAGCAAAATAAAAAAGAATGGAGAATTAGTTTGAAGCCCGATCGGTTGATTTCATCATCCTTTTCCACGATCGACTTTGAATATTAATTGATGACACAATTTCTCTTTGACACGTTAAACAGTTGAATCGATAGTTTTTAATTATAGCTTAACGAGTGAAGGAATAGAGGACGAGAAAAACATAGATAAGAAGCGCAGAGGGAACAAGAACGAGCAAGGGAGCCACCGCAGCGAGAGTATGAGGACTCCCACAAGAAATGGTTCCCAACTTGATCTGCACCAAATCCACAAGAGCCATCACCAGAAACCCACATCCGAAAACCGACCCAAAAGCCGAAACCAGAGTCCCCAACCTCAAAACCACCGTGTTAATTTTGGCAACACCGTGGACCCAGCTGTTGTTATTGTTATTGTTATTGGCCAAAACGTCACCGTCGTCGACGTCCTTGCTCAAGTTGATGACGTTTTTTAGAGCCAAGGCGATGAGGCTAGAGAAGAGGAAGGAGCTGAAGGAGTACACGTGGAACGCGATGAGGCCTTCGGAAATAGAGGTTCCGGCGGCGCAGTGGGTGTCTTCGGCGTCGATGAGGGTGTTGGTGGTGCTGGTGGTGGTGATGCCGAGGAAAAGGGCTAAGGTGAAGAGAGAATTGACGTTGACGATGCCATCTAAGGCCATTATGTGGATTCTGGTGGTCGTCATTTTCCGGCGAGACACGTTAGACATTCCAGGTGATGAAACCAAACCAAAAGAAAATAACATTATATTTTTCTTCGCATGTAACCCCTGATGCGGTTTTGTTTTCTCAGCTCAGCGATTGTGTTTTGTATTGCTTGCAAGCATCAAACATTACAATTGCGTTATTGTGTCCGTTGAGAGTGGCGTGTAAGCTTACGTTTGGAACCAAACCCAGTTAACTTTTTTCCTTCTCAAAGCTTTGTAAACACAATGTTCAAAACTAAACTAGATAAAACGATGGAATTTCGCCATTGCCTAGAATCGAAACCTGATCGTCCGCATGAAAATTGAAAAACACCTACAACTGCATTATAATATTCGTAACCGTTCACATTATTATTAACTTTAATAGATAGTAAATCAAACACGCATTTAATTTAATTTACGCAAATAATTCATGGACATCAAACTACTCCTTAGAAAGAGATGAAAATTAAAAAATATAAATTTATAAAAAATATAATGTTATATATGTAAAAGAAATAAAAATAATAACAAAGTGTATAATAAATATTTGGTAAATGTTATTTTTATTCCTAAAATAGTATTGAAATTTAAACTTTATAATTTTTTGTAATTCTACTATGATTCACAATACTTTTCCATTAGTTTCTAACTTTTTTATGTTTTTGAAAAACTTATTTAAACTTACAAGTAGTGTTTGGTAAATAAGTTTTTCTATTACTAGCATATCAAATCTTCTGACACAACTACTAGAAGTAGAGTCTCTTAAAACGCTCCTTTCTAGCTTCTAACTTCTATATTTATTCCATTGTTATCTTTAAACTGTTTATTCGTGTTTTTATATATATATATACATGCCTAAAAGGGGCCCTTTCCATTGATAAATTACAAATCTTCAAAATTCGATAAACTCAAGACCATCACAGCGTTTGTTATTTGGGATTCTTTGGCGAAGAATTTCTTTACCCTCCAAATTCCGTCATGGTATCGTATTGCCTCCAAACGACGCCGTTTTCAATGAATTACAAGGAATATATAACAGTATTGGTTATTTGGGTTTAAAACAGAAGATGTATAACATTGAGTTGCCATTTGCCAGCTAAGAAGCCGAGACAATACAGAAAAATTGATCGGGAAGTACACTGCCAGTGATACCTGGAACATGAGTAGATCATAACCCAATTCAGACGATGCAAAAACTAAATTACAAAATTCAATTTCATACACTGCTAGAATTGTATCCCATCCCTAGCACTTAAGTTACAACTGTGCCTTCTCAAGAAGGATCATCTTTTTCACTCAAAATTGATGCCCTTTGGAATCTCAATTTATCAATTTCCCTCCCTAGATAATCTAAAGTAGTGTCTGTAACATGGTTAGGGGTGCATCCAGCATCCAGCATCATTTTTAAGAACTTATAAGCATCCTTCAATCGCCCTGCCTTACTGTGAACTTCAATCAATGTATTATACGTGACAACATCAGGATTTATCCCAGTGCTCCTCATTTGCTCAAAGAGCTTATTCACCTCATCGATTCGGCCTGCCTTCCCCAGAGCATTGATGAGAGTGTTATACATAACTATGTCAAGATAACCACCCTGCTTCAGTAGCCTATCAAGAACAGCATTGGCTAGATCAGCCCTTCCCATCTTTCCTAAACCTTGAATTATCATATTGTACGAGGCTATATCAGCAGGACAAAATTTTTCTCCCATTTCAGTTAGAACAGCCCAAGTCTCAGTGAAATAGCCCTTCTTGACAAAAGAACTCATGATAGAATTATACGTGTAACTCACAGGATCCACACCTGCATCACTAAAAATTTCAAACAATTTGCAAGCCAAGCTCAACTTTCCCTTGGCCAAAAATATAGACAAGAAAGTATTCACCATATCAACATCAAAAGAATCCGGTCCTTTTTCTTGAACTCTTTGACCGCGAGAAGGAGTAAACAGCTGCGAAGAATAACCAGTGGAGCACACTTGATTGGCCAACTTATCCATGTGCGGCGATGATGACCACTCATCAATTTCATCGCAGGAAATTTCCTCCCCATCATTCATGTTGGTGGTATCCCGGGCACAGCTCATGAAGCTCATGATGTCACTAAAATCTCCTTTTGAAGGGAACATGGGTGAGTAATCCTTTTTCTTGCCAGGAGGGTTCTTCATAGAAGCTTCCATTCCAGCTTTCCATTTGAGGACGGAAAGTACTAAATTACCCTCCCTGATATGCTTCATAAGCCGGTCCGTCCAGTCCCAGCGATCATGCCTATGAATGCTAATCAACAGCGATGAAATGGTGACAAGGTCAACAACAAAACCTCTGCTTTCCATTTCTTCCACCAACTTCAGCGCCTCCTCTAGGTGACCCTCCTTACAAAGCTGCAACACAACAATGCTGTAAGTAATCCCATCCACAAATTGGCCCTTCTTCTTGAGGTCACAAAACATAGTATAAGCAGCTTCCGCCCTGCCATTCCTAAGCAACCCATGAATGAGAATATTATAAGTCCAGCAAGAAGGTCTCACCCCTTGTTGAACCATTTTCTCAAACAGCTGGCAGGCTTCAACAACCTTTGCGGCCTTAAAATGTCCATCCAGCTGAGAATTATAAACAAGCGTATCCGGGCGGAACCCATTGCTCTGCATGTGGTTAAAAACCCTTGTGGCATCACCCATTCTGAATGTTTTGCAACAGGCATGAATAAGGTTTGTGTAGGTGAAGCGATCAGGTTGGTGAGCTGAGCCATTGAGCTCCTCCCAGACAACAAGCGCATCATCCACCTTGCCAAGCCTGCAAAGCGCAGTGATGAGACTGTTGTAAGTGCACAAATCCGGGGCAACCAACCCCTTATTATTGTCCTTCATCTCCTTGAAGAGCGCAAAGCAAGTAGCCAAATCACCCCAACAACCAAACGCGTGAATACACACATTGTAACCCCGTGTATCAAACGAAAACCCTCTCTTCTCCCTCAATTTCGCAAACACTTGCTTAAACTCCACCCTCATATCTGCCTTTCTCAGAGAAACCAACAATTGGTTGCAAGCGATGGATTTCGAATCCAACGCGTCGAGGAGCTTGAAGAAGATGGATAACGCGAGAGAGAGTTGGTTTTTTGCGAGTAGAGCAGCGATGAGGGAGTTGCAGATTGGGGTGGGGTCGAGGTGAAGGTGCTGCACGTAACCTAGTAATTGAAAAACTAAATTGAAGTTCAAGGACAGGATGAAGGAATGGAGGAGGTGGTTGAGGGAGTGGGGGTCGAGAACGACGCCGTCTTGCGTCATGGAATTGAGCAGGGAGGGGATGTCGGAGAAGAAGCCTGCGCCGGTGAGGGAGCGGAGGACGAGGGAGTACGCGGCGGGGGAAGGGTTGTGGTGGGCGCGGGAGCATTCGAAGAAACGAAGCTTTTGCGAAGGGTGAAGCGATGGGTTTGAAAGGATTTTCAGAATAAGGGGTTGGGTGAGTCCGAGAACGACGGAGCGTGGGATATTGAGCGTTGCAGCGTGAGAGTGGGATAGCGTGTTGGTGATAGAAGCCGCCACCAACGCCTCTCCCAACTGTTTCCATTGCCGCATTACACTCTCAACGCCTTCCGCTTCTTCATTCTTTCGAATGAAACTCTTGATTCCGTTTCGAAATCAATGCGTCGCCGTTTCGGCGTGTTAAGCCTTGGGCCCACCGAACCAACGGACCTATGTGGATTTGGGCAGGCCCATTGACTGAATACAAGTCAAACACTGCATTAACTGTTGTTGTAAAAATAAATAAATAACTTTCATTTTCATAGTCTCATTTTTGTCCAACAACTTGGACCTTGGTAAATAAAATCCAACTACATTGGAACCATTGGATCTGGTCTAGTGTTGAGTAAATAATAATAAATTAATATTTTGACAAACTGTGTTTGATTTTGTCAAGATTGAATAAGTGGATGAATGTGTACTATAAATATGTATATACTTGCAATTTATACAACCAACAAACTATAATAATATATAGACTTATTATGTCAGGACAGATTGCTCTGTGTAACCTGACATTAAACAAAAAAAAAGTTCAAGTTTGATTTTGGTGGACAACAACTACTACATACACATATTTTATGGCAAAAATGGAGATAGAAGACCAACTTAATTAATTTGTTTTATAGAAATGGTTAGTTATTAAACATAGTTAGCGTTGGTAACTAAGTGGTTTAGTTAGCGTTGGTAACTAAGTGGTTTGTGTCTAGTATCTCTTATCCAACATTATTTACTTCTCTTCCTTTCTAACATTTCAGTTAGTCTTTTAGAGATTAAAATTATGTGTGATTTTAATATCTTTAAGTGAATTTAATTACGTTGAAATACATAATAAATCCGTAATTTTGATTATAACAACTAAGTTATATATATGATTAAGTTTTGAAAAATTTGTTTTAAACAAGGAAGAAGATAAAAATAATAAATCATTTAATACTTAATTCACAAGTTAATAGACACATCATCATCTAATAGTCACTGTACTAGATAATAAAATAAATATAATTTTGTCAACGAATATATGTGTAATTATCAAAATATTATCTTCAAAAAAGAAAAATAATATATATATATATATATTATAATAAATAATCAAATAAAATATGATAACTTACGAGAGAAGTATTTGAACAAGACAATGAAGAATATATAGAGACATTAAAAAGATTATGTGCAAAAAATAAATATGAAGAAAAGTTTAACAATATCAAGTCATGAAAAATGATTTCCAAGGAACATTGAAAATTAAGGTTTCAATAATAACATTTTGAAACCTATAAAAAAGTAGACTTTAATTACTAAAGAGAGCACACAATAATAACTACAATAAAATTCTACAAATCTTATCATTTTATCTTCTTGGTGAGAATTTTCTTTTAGAAAATTTAAGAGTAAAAAAATTATTATTATATCCTTTACCAATGAAGTAAAATCTTTATTAGAGTGCTCATTAGTTTTGTCCCTGCTTATTTAATCATCTTATAGATAAGAGTTAATAATACTTGTGTTCTTATTTTCACGAGAAAATTAGGGTTAGTATTTTAGAATAGCATGGTGCACCCATGTATATTAAAAAATGACTTGGTGTACTCATATATAACCATAAATGGTTTAATGTGCTTGGTGTAATCTTTCTAGAAACCTAAATATTTTTAAAATAGATTGGATATAGATTTTGATTGAGGTAAATTAGTATACCTATAACATCTTTAGTTGTTCCTAACTTATCTATTTATATCATTGTTTTGAAAAAATGAAGCTAGGCTGATTGATTCAACTGGTTGAACCAAACTAGAAATCGATCGGTTGCTTCAAAATAACTAAAATTTAATTAAATCGGGACAAAATCAGAATGATGAAGTTATTTAGTCGAACCGATTTTTATAAAAAAAAATCGCTACCGAATTTTTGTAATATAACACTTTTATAAAAGATATAATATGTTTTGTTTTTTTATCTCATATTAATTACGTTAACTTTAAATTATAGTTATTTTATTGTATTTTTATCTTATTTTAACAATTATTCATTTTACACTCTCTAATATATTTTATATTTATAACTTTCATTATAACATGATAGTAATCTTTATTATTTTAATTTGTAAAAAATATTAGTACTAATAAACTAATTATATAATAAAAATATTACTTTATTAAATCCAATTAGATTGCGATTGAAACTTAAAACCTTGAATTTATATCTTCATCAATTAAATAATTGGTCCAATTTTAAAAATATTGATTTATTTATCTTATTCATTATGTCTTTATTTTCAAGAGGAGAAAGTTTTAAATTTATTAGGAAGTTACTACTATAATATTCAAACTACCTTTCTATAGCTCATGTATGTTTTTAAATCATATTGTTTATTTCTTTTTCAAAAACAAATTCAAAGACATTTCATTAATCATTGTATAATAAATACATGGTATAATATTCAAACTACCTTTCTATAGCTCATGTATGTTTTTAAATCATATTGTTTATTTCTTTTTCAAAAACAAATTCAAAGACATTTCATTAATCATTGTATAATAAATACATGGTGATATATAATGTAAATTTTCAGTAGTTTAGGGTACTTACAACTAAAGCTGGGTAAGTGTGACACCTTAAAATCTTAATTTATTTAAAATAAAATATATTTTTAATTTTTTGTTCAAAAATCTTTATTGATAAAGTAAAAAATATATAAATATAAAGATTTGGTATTTTTTTACCCATAAATATTTTAAATAAATAAAATTGAATTTAATAATAAAGGATATTACTATTATAAAGATAATATAAATTCTTTAAATATTAATAAAATAATAAATAATTAGGTAAATATTAATCTTTTTAATAGGGATGCACCCTATTTATTTCCATGTTAACTTTTTCACCCTTTTCTACTAGCTACTCAAAATAAATATGTCAAACGAGTCTTTGGGTGCAATATTATCAATCGTGAGTCTCTTCCATAGAATCTTCTTCTCCTCCCAAGTCTATTATCATGGACATTAATACTAAAGTTCAAAGACAGAAGTTCATTCCCAAAAGGAGGGGTTGATGTATATTTTTGGTGAATGGACCAAATGTTACAAAAGTAACCATTATATCGTCTTCAGGGATTGAATATTTGACAACAAAAAAGTTAATTTTCTTTTATAGTAAAATATATGCTAGAGGATTAATTTCATATCCCTTCTTACAAATTCCTAGCATATTTAATTGATGCAAAAATTAACTTTACCCACTAGAGTTAAAAGTGTTATTCACTTCCTAATCCCTTAGGTAAGTAAAATTATTCACTAAACTTTTAATTTCTCAATTCCTTGGAAGAAGAAAAAATCACTGAAACTTGGATGGTTAATATTTCGCTCCACAAAAACTAGTTAAGCTTGTATAATTTTCCAATTAAACAAAAACCCAACTTACCTTATCTATCAACATAAACATTATCAATTTTTGCAAATATAACTGCTTAAAATTAAACATAAAAAACCATAGATAAAGTACTGGAGTAAATGAAATTACAATGCATCAAGATAAATAAGTTCAGAATTTATCTTACAGAATATTACATTAATCCTCTAACATAGGAAAAAAGTTTAGCCTTCCATCAAAGTTTCTAAAAACTCAAAACCTAAAAAAAAACTTCTACATTACTTCCTTCTTCGATGCCCCTGGCTCTACTCTCTCCTCAGTTTTTTAACTTCCGTAGCCCACTTTCCACGTCAACCCTCCTTTCTGCACTTCTGCCTTTTCCTGTTTCAGCCCAAGCCCAATAGCAAAGAAAATTAAGAATTCTACTATCAGCCTATGAGTGATGCCAGCCACGCAAGCCCACACCAATTTTTTTCTAATTGCACCTGTTTTTTCAACAAAACACAGAGACTACACTACAAGTTAAATGCAACAGTAATATATAAAAACATTGTTCAACTATTACACAAAATGCATGCAATTGACCTAATTTAATCTATAAATGTGAGGAAAATAAACATGTATCAAAATCTCACAAGCTTAAGTCTTTGCTTGTTCTCAAGCTAGGAAATTTCAATGAACAAGGATGATGCAAGTAAGCGGATTCAGATTGTTATAACTCAAGTTCCAATTCCCAAAGAAATAATTTTCTAACCACACCTCTCATCCTTTTTCTCGCTTGATTTTTTTACTCACTTGAACTGCCCACATACTAAATCACGTGTAACCAAAGAATTGCAAGACATATTGTCACTTGAGCATTATGGATCAATGTTTGAAATTAATCCTCACAGTGTTTCTCTCTAGGTGAGTGTTTCTCTCAAATTATTATTTCCATGAACATAAGCGTTCATATATTCTTTCCATTGTCACCTTTGAAAAAAAATATATAGAGGTTCAAAAGGTCTTGAAAAGGTTGTAATGGGGCTTGGCTGATGAAAAAATACATGGTTTTTCTGGATACACAAAGTTCCAAACTCCAAAGAGCAAATTGAAAATGAAAAAGAAAAATAATGGAACTATTGAACCATACTCCTTTCTTTCTTTTGATAATTCCGCCCACATCTATTATTCCCAATTTCTTCCTTTCAGACTCGACTTTTCCTGTAATTTGTATTGATGAACCCCTCTCTTTCGAAAATTTGTATGCGATCTGCTTAGTTCTCTTTTTCTCCTTTTTTTTTAATTATCAATGAGAAATGAGATTAGAGAACCTATTTGTGTAGTTTTTTCAAGAACTTGAGATAGAGGTGACTTCTGAGTTTTGATGCACCGAGTTTTTTTCTTTTCCCTTCCCTAAATGAATTTCACTTCTCTGATCCCTACCCCACTTCATTTTCAATGTGCTCTTTTAGTTTGGTTCAGGTGGGGATTTGGCAATTGTAAGAGTTTCACGGTCAAGAATATATATCAAGCTCATAAGGGTTTATTAAAAGGGAAAATTTTTGAAACCTGATTAAAAATCTGGCTCTATGCTCACAAGGCTCTTTAGAAATATACAAAATTTGCCTTAACCTTTCCAAATTTTTCATGCAAAAGTAACTGTTTCAAGAATTCATCAATGCAAGCACATATGTTATGATGGTGTCACTCAGTAGTGTGGATATGAGTGTTTGGTGTTCTCACTCACTGGTCTGGCTGAAAGTTTTCAATCACTAATCTTTTCATGCAAAGTTGAGACAATGTTTAACAATTCTAAGGTCATAAATAATTGGTAGAATGTAACCACACAATGATTCCAACAGTTTATTGGCTCTGAAGCATGCTCAAAATGTGAAGTTTAGAACTTGTGGTTAAGACAACTGAGGTGAAAATGGTCCCCATTGGAAACGTTAGAGACATATAAGATTGGGAACACTTACATATTAGTGCGGATGCGTGCAAAACATTGTCTCAACTTTGCATTGGTGCTCTCTCTATTCTTCTCTGAACTATTGGAATTCTTCATAATGTTTGTTATGTTGGGCTTGGAGGCAGTCAATGGATTCTTGAAGCTGGACGAACTCGTTTGGTCTGGGCTGGCTAGGAGGATTGACGAATGGTGGAAATGTGGGATTGGGATCGCAATCCTCTGTTGAAAAAGTCCAATTACTGAGCCCTCGAATAGTAGTGAATTTTGGATTAGGCAGCGGTTGTGCTGGCATGTTCAGCTCATCACTCATAACCAAGCAGTATTGACGTTCCCATTTTGTGATCACCCCACTGGTTTGTAGCAATTCTAAGTCAATGCGCAGATTTCCTAAAATTGGATTGTCTCCTTCCACTGGAATGTTAAAGTGTAACGCAATTGCGATGATCAGACCCTCAATGGTAATGTTCCCAGAAGAAGCCTTCCCTACCCGAAGTAGTTGTCTAACGAGTCATGATCCTGTGTTTAAGTGGGCAGCATGCACCATTCCCCACAAAAATAGTAATTCAATCTTCCGCACGACATTATGACTTTCTCCCCTAGCAAATACAGTGTGGGTCAGTAACCTATGGACATAACGAAAACAAGGATTATGAATGACGTTGCCTTTGAGTCCTACTCGTTGGCATTTGTCACACTGCTCAATAAATCTACGAGCATCCTTAAAAAGAGTAGGCCAGTAGAAACCGCTCTATAGTACCTTAACAACTATCCTTTCCCCACTGAAGTGTCCTCCATAGTCTAATCCATGGCAGTGCCAGAGAATTCTTCCAATTTCTTCTTCAGGAACACACATCCTGATTATGCTATCACCACATCTCTTAAATAGAAGTGGTTCATCCCAGAAATAGAATTTCACATCATGTAAAAAAAAAATTTCTTTGTTGAAAATTGAGATCATGAGGAATTATCCTTGCTGCCTTAAAATTAGCAAAATCCGCAAACCATGGCAATGAAGCTACTGTTAAGAGTTTCTCATTTGGGAACTCTTTTGAAATAGGTGTAAATGCTGACAATAACCTTAGACGTAACAAGATAGGATCTAAATTTATCAAATGCAAATACCACAACAAGTAATTCTTTTTCAGTTGTGGCATAATTCTTTTGGCCTTCATTCAACACACGACTAATATAATATATCACATGAAACATTTTCTCTTTTGCAGTAATCAAACTTTAAAAGAATGACAATAGAAAAATTAAATTTCTTTTGTAGTAAAATATATGCTAGAGGATTAATTTCATATCCCTTCTTACAAATTCCTAGCATATTTAATTGATGTAAGAATTAACTTTACCTACTAGAGTTAAAAGTGTTATTCACTTCCTAATCCCTTAGGTAAGTAAAATTATTCACTAAACTTTTAATTTCCCAATTCCTTGGAAGAAGAAAAATTCACTGAAACTTGGATGATTAATATTTTGCTCCACAGAAACTAGTTAAGCTTGTATAATTTTCCAATTAAACAAAAACCCAACTTACCTTATCTATTAACATAAACAATATCAATTTTTCCAAATATAACTTCTTAAAATTAAACATAAAAAATCATAGATAAAGTACTGGAGTAAATGAAATTACAATGCATCAAGATAAATAGGTTCAGAATTTGTCTTACAGAATATTACATTAATCCTCTAACATAGGAAAAAAGTTTAGCCTTCCATCAAAGTTTCTCAAAACTTAAAACCTACAAAAAAACTTCTACACTACTTCCTTCTTCGATGCCCCTGGCTCTGCTCTCTCCTCAACTTTTTAACTTCCGTAGCCCACTTTCCACGTCAGCCCTCCTTTTTGCACTTCTGCCTTTTCCTGTTTCAGCCTAAGCCCAATAGCAAAGAAAATTAAGAATTCCACTGTCAGCCTATGAGTGATGCCAACCACGCAAGATCACACTAAAATTGTTCTAATTGCACTTGTTTTTTCAACAAAACACAAAGACTATACTACAAGTTAAATGCAACGGTAATATATAAAAATATTGTTCAACTATTACAAAAATGCATGCAATTGACCTAATTTAATCTATAAATACACAAGCACACGCACCCACTTATTAAAGGATAACAAATAATATATATTGAACAAATAATTAAAAATTAGTCATCATAACAAAATTAATTATTAATGGATACAAATAATTCATGGTATGGTACGCTTAATTACATAGTAAACAATATAAAACTAACTTCCTTATATTAGCAAAATATTTTAATAGAGAAAAAAACTTGAAATGTTAGTTTTTTAAAAAGGTATCATATGTGTTTTTCAAAAAATTACAAAATTTATAAAAATTCATAAAAGTAAGAAAATTAATACTAACTTTAGTTTTGACAGGTTCAAAGATTTAGATTTTTCTCCCTTTTTCTAAGTCAATTTTTATGAAATTTCTATCATATTAAAAGACAATTCATGTATGTTTTTGAGTAGGTATCTTTTGTCCTTAAACTTGTTCTACATTGTTTCTAGTTTACTAACAACTTAAAAAAAAAAAATTTAGGAATACATGCAACATGTTTAACCAATACATTACGATAGAACAAACACATTGTAAGTATAAACGACCTTCTTTTAAAACTCTTAAAAAAATGTTAAACATAAAAAGTTGTTTAATTTTGTATCCTCTTGCATTTAAGACCAACTTTAAAATTTCTAACAATGGAAAATTCAAGAATCCAACCAGTGCCCTACTAACCAACCATAGATTTTAACATGTACAACTCTTAGTAAAAATTATTAGAAAGTTTGGCATGGTCAATTTGTATTTAGAACATCCTATGAAAATATTAAGTCAAAATATCAAAACTATATTTTATTAAATTTCATAAGAAACAACTTTACATAAAATTTTCTACAACTAAAAAATAAATCAAAATGCAATATCTTTTCTCTATCAAATATGAACATACATACTCATGGATGAAACATATCAATAATTTTTTAACTAGACAAGGAGAAAACCCTTATCTTATATGAAAAAGCATAGCAAAAATAGGAAAAGTTGCATCGAAGATGTCTCATGGAATAATATATGAAAAGATTTTGTTTTGTATCTTTGATTTCCTTTGGTGAGTCTTAAGAAGTGAAAACCTACTCGCTCTTATATTTGATTGATTTCCTTTGGTGAGTCTTAAGAAGTGAAAACCTACTAGCTCTTATATTTGAAAGAACATATTGAGGAAATATGGTCAAATTTGAGTGTGGTGAGTGGTGAGTGATGAGTAGAGGTGACAATGAAGTTTTTAGCAACTAAATACATAATTAAAATTTTAATTGTAATAAATTATTTTCTAAATTATAATTTTACTATACTTGTTTTGAAAACATTGATAATCTTTATAAAAAATGGCTTTGAATAAAGTTTTTAAAAATATTTTGACAATGAGTATTAAAGTGTCATTTGGTAATATTAAAAGACTACATGATAATGTATTGTTTAATAGAATTATTTTGCAACACTATCTAGAGACCATTTAAAGCTAATAAGAACTTACATAATGATTTCACACTCGATTTAAAAATATTTTTTAAAATAAATAAATAGTGAATCAGATATGTAAAGAAATAAGATAACAAAAATAAATACATAATTATTTATATTAGTTCACAAAAATCAAGAGTTACGTAAAGTTTCCTTTAAAAACATTAAAAGGATTTTATTGTAATCACGAGTTCTCCAAGTTGTTCCTAACTAATAATGTTAATCTCCTCTTAAGACAAATAACATGAATATTATTTGTTATTTTTTTTGTTACACTAATAATTGTTAAATGAGTATAATCATTTGGAAAATTTTCACATAAAGGATAAGCAATAAAGCCTTTTAATAGAAGTTTTAAGTGAAATCCAAAATTTCAATATTTCTTGGAAATGATTCTTTACTTTATATTTTTTATATTTTCTTCTTTGCACAAGGTATCTCTTTTAATATCTTGATATTATTTTTATTTTTAAGTCTATAAAATTTAAATAAAAGATAGCCTGAAATATTATTTTTTTTCCATTAAGCCTTACATTGAATTTACTTGATTTTATATTTTAAAAATAATTAAATAAAAACTTATATATAACCACAGTAAAGATAAAAAGCTGTAAAATTGATCGCGCTTTGTGATCTATTTTATCCTGTCTAGAAACCTTAAAACTTCACAGACATGGCCACACATATCATGTTTGCAATCCTAAAACTTATATCGACAACTGAATATATTTGCGTGTTGGGTACATACGTACGTTTGTACATATATATACATCATGTCTGTACTAATATATAATATATGCATGTTTATGAATGTCTATTTTGAATATATGTAAATTGTTTAAAAAATTATTATTAAACCGTAGTTTATTATATAATAATAATAATAATAATAATAATAATTTGCTTATTTTTATTTGTACTAATATAAAGATTATGTCAATATTTACAATTTTTTTTATACAATTTTATTCTTACAATGGTTGTGATGCATTTTTACTTGTAACTATTAACTAGTAATAATAATAACTCTTAAAGTTATATTTAAAATTAAACATATCTACATTTGATTAAGAGTATAAACATTTTTATATTAACATGACATAGAAGTCAAATAAAAATATATGGGAGATTTATAGTGGTCACGTATCATTAATTAGTTTTTAATTTTGGATCATCCATGCAATGTTTGTACAATAATATATGAAGTTTTCACCAAATTAAAACCTCTCTCAGTGTATAGTTAGAATAAAATGATTAAGGTGGTGAACTGAACAAAATTCTACCATCATCCCTCCAATTTTAAAAGCATTAGACATTGAGGAAATAAAGAAGATGATTAGGGTGAATTTCCTCGTTAAAATTGTTAAGGGCTTTGCAAGGTCACAAAGTAAGGTTGTGATTGGTTAGGAGAGGGAGGAGAGGAAGAGCATGTTAGGTCTGGGAACCACGACAGAGAAGAGGAACAAAACACGCCAACAAAAAAGCACTGGCATAGGGGCACCTTGTCCTTAACCTCCACCTTCATCACAAGGACTTTGTCTTTCTCCCAGTCTTCAACACGACGCCGTTCCTCCCCTCAACAAATTATAAATTAATAATAATTAAACATTTTTTACATAATATTTCTTTTTTAATGAACTTATTTATTTGCTGTTGGCATTGCTTTCTCACTCATCGACTTTTCCGTTTTCTCCCATTGGCCAATTCGGCCACTCTCCTTCTCCACCAAAATCCTCTGCGGTTCTTCCGGTTATCCGCTTCGCTCCCGTTCCCCACCACTCTCTCTCTCTCTCTCACTCTCCCACAACTTCCCTACTTCGCTTAGTTAACAACTAAACACTTCACCGAACGCATTTCGTTCACCAATTCGTCGCCGTCTCGTGTCAATCGATTCGTCTCGCGGTGAGTTTTCTTTTTTCTTTCTGATTCAGTTTGCAGATAGATCCGTTTCGTCGTTTCGCGCTCGTGTTTTTTATGCGCGTGTAGCCACGCGCCGCTTTATGCTTATAACGGTTAGGTCTTGGATCTGAATGAATAGTGTTTTGTGTTTGGTGTTGGATCTGACAGGTTGGAGAGATCGGAGGGGAGAGGAGCCATGACGCATCGAGTGGACCACGAGTATGACTACCTGTTCAAGATCGTTTTGATCGGAGACTCAGGTGTTGGCAAGTCCAACATCCTCTCCAGGTTCACTCGAAACGAGTTCTGCTTGGAGTCCAAATCCACTATCGGAGTGGAGTTCGCCACCAGGACTCTTCAGGTACTTCTGCTTCCTTTTCCTTTGCTGATTTTTTCGTAGCGAATAAGTGTGCTTCTCTTCATTGGTTGTTTGCTTTTTAGATTTCTGGATTGTGTTGTTATTTTTCTCCTTCTGCTTGGATTTCTACTAGCTATTTGCATGGATAGATAGGTATTCGAGTATGGTCATTATTTTCTTTTTTTTTTTTATCTTTGCTTTAAATGATTGATTGAATAGCTTATTTATAGCTCAGATCCTTTTCAGATGAAATAAATAGCAAGGTTTTAAGTGGCGCTCGCGGTTTTGCTGTGATCTTGATGTTACATGAATTTGCGGACATAAATGTTGATGTTGTGATCAAAATTGCGATGGCAGAGTGTTTTTCAAAACCTTGATGACTAGACTGTTTTTGAGGAATGATTATAGCTTTCGTTGCTATGATCAAGTGGGGAAGCACTTGGGGTTATATTTTATATAATATAATAATTAAACAGGTGTCTGAAATCCTAGCTGAATTTTGTACCTTCAGATGGGATGGATAACTTCGTAGTTAATCAAGGTAATTTATCTTTTAACTTAGGACTAATATTATATGGTGAGTTTTGTTGAAAGTTTTTGGTTATATATGTTTGGTTTCTTGAATTGGATGGATGATTGTCTAATTTTGAACAAGTTTTTAAATTGCAGTTGTAGTTTTGTTATGATCTTTTGATATTACTGAAAATTACAAACACAATAATACTGCAATTCACTTTGCGTTTGGAGACTCATGAAACCTCAATATTGCTGTCAAAATCACTGTTGCATACTATTTTGAAAACCTTGATTATGAATTCTTGTTTGTATTTCTGCAGCACTAATTTTTCTTTGTCTACAGGTAGAGGGAAAGACTGTGAAAGCACAGATCTGGGACACAGCAGGTCAGGAGCGGTACCGAGCCATTACCAGTGCTTATTACAGAGGAGCTGTCGGTGCTCTACTTGTATATGACATAACTAAGAGACAAACCTTTGACAATGTCCAAAGGTGGTTGCGTGAGCTGAGGGACCACGCGGATTCTAATATAGTTATCATGATGGCTGGAAATAAATCTGATTTGAGCCATCTAAGAGCGGTTTCAGAGGACGATGGTCAAACCTTGGCAGAGAGGGAAGGTCTCTCGTTTCTTGAGACATCTGCACTGGAGGCGACCAACATTGAGAAGGCATTCCAAACCGTTTTGACCGAAATTTATCATATTGTTAGCAAAAAGGCACTCGCAGCTCAGGAAGCAGCTGTTGGTACCACACTTCCGGGTCAAGGTACCACCATCAATGTTGGCGATGCATCTGGGAATACAAAGAGAGGCTGCTGCTCCACTTAGTGTGAAATTTGAGGGAAAAAGTGTTGGTAGCAGATAGTATTTTTTTCCCCCCAATTCTGTTTTGCCCCTTTCTCTTTTTTATCCTTTTTTTTTTCTTTTCTTTTCCTTTTCTTTTTCTTTATGGGTGAGAGAGACACATGTAGAGTACATTTACTCCATTGAGTTGCAAAAACGAAGTCTGTGAAATTTATAAAACAATAGTCTTGCTAGTTGCTTTGGATTATCTATTCCGTGATGTGATAGTTTCTCATGAGTTAATGTAATATTCGAATGGACAGAAATTGATGATATAGTGTGATGGTTAATGGTAATCTAACATTTCAGAGAGGTCATGTAAGATTACACGTATTTTCTAGTTTTGGTCGATACACTGTTGTTACAAGGCTAAATTTGTGACCTGCTTGACAAAGTATACGATAATCTCTCTTGCAATCTCTTCTTTCACCCACGGAAAGCTGATTCAGGAGGTAAAATCTAGCACCTACCTCTTTTGCAAATAGATTTGGTCAAGTGGAACCAATTTTATTTGGTCATTATAATTTAAATTGCAATAACGTTGGAAATTTTGTATTGTGGAATCCATACACTTGTCAAACAGAATACAACACCAGATTGCTTGTCTAGGATATCAATCTCCAATGTTTTTATTTTGTTTGCTGTTTTCCAATGGAAAACCATAGTTTCACATTGGTAACCCATGTAGTAAAGGTTGATGTTAGAAATTGGTACAAGGAAAATAATTAAATTTTATTTAAACAGGTGGTAGGACCTTTCAACATTTACATTTTCTTGTATTTTGATTGTTTACGGTGTGCTTCGTTGCAAATTTAGGGATACTTGAGGTTCATGTACAGAGAACAGTTTTGTTGTCTATTCCGTTTGACAACCTACACTATCTGTGATATGAATCACAAGGGGTAATTTAGGATCTTTAGTGTTAGAACCTTCTAAGAAATTTAGGAATTAGAAAGAAGGTGGAAGGAAAAAATCACTCTTCCCAAGAGAGACAACACACAAAGGATGTGAAAGTCCTTTGATATAGCCAAAGGTTCTTGAATCATTCAAGAATTTAGAAGAATTACTCTCATTAAGATAAAAGAGATAAATTCTAATATTTTTGAATAAAATTTTACTACTTAATGACGGATTGTATCTGAAACTGTGACAACTAAAAGTCAATCAGCTATGCACCCCTTGATCTCCCAAAGGCTGATGACTAAATTTTCAATTGGGTCCTTATTACAACTTAAAACAAAATTAAACTAAAGTTCATTAATTGATTAATTCAAAACATAATTTGGTCATCCAACAATACTTGTTGATGAACTTCATTTGCTTCCTTTGATCTAATCCTTGTCATACGTCATATCCACATCATTCTCTCCCTTTTGAGAAAGATTTGTCCTCAAATCGAATTCGCCATCTACATAAAAAAGAGATAAGTTTGACAAATTGAATATAAAATTAACATTATACTCACTTTTTATGGTTAAATAATTCCCCCTCACTTTAAGTGTTTCACTTTTCTTTTGATCACTCTTTTTCCTCTCAAGTGTTTCACTGACGCTTTCTTTCTCTCTCTTTTCTTGAAGAAATTTTTCTCTCATTTTCTTTTTATCCTCGCATACTTCTTGTGGACTTAAAGGTTTGAGCACAATCTTCTTGTCATGGTGCATGAAAGAGATTTTGCTGGTGAACCCGTTATGATTATCTCTTTTATCAAATTTCCATGGTCTCCCCAAAAGTAAGTGACTAACTTCCATAAGAACAATATCACAAAGCACCTTATCATTATATTTTCCAATGGAAATGTCCACTTCAACTTGTTGTCTCACTTGCACCACTTCATCCTTACTAAGCCATTGAAGTTTATATGGCCTAGGATGTGGTTTGGTAGCTAAATTTAGTTTTGATACTAATCTAGCACTAGTCACATTGGTGCAACTACCTCCATCTATGATCATCATACACACCTTGTCATTGATTAAACATCTAGTGTGAAAAATATTTTTTCTTTGGCTTTCTTCCATAGGTTTCAATTGGCTATCAAGTAATCGCCTAATCATCAATAAATTTCCCTTTGAAATCTCCTCCTCCTCAATGTCTTCACTCTTTTCTCCCTCTTCAACCTCAGATTCACTTATATATTCTCCCTTTCTAAGAACCATGGTCTTTGTGTTAGGGCACTCATAAGCATAGTATCCTAGGCTTTGACACTTGAAACACTTCACATCTCTACTTTTTTTAGAGGGTTGTTCTTCATATTTTGAATGAATCTTTGTAGGAATAAGTGTGGAACTACTAGAAGTAACAATCTCATCTTTCTTACCTTTGTCCTTCCTACTTGAAAATCCAAAGTTGGTAGAACTCTTCTTAGTCACTTCTTTTCTTTTGAGTTGTTACTCCACTCGAATTACTTTATGAATTAAATCCTCCATATCAACAAACTCCTGCAACTCAACAATATCACATATATCAATATTCAAACCACCAATAAATCGGGCCATAGTTACCTCTTCATTTTCTTCAATCTTTACTTGAATCGTGAACATGTCCATTTCTTTGAAATACTCCTCAACCCCCTTGTTGCCTTGAGTAAGTTTTTGGAGTTTAAATTTCAAGTCCCTTGCATAACTAGCTGACACATATCGCTTCCTCATGATCCTTTTCATATCAGTCCATGTATCAACCATTGATTCTTCATTTGTATCTCTTTCCTTTTGTAGCTTGTTCCACCAAACAAGAGCATAGTCAGAAAATTCTTTTGTTGCAAGCCTCACCTTTTGGGTCTCCTCATAATTGTTGTATGAGAAAACATGTTTTATTTTCATCTCCCACTCCAAGTATGCCTCCGGATCACTTTTTTCTTTGAACGGAGGAATGCTAAGCTTGACTCCTTCAAGCCTACTTGATCTTACTACTCCATCATTCCTTCTTCTCCTATTTCTCCTTTCTTCTTCGTCTTCAGGATTTTTATTCTCCAACCGGTTTAATTGTTCATGAAGCCCATTGTTATGTCGTATCACTAATCCTTCCAAATGTTGTACCAATGCTCTCATTTGAAATGGACTAATTCCTATTTCTTGATTGTAATTTTCCTCTTCTGCCATCAATTTGATGTTTAAACCCTTAAACCGGAGCTCTGAATACCAAATGATATGAATTACAAGGGGTAATTTAGGATCTTTAGGGTAGAACCTTGTAAGATATTTAAGAATTAGAAAGAAAGTGGAAGGAAAAAATCACTCTTCCCAAGGGAGGCAACACACAAAGGATGTGAAAGTCCTTTGATACAGCAAAAGATTCTTGAATCACTCAAGAATTTAGGAAAATCACTCTCACTAAAATAAAATAGATAAACTATAATATTTCTGAATAAAATTTTACTACTTAATGACTGATTGTATCTGAAACTGTGGCAATCAAAAGTCAATCAGCTATCTTAAAACAAAATCAAACTAAAGCCCATTAATTGATTAATTCAAAACATAATTTGGTCAACCAACAATACTTGTTGATGAACTTCATTTGCTTCCCTTAACCCTTGTCATAAATCATATCCACATCGATTAGGTAACAGCGTTACAAATTTAATGCAATAATTTTTTGTTTAATGTAATGTTTGTTTTACACTAGAAAACATCATACAAACATTTTACTTTTATGCAATTATTTTAATATTTTATTTGAAATTTTTCACAATCTAATCTTCATATTATTATATTAGTTAACCGATACTGTGACGTAATAATTAAACATTATATATCTACACATTGTAGGGATGATAATGTAATGAAGAACCCATTATTGATCTGCCTTATATGTGAAAATGTCAGCAACAAATTACATTGCAGTGGACGAAATTTGTTTCCTATAAAACTCGTAGCTGGGAAAAAAGAATTAACATGAGTGGATTTTGTAACAGACCAAATGTGCGTCGGACAAAATTGATAAATGTTAGTAACACTCTTCCCAGGATGGAGCCAGGTAACATGGAGAAGTCATCGTCCCTCCTCTAATATTCATAACTCTTTCTAAGTTATATATATATATATATATATATATTATTTTTTTTTTTAATTTCTCCTCCTAAAAAAATGTGTTGGTCCCCTTTCATTCACAAGAAATTCTGCCTCCATCAAGAGTGACCTTCCCTGTGTATAACTATACTTGTTTGCCAATGATTAGTACCTCTTCCCCTATTGCTAATGGTACCCAACTAGTTGCCTGTACCTTTTCACTGAGTTGACCAGCCCACCCGAGGATGGCCAGTCTCCCTCCTCCCCAACTTGACATTAGGCATGCAAATCCTCATCTATGGGTGTTGTAGCTTTAAATCCGTGACAGTGATTTCTTCATATTCATCCACACATTATGCTCCTCAGTTAATGCTGTTTATTCTGAGTGTTAAGGAGAACAGGGGAAGTAAGGATGGAAGGAAAGAATTGTGGTACAAAGAAGAGGATATTATGAGAGGAAAAAATAACTGACAATTATTTACTTCTGGATATGTTGTGTGTATAGTCTTTTTGAGTTGCAAATTTTTAAACTTTTGTCATATGCTTAGCAATTTTAAAATCAAACACGAAACAATTTTTGTGCTCTCTTTATCTTTTTTTGAATCGTTATGACGAGGCATCAGCCAACTATTCATAAGAACGGAAAGACAATTTGGCATTACTCAATTTGTATAGTTACATGTTGTATTTGATATGTTTGTTCACAGTAATGTTTAACCGTGCCTAGTAAATCAATAGAACTTATGCCAGGCTCAGCCACTACATGGCAAGATAGAACAAATTTTCCAGTAGTTATAGCCCAAACGTGCAAGTCATGAACATCCTGTACTCCCTTGATATTTCTAATGCCAGTTTCCAGCTTGTTCATATCGATCTCACTTGGTGCCCTTTCCATCAGAATGCCATAAACATTCCTAAGCATGGGCAAGGTAGTACTTAAAGATAAAACAGAGAATAGAAGAGTACACACAAGGTCAACTATAAACCACTCAGGTTCAGCCCAAATTATGGCTCCAGAAATCATCACTCCAATAGATTGAATCATATCAGCCATGACATGCAAATACGCCCCCTGGAGATTTATGTTCAAGACATTAGTTTTATTGTGACTACTTGAAACCAGGCTAACATTCTCCTCATCAGTTATTCTAGATGGTTCCTCGTTCCCATGATCATGACCAGAGCCTTGACAACCATGATGATGGTGATGATGATGATGATGACCATGATCATGACCAATCCATGCAACCATGATAAAGTTAAGAACAAACCCAACTGTTGCAATTGCAAGCATGAGCTTTCCGTTCACACTCTCATTTTGTACAAAAATTCTACCAATTGCTTCATATATCAAAAAACCAGATATCAACCAAATTAACTGCACAGATATAAGAGCCCCCAAAACCTCGAGACGATTGTATCCGAAAGATTGATGCGGTGTAGCCTCCCAACATGAAGCCCACACTGCAAAGAGAGAGATAGAGAACCCAGCAATATCAGAAAGCAAGTGTGCTGCATCACTGATAACAGCTAGGCTGTGAGCTTTTATTCCACCAATAAGTTCCACAACCATGACTATAGCATAGAAAACAATGAGTCCACAAAGTTTCTTTGCTGACTTTGAAGACTCTATTGATGCCACAACACTGTTTTCATGCCCAGAAAAAGGACAACCAGAACTGCAAGATAAATCTGCCTTCATAGGGAGAACATCAAGTCTTTCAGATGCAATGGGTATCTCAATTTCCTGCATTATCCTTTCTTCCACCAAGTTAGGGGCTTTCTCGTGGTCCATTTGCTTCAGCAATCTGGGTATTTATAAACCCTAAACAAACCATGAAAATCATTTAGAAAAAGTCATCAAGGCTCAGTCGGTTGTAAGATTGCCACACCAACATCAGGATAAGCATTCAAATTTAAATTCCTACGTAGAAACAGCCATAACTTGGTAAATTATACATCTTTTACGATTTCAAACTGAAGCAATAACATAAAATAAGGTAAAAATGACATATTAGCGGGTCAATTATAAATTAGACTACGTCAATTTCGAGATATTAAGGGTTGTTGGGAAAATCACTGAACGAGGCAAAGCTACAGGCACGCCAATTACATCATCAGAGGAATAAGTATTCTGACACGTCATAAATTTGCGTTAATCTGAAACTTCAATTACCTTAGAAGACAAAGCACCATCAGGCATGAAAGCCAAGAAATGTGAGTTATTTAGTGTCCATAGTTAAAGAACAAGAACAAATTTGCAGAAAAGAAGAGGACGGCAAATGGTAAAATAAATAAATAAATCGTACCAGTAGAAGTGAGGCGGTATGGGACCCGAGAATGGATAGGAAATTGAGAATTGTTTCGGGGATTGAGGGCTTAGGTTAGGGGAAGGGGGAGATCGAAAGGAAAAGAAAAAGGAAGAAAAACATGTTTACGTTGATGTTGACGATGAATTTAACGTTGTCGTGGGACACATCTTTCGGCGGGGAGTTAGCTATAGCCGGCAAAAACATGGTACAGACATATTTTTTTTTTTCTTTTTAAGAGAGAATAATACGTTCTTTTATTGTAAATAATTCCGTACTTGTTTGAATTTAATTGCTTCGCCCAGATTAATTTTTTTATTTTTATTAATTGATAGTCAATAAATAATTTGGATCTGTCTTTTGTTGCAATAGACAAAAAGGATTATGCAATGTTATCAATAGAAAGTAAGTTGTTTAATTCGGTATCTTGAATTTTAAGACGATATAATACTCTTTATTCTTAACTATTTTTTATATTATTTGAGAAAAATACAATTTTAGTCACTCATAAGAAAATAATTTTAATTTCTCTATTTTAGCAAGTCAATCAATTCATAACGAATCATAAGTTAAAGTATCTTTTTTTTAATTGAATTAACAAATGATATTATATTATTTCATATATTAAATTGATAACTACAATATTACTATTACAATGTATGAACTCCATTATCCATTTATTCTTGAAGAGTGGTATTATGGACTGAAACGTTGGACTGGAGTGAGAATGAAATTAACGTAGTTCAGCCCAAAATATCAGAGAACCGAGGTTGCAGAATCATTCGACATTTGCTTTTCTTCTGAACTTTCTGTCTGAGATCATAGTAGACGCCATCTTTTTGTTCTTTTACTTCTTCAGTCCCATATTTCTGTTGCTATTTAAGCGACAGGGTAAAGGGATGGCGAGTCGTTCCTTCTCAAAAGTTTGGAAAATCCGTCATTTTGCTTCTTCATTGGTGGGAGAGTTTACGAGAAGTAGCAAACTCATCAAATTCGGATCAACTTCATTGCCCTTTTTTTAATGTAGTTCATTGAAAACGGCGTCGTCTTGGAGACAGTACCACGACGGAAGACCGAGAGGGCCCCTTTGGAGGGGAAAGAAACTCATTGGCAAAGAAGCTCTCTTTGTGATACTGGGGTTGGAGAGGTTTAAGGATGACGAGGATAAGCTTCACAAGTTCATCAAAACTCACGCCCTCAGACTGTTGAAGATGGACATGATAGCTGTTCTCATTGAACTTGAGCGCCAAGAACAAGTTTCTCGCGCTCTCATGGTTTGCACTTATCTAATTCTTTTACATTTTTAATTCTCATGTTCTTTACCCACAACTTGCTTGTCATAATGCTTCTTAGTTGGAACCTGTTTGTTATAGTGATTAATTAGGGCAACTATTTTAAGGTTTAATTCATCGCACGTCCTAGATCTTCTGTAATATCTGTAATTAGGTTCTCACAAATTATTTTTTTTTTCTGGTTATTTCAAACCATCGTAAATTAACTTGAGGGACTCAAATATAAAATTGTATAATAAAGTACCTAATTAAAATTCCCTAAAAGTTTACGACATACTGATATGTTCAACCTTATTATAACTCTGCACTACTTATGGTATTGAGGTTACAAGTAACTAACTGAATGAATTTTCAGATGTTTAAGGTTATGCGAAAGCAAGATCTATTAGGAAGTAATCATTGCATTGGCAAGGTAAAAAAAATAAAAAATGAAGTATTCCAATTGTGGGAAAGTATGCGAAAGGAAAATTTGTCCCCTGATTCTCAGACTTATACTGAAGGCATAAGGGGCTTCTTGAACAAAGGATCTCCTGCTGATGCAATGAACATATATCAGGACATGAAGAATTCTCCGGTTCCACCTGATGAGTGCCATTCAAAATTTTGTTGAAAGGACTCATGCCACATCCTCTTTTGAGAAACAAAGTGAAACAAGATTTCAAGGAGATTTTTCCTGATTCAAGTATCTATGATCCACTACAAGAGAAATTTGGCTCGCGCTGAGGATTTAACCCTTTACTTTGTCATCGCGAGTTTGAAAATATTTGCTTTCAAATAAATATGGTGTTCTTAGGTGCTGTGCTCATGAGCAGAGTTACGTGCAAAGTCAACGAGTTTCATGCGAAAGAATTTCTGAATATACTTTATATGTTTGTGGTGTAAGACATTACGTAGTTTTCCTACGTTCTTAATTCATTATAGAAAACTACTCTACAAGATCTTTAGATTATTGATTTTTCATAATTTTACATACATCAATACATGAATTATAGTAAGAAGACTAACCTTGATTCATGAGAATCTTTTCTTTGATCTTTTCGTTCTCCTATCTCCTTTTCCCAATCTATCTCTTTGCCTTTCTTTCTCTTCTCACGCTTCGCTTTCTTGATGGTTTACTGTGAAAAAACCTTATGGCGGAGACGAGAACCCTAATCCTTTTTATTAACCAACGTCCATCAAGTTGGTTACCAGTAAGTTAATATTTTATTTTATCTTTATTTTATTTTGACTTCACATAATAACCAATAGGTCCTCATATTTTATTAAATCACATTTGGGCCCATTATTATATTTCACATGAGTCACATAATGGAATGAATTAATTAAATTAATTCTAACATTCTCCCACTTGACTCATGTGATGTCATACGATTACGTGATTTAATACTTAAGTCATAATGCGCATTAAAGGACCTTACATAAATTGGTTCTATCATTATTCATAATTAAAGATACAGCTATAACAAGAGTCATGGCGGTTACATGTCATTCAATCGACAGGCTCCCTTCCATGTACTACTATATTATCTCTTTCTCCTTAATATGACTTTATAATGAGAAGTCCATAATGGGTTCAAACATAATATCATTTTAAAAATAATAACATAATTTGTTTTCTTCATCATAATTTGCATGCATATAAATAAAGAAGAAAACACAAATTTCAGAAACTTATACGTTAAAGATCTCAGAGTGTCACATAAACATTAATAATAATATTAACATTCAACATTCACTACTAGTAAACATAATGCCCATATTTACTATATGGCCAGCAAACAACTTGGGCGGTAATCCCTTTGTTAAAGGATCAACAATCATAAGATCAGTGCTAATATGTTCTATTGACACTCTTTGTTTCGAACTTCTTCTTTAACGGCAAAATATTTCAATTCCATATGCTTAGCACCTTTGGAATACTTGTCGTTCTTAGAAAAGAAGGCTAGCTGCGGAATTGTCACAATAAATTTTCAGCGGCTTGGCAATGTCGTCGACTACTCCAAGTCACGAAATAAAATTCCGCAACCAATTAGCTTGAGCTGTGGCCTCAAAGCATGCCACAAATTCAGCTTCCATGGTGGATGCAGCAATGACAGACTGCTTCGCACTTTTCCATGAAATCGCTCCTCCGGCTAAAAGATACACATAACCAAATGTAGACTTTCGTGTATCCATACAACCGAGCAAAATGCGAATCTGTATATCCAATCACCTCAAGGTGATCAACTTTCCTATAAGTAAGCATGTGATTCTTTGTTCCTTGTAAGTATCTTAAAACTTTCTTTGCGGCCTTCCAATGATCCAGTCCAGGATTACTCCGGTATCTACCAAGCATACCAAGCTGCAAAACTAATATCGGCCTCGTACATGTTTGAGCATACATCAAACTCCCAACAACAGATGCATAAGGGATATTTTCCATCTGTTTCAGTTCCAAGTCATTCTTTGGACATTGCATGAGACTAAATTTGTCTCCTTTACGTATTGGAACGGGAGATGCGAGAACAATTCTCCATTCTGAATCTCTCTAAAACTTTATTAATATATGCTTTACGAGACAAACCTAACATTCCTTGTGATCTATCACGGAATATTTCTATTCCTATCACATAGTATGCCTCACCCATATCTTTCATTTCAAAGTTGTTAGAGAGAAACTTCTTAGTCTCACTTAATAGACCAAGATCATTAGTCGCAAACAAGATATCATCAACATACAAAATCGAAATATAAACTTACTCCTACTGACCTTCAAATATATGCACCGATCAACAGTGTTTTCCTTAAATCCAAAGGACAAAATAGTATCATTGAACTTAAGATACCATTGTCGAGAAGCTTGTTTAAGTCCATATATTGATTTCTTAAGTTTACACACCATATGTTCCTTTCCTTCTTCAATAAACCCCACTGGTTGATTCATATAAACATCCTCCTCTAAATTTCCATTCAGAAAAGCAGTTTTAACATCCATTTGATGCAACTCAAGATCATAATGAGCTACTAATGCCATGATAATTCTAAAGGAATCTTTCTTAGAAACAGGTGAAAATGTTTCCTTATAATCAATACCATATTTTTGAGTAAAACCTTTGACAACATGACGGGCCTTGTAACGTTCGATATTGCCATGAGAGTCACGCTTAGTCTTAAAGACCCATTTACACCCAACACTCTTACATCCTTACGGCAATTCCACAAGATCCCATACACCATTATATGTCATTGATTTAAGCTCATCTTTCATAGCATCTAACCATTTATCGGAATTATCACCATTAATGGCATCCGAAAATGAAACTGGTTCATTATCAATACTTAGGTCATTTTCGACTCTTGTAGATAAACCACATAATCATTCGAAATAGCGAGACTTTCTTTCTCTGTGAGATCTTCTTAATACTATTTCCTGTGGTTGTTCTATTATCGGATCATTGTTAATCGCGAGGATCATTAATTTGTTGTTCTTCTTGATTGTCGTGTGATTCTACAACATTTGGAACAACAACTCTTGAAGATGTACTAGTTATTGGAACTTGTACTCTAACTTCCTTAATCTCCACATTTCGTGAAACTTCACTCCCACTTGGTTTCACCATTTTCAATGAACCAGAGCATTTCCAGTTTCAACAATTCTTGTACTATGAGTAGGACAGGTAAAACATATACCCCTTTGATTTTTCTGGATAACCAATGAAATATCCATTGATTGTTCTTGCATCCAGTTTCTTTTCTTGCGGATTATAAATTCTTACTTCTGCCTGACAACCCCAAACATGTAGGTGTCTTAAACTGGGTTTCCTACTTGTCCATAACTCAAAAGGAGTCTTTTGAACCGCTTTACTAGGAACCCTATTCAACAGATACATGGCAGTCTTCAAAGCATACATCCACAACGATAGAGGTAAACATGAATTACTCAACATACTCCTAACCATATCCATTAATGTTCGATTACGCCTTTCAGATACACCATTTTGCTGTGGTGTACCTGGCATTGTGTGTTGAGCACAAATACCATGCTTCTCAAGGAACTTAGCAAACGGACCAGGGTGTTGTCCACTTTCATCATATCTTCCATAATACTCACCACCTCTATCTGACCTGACAATTTTCACCTTTTGTCTAATTGCCTCTCCACTTCGTTTATATAACTTTCTAAGGCATTTACTGCTTGAGATTTCTTATATAGTAAATAGACATATCCATAACGCGATAAATCGTCAATGAAAGTGATGAAATACTTCTCTTTATTAAAAGAATTTACGTCAAATGGACCACATATATCAGTGTGTATGATTTCAAGAAGTTAAGTGCTTTTTATGACTCCTTTCTTTGTGTGTTTTGTTTGTTTACCTTTAATACAATCCACACATACATTCAGATCAGTAAAATCTAAATCCGGAAGGATTTCATTCTTTACTAATCTTTTCATTCTTTCTTTGGAAATATGTCCCAAACGCTTATGCCACAAATAAGCAGATCTTTCATCCACCAAACTACGTTTAGTGCCAACATTATGATGCAAGGTCATGAGAGTTTCAGCATATAAATTATCCAAATTCAATTTATATAAACCATCATAAAGTGTACCAGTTCCAATCATACATGTATGCTTAAATAAACTGAAACAACTATTCCCAAACTTAAAAGAGTATCCAGCAACATCAAGCTTAGACAAAGAAACTAAATTTCTAGTGATACTAGGTACATAAAAAGTATCCATAAGGTCTAAGTGATATCCAGTGTCAAGGATTAAACGATAAGTCCCGACAGCTTCCACTGGAACCTTGACTTTATTCCCCATGAAGACGAACTTCTCATTTGGGTTTATGGTTCGGGTTGAAAGGAATCCCTGCATCACATTAGAAACATGAGTTGTACATCCAGAATCAATCCACCAAGTATTATGGGGAACCTCAGTTAAATTTGATTCAAAACATACGTAAGCACTATGCTCACCTTTCTTTTCGAACCAAGCTTTACGCTTTAAACAGTCCTTCTGAAAATGTCCAGACTTCCTGCAGAAATGACATTTGTCATTTTTCTTCTGAATGTTAGTAGAGGACTCGTTAATCTTTAATGGTCCTTTACCCTTTCCATGTTTCTTAACAACTTTCTTTTTAGCTCCTTGATTTTTCACGTAATGAATAGAGTGGCTTCCTAGGTTCTTGAGTCTGGTCTCCTCCTGAACTAACATACTGTGCAATTCATGCACATTCCATTTGTCTTTCATGGTGTTATAATTCATCTGAAACGGACCATACTCAGGTGGTAACGAGTTCAAAATGAACTGCACAAGAAAAATTTCTTCCACTGCCATTCCAAGAGACTTGAGTCTTGCTGCGATATTTGTCATTTCGATTACGTGTTCATGCATACTACGAGAACCATCAAACTTCATGGTGGTCAACGTACTCATCAATGTCCCAGCGAGGGATTTGTCAGCAGTTTGAGAGCGCTCTTCCACAAATTTCATAAACTCTTTCACATCCTCAGTTTTGGGAAGAGCAGATTTAATATTGCTTGCTACACTCATTCGCATAAACATAAGACTAAGTCTGTTTGATCTTTCCCAAACTCTATAATGAGTTTTCTCTTCATTACTACTGGCATTAGTGATAGCAGCCGATTTTTCAACTTGGAAAGCCAAATCAAGATCCAACACACCTAAGTGAAATTGGACTTGTTCACTCCGATCGAGGAAATTTAACCCATTAAAGGCTGAAACAGACGAAGATAGCGAATGCAGAGCTACGAGAACAGATACTTGCAATTAACACATGCCTAACATTAATACTTTGAGTCATAAAATTAAACATATATACAGATTCAACCATAAATTACCATTCTCTGCATACTAATGTTCTCCTTTGGGAAATCCACCAATACACAAACATAATTACGCTAATCATTTTATAACATTAATGATAATTAAAATATGCATCAACTAGAATCACCTAACACCTTTGGGTATATAAATAAAACTAGTGATGCACGAAAAATTATCTACCTTCATGCTCATTAATTATAATAACAATTAATCAACCTTTGGGTGATCCTGAAATGTTTTATAATAATGAACTTCAATTAACCCATAAATCAAATATTCATAATTTTAGCGTTCATACTATGGGTAATTGAAATAAAATCATTAATAATTTGAAATCAAAATAACCTTAAAATTTTGGCCACTTTGGTGACTAACAAAATTTATCATGCTTAATTTCAAATAAATAATATCTTTAATTGCTATTAACCATTCATAGCATTTTTTTTATTAATTTTAATAAATATGTACATTATTCACATAATAAAATATTATGTGCCATAAATAAAATTGAAACTCATAATTTCAATTTTCATCCTAAGATTGATTTTGAATCCAAGACCTTTATTTGCATTTCACGTAAAAGTGAAATTGTCATTCATTCAAAACTTCAAAACTTTTATGAGTAATTTAAACACAACGGAAACAATACAATTCAGTTTATAAAACAAAATTCATTCATTTATCAATGTTTACATTATAGGTACATTAACAAAGTTTCACAGTACATTAACAAAGCTTTACAGTACCCTTGACAAAGCTTTCAGTACCCTTGACAAAGCTTTCAGTACCCTTGACAAAGCTTTACAGTACTCTTAACAAAGCTTTACAGTACTCTTAACAAAACTTTACAGTACTCCTAACAAAACTTTACAGTATGAGTATATTATACAACTCACCTTAACATAAAAAATAACTCTTTAATTATCCTTTAGCCACATAAAAAAAATATACGTACAAAATAATGTACAAATAATATGAGGACAAAATAATATAGGGACAAAATGGTTTCAGCAGTCACCAGTCACCAATATGTACATACAAAATAATATTATAAATAATATAATATAATATATGAAACATGTGTGTTTAACACGTGCTCTCTACGCGCAAAGTTTATCAACTTTACGGTTTATCATTCTTCCATCGTAATTATAACATACAATAAAACTAATTTCATACATTATTCACCCTAACCCTATCATGTCATTTATCTTTTCAATTAAAATCAATTACGAGTTCATTCACGCATAGGGGCTATAAAATTGGTTTCAATTTGAATTTGAAAACATAATTAGGGTTTATTCCTTTATTTAATTTTGAGAAAAATAAATTTGGGAATAAATTAGGGTTCATACTAATCTGATAAAGAAATCCCTAAATTCATAATTAGGGTTTATCTTAATTTGGGAAAAACTTAATATTTGGGAAAACTTTCATACAAGGAAAATCATAAATCTAATAATCAGTGCTCTGATACCACATGTAAGACATTATGTAGTTTTCCTACGTTCTTAATTCATTATAGAAAACTACTCTACATGATCTTTAGATTATTGATTTTTCACAATTTTACATACATCAATACATGAATCATAGTAAGAAGACTAACCTTGATCCATGAGAATCTTTTCTTTGATCTTTTCGTTCTCCTATCTCCTTTTCCCAATCTATCTCTTTGCCTTTCTTTCTCTTCTCACGCTTCGCTTTTTTGATGATTTACCGTGAAAAAACCTTATGGCCAGAGACAGAACCCTAATCTTTTTTATTAACCAACGTCCATCAAATTGATTACCATAAGTTAATATTTTATTTTATCTTGTCCTCATGTTTTATTAAATCACATTTGACACAATTATTCTGAATATACTTTATATGTTTGTGGGACTGTCAGTCGATAGGTTCTATGTGGGTATAATCAGATGGTCAATTTTGCATCAAATTGATGATGAGAAGATAGTCAAGTTTGATAGCACTAGGCAGGTTTGTAGATGGAACTTTTATAGAAAATGTTGGCAGTGAAGAATGAGTAATAGGAATTGGATTTTAACTTTTCATCACGTAATTAGAAATAGAACACTTTCATGCGGTTAAGTTCCATTTATCATGTCTGACATCTTATGCGGTATTATTGGAATTTGGAATCATATACTTACATCATTTTGCTACTATTGTGATTTATAGTGTTTTATGAGATGTGTCTTGCGGTACCACTATTGTTTCAATTGGACCACCAAGAATGCAACCAATGTTAAATTATTGTAACATTTTATTTAATGTTGAATCATATAATTTATTGAATGATTTTAATATCAAAATTATACCACGGTAATTATTAGATTATAAATATATTATAGTTATTTAGAGATATTAAAATTAATTCTCACTCTTTTCATTTTATTAAGGACATTATAATTTTTTAATAAATATTTTTGTTAACATTAATTTTTGAGGGGAGTTATGAAAAAGAAATTATTGTCTCTCTTCAAGAACTGTTATGTTATTTGGAGGAAAAGATTCTAAAGAAAAAAAATATCCACAACATTTTATATTATAAAAAAATTATTAATATCAATCATTATCGTAGAGATATTTTGTAATGGTTATGATCATAGAGTCCTATGACCGATAGAGTTTAGAGTTCTGTTTCGAAGAAAAAAACCTTTATATGTCAGTGGTAAAGTATAGTTCTGATTCAGGACCTATGAGTTATAAAGATATTGATATGTTATTTAAATTTTAGTATAATATCATCTTTAGATGAGTAGATAACTTTTGAAAGTAATAAGAAAGGATAATTTTGAAAGTTACAAGAACAATATTAATTTAAAATTATATATTATATATATATAGAACAATATTAATTTAAAATTATATTATATATATAGAACAATATTAATTTAAAATTATATATATTATATATATATATATATATATATATATATATATATCAAATTTTAATCACCAAAGCGATTATAATGACGATTATAATGAGTTAGAACGATGATGTTGTAAATTGATTAAGATTATAAATTTTAATTTAAATAGATTATTTAAAGATAAACTATTGCTTGTAATTAATAATATAAAGGATTTATTTTCATTCATGTTGAATGTATGTCTATCCAAAAATATGTTATGTATATCAAGAATGATATGTTTTATTGTTCATTAACTTAGATACATTATTAAAGTTCATATAGTTTTAATCCATTAAGTTTTTTAGAACAATAATGAGTTAGTTTGTTCAAATATGTACAACTATGTCTAATATGTTTTCTTTTGAGTAACTGTTTGATCAAGTTTAATGGGTTGAATTATGCTGAGTAGTCTAAATTGATCCAGTTTCAATTAGGTATTATGGATTTAAAACTTGCAAAAGACCCCTAAACCTTTCGGAGACTAGTTTAGAAGTTGGTAGGTCTCTTAATGATGCTTGAGTGCGATCTAATAAATTGATATTGAACTTGATTAGACTAACTATGATTGAAAATGTTAAGCTATAGAATTGATAATGCTAAAGAATTCATGAAATTGGTTAAGAATTTTTATAAATTTGACATTACAAGTCGAATATGAAAAACCTGACAAGTGAGTTTATAAACAAAAAGTTTGATTGATCTCAATCAATTCAATGTCATGGGACTAGAATGCCTAATATGACAATAAGGTTGAAGTCCTTGCAAATGGAAGTGAGTGAGTCATTTTTAGTACAATTCATTTTGAACTCACTTCCTATTGAATTTGGCCAATTCCAAGTGAATTATAATATCTTTAAAGAAAAATGGAACTTTCAAGAAATTAAGGTCATGTTGGTTCAGGAGGAGATTAAAAAAAAAAACTGAAAGACAACTCTATTCATCTCATGACTCATGATGGAGCCAACGGTGGTAAGAGCAAGTTGGGTAGAAAGAATAAGGGCAAAATCCAATTGAAGGTTAACGAAAGTAAAATCCAAAAAGATAAGAAGCGTTACTTTTGTGACTAGAATGATCACTTCAAAAAGGATTGCTCTAAAAGGAAGAAATGGTTTTAAAAAAAAGGTATATTTTATATATTTGCAAATTTTGAATCAAATCTTGTTGAAATACCTAATAATACCTAGTGGCTTGATTATGGAGCAATTACTCATATGCCACATATTTTGCAAGAATTTCTTTTGAAACCATAAGAGGAAGTGAAAAGTTTCTCTTTATGGGAAACAAAATAAAAGCAAGGATAGAGGACATTGGGGCATATAGCTTAATCTTGGATAATGGATGTCATATAGATTTAGAAGAATGTTTTTATGCTCGTGGATATCCTAGAAATTTGGTTTTTGTTGCAAAGTTGGATAAATTAGGATTTAATTTTAAGATTGGACACAATGTTTTTTTTTATTTATTTAAAGATATGTATTGTTATGTGTTTAGTACTTTAATAGATGGTTTATATTCAATCTTAATGTAAAGTTTATGGAATCCTTGTTTAGTGTTAAATATGTTATTGGTAGTAAGTGTAATGAGCATGATGATAATTTTGCTTATTTGTGACATTAAAGATTAGGTCACATATTCAAAGAAAGGATAATGAGGTTAATAAAAAAATGAAATTTTACCTAAATTAGATATTGATGACTTGAATATATGTTTGGATTACATTCAAGGAAAACAAACCAAACAAATATCCAAGAATTTTGCTACAAGAAGTAATAAACTTTTAAGACCAATACACAATGATATTTGTGGACCTTTTGATGTTTTATCTTAGAATGGTGAAAAGTATTCTATCACCTTTATTGATGATTTTTTACGTTATTGTTATTTATATCTTATGCATGAAAAATCTCAATCAATGGATATCCTAGAAGTGTTCATTGATGAGGTATAAAAGTAGTTAGATAGAAAAGTGAAGATTGTAAGATCTGATAGATATGATGAATTTTATGAAAAATTTAATGAAAGTGGATAGTGTCCAGGTCCATTTGCAAAGTCCCTTGAAAGTAGAGACATATGTGCATAATATTATGCCTAACACACCTCAACAAAATGGTGTTACTGAAAGACGAAATTGTAGTTTAATGGATATGGTTAGGTTTATGCTAAATTACAATATTGTACCTTTATCTTTGTGGATGCATGCTTTAAAGACCGTTGTATATTTGCTTAGCAGGATTCCTAGTAAGACAATTCCTAAGACTCCTTATTAACGGTGGAAAAAAAGGAAATCCAATTTAAGACATCTCCATGTTTGGGGGTTTTCCCGTAGAAGTAGGATGGTATAATCCACATGAAAATAAGCTTTATGCAAGAACCATTAGTGATTTCTTCATTTTCTATCCAAAAAAGTCTAAAGGATACAAATTATATTATTTGAACCATAGTACAAGAATAGTTGAGTCAGTAATGCTCAATTCATTGAAAATGACCAATGTAGTAAGAATGAGAAATCACGAAAGATGGATATTATAGAAACTTGTGGTGAATCTTCTTCACCTAATGTTTCTTGTAAAGATGTGGTTCTTATAGTTGTATTACGATTAAATAACAATAAGAGACAACAAAATGATATCCAAAACCCACAATATGAGCATGTGGTTAATGAACTGACAAATAATGTGCAAGTCACTAATGAACAAGTGATAGAAGATGCACATGAAATAACACCAAGAAGGTTTGAACGACAAAGAAGTCCAACTATTTCAAGTGATTTTATCGTGTATTTACTTGAACACGAATGTGAATTGAGTATTGATGAATATCTAATATCATTTAAAGAACCCATGGAAAGTGAAAATTTAGAAAAGTGGTTGAATGATATCAAAGAAGACATGAAATCAATGGATGATAATAAAGTATGAGATCTAGTTGAATTGCCTAAATGTTCAAAAAGAGTCAGTTTTAAATGGGTTTTTAAGACTAAGCATGTCTCAAAAGACAATATTGAAGGTATAAAACTATATTAGTTGTCAAAAGTTTCACTCAAAAGGATGACATTGACTGTAAATAGACCTTCTCTCCTGTTTTTAAAATGGACTATTTGAGAATTGTTTGGGATTTGGTGACTAATTATGATTTAGAGCTTCACCAACTGGATGTAAAGATCATCTTTCTAAATGGTGACTTAGAAGAAGAAATTTATATGAAACAACTTGAAGGTTTTGTTTCCACAAAAAAAGGAAAACATGGTGTTCAATTAAAAAAGTCAATATATGGGCTAAAATAAGCTTATAAACAATGGTATCTCAAGTTTAATAGTATCATCACATCAGATGGTTTTGTTGAGAATACTGAGTGTATCTACATGAAGGTTAGTGGAAATAAGTTTGTAATTTTAGTCTTATATATTGATGATATTTTACTTGTTATTGATAATGTTGTTATGTTATATGATGTAAAAAAACTTCTCTCCGATAACTTTGAAATGAAAGATATGGGTGAGACATCCTATGTAATATGAATAAAAATATTTCGTGATAGAACACATATATTGTTGGGATTGTCTCAAATATAATATATTAATAAGATATATATTAGAAAGATTTAGAACATAAAAGTGCTCTACAAATATTGTTCCAATACAAAAAGTTGACAAATTCAATCAAATGCAATATCCTAGAAATGACTTGAAATGAAATGAAATTTATTCCTTATGCATCTATGGTTCGGTGTTTGATATATGTCTAAACATGTATTCAACCACACATTAACCTTGTTGTAGGAATGTTGGATCGATATTAAAACAATCCTGGAATAGAACATTAGAAAGCTACAACTATTTTCTTTTTTATGAATGATAAATACTTAAAATGAGCAAAATACATGAATTTGATGTATTTATTAGTTAAAGAGGAAGTTCATAAGCAAAATGTGTCAATTGAACATATTAGTATAAACTTCATGATAGTGGATCGTTTTTACCACCCAAGACATTTATTAGCCATGTTGAAATAATGAACATTATGGATATAAATCCTTGTTAACCATGTAATTTGGTATATATATATATATATATTATAGTTGCAATGCTTATACTACTGACACTTGCGAATTCAATTATAAATATACTTATATTTATTTGTTATTTACATTAGATGGTATATATTATTATTTTATTTAGTGAATTGACAAGAAGTGTCTTTGATAGGAAATTAAATATACCTATTATAATTTTAAACAAAATTGAGTTAAGTTGATTGATTTGTGATACATGAAATGAATCTTGTTGTTGAATAACTTGTAACTTGCCATGATCAAATCTTTAATGTAATGAAGGATAATAACTTAATAAGTTCAATGTATAATGTGCACTTAAAGATTTAATATTGGATCTTTAACATAAACTTAGTTGAAGAATGTTAAATTATTCTAACTTTTAATAAATTATAAAATGATTTTAATATAAAGATTATAATGTGATGATTATTAAATTATAAATGTATTAAAATTCATTAGAATTATTTTAGAGATATTAAAATTAATTTCCTCTCTTCTCACTTTATTAAGGATACTATATTCTTTTAATAAATATTTTTTGTAATGTTAAATATTAAGAAGAGTAGTAAAAAAAAAACGGTTGATTCTCTCTCCAAGAGTTACATTATGGTCTTACAGGATAATACTTGATAAAATAAATTATCCCCAACATTTTATATATATAATCAGTCATTGAAGGAAGTAAGAAAAGAGAAATATCACTCACTATCAAATAGATATTTCACAATGAACCCAAGTAAGTTCTTAAACCTTTCTATAACAACCTTAACTAATAAAAAGGAAGTTGATGCACACCCTATTTGGCCGTGATGTTTTCTGTCTCGCTTGTTGTTTGTGTTGTTGTCCAATGCCAGGTTGCATTAGCTCATCCTAAGCTTGTTGAAGGTCTTAAATGATTGGCCAATCTGATCCTATGGTTGTGTACCATAGAGAAGTATGGAGATCAAATTGTTGTTGGAGTTGGAGAACTCCACCTTGTTTGAAAGACTTGCAGGAAAACTTCATGGCTTGAGTTAAGATTATTAAGTCAGGTCCTATTGTGTCCTTCTGTGAGATTATCTCAGAGAGATCTTGTCACACTATTGTCAACAAGTCACCAACAAGCACAACTATCTTGACATGTCCATGGAGGAGGGCTTCCTGTTGCTATTGGTGATGACTGTATTGGTCCTAAGGATGACCCCAAAGTTCATTCTAAAATTGTCAGAAACATTTGTTTAGGATAAGAAACTTGCTAAGAAAATATGGCGTTTTGGACCTGCGACTATGAGGCCTAATATGGTGCTTATGTGTAAGGTGTCCAATACATAAATGAAATTAAAAATTGTCGTTGCTGGGGTCCAGTGGCTCCTTTTCTGCTTTGATGTCCACGTCAAAGAAGGTGCATTGGCTGAAGAAAACATTATGGCTATCTGCTTTGAAGTCTGATGTTGTTCTCCATGTTGATGTTATCCATAGAGGTGGTGGTCAAATCATTCTCACTGCTGGGAGAGTCTTTTATGATTCCCAATTGACTACAAAGCCTAGACTTGTTAACTAGTTGAGATACAGGCATCCAAGTTGGCACTTAGTGGCACCTACTATGTTCATAACCAGGAACATGGATGCATCTTTGAGAAAATGCGGTGGCCTGATATCCCATTTTACAACATTAAGGAATACCTTCGTCAGCAACTCCTTTGTGTTCTCAAGCACACCAAGGCCTGCTGCAATCGGTGCAGGCTTCCTCCACTATGTTTTAATCACTGGGATATGATGTCTCTAATCCATTGGAGCCCGAGACTCAAGCGGTTCTACTTGTTACTGACATTTGCAGGAGGAAAGGATTGAAGGAGGAGATGACACTACTTTCATAATACGAGGAAGAGATTCAAAATTTTGACAATACCCTTCACGAATCTAGCTCATAATTTATGTTGAACCTTAGAACTATTTTTTTTACGTTCAAAATTGAGTTTTGTTTATATTCTAGCAAAGAGGGAGTGGATCTCACCTGCTTTTTAGCTAATGCTTAAGTTGAAAATAGGATAATGAATAGTTGATTTGTTCTCCGGTCTAGGTTTATGTATTCTTGTTGATCTGTCTAGTTTCCTAGCTTTAAGGTTAGTAGTGGTGATCGTCCGCGTATCGGGAGTGGATAACGTGGTTGAGATAAATTATGGATATGGGTTTACGACTTCGAGTACCTGGTCTAAACTGTCTCAAAGTTTTGCTAACGATCGTCTAAGAACCGATCTGGGTTAAATCCACAATGTTGCATATGATAGCACACAATCCTTCAGTCTTTAGTTTCTTGTCAAAGATCTGAGTGTGATCGATGTTAGCTTAGGACCTTTGACCTTGTCAAAGATCTATTGTCAAATTTCTTATAACTGACTTCTAGATATTAGAGATGTTAAAATGAGTGACCCGACTCAGCTTGTCCAGTGATTATGGGTCAAATAAAAAATATTTGATGTTCAAACTTGATGTATATTTTAAAACGGAGAAAGAAATTTAGTCTAGTGGAATTTTATATTAGGCAAACCGGTTAATTTTGGTTTGATTGATTTTTTTTTTTAAATTAATATATTTATACAAAATCAATCAATTAAAAAATATTTAAATAAAAATATAATTTTAAAATTTAAATTTTATTAATGAAATTAGTTTTTTTAAGATATAATTATTTAATATATATAAATTATAAGAGATTACGTTCATTCAATCTTAAAATAATAATTAAAAACTTATTCTTTATTGTTATTATTATTTATTTTTAATAAATTATTAATTTAAAATAATAATTATTTTTAATCATTATATCTTAAAATAAGTGATTATTAGATATTTATTATGATATTTACTCTCATAATAAGTTAATCCATGTCAAATTAATTTATAATAAATATATATATTTTTAATAAAATAATATTATTTTTATTTGTATTTAAAAATTTATTATTATCATTCTATAAAACTGATCGGTTCATAAGGTTACGAATTAGCCTGACGTAAGTTCATATAGGTCATGACCTAAATAAATCGAATAAAAATAAATCTGATTTAATTTAGGCTACAATTTTTTTTGTCTAACCTAATTTATTTTTGAACTTTTTGGACTGACTTATCGGAATAAATCTATTTTGACACCCCTAATAAAGATTGATCATGACTAATTAGTACCATGATTAGCCACATGATCAATTAGACATGTCGACCATACATTTAATACATAATATGATACCATGTCTCACATAACCCCTTAGCCTTAAGTAGAAGATATGGATCCTAATGTTTGAAGTTTGTCTCATTATCAAATAAATCATAAAAACCATGAGTCTCGCGTAGCCCTCACCTAAATCAGTATTAAGCTAAGACTATTGATAAACCAACTTTTGCTTACCTCACGAAGAACCAACTATATGAGTTAATAGTTATGTTTGTAACGGAGGCACATAGGAAACTTGAAAAAGGAATACAAGAAGAAGCGGGATTACAAAGGAAAACATATCCTTACACATGTGTCCCGTGAAGGGTAAATATATGGTATTTTATACAGAAACAAGTTTGAAAAATTTTAAAAATGTCTCATTAAAATGAATGACAATATCGATAACAATAATGATGATATGACAATTAAATTCCTCCACCTAGTCCATTTGATATTTTTTATGTATATTTAAAAATGTAATAAAAAATTTATTTATATATTAATTATACTCATAAAAAGTTATTTAAATATATTAAATTTTTATGGAGACATATCCAATGGACATAAATGCCATATGCTATAATAGACACACGTAAACAATGTATTTCATTAACTTGTTTAAAGCACTAGAATAATTAACTTTTGGTAGTATAGTACATTATAATTTATGTACAGTTTACATTAGTTTAATTATAAAAGTAGAATTAATATAGAATATTGTACATGTTTAAGATATTTAATTTCTACAATTCTAACAAAAGTAGTATTAGATATTGTGTATTACATTAATGTGATTGTTTGTGTATTGTAAATATGTTAAATATCTATTTTGTATTGGACTAGATTGAATTGTAGACTGTAAGTGTTTAGATATGCACAAAATAAATTGGTTATTTATATAGAAGACACATAATATGACGACGATTACGATTAAGACTATAATCATTATTTATATACACAAAACAACCATTAAAACAATCATTATTGTTGTATATACATACAAGGTGATGATGTAAATGATTGTTGTACCCTAAATCATTATTGTATCATATCTGTCAATGAGAATTATTATTGTCATACCATAACTAATTAACATACAATGATGATTCTTATCATACAGCGATATTTCATATTTATTATCAAAAGTCTCTACATATAATAACGTCTTCATCGACGATGGGATGAAATCCATTATCCTAAATCATTTTTAACCATCCATTGTTGATCCATCTGCAATAATGTTTACAATTTTACTTAAAGGTGAAGAAACTACTAACTATCACTAATTCACCTCATTTCATTACAAAATCAATGGTACTTAACTCAAATAATTCTAAATCAATAAGCAAGTATAGTTAGCATTACCTATATGTGTTTTTAAATTAGAAAATTTATTTCTGAAAAACATATACTAATATAAACAGGTTATTCAAATTATTACAATTTAAATTAACTTTCAATTGCTGTTAAAATTCAAAATTTTCATATTAACACTAAAGAATTTTCATAGATAAAATTTATATATGATTTGATTTGGTTAATTTAAAAAAAAAACTAAATCAAATCAAATCAATATTTTTTAGTTTGATTTGAACTATTTTTCCGACTTTTTTTTCATTATAAAACTATTATATATATCATAATAAAATAATTATTATAAATAAAAAATTTATTATAAAAATATCATGAATAATTAATTATGATATTCATAATTTTAATTTATTTTCATAATATATATATATATATATATATATATTTCTTAAATTTTAAAAATTAATTGATTCACTTATAATAAAGGTTATTTTATATTTTAATTTTAGTAACATATATTATTAATTTCACTTCTGATCGGTTTGATTTAGGTTGATTGATTCATAATCTAAATTTTTTTTTAATTTTGATCGGTTTTTATTTTTATTTTATGAAATTTTGGTTTTATTTTTTAATTATTTTTCATTTTTAGTTAAGATTGCACTTCTAAGTTAAAATAAATCATTTTCTTCATAATTAACTGCTCGTTATAATTAACTGCAAATGAAAGTTATTAAATTATTTATGATAATGGACTGTAAACAAAAATGTTTTTTATATACAGTAATTGAATTATGTTTTTACATTTTAAAAAAAATAATATTTTGATTAAAAATTAAATTTTAGTATAATATACATCACCTTAATTTAAATGATAATGAGGACTAGAGGCAAAGTTGGTATTTGATCTTGCATCAACAACATACACAATTTCAAGGTTTTGACTGAATAGAGATTATAAACCTCACTATCATGTCTCCTTTCTACATTTTTTCCCCCTATTTTAGATTAGTAGCTCAACCAAGATGCACAAAGAAAGCTAGAAACATGTAGGTAAAAAAATTATTGCAACTTCTACTCACTATTACATCATTAAAAAAATTAAAATTTCTTGAAAGAAAAATAAAATAAATTTTCATTAATGTATTGTGAACATTGCAAAATTCTTTGACTCTTCTATTGCACATACAACATTCTTAAAGTCATCGGTCAACCTCATAATCTTCTCCACAATTCAGCCATCAAGTAATTTTTCTCCATTTCTATTAAGTTGGTTCACCATGGTTTCAACATGCATGATGTACTCAGAAACTTCTTCCAACTTCTTCATTTTTATACTCTAAAATTCGTCATATAGTATTTGTAGTCGGAATTTCTTAACTTGATAAGCTCCTTGTTATATTCTCTCTAGAATTTCCCATGCCTCTTTTGAAGATGAAGCATATGCATCCTTTCAAATTCAGATTCATCAATAGTTCGGTACAACATATACAAAATTGTTTTATCTTTCACAATTGTCTCTTTCAACGCCTTGTTTTGGGTTTCCAAATAGTCTGCGGTACTTGGTGGTTCTTCAAAACCATCTTTAACAACCTCTCAATTATGTTAAGATCTAAGAACAACCTCCATCTGAAGATTCATATTGTCAATTATGTTAAGATCCAAGAAGAGCCTTCATCTGAAGATTCATACTATCATAGTTCATTGTCTTTGTCAGTACCTTATCATACTAGCCATTACTCTCAGCTCTTAAACACTAAAACACTCAAATTCTTGATACCAGTTTGATAAGAGAAGATTTTTTCTGAATACTTTATTTCTCACTAGGTGTTTCATCAACAACAAAACTAGGTATTTATAGACCGAAATTTGACCTTTTGAATTTCAACTCTTAAACTTTGTAAATGGAAAACATAAACTTAATTACTGACTTTTGACCTTTCTTCTTAAAAATGATTCAATTAAAAAATATTGAAACTAACATTCACTACAAGAAATTTTGATATTACCGACGGTCAAAATCCGTCGGTAATATTTTTATTATTTATTAAATATTTTACTTATATAGATTATTTATTTTATAGAATACTTTTATTATTTATTATTAATTATTTTTCCCTACTACATTTTTTATATTGTCATTGGTAGGATTTGAATCCAATACCTTAGAGTTAGAGACCGATACTCCAACCACTAAGCTTACTAGAATTTTTCGATAATAATTTACAAATAAATTATATTTATATACAAATATATTTATATATTTATATACACATATATTTATATATATTTATATATTTATATATATTTATATATTTATATATATTTATATATTTATATATTTATATATTTATATATTTATATATTTATATATTTATATATATTTATATATTTATATATTTATATATATTTATATATTTATATATTTATATATTTATATATTTATATATTTATATATCTATATATTTATATATCTATATTTTTATATATTTATATTTTTATATATTTATATATTTATATATTTATATATATATTTTTATATATATTTATATATATATATATATATATATATTTATATATTTATATACAATTAAATATTTTTATATGTTTTTATATATTTTTATATATTTTTATATATTTTTATATATTTATATATAATTAAATATTTATTTTTTAAAATTATTTAATTTAAGAAATTATTATAAATTAATCTAATTATGATTAAATGAAATTATTAAATAAAAAATACTTAATTTTTTAATTAGTTGAATATTTACTAATTGATAATTTACCGACGGAAATATCCGTCGGTAATTCTACGAATAAATTTATCGACGGATATATCCGTTCGGTAAATTCATCTGTCAATTACCGACGGATTTATCGACGGATATATCCGTTGGTAACTAATTATTATTTTACCGACGGATATATCCGTCGGTAAGATCAAATTCCACAAATATTTTATATCCGTCGATAATTTCCGTCGGTAATAATTTTCCGACGGATACAAATCCGTCGGTAAATATCTGTCGGTAATACGCGATTTTCTTGTAGTGATTTAAGTCCGCTGAATTAAAATACTGAAACTTATATTTAAGTTTATTCAACGAGTATAACAACATTGCAGTTAGGTTTATTGTTGTGCATTGATGTTCTAAAACACAGAAATCTAATGCGATGACCAAATATCAACGTTAGCTAACTTCACCCTCTTCATTTAGGTGCTCAACAACGAAGACTATCTGGAAGAAGTGTACTGTAGAACTCCTCTTAGGTGCCTAGGGGATCCAATAGAAGTCTCTTCTCTTGTTGTGTTTCTTTGCTTACCAGCATCATCATACATCACTGGCCAAATTATTTGTATTTGATGGAGGAATGTTCGTGAATGGTTTCTACCCAACAACTTTGTTCTAAGAGTTGTAGTTTATATCATGCACCCTCCTTAGTGGAGCTGTTGAGAATTCAAATGTGAGTTTGAAGTCCTACATTTGATAGAAATAAGAAAATTGATTAACTTATAAGTGAGAAAGACTCATAACCTAATGTCTTATGAGTTGAAGATGATGTCATATTCTCTTATATGGTTGACTCATGACCCATTTGTGAGAATCTCCCTGTTGTTAGCCCCCTTAAAAATATCTAACAGTGGTATCAGAGTGGTCGATGGTTCGTCCAGTGACCGGTTTAGTTGAGTATGGTAGGTGAAAGGTCTTTGTGTTGAGAGTCTTTTTGACAAGGGTTTCAGGCAAGCGAGTCCCATTAAGTTGAACGATGGTACAAGTCAGGTCACCACTAGGTGACCGGCTTAGTTGAGTATAGTAGGTGAAAAGTCCTTATGTCGAGAGCCTTCCTGACAAGGGTTTCAGGCAAGCGAGTCTCATTAAGTTGAATGATGGCACAAGTATGGTCACACTAGGTGACCGGCTTAGTTGAGTATAGTAAGTGAAAAGTTCTTGTGTCGAGAGCCTTCCTGACAAGGGTTTCAGGCAAGCGAGTCATGTTAAGTTGAACGACGGTACAAGTCAGGTCACAACTAGGTGACCGACTTAGTTGAGTATAGTAGGTGAAAATTCCTTGTGTCGAGAGTCTTCCTAACAAGGGTTTCAGGCAAGCGAGTCTCGTTAAGTTGAATGATGGTACAAGTATGGTCACACTAGGTGACCAGCTTAGTTGAGTATAATAGGTGAAAACTCCTTGTGTCGAGAGCCTTTCTGACAAGGGTTTCAGGCAAGCGAGTCCCGTTAAGTTGAATGATGGTACAAGTCAGGTCACACTAGGCGACCGGCTTAGTTGAGTATAGTAGGTGAAAGGTCCTTGTGTCGAGAGTCTTCCTGACAAGGGTTTCAGGCAAGCGAGTTTCGTTAAGTTGAACGACGGTACAAGTCAGGTCATCACTAGGTGACCGACTTAGTTGAGTATAGTAGATGAAAGGTCCTTATGTCAAGAGTCTTCCTGACAAGGATTTCAGGCAAATGAATCTCATTAAGTTGAACGATGGTACAAGTCAGGTAATCACTAGTTGACTAAAAATTTTGTGATAATCAAAGTGAACTAAAAATCTTGATATTGAATGTCATATTATTAAAGAGAAATCTCAACATGGTCTAATGTATTTTCTTCATATATCTTCTTCTAATTAATAAACTGACATCTTCACCAAGGTCTTGTTTCTACCGTTATTTAAAGTTAATCTATCCAAGCTGGAGTTCATTGAAATCTTTGTACCTGTGACTTGTGAGAGGGTATAAGAAAATAATAACAATTGCATATTGACTTATTCATTGATCCAAATGATAAAAAATTTAGAAATTGATACATTATATCCTATAAATTTTTGAATAGTCATATATATATATATATATATATATATATATATATATATGTATATATATATATATATATGATAACAGTTGTAATCCCAAATCAGAAATTTTATAATACAATATTTGAAATATCTTAAATCATTATTATTTACTATATTATTTTGATGTCAAATTTAGATTTATCTCTTCCTAAAAAATCTAGTCTTTTGTTACATGGTCTTTTGCTTAGCTATTTGAAAATATTTCTGAAATACTTGATTATGAACTGCAAACAAGTAATTGAAATCAACTACTGGCATCCAATTCGAGTCCAAAATCAAAAGATCACTTACAACTTAGTATATATTAAATATGACTTTAATGTGACTCAAATGATTAACCATTAGAAAAATAACACAAGTTTTACACCGAAACATGCAATGTGAACAAATATGGAAGAAGATTGAATTGTTTGGTCAAATTAATATTATAAGAAGACCTAAGAAACTTATTCGTGACTTAGAAGATAATACATATATTAACAAACACGAGATAACAAGAATTATGATTTATGTTTGACCCGTGAGTTACAAGATGATTTTCTAATTATTATTTATCATGTATTATTAATTTAATTAAATTTTAAATTAACATATATTATTTCAATTATTCACCTTTAATCTATAATCTTGTAATATATTTTATCATTTAACAAATTATTTATACCAATTTTATTTTATATCATATCAAAATTAAATATAATAATTATTAATATTATTTAGTACAAATATTATATATATATATATATATATATATTTATTAGATGTATAAATATACATATGTTTCTATATATTTAATAAAGTTATATTAAATATTTTAAATATATAAATTTATATTTATTAAATAAATATATATTCAAAATATATAAATATATACATCTATATATAATGTATATTTAATGTAAAAAAAATAAAAATATAGTTCAGAATTCAATTCTCGCCAATTGAATTCTAATTCGGTACAAGAGAGAGGTGTCTTTCCCTTTTAAATTTGATTTCTGGAACCGATTTTTAATTTTGTATAATAAAAAATTATATTTGAATATAAATAATATTAGGATAAGTCTATTTCAATAAATAATTATTATTTTAATATTATATAAAAAAAATTTCGCTTTACTGTTTTCCATATAAATTATTAAGGAAATAAAATTTTAATAGAATTTAATCGAAATGTAGTTATATATATTCAATTTTTTATTTTTTTATTTTACTCCCAAAATAAATTTTTAGGATTATTTCCTCTTTTGTACAGTATCTTCAGTTTACTTAAGTGTTTTAATTATTGACATCAAATCATACATTAGCTATTAACGTAATAAAATGGTTATTAAGGAATAACATTATTACACTCATATGATTGTCATCGATCCAGTTTTGGAAGAGCTTTTAAAAAAAGAATTATTAATTTAAAAAAATTTACCAATTATACCATTTTAGATTATCTTTTTTGTGGTCCATTGGATGTAAGTAATGCATCCTTTCATTAAGATTTGAATAAAGATGTGTACATGATTCCTTCTCTTGGTATTAAGATCATTCGGCTTTTCCAGTATTACAAACTTATGAAGTCCATATATGGATTGAAGTAAGCAAATTGTTCATGATATGATAAATTATCAATATTGCTCTTATTTTATAGATATTGTCAAGCTCACTAAAGGAAGTAATTTTACAACTTTGTGGTGTACGTTGACGACTTTATACTCACTATACATGATATTCAAGCAAATTCTCCATTTACATTTTTGAATAAAAAATCTTGGGATGTTAAAGTACATCCTTGTGTATGAGATAACTCACTTATCCAAAAGTATTTATTATATCAGAGAAAATATTGTTTTGAATTATTTTTCTAGTTTATTATGTTCAAAACTAGCGTCTACATTTATGGATAGTTTTTCTTTTTCTTAGTCAAAATTTTTGGAGAAAAGTTTTTAGACCTATTCCTTATAAACGCTTGGTGGGTCGTCTATTTATCGCAATATGCATCCATACATTCTCTATATTACCTGACAATTGAGTTAATTTATGTTAAGACCCGCTCAAATCCATTTTAAAGCTTCCACTAAAGTGTTTCAATGCCTAAAAAATTGTTTTGGTAAAAGACTATTTTTGCAACAAGGAATTGACAATTGAAATCTAAGGGTTCACCGATGCAGATTGGACTACCTGTGTAGATTCTCAAAGATCTATTACAGGATATTGTTTCTTTATAGGGAAATCTTTAATTTCTTGGTGAACCAAAAAACAAGATATTGTTTCAAAATCATCATAAGAGACAAAGTGTAAAGGGCTTGCTTCTACTTGTGAGTTACAATGGATCACTTATTTGATATTAAACATTCATGTTCCTTGTGAGCGATAATCAATTTTCTTTTGTGATAGTCAAAGTGTGTTACACATAACTACTAATCTAATTTTTCACCAGCCAACTAAACATCTTAATATTGAATGTCATTTTGTCAGAAAAATCTCAACATGGTCTAATGCATTTTCTTCATATATCTTCCTCTAATTAATTGACTTATATCTTCACCAAAATCTTATTTCTAGCGCTATTTAAAGTCAATCTATCCAAGTTGGAGTTCATTGAAATCTTTGTACCTCTAGCTTGTGTGAGGGTATCAAAAAATAATGACAATTGCACATTGGCTCATACATTGACCCAAATGATAAAGTCCAATTTTCATTTTAGAAATTGATACATTACATCCTATAAAATTTTTAATAGTCCTATATATATGATAACATAGTTGTAACCCTAAATGGGCAGTTTCATAATACAATATTTGAGATGTCTTAAATCATTATTCTTGCTATGTTATTTTAATGTCAAATTTAGATTTATCTCTTCCTAACTAATCTAGTCTTTTGTTACATGATCTTTCACTTAGATATTTGAAAATACTATTGAAGTACTTGACTAGGAACTGCAAACAAATAATTGAAAAACTGCAGACATCCAATTCCAGTCCAAAATCAAAAGATTATTTATAACTTAATACATATTAAATCTAATATTAATGTGACTCAAATGATCAACAACTAAAAAAATAACACAAACTTTACACAAAAAAATGCAACGTGAACAAAGGGAAAATATTAAATTATTTATTCAAACTAAGACTATATAAAGACTAACATTTAAAAAGTTTATTCCTGATTTAAAAGATAATACATATATTGACAAATACGAGATAATAAGGTTTACGTTTGGTTCATGAGTTACAAAATAATTTTCTAATTATTATTTATTATGTATTATTTCCAATTTAATTAAATTTTAAATTAGCATGTGTTGTTTTAACTATGTAACTTTAATCTTTAATTTTTTAATATATTTTATCATTTAACAAATTATTTATACCAAATTTATTTTATATATATCAAAATTAAATAATTTTTTAATATTATTTAGTACAAATACTATATATATATATATATATATATATATATTAGATATAAGTATTTTTCTATATATTTAATAAAGTTATTATATATATATATATATATTAAATATACAAATATATAATTATATAAATTTATATTTATTAAATATATATATTCAAAATATATAAATATATACATTTATATATAATATATATTTAATGCTAGAAAAAATAATTATAATTCAGAATTCAATCCCAGCGAATTGAATTCTAACTCGGAATGAGACAGATGTGTTTCATTTGAAATTTGATTTCTGGAATCGATTTTTAATTTTGCACAATAAAAAAATATATTTTGATATAAATACTACTAAGATAGGTCTATTTGAATAAATAATTATTATTTTAATATTATATAAAAGAATAAATCTCGCTTTATTGTTTTTTATATAAATTATTAAGGAAATAAATTTTCAATAGGATTTAATAAGATATACATTCGATCTTTTATTTATTTATTTTACTCTCTAAATAAATTTTTAGTATTGTTTCCTCTTTACACAATATATTCGGTTTACTTAAATATTTTAATTACTGACATCAAATCACACATTAACTATTAACGTAATAAAAAAGTTATTAACTAATTACGATTGCCTTGAATTCAATTGTTGGAAGAGCTTAGAAAAAGAATTATTAATTTTCAAAATTTATCAGATTTGACCATTTCAGATGGTGAATTTAAATCACAAAATTCAAATTTCCAACTTATTAAACATCCCCCAAAGACAGTTTACTCTTTGTCATATGCGTCACTTTTTATGATTTATTTGTTTTAGAGGATCAATATATAAACACATTATTTATGAGACTAAGACAAATAACTCATGGTGAAGTTTATAGACTTATAATATAAATTATTATAATACGTGTCTGGTACTCAAAAATTGATGGCGTGTGTAAAAAGAATTTGATAGAAATACAAAGCGGTAAAACAGATAGAAGATTTTTTTGTTTATATCTGATAATTTTTATATTTATTTTAAGAAAATATCTTATAAAAATATCATAATTTTTATGGAAAAAATAAAAATTATAAAAATATGAATTATTAATATATATAATAATTATTAAATTGAACAGTTAATCAATATATATATATATATAATGTAATTAAAAGACACAACTCTTTTAAGAAAAAATATAATAGCGAAATGCCATAATTTTACTATGACTTCTTTGTCTTATCCTATGGTATAACGTAACTTAAAACATTTTTTTCTCGGAAGTCAAACTCAATTATGACTTCACTTATTATATTACAAATACAAGAGTGTCTTTTAAGAATTGAAATTTCAACCTATGTTTTTTAACAGGAACAATTCATCCATCCTAACAATATAGTGTATTTGTTTCAACTCTTTCGTATTATTCTTAGGTTGAACATTAAACCGTATTTCCATTGAAGTTTGAGTTCAAGTAGAAAGCAAACACTAAGTTTTATTAATATAAACAAATAAACATCACACCTTCCAAGTACATTTAACATAATACAGTCTCGGTATTGCCCTAAAAACTAATTGTGAATTGAAACACACCCATGAATTGAGCCGAGGAAAGCACACTCTTTATTAATTAATTTATTCTTAATATGAGATAGAAACCAACACAATCAGAGTGTAACTGACTAACCACAAGATCTGGAAAACCAAGGCTAGTTTATATAGAGGCCATTCACAGAGAAGCCACCATCAACACAAATGGTCTGTCCTGTAATGTAAGAGGCTGCAGGCAAGCAGAGGAATGCCACCAACGAAGACACCTCCTCTGCCTCTCCGACCCGTCCAAGAGGGGCTTGTGCAGTCACAGCATTATGAATTTTTTCCTCTTTAAAGTGCTTCAAGGACATAACAATGATAAGATGCCCTCAGTCCAGAGAAAAAACGGAAAACAACGTCATACTCTAAAAACAACAACAACAAAAGATTACCTTGTCACCAAGAGGGGTTCTAATTGGCCCAGGTGCAACACAATTAGTCCTTATATTGTCTTTGGCCCATTCGCATGCCAAATATTTTGTCACTTGGTTTATTGCTCCTGCATGTCCATGACAGTTGGCTAGTTATTACTACTACTCACTACCCTCTCTAGCATACTCTACCACATGGAATTCAATGAACTGTTACCTTTTGTTGCACCATATACAACGGATGCTAAATTTGTAGCTACCATTCCAGCAACTGAGGATATGAAAATGATACTTGCAGCTTCTGCAGCTTTTAGGAGAGGATATGCAAGCTGGCTTAAGTGGAAACAAGATTCAAGATTCGTTTTGATCAGAGCTGAAAAATCTTCCTCTGTGAAATCCAGGGTCTGTTTCTGAATGTTTGTTCCCACGTTGTTAACCTAAAAGGAGTACAAAAATGTAAGCCGAATCTGATAAAATAATGAATAAATAACTTAATGCAAAAATTATTCCTCCTGGTGTTGATTTTCTGAGAAAAGGTTGAAAAAATAACTTCAATTCCATGCAATTGAATGGATTACTGACAAGGATGTTGAGTTTGCCATTAAACTGAGAGGAGATTCTAGCTATGAGCTCTTCTCTGTCTACACGAGACGCAAGGTCACAGACCGAACCGGTCACTCTGTATCCTTTTATGCTCCATTCGTTTAAGGATTCACTGAGTTCAGCTTCGTTTCGAGCACAAGTGTGTACAATGGCCCCAAATTGTGCCAACTCCTCCACGATAGCATATCTAGGAAGAAGTAAGAACAATATACATCAGAGAAATTAATAGCGGGAAACCGTTCTCATGCAAATATTATATAGATCAACAAAAAAAAAAAAAAAAAAAAAATTTTTTTCCAATCGTTTTGTTGTTAATTACAAAAATTGAAATGAAAAAAGAAAATGTGGAAGAAGAAAGAGAGATGATAGTAACCCGATTCCTTTGGAACCACCAGTGACGAGTGCTGTCATCCCCTGCAAACACCACCTGCTGCTTTTGCTAACATGGTTTGTTTCACCCATTTTTCCCGCTTCAATGAAGAATATTATGAATGAACTTGTAAAATACCTAATAATTCACACTGCTACCTTCTAAATGGCTTATATTTATAGTCATTCTCCTTCTTCCTCTGCACGCTGAAAGTTCATGATTTAAACGTAAGCCATGACCCAATTATAATTTCAGTTTTCACATCTACAAATTTCATATTTTACTCTAATTTTTATTTTCATGTTATAATCTTTATACTTTCTTTTGTGAAAATTTTGTATGATAAAATAATAATAATAATTAGGAAAATTGTTCCCATAAAAACTAAAATTGATAGGATATATAAATTAAAACAAAAGACCAAGTCTACACGTTAAATAATTAAATGAAGATTAGATACAGTGGTAGATATGCACTTCTATTTCGTTTCGTTCTTCTATTTTCATTCATCTGTTTAAAAAATATTTATATTTTATTTTAATCATAAGTATTTTTTCGATAAAAAAAAATTAAATCTTCTTCTATGATATCTGTAAAAAAATAATTGTTCTTTAGTACAAAAAAAAATAGTTTTCATACTGATAATGTAACAAAAAATTTACATTGTAGATATAACTCAAAATATATGATAAATTCATGTGAATTTTTATGAAAAACTTGCATTGTAGTCATTGCTCTATCACTATTTTTTTTTATAATCACTTTTTGTAAATCACTCTCACTGTTATCCAACTCCTATATTATATATTTTAATTTTATAATAATAAATAGCCTAATTTTTCTTAATTTATATAAAAGTATTAAAATAGAAAAGTTTCACTTATTAAAATACGTTAGGTCTCCATCACCAATATTATCTGTCCACCACAAATAAAACATATGATTAGATTTTTTATTTAAAAAGTAGGTATCTTTATATAAAAATAGAATTACCCTTTGCAAAAATAAATAAATAGGTATCTTATACTATTTTTTTAGATAAATTCTACTTTTAAAATAAACTTAATTTGATTATTTTGAAACATATAAAAAATATATTCCCATAGGATGGGTAGTTAATTGAAATTTCAAAAAATTCTATATATATTTTGAAAGGTTTTATAAAATTGTAATGATTTTTTTTAAAACACATATGATACTAATTAACTGTGTGAGTATAAAATAATTTACAAATCGATATATATATATATATATATATATATATATATATATATATATATATATATATATATAATCAAAAAATATTTTTCAACACAAATCCTCTAGTAAAAAGGTTTAAAAACAATCAAATTTGATTTCTTTTTAAATCCTTATAAGAAAGAATATTATTGTATAATACTGAAATTGAAAAAAAAATTATAAATTAAAATAAGAGAATATCATAAATTTTGAGAAAATTATCTCATAATAATAATAATATATTATTATTATTATTATAAACCATAAATCCTAAATCTTAATCTCTAGATTTATATTACTTATTTTTATTCATACTTATTAATTTATATTTATATTATTTAATTTGTCTTTAAAGTTTTCTTAAAGAATACTAATTTTTATTGAAGATCTGATGACGATATAGTTATAGGTTGGATTTTGATAATTTAAATAAGTAAATATAGTGAAAAGTTTTAGGTTTATTTCTCTTAAATTGTCAGTACATAATTAATTCAAATGTTCTTAGCATAAGATAAAAATGAAATATATTTATGAAATTTAAAAAATCATTTTTATATTATTTTGATATAATACTATTATGTGCACTTTCATATTTCATCTCTTACAATATGGTAATACTTAAAAATATCAATTTAGATAGATAAAGTGCAAAACTTTCCAAATTCTTCTGATCATCATAATCTATTTGTAACTAGCTTCAATACAAATATTATTAATAATTTTGTCACTGGGACAAACCTATAACATTAATATTTGTCATTTATATGAAAATTTCAATTATCCTATAAAAACCAATAATGATTATGATTATTTTATGTACACCTTCAACTATTTGATCATCTGATTCATCGACAATTTTATATATATATATATATATATATATATATATATATATATATATATATATCACATATTATTTCTACCAACTAGGAAATGTTGTATTAGTTATATAAATATATTAATATAAAGATATCATATGTAATGGTATTAAAACAACATTTTAGAGTATCGTAAAATGAGTTTATTATGAAATTTTATGAACACTAATTTATTAAAGACAATGAGTTGACGGAAACAATGCAAGTTATTAAAGACACGACAATTGCATTATTAAGGAACCAAAGATTATAAGAATCATTGAAGTAAAAGGTTTAGTTGAATTTAAGATAACAAGTCTCCACAATTCTTCATATGTTAAAACATAGAAAAAGTTGAATTGTGGATTAAGGAAATGAAGAAAATATTTCGAGTTATGAATTATTTTAACAACCAAAAGGTAAAATATAATGTGTTTATAAGAGAGATTGAATATTGGTAGGATAGTACTTGGAGATCACTAGAAGAGGGAGAATAATCATTACCTTAAAAGTATTTAAAACAAAATGTTTAGTATTTTTTTTTTCAAAATGACGTGACGGGGGTAAAAAAATTAAGTTCATGTATAATAAAAGGAGAATATGTTTTTTAGTTTGAAGAATTAAGGAATTATTCTATTTTATTTTATCACATAGATGAGAGGATAAAGTATATAAAATTTGACAATGAAATTAGGCCTGAGTTGAGAAAAATAGTGAGAATATTAAAAATTTCTTATTTCCCTATACTTATTGACAAGTGTATATTTTTGAAAGATTTTGAAAACAATCAAAATAATAAGCCAAAATATTTTGGACCCCAACCAAATAAAAGAAGATATAATGAGATAACCTTTCAACCGCCCCCCTTACTTTAGGAAACTCTAATAGATTTGTGTAATAGCTTAGGTGTGCACAAGATCGTTATGCTAAAGATTATCATTTAAAGGACATGTTTTTTTCAAGTGCAAAAAACCTGGTCATGTATTCTTTGAGTGGGGCAACAAAAATCACATTTCAGTCCAACCGCACCCAAGGCAAGACCTACAACAATAAAGAGAGTATATACCATGGCTGAAGTTGAAGTTGCTCAAAATAATTATCTGTTTCAAGGCATTTGTTTCATTAAAAAAAACTTTAAATGTAATATATGATTCAAGTGCAACATATTCATTCATGTCTAATGATTGTGTTCAATATATTGATTTGTCAATCTCCTTTCTAGACAATATTTTGGTTGTTTCAACCCTTATGTGTAGATAAGTAAACTACCAATAAAGTTTGTAGAGATTGTCCTTTATTATTTGGAAATAGAAAATTTCTTATAAATTTAATTTGTTTACCTTTATCGCAATTAGATGTAATGAATTAGTTAACTTCTAATTAAGTCCTTTTGAATTGTGTAGAGAATTCTATAGTATTTTCTAATTTTGAGGATCTTTTGCATTCACCTACCAATTTAATAAGTGAACCTTTAAAGAATGAAATTAAAGGATATTCGTTATTATCTTTCATGGAAGTAAAAAAAGAAGTTGATTTGAAAAATATAGCGGTTGTTCAAAATTTTCCTAAAGTTGAAACTGAAGTTACTCAAAATAATTATCTTATTCAAGGCATTTGTTTCATTAAAGGAAAAACTTTAAATGTAATATATGATTCAAGTGCAACACATTCATTCGTTTCTAATGATTGTGTTCAATATATTGATTTGTCAATCTCCTTTCTAGAGAATATTTTGGTTGTTTCAACCCCTATGTGTAAATAAGTAAACTACCAATAAAGTTTTTATAGATTGTCCTTTATTTTTTGGAAATAGAAAATTTCTTATAAATTTAATTTTTTTACCTTTGTCGCAATTAGATGTAATCTTAGTTATGAATTGGTTAACTTCTACTTAAGTCCTTTTGAATTGTGTAGAGAATAGTCTATAGTATTTTCTAATTTTGAGGATCTTTTGCATTCACCCACCAATTCAATAAGTGAACCTTTAAAGAATGAAATTAAAGAATATTCGTTACTATCTTCTATGGAAGTAAAAGAAGAAGTTAATTTGAAAAATATAACAGTTATTCAAAATTTTCCTAAAGTTTTTTTTTAATGGTATTCCTTGTTTGTCACCTAACAAAGATTAAAATTTTCAATGGTATTCCTTGTTTGTCCCTAACAAAGAGATACCCTTTGAACTAACATAATTAAAAAAGTTACCTGAAAAATAATTCATTTCTCCTAGTTGTTCAAAACATATATATTCATTATTGATGTTCAATTGGAATTCGTCTTGAATTGGTCTCGATTTATTGCTCATCTCATATAATACGAAATATCATGTAATACATAATATCACATGATAAGGAATAATTAGGAATAGGGATGACAGGATTTGAACCCGTGACATTTTGTATCCAAAAAAAACACGCTACCAAGCTGCGCTACATCCTTTTTCCATTTGTTTCTACCTCAGGGAGCTCTTGGCTTGTAAGAGGAGTTTTTATGTTTTCAAAAATAAATTTATGGGTAGGATATCATCAAATTAGTGTCAAGGCAGAAAACATAAAAAATTGTATTTAGAATTATATATGGTTATTATGAATATCAAGTGATACCATTTAGTATGAATAATGATTCTTCTGAATTATTTATGGATTATATGAATATGATTTTTCGTCCATATTTAGATCATTTTGTAGTTGTTTTTATAGATGACATTCTTATTTATTCTAAAACTCTTGAGGATCATGAAGAATACATAATTTTGAAAAACAAACAATTGTATGTTATATTGTCTAATTGTAAATTTTGGTTAAAGGAAGTAAAATTCTTGGGACACATAATTTATAAATAAAGAGTATTATTGGACCAAACTAAAGTATAACCAATTCTACGATGGAATCCACAAAAAATAATGACTAAGATTCGTAATTTTTTTAGTTTGGTAGGATATTATAGAAGATTCATTGAAGGATTTTATATAATAAATGTGTCTTTAACTCAACTTACCAAGAAAGGTCAAGTTTTTTTTAATGGACAAAAAGAATGCAAGAATAATTTTCAAAAGCTCAAGAAAAGATTAACCACTCCCCCTATGTTATTATTACCCATTCCTATTGGACACTTTGTGATAGTTTTTTTATGCTTCTAAAATGGGACTAGGATGCATCTTTATGCAAGATAGAAGGATGATAGCATATGCTTCTAAACAAGTAAGAACACATGACAAAAATTATCTAACCTATGATCTAGAACTAGCTGTCATTAACATTAAATTTTCATTGAAGAAACTCATTGAATTGTACATAAGAGAAATTGTGAAAGTGCATAGAGTTCCATCTAGTATTGTATTTGATAAGGATCCTATATTTACTTCTAAATTATGGGTGAGTAAACCTAAAGCCTTAGGGACTAAACTTCATCTTAGTTCATTTTATCATTCCAAATAGATGGACAGTAAAAAAAGATCATCTAGTCCTTGAAAGAATTATTGAAAGCTTGTGTACTAGATGATTCTAGTAGTTGGATCAATATTTGTTATTGACTGAATTCATTTACAATAACAATTTCTATTCTAACATAAGTTTGACACCCTATGAGACATTATATGGGAGAAAATGCAAAGCACCTACATATTTGTTTGAGACTGAAAAAAAAAATTATGTTTTGAATGATTTAACAAATCATGAAGAAAGTCAAGATGATTAGGAAAAAATTTAGAGCAACTCAGAGTAAAGAGAAAAGTTATGCGGATAAGAAAATATGACCTCTTGAGTTCCAAGAAGGTGATAATATATTCTTAAAATTCATACCTCTAACTAGAATTGGTAAAGTGATGAATCAAAGAAACTTGCTTCTCAATTTATTGATTAAGAAAAAATAGGTCAATTTGTTTATCAAATTTGTTTATCTTCTTTTCTTTCTAATCTTCCTAACGTTTGAAACAATCCTTGTACAAATTACATGTAGAAAGATTAAGCACTAGTGAGGATTTCTTAGAATGAAATTATTGGAGATGATGAGTGTAGACCCCAAATCTTGCCCGGCCTCAAAATAAAGTCAGAAAGCTTCCTATTTGAAGACGGCCGAAGCCTAACAAGCCACTAGGAGAGACTATTAGGCCCCCGTACTAGGATAGGAAGGTTTTTTGGACCAAAAATAAGGTTTCTTGCCCTGAAGGGACGAGACCGCCGTCTGGAAATACCAGACCGCCGTCTCGTCTCAGCGCCAGGACGAGACCGCCGTCTCGTCTCAGCGCTAGGACGAGACCGCCGTCTCGATTATCCAGACGGCGGTCTCGTCACTCGCAAAATTCGAGATGGCGGTCTGGATTTTCCAGACGGCGGTCTCGATCCCTGCCCAGTCGAGACGGCGGTCTGGATTTTCCAGACGGCGATCTCGACCCTCTGCCTCGAACGAGACGGCGGTCTGGACTTTCCAAACGGCAGTCTCGACCCTGTCAGAGGAGACGGCGGTCTCGACCTATCAGGCGCGAAAAACTATAAATAGGGGTCCCCTCCCCCTCATTTCCACACAGAAAAACAGTAGCTCTCCCTTCTCTCTAGACTTTCTCTCTCTAAGAATCCCTCCGAGGCATTTCCGGAGTTTCTGAGTGTCTCTAGGCATAGACTGAGCGTTCTAAACCTTCTTTAGAATCCCTCCGAGGCATTTCCGGAGTTTCTGAGAGTTGTAGAGTGAAGGGTTGCCAAAACGCACCCTCTCTTTAAAGAAAATACAAAAGCTTGCTTTGGAGGTGCATATTCTCCCTCTCTATTCTTATTACTGCCATTTAAATTACGTAATAGAATCTAGGGCCATGTAGTCATAAATTTAAATACCGCATAATAAAAAGGTAAAAGCGCTATTTTCCAGTTTAATTATTTATTCAAGTTAGCCAACCTATCATAGGGAACCCGAAAGGGGCGTCGTAAAAGAACTAACACTTCCTTTACACGTAACTAACTCCCTTACCCAACTCTGGTTCTAATGACCAAAGTTGGTTTTCGAAAACCAACGCCTTTTTAAAACCCCTTTTCCGACGTTTCCGGTAAAAACGTCGGTGGCGACTCCACGAACCCTTCAAAACCTGTTCTTGGGTTAGCCCGGTTATCGGACAACCCAAGAACACTTTTCGAAAACCTCATCTCTAGGTTAGCCCGGTTATCGGACAACTTAAGGACGTTGTAACCACCCATAAAAACGCGAAAACTAGAGAGTCGAAAAACCATCGCGTCGCTCCGACCGCGCCCCCTCTTCGGGGAGGCGGCGACAGATGGCGACTCCACTGGGGAAGCCTAGAGAGTTGATCTCATTTAGTGATGGGCTGACTTAAAAATAATTAAACCAAGAAAATAGCGCTTTTACCCTACCTTGTATTATAACATGCTTTATTGTTTGGCTTTCAAATAACTGTTGCTTGTTTATACTTACGCAATTGATTGAAATATAAACTGCACACAAACCCTTGCACACTACAGCTCCCTCTATACCCGGGGGCAAGTGAGATAACCATAGGGAGTGGGTGGCAGTGTACGGTTCGTCGTAGCTAGGGCCTCGTGCCCACCAGCGTGATCGAAACCACCACTCAAGGTGATAACCTTCCTCTTTTGGCAACAAGACCGACTCCGGCCTTAGTGCCGAGCATGGTTGGACGGCTGGAGAGTGGGGACCCTATAATGGGGGCACCTTGGGGGCCTTAGCCTGGTGAGAACAGTTAGAACCTACCCTAACCAATGCACTTTTCTGCAGGAAAACCCTACCTCGTGAAAAACAAAATCTCGCCTGTTCGGGGATGATCGAATTGTGTGTGCATATGATTGTTGCATTTGTATGTTGCATAACATAAGCAAACAACAGAACAAAAATCACAAAAAATATTTTTCAAATAAACACCCTTATCTCGGACAGTCTGCCTTTCAGCTAGCCTGGTTTCAGGTTCTTTGTAAGCTAAGTAGCCACGCAGTTCTGACAGAAGAGATAAGGGACGTTAAAACATTCTTTCGCATAAAGCCATATTTTATCTCGGACAGTCTGCCTTTTAGCTAGCCTGGCTTCAGGTTCTTTGTAAGCTAAGTAGCCACGCAGTTCCGACAGAAGAGATAAAAGGCTATAAAATAAACAAATAAAAATAAAAAAATCCATTTTTTTTCTTCCAAAGTTCATAAATAAGACCTGGTCCAAAAAATATTATACACATAACACATTCATATAGATAGTTTACTCTTTCAAAAATAATAATACCATACATCATGTAGAAAAACATGATAAATAGCAAGATAAACACTTACATACAATGAACATCATCTTCATCAAACCATGCATTTTGGTTTTAGAAAATGGAGGGAACAAGCAGACAAGTGGGGAAGGTGGATATTCTCCGAAGCCATACTGAGAAGCTAGAACGGCTTAGCGCAATGATGCCACCGGAGGTCCGCGCTGATTTTGAAAAGTCCTACGGACGAATTCTGGACCTCCTAAAGATCAGTTTCGATCAAGTCTTCCTCAGGGTACTAATTCACTTTTGGAACTCCAGTCTACGGTGCTTTGAATTTCCGCAGTTCGACATGGTGCCTACTTTAGAGGAGTATGAAACAATGTTGAAATGGCCCAAGTCGCCGGGTTCATATCCGCCATGAGGCGTACACTCCGCAGCACCAGCCGCCGCCCTTATCCATCTACCGTACCGACAAAGTACCCCGATAGGAAGAGGGAACACCCGAGGATGGAGAGTATCGATGTTGGAAGACCACCTGTCCTACCCGGGCCGAAAGGGCAGAGTGGGTTGCCTTCAATAAAACCCCGGCATTATTAATCTTCTGAACGATCCTGTTCCCCTTCCACCTCGACACAATCGATCAAGCCGTCATGGACGCTTTCTTCGCTTGGGACGTGAACTCGAAGAGTCCCCTACCCGCTATTCTTGCCGACACCTTGCTCTCGGTGGATTTCCGCCGTCGAAGCAAGGGAGAACACTCCGCCGTCGCTCTTCGTTACTTTATGTGTGGAGCATCACGCACCTTTACGCCTCCAGTCACATGGGGATATTCCCCGACCCTTTGAGAAGCTTCTCCAAAATCCCCTCCAACGACGCCTGACTATAGAATGGAGGGATGAGCTAGAGCAAAAGAGCGCCAACAACATATCTTGGGTCTGCTCTTGGTTCCGACCCGGCCCAGTTCTCGTTAGATGCAGGAGCTATCCGAATGTACCCTTGATAGGACTCAGGGGTTGCATAGCCTACTCACCTAGAGTAGCTATGAGGCAACTCATGAGGACTCAAACTACTATCTCCCGAGGGGAACTCGGAGGGCTGTGCTTCTTTGGAGACCCATGCACGATCGCCAACTCACTAATTGTGAGGAAAGCATGGGAAAAGCCAGTCTACATGGGAGACAGAGAGCTAGGAAAAGCTCGGGTGACTGTCACAAGTGACTATGAGGCATGGAGGAGAAGAAGAGAGATGACTCGACCATCCACCACACCCACACCAATCGCCAACAACGAAGAACTGCAGGTACAAGTCAATGCCTTGACCCAGAGGGTAGAAATAATGGGAGCCCAGATACGGGCCCTTGAAGAAAAAGAACAAGCCTCTATCCTCACGATTGACGGTCTACAGAGGCAAGGCAAGAAAAAGGATCATGAAATAGAGCGCCTCAAGGACCAATGTGCTGACGCTAACGAACAAGCTATCCGAGCGTCCAAAACTGCCAGAACAAGCTCGGATAGCCAACTGCAGGAGATAACCGCCAAATCAGCACACCTTGAGGCGGAATCAGCTCAGCAAGCTCAAACGATCAAGGAGTTGTCAGAACAACTCCTCCAGGCTCGGCTAGACATCCGCCAAGAGCGGGAGAACAACAGAAAACTCAGCCGAAGTCTCTATGAGCTACGCATTAAAGAGAAAAGCGGGCTAGCTCAATATGACCAAGTGCTACAAGAAAAAGACCGAGCCGTTGCAAGGCTCGATGAACTAGAAGCCTTGGTCATACATCAAGAGGCGAAGATTAAGGATGCTCAGCAATACAGTGAAGAAATGAGCCAAGCGATCCACAAGCAAAGCGAAGCGCTCGCTCACCACGTCCGGGAAGCCAAAAGAGAATTACAAAGAAAACAAGACCCGCCTGTGGGTTTCTTTAGGCTTTTCCGTTTTTGCCAAAAGACGCTTCGTAGTATGGAATAGGAGAATGTACACCTTTCAAAAGAATTAATGAAATCTTTCTCCTTATTCAACACTTGTCTACTTGCATGCATAAACATTCATTTGCATATTTTAATTTTCCCTCCTTCACGCTTAATAGATAAGATAATAAAAAGGAAGGATTAACTAACACGTCTTCCAACTCAGAAGAATGGAGAGAAAGCCACTCCTAATAAAGCTCACCCCAACGGTTGAATCGCCGCAAGAGGGAAATAAGCCTCGGCCGTTGGTCCTCAAAAATAAAGAAGAGGGGACAAGGACGCCAGTGCGACTTTTTATGCCACGTCCTTTCCCCTATGAATCAAATAAAGCTGTACCGTGGAGATATGGGGAATCTTCACCGATAAAAGAAGAAATAACAAACATAGCCGGCATTGGGAGCACAACTAGAAGTGGAAGAATCTACTCCCCCAAGGACACACAGGAAAATGTCCTTCAAAATAAAGGAAAAAATAAAAGGACCGAAGAAGAAAAAGAAAATAAAGAATCCAAGGAGGAGACAGAGGAATTACTCCAGTTTATAAGGCAAAGTGAGTATTCCATTATAGACCAGCTCAATCGCACACCTGCAAAGATCACATTGCTATCTTTGATAATGAGCTCGGAACCGCACCGGAATGCCCTGCTGAAGGTCTTGAGCGAGGCGCATGTACCTCACACAATATCCCAAGAAAAAGTTGAGAGGAACATTGGTCACATCACGGCAAACGATCACCTCACCTTCACAGAGGAAGAACTCCCCCTAGAGGGGTCAAAGCATAACAAGCCCTTGCATATCTCAGTCAAGTGCAAGGAATACCTCATTGCTAAAGTTCTTGTGGATAACGGGTCGTCCCTGAATGTGATGCCCAAGTGCACACTGGAAAAGTTGACTATCCAAGGAACCCGTCTGCGCCCAAGCAGCACCATCGTTCGAGCCTTCGACGGATCAAAATGAGAAGTAGTGGGAGAGATCAATTTACCAGTTCAAGTAGGACCCACTATCTTCGACGTCGACTTCCATGTAATGGATATTACTCCAGCATATAGTTGTCTCCTCGGCAAGCCTTGGATTCATGACGCTAAGGCAGTACCTTCGACGCTCCACCAAAAAGTCAAATTCATAGTGGGTGACAAACTGGTCACAGTCCAAGCAGAAGATGACATCCTGATCAGTGGACCGTCCACCCAACCTTATGTGGATGCGGCTGAAGAGGCCCTTGAAACATCCTTTCAAGCGCTCGAAATTTCCAGTATAGAGCGACTTCCCAGGAATACAAAGGTAGCCCGCATGATGTTGAAGAACGGCTACCATCCTGGCCAAGGGCTGGGGGCAGATTCCCAAGGAATGAGGGAACCCCCAGAATTCAAAGACAATCCTCACAAGTATGGCCTAGGATATGACCCTTTCAAGGGCGAGCAGAAAGGAGAAAAGGGAAGTCCCCCCTCCGCACACTCAAACAGATTTTCCGAAGTGGAAGGGTACAAGCGTCAAGAGCCACTCTAGTCATTAAGAAATCTTTTTCTTTGTTTAAGGGATGTAAACCCCATGATTGTTAGAGATTATCCCCCGGGGCGAGCCCGACCCCCGGGCATCTTAGGGCACATATTCCCTTATTAATTAATAAAGAATGATTTTTTCTATCTGCTTCTTTTCTTTCTACTTCTGACTGGACCGCATAAAAAAAACCCCTGTCTAAGTAAACAAAAACAACAACAAAAAAAAAAAGAGAAAGACAAAAAGCGCATCCAAATAATCAACATTTACCATTGTTATTGCCATCAAACTAGTTGATTAGAAGCACATAAAAATAAGACTTCACCTAAGCCATAAAGAAAGTCACGCTTTGCCAACACTGTGAACAAAAAATAAATCCACAAAAAAAAAAAAGCCCAGAGAAGCCAAAGGCCAAAGAAAAGGGCAAATTACCCGGTAGGAAACCCACTAAGGGGGCTACGCAAAAGATAGGGTCAACCCGGTAAGACACCCGAACAACAATAAAGGGTAGCCTAGGCAAAAGTTAGGGTTACAAATAAGGTCCGCTAGGATTTCTCCAAATTTTACAAAGGAAGGAACCTAGACAAAAGTTAGGGCCAAACACAGTATCCTAGTTCGAAAACCCAAAGGGCGATCTAGGGAAATCAGCTAGCCATTCGAAAAAACAATGGAAATGAAACCAAAGAACGCAAATGCAAAAAACAAAAAAAATAAATAGAAAAAAGAGGGGGGGTTTGCTTAGACAAAGCCTAAACACCCAAGCTTAACCTCAACCAGCCATTCTTACAAATTCTTTTATCAATAAAAATCAACCCTCTAAAACACAAACCATTGATTTTTACCTCCTTTATTTCTTTTCTCTTGACCCTCACGACAATATTCTAATAATTAATCTGGGAATATGGAGGCGTATAGTCAACAAGAGGATTGAAACCCCTAAAGCAAGGAAAAAGGGACACTACATGACAAGAGTGCTCTACAAAAAAAGAAGATAGAAAACGAAAGAAACTACTCTTCGGTCACAAGAAGTCCGGTATGGTACAGCCAGAGGCAAACACAGCAAATCAAAAGGCTTTCAGCGCAACAAGACACGTCGGTTAAATCCTTCTGAAATATTAACCAAAGTAGGCATTATAGGACATCAAACATGAAAACATTTGCATGCATAAAGTGTTTTTGAACCAGGTCCTATTTCTTATTCAAAAAAAAAAAATCACCCGAAATTCGAGACCGCCGTCTGGGTTTTCCAGACCGCCGTCTCGTTTCGTTGACCAAGCGAGACCGCTGTCTCGAGAAACCAGACCGCCGTCTCGACTTAGAGAAAAGTCGAGACCGCCGTCTCGATTTGTTGACCAAACGAGACCGCCGTCTCGACTTTCCAGACGGCGGTCTCGACCTGAAAAAAATTCTATATAAAGGGGGCGCGCTTGGGGGGTTTCCTCACAACTCTCCAAGCCTCCAACACTCACATTTTACTCCTCCAAGCCTTCCCCACTCAAAATGTTTAGCAGAAGTGGCTTTAGGAAGAGAAGGGGCACCGCTGGTGCTAGCAGCTCGGCACCACCACCACCCTCGGACCCTTCTCAACTTCAACCACAACACCAGGCCCGCCTGGACAACCTCCGGAATTACCAGTGGCACCCCCTGCTGACGTTGGACTTCGGCATCTTGGCCGAGTTCGGGTGGGAAGAAGACGTCCGAGCACACATTGATAGCATCGGGTGGGGTTTTCTGCTACAGCCTCCACCCGTTCATGTGTACCCACAGGCGGTACTCGAGTTCCTGGCCTCGGTCTCTCTCATTGAGATCCCCTCTATGGCCTCAGGCATGCAGCCCACCAAAATGGTCAACTATTTTATGGGTGGGCAATACCATACCACCACCTTGGAGGAATTCAATGTATCCATTGGATTCATCCGACCCGAGGAGGCATTAACTCGGGAGTATCGTGAGGCCATTTGCTCTAGGCTCACCCATCTCACCTCCGCAGATATGTGACGTGACCTCACGGGGGCAACCACAATGCCCACCTTGATGAGAGGGTTTGCACTCCCCCCACCACTCCGCATCTGTCACAAGCTGCTGGCAGGCACCATCCACGCAAGAAAAGAGAGTCAGGGGAAGATATCCCTCCCTGACCTCTTCATCCTCTATTGCATGCACCAGAGACGACGCTGCAATCCCGGGTACTTCCTCCTGAGGGCCCTGAAGGACTTCGGGAGTAGATCCACAGGGGCCATCCTCGTGGCTCCCCTCATCACCCCTCTAGCGGAAAGAATGGGGTGCCCCGGCCGGAAGAGCCGGCCCGCATCCGCGACCCGAGCCCATCAACGGGCCAATGCTGGTCAGCATGGGGATGCTGATACGTCGGGGAAGCCACTTCGCCCTGCATCCCACCCTGGACTTTGAGCTGGACCTCCAAGGAATAGTGGCGATGCAGGATATGCCCACGTCCCCCAACTCCCAGCAGCAACAACAACAGCAACAACCACCACTGTACACAAATGACTTTGCTGGCATGCACCAGCACATGGACTATCTGAGCCAGCAATTCAGTCAAATAGCAGTGTGGCGAGAGGAGCAGGCCCAGTGGCGGCAGACCCAGGACGCTCGCCAACAGGCCTTCCAGGAGCGCCAAGATGAGATCTACCAAGAGCAGCAGAGGATGCGGCAGGAGTGGACGACGTTCCAAGAGGATTACAACGATGAAATCTAGGAACAAACCGACTTCCGCTACCAACTGTATAGACATTTTCCTTACCGCACCCCTTCTGATGATGACTCTTAGGGACTGTACTTGCTCAAATAAAAACTGCTGTAATAAAATCTCCCATAAATAAAACTTTTATCTCATGCACTCTTTGCCTTCTCTTACAAAAGTCAGCGTAACAAAAAGAAGACTTAAAAGAAAAAGACACACGCTCAATAAAAAGCCAAAATCCAGAGTCGCGAGTAAAAAGAGATAAAACCGCGAGAAAAAGGCAGGATTAAAACAACTACCTTAACCAAACAAAATTTCGACTGTCAAGCAAAAGTCGAACAAAAACAAAGAATCCCCAGCAACCAACAAAGCTGGATGGACAACCCACGAAATCCCCGGCACAGTCCAGATGAACATTCAAGAAGTACAAAAACAATCTACCAACAACAGAGATCACTCCCCAGAACCGGCGCATGGGCCACCTGAACAGTAAGCCGCCACTACCACCCTGATGGGGGGTTCATACCCATCCAGTCCCACACAACGGACTGCCACTACCACCCTGATGGGGGGCTCGTACCCATCCGGTCCCACACAACGGGCCGTACCACCCTGATGGGGGGTTCATACCCATCCAGTCCCACACAACGGACTGCAACTACCAGCCTGATGGGGGGTTTATACTCATCAACCGAAGGATCGGCTACGTCAGGAGTAGTATCCGGAGGTTCTACCACGTGTCAACCAAAGGGATCGGCTACGTCAGAAGTAGTATTCCGGAGGTGCACAAACACAACATCTCCCCAGAGGATCATCTGCCACAAGACAGTACATCCGAAGGTCAACCGGGCAAGAGGGTCAACTCCTTTACCCTCCAGTCAATCACCTCGGCACAAAAGGCCAAGCAGCCGACTGGTCGGGTAAAGGGGGGGCAGCTGTAGACCCCAAATCTTGCCCGGCCTCAAAATAAAGTCAGAAAGCTTCCTATTTGAAGACGGCCGAAGCCTAACAAGCCACTAGGAGAGACTATTAGGCCCCCGTACTAGGATAGGAAGGTTTTTTGGACCAAAAATAAGGTTTCTCGCCCTGAAGGGACGAGACCGCCATCGGGAAATACCAGACCGCCGTCTCGTCTCAACGCCAGGACGAGACCGCCGTCTCGATTATCCAGACGGCGGTCTCGTCACTCGCAAAATTCGAGACGGCGGTCTGGATTTTCCAGACGGCGGTCTCGATCCCTGCCCAGTCGAGACGGCGGTCTGGATTTTCCAGACGGCGGTCTCGACCCTCTGCCTCGAACGAGACGGCGGTCTGGACTTTCCAGACGGCGGTCTCGACCCTGTCAGAGGAGACAGCGGTCTCGACCTGTCAGGCGCGAAAAACTATAAATAGGGGTCCCCTCCCCCTCATTTCCACACAGAAAAACAGTAGCTCTCCCTTCTCTCTAGACTTTCTCTCTCTAAGAATCCCTCCGAGGCATTTCCGGAGTTTCTGAGTGTCTCTAAGCATAGACTGAGCGTTCTAAACCTTCTTTAGAATCCCTCCGAGGCATTTCCGGAGTTTCTGAGAGTTGTAGAGTGAAGGGTTGCCAAAACGCACCCTCTCTTTAAAGAAAATACAAAAGCTTGCTTTGGAGGTGCATATTCTCCCTCTCTATTCTTATTACTGCCATTTAAATTACGTAATAGAATCTAGGGCCATGTAGTCATAAATTTAAATACCGCATAATAAAAAGGTAAAAGCGCTATTTTCCAGTTTAATTATTTATTCAAGTTAGCCAGCCTATCATAGGGAACCCGAAAGGGGCGTCGTAAAGGAACTAACACTTCCTTTACACGTAACTAACTCCCTTACCCAACTCTGGTTCTAATGACCAAAGTTGGTTTTCGAAAACCAACGCCTTTTTAAAACCCCTTTTCCGACGTTTCCAGTAAAAACGTCGGTGGCGACTCCACGAACCCTTCAAAACCTGTTCTTGGGTTAGCCCGGTTATCGGACAACCCAAGAACACTTTTCGAAAACCTTGTCTCTAGGTTAGCCCGGTTATCGGACAACTTAAGGACGTTGTAACCACCCATAAAAACGCGAAAACTAGAGAGTCGAAAAACCATCGCGTCGCTCCGACCGCGCCCCCTCTTCGGGGAGGCGGCGACAATGAGAATTATAAAAAATATGTTATCCTTATCTATTTTAGTTAATAAAAATTTTGAGCATAAAATTTCTATAATTAAGAAGGAAATATAGTACCTCAAAATTTATCATTTTTCAAATTAAAAGTCTTAAATTATAATATTTTTAGATAATTTAAATCTTTTTATAATAAATACAACTTGCAAAAATTATTATTGCAGGCATAGGTACATGTTACGTTTAGCTCTTCTCTACCTTTAACTCACACTACATTTAAATATTTTTATAATAAATACATATGATTGATTCTTATTTTAAAAATTTTCAAAAAGATAATATTTTTAAAATTAAAATGATTTTTTTTTCAAATATAACCTTCATCGGATAAAAGATTATGAAACCTTCTAATAAGAATCTATTATGCTGCATATATTTTTTTTAAATGAATTTTCATTTCTATTTTTTGCATTCGTCCATTTAATCATATTATGAGAAAATCTTCCACATGTAAATTTCTTCTTTTTACATCTTGGTGTTCAACGAGGCCATCAAAATACAAAAAAGTATCATGTGATTTATTTATCACCAGGAAAATTTATATTTATCTTTCGTCAGTTGTAACTGATGATTAGAACATACCTTATACCATTTTTTAGATAAATTCTATTTTAAAAATAAAATTAATTGGATTATTTTGAGACATATAAATATATTGCCATAGGATTGGTAGTTAATTGAAATTCCAAAAAGACTTTTTTTGTTGTAAAAAAAATCTATATATTTTAAAAGGTTCTATAAAACTGTAATAATCTTTTTTTAAAATTAAAATTTTTCTAAATTTTTTTTAAGCATATATGATAATAGTTAACTGTGTGAATATAAAAAGAATTTAGGGATATTATATATATATATATATATATATATATATATATATATATATATATATATATATATATATTAAAACAGTTTTTCAACATAAAACCTTTAGTTAAAAAGTTTAGAAAGAATCAAATTTATATTGAAATTGAGAAAATTATAAATTAAAATAAAAAGTATCGAAAATTTTGATAAAATAATTTCATAATAATAATAATAATAATAATAATTATTATTATTATTATCATTATAAATTCTAAATTCTAATCTTTAAACCCTAAATATTTATTATTAGAATTCAATAAATTTGAACTTGATCAATATCAAATTTAAAATATATTAAACTTTATAAAAAATGTAGATCAGATTTAAGTTTTTATAATATATATATATATATATATATATATATATATATATATATATATATATATATATATATATATAGCCTAATAAGATTATTTATGAAAAGAGATATAAATAATAATAATTTTTATAAACGATATGAGTTAATTAGGAATGATAATTGAAAAAAAAAATCCCCTATTCAATCCCTTTAAGAAAATCGTAGTATATATTATTTCTACAATTTTTTTAAATAAAATTATTTAAAAATGATTTATTATTAGTAAAACAAAGTATCTTAAACTATAATTCACATAAATTACATTAAAAATATTCATGTAAATAAAATTATTTTTTTAAATATTAATTCAAATAAATTATAACATAAAGTATCAATTTAAATAATATTATTCTCTTAAAAACTTATTTTAATTTCATAACTTTAGATAAAAAATAATGTTTCATGAGTTTTATTTACCTTGATAACATTATTTAGCATAATTTTTTTATCTTGGTTTAAAGTTTTTACGACAAATAATTTGATGATAACAAATTTAAGTGTCAAATATATTATTAAATTGAAGCAAAAACAATCCAAAGTAGGGAAAAAAATATATGTTACATAACTTATCACTTTAATTGTTTTATGAGCTTTATTTACAACTTTGATAACATTATTTAGCATGATTTTTTTATCTTGGTTTATACTTTTCACATCAACGAAATCAATGGTAATAAATTTGAGTGCAAAATATGTTGTTAAATTGAAAAAAAAGCTATCCAAAGTAGAAAAAAAAAAGTACATGTTACGTAATTTATTACTTTGTCGTTTCATGAGTTTTATTTACCACCTTGATAATATTACTTAGCATGATCTTTGGTTTTTGTTTACAGTTTTCATGGCAACGAATTCAATGGTAACAAATTTGAATGTCAAATAAGTTATTAAATCGAAGAGAAAACAATCCAAAATAGGAAAAAAAAATTGTATGTTACATAACTTATCACTTACCGTTTCATGAGTTTTATTTACCACCTTGATAACATTATTTAGCATGATCTTTGGTCTTGGTTTATAGTTTTCACATAAACAAATTCAATGGTAACAAATTTAAGTGTCAAATATGTTGTTAAATTGAAGAAAAAACAATCCAAAGTAAGAAAAAAAAATTACATGTTATATAACTTACCACTTTGGTCGTTTCATGAGTTTATTTACCACCTTGATATTATTATTTAGATGATTTTTGGTCTTGATTGATAGTTTTCATGACAACAAATTCAATAATAACAAATTTGAGTGCCAAATTCGACCAAGATAATAAATACAAAATGGTAGTAAATTAAATAAAGTTATAAATTAAAGAAAAAAAATTGAACAAAATTAGAGAGCAATAACTTACTTAAAAAACAAAGTACATAACCAAACCATACAAATTACACCAAAAATATATATAAGGCAACAAACATAAGGCATTTACATAAGTCAACCACAAGAATTACACAAAAGTTTTAATATTTTATAACAAACTTAAAAACACTTGATCTTGCAGAGAGTGAAATGGATCTTGTATTCCCTAATTTGTTCTATGGAAATGTCAATGTTGGGCAGCTTGAGCTCCACCATTTTCACATCCAATTCCATCGTCACATGTTGAGGAAACTGCAGATGTCAATGTATTATTTCTTCAACATGTAGGTCCGTTGTTAGTTCCACTCACTCTCAAACACAAGCATCATGTAATGAAGGTTTCAAGTAGAACACCCTTGTGATTGACCTCCAGTCTGCAAAACTTGCCTAATGTTGGATCCAATTCTTCAAATGGAAAAAGTGAAACTCCCTTGAAAGGGATGGTGCAAAAACTATAATCGTCCTCATAACTAACACCAGCACTAAACGAAATGGATGAAACTTTGTCGAAACAGAAACTTCCTTCACTCTTTAAATAAACTTATTAGTGAGAAATGTTGAATGTTTCATGCAATTTATAGACAACAAGCTATATGTCATGCAAGTGCCACGTAAGCTCCTCGATCAACATGTGGTCAGACTGTGTCCCATCCTTGGCTAACTCATGTACAGTGTGTTGTCACCTCCTTGGTGAATGAGAACAACAGAGTCCATGTGAGTTTTATGTCACGTAGGTGCCACGTAAGCTCCTCGATTAAAGTGTGGATAGACTGAGTCTCATCCTTAGTAAATATGCAATGTGTTGTCATGTCCTCGATGCACGAGAACAGTAGAGTCCATGTGAGCTTTGAGTCACACGGGTGCCACGTAAGCTTCTCGGTTAGCGAGTGGTTAGACTAGGTCCCGTCCTTGATTGACTCATGTGCAGTTGTAAGAAATACAGGTAGAGATCAAGAGGAGGGTGAATTGATATAAAAAACTTTTCACAACTTTTGAGTACAGATTATAAATTTCATAGGCTTAATAACCCAATCAATTCTTGAACCAAATAATAGCAATCTTGGATGAAAGAAAGAGATCAAAGAAAAGCAAAAATACCAAGTTTATACTAGTTCACCCAATCTACTAGTTTACATCTAGTTTTCAACAAAATTTCAGTTGAGTTCCACTAATCAAATACTAATTGACTACAATAACAGATTATAGAAAAACAATCTACACCAAGAACTTTAACCCAGTTCTTGAATCTATTACAACAACCACAATTCTAGTTGCTTAAACTAGTGCCCACAATTCTAAACACCGAAAATACAATGAACCGAATGAGAAATTAAGAAACTAGAAGAAACTACAACAATCAAATCTGTATGCAAATGCAAAGATCCAACCACAAAATGAGATTCCTAAAATACAAGAACAAAGAGCCTCAAGAAAGATTGTTAAAGAATAATAATGAGAAAGACGTGTTTCTCTCTTAGAAAATATCTTTAAAGATTGCTTAATTGATTTCTCAAAAATATATTTTGAAATGTTGGAGAAAATTTGTTCATATAGAGATTTTTCTAACTAACTGATATGATTAATCGATTAATTCGTATTTTAATCGATTAAAATAACTTATCTTAAATGAATTTAACTAATAAAAATTCTTTTTAATTAATTAAAAGGTTCTACCAATTTTTTCAGAGACGTTTTAATTGATAAAAACATGGTTTAATCGATTAAAATAATTCGAAAATTTTTCCAAAGGCGTTTTAACTGAATGAGATTTAATCGATTAAAATTATGATACAAAATTTATATAAGTGTTTTTAATCGATTATTTCAAAGTTATATCGGTTAAAATTCTGGCAATAAGTTTTCTAAAATCTCTTAAATGATTTTAATCGATTATTTCTAAAATCGGTTAACCATGACGAATTATTCAAAGAATAATTCGTCAAGGTTATAGAGGATGGAGTAGAAGGGGAACTTCTCCTTGCATCAACATGCTCTACAATCAACAAATTCACAGGTTGACTTATAGACAGTGATTGTACAAACCACATGACTCATGATCGAGAATTTTTCAAAGAGCTCAATGAATTACATATTTCTAAAGTGGAAATTGGTAATGGAGAACAAATGAATGTGAAAGGTACGGGAACAATTACAATTAAAATTCATTCAGGTATCAAGTTAATTTTTGATATTTTATATGTTCCTGATATTAATCATAATTTGTTAAGTGTTGTTCAATTATTAGAGAAAAGTTATAAGGTATTTTTTGAACACAAATTTTGTGTAATTAAAGATACAAACAACATGGAAATATTCAAAGTTCACATGAAAGAAAAAAGTTTCACTTTAGATTTGATGAAAAAAGAGTTGATTACAAGCGAGGATATAAAAGAAAAGTCAAAGAAAAAGCATGAAGAATATTTTTTGAAGGAACTTGATGTTAAGGAGGAAAATAATAATGTAGATGAGGAAACCGTTTCCAACTGTCATCAAAGAGTTAACGATACTACCATGAAGTTTGAAAGAAACAAAGGAGATGAGGTTGATAAAGGAAGAAATATTTTGATGAAGAAAGTGAAGTTGAATGAAGATGTAATCTCATACAAGAAAGAAGATGACAAAAAGTATGAACAAAAAAGGAGGAAAAATTTTAAGCAAAATCAAAGAAAGAATATCAAATTCAAATAAATAGATATTAAAGAAAGAAGGAAATTATGAATATTACTCTATTATCTTTTATTTAAATTAGCTATTAAGAGATTTTATTATCTTTTAAGAGAAAAGATAAAAAGATATTATGTTATTATTTTGATTTAGGCAGTTATGATTGAGATATTATTAATATTTGATATTTTGTAATATTTTTATTCTATATATACACAGAGTACATGAATAAAAAATATACTACATAATATATCAGAAATACACATACACAAAACCCTAAAAATTTCCATCAATTGTCATGTCCTCGATGCACGAGAACAACAAAGTCCATTTGACCTTTGTGGCATAAGAGTGCCACGTCAACTCTTTGGTCCACGAGACAACAGAGTCTATGTTAGCTCTGCACCACACGTGTGCCACGTAAGCTTTATGCACATGTGTGCCACGTCAGCTCCTTGACCATCTTAATTTTGGTGGTTGTGTCTTTACCATCTTAAATGTGATTGTTGTGACTTGATCGTCTTAAATTTTATAGTTGTGTCTTGACTATCTTAAATATGGTTGTTGTGACTTGATCATCTTAAACTTTGTGGTTGTGAATTGACCATCTTAATTTTGGTGGTTGTGTCTTTACCATCTTAAATGTGGTTGTTGTGACTTGACCGTCTTATATTTTATGATTGTGCCTTGACTATCTTAAATTTGGTTGTTGTGACTTGACTATCTTAAATTTTGTGGTTGTGAATTGACAATATTGAATTCGGTGGTTGAGACTTGAAATATTGAATCTCCTATAAATTCCCAAGGGAGAGACTTCACAATTGCACCCATTTCTAAAATGTTGTTCAACCTATCTCTAAAACTCTCATCAACCCTTCTCTGAAACTCTGTCTCACTTACATTTACAAAATCATGTCTTCACAAATTACCCTTATTCATTGTGACAGTGTCATGGATTTCACTGACATTGAAGGAGTGACATTTCAATCACCATCACCAAAACTTCTTTCCATTAGAAAAGGAAGTCAATGCAAAAACTCAAGAAGGTCGTTCATGTGCAACATAAAGGACCTCATGAAAAGGTTGCATTGATTTATTTTCATTACCCATTGAGAATCGGTGCAAGGGTATGCAAGTACACCGCCATTGAGCTTAGTGATGATGATAACATCATCATCGTGTTCGACATTTCCAAATCTTAGGTATTGTCCACTAACATTAAGTTATTTATTACATTTCCTCGCCTTCATATGCACCTAAATAGTACTCAACCCATAACCTGAATTTTCCTACCATTCACAACCTAAATCCTCTTACCACTCTTCACCATCAAACCTAGGTGAAAATAATTCTTCCTTTTATACTTCTTAAGAATCTAATCTTTAAACCTACACACAACTTCTCACAGGACCAACTACAGTTTTTCAACCAACCCCACCTTTTCAGCCAACCGATCCAACCCCATCGAACAACCCATCTATGGAAGAACATGCCATATTAGGCCTTCCATAAAAACTTTTGACTGTTTCAGCGATGGCGAAGATGGCATCCTCACTGATAGTGCGGATAAGGAAGATAATGAAGAATCCCAACTAGAACTTGCCATTGAACCTACCCAGCTCACCTATAACCCACTAGAAAAATTTACCCAATTTCACTCTACCATGAATGACATTGATCCCAAATTTGCCCATATTTTTAATCGAGAAACATTTGTATACCCCCTTGGACATTGTTTGTTGGTTAACAGTTTAACAACAAACAAGATGTCACAAACGCAATAAATAGGTTCCACATCATGCACCATTGCACATGCAGGGTGAAAATTTCAAGCCAATCTAGGCTTGTAGTATATTCATCCAGAGTGTGACTAGAGGTGCAAAGCATTATTGCGGACCAGAGAGCAATATTGAAAAATAATGAAGTTGGAAGACAGTCATACTTGCGTGTCCCCATTAATCTACAAAGATCATAACAAGTTGGGATCACGCCTTATTTCTCAAACAATCCAAGAAATTATGGATATTGATTATTCAATCCCTGTGTCAACATTAATCGCCCATATCAAGTCTACACAAGGATGCACGATCACTTATCGAAAGACATGGTCAACGAAACAAGTAGCCATTGAGAAAAAGTATGGCAATTGGGAGGAGTTGTACAAGAAGTGGTCATATCTTTTGAAGGCTATACAAGTATATATTCTTGGATTTATATGGAAGATGAACACCAACTTGACAGAGTCAATTTATTCCATCCTCAAAAGGACAATGAACCTTCCTATTTCCTCCTTGATGACAACAACTTATATACATTGCAATAAGTTTTTCACTGAAAGAGATAGAGAAGTGGCGGCCATGATTGTTGATGGACACGTATATGCCCAATAGGCCGATTTGTATAAGATTAGACGAATCATGGTGTGACTGTGATAAATTTTAGAAACTTCATTTATCGTGTTCGCACGTAATAGCTACTTACAAATGCACACATCATGATTTTACCAACTACATAAATCCTGTTTATACTTTAGCACAAGTCGGTAAAGTCTATGACAAATTGTTCGGATAATTAAGAATGAAGATTATTGGTCATCTTATACGATACCAATTTTGAGCCAAAATCCAAAAAAAAAAAAAACTACAAAAGGTCGTCCAAAGTCAAGTCGAATAAAAATATAAATGAATATCATGAAAAGTCAATCTTGTTCCAAACTTTGTTCGTTTTGCCACATAACTGGTTACACCAAAAGAGCATGTCCTATTGTTACTCGTCCACAAAATTAATATATTTTTTATATCATGTATTATTTCTTTATGTTTCATTTTAATAAATAAATTTTCAATTTTATATTATTTCTTTAGAATCTAATAATATAACAAATCAACTTTCTTTTATTTTTAATATTACTTAAAAATAACAAATCAAATAATTTTAATATATTTATATAAACATACAAAAATAAAAATATTAACATATGTTAGTATATAATTATATAAATATCTAATTATATAAATATATACTTAGCAAATTAAATAAATATATCTATATATATTTATAATATAAATATACTAATATATTAAAATTTAAATATATAAATTTATAAAAAAAAGACAATTATATCAATATTTAAATATATAAATATACAATTTTTAAATAAATATTAATATATAAACACATAAATATTTACATATATAAATATTTAATTACATAACTATATATATTAATATAAATACAAATCTCTATATATAAATATTAAAGTATTATCATATATATATATATATACATATATATATATATATATATATATATATATATATATATATATAACCTGATAAAAAAAAATCAAAACACAATTCAAAATTCTGTTAACTGCAGTTCTGTCCTCACGTGGCACCTTCCCATTTGGAATTTCGGTTTTCCGGATTCAAATTTTGATATTACAATCTGGATTCAAATTTTGATATTACATAGTAAACAAATATATTTGGATAAGTGTAGACCCCAAATCTTGTCCGGCCTCCAAATAAAGAGCAGAAGACCTCCTATTCGAAGATGGACGAAGCCTAACAAGCCACTAGGAGAGACTATTAGGCCCCATACTAGGATAGGAGGGATTTTTGGCACGAAAATAAGGTTTCTCGCCTTTTTGGGACGAGACCGCCGTCTCGAAATCGAGACCGCCGTCTCGCCTCATGCAAATGGCGAACGAGACGACGGTCTCGCCACCTGCGAATGGCGAGACGGCGGTCTCGCTTTCCTAGACGGCGGTCTCGCCACCTGTGAAGGACGAGACGGCGGTCTCGACCCTGTCAGACGAGAACGGCGGTCTCGACCTGTCAGGCGCGAAAACCTATAAATAGGGGCTCCCTCCCCTCATTTCCACACCACACACACAGCTTTGCTCTCCCTTCTCTCTAGATCTTCTCTCTAGAATCCCTCCGACGCATTTCCGGAGCTTCTGAGTGCCTTTGAGAGCGTTTTTCGACGTCTAGAAAAGTTTCCAGCGCTGTGTAGAGTGAAGGGCTGCCACAAAGCACCCTCTTTTTTTAAAGAAATAAAAAGAAAGCTTGCTTCGGAGGTTTAAATTCTCCCTCTCTACTTTTACCGCTTTAATTTTAAATTATGCAATAGATATTAGGGCCATGTAGTCACAAATTTAAATTCTGCAAAATAAAAGGGCAAAAGCGTGTTTTTCCGGTTTATTTATCAACAAAATAGCTGGCCTGTCATAGGGAACCCGAAAGGGGCGTCGTAAAGGAACTAACACTTCCTTTACACGTAACTAACTCCCTTACCCAACTCTGGTTCTAACGACCAAAGTTGGTTTTTCGGAAACCAACGCCTTTTAAACTCCTTTTCTGATGTTTCCGGTAAAAACATCGGTGGCGACTCCACAGAACCCTTCAAAAATTAGTCCTTGGGTTAGCCCGGTTATCGGACAACCCAAGGACGACCTTTCGAAAACCTCGCCCCTAGGTTAGCCCGGTTATCGGACAACCTAAAGGCGTTGTAACCACCCATAAAAAACGCGAAAATCAAGAGGGTCGAAACCATCGCGTCGCTCCGACTGCCTCTCTTTTTTACGGTGGCGATAGATGGCGACTCCACTGGGGAAGCCTCGAGAGTTGATCCCATTTAGTGATGGGTCGGCTTAAAAAATAAATAAACTAAGAAAATAACGCTTTTGCCCTTACCTTGTATTATAACATGTTTTACGGTTTCGCTTTAATAACTGTTGCTTGTTTATACTTACGTAATTGTGTGAAATACAAACTGTACACAAACCCTTGCACACTACAGTTCCCTCTATACCCGGGGGCAAGTGAGAAATCCATAGGGAGTGGGTGGCAGGTACGGTTCGCTGTAGTGAGGGCCTTGAGCCCACCAGTGTGATCGGAAACCACCACTCAAGGTGATAACCTTCCTCTTTTGGCAACAAGACTGACTATGGCCTTAGTGCTAAGCATGGTCGGACGGCTGGAGAGTGGGGACCCTATAATGGGGGCACCTTGGGGGCCTTAGCCTGGTGAGAACAGTTAGAACCAACCCTCGCCAATGCACTTTTCTGCAGGAAAATCCTACCTCGTGATAAAAATAAATTCTCGCCTGTTCGCGGATGATCGAATTGTATGTGCATATGTTTGTTGCATTTGTCTGTTGCATAACATAAACAAACAACAAAACAAAAATCCCAAAAATATTTTCGCAAATAAACACCCTTATCTCGGACAGTCTGCCTTTTAGCTAGCCTAGTTTCAGGTTCTTTGTAAGCTAAGTAGCCACGCAGTTCCGACAGAAGAGATAAGGGACACTAAATATTCTTTCGCATAAAGCCATATTTTATCTCGGACAGTTTGCCTTTTAGCTAGCCTGGTTTCGGGTTCTTTGTAAGCTAAGTAGCCACGCAGTTCAGACAGAAGAGATAAAAGGCTATAAAATAAAATTATAATAATAAAAAAAAATATATATATATATATAATAATAATAATAGTAATGACAAAAAATATATACCAGAAAATAAATAAATAAACTTCGACAAAGTCAAATCATTCATCATACCATGAGTAAAGAAAAACCAAGAGAGAAAATAAAAAGTGATAGCGCATTCAACATCATTTAAATAGAACCTCTCATGCATAAGCATACCCATTTTAGTTTAAGCACTCAACATGCATTAATAAACCTTTTTCGGGCATTCTAGAAAGTGGCTGGTCCTCTCCCCACTCGCACTCGTGCACAAAAAGCAAAAGAAATGGAAAACTTGGAGGAGCAGAACCGAAAGCTCACTGCGGAGGTCAATATCCTCCGCGAGCAGGTGGCCCAACTGATGGAGGTCGTACGCCAGGGTCAAAGTAAGGGCGAAGACCAAGCTGAACACATCCCTCACCATGAGGAGGAGGAAGAAGAGTACTTCTATGACGGGAAGGAAGCGAAGACTGCACGCATCCTTACCCCAGAGGTATCCAAACAACAAATCTCCGCCCTAGAAGAGAGGTTGAAGGCGGTGGAAGGGCACAACTTTGACGTTAAGGAGGTGGCGGACATGTGCTTGGTGAAAAATATCCACTTCCCTCCCAAGTTCAAAATCCCGGATTTCCCCAAGTACGCCGGGATGACCTGCCCAAAGAACCATCTTACGATGTATTATCGTAAGATGGCTGCCCATGTTGAAAATGAAAAACTCCTGATCCACTGCTTCCAGGAGAGTCTGGCGGATACAGCTCTCAACTGGTACATGCAGTTAGAAAGAGGGCAGGTCCAGAACTGGAAACAGTTGGCTGACGCTTTTCTCCGTCGTTACCGATACAACATCGATCTGACCCCTGACAGGTCAGATCTCAGAACCCTGAGCAAAAGGGACGACGAGTCTTTCAAAGCGTGCGCCCAAAGGTGGAGGGAAATGGCTGCCCAAATAGAGCCTCCACTAACAGATAAGGAAACAGTGGCTATGTTCATAGACTCACTGACCGGAGCGTACTACGATAAGGCTATAGCCAGTACCTCCAATCTCTTTTCAGACATAGTCACTGTGGGAGAAAGAGTGGAGCAAGGGCTGAGGAGTGGAAAAATAGCACGACCTTCTTCTTCCAACACCTCATTCAAGAAGCCCTTCAAAAAGAAGGAGGAGGTCGTGCACGCCATTAACTTCGCAACCCCTTCCTCCACCCCTCAGACAGAGCGGCAGCCACGAAGAAAGGAGAAGAAGTTCACTCCTATCCCCACCTCATACGCAAAGCTGCTGCCCCAGCTGTTGGAGGCCAACCTCCTGGCACGCGTTCCTCCCAAGAAGCAGCTGGAGCCTCCCTATCCCGAGTGGTACAAGCCCAATGAAAAATGTAGCTACCACTTGGATGCACCAGGGCATTCAACTGACAACTGCTTGACCTTGAAGTATAAGGTCCAGGAATTAATCGATGCCGGTTGGATAACCTTTGATGCCTCTGCTTCCAACACGGATGTCAAACCTCTGTCGAAGCCAGAGTAGCAGAGAGGGAGGACTGGGAGGATCAACCCTAGGGTTTTTTTTAGCTTTTCTCTACATCTCCTGCGGTCCCCGCCCGTGGCCGCAAGAATTTTGATTAAAAGGGCTTGTACATACACTACAAAAAAAATGCTTATTATTTACGGGTAAAATCCGTAGGTAACCGTAGAAAATCCGTATGTAATTTGGTCGTAGGTAATTACCTACGAATTTTTTTCCGTAGATAATTACCTACGGAATATAATCCGTAGGTAATGCACTCGCTGGAATTACCTACGGATTATAATCCGTAGGTAATGCACTCACCTAAACAAAATATTTTTATTTATTACAACCCCCTCCCTTATTTTTTATTATTACCTAGGACCCCCTCCCCTTTATATTATATTTTTATTATTTATTATATTTTCGAAACTTTGAATTATTCTTAGATTAAGGGAATTGTCATTGGCGGGATTCAAACCCAGTACCTCGAGTTGGAGGCGATACTCCAACCACTAAGCTATTAGGATATTTTGATAATAATTTACAAATAAATTATATTTATATTTATCAGTGTAAATATATAAATATAAAATATATATAAATATAAAATATATTTATATTTTGATATATTTATATATTTGTATTTATATATTTGTATTTATATATTTATATTTATATATTTATATATTTATATATTTATATATTTATGTATTTATGTATTTATGTATTTATGTATTTATGTATTTATGTATTTATATATTTATATATTTATGTATTTATATATTTATGTATTTATATATTTATGTATTTATATATTTATATATTTATGTATTTATGTATTTATATATTTATGTATTTATATATTTATGTATTTATGTATTTATGTATTTATATATTTATGTATTTATATATTTATGTATTTATATATTTATGTATTTATATATTTATGTATTTATATATTTGTATTTATGTATTCATATATTTATGTATTTATATATTTATGTATTTATGTATTTATATATTTATGTATTTATATATTTATGTATTTATGTATTTATGTATCTATATATGTATGTATTTATGTATTTATGTATTTATGTATTTATGTATTTATATATTTATATATTTATATATTTACACGAATAAATATAAGTATAATTTAGTTGTAAATTATTAGTAGAATATCCTAATAGTTTAGTGGTTGGAGTATCAGTTTTCAACTTTAAGGTACTGGGTTCGATTCTTGCTAGTGACAATTCTTTTAGTTTAATATAATTTACCTACGGATAGTAATTACGTAGGTAATTACCTACTGAATTATCCACGGATTACATTACCTACGGATAATATCCGTAGGTAATGGATAATTACCTACGAATAGAATTCCGTAGGTAATATCCGTAGGTAATGTACAATTTACCTACGGATTTTCATCCAGTGGGTAATATCCGTAGGTAATGTAAAATTTACCTACGGATTTGTATCCGTAGGTAATATTCCAGTAGGTAATAGGCTTTTTTTTTGTAGTGATACATTTTCATTTTCATTAATATACGAGGCATTTTGTCATATTCATTCTTTTCCCTCTTCTATTTATTATTCTTTCAAAGATAAATTGAATAATAAAATCTATGACTAAAACAGAACCTAAAACATATCATGTCTGTGATTGATGAATCTCTGTGGATCCCGAAAACTGAAAGCGAATGGGTCAGGTCCGACAGTGAGCAGGAGACCATTTCTCCGGACATGCAAAGAATGCTGGAAAAGGAAACACGCATCATACAACCGCATCAGGAAGAAATAGAAACCGTTAATTTGGGAGAAGGGGATGAGGAGAAAAAGGTGAACATCGGCACCCAGATAGAAAGTAATGTAAAAAAAGGATTGATACAGCTTCTGAAGGAATATATAGATGTATTCGCTTGGTCCTATCATGACATGCCTGGGCTCGACACGAGTATAGTGGAGCATAGATTGCCCTTAAAAGAGGGGTTCCGACCTGTAAAGCAGAAACTCAGAAGAATCAAACCCGACTGGTCCTTAATGATAAAGGAGGAGGTGCAAAGGTAGTTGGATGCCAACTTCCTTGTAGTTTCCAAATACCCAGAATGGTTGGCCAACATAGTACCCGTCATCAAAAAGACCGGGAAGGTCAGGGTCTGCGTGGATTATAGGGACCTCAATCGAGCAAGTCCAAAGGACGACTTTCCCCTACCACATATAGACGCTGGTAGACCATACCGCTACCAACACGCTTTATTCCTTCATGGATGGGTACGCGGGATACAACCAAATCAAGTTGGCCGTTGAGGATAGAGAAAAAACCTCCTTTATCACACCATGGGGTACCTTTTGCTACCGAGTAATGCCCTTCGGACTCAAGAATGCAGGGGTTACTTATCAAAGGGCTATGGTCACGCTATTCCATGACATGATCCACAAGGAAATAGAAGTATATGTGGATGACATGATTGCCAAGTCCAGGAATGAAATGGACCAAATCCAATACCTCAAAAAGCTCTTTGACCGACTCCGAAAGTATCAACTCAAATTGAACCCGGCAAAATGTACTTTCGGAGTACGATCAGGAAAACTCCTAGGGTTCATTGTCAGCGAAAGAGGAATTGAGGTGGACCTTGACAAAACAAAGGCAATTTTGGAAATGCCTCCACCAAGCACAGAAAAGGAGGTCAGAGGTTTTCTGGGCCGGATCAACTACATTGCCCGTTTCATCGCACAATTGACGGACAAATGTATACCCATCTTTAAACTGTTGCGCAAAAACCAACCAACGGTGTAGAATGAAGAATGTCAACAAGCGTTCGATAAAATCAAAACTTGTTTAACCAATCCGCCAGTATTGGTACCACCCGTTGAAGGGAGACCTCTGATCCTAAATTTATCAATACTCGAAGAGTCCATGGGATGTGTGCTCGGCCAACATGATGAAACTGGAAAAAAGGAACGAGCCATTTACTATCTCAGTAAGAAATTTCTAGACTATGAAACCCGCTATACACCATTCGAAAAAACCTGTTGCGCATTAGTGTGGGTCACTCAACGTCTCAGACAGTACATGGCTCGACATACTACATGGTTGGTCTCCAAAATGGACCCAATCAAGTACCTATTCGAGAAGCCCATTTTAACTGGAAGAATAGCCAGGTGGCAGGTTCTCCTCTCAGAATTCGATATCATTCATGTCACCCAAAAGGCTATTAAAGGAAGTCCCCTAGCGGATTATCTAGCCCATGGACCAACGAACGAATACCAGTCCTTACAAGATGACTTTCCCGATGAGCATATCATGCATATCGAACACGAAGAGACCAAAGAAGAGGTATGGACCATGTTCTTCGATGGGGCCTCAAACATGCTTGGACACGGGATATGAGCTATTTTGATATCCCCCGAAAAGAAACACATCCCTGTAATAGCCAGGCTTAATTTCGATTGTACCAACAACATGGCCGAATACGAAGCATGTGCGCTAGGGATCCAAGCGGCTTTAGATCATGGGGTCACTAAGCTTAAAATATTCGGTGATTCATCCCTCGTCATTTACCAACTTAAAGGTGAATGGGAAACCCGAAACTCCAAGTTAATCCCATACCTAGAGTACATCCGCGAGCTGGTCTCAAGAATGGAAAGCGTCACCTTCCAGTACATCCCTCGGGAAGACAATCAGTGCACTGACGCCCTCGCCACTCTATCATCCATGTTTGCCCTAGATCAAGAACATGAGATGCCAATTATTCAAGTTAAGTTGCATGATAAACAAGTTTTTTGCATGGCAGTGAATAGCGAGCGCGACCAAAACCCCTGGTATCATGACATCAAGCAATATCTCATGAGGGGCGAATATCCTGAAGGAATTAGCAACAATGACAAGCGAACCATTCGTAAGAGGGTCATAGGGTTCACGTTGATTGAAGGAACCCTCTACAAAAAGAGCCCCGATTCCACTCTCTTAAGGTGTGTGGACCAAGATGAAGCCCAAACCCTGATAAAAGAAATTCACAAAGGGGCTTTTGGGACCCACGCGCCCGGGCATGTCATGGCAAAGAAAATCCTTAGGGCAGGGTATTTTTGGTCCACGATGGAAGCTGATTGTCACCAGTATGCGAAGAAGTGTCATAAGTGCCAAGTATACGCCGATAATATTCATGTGCCGCCCGCACCTCTCAGTAACCTGGCTACACCATGGCCATTTTTTATGTGGGGCATGGATGTCATCGGACCCATTGAACCCAAAGCGTCTAACGACCATCGCTTCATCTTGGTAGCCATTGACTACTTCACCAAGTGGGTCGAGGCGGCGTCATATGCGCATGTGACTCGGAAAGTGGTGACCACCTTCATCAAGAAAAACATTATATGTCGGTACGGCATCCCTCATAAGCTCATTACTGATAATGGGACCAATCTCAATAATAAAATGATGGAGGAATTATGCCAAGACTTCAAAATACAACATCACAATTCTTCTCCGTACCGACCAAAGATGAATGGTGCAGTAGAGGCAGCCAATAAGAATATCAAGAGAATCATCCAGAAAATGGTAGTAACCTACAAAGATTGGCATGAAATGCTTCCCTTCGCCTTACATGGCTACCAAACGTCGGTACGAACCTCCACAGGGGCTACCCCGTTTTCCCTCGTATACGAAATGGAGGTCGTACTACCAGTAGAGGTTGAAATACCCTCCCTACGAGTTTTCATGGAAGCAAAATTGACAGAAGCTTAATGGGTCCAAAACCGGTATGATCAGTTGAACCTAATCGAAGAAAAACGGCTGGACGCCATATGTCGGGGGCAAGCTTATCAAAGGAAGATCAAGAAAGCCTACGACAAGAAGGTCAATCCTTGCACTTTCCAAGAAGGGGATCTGGTGATAAAGAAACTGCTTCCAGCCCAGAAAGACAAAATCGGGAAATGGACAGCAAACTACGAAGGACCCTTTGTGGTCAAGCGAGCCTTCTCAGGAGGAGCCCTTATCCTCACCAATATGGATAGAGAAGAGCTCCGATATCTTGTCAACTCAGATGCGGTGAAAAAATATTACGCCTAAAGACATTGCTCATGACCTGTCAGGATGAAAACTCGCAAAGAGCGTCTTGGGCAAAAGATAGGGTCTACATTCCTCGCTAGGACACGTCCTAGGCAAAAACCAGAGGTTTCAAAAAAAAAAAAAAAAAAAAAAAAAAAAAAAGAGAGAGCAATGATTACCTTAACCGAAAACCGCAAAGGCGACTAAGGTAAAACCTTCACAAAAGCGAGCAGACTTCGCATAGTCTTCACTCCGGATTCGAGCATCTCAATTGAAGGGACCAGGAAAAACGGGGAAACAGAGATCACAGACATGATTGTGGCACCCTCATACAGTTTAGCCAACCCTGGCCAGCCTTGCTTACAAATTCTCTTGTAAACCCCCATGTAAAAATAAACCATCTGTTTATATCAATAAAAAATTGTCTTTTCTTCTCTTTACCTACTTGTGTGAATGCCTCTGTATTAACGAAATATGAGCATGCATAAAACAAGCAATTCGAGAAAGCATAAAAACAAGACAAAACAGCACCAACCAGGGCCGTCCCAAGCAAAAAGTACATGGGTAGCCTGCTAGATCGAAAACCCGCAAAGGGCGGTCTAGGCAAAAGATAAGGCTTTCATAAAAAGGAAAAAAAAAAAAAAAAAAGCCCGCCAAAACATCTTAGACAAAAATTAAAACCCGCTAGATCGAAAACCCGCAAAGGGCGGTCTAGGCAAAAGATAGGGTTAAAACAAAAGTGCAAAAAGAATAGTCACGAGAGAACAAAAAGATGGAAGTACCGGTCACTTTCTAGATGTCCTCAACTAAAATAAATTTGCATCAACAACATCCACACACAAGAAGTCGCACAAATAGGACTTTGTCAGGATCAAAACAAACAAATACACTTCATAACAAAAAAGACATTCATGTCAAGAAGATCATCTTCATGTTTGCATAGAGGTACCCCAGTAAGACTCTGTCAAATCATATATCCAACCAACAAAGTTTCGACTACCAAATCAGAGTCGAACAACAAACAAAGATTGCCCGACCAGCCAGCAAGAGTCGGGTGATCACCAACAAAAGATCAAAAACAAAGAATCCCCAGCAATTAACAAGCTGGATGAACACTAACAAAATCCCCGGCACAACCCGGATGACCATTCAAAGAGGTCCAAGTACATCTACCAACACAGAAATCACTCCCCAGGGAGTTGGCGCATGAGCTAGAGCAGTAAGCCGCCACCATAGCCAAAGGATCAGCTACCGCAAGAAGGGGCATCCAGAGGCATCAAACCAGACGAGGGTTCGTACTCGTCAACTAAGGGGTCAGCTACCGCGTCAAAGGAGCATCCCGAAGTTTTACACCGGCGCATGAGCTAGAGCAGTAAGCCGCCACCACGGCCAAAGGATCAGCTACCGCAAGATGCAGCATCCAGAGGCTTAACACCAGATGGGGGTGTGTACTCATCGGGCCTTACAAAAGGGGGCTTACCAGACGGGGGTTCATACTCGTCAAACACCAGATGGGGGTGTATACTCATCGGGCCTTACAAAAGGGGGCTTACCGGACGAGGGTTCATATTCGTCAAACCAGATGGGGGTTCATACTCATCAGCCGAAGGGGTCGGCTACCGTCAGAAGGAGCATCCCGGAAGCGCACAACATTTCCCCAGAGGATCGTCCATCGCAAAGACGGAACATTTGAAGGGCAACCGGGCAAGAGGGTCAACTCCTTTACCCTCCAGTCGATCACCTTAGCACAAAAGGCCGGCAGTCGACTGGTCGGGTAAAGGGGGGGCAGCTGTAGACCCCAAATCTTGCCCGGCCTCCAAATAAAGAGCAGAAGACCTCCTATTCGAAGATGGACGAAGCCTAACAAGCCACTAGGAGAGACTATTAGGCCCCATACTAGGATAGGAGGGATTTTTGGCACGAAAATAAGGTTTCTCGCCTTTTTGGGACGAGATCGCCATCTCGAAATCGAGACCGCCGTCTCGCCTCATGCAAATGGCGAGACGGCGGTCTCGCTTTCCCAGACGGCGGTCTCGCCACCTGTGAAGGACGAGACGACGGTCTCGTTTGGCGAGACGGCGGTCTCGTTTGGCGAGACGGCGGTCTCGACCCTGTCAGACGAGAACGGCGGTCTCGACCTGTCAGGCGCGAAAACCTATAAATAGGGGCTCCCTCCCCTCATTTCCACACCACACACACAGCTTTGCTCTCCCTTCTCTCTAGATCTTCTCTCTAGAATCCCTCTGACGCATTTCCGGAGCTTCTGAGTGCCTTTGAGAGCGTTTTTCGGCGTCTAGAAAAGTTTCCAGCGCTGTGTAGAGTGAAGGGCTACCACAAAGCACCCTCTTTTTTTAAAGAAATAAAAAGAAAGCTTGCTTCGGAGGTTTAAATTCTCCCTCTCTACTTTTACCGCTTTAATTTTAAATTATGCAATAGATATTAGGGTCATGTAGTCACAAATTTAAATTCCGCAAAATAAAAGGGCAAAAACGTGTTTTTCCGGTTTATTTATCAACAAAATAGCTGGCCTGTCATAGGGAACCCGAAAGGGGCGTCGTAAAGGAACTAACACTTCCTTTACACGTAACTAACTCCCTTACCCAACTCTGGTTCTAACGACCAAAGTTGGTTTTTCGGAAACTAACGCCTTTTAAACTCCTTTTCCGATGTTTCCGGTAAAAACATCGGTGGCGACTCCACAGAACCCTTCAAAAATTAGTCCTTGGGTTAGCCCGGTTATCGGACAACCCAAGGACGACCTTTCGAAAACCTCGCCCCTAGGTTAGCCCGGTTATCGAACAACCTAAAGGCGTTGTAACCACCCATAAAAAACGCGAAAATCAAGAGGGTCGAAACCATCGCGTCGCTCCGACCGCCTCTCTTTTTTACGGCGGCGACAATAAGTAAAGTGGGAGAAAATCTATTTAAATAATTAATTATTTTTTTAATATTATTTGAAAAACAAAATTGAGTGTAGCAAATATTTTCCTCAATGTGACCAGCATTGACAATAAAGGAGTTAGGCAAGGCCTTAACAGGAACCCACACGCCATGTTTTCTTATTTGTAGCCCTTCTACTTCATTGATCTGTAAATAGCGTAGTGAGACCGACTGGATCCCAATGTTTGGTCAGCCCAATAACTTTTTCTGGTTCAGACCATCTTCAAATATTTCTCTTATTTCCATCTCTTCTATCTCCGATGCTTTTCCCATGTGTCCAATTATAACCATGGTTTGATATTTCATCCTCAAATTGATACTTTATCTTATAATTTGTTTGAACTAATATTTTAAAAAACTAATTTTATTTATATGAATATGTGTAATGTAATTCATGTCAATTTGTAATGTAGAAATAATGAATACTACTATTTTTTTCAAAGGGTTTGAATAGGGGAGTTTTTTTTCAATTATCAACCCTAATTAACTCGTATCTTTTATAATTTTTTTATTATTTATATCTCTTTCTATAAATCGCCTTATTAGGCCAAAAATTTATATAAAATAACTTATAGACATTATTTTTTAATAAAATACATTTTTATAAAAACTTAAATCCGATCTAGATTTTTATAAAGTTTATTATAAAATTTAACTATAATAATAAATATTTACGATTTAGATAAAGTTTATTATATAAACTTTATTTAGTGATAGAGCAATGACTACTGTGTAAATTTTTTATAAAAATTCACATGAATTTATCATATATTTCGAGTTATATCTACAATGTAAATTTTTTGTTACATTATCAGTATGAAAACTATTTTTCTTTATTCAATATCGTTTTACTAAAGAACAATTATTTTTGTACAGATATCATAAAAGAAGATTTATTTATTTATTTATCGAAAAAATACTTATGATTAAAATAAAATATATTTTTTAAACAGATGAATGAAAATAGAAGAACGAAACGAAATAGAAGTGCATATCTATCACTGTATCTAATCTTTATTTAATTATTTAACGTGTAGACTTCTTTTGTTTTAATTTATATATCCTATCAATTTTAGTTTTTTTGGGAACAATTGTCCTTATTATTATTTTATCATACAAAATTTTCAAAAAAGAAAGTATAAAGATTATAACATGAAAATAAAAATTCGAGTAAAATATAAAATTTCTAAATGTGAAAACTGAAATTATGATTGGGTCATGGCTTACGTTTAAATTATGAACTTTCAGGGTGCAGAGGAAGAAGGAGAATGACTATAAATATCAGCCATTTAGAAGGTAGCAGTGTGAATTATTAGGTATTTTACAAGTTCATTCATAATATTCTTCATTGAAGCGGGAAAAATGGGTGAAATAAACCATGTTAGCAAAAGCAGCAGGTGGTGTTTGTGAAAATGAACTTGTCGTTAAAATGAACTCTTACCATGATTAATTAACTTTACATTTCCAGTTTCAACAATTCTCCTATTATAATTTTGACGATAAAATATATACTCCTTTGACTTTTTTTAAAAACCAATGAAATATCCAATGATTGATCTTGCATCCATCTTCTTTTCTTGTGGATGGTAAACCTTTATTTCTCTCTAGTAACCCCAAATATTTAGGTGACTTATTCTGAGTGTCCTACTAATAAAAAATTCAAACATTATCTTTGGGACTGCCTTACTAGAAACCTATTTTATCAAATACATCACAGTTTTTAAAGCATAGATCCACAAATAAATGGATAAAGAAAAATTGTTTAACATACTTCTAATCATATCCATTAATATTTTATTGTGCCTTTTTAATACACCATTTTGTTGTGGTGCACATGACATTGTGTATTGTGCATAAATGTCACATTTTTGAAGGAGTTAGTAAATAGATCTAGGTATTGCACAATCTCATCTTATCTTTCGTAATATTTATCGTCTCTATCAGACCTGACAATTTTCACTTTTCTGTATAGTTGTCTTTCTACTTCATTCAAATAAATTAAATAAATTTCCAAGACATCTACTATTTGAGATTTCTCATGCATTAAATAGACATAACCATCACATGAATAGTCATCAATAAAGATAATAAATTACCTTTCCTTTCTGAAAAATGTAACATCAAAAGGTCTAAAAATGTCAATGCACACAATTTCAAGAAGTTTATTGCTTCATGTAACCCCTTTTCTTTGTGTTTTGTTTGTTTTCCTTTTATACAATCACACAAATATTTAAATTAGTACAATCTAGGTTTTGAAGAATTTCATTCTTTATTAATCCTTCCATCCTTTCTCTAGAAATATGACTCAAACATTTATGACATAAGAAAGTGAATGTTCATTCACTAAAATGCATTTTGTGTCAACATTATGATGCAAAGTTATAAGCATTTCAGCATACAAACCATCCAAATTCAACTTATATATACCATCACAAAGAATACTCGTACCAATAAGATGATTATGCTTAAATAAACTAAAACATCCATTACAAAAATTAAAAGAGTACCCAACAATATTAAGTTTAGATAAGGAAACCAAATTTCGGGATAAACTAGGTACATTAAGAGTTTTTAATAAATCTAAATGATGTTCAGTGTCAAGGATTAAACGATTAGTCCTTATTGCTTCCACTAGAGCTTTCAGCTTTATTCTGATGAAGACAAATTTTTTATTTGGCTTTTACTGTCATTTGATGTTTTCTTCTAAATTTTCACATATGCCTCATTAATATTTAGTTGTCATCTATTCTTAAGTTTCTTCATAAATTTCTTTTTAACTCCTTGATTCCCTTGGTGACTTACTGTTTTTAGCGAAAATTTGGTTTGTTTCGATTTCCTAAAAACTTAGGTTCTAACCAAATTTTAACCACATAAATTCTTTTTATTTAGGCTAGCAAACAGTTTTTCAATAAAAAAATGTATGTAAATCGAGAATATAAAAATATCGAGCAAAATAGATGAAACTAAGCGCGTATATTAGAAACACATAAAGCGTGATAAAGCATACATATTGAAATCGAAAGTTCTCTGTTTGTATTTTTTTATTAAAAGACTCGAGAATATGAAATTTAACAGAAGTAAAGAAAGCAGTAAAAGAACATCGAGGCAACAAAATAATACATAAAATTATATTCCACTAAGAGTAAATGACATAAATTAAAGTGCGCATAAAAGTAATCGACATCAATGAAAGGTAAATTAAACGTGTAAGTAGATAAATTACTGAGAAAGTAAAGAAAACATTAAAAACTAGACAAAGATGTAATGCAAAATCTTAAGATTGCATAAGTGTAAAGGGCAATGAAATTGAAATAACATGAAAATAAAGGCACGTAAAATTAGATTGCATTAAAACTAAAGTACCAGGGAAAGTAAAGAAAACGGTAACAACAGTCAATGAAAATGGAAATCCAGATCGCCAGAAACTTCATGATTCGTCGTTCTCCGGTAGACTCGTTCACTTGTGTTTCTATTCTCTCTACCAATTTCCTCTTCCGTCTTCATGCTTCGCTCTATTTATAGATGTTCTTTAAGGTAACCTCCTACGAGTGGTTAAAAAACCGCTATCACGTTTCATGTGCACGTTAACTGTCCCTCAATTTCCACCTTAGCCACAGTTTAGAAAACTGCTTCTCATGTTCCATGTGCACGTTAACCGTTCCCTCGATCTCGACCTCAACCATCGAGTATTTTAAACTATTTTTGACTTCCCACTTAGCCTCACACTCAATACCTATAATCGATTTTTTACCTCCTCGAATTTCCTCTGTTTTTCTTTCGATTCAAATTCTCGATTTTCCTCAGCAATAATCATCGAATTCCTTCTTTTGATTTTCGATTCAAATTCTCGATTTTTTTTCCCACCAACACTTACATAATAAATTAAGTTACTTTTTAAGCTATACTAGGAAGTTTTCATACAGTCATTTCCAATGTTTTAAGTCTTGCTACAATACTTGTCATTTCAATAATATGCTCATGTATTGTACGTGATCCATCAAATTTTATGATGGTCAGTGAACTTATTATTGTCCCAGCAAGACACTTATCAACTATTTTGGAGAGCTCTCCCACTAATCCCATAAATCTTTAAAGTTATGTTAATACTATTAGCAATAATCATTCTCATGAACACCAGTGGTGGACCTTGACCATTAATTTTGGAGGGTCAAATAATATATTATTAATAAATAATAAATAAATATAAAAGGGTAAAAGAAGATGAAAAAGTGAGAGGATAAAATTATAAATATATAAGTAAATATATTAAATGATCATTAAGTTTGAGAGGTCACAATCATAAATTAAATGAGAGTTACAAAATTGAGGAGAGGGTGAGATGATAAAATTGTAAATATATAAGTAAATATATAAAATGATCATTAAGTTTTGTAGGAGGATCAAAATTATAAATTATATGAGAGTTACAAAACTTTAAGGGGTCACGACCTCCTTAATTTCCCATCGCCATTGATGAATACTAAGTTGAGTCTGTTAGATCTTTCTTAAACTTTATAATAAGTTTGTTGTTCATCGTTGTTAGAATCAACATCATACTTCTCTTCCAATATAGAAAGATAAAGATCCATAACACAAAGGTGAAATTAGATTTGTTCATTCTAATTAGAGGAGTTAAGCCATTAAAATTTAGTATAAATAATACATGAGAATTCGTTAAGTTAGAAATCAGTATTATACGACAAAATTTTACATAAGTGTTAAGTCATAAACAGATGTTATACACATAATATTTAAACAAAAAATAAAGTATATTAATATTCTCCTTTGAATAATACATACATATAACATATACGAGATATAATAATGTCAATAAAATTATAATATTAATGACAATTAAAATATGCACAGATTAAAATTACCAAATACCTTTAAATATATAAATAAAACAATGATTCATATAAATTATTTACAATTAAACTTATTAAAACAATCAATAAACCTTTTAGATAAAAGATAAATGTGTTAGAAATGAATTTCAATAAACCTATTTTATTTTATTTTATTTTATGCGTAAATGACATAAATTATTATTAATTTAAAATTAAATAACTTTAAAATTTTGTGTTACTAACAAATTTATTATATATTTAATTTCAAATAAATACGTCTTTTATTATTATTATTAACCATAGTAACATTTTCATTATTTCATTTTAAACATATATCATTTACATAATAAAATATTAAATCACATCATATATAAATAAATTTTTACTATTATTTCATTTATTTGTTTCATTAATACACTAGAATTCATTATTTGCCCTTCTGTAAACATGCATATAATTCACCATGACATTCATTCTTAATACACAAATTCATTCACACTACATATAGTTGTATGATGGGCAGGTACGGACAAAAATATACAAATCTCAATTAAAGAATAACATAATAATTGCAAAACATTAAAACATTAGACAATGTAAGACCAATATTTCCTAGCAAAATTCTCGTATACTATAAATAGAAAAAAATATATTATTATAATACAGTGCATATAATATTCAAATATTAGAAATTGAATTTCTAAATAAATTTTATAATTCGGTATTATAAACAAAATCATGAATAAGATTTATAAAAACTGAGAAAAATATAATTTATAGGAAAATAGTAAAAAGAGAATCACTCAATTTTACAATCTTACATGCCTAAAATTATAATATTTTTTAAAATTATATAAAATAAAAAAAACTAAATAGATTTTGAAATTCATCCTCAAATAAGTTATTGGAAGAAAAAAAGTGTTTTTTTTTTCAATAATATAAATTATTCTTGATTATTATTAATAAAATATAAGAACAAGATTTTACTCTCTTAATTATTTAATTTTTATTTTTATAAAAAAATTAAAACTATTATTCCTATTAAATAAAAACTATTTTTATTTTGTTTATTTATTTCTCTGATATCAAATCTCATTCCTTTAACATATTCATATATTAGCGTTGAAGGAACGGTCATAAGAGCTTCCATTTTCTTATTTTATTCTTATTTTGTTGGTAGCTAGACAAATTTATCAAATAATATATTACTAATAAATAATAAATAAATATAAAAAAATAAAAAATAAAAAATTAAATTTGTAAATATATAAATAAATATATTTAATAATTAATAAAAATGTGATAAAAATTATATATATTAATATAATTATATAATTTTAAATTATTAAATTAAAAAAATATTAAATATTAATATTAGTTATAAAATTTGGAACCATCGATGTCCAAGGAGAAGATCGCATCTGCTGGTGACCCATGCTTTAATGTTCTCTATAGATAGGTATCTCCTCCAGGTTGTCAATTCTGTAAGTAAGCCTGCACATCGCAACAATGATCTGTCGGGTACGAAGAAACCATTCCCGCCAAACAGTGGAGGCATTATTGCTCACACCCTTCTCAAACTATTAGCTTCTTCTTCTCATGCTAAGTGTTAAGATGGGTAGTGAAAATATCTTAAAAATCCTACACAATATCTTCTCAACAAGGAACATACCTTCTTCTCCGTTACCGTGAACCATAGACAGGGGAAGGGTGTCGAGGCATCGGATCCCATTCTTCTTGTTTTTTTTTTTTCTTGAGGTTATGCATTCATAAAAAAAAAATTAAAAATTAAAGCAACAGGAATATATAAATATAAAATCTAAGGAGGGTAGGTAAGACTCATGATTCAGACCTCAATCAAACACACCTCTTTCATTAATTAATATATATATATATATATATATATATATATATATATATATATATATATATATATATATATATATATATATATATATACACATGAATGTCCATTTGAAATTACTATAAATTCTTTTTATATTCACAACTAATATGATATGTGTTTAAAAAAAAAGTGTTTTAATTTTAAAAAAAATCATCAGAATTTTATAAAACCTTTCAAAATATATAGAATTTTTTAAAACCAAAAAGTCTGTTTGGAATTTCAATTAACTACCCATCCTATGGGAACATATTTTATATGTTTCAAAATATTCCAATGAAGTTTATTTGAAAAGTATAATCTATTTAAAAAAATAGTATAAGATATGCTCTAAACATCAGTGAAAACTGGCAAAAAGATGGATTTAAATTTTCCATATTAGACATTTTTGTTTTATGATTTAGATGGCCTGATTGAACCAAGCCTTAGAAGGAAAGTGACCTGTGGAAGATTTTCTCATAATATGTTTAAAATGGATGAATGAAAAAAAGAAAGATGAAAATTCATTTACGAAAATGATGGATTTAAATTTTCCATATTAGATATTTTTGTTTTTTGATTTAGATGGCCTGATTGAACCAAGACTTAGAAGGAAAGTGACTTGTGGAAGATTTACTCATAATATGTTAAAAATGGATGAATGCAAAAAATAAAGATGAAAATTCATTTACGAAAAATATGCAGCATGATAAATTAAACTTATTAGAAGGTTTCATAATCTTTTATCCCATAAAGGTTTTATTTGTAAAATAAAAAATACCTTTTTATTTTTCATTTTTTAAAATATTATCTTTTAGATTTTTTTTTTAAATAAGAATCAGTGATATGTAGTTTTTTGGGAAGGATAATTCTATTTTTATACAAAATACCTATTTATTAAAAATACTATATTTATTTTAAAAATATCTTAAAGAATTTTAATTTGTGTTTCTTTTTATTTATTTATTTTGAAGTGATGTCGAACCAATTGAATTGGGTGGACAGATGAAGTTAGGTGATGGAGATATAAAGTATTTTAATAACTGAAATTTTTCTATTTTAATAATTTTATATAAATTAAGAAAAGAGATTATAAAAATCAATAGTGATTGAGAAATGATGATTAAAAAGTAGTTATAAGAATAAATTATATTTACATAATATATTTTATTTATTTGAAATTTGATGTATATATGATGAGGAAAAATAACAAATACTTTAAAAGTTTAATTAATTAATTTCATATAAGAAATTATTTACTTTTGTAATAAATTATGACAGGACTATTAAGTGATGTAAGTGATGTAAGTGATATGGCTTTTAAGTATTTTTCATAAAAATTCACATGAATTTATCATATATTTTGAGTTATATCTACAATGTAAATTTTTTGTTACATTATCAGTATGAAAACTATTTTTTTTGTACTAAAGAACAATTATTTTTTTACAGATATCATAGAAGAAGATTTAATTTTTTTTTATCGAAAAAATACTTATGATTAAAATAAAATATAAATATTTTTTAAACAGATGAATGAAAATAGAAGAACGAAACGAAATAGAAGTGCATATCTACCACTGTATCTAATCTTCATTTAATTATTTAACGTGTAGACTTGGTCTTTTGTTTTAATTTATATATCCTATCAATTTTAGTTTTTATGGGAACAATTTTCCTAATTATTATTATTATTTTATCATACAAAATTTTCACAAAAGAAAGTATAAAGATTATAACATGAAAATAAAAATTAGAGTAAAATATGAAATTTGTAGATGTGAAAACTGAAATTATAATTGGGTCATGGCTTACGTTTAAATCATGAACTTTCAGCGTGCAGAGGAAGAAGGAGAATGACTATAAATATAAGCCATTTAGAAGGTAGCAGTGTGAATTATTAGGTATTTTACAAGTTCATTCATAATATTCTTCATTGAAGCGGGAAAAATGGGTGAAACAAACCATGTTAGCAAAAGCAGCAGGTGGTGTTTGCAGGGGATGACAGCACTCGTCACTGGTGGTTCCAAAGGAATCGGGTTACTATCATCTCTCTTTCTTCTTCCACATTTTCTTTTTTCATTTCAATTTTTGTAATTAACAACAAAACGATTGGAAAAAAATGCTTTTTTTTTTTTTTTTTTGTTGATCTATATAATATTTGCATGAGAACGGTTTCCCGCTATTAATTTCTCTGATGTATATTGTTCTTACTTCTTCCTAGATATGCTATCGTGGAGGAGTTGGCACAATTTGGGGCCATTGTACACACTTGTGCTCGAAACGAAGCTGAACTCAGTGAATCCTTAAACGAATGGAGCATAAAAGGATACAGAGTGACCGGTTCGGTCTGTGACCTTGCGTCTCGTGTAGACAGAGAAGAGCTCATAGCTAGAATCTCCTCTCAGTTTAATGGCAAACTCAACATCCTTGTCAGTAATCCATTCAATTGCATGGAATTGAAGTTATTTTTTCAACCTTTTCTCAGAAAATCAACACCAGGAGGAATAATTTTTGCATTAAGTTATTTATTCATTATTTTATCAGATTCGGCTTACATTTTTGTACTCCTTTTAGGTTAACAACGTGGGAACAAACATTCAGAAACAGACCCTGGATTTCACAGAGGAAGATTTTTCAGCTCTGATCAAAACGAATCTTGAATCTTGTTTCCACTTAAGCCAGCTTGCATATCCTCTCCTAAAAGCTGCAGAAGCTGCAAGTATCATTTTCATATCCTCAGTTGCTGGAATGGTAGCTACAAATTTAGCATCCGTTGTATATGGTGCAACAAAAGGTAACAGTTCATTGAATTCCATGTGGTAGAGTATGCTAGAGAGGGTAGTGAGTAGTAGTAATAACTAGCCAACTGTCATGGACATGCAGGAGCAATAAACCAAGTGACAAAATATTTGGCATGCGAATGGGCCAAAGACAATATAAGGACTAATTGTGTTGCACCTGGGCCAATTAGAACCCCTCTTGGTGACAAGGTAATCTTTTGTTGTTGTTGTTTTTAGAGTATGACGTTGTTTTCCGTTTTTTCTCTGGACTGAGGGCATCTTATCATTGTTATGTCCTTGAAGCACTTTAAAGAGGAAAAAATTCATAATGCTGTGACTGCACAAGCCCCTCTTGGACGGGTCGGAGAGGCAGAGGAGGTGTCTTCGTTGGTGGCATTCCTCTGCTTGCCTGCAGCCTCTTACATTACAGGACAGACCATTTGTGTTGATGGTGGCTTCTCTGTGAATGGCCTCTATATAAACTAGCCTTGGTTTTCCAGATCTTGTGGTTAGTCAGTTACACTCTGATTGTGTTGGTTTCTATCTCATATTAAGAATAAATTAATTAATAAAGAGTGTGCTTTCCTCGGCTCAATTCATGGGTGTGTTTCAATTCACAATTAGTTTTTAGGGCAATACCGAGACTGTATTATGTTAAATGTACTTGGAAGGTGTGATGTTTATTTGTTTATATTAATAAAACTTAGTGTTTGCTTTCTACTTGAACTCAAACTTCAATGGAAATACGGTTTAATGTTCAACCTAAGAATAATACGAAAGAGTTGAAACAAATACACTATATTGTTAGGATGGATGAATTGTTCCTGTTAAAAAACATAGGTTGAAATTTCAATTCTTAAAAGACACTCTTGTATTTGTAATATAATAAGTGAAGTCATAATTGAGTTTGACTTCCGAGAAAAAAATGTTTTAAGTTACGTTATACCATAGGATAAGACAAAGAAGTCATAGTAAAATTATGGCATTTCGCTATTATATTTTTTCTTAAAAGAGTTGTGTCTTTTAATTACATTATATATATATATATATTGATTAACTGTTCAATTTAATAATTATTATATATATTAATAATTCATATTTTTATAATTTTTATTTTTTCCATAAAAATTATGATATTTTTATAAGATATTTTCTTAAAATAAATATAAAAATTATCAGATATAAACAAAAAAATCTTCTATCTGTTTTACCGCTTTGTATTTCTATCAAATTCTTTTTACACACGCCATCAATTTTTGAGTACCAGACACGTATTATAATAATTTATATTATAAGTCTATAAACTTCACCATGAGTTATTTGTCTTAGTCTCATAAATAATGTGTTTATATATTGATCCTCTAAAACAAATAAATCATAAAAAGTGACGCATATGACAAAGAGTAAACTGTCTTTGGGGGATGTTTAATAAGTTGGAAATTTGAATTTTGTGATTTAAATTCACCATCTGAAATGGTCAAATCTGATAAATTTTGAAAATTAATAATTCTTTTTCTAAGCTCTTCCAACAATTGAATTCAAGGCAATCGTAATTAGTTAATAACTTTTTTATTACGTTAATAGTTAATGTGTGATTTGATGTCAGTAATTAAAATATTTAAGTAAACCGAATATATTGTGTAAAGAGGAAACAATACTAAAAATTTATTTAGAGAGTAAAATAAATAAATAAAAGATCGAATGTATATCTTATTAAATCCTATTGAAAATTTATTTCCTTAATAATTTATATAAAAAACAATAAAGCGAGATTTATTCTTTTATATAATATTAAAATAATAATTATTTATTCAAATAGACCTATCTTAGTAGTATTTATATCAAAATATATTTTTTTATTGTGCAAAATTAAAAATCGATTCCAGAAATCAAATTTCAAATGAAACACATCTGTCTCATTCCGAGTTAGAATTCAATTCGCTGGGATTGAATTCTGAATTATAATTATTTTTTCTAGCATTAAATATATATTATATATAAATGTATATATTTATATATTTTGAATATATATATTTAATAAATATAAATTTATATAATTATATATTTGTATATTTAATATATATATATATATATAATAACTTTATTAAATATATAGAAAAATACTTATATCTAATATATATATATATATATATATATATATATAGTATTTGTACTAAATAATATTAAAAAATTATTTAATTTTGATATATATAAAATAAATTTGGTATAAATAATTTGTTAAATGATAAAATATATTAAAAAATTAAAGATTAAAGTTACATAGTTAAAACAACACATGCTAATTTAAAATTTAATTAAATTGGAAATAATACATAATAAATAATAATTAGAAAATTATTTTGTAACTCATGAACCAAACGTAAACCTTATTATCTCGTATTTGTCAATATATGTATTATCTTTTAAATCAGGAATAAACTTTTTAAATGTTAGTCTTTATATAGTCTTAGTTTGAATAAATAATTTAATATTTTCCCTTTGTTCACGTTGCATTTTTTTGTGTAAAGTTTGTGTTATTTTTTTAGTTGTTGATCATTTGAGTCACATTAATATTAGATTTAATATGTATTAAGTTATAAATAATCTTTTGATTTTGGACTGGAATTGGATGTCGGCAGCTTTTCAATTATTTGTTTGCAGTTCCTAGTCAAGTACTTCAATAGTATTTTCAAATATCTAAGTGAAAGATCATGTAACAAAAGACTAGATTAGTTAGGAAGAGATAAATCTAAATTTGACATTAAAATAACATAGCAAGAATAATGATTTAAGACATCTCAAATATTGTATTATGAAACTGCCCATTTAGGGTTACAACTATGTTATCATATATATAGGACTATTAAAAATTTTATAGGATGTAATGTATCAATTTCTAAAATGAAAATTGGACTTTATCATTTGGGTCAATGTATGAGCCAATGTGCAATTGTCATTATTTTTTGATACCCTCACACAAGCTAGAGGTACAAAGATTTCAATGAACTCCAACTTGGATAGATTGACTTTAAATAGCGCTAGAAATAAGATTTTGGTGAAGATATAAGTCAATTAATTAGAGGAAGATATATGAAGAAAATGCATTAGACCATGTTGAGATTTTTCTGACAAAATGACATTCAATATTAAGATGTTTAGTTGGCTGGTGAAAAATTAGATTAGTAGTTATGTGTAACACACTTTGACTATCACAAAAGAAAATTGATTATCGCTCACAAGGAACATGAATGTTTAATATCAAATAAGTGATCCATTGTAACTCACAAGTAGTAGAAGCAAGCCCTTTACACTTTGTCTCTTATGATGATTTTGAAACAATATCTTGTTTTCTGGTTCACCAAGAAATTAAAGATTTCCCTATAAAGAAACAATATCCTGTAATAGATCTTTGAGAATCTACACAGGTAGTCCAATCTGCATCAGTGAACCCTTAGATTTCAATTTGTTGAACATTCAATGACTTGATGTTGCAAATAATGATCATGAAGAATGTTGATTTTGATGATGATCCAAGAGCTTAAAGACTTAGAGTATTGAAGATTGAAGATTAATGATTTCTGTTTTGTAATAACTCTGTTTTAGTTTAATTGAGTCTGTAATTATAGAATCTAAGATAGCCGGTACATAGTCTGTAACTTAGAAGCTTCAAAATGCTCAAAATTATCATGCAGGCTCGGCTTTAATCGATTATATAGGTAAATAATCGATTAAAACAGTGAGAAAACCACTTTCTATACAAAGTCACTGTTTTAATCGATTAATCAGCAAAATAATCGATTATTTTGTACAGTTCCGTACAGATAATCGATTATTTCACCAAATAATCGATTAATCCAGAGAGGTTTGGGTTCTGAAGTATTTGGCTCTGTTTTAATCGATTATCACTCCAAATAATCGATTATTTCAGTCTGTTTTTCATTTTAAACTTCAAACAAACCCTATTTTCGAAAACCCAATTACCAAGAACCCTAGTTTCGAAATTCCCAATTCCTAAACCCTAATTTCCCTACTTAAACTCTCCTTTGGCACTCAGAAAAACAAGAACAACTCTTTCCATATAAAAGTTAAGTGCTGTGAGTGCAAGAGAACTGTTTGTTGCAAGGAAAGGGGGCTTTTGGAACCTGGTGTGGGCTAGAAGCGATAAGAATCACTAAGTGGAGTTCTTAGTGGATTGTGTGCTGTGCCGTCTCTGGGGAAAGCTGTTCTTCATCTCTTGTGGATTTCAAGAGAGGTGTTGTCTTTACTTTATCTCTTTGATTTGTAATCTGTTTGTAACAATTTGTTCTTAGTGACAACGTTAATCCTCTTTTGAGTGATTAGCAACTGGACGTAGGGTCTTTTGATCCGAACCAGTATAAACCTACTGTGTAATCTTCTCTACTCTTCTCTATTTACATTTACGCAGTTTTTAATCGGTAAAATTTGGGGAAAATTTTGAAAACCTAATTTTTATTAAGAAACCAATTCACCCCCCTCTTGGTTTTTGTCCGACCACGCGAACATTCACTGCGCGATTCTAACAAGTGGTATCGAGCTTGCTTTGATAGTCATTCAAACTTTTCGAAAATGGCCGGACAAAATCAAACTTTTGCCGAAGGTGCGTCTATCAACAGACCCCCACTTTTTGCGGGTCAAAATTATCCTTTTTGGAAAGTACGTATGCAAATATTTTTAGAGTCCGTTGATAGAGGCATTTGGGACGCAATTTTAAATGGTCCATTTGTTCCTAAAATTACGAGAACGGTGTTGACGTTCTTAAACCTTTTGATAGATGGACTTGAGAAGAAAGTCGAAAAGCACAATTTGATGTTAGGGCTAGAAACATTATTTCATCTCGCTCTAACCCTTGATGAGTTTTATAGAATTTCAGTTTGTAAAAGTGCACAGTAAATGTGGGAAATGCTAAGGGTGACCCACGAAGGAAGCTGACGACGTCAAAAGAGCACGTAAAAATTCTTTAATCCAAGAATACGAGATGTTCCGGATGCAACCCGTGAAACGATTTTCGACGTTCAGAAACGTTTCACTCATATCGTGAACCATCTCACTGGACTAGGTAAACTTTTTGACGTTGATGAATTAAATGTTAAAATTTTGAAATCTCTCGGATAGGAAATGGCAACCAAAGGTGACGACCATCTCGGAGTCACAAAATCTTGCCACTATGTCCATGGCGGCGTTATTTGGAAATCTTAGGGAGCATGAGCTTGACCTTGGAAGACTAAATGAGGAAGAGGGTCAATATCAAAAGAAGAACCTAGCTTTCAAGACCGAAATTTCAAAAAGCAAAAATAAGAAAGAAGAAGAAGAAGACTCCGAAATTGATGAAGAAGAAATGAGTCTTTTTATAAAGAAGTTCACCAAGATGATGAAAACAAAAGGAAGACATCCTTTCAAAGGTAAGGGAAAGGTAAAAGAAAATTCTTCCGTTAATATAAAATGCTTTGGTTGTGGTGAAGCAGGGCATATAAAGACCGAATGCCCAAACAAGAAAAATGATGAACACAAGGGCAAAAAGCAATTCAAGAAGAAAGCATATATTTCTTGGGATGACAGTGATTCAAATTCAGAATCAAGCGACTCGAAAATAGAAGCAAACAATTGCTTAATGGCAAATGACAAAAGTTCTTCGGATTTTGAGGTTAGTGATTCCGATTCATCCTCTAGTGAAGAAAATGACCATGATGAATTGCAAAATGCTTATAATGAGTTATTTACTGCATTTATGGATATGAAAAACGAATTTAAAGTTGTAAAGAAAAATCTAAGAAGATCCGAAAAGGAAAATGAGTCCTTAAAATTGAAAATTGCATGTTTAGAAGAAAAGGAGGTAGCTAATACGAAAATTGTATGCTTAGATGAAGATAAGGACTTAGCTTGTACAAATTGTAAAGAGAATGAATATGACATAGATATTCTTAACCATTTGCTTGACAAAGCCGAAAAAGAAATTGATGATCTTAGGAAGCATGAAATGGTAATTGCTCAAAATAATGTAAATCAAAGAGTTCCTTTGAAAAAGAGTAAAACTAAAAAGAAAAGAGTATGGGTAGAAAAAGGAACTAGAGCATGTCATGTTAATAATGTATCTTGTTCTAAAACTACTTCAAATGCATGCTTCTATTGTATGAAACAAGGTCACACTTCAAATAGGTGTAAAATTAAACATTTTGGTGTTCCTAAAGGCAAATACATTTGGGTTCCAATTGTTAAATAATTTTGTTTGTCTTCATTTTTGAAATGCCTCTAAAATCGTTTTAAACAACTAAAAACAAAGTATTTTTACAAAAGCTTTCTTAACACATGTTTTTAATTGATACAGTTTTGAAAGAACCAAATAAAATCACTTAGAATGTTCAAAGAAGTGTTTTTTACAACATTTTAATCGATACAACTTGTTTTTAATCGATTAAAACCATTTAGAACTCATTATGATCGATCAGATTTTTATTATGAGCGGTCAGAATCCTTTAAATCGATTAAAAACATGTTTCAATCGATTAAAATCACTTAAAGGGTGAGGATGATCGATCAGAATCAAATTATGACCGATCAGAAGCAAATGTGATCGATCAGATTTTAATTATGAGCGGTCAGAAATTTTTCAATCGATTAAAACACGTTTCAATCGATTAAAATCACTTAAAGGGTCAGGATGATCGATCAGAATGCAATTATGACCGATCAGAATCAGTTATGATCGATCAGAATTTAGTTATGACCGATCAGAACTCTTTTAATCGATTAAATCTCGTTTCAATCGATTAAAACAACTTAAAAAAATTTTTTACACTGTGTTTTAATCGATTAAAAGACGTTTTAACAGATTAAAACTGCACTTCTAACAGATTAAAAGAATCTTTTAACAGATTAATTAAACCAGCAGATTAATTAAAAGAAGTTTTTGCAGTATTTAAATAAGATTATTATGTATCTAACCCCAAGGACCCAGAAGTTGTGGGGACCTAAGTTTACTATGTTCTTGTTTTGTAGGAAACTTCCAAATCAAAGAAGTCTATGTGGTATCTTGATAGTGGATGCTCAAAACATATGACTGGAGATAAAACGAAATTTGTAAGTTTCAAAGCCAAAGAACAAGGATATGTGACTTATGGGGATAACAACAAAGGAAAGATTCTCGGAATAGGAAACATAGGTGGTGCAAACACATTGGAGATTAAGGATGTGCTTCTTGTTGATGGACTAAAGCATAACCTTCTTAGCATAAGCCAATTGTGTGACAAAGGATTCAAGGTAACTTTTGAAAGTAAATTTTGCACCATACATTTAATAGATTCCGAAAAAGTAGAATTAAAAGGTATTAGGCATAATAATATATATTTGATTGATTTGGATTGTTTACATGAGTCTAGTATAACATGTTTAGTTGCTAAGGAAGAAAACCCTTGGTTATGGCATAAAAGAGCGGCTCATATAAACATGCAACACTTGAATAAATTGATATCAAAAGACTTAGTTATTGGATTGCCTAAGTTAAAATTTGAAAAAGATAGATTGTGTGATGCATGCCAAAAAGGTAAACAAGTAAAATCATCTTTTAAATCAAAGAATGAGATTTCCACTTCAAAGCCCCTAGAATTATTACATTTAGATTTATTTGGACCTTCTAGGATAAAAAGCTTTGGTGGAAATTATTATGGACTTGTAATTGTTGATGATTACTCTAGGTACACTTGGACATTTTTCTTAACTACGAAAAGTGAAGCTTTTAAGGTCTTTAGAAAGTTTGCTAAACAAATTCAAAATGAGAAAGACCTAAGAATTAAAGTTTTAAGAAGTGACCATGGTGGTGAGTTTCAAAATGAAAAATTTGAGAATTATTGTGAGGAAAATGGTATATTACATAACTTTTCTGCTCCTAGGACTCCCCAACAAAATGGTGTAGTTGAGAGGAAAAATAGGTCATTAGAGGAACTTGCAAGAACTATGTTAAATGAATCTAATGTTCCTAAATATTTTTGGGCTGATGCGGTTAGTACGGCATGTTATGTTTTAAATAGAATGCTCATTAGGTCAATTATTAAATCTACTACATATGAATTGTTTAATGGTAGAAAACCTAATGTTGCTCATTTAAAGATTTTTGGATGTAAATGTTTTGTGCTAAATAATGGAAAGGACAATCTAGGAAAATTTGATTCAAAAGCCGATGAGGGCATTTTTCTAGGATATTCTCTAACTAGCAAGACTTATAGGGTGTTTAATAGGAGAACGTTAAATATTGAAGAATCTATTCATGTTACCTTTGATGAGATTGTAGACCTTGGGGGAAATCCTCTTGAGTCAAATAAAAGACTTGCAGGTGATGATGAATATATAAGAGAGGCTCTTGATGAATTATATTTGGAAGAAAATGTGCCTTCTCAAACTCCTCAATTAGCAAAAGAATGGCAATCACCTAGAGGACTCTCATTGGACAACATTATAGGTGACATCTCAAAAGGGGTAAGAACTAGAAATATGACAAATTTCTGTATGTCTGTTGCTTTTGTGTCACAGATTGAACCTAAAAACGTTGAGGAAGCACTTAAAGATGATCAATGGTGCATAGCCATGCAAGAAGAACTTAACCAATTTGAAAGGAATCAAGTCTGGGAATTAATCCCAAGAGAAGAGTCACATCAAGTCATTGGAACTAAATGGGTATTTAGAAATAAGCTTGATGAAGATGGTAATATAACAAAGAATAAAGCCAGACTTGTTGCAAAAGCTATTGTCAGGAGGAAGGTATAGATTATGATGAAACTTATGCTCCTGTTGCCAGAATTTGCTAAGATTATGCAGGGAGAGTTTGAAATGTCTATGATGGGAGAATTAACATTCTTCCTTGGACTTCAAATCAAGCAACTTAAAGATGGCACTTTCATCTCTCAAACTAAATACTGCAAAGAGATTCTCAAAAAGTTTGGAATGGACACCTCAAAGGAAGCTAACACACCCATGGGAACTTCATGCTATCTAGACAAGGATGAATCAGGTTTGGAAGTTAATCAAACTATGTATAGAGGTATGATAGGATCACTATTATACTTAACTGCTAGTAGACTCGATATTATGCATTCTGCGTCGTGTGTGTGCTAGATTTCGGGCTTGTCCTAAAGAATCTCACCTAATTGCGAGTAAAACATATTTTAAAATACTTAAAAGGAACTACTGGGTTTGGCTTGTGGTATCCGTCTGATGCTTGTATTAGTTTATTAGGATATTCTGATGCTGATTATGGTGGCTGTAAAATTGATAGAAAAAGCACTAGTGGAACATGTCATTTGTTAGGTTCATCCTTAATATCTTGGCATTCCAAGAAACAGGCATGTGTTGCTTTATCTACCACTGAAGTCTGAATATATTGCAGTTGGTAGTTGTTGTGCTCAAATTCGTGGATGAAACAACGAGTTAGAGGATTATAGCATATATTTAAATGACATTCCATTAATGTGTGATAATACGAGTGCAATCAATCTAACTAAGAATCCGATGAATGCACTCTAGGACTAAACATATTGAGATTAGACATCACTTTTTAAAAGATCATATCAGCGAAGGAAACCGCAAAATAGAGTATGTAGACACTAAACGTCAATTAGCAGATATATTTACTAAGCCTCTACCCAAGGATAGATTCTATGATCTTAGAAGAGACTTAGGGATATTAGAAATAGCTTAAAATCTGCTTAATTTGATCTGTTTCGGATGATTGTTATGTTAAAATTCGTGGTGTAACATGTTCATAGGTTATTATGCATATAAATCTCAAAAACTTGATATAGCCTCTGGAATAATCGATTCTTGGAAGTGATAATCGATTATTTTCCCTCAAAACGTCCAAAACAGGGTATTCTCCTCTGGAATAATCGATTATTTCGTGAAATAATCGATTAAATGCCTCAGATAATCAATTATTTGCTAGAAATAATCGATTAAAGGCATGTCGATATAGAGATAATCGATGTATTTTCTTATTGTCTTGATGTTGTAATGGATGAATGATTGTGAAATAAAATTTGATGTTTCTTTCATGCTATAATTGAGGGGGAGCTTTCTCTAACTTATGCATATCTTGAGGGGGAGCTCTTATGATTGATGTTACAGAGTTCTTTTTGATTATAATCAAAATAGGGGGAGAAAAATTTAAAGCCTATGATTCAATTTTAAATTTTATCTGGTATGTTTAATGTGTTTGTTAGTATGACAAATAAAACAGGTTATTACAAGGGCTTTAAAAAGATAATTTTGATCATCATCAAAAAGGGGGAGATTGTTGAACATTCAAGGACTTGATGTTGCAAATAATGATCATGAAGAATGTTGATTTTGATGATGATCCAAGAGCTTAAAGACTTAGAGTATTGAAGATTGAAGATTAATGATTTCTGTTTTGTAATAACTCTGTTTTAGTTTAATTGAGTCTGTAATTATAGAATCTAAGATAGCCGGTACATAGTCTGTAACTTAGAAGCTTCAAAATGCTCAAAATTATCATGCAGACTCGGCTTTAATCGATTATATAGGTAAATAATCGATTAAAACAGTGAGAAAACCACTTTCTATACAAAGTCACTGTTTTAATCGATTAATCAGCAAAATAATCGATTATTTTGTATAGTTCCGTACAGATAATCGATTATTTCACCAAATAATCGATTAATCCAGAGAGGTTTGGGTTCTGAAGTATTTGGCTCTGTTTTAATCGATTATCACTCCAAATAATCGATTATTTCAGTCTGTTTTTCATTTTAAACTTCAAACAAACCCTATTTTCGAAAACCCAATTACCAAGAACCCTAGTTTCGAAATTCCCAATTCCTAAACCCTAATTTCCCTACTTAAACTCTCCTTTGGCACTCAGAAAAACAAGAACAACTCTTTCCATACAAAAGTTAAGTGCTGTGAGTGCCAGAGAACTGTTTGTTGTAAGGAAAGGGGGCTTTTGGAACCTGGTGTGGGCTAGAAGCAATAAGAATCACTAAGTGGAGTTCTTAGTGGATTGTGTGTTGTGCCGTCTCTGGGGAAAGCTGTTCTTCATCTCTTGTGGATTTCAAGAGAGGTGTTGTCTTTACTTTATCTCTTTGATTTGTAATCTGTTTGTAACAATTTGTTCTTAGTGACAGCGTTAATCCTCTTTTGAGTGATTAACAACTGGACGTAGGGTCTTTTGATCCGAACCAGTATAAACCTACTGTGTAATCTTCTCTACTCTTCTCTATTTACATTTACGCAGTTTTTAATCGGTAAAATTTGGGGAAAATTTTGAAAACCTAATTTTTATTAAGAAACCAATTCACCCCCCTCTTGGTTTTTGTCCGACCACGCGAACATTCCACTGCGCGATTCTAACACAATTGCCAATTCCTTGTTGCAAAAATAGTCTTTTACCAAAACAATTTTTTAGGCATTGAAACACTTTAGTGGAAGCTTTAAAATGGATTTGAGCGGGTCTTAACATAAATTAACTCAATTGTCAGGTAATATAGAGAATGTATGGATGCATATTGATACAATAAATAGACGACCCACCAAGCGTTTATAAGGAATAGGTCTAAAAACTTTTCTCCAAAAATTTTGACTAAGAAAAAGAAAAACTATCCATAAATGTAGACGCTAGTTTTGAACATAATAAACTAGAAAAATAATTCAAAACAATATTTTCTCTGATATAATGAAATACTTTTGGATAAGTGAGTTATCTCAGACACAAGGATGTACTTTAACATCCCAAGATTTTTTATTCAAAAATGTAAATGGAGAATTTGCTTGAATATCATATATAGTGAGTATAAAGTCGTCAACGTACACCACAAAGTTGTAAAATTACTTCCTTTAGTGAGCTTGACAATATCTATAAAATAAGAGCAATATTGATAATTTATCATATCATGAACAATTTGCTTACTTCAATCCATATATGGACTTCATAAGTTTGTAATACTTGGAAAAGCCGAATGATCTTAATACCAAGAGAAGGAATCATGTACACATCTTTATTCAAATCTTTATGAAAGGATGCATTACTTACATCCAATGGACCACAAAAAAGATAATCTAAAATGGTATAATCTGGTAATATTTTTTAAATTAATAATTCTTTTTTAAAAGCTCTTCCAAAACTGGATCGATGACAATCATATGAGTGTAATAATGTTATTCCTTAATAACCATTTTATTACGTTAATAGCTAATGTATGATTTGATGTCAATAATTAAAACACTTAAGTAAACTGAAGATACCGTGCAAAAGAGGAAATAATCCTAAAAATTTATTTTGGGAGTAAAATAAAAAAATAAAAAATTGAATATATATAACTACATTTCGATTAAATTCTATTAAAATTTTATTTCCTTAATAATTTATATGGAAAACAGTAAAGCGAAATTTTTTTTATATAATATTAAAATAATAATTATTTATTGAAATAGACTTATCCTAATATTATTTATATTCAAATATAATTTTTTATTATACAAAATTAAAAATCGGTTCCAGAAATCAAATTTAAAAGGGAAAGACACCTCTCTCTTGTACCGAATTAGAATTCAATTGGCGAGAATTGAATTCTGAACTATATTTTTATTTTTTTTACATTAAATATACATTATATATAGATGTATATATTTATATATTTTGAATATATATTTATTTAATAAATATAAATTTATATATTTAAAATATTTAATATAACTTTATTAAATATATAGAAACATATGTATATTTATACATCTAATAAATAAATATATATATATATATATATATATATATATAATATTTGTACTAAATAATATTAATAATTATTATATTTAATTTTGATATGATATAAAATAAAATTGGTATAAATAATTTGTTAAATGATAAAATATATTACAAGATTATAGATTAAAGGTGAATAATTGAAATAATATATGTTAATTTAAAATTTAATTAAATTAATAATACATGATAAATAATAATTAGAAAATCATCTTGTAACTCACGGGTCAAACATAAATCATAATTCTTGTTATCTCGTGTTTGTTAATATATGTATTATCTTCTAAGTCACGAATAAGTTTCTTAGGTCTTCTTATAATATTAATTTGACCAAACAATTCAATCTTCTTCCATATTTGTTCACATTGCATGTTTGTGTTATTTTTCTAATGGTTAATCATTTGAGTCACATTAAAGTCATATTTAATATATACTAAGTTGTAAGTGATCTTTTGATTTTGGATTCGAAGTGGATGCTAGTAGTTGATTTCAATTACTTGTTTGTAGTTTATAATCAAGTACTTCATAAATATTTTCAAATAGCTAAGCAAAAGATCATGTAACAAAAGATTGGATTATTTAGGAAGAGATAAATCTAAACTTGACATCAAAATAATATAGTAAGCAATAATCATTTAAGATTTCAAATATTGTATTATAAAATTTTTCATTTGGGATTACAACCATGTTATCATATATATATATATATATATGACTATTCAAAAATTTATAGGATATAATGTATCAGTTTCTAAATTTTTTATCATTTGGATCAATGAATGAGTCAATGTGCAATTGTTATTATTTTGTTGATACCCTCTCACAAGTTACAGGTACAAAGATTTCAATGAACTCCAGTTTGGATAGATTAACTTTAAATAGCGGTAGAAACAAAACCTTGGTGAATGTCGCCGCCGTCAAAATGAGGGCGGTCGGAGTGACGCGATGATTTCGACTTCTCTTGTTTTCGTGTTTTTTATTGGTGGTTACAACGCCTTTAGGTTGTCCGATAACCGGGCTGAACCTAAGGGCGAGGTTTTCAAAAGGGTGCCCTTGGATTGTCCGATAACCGGGCTAACCCAAGAGCTATTTTTTTGAAGGGTTCTCTGGAGTCGCCACCGATGTTTTTACCGGAAACATCGGAAAAGGAGTTTAAAAGGCGTTGGTTTTCGAAAAACCAACTTTGGTCGTTAGAACCAGAGTTGGGTAAGGGAGTCAGTTACGCGTAAATGAAGTGTTAGTTCCTTTACGACATCCCTTTCGGGTTCCCTATGATAGGCCAACTATTTTAAAATAAATAAACCTGATGAGAATACACTTTTGCCCTTTTATTTTGCGGAATTTAAAGATTATGACTACATGGCCCTAATATCTATTGCATAATTTAAATAAAGCGGTAAAAGATAGAGAAAGAGAGTAGAGACCTCCGAAGCAAGCTTTTCTATTAATTTCCTTGAAAATAGGGTTCTTTGTGGCAGCCCTTCACTCTACACAGCGTTGGAACCTCTCAAAAACGCTATAAAAACCTCTAAAGACACTCAGAAGCTTCGGAAATGCGTCGGAGGGATTCTAGAGAGAGAAACTAGTGATGTGACTAGAGAGAGAATAAGAGAGGTGTGTGGAATGAGGGGAATGAAGGCCCTATTTATAGGGATTCGCGCTTGTCAGGTCGAGACGACCGTCTCGCCTTGCAGGAATGGCGAGACGGCCGTCTCGCCAAACTAGACGGCGGTCTCGCCATTCGCAGGTGGCGAGACGGTGGTCTCGCCACTTGTGCAAGGCGAGACGTCGGTCTCGAATCCGAGACGACGGTCTCGACCCCAAAAGGCAAAAATCCTTATTTTTGTGCCAAAAATCCCTCCTATCCTAGTATGGGGCCTAATAGTCTCTCCTAGTGGCTTCTTAGGCTTCGTCCATCTTCGAAAAAGAGGTCTTCTGATCTTTATTGTGAAACCGGGCAAGATTTGGGGTCTACAACTGCCCCCCCCCCCTTTACCTGACTAATCGGCTGTTTGGCCTGTTGTGCCAGACAGATCGATAGGAAGGTAAAGGAGTTGACCCTCTTGCCCGGTTACCCTTTGGATGTTCCGTCTCGCGGCGGTTGATCTTCTGGGAAAAACTTGTGTTCGTGCACTTCTGGGATACTCCTTCTAACGGTAGCCGATCCCTTCGGTGGACATGTGGTAGAACCTCAGGATACTCCTTCTAACGGTAGCCGATCCTTCGGTTGATGGGTATAAACCCCCCATCAGGCTGGTAGTTGCAGTCCGCTGTGTGTTGGACTGGATGGGTATGAACCCCCCATCAGGCTGGTAGTTGTGACTTACTGATCCGGCTCGAGCGCAGATCAGGCGCACCGCGTGCGCAAGTGGATAGGTATAAACCCCCTATCAGGCTGGTACAGTCCACTGTGTAGGACTGGTGGTAGTGGCAGCTTACTGTTCAAGTGGCTCATGCGCCGAATGCTGAGATGTACTCTTTTGTTGGTCTTCTTTGGAGATGTTGTTGTCCGATTTGCGCCGGGGATTTCGTGGGTGCTCATCCAGCTTGCTTGTCCGCTGGGGATTCTTTGTTTTTGATCTTTTTGTGGTGATCACTCGACTCTTGCTGGCTGGTCGGGCGATCTTTGTTTGTTGTTCAACTCTTGATTGGTTGTTTTGAAATTTATTGGTTGGATACATGATTGATAAGGTCTTACCGGGGTACCTCTATGCAAGCATAAAGATGATCTTCTACATTGAATGTCTTTTTTGGTTCTGAAGTGTATTTGTTTGTTTTGATTCTGACAAAGTCCTATTTGTGCGACTACTTGTGTGTGGATGTTGTTGATGCAATTTATTTTAGTTGAGGGCATCTAGAAAGTGACCGGTACTTTCTTCTTTTTTGTTCTCTCGTGACTATTCTTTTGTACTTTTTGTTTTAACCCTGTCTTTTGCCTAGACCGCCCTTTGCAGGTTTTCGATCTAGCGGGTTTTAATTTTTTGCCTAAGATATTTTGGTGCTTTTTCTTTTTATGAAAGCCTTATCTTTTGCCTAGATCTCCCTTTGCGGGCTTTCGATCTAGCAGGCTACCCTGTACTTTTTGCTTGGGACGACCCTGGTTGGTGTTGTTCGTCTTGTTTTTATGCTTTCTCGAATTGCTTGTTTTATACTTATGTTTCGTTAATACAGAGGCACTCACACAAGTAGGTAAAGAGAAACGAAGACAATTTTTATTGATATAAACAAATGGTCTGTTTGTACAGGAAGATATACAAAGGAATTTATAAGCAAGGCTGACCAAGGTTGGCTAAACTGTATAAGGGTACCATAATCATGCCTGTGATTTCTGTTTCTCCGTTTTTCCTGGTCGCTTCAGTTGAGATGCTCGAGCTCGAAGTGAAGATCATGCGTAGTCAGCCAGCTTTCGTGAAGGTATTACCTTAGTCGCCTTTGCGGTTTTCGGCTAAGGTAATCATTGCTTTTTTTTTTTTTTTTTAGCCTCTAATTTTTGCCTAGAACGTATAGGCATAGTATTTCTTTACTGCATCTGAGTTGACAGGATATCGAAGCTCTTCTCCGTCCATGTTGGTGAGGATGAAGGCTCCTCCTGAGAAGGCTCGCTTGACCATAAAGGGTCCTTCGTAGTTTGCTGTCCATTTCCCGATTTTGTCTTTCTGGGCTGGAAGCAGTTTCTTTATCACTAGATCCCCTTCTTTGAAAGTGCGGGGATTGGTCTTCTTATCATAGGCTTTCTTAATCTTCTTTTGGTAAACCTACCCCCGACATATGGCGTCTAGCCGCTTTTCTTTGATTAGGTTCAGTTGATCGTACCGACTTTGGACCCATTCGGCCTCTGTCAATTTTGCTTCCATGACGACTCGCAGGGAGGGTATTTCGACCTCTACTGGTAGTACGACCTCCATTCTGTATACGAGGGAAAACGGGGTGGCCCCGGTGGAGGTTCGTACTGATGTTCGGTAACCGTGCAAGGTGATGTAGACCCCTAATTTTGCCCGGCCTCTCAAAATAAAGGCTAGGGAAACTCCACACGAAAATAAAGTTCTCCCGGCTTCATATCAAAAACTGAGAAAGACCTCCCGCAACAAGACGGGGTTCACCCATCCACACAATAAAGACTAAGGAGACTTCCTACACGAAGATAAAGCTCGCCCGGAATCTTAATAAAGGCCAAGAAGACTACCTATATGAAGATAAAGCTTCAACGGACATCTATCGGCATCAATCTACGTCCGAAAAAGGAAAGGAAAGCTTCCCGGGGTCATAGAACGCAAAAAATGGACAAAACAGGTCGAGACCCCCGTCCCAGAGTTGGGACGACCGTCCCAACTAACCTAGGACAAGTGAGACGTGCGTCCCACATGTGGGACGGCCGTCCCAAGTCCCAGGGGGGCTGGCCCTTCGTTAAAAATGCAAGTGGGACGGCTGTCCCACCCCAGACGGTCATCCCGGCCCAGACGGCCGTCCCAGATGTGCCAGGCAGCGAAAACTATAAATAGGAGCCTCATTTGTCATTCTCCACACTCCAGACAACTCAGAGCACTTGTCTACTTCTCTCCCTCTTTCGAATGATCTTTCTGATTGCCTGATATAGGTAACAATCAATTAAGGAATTATATTCCGGCATTCGATTCTTTTATAAAATTTTAGTCGAGTCGAGTCTGTATTCGTGAGGAAAGTCGTTGTAGAGCGAGGGACTGCCGAAACGCGTCCTTATTGTAAAAGAATTGCTATATAAAGCTTGCTACGGAGGTTCTTTTCAAATCTCTTCTCTTTTACTGCTTTATTTATTGCTTTATATATGAAATGTAAATAAAATCATATAGATAGCCATATTTAAATATTGTACGAATAAAATAGGGTAATAGCGTAATTTCTTGTAATCTTCACTTAAATGAATTAATCCGTCATAGGGAACCCGAAAGGGGCGTTGTGAGGTGCTAATACCTTCCCCACACGTAACTAACTCCCTTACCCGACTCTGGTTATAATGGCCAAGTTTGGTTTTTATTAAAATCAATGCCTTTTTTCTCCTTTTCCAATGTTTATGGTCAAAATATTGGTGGCGACTCCAAAAAAACCCTTTTCGAAAACCTTGCTTCTATTAGAGGATAGTTCAGCATTGAGCGCCTCGGAAGCAATGAACATATTTTTAACAAAAAACGCGAGTCTCAACCATCTTTTCGCGACCGCTCGCATTAACGTTCGAGATGTCCCTAGACGTCGGAACGGACGGCGGCGACAGATGGCGACTCCGCTGGGGAAGCTAGAGAGTTGATCCCATTTAGTGACGGATAAATTCAAACTAAGTAAAGATTTGAAATTACGCCTTTACCCTTTTTTGTATTTTTATTGTATGGCTTTAATAACTGCTGTATGATTACTTCTGCAAATTGTCTGAAATATAAACTGCACACAAAAACCCTTGCACACAACAGTCCCTCTATACCCGGGGGCAAGAGTGAATACCTATAGGGAGTGGGTGGCAGATACGACCGGCTTGTTGGCACACGGGGCTACAACCGTTGTCGGAAACCACCAACTCAAGGTGATAACTCTCTTCTTTTGGTCTAAGGATGTCGACACGGAGTTCCGTGCATGACCCGAGGATCGAGAGATTGAGAGGTCCCTATAATGGGGGCACCTTGGGGACCTTTGGCCTTGGTGAGAACAGTTAGAACCGCCTAAACCAAGCACGTTTCTGTAGGAAAACCCTACCTCGTGATTAAATAAACATGGCTCTGCTCGTGGATGTATGAATTGTGTGTGCATACGTTTGCTGCATTTGTATTGATGCATTAGCATAGGGTAATCATACAACAAACAAAAAAATGAAAAAACCCTAAAAATCACAAAAAGTGATAAGATAAAAGACCTTTATCTCGGATAGTCTTCAGTTAAGCTAGCCTGGTTTCAGGTTCTTTGTAAGCTAAGTAGCCACGTTGACCGACAGAAGAGATAAAGGGTCATAAAAAAATATAAAAAACAACAACTTTAAACCAATAAAACTTTTTTTATAATAAAAGATTCTTGGCAAAGTCGTATCATTCATACCACATCATCCAATAAGTGGCAAAATTAAGAGAGAAAATAAATGCACTAAGAAAGGTATGCATAAACATCATCATAATAAAATCTCTCATACATAAACACATTCATTCCAGGATACACCAATCATTTAAAAAACTATAATAAAAATTGTTAAAATCATTTAGAAAGTGGCTGGTCTTCCGCCCGTCCTCACTCGTGCTCAGAAAGCCAAGAAGATGGAACATCTGGAGGAACAAAATCGAAAGCTCACTACTGAGCTTAATACGCTAAAAGAACAAATGGCACAGATGTTAGAAATGATGCGTCAGCAGAATCTCCATAAAGAGGGTCCTCAAAGGGGACAAACCTCTCACCAAGAAGAAGAGGAGGGACCCAATGATGAACAAGCCCAATCTGATACAAGGGCAGTGCATATTCATGCACCAGAAGTATCAAAACAACAACTGACTGCCCTTGAAGAGCGATTGAGAGCCATGGAGGGGCATAATTTTGATGTTAAAGAGGCAGCTGATATGTGCCTCGTCAAAAATATCCAATTTCCTAACAAGTTCAAAACTCCGGACTTCCCGAAATACATGGGACTAACTTGCCCTAAAAGTCATCTTACGATGTACTGCCGTAAGATGGCTACATATGCTGAAAATGAGAAGCTCCTGATCCATTGCTTTCAGGAGAGCTTAGCTGAATCAGCCCTAAACTGGTATATGCAACTACAAGGGGGGCAAGTCCAAACCTGGAGACATCTGGCAGATGCTTTTCTTCGTCGCTATAAATACAATATTGATCTGACCCCTGAAAGAGCAGATCTACAACTACTAAGCAAGAAAAACGACGAATCTTTTAAGGCATATGCTCAAAGATGGAGGGAATTGGCAGCGCAAGTGGAACCTCCTTTATCTGACAAGGAAACTACATCCATGTTCATCAATTCTCTGACTGGTCCCTATTACGACAAAATGATAGGGAACACATCAACACTCTTTGCGGATGTAGTCATTATAGGAGAAAGAGTAGAGCAAGGTCTGAAAAGTGGAAGAATTGCACAACAAACCTCCTCCAATTCCTCTACTCAAAACTTAAAAAAAAAACATTGGAAAGAAGAAGGAAGGAGATGTGAATGCTATCAACTTCGCCACTCCTTTGTCCTCCTCGCAGCAGACCAAGTCACGCAGGCCGGAAAGGAAGTTTACCCCAATACCCACTTCCTATGGAAGCCTGCTGCTAAAATTGTTGGATGTCAAACTCCTAGTGCGCGTCCCTCCCAAGAAAATGGAGCCACCATATCCAGAATGGTATAAGCCAAATGAAAAATGCAATTATCATTCAGACGCTCCGGGACATTCTGTAGATAACTGTATGGCCTTAAAGCATAAGGTCCAAGATTTAATAGACGCAGGATGGATTACTTTCGACGCGTCAACTCCAAAAGTGGATGACCAGCCCTTATCAAAACCCGAATGAAGGATGGGCTAAGGAAGATCAGCAAATTAGGGCTCATCATTTTTGTCATCTCTAAAAAAAAAAAAAAAAAACATAATATTAAATAACAAAAAAAATAAAAAAAATATATATATCGAAAAGCTTACGATGTATCTCTCGTGATCCCCGCCCATGATCATGAGATTTTTGATTAAAATGGGCTTTGTAAATATTTTCTTCTATCAATACAACGAGGCATTATTCATAATATTCATATTCTTTGTTATTGTTTTCCCTCTTACACATTTAATAAAGAAATCTAAAACAAAGCATAACCATACAGTCTGTCTGTGATTGAAAACTCTCTGGAAGATCCGAAAGCCAAAGGTGAATGGATTAAGTCAGACAGTGAGGAGGGGACCATTTCCCCGGACATGCAAAGACTGTTGGAAAAAGGAGCTCAATTAATACAGCCCCATCAGAAAAAACTTAGGCCATCGATCTGGGACAAAGAGATAATAAGAAAGAAGTAAATATCAGTACCCAAATTGATAATGTCAGGGAAGGGGCAATAACGCCTTTGCGCTTACTCATGCCTCGTCTTTTCCCTTATACATCGGATAAAACTATACCGTTGAGATACACAGAAGAATTTCCCGTCAATGAAGATATCTCCAATATAGCTAGCATTGGGGGCACGACGAGAAGCAAAAAAATTTATTCCCCAAGGAGCCACAAGATAATGCTCCTAAAAACAAAGGAAAAATAAAGAAACCGAAGAGGAAAAGGAAAAGAGAATCCAAGGGGAAGATTGAGCAGACCTTGGATTCACGGTGCTAAGGCAGTTTCTTCAACGCTCCACCGAAAAACCAAAATTCGTAGTAGGCGACAAGTTGATGCGACGCTACATTTGAATCAGTGAGCCGTTCACCCTACCTTAAATGGATGCGACTGAAGAAGACATTTGAAAATATGGAAAGACTTCCTAGCAATTTAAAAGTGGCCCATATAATGAAGAGATATGGATACAGCCCAGACAAGGGCTTGGAAAGGATGCTCAAAGAATAATAGAGCCACCAGATTTTAAGGATAACCCTTTAAAGAACAACCCTACAAAATATCAAGTCGTATAAAGAAAAGAGAAGTCTCCCCTCCATACCTTAAAGGCGATCTTCCGAAAAGGAGGGATATTAGCATCAAGGGTAGCATTAGTCATTAGATGTCCTTCTTCCGATTCTAGGGGATGTAAACCCAATGACTATTAGAGATCACTCCTCGGGGTGTGCCCAACCCCCGAGCATCTTTAGGGCACGCATTTCCCTTTGAATTACAAAAGAATGCTATTCTTACTATCTGCTTCTTTTCTCGCTAATCATATCTATACCCCATAAATAACCATGATTAGACAAACGTTTTGTTCCAAAATACGTCAAAATAATCAAAACGCTATAGACAAAATGAAGCCAAAGTTAACATGATTGATTAGCTAGAGACACGAATAAGAAAATCGTGTTTCAACAATGTTTGAGAAAAGAAATTATTATTCAAAGAAGCCCGTCAAGGTCAAAGGCCAAGACAAAAAGATAAAAGGGCAAAATCCTAGGCTGAAAACCCAAAAGGGCGGACTAGGAATGTTAATCAGTCACAAAAGATGCCACATTATTAAAACAAAACGTTTGTTTAAACTAGCCTAAACACCGACCAACCTTGGCTAGCCATTCTTACAAAAACTATTATTTCAAAAAATATCTCACTAAAACACAAGCCTTTGCAATAAATCCCTTTCTTTCTATTCTCTTGACCCTTCATCATAAAGCATTTAAGTAATTGACTGGGAAATGTGGAAATATGGTGATCAATAGGAGGATTGAAATCCCTAAAGGGAAGGAAGAAGGGCATTGACATGACAATTGCTATACATTCAAAATGATTACTCTTCGGTTATAGCAAAGATCCGAGATGGAAAATCGGTATAGCTAATCATGTTGATAAAAACACATGATGATGGAAGAAAAATTAATAGAAGTTGAATGGGTTCAAAGCCGATATGACCAGCTAAACCTTATTGAAGAAAAACGGCTAAATATTATATGTCACGGACAAGCCTATCAAAGGAAGATCAAAAAGGCTTACAAAAAAGGTCAACCCTCATATTTACCATAAGAAGGATTTAATGGTAAATAAGTTGCTTCCAGCCCAGAATAATAAAATTGGAAAATGGGCAGTGAACTATGAAGGACCCCTTGTAGTCAAATGAGCTTTCTCGGAAGGAGCTCTTATCCTTGCCAATATGGATGGAAAAGAACTTCGACACCTAATCAACTCCGGTACGGTGAAGAAGTATTATGCTTGAAGACATTGCTCAAGACCCGTTAAGAAGGAAAACCTGCAAAGGGCATCCCTGGGCAAAAGATAGGGTCTATATCCCTCGCTAGGATACGTCCTAGGCAAAAAGTAGAGGTAAAAAAAAAAAACTAACTAAGAGCAATGGTTACCTTAGTCGAAAACCGAAAGGCGGCTAAGGTAACATTCTTCCAGAAGCAAGCAGTCTGCATAGTCTTCACTCTGAGTTCAGGCATCTCAACTGAAGCAATTAGGAGAACCAGGGGTAGATATCATGGACATGACTGTTTAAGCCTATACAGTATAGCCAACCCTGACCACCCATTCTTCTAAATACCTTTTGAAATCCTTCTATAAAAGAAATAAAACTTTTGCTCATTTATCAATAAAATTCCCTTTCATTTCCTTTCTCTTGACCAAATATTATGGAAATGCCTCTTTATTGATAAATCATAAATATGTACAAAGACCTTTAATCAGAGATCAAGCATGCATCTAAAAAAAGGGAAGCATAAAAAATAATAATAAAGGAATAAAAGCCTGCTAGGATATTCTTAGGAAAAAATTAGGGTAGCCTGCTAGATCGGAAACCCCAAAAGAACGATCTAGGCAAAAGATAAGGCAAAAGCCCCCTAAGATATTCTAGGCAAAAATTAAGGCAGCCCGCTAGATTGAAAACCCGTAAAGGGCGGTCTAGGCAAAAGATAGGGCTAAAACCAAGAGATGAGTAAAAAAGGAGCTCATCATCATGGTCATAAAGGAGGAGCCCATCGGCACATTCATGAGAAGCCAACGGGAGAAGGCCAGTTACTTTCTAAATGCATCAAAAATAAATAAACAAATAGATTGCATTTAGGACATCCACACACAAAGTAGTTGCATAATACGACTTTGTCAAAACCAAAGAAAAAATAATGTCTTCAAATAAATAAACATGCATATAAGGAGGATAGTCTCTATACTTGTGATTGAAAACAGGAGGCGCCAGAATCCAGTCTCCAAATAAACCTCAAGAAAGAAAAAGTGAAATCAAAACCATTTCAGCAAGAATAAAGAGCTTCAAGGAAACTATAAGCTCCAACCATTCTCCTCCAACCCCAATAGAAGGAGGGTATACCAAAAAAGGCCAACAGAAAGGCCCGATGATCCCCAAGCGGATCCTTGCCTACTCCAAAGGCAAAACAAAAATTACTTCATGACTCAGCACTACCACATGAGTTGTCAAACAGAGTCATTTGAAACTTCAATCAACATCCTTCCATCAAAGAAAAAGGAAGTTATCAACATAAAAAAGCCAACGGAAAGGCTTGATCATCCCCAAGGGGATCCTAGCCTACTCTAGAGGCAAAATAAAAAGATTACCTCACGACTCAGCTTCATCACCACATGAGTCATCAAGCACACTCATATAAGGATCTCCGCTTCATTCCCCAACGAAGAACAAGGGTTACACAAGAGCCCATCATATGAAGTCAAGTTCCCTATATCACCGGGGGGCAACAAAAAGAAAAGAAAGAAATTTTTCATCCGCAACAGAGGCCACTACAGAAAAAAGGCCAAATAAATGTCTCTAAACAGAGCATATCAAGAAAAATCTCTACAAAAAGGAAAAGAAGAAAAATCTTCACCCCAATCAATAAAAAACTTCACAAAGCCAAGAGCCAAGACTCCATCATCAAAGTTGGATCCCCAATAAATAAAGGAAAATTCCCCAGGGATCACCGAAAAGAAAAAAGAAAAAGATATCTTTTCATTCAAAGAAGAAACCAATGTGCATAAAAGAGCACATATGCAAAAAACCAAATCGCAAAAAAAGAGAAATCGCGAGAAAAGGGTAAAAACCCATTCCCCAGCAAAATAAGAGCTTAGGCAAAACCAGCTCAAACAAACAGCATCCAATAAGGAGTCGAAAAACTTCATTCCTCCCTAGGGGGACAATTCAAGACAGATCTCCAGAATGAAATTAATTCTCCAGTGGATCATCAACAAGAAAACTACCCCAGTGAGCCTACGACAAAGGCAAACTACAAAATTATATCCACAGGGAGTTAATCGCTCATAACGCCCAAAGACGGATATCCATAGTGAAGCATAAAACCTTCACTTGCAACAAGCAAAGCAAAAACTAATATCCCCAAGAGATGGGAAATCAACCTATGCAAGAGGCAAATCCAAACCCTCAAAGTCTTCACCACTATTGAAGCATTCGCCTAATCAAGAGGCACAACAAAATCCCCAAATGAATCTTCGCCTAATCAAGAGGCACAATCAAGAAGAGAATTCAAAATCCCCAGAGGATTCCCGCCTAAAATAAGAGGCAACCAACAAAAATCCCCGCCCAAGACCGGACGGCTAAAAGGAAAAGCCAAAACCCCAAAGAATCCCCGGCAAAGCCGGATGGCTAAACAAGAAAAGCCAAAAACAAAAACCCCTGGCAAGGCCAGATGGCTAAACAAAAAAAAAAAGAAGCCAAAATCAAAGAATCCCCAGTAAAATCGGATGACTAACAGAAAAGTCAAAAAGTCAAAACAAATTATTCCCCATGGAATAGGCGCATAAGCAGAAACAATAAGTCGCCAATACATCTCCAAAAACAGATAATCACAGGATTAACTACCAAAAAGTGCATCATGAGAACCTTGCAGAACGAGGTTCGAACCGGGTGGGGGTAGGTACCCATCAGAATCTTGCAGAACGAGATTCGGACCAGGTGGGGGTAGGTACCCATCAGAATCTTGCAGAATGAGATTCGAACCGGGTGGGGGTAGGTACCCATCAGAATCTTGCAGAACGAGATTCGGACCAGGTGGGGGTAGGTACCCATCAGAGCCTTGCAGAACGGGGTTCGGACCGGGTGGGGGTAGGTACCCATCAGAATCTTGCAGAACGAGATTCGGACCAGGTGGGGGTAGGTACCCATCAGAATCTTGCAGAACGAGATTCGGACCAGGTGGGGGTAGGTACCCATCAGAATCTTGCAGAACGAGATTCAGACCAGGTGGGGGTAGGTACCCATCAGAACCTTGCAGAACGGGGTTCAAACCAGATGAGGGTAAGTACTCATCAGAATCCAGCAAAAATGCAGATTCGTACCGAGTGGGGGTAGGTACCCACCAAAACCTTAAAAATAAGGTTTGTACCGGATGAGGGTAAGTACTCATCAGAATCTAGCAAAAATGCAGATTCGTACCGGGTGGGGGTAGGCACCAACCAAAACCTTAAAAATAAGGTCTGTACCGGATGAGGGTAAGTACTCATCAGAATCTAGCAAAAATGCAGATTCGTACCGGGTGGGGGTAGGTACCCACCAGAACCTTAAAAATAAGGTTTTGTACCAGATGAGGGTAGATACTCATCAAAAAAAAAAACTTAGCAAAATGCATCGGGTAGAGTAAAAATACTCACCAGAAGCATTACTAAAAAAGGGTGCAAAGACTTGCTTCTGTTAGAGGATAGTTCAGTGATTGAACACCTCGGAAGTAAGTACCCACAAGAGTTTAGCAAAATGCGAACTCATACCAGGGGAGGGTAGGTACTCACCAAAACCTTGTAGAACAAGGTTCATACCTAGTGGGGGTAGGTACCCACAAAAGTCTAGTAAAATACAGACTTATACCGGGTGAGGGTAAGTACTCACCAGAGCTTTATAAAAGGAGGCTCAAACCAGATAGGGGTTGGTACCTATCAAAATATTTATCATCCGGAGGATCAGCAAAGAAGCAGCATCCGAAGGATAACCGGGCAAAAGGGTTAACTCCTTCCCCTACCGAATAATTTTGTCGGCATACTAAAAACCAACAAATTAATTAGGCAGGTGAAGGGGGGGCAGCTGTATACCCCTAATTTTGTCCGGCCTCTCAAAATAAAGGCTAGGGAAACTCCACACGAAAATAAAGTTCTCCCGGCTTCATATCAAAAACTGAGAAAGACCTCCCGCAACAAGACGGGGTTCACCCATCCACACAATAAAGACTAAGGAGACTTCCTACATGAAGATAAAGCTCGCCCGGAATCTTAATAAAGGCCAAGAAGACTACCTATATGAAGATAAAGCTTCAACGGACATCTATCGGCATCAATCTACGTCCGAAAAAGGAAAGGAAAGCTTCCCGGGGTCACAGAACGCAAAAACTGGACAAAACAGGTTGAGACCCCCGTCCCAGAGTTGGGACGACCGTCCCAACTAACCTAGGACAAGTGAGACGCGCGTCCCACATGTGGGACGGCCGTCCCAAGTCCCAGGGGGGCTGGCCCTTCATTAAAAATGCAAGTGGGACGGCCGTCTCGGCCCAGACGGCCGTCCCAGATGTGCCAGGCAGCGAAAACTATAAATAGGAGCCTCATTTGTCATTCTCCACACTCCAGACAACTCAGAGCACTTATCTACTTCTCTCCCTCTTTCGAATGATCTTTCTGATTGCCTGATATAGGTAACAATCAGTTAAGGAATTATATTCCGGCATTCGATTCTTCTATAAAATTTTAGTCGAGTCGAGTCTGTATTCGTGAGGAAAGTCATTGTAGAGCGAGAGACTGCCGAAATGCGTCTTTATTGTAAAAGAATTGCTATATAAAGCTTGCTACGGAGGTTCTTTTCAAATCTCTTCTCTTTTACTGCTTTATTTATTGCTTTATATATGAAATGTAAATAAAATCATGTAGATAGCCATATTTAAATATTGTATGAATAAAATAGGGTAATAGTGTAATTTCTTGTAATCTTCACTTAAATGAATCAATCCGTCATAGGGAACCCGAAAGGGGCATTGTGGGGTGCTAATACCTTCCCCACACGTAACTAACTCCCTTACCCGACTCTAGTTATAATGGCCAAGTTTGGTTTTTATTAAAATCAATGCCTTTTTCTCCTTTTCCAATGTTTATGGTCAAAACATTGGTGGCGACTCCAAAAGAACCCTTTTCGAAAACCTTGCTTCTATTAGAGGATAGTTCAACGTTGAGCGCCTCGGAAGCAATGAACATATTTTTAACAAAAAATGCGAGTCTCAACCATCTTTTCGCGACCGCTCGCATTAACGTTCGAGATGTCCCTGGACGTCGGAACGGACGGCGGCGACAGGCGAAGGGAAGCATTTCATGCCAATCTTTGTAGGTTACTACCATCTTCTGTATGATTTTCTTAATGTTCTTATTGGCTGCCTCTACTGCACCGTTCATCTTCGGTCGGTATGGAGAAGAATTCTGGTGTTGAATTTTGAAGTCTTGACACAATTCTTCCATCATTTTATTATTGAGATTGGTCCCATTATCAAATGAGCCTATGAGGGATGTCGTACCGACATATAATATTTTTCTTGATGAAGGTGGTCACCACTTTCCGGGTCACATGCGCGTATGACGCTGCCTCAACCCATTTGGTGAAGTAGTCAATGGCCACCAAGATAAAACGGTGACCATTGGAGGCTTTAGGCTCTATGGGTCCAATGACGTCCATACCCCACATAGAGAATGGCTATGGTGTAGTCAGGGTACTGAGTGGTGCAGGCGGTACGTGGATATTATCAGCATAAATTTGGCATTTGTGGCACTTTTTGGCATACTGGTGACAATCGGTTTCCATTGTGGACCAAAAGTATCCTGCCCTTAAAATCTTCTTGGCCATGACATGCCCAGGTGCGTGGGTCCCAAAAGCTCCTTTGTGGATTTCTTTTATCAAGGTTCGGGCTTCTTCTTGGTCCACACCTTAAGAGAGTGGAATCGGGACTCTTTTTGTAGAGGGTTCCTTCAATCAACGTGAACCCTACGACCCTTTTACGAATGGTTCGTTTATCATTGTCGCTGATGAGATATTGCTTGATATCATGATACCAGGGGTTTTGGTCGTGCTCGCTATTTACTGTCATGCAAAAAGCTTGTTTGTCATGCAGCTTAACTTGGATGATTGACATCTCATGTTCTTGATCTAGGGCAAACATGGATGATAGAGTGGCGAGGGCATCAACACATTGGTTGTCTTCCCGGGGAATATACTGGAAGGTGACACTTTCCATTCTTGAAACTAAGTCTTGGATATGCTCTAGATATGAGATTAGTTTTGAGTTGCGGGTTTCCCATTCACCTTTAAGTTGGTATATGACAAGGGATGAGTCGCCGAAGACTTTGAGCTTAGTAACCCCATGATCTAAAGCTGCTTGGATCTCTAGCGCACATGCTTCATATTCGGCCATGTTGTTGGTGTAGTCAAAATTAAGCCTGGCCGTTACAGGGATGTGTTTCTTTTCGGGGGATATCAAAATAGCTCTTATCCCGTGTCCAAGCATGTTTGAGGCCCCATCGAAGAACATGGTCCATGTCTCTTCTTTGGTCTCTTTGTGTTCGATGTGCATGATATGTTCATCGGGAAAGTCATCTTGTAAGGACTAGTATTCGTCTATTGATCCATGGGCTAGATAATCCGCTAGGGGACTTCCTTTAATAGCTTTCTGGGTGACATGAATGATATCAAATTCTAAGAGGAGAACCTGCCACCTAGCTATTCTTCCAGTTAAAATGGGTTTCTTGAAGAGGTACTTGATTATGTCCATTTTGGAGACCAACCATGTTGTATGCCGCGCCATATATTGTCGGAGACGCTGAGTGACCCACACCAATGCGTAACAGGTTTTTTCGAATGGTGTATAACGGGTTTCATAGTCTGAGAATTTCTTACTGAGATAGTAAATGGCTCGTTCCTTTTTCACGGTTTCGTCCTATTGGCCGAGCACACATCCCATGGACTCTTCAAGTATTGACAAATATAGGATGAGAGGTCTTCCTTCAATGGGTGGTACCAATACTGGCGGATTGGTTAGACATGTTTTGATCTTATCGAATGCTTGTTGGCATTATTCATTCCACACCGTTGGTTGATTTTTGCGCAACAGTTTAAAGATGGGTATGCATTTATCTGTTAACTGTGCGATGAAACGGGAAATGTAGTTGATCCGGCCTAGAAAACCTCTGACCTCCTTTTCCGTGCTTGGCGGAGGCATTTCCAAAATTGCCTTGGTTTTGTCAGGATCCACTTCGATTCCTCTTTGGCTGACAATGAACCCCAACAGTTTTCCTGAACGTACTCCGAAAGTACATTTTGCCGGGTTTAATTTAAGCTGATACTTCCGCAGTCGGTCAAAAAGCTTTTTGAGGTATTGAATGTGGTCTACCTCATTCCTGGACTTGGCAATCATGTCATCCACGTACACCTCTATTTCCTTGTGGATCATGTCATGGAACAAAGTGACCATAGCCCTTTGATAGGTAGCCCCTGCGTTTTTTAGTCCAAATGACATTACTCGGTAGCAGAAGGTGCCCCATGGTGTAATGAAGGAGGTTTTTTCTCTGTCCTCGATGGCTAGCTTAATCTGGTTATACCCCGCATACCCGTCCATAAAGGAATAAAGTGTGTTGGTAGCGGTATGGTCTACCAGCGTGTCTATATGTGGTAGGGGAAAGTCGTCTTTTGGACTTGCTCGATTGAGGTCCCTATAATCCACACACACCCTGACCTTCCCGGTCTTTTTGATGACGGGTACTATATTGGCCAACCATTCTGGGTATTTAGAAACTACCAGGAAATTGGCGTCTAGTTGCCTTTGTACCTCCTCCTTTATCATTAAGGACCAGTCGGGTTTGATTCTTCTGAGTTTTTGCTTTACAGGTCGGAACCCCTCCTTCAATGGCAACCTATGTTCCACTATACTCGTGTCGAGCCCAGGCATGTCATGATAAGACCAAGCGAATACATCTATATATTCCTTCAAAAGCTGTATCAATCCCCTTTTTATGCTACTTTCTATTTGGGTGCCGATGTTCACCCTTTTCTCATAATCCCCTTCCCCCAAATTAACAGTTTCTATCTCTTCCTGATGCGGTTGTATGATGCGTGTTTCCTTTTCTAGCATTCTTTGCATATCCGGAGAAATGGTCTCCTGCTCACTGTCGGACTCGACCCATTCGCCTTTGGTTTCCGGGGTCCACAGAGATTCATCAATCACAGACATGATGTGTTTTAGGTTCTGTTTTAATCATAAATTTTATTATTCAATTATTTTCGAAAGAATAATAAATAGAAGAGGGAAAAGAATGAATATGACAAAATGCCTCGTGTATTAAAGAAAGTGTAAATGTATGTACAAGTCCTTTTAATCAGAAATCCTGCGGCCACGGGCGGGGACTGCAGGAGATAAAGAGAAAAGCTTTAAAAAAAAACCCTAGGGCTGATCCTCCCAGTCCTCCCTCTCTGTTATTCTGGCTTCGACAGAGGTTTGGCATCGACATCGGAAGCAGAGGCATCGAAAGTTATCCACCCAGCGTCGATTAATTCTTGAACCCGATACTTAAGGGTCAAGCAATTTTCTGTGGAGTGTCCGGGTGAACCCGAGTGGTAAGCGCATTTCTCGTTCGGCTTATACCATTCGGGGTAGGGAGGTTCCAACTGCTTCTTGGGAGGAACGCAAGTTAGGAGTTTAGCCTCCAACAGCTGAGGCAGCAGCATTCCATAGGAAGTGGAGATTGGAGTGAACTTTCTCTCTTTCTTGTGAGGCTGCCTGGCCGTTTGTGGGGCAGAAGAAGGAGTGGCAAAGTTGATTGCATGCACAAATTTGTCCTTCTTCTTGCCAGCAGGCTTCCTGAATGAGACACCAGCTTGGGAAGATTGTGCTATCTTCCCGCTCCTCAGTCCCTGCTCCACTCTTTCGCCCACAGTGACTATGTCCGAAAAAAGGTTGGAGGTACTGGCTATTGCCTTGTCGTAGTACGCTCCAATCAGTGAATCTATGAACATAGCCACTGTCTCCTTATCCGTCAAAGGAGGCTCTATCTGGGCTGCCATTTCCTCCATCTTTGGGCGTACGCTTTAAAAGGCTCGTCGCTCCTTTTGCTTAAAGTCCTGAGATCTGACCTATCAGGGGTCAGGTCAATGTTGTATCGGTAGCGACGAAGAAAAGCATCAGCCAATTGTTTCCAGCTCTGGACCTACCCTCTCTCTAGCTGCATATACCAATTGAGAGTTGTATCCACCAGACTCTCCTGGAAGCAGTGGATCAGGAGTTTCTCGTTCTTAGCATGGGCGGCCATCTTACGACAATACATCGTAAGATGGTTCTTTGGGCAGGTCATCCCAGCGTATTTGGGGAAGTCCGGGATCTTGAATTTGGGAGGGAAATGGATATTCTTCACCAGGCACATGTCCGCCACCTCCTTGACATCAAAGTTGTGCCCCTCCACCGCCTTCAGCCTTTCTTCTAGGGCGGAGATTTGTTGTTTGGATACCTCTGGGGTAAGGATGCGTGCAGTCTTAGCATCCTTCTCGTCATAGAAGTATTCCTCTTCCTCTTCCTCATGGTGAGGGATGTGTTCAGCTTGGGCTTCACCCTTACTCTGACCCTGGCGTACGACCTCCATCAGTTGGACCACTTGCTCGCGGAGGGTATTGACCTTCGCAGTGAGCTTTCGGTTTTGCTCTTCTAAGTTTTCCATTGCCTTTGCCTTTTGTGCACGAGTTTAGATGGGGAGAGGACCAGCCACTTTCTAGAATGCCCGAAAAAGGTTTATTAATGCATGTTGAGTGCTTAAACTAACATGGATATGCTTATGCATGAGAGATTCTGTTTAAATGATGCTGAATGCGCTCTCACTTTTTATTTTTTCTCTGGGTTTTTCTTTACTCGTGATGAATATGAATGATACAACTTTGTCAAACGTTTCGATTTTTTTTTGTATTTATTTATTTTGGATTTTTATTTTATAGCCTTTTATCTCTTTTGTCGGAACTGCGTGACTACTTAGCTTACAAAGAACCTGAAACCAGGCTAGCTAAAAGGCAGATTGTCTGAGATAAAATGTGGTTTTATGTGAAAGAATATTTAGCGTCCCTTATCTCTTTTGTCAGAACTGTGTGGCTACTTAGCTTGCAAAGAACCTGAAACCATGCTAGCTAAAAGGCAGACTGTCCGAGATAAGGGTGTTTATTGCAAAAATATTTTTTGTGATTTTTCTTCTGTTGTTTGGTTATGCTATGCAACAGACAAATGCAACAAACATATGCACACACAATTCGATCATCCACGAACATGCGAGAATTTGTTTTTATTACGAGGTAGGGTTTTCCTGCAGAAAAGTGATTTGGCGAAGGTAGGTTCTAACTGTTCTCACCAAGGTTAAGGCCCCCAAGGTGCCCCCATTATAGGGTCCCCACTCTCCAGCCTTCCGACCATGCTTAGCACTAAGGCCATAGTCAGTCTTTGTGCCAAAAGAGGAAGGTTATCACCTTGAGTGGTGGTTTCCGATCACACCGGTGGGCACAAGGCCATCACTACAGCAAACCGTACCTGCCACCCACTCCCTATGGATTTCTCACTTGCCCCCGGGTATAGAGGGAACTGTTGTATGCAAGGGTTTGTGTACAGTTTGTATTTCAAACAATTGCGCAAGTATAAACAAGCAACAGTTATTAAAGCCAAACAGTAAAACATGTTATAATACAAGGTAGGACAAAAGCGTTATTTTCTTGGTTTATTCATTTTTAAGCTGGCCCATCACTAAATGGGATCAACTCTCTAGGCATCCCCAGTGGAGTCGCCATCTGTCGCCGCCGTCAAAACGAGGGCGGTCGGAGCGACGCGATGGTTTCGACTTCTCTTGTTTTCGCGTTTTTTATTGGTGGTTACAACGCCTTTAGGTTGTCCGATAACCGGGATGAACCTAGGGGCGAGGTTTTCGAAAGGGTGCCCTTGGATTGTCCGATAACCGGGCTAACCCAAGAGCTATTTTTTTGAAGGGTTCTCTGGAGTCGCCACCGATGTTTTTACCGGAAACATCGAAAAATGTGTTTAAAAGGCGTTGGTTTTCGAAAAACCAACTTTGGTCGTTAGAACCAGAGTTGGGTAAGGGAGTTAGTTACGCGTAAATGAAGTGTTAGTTCCTTTACGACGCCCCTTACGAGTTCCCTATGATAGGCCAGCTATTTTAAAATAAATAAACCTGATGAGAATACGCTTTTGCCCTTTTATTTTGTGGAATTTAAAGATTATGACTACATGGCCCTAATATCTATTGCATAATTTAAATAAAGCGGTAAAAGATAGAGAAAGAGAGTAGAGACCTCCGAAGCAAGCTTTTCTATTAATTTCCTTGAAAATAGGGTGCTTTGTGGTAGCCCTTCACTCTACACAGCGTCGGAACCTCTAAAAAACCCTATAAAAACCTCTAAAGACACTCAGAAGCTCCGGAAATGCGTCGGAGGGATTCTAGAGAGAGAAACTAGTGATGTGACTAGAGAGAGAATGAGAGAGGTGTGTGGAATGAGGGGAATGGAGGCCCTATTTATAGGGATTCGCGCCTGTCAGGTCGAGACGGCCGTCTCGCCTGACAAGGTCGAGACGACCGTCTCGCCAATCGGGACGGCCGTCTCGCCTTGCAGGAATGGCGAGACAGCCGTCTCGCCAAACGAGACGGCGGTCTCACCACTTGTGTAAGGCGAGACGGCGGTCTCGACCCCAAAAGGCGAAAATCGTTATTTTTGTGCGAAAAATCCCACCTATCCTAATATGGGGCCTAATAGTCTCTCCTAGTGGCTTCTTAGACTTCGTTCATCTTCGAAAAGGAGGTCTTTTGATCTTTATTATGAGACCGGGCAAGATTTGAGGTCTACAGTGAAGATGTCAGTTAATTAATTAGAGGAAGAAAATGCATTAGACCATGTTGAGATTTCTCTTTAACAATATGACATTCAATATCAAGATTTTTAGTTCACTGGTGAAAAACTATATTAGTAGTTATTTGTAACGCACTTTGATTATCATAAAACAAAACTGACTATTGCTCATAAGGAACATGAACATTGAGTGACGTGGATACAATCTGAATTTTTGATTAATGGATGCATGATTATGATTGTTGCTTTTTTGTTGATACCTTAGACAACGTGTATTAGGACATGGTTAAAAAATTCTTATCATGAAAAGTACCTCGGTCTTCTAAGTTATGGGTGATATGGATGTAATTCGGGTCATCGATAACATTGTAGTTGAGAATTTCACCTTAGAGATTCAATTGAGTAAATATCACTAAAGAATAAATTCAAATCTTCTTAATCTAAAATAAAATAAAATATATTAATTTAAAAAAAAGTATTGATATATTATTTTGATACGAGATTATTTTATATGATATTTATTCTCGTTCTCTTGTTTTATTTCTTAAACATGATAAACTTAGAAATTATTTTGTGAGGATGGTAGATGATGTAGCAAAGTTATATATATATAAATAGAAACTGTAATTGTAGTGCACAAAGAGAACCGGGGTACAACTACAATTTTCAACGAACCAAACGATACAAAAATATAGATTGAACAGGGGAGAGATCCCTCTTGGTTAAGTCATTCATAAACACTGAAAATATTACAATAAGCTGAAGCAGTCTAGCTTATATAGAGGCCATTCACAGTGAAGCCACCATCAACACAAATAGTTTGTCCTGTTATGTAAGAGGCTGCAGGTAAACACAGAAATGCCACCAACGAAGACACTTCTTCTCCCTCTCCAAACCGTCCAAGTGGGGTTCTGGGAATGAAAGCATTTCCAATATTTCCCTCTTTCAAGAACTGAAATACAAGTGCAATGCAACCAAATAGTTAACAATAACATCTTTACCGCAGTCCAAGATATATAACTTTACCTCCTCAGCAGTAGGGGTTCTGATTATCCCAGGTGCAACACAATTAGTCCTTATTTTGTCTTTGGCCCATTCACATGCCAAATTTTTTGCCATTTGATTAATTGCTCCTGCGTGTCAAAACATGCATATTTACAAGTTACTCTCTCTATATATATTTCACTTTCACTGGAAATTTAACGTAAAGCAACTAATTTACCTTTGGTTGCACTGTATACAACGGATCCTATGTTTATTGATACCACACCACCAATGGAGGATATGAAAACGATGCTTCCAGCTTCTGAAGCTTTCAGGAGAGGATGTGCAAGCTGGCTCAAGTGGAAAGCAGATTGCAAATTCGTATTCACCACAAACGAGAAATCTTCCTCTGTGTAATCCAGAAGCTCTTTCCATACGTTTGTTCCCACGTTGTTTACCTAAATAAATCCACACATAAATCTAAGAAGCATATCTCTCAAAATATAAATACAAAGGTTATTCTTGATTGTAAAATGATTCGTTTGAGAAAAATGAAAAAGTAACTTCAATTCCATGCAAATGAATTGAGTGAATTAGTACTGACAAGGATGTTGAGTTTGCCATTAAACTCGGAGGCAACTCTAGAAACGAGTTCTTCTCTATCTGCACGAGAGGTCACGTCACATACTGATCCAGTTACTCTGTATCCTTTTGTGGCCCATTTATGTAGAGATTCACTGAGTTCAGCTTCGTTCCGAGAGCAAGTGTGTACAGTGGCCCCAAGTTGTGCTAACTCCACCACAATAGCATATCTATACATATATGAGAAGACTTAATGGTGAGAAACATGAACACTTGTTTGGTGATATGATACAAAATTCATTGATTCGAGCATTTGGCTTAGCAGCTTGTGTTGGGTTTTGTTTTTTCGAGAGGAATTGCTAGATCAGTGTTCACGGATTTTAAGTTAACACATGAGTGTACGGGGCGCTGATCATCAATGGATTCCATGTTTACACATAAGACAACGTCAATTCGTCTTCATCCTCGATCTAAAATCTCAAGAAAATAAATTTGTACTTTTTCTGCCCTGATGTTCAGGAAGCTTTGTTTGTTTGATGCCAGAAGAGAGACAGATAACATTTTGAGTATTTTAAATGAAAAAAAGTGGAAGAAAAGGAAAAGGTAGTAAAGTAACCCGATTCCTTTGGATCCACCGGTGACGAGTGCTGTCATTCCCTGCAAACACCACCTGCTGCTTCGGCTATCAATGTTTGGCTCACCCATTTTTTTCTTTTTCTTTTTTTTTCTCTTCAATGAAGGATAGGATATGATGAATGGACCTGTATAAGATTATACTGCATTGGTTCTTTTGTATTTATAATCATAAGTTAATTGGTTCTCTGAATGTATAAAGTATAGGCTGCGCATTAAGTTGCTGTCATTTTCTTTCTTTCTTTCTTTTGTCTCATCGCTCGTCATATTTTTACTTTTCTTTCTTCAAGAACATGAATGTGGACAATGGGAAGAGGATTCTTCTATCCTATTCTATATCTGGTGGAGGATTTATCTTGTTCCTGTTTTATATTTTGACAAACAAATACAAAGAGTAAATTAAAGTATCTTGTTTTTCTTTCTTCATTTATTTTGTCATTTTTGGTATTTACGAAGAAACTTGTCTAAACAATCTTTAGTATAATAAATATTGTAATAAATAATGATAAAATAATTTTTAAATTATTAAAAAGAGTATGAAAATAAATAAAATTAAATTAAAATGAACGAAAATTAAAATATTGGTGTAATTTATTTTATGTATAAACCTAAATATTACTAAGACTTGTCTTCTTTTGATTTGATATCCTAAACAACATCGAACAAGGAATTGCGTTTTCTTTTTTGATTTGTTTACTGTAAATTACATTAATGAAAATTTATTTTATTTTTCTTTCAAGAAATTTTAATTTTTTTAATGATGTAATAATGAGTAGAAGTTGCAATAATTTTTCTACCTACATGTTTTTAACTTTCTTTGTACATCTTGGTTGAGCTACTAATTTAAAACAGGAAAAAAATAAAAAGAAAGATGTAGACAGGAGACATGATAGTGAGCTGTATGATTTCTATTCAGTCAAAACCTTGAAACTATGTATGTTGTTGATGCAAGATCAAATACCAACTTTGCCACTAGTCATCATTGATGATTTAACTTTAGGTAATGTATGTTATAAAAAAAAAAAAATCCAACATCATTTATTTGTTAGTAAATAAAAATAATTTATTAAAATTATATAATATTGAATATTTCACCATCTAATTAACCTTCAATTTTTTAACCCTATTTTCTTTAAATTTTTTTCAATTTTCATCATCTCAAAGTAGCATTTTACCATTGTGTCTTGCTTCAAAATCTAGTATCTTCTTCTAACCATTCTTTTGATATATTTGTAAATTTTATCTCAATTTTTTACCCTTTTAATTTCCACCCTTTGACCTCAATTTTCTTCTTTTATTACCATTTCGTATTAACAACTTCAAAATTATTTCCAACTTTTTCTTTCAATACATTTGTAAATATTTTAGTAACAAGAACATATATAGTCAGAATATGACTCAATACCACATTGCACGAACCTTCATATCATCCACAAAGTACATATTCAAGCATAGACCCTAACCAAAGCATTAAAAAGACAAAACAAGCTCAAGTACACAACGAAGATCCGCTCCCAAATCTTTCAAGAATTGGACTAATCCTTAAAAGAGTTCATCCTCACTGAATCTCCAACAAGCTGTCTCCCAAATGGATGGACACATATTGAATCATTGAAGTCATCAGGAGAGTAGCATTCCGCCTAAAAAATTGTGACGGAGGAGATGCCCCTCAGGCATAGAGTGTGACCAATTCTATGTGACCAACCTTCATTTTTGTTTGAGTTAAAATAATTCCTATATTCATGTATATTTCCTTTAATAAAAACCTTTAGTACTCTTTTCCACCATCAGTTTTTTATTTTATTTTTGTAGTGTCCATCTGTCCATGTGAGGTCATAGTGACGAGTTTCCTTATCTCAGGGATGCACTCCCAAGAATCTCGCATAAACTTAAGTATGTTACCAAGAATGAAGAATAATCAAACATAAGGAATTACGAATGAAGGCTCAGGTCCAAGGAGAGCGGTTAATATAAAGAAGTATTAAGGTTATAAGGGGGTAACTCATAAGGTAATACTAAGGATCGAAGAAAAACATTAACAATTGGCACCGTCTATAGGAAACGATAAAATGTTTCCTACTATACAAAAGGAAAAAAGCCAAGAACACAACCTATAGATTCCATGGAAGAAGAACATGCAGAGCCATCCAAGGAAGGTTAAAACCTCTACTAGCAGCTCATGGACTGATACACTAATTTTGTGGTGTTGTAGCACCGCCACCTCCTCGTCACAGCCACCACCCCTAACCTTGTTGTCGATTCCTGCCATGGAGCCATTGGATTATGTTGCCCTCTTCGCTCTCATTTCCTTCATGGTCATCCTCCTTCCCCTTATATCATTCGGCAAAATTATAGCACCAAAGTCGCACAAGGGAGCCAAGATCCTCGTTGCAGTGCGAACTAGGGAAGGAGAGAGTTGGGCACGACATGCGAGGGCCACATGTTCATCCTAACATTTTGAAACTATTTGACACAACGACACGATGATGGGATTCTTAGGCTTGATGGGTTACTATAAGCGATTCATTAAAGGCTATGCTTCAATTGCAGCACCACTAACAAAATTACTAAAGAAAGAGGATTTTCAATGGTCCTCAAAAGCTGAAGAAGCCTTTTTGAAACTGAAACACGCTATTACTTCAGCACCAATGTTGTTGGTCCTGTTGGAAAAACAATAATAATAATAATAATAATAATCGTGATTTTGATTCTAATGATCAAACATAAACATAATCCCATACTGATAAACATGTTGTAAACTGAATGCGAAAGCGTCATCTGAATTAGCCATAACGATGATGTCTTTGTAGAGCACTATATTGATCTTATGGTCTTCCACCTGAAGAGCACCTGTATTTCCCTCTTGATTTTCTCTCTTGATGGGGATAGAAAGAAAGGAACCGGACTGATACTTACGTTCTGTGTGTATGCTCCTAGAAGGGGACCATGACCCTTTAGATAACCAGAATTAGGTTAATTACTTAAGTTTTAGTATTTCCAATTTGGCCCCTCATTAAATTAGAAATTGTTCAATGGTCTCTACACAATTTTATTTTCATGACATATGCTTTTAGCCAAAACTTTAATTTAGTCAGATTACTTTATTATTTGGCTTAATAAATAATGACCCTAACACATTTAAATTATGTATCATATATATACATGACCCAAATTTTGCCAACAATCTCCCACTGGTCACAAATATATATGTCCTTACAACCTTACAAATGTGTTAGACTTTATGAGCTCAAAATTGTCATTATATTCCTTTTAGCACACTCCAAAAGTCTTGTCCATTAATCATATCAGAACATAGAACCAAACCAGCTTTTCATTGCATCATCGCAACTAAAACCAACAATGATTACTCATCCTGACATAACCAAATGACATGGATTAATCATGAAATGTGTAGCATGAAAAATTACGTGAAGGTGATCTGTACACGTCTATTTTCAACTGGTCCAAACTTTAACTTATCGAGATCGATATAATATTCTTAATGTATAAAGTGTAATGAATGAACGAAAAAACCGCATATCTATAGATAACCAAATATGTCCAAAAAATAATGTATACATATATGAAATTAAACATAGAACATAAAATATATGAAAGTGACTAACTCCCACTAAACCACAAATTCCTCAAACTGTAAAATACCCATGTGAGCAAAATGCTCATGAAAGACCTTGGGCGGAAGTCCTTTGGTTAGAGGATATGCTATCATGGAGTTTGTCCTTAAGTGTTCTATGGAAATCTGTCCACTTTGTACTCTTTCCTTAACAATTGTAGACCCCAAAACTTGTCCGGCCTCCAAATAAAGAGTAGAAGACCTTCTATTCAAAGATGGACGAAGCTTAAAAAGCCACTAGGAGAGACTATTAGGCCCCATACTAGGATAGGAGGAATTTTTCTGCAAAAAAATAAGGTTTCTCGCCTTTTTGGGACGAGACCGCTGTCTCGAAATCGAGACCGCCATCTCAAAATCGAGACCGCCATCTCGAAATCGAGACCGCCGTCTCGTTTGGCGAGACGGCGGTCTCGCCACCTGCGAATGGCGAGACGACGGTCTCGCTTTTCAGGATGGCGTTCTCGCCACCTACGAAGGGCGAGACGGCGGTCTCGTTTGACGAGACGGCAGTCTCGACCACCTGCGAGTGGCGAGACGGCGGTCTCGACCCTGTCAGACGAGACGGCGGTCTCAACCTGTCAGGCGCAAAAACCTATAAATAGGGGGCTCCATTCCCTCATTCCCACACCCCACACAGAGTTCTCTCCTCCTTCTCTCTAGAAAATCACTAGATCTTCTCTCTAGAATCCCTCCGATGCATTTCCGGAGCTTCTGAGTGTTTCTGTGAGTGTTTTCCGGCATTTAGAGAAGTTTTCGACGCTGTGTAGAGTGAAGGGCTGCCACAAAGCACCCTATTTTCTTAATAGAAAAGCTTGCTTCAGAGGTTTATATTCCCCCTCTCTACTTTTACCGCTTTAATTTTAAATTATGCAATAGATATTAGGGCCATGTAGCCATAGTTTTAAATTCCGCAGAATAAAAGGGTAAAAGCGTAATTTTCATCGGTTTAAGTATTTTTAAATAGTTGGCCTGTTATAGGGAACCCGAAAGGGGCGTCGTAAAGGAACTAACACTTCCTTTACACGTAACTAACTCCCTTACCCAACTCTGGTTCTAACGACCAAGGTTGGTTTTTCGAAAACCAACGCCTTTTAATTCCTTTTCCGATGTTTCCGGTAAAAACATCGGTGGCGACTCCACAGTGTTGAACATTCAAGAACTTGATGTTGCAAATAATGATCATGAAAAATGTTGATTTTGATGATGATCCAAGAGCTTAAAGACTTAGAGTATTGAAGATTGAAGATTGATGATTTCTGTATTGTAATAACTCTGTTTTAGTTTGATTGAGTCTGTAATTATAGAGTCTAAGATAGCCGGTACATAGTCTATAACTTAGAAGCTTCAAAATGCTCAAATTTATCATGCAGGCTCGGCTTTAATCGATTATATAGGTAAATAATCGATTAAAACAGTGAGAAAACCACTTTCTATACTAAGTCACTGTTTTAATCGATTAAAAAGCAAAATAATCGATTATTTCGTACCGTTCCGTACAGATAATCGATTATTTCACCAAATAATCGATTAAACCAGAGAGGATTGGGTTCTAACGTATTTGGCTCTGTTTTAATCGATTAAAACTCCATTTAATCGATTATTCCAGATCTGTTTCGATTTTAAACTTCAAACAAACCCTATTTTCGAAAACCCAATTACCAAGAACCCTAGTTTCGAAATCCCCAATTCCTAAACCCTAATTTCCCTACTTAAACTCTGCTTTGGCACTCGAGAAAAGGAGAACAACTCTTTCCATACAAAAGTTAAGTGCTTGTGAGTGCCGGAGAACTGTTTGTTGCAAGGAAAGGGGGCTTTTGGAACCTGGTGTGAGGCTAGAAGCGATAAGAATCACTAAGTGGAGTTCTTAGTGGATTGTGTGTTGTGTCGTCTCTAGGGAAAGCTGTTCTTCATCTCTTGTGGATTTCAAGAGAGGTGTTGTCTTTACTTTATCTCTTTGATTTGTAATCTGTTTATAACAATTTGTTCTTAGTGACGACGTTAATCCTCTTTTGAGTGATTAGCAATCTGGACGTAGGGTCTTTTGATCCGAACCAGGTATAAACCTACTTGTGTAATCTTCTCTACTCTTCTTTATTTACATTTACGCAGTTTTTAATCGGTAAAATTTGGGGAAAATTTTGAAAACCTAATTTTCATTAAGAAACCAATTCACCCCCCTCTTGGTTTTTGTCCGACCATGCGAACATTCATCTGCGCGATTCTAACAAGTGGTATCGAGCTTGCTTTGATAGTCATTCAAACTTTTCGAAAATGGCTGGACAAAATCAAACTTTTGCCGAAGGTGCGTCTATCAACAGACCCCCACTTTTTGCGGGTCAAAATTATCCTTTTTGGAAAGTACGTATGCAAATATTTTTAGAGTCTGTTGATAGAGGCGTTTGGGACGCAATTTTAAACGGTCCATTTGTTCCTAAAATTACTGAGAACGGTGTTGACGTTCTTAAACCTATTTCTAGATGGACTGCAGAAGAAAGTCGAAAAGCACAATTTGATGTTAGGGCTAGAAACATTATTTCATCTGCTCTAACCCTTGATGAGTTTTATAGAATTTCAGTTTGTAAAAGTGCACAGGAAATGTGGGAAATGCTAAGGGTGACCCACGAAGGAACTGACGACGTCAAAAGAGCACGTAAAAATTCTTTAATCCAAGAATACGAGATGTTCTGGATGCAACCCGGTGAAACGATTTTCGACGTTCAAAAGCGTTTCACTCATATCGTGAACCATCTCACCGGACTAGGTAAAATTTTTGACGTTGATGAATTAAATGTAAAAATTTTGAAATCTCTGGATAGGAAATGGCAACCAAAGGTGACGGCCATCTCGGAGTCACAAAATCTTGCCACTATGTCTATGGCGGCGTTATTTGGAAAGCTTAGGGAGCATGAACTTGACCTTGGAAGACTAAATGAGGAAGAGGGTCAATATCAAAAGAGGAACCTAGCTTTCAATACCGAAATTTCAAAAAGCAAAAATAAGAAAGAAGAAGAAGAAGACTCCGAAATTGATGAAGAAGAAATGAGTCTTTTTATAAAGAAGTTCACCAAGATGATGAAAGCAAAAGGAAGACATCCTTTCAAAGGTAAGGGAAAGGTAAAAGAAAATTCTTCCATTAATATAAAATGTTTTGGTTGTGGTGAAGCAGGGCATATAAAGACCGAATGCCCAAACAAGAAAAATGATGAACACAAGGGCAAAAAGCAATTCAAGAAGAAAGCATATATTGCTTGGGATGATAGTGATTCAAATTCAGAATCAAGCGACTCGGAAATAGAAGCAAACAATTGCTTGATGGCAAATGACAACAATTCTTCGGATTTTGAGGTTAGTGATTCCGATTCATCCTCTAGTGAAGAAAATGACCATGATGAATTGCAAAATGCTTATAATGAGTTATTTACTGCATTTATGGATATGAAAAAGGAATATAAAGTTGTAAAGAAGAATCTAAGAAAATCCGAAAAGGAAAATGAGTCCTTAAAATTGAAAATTGCATGTTTAGAAGAAAAGGAGGTAGCTAATATGAAAATTATATGCTTAGATGAAGATAAGGACTTAGCATGTGCAAATTGTAAAGAGCATGAATATGACATAGATATTCTTAACCATTTGCTTGACAAAGCCGAAAAAGAAATTGATGATCTTAAGAAGAATGAAATGGTATTTGCTCAAAATAATGTAAATCATAGAGTTTCTTTGAAAAAGAGTAAAACTAAAAAGAAAAGAGTATGGGTAGAAAAAGGAACTAGAGCATGTCATGATAATAATTTATCTTGTTCTAAAACTACTTCAAATGCATGCTTCTATTGTATGAAACAAGGTCACACTTCAAATAGATGTAAAATTAAGCATTTTGGAGTTCCTAAAGGAAAATATGTTTGGGTTCCTATAGTTAAATGAATTGTTGGTCTCTTTTATTTATTCAAAGAAAATGGATCATTTAGCATGTTTTAAATAGAATGCTTAGGTAAAAACATTTTATCTTTTCTATTGCATGAAGGTTCTTCACTTAAAGATTTTTGCGAAATGCCTCTTAAATTGTTTTAAACAACCTAAAACAAAGTATTTTTACAAAAGCTTTCTTAAAACATGTTTTTAACTGATGCAGTTTTGAAAGAACCAAATAAAATTACTTAGAATGGTCAAAGGAGTGTTTTTACAGCATTTTAATCGATACAACTTATTTTTAATCGATTAAAACCATTTAGAACTCATTATGATCGATCAGATTTTTATTATGAGCGGTCAGAATCCTTTAAATCGATTAAAAACACGATTCAATCGATTAAAATCACTTAAAGGGTCAGGATGATCGATCAGATTTTTATTATGACCGATCAGAAGCAAATGTGATCGATCAGAGTTTAATTATGAGCGGTCAGAAATTTTTCAATCGATTAAAAACACGTTTCAATCGATTAAAATCACTTAAAGGGTCAGGATGATCGATCAGATTTTTATTATGACCGGTCAGAATCAGTTATGATCGATCAGAATTTTGTAATGACCGATCAGAACTCTTTTAATCGATTAAAAACTCGTTTCAATCGATTAAAACAACTTAAAAAAATTTTCTACACTGCGTTTTAATCGATTAAAAGACGTTTTAACAGATTAAAACTACACTTTTAACAGATTAAAAGAATCTTTTAACAGATTAATTAAACCAGCAGTTTTGAAAGAAGTCTATAAAAACAGTTTTGCTTGAACTTCTTAAAACACCCAAAGAATAGATTGTTTTGCAGTATTATTATATCTCTAACCTCAAGGACCCAAAAGTTGTGGGGACCTAAGTTTACTATGTTCTTGTTTTGTAGGAAACTTCCAAATCAAAGAAGTCTATGTGGTATCTTGATAGTGGATGCTCAAAACATATGATCTGGGGATAAAACGAAATTTGTAAGTTTCAAAGCCAAAGAACAAGGATATGTGACTTATGGGGATAACAACAAAGGGAAGATTCTCGGAATTGGAAACATAGGTGGTGCAAATACATTGGAGATTAAGGATGTGCTTCTTGTTGATGGATTAAAACATAACCTTCTTAGCATAAGCCAATTGTGTGACAAAGGATTCAAGGTAACTTTTGAAAGCAAATTTTGCACCATACATTTAGTAGATTCGAAAAAGTAGAATTAAAAGGCATTAGGCATAACAACATATATTTGATTGATTTGGATTGTTTACATGAGTCTAGTATAACATGTTTAGTTGCTAAGGAAGAGAATCCTTGGTTATGGCATAAAGAAGCGGCTCATATAAACATGCATCATTTGAATAAATTGATATCAAAAGACTTAGTTATTGGATTGCCTAAATTGAAATTTGAAAAAGATAGATTGTGTGATGCATGCCAAAAAGGTAAACAAGTTAAATCATCATTTAAATCAAAAATTGTGATTTCCACTTCAAAACCCCTAGAATTATTACATTTAGATTTATTTGGACCTTCTAGGATAAAAAGCTTTGGTGGAAATTATTATGGTCTTGTAATTGTTGATGATTTCTCTAGGTACACTTGGACATTTTTCCTAACTATGAAAAGTGAAGCTTTTAAGGTCTTTAGAAAGTTTGCTAAACAAATACAAAATGAGAAAGACCTAAGGATTAAAGTTTTAAGAAGTGACCATGGTGGTGAGTTTCAAAATGAAAAGTTTGAGAATTATTGTGAGGAAAATGGTATATTACATAACTTTTACGCTCCTAGGACTCCCCAACAAAATGGTGTAGTTGAAAGGAAAAATAGGTCATTAGAGGAACTTGCAAGAACTATGTTAAATGAATCTAATGTTCCTAAATATTTTTGGGCTGATGCGGTTAGTACTGCATGCTATGTTTTAAATAGAATGCTCATTAGGTCAATTATGAAATCTACTCCATATGAATTGTTTAATGGTAGAAAACCTAATGTTGCACATTTGAAAATTTTTGGTTGTAAATGTTTTGTACTAAATAATGGAAAGGACAATCTAGGAAAATTTGATTCAAAAGCCGATGAGGGCATTTTTCTAGGTTATTCTTTAACTAGCAAGGCGTATAGAGTATTTAATAGAAGAACTTTGAATATAGAAGAATCTATACATGTTGCCTTTGATGAGATTGTAGACCTTGGGGGAAATCCTCTTGAGTCAAATAAAAGACTTGCAGGTGATGATGAATATATAAGAGAGGCCCTTGATGAATTATACTTGGAAGATAATGTGCCTTCTCAAACTCCTCAATTAGCAAAAGAATGGCAATCACCTAGAGGACTCTCAATGGACAATATCATAGGTGATATCTCAAAAGGGGTAAGAACTAGAAATATGAATAATTTCTGTATGTCCATTGCTTTTGTGTCACAGATTGAACCTAAAAACATTGAGGAAGCACTTAAAGATGATCAATGGTGCATAGCCATGCAAGAAGAACTTAACCAATTTGAAAGGAATCAAGTCCGGGAACTAATCCCAAGAGAAGAGTCACATCAAGTTATTGGAACTAAATGGGTATTCAGAAATAAGCTTGATGAAGATGGTAATATAACAAAGAATAAAGCCGGACTTGTTGCAAAAGGCTATTGTCGGGAGGAAGGTATAGATTATGATGAAACTTATGCTCCTGTGGCCAGGTTAGAGGCTATACGCCTACTTCTTGCTTACGCATCTATGATGAAATTTAAACTATATCAAATGGATGTAAAGAGTGCATTTTTAAATGGTTTTATTAAAGAAGAAGTGTATGTAGAGCAACCCCCTGGATTTGAAGATTTTAATAATCCTAATCATATTTACAAATTAAAGAAAGCATTATATGGGTTAAAACAAGCTCCTAGATCTTGGTATGAAAGATTAAGTAGTTTCCTAACTGCAAATGATTTTTCAAGAGGAAAAATTGATTCTACACTGTTTATTAAGAAAGTTAAAGAACATATCTTATTGGTCCAGGTATATGTTGATGATATTATTTTTGGATCAAGCTGATAATTCTTTGTGTGTAGAATTTGCTAAGATTATGCAGGGAGAGTTTGAAATGTCTATGATGGGAGAATTAACATTCTTCCTTGGACTTCAAATCAAGCAACTTAAAGATGGAACCTTTATCTCTCAAACTAAATACTGCAAAGAGATCCTCAAAAAGTTTGGTATGGACACCTCAAAGGAAGCTAACACACCCATGGGAACTTCATGCTATTTAGACAAGGATGAATCAGGTTTGGAAGTAAATCAAACTATGTATAGAGGTATGATAGGATCACTATTATACTTAACTGCTAGTAGACACTGATATTATGCATTACATGCTGTGTGTGTGCTAGATTTCAGGCTTGTCGTAAAGAATCTCATTTAATTGCGAGTAAAACATATTTTAAAATACTTAAAAGGAACTACTTGGATTTGGCTTGTGGTATCCGATCTGATGCTTGTATTAGTTTATTAGGATATTCGATGTTGATTATGGTGGATGTAAAATTGATAGGAAAAGCACTAGTGGGACATGTCATTTGTTAGGTTCATCCTTAATATCATGGCATTCTAAGAAACAAGCATGTGTAGCTTTATCTACCACTGAAGTTGAATATATTGCAGTTGGTAGTTGTTGTGCTCAAATTCGTGGATGAAACAACAATTAGAGGATTATAGCATATATTTAAATGACATTCCATTAATGTGTGATAATACGAGTGCAATCAACTTAACTAAAAATCCGAGTAATGCACTCTAGGACTAAACATATTGAGATTAGACATCACTTTTTAAGAGATAATATCAACGAAAGGAAACTGTAAGATAGAGTATGTAGATACTAAACGTCAATTAGCAGATATATTTACTAAGCCTCTACCCAAGGATAGATTCTATGATCTTCGAAGAGACTTAGGGATACTAGAAATAGCTTAAATTCTGCTTAATTTGAATGATTTTGGATGATTGTTATTAAATTCATGATGCAGGATATTCATAGGTTATAATGTGTAAAAACCTTAAAAACTTAATATAGCCTCCGGAATAATCGATTCATTGGAAGTGATAATCGATTATTTTTCCTCAAAACGTCCAAAACAGGGTATTCTCCTCTGGAATAATCGATTATCTCGTGAAATAATCGATTAAATGCCTCTAATAATCGATTATTTACTTGGAAATAATCGATTAAAGTTGTCTAATGTAGAGATAATTGATGAATTTTCTTTGGTTATTGTCTTGATGTTGTAAAATATGATGTTTCTTTCATGCTATGATTGAGGGGGAGCTTTCTCTAACTTATGCATATTTTGAGGGGAGCTCTTATGATTGATGTTGCAGGGTTCTTTTTTATTATAATCAAAATAGGGGAGAAAAATTTAAAGCCTATAATTCAATATTAAATGTTATCTGGTATGTTTAATGTGTTTGTTAGTATGACAGATAAAATAGGTTATTACAAGGGCTTTAAAAAGATAATTTTGATCATCATCAAAAAGGGGGAGATTGTTGAACATTCAAGAACTTGATGTTGCAAATAATGATCATGAAGAATGTTGATTTTGATGATGATCCAAGAGCTTAAAGACTTAGAGTATTGAAGATTGAAGATTGATGATTTACGTATTGTAATAACTCTGTTTTAGTTTGATTGAGTCAGTAATTATAGAGTCTAAGATAGCCGGTACATAGTCTATAACTTAGAAGCTTCAAAATGCTCAAATTTATCATGCGAGCTCGGCTTTAATCGATTATATAGGTAAATAATCGATTAAAGCAGATGAGAAAACCACTTTCTATACTAAGTCACTGTTTTAATCGATTAAAAAGCAAAATAATCGATTATTTCGATACAGTTCAGTACAGATAATCGATTATTTCACCAAATAATCGATTAAACCAGAGAGGATTGGGTTCTAACGTATTTGGCTCTGTTTTAATCGATTAAAACTCCATTTAATCGATTATTCCAGTCTGTTTCTGATTTTAAACTTCAAACAAACCCTATTTTCGAAAACCCAATTACCAAGAACCCTAGTTTCGAAATCCCCAATTCCTAAACCCTAATTTCCCTACTTAAACTCGCTTTGGCACTCGGAAAAGGAGAACAACTCTTTCCATACAAAAGTTAAGTCTCTGTGAGTGCCGGAGAACTGTTTGTTGCAAGGAAAGGGGGCTTTTGGAACCTGGTGTGAGGCTAGAAGCGATAAGAATCACTAAGTGGAGTTCTTAGTGGATTGTGTCTTTGTCTAGTCTCTAGGGAAAGTTGTTCTTCATCTCTTGTGGATTTCAAGAGAGGTGTTGTCTTTACTTTATCTCTTTGATTTGTAATCTGTTTATAACAATTTGTTCTTAGTGACAGCGTTAATCCTCTTTTGAGTGATTAGCAACTGGACGTAGGGTCTTTTGATCCGAACCAGTATAAACCTACTGTGTAATCTTCTCTACTCTTCTTTATTTACATTTACGCAGTTTTTAATCGGTAAAATTTTGGGAAAATTTTGAAAACCTAATTTTCATTAAGAAACCAATTCACCCCCCCTCTTGGTTTTTGTCCGACCACGCGAACATTCCGCTGGGCGATTCTAACACACAGAACCTTTCAAAACTAGCTTTTGGATTAGCCCGGTTATCGGACAATCCAAGAGCGCCTTTTCGAAAACCTCGCCCCTAGGTTCAGCCCGGTTATCGGATAACCTAAAGGCATTGTAATCACCAAACGCGAAAATCAAGAGGGTCGAAACCATCGCGTTGCTCCGACCGCCTCATTTTGACGGCGGCGACAACAATACAACTGATTTATTGTCACAATATAACTTAAGTGGTCTTTCAATGTCTTTCACAATTTGCAGCCCTGTGACAAAATTTCTCAGCCATATTCCATGATTTGATGCCTCATAGCAAGTTACAAATTCTTGACATCCTACAAAATCTGAGTCAAAAAACCCAGCGATCTCCAACTGGTCTGACCTCCTATATGTGAGCATATAATCTTTTGTTCTCTTTAAATATCTTATGACCCTTTTTGCTGCTTTTCAATGGTCTATTCCTGGATTGCTTAAATATCTGCCTAGAACCCCAATTATGTATGTTATGTCTGGACGCGTACATACTTGGGCATACATCAAACTCCCTATAACTGATGCATAGGGAATCTTTTGTATTTCCTCAATTTCTAAATTTCCCTTTGGGCACTGATTGAGACTAAACTTGTCTCCTTTTAAACTTGTGATACACACAATCATCAACAATATTCATCTTGAAGCCAAATGAGTTTCATACCTTCTGGTAATGGGACAAGTTCCCAAACCTTATTGTCTTACATGGACTTATACTTATCTTATTGCTTCAATCCACTTTTGAGATTTAAAACCTTGTATAGCTTGACGGAAGTTAACTGCGTCATCTTTCATTATATCATTATTTTCCTCATGTTCCTGAAGAAATACCATGTAATCATCAGAAATAACACTTCTTCTTTCTCTAGTGGATCTCTGCAAAGTTATTAGCTCATGATGCACAGGTTCTTGAGGATCTTGAGTTTGTTCTTCATGAACAACGAAATCATCTTGAGTAAGGGGTTCATCAACAATGCCTTGTGGAGATTCCGAACTTACTTTATCAAAAGTAACTATTTGAATCGGTTCTGAAATTGTTACCGATTCTTCCTCCAAGATGAAGTTCTTAATATTATTCTTCCCCCCAAACTCAATATCCTCAAAGAACGTAGCAGTTCCCGTCTCAAAAAATATCGTTAATGTGGGATCATAAAATTTATATCCCCTATATCTTTTAGCATAACCAATAAAATAACTACTTACTGTTCAGGAGTCCAATTTCTTTTCATTTGGCTTATAAGGTCTTGCCTCAGCTGGACAATCCCACACATGGAAATGCTTCAGACTAAGTTGTCGCCCAATCCAAAGCTCATAAGGTGTTTTGGTAGCTGCTTTAGTTGGTACTCTGTTTAGAATATAAGTTGTCGTATTTAGTGTCTCTCCCCAAAGTGATTCCAGTAAGGTGGAATGACAAATCATACTCTCTACCATATCTTTAAGAGTGTAACACAAGCCCAAACGTCACGATTTGATTGTGACCTGAGCACTTGTGCCATAATGCACCTGAGTGAGTATTTTTCAATTTTACGTTTAGTACCACGTGATTCTGTATTAAGGGTTTCATTATAGGTGGTCACAATATCAAGTAAATACTGATTATTATAAATCAAAAGTGAACCAGTTCCAACAATATCTGAATTAAAAGACAAACTGAACTTATTGTTTCCAAATGAACACAAATGACATAATTTGTCCAAATAAGAAACTGAAACCAAATTCCGTCTAAATGACGGCACAACAAAAGTGTCTTTCAAATCCAAATAAAAAATTAGTACTCAATAACAATTTAAAATGTCCTATAGCTTCCACCTCTACCGATTTACCATCTCCAACATAAATTCATCTTTCAGAATCAATTGGCTTCCGGTAGTTTAGGCAACCCTTTCTTTTCATGCCAAGCATGATATTTATCACATTTCTTCTTTATGTGTCCAGTCTTATTGCAAAAGAAACATTTGTTTTCTTGAGTTGTTTCTTTTGTTCTGGACCCTTAGTAGCTTCTTTCTCGAGATCCTTTGATCTCTTTCTTTTGCCCTTAGCCTTGAAGGTGCTTGCAAAATGAGCACTTTCTGTCTTGTCTTGCTTTAGTCTTTCCTCTTCTTGTACGCAATATGAAATGAGCTCATTAAGAGACCATTTATCCTTTTGACAGTTGTAAGATACCTTAAATTGATTAAACGTTGCAGGAAGAGAAATCAACACCAAATGAATGAGCAAGTCTTCTGAGAGTTCAAGCTTTAGTGCCTTGAGTTTAAAAACAATATTAGACATGCTCATAATGTACTCCCTGATATTTCCTTTACCTTGATATTTCATGGAGATCAAGTTCTAAAGAAGAGTGCTTGCCTCCGCCTTATCACTTTTTGCAAAGCGCTGCTCAATTTCAGCAAGAAATTCTTTGGCACTTGTGATGTTTTCAGAAACAGTGTCCCTAAACACCTCCGAGATGCTGCGCTTAATGATCATTAAACTCATGCGATTTGAGCGATCCCACTTCTCATAATCTCTTTTTTGTTCAGAGGTACTTGAATCCGTAGGAGTAGGGGGTTGCTCAGTCCTTAACGCAAGATCCATATCCATGCAACCAAGAACAATATCAATGTTCTCTTTCCAGTCCTTAAAATTTGTTCCATTGAGGACCGAACAGAATTTAAATTGGCGGATATAGAAGCAATTGTAGCTGAATTTAGAACACGAGAAATAAACTAATTATGCTCACATTATATAAAAAATAAATAATATATATTCAAATAGTGGTTTAACCCATCTCAAGACACCCAATGCACCATCAATATCAATTCTTTGGACGATAATATTAACTGCTAGAGGTATCTTGTTGTAATAATCAAACATTGACAATAAAGCACGTCCAACAACAAACCAGTCTTTGGATTGATTTATCATCGACAAAGCAAATCCTTATAATTATCACATGTTTATCATTACAAGTTTGTATGCAATTTGGCCAAATATTAATCTTCCTTTGGGTCGACTAATATTCGCATGAATATACACAAACACTAACATTCAATATTTTTCATGAACTGCCCAATTCAAGAGAAGTTACTTTGGTGACTTCTTGACTCAATTTGCTCACAAAAAAATATTAAACTACCAAAAATTGAATATTTTATTTATATAACAAAACCAAATATTTAATATTTGCAAACTAATTCAAAAGAGAATCACCTCATTAGAATTGTACTAAGGATGAACACCTCCCTAAAATCTCATTAGGGATGAACACACTACAAGAAAAACACCAAATAGTGACCGAAATTAGTGATCGAAAAATTCGATCATCGATAGTAACTCGAATCGATGGATCGATTTTCCTTTTTATATTTAGTGATCGATTTAGTGACTAAAATTTCAGATCACGAGATATCGGTCACTGATTCGATCCATCGAATCGGTCATCGATTCGATCACTACCAGAAAAATGGTTAATAGTGACCGAAAGTGGTGATCGAATTTTTTTTTATATTTAGTAACTCGATTTAGTGACTAAATTTTCAGATCACTAAAAAAATAATTTTTAAATTGATAACTATTTTTCATTTATATAAATATTTTATTTAAAATATTTTAAATATAAATCTACTTAATAATTTAAAATATTTTAAATATAAATCTACTTAATAATTTAAAATAAGTGATAACATTGTTAATAACATTATAAAAATTTTAAAAAATAGTTTACTAACTTATTAAATAATTTAGTAATATAATTATTTAATTTTATTTTTTAATTTAGCATGTGAATAAAAAAATTAAAATTGATTATTAAATTAGTCACCGAATCGGTCATCGATTCGGTCACTGAATCTGGTCACTAAATCAATAATTAAATTAATTATTAATTTAGTCTCTTTTATATATATATATATATATATATATATATATATATATATATATATATATATATATATATATATATATATATATATATATATATATATACTACTTGTATGTTAATAAAAATGTATTTCAATGTATTTATAAAAATTAAAATTATTTTAATTACTGAATTGATATTTTAAATTTATATTAATATCTTGGATAATTTAATAGTTGGATATATATTTTAAGTTTATATTAGTCATTTTTATATAAAAGTGTAAAAATAAAGTGAACTTATTTTAAAATTTAATTAAACATAATAATATAATATAGTATTAACCATAAATATGTGAAGATTTAGTTAGAAATTAATTTTAAGTTTTATTGTTTTTATTTAAAAAAATTGTTAAAAAAATTTAAAATAATTAATTAAAGTAAAGAATTTTAATTTAATAAATGTGTTAATACTATTAGAAGAATTAAATGTATATTAATAATTATATAAAATTATAGATATATTAAAATTTAAATTATTGGTAATTTTTTTAATTATTAAGCTAAAATTTGATAATATTAATAAATTAAAAATAATATATATATATATATATATCACTTTAATTTTTTTAATTAAAATTAATTTCATAAAAATAAGTTTTAATCGATTGAAACGAGATTTAATCGATTAATATCAGTTATTTTAACTGATAAAAATAAGTTTTAATCGATTAAAACGCTGCGTAGAAACTATTTAATCGATTGAAACAAGATTTAATCGATTAAAATAGATCTGATCGGTCATAAATGAATTCGGATCGATCATAATTGAAACGATATAATAGCGGTTCCAGATTAACCGCTATCTAAGTGAGCTTTTAAGAGCGGTTCCTGTATAACCGCTATCTAAAATGTCTCTCGCTTGAGCGACATTCTTCTCGCTCGAGCGAAACGCCCCCTGCACAAAATTGGCATTCTCGGGTTGTATTTCGCTTGAGCGACACTACTCTCGCTCGAGCGAAATACGATTCTGATCGATCATAACTTGAAATGATCGATCATAATTTAGAGAATATAATAGCGGTTCCCTTATAACCGCTATCTAAAGTGTATATTAGATAGCGGTTAAGGCTTATACGATATCTAAAGTGTATTTCGCTTGAGCGAGACTACTCGCTCAAGCTGAAATCTGATTCTGATCGAGTATATTTTCAAAATGATCGATCATATTTGATAATTTTTTCAAATAATTAATTATAATCGATTAGTTTTCTAAATTATTGATTAGAATTGATTAGTTTTTCAAATAATAGATTAGAATTGATTAATTTCTAAATATATACTAAAAAATTATAATTAAAACTATAAATTAGTTAAGAATATTGACTATTGTAAAGATAAAGTAGAACATGGGAGGAGATGAGGATGATAATATAATGATAGAACTTACAAAAATGTAGAATTGAGAAGTTTGAAACAAATAAAATTAAGAAAATAGATATTTAATTACACTTTTAATAAATTTAAGATAATACTAGTTTTGATTTTTATTTTTAAATATTTATTTTAATTATTTAAAACAGAGAAACTATAATTTTAGTTTCTAGCTACTGAATTTAAAGAATTAAATTTATTATTATTTAATCTTTTAATTTGTAGAATTAAACTCAATATAATTGTTAAAAATACTTTGTAGAGACATTTGACAAAGCTTTTGTCAAAATACTTTGTTTTTAATTGTTAAAAACATTTGTTGATGCATTTTGCAAAATCTTTTAAGTGAAGAAACCTCATGCAACAGAAATCTTTTAATTTTAGTATTAAAAATTTAAATTATATTTTATTAAATTAAACTAGTTACAATATATTTTTTTACTTTGAGAATGAACAATATAATTAAACTCAAAATTGACAATATTATAATACATTTTTGAACTCTTTTGGATTATTTTTTTTTCCTAATTTTTGATAAAGTTAATTTTAATATTTAAAAGTATTTAACATTTTGAATTCTGAAAGGTTTTCTCTAATAGCAAATTTAAAAACATAATATTCAAAAAAATAGTTAATGTAAGTTTTCATTATGATTGATGAAAAGAAGAACATAATTGAGAAGATATGATAAGCGGTTCCACGTTAACCGCTATCTAAAGTATAATTTAGATAGCGGTTAATGGATAATCGCTATCCAAATTAAAAATAATATATATATATATATATATATATCACTTTAATTTTTTTAATTAAAATTAATTTCATAAAAATAAGTTTTAATCGATTGAAACGAGATTTAATCGATTAATATCGCTTATTTTAACTGATAAAAATAAGTTTAATCGATTAAAACGCTGTGTAGAAACTCTTTTAATCGATTGAAACAAGATTTAATCGATTAAAATAGTTCTGATCGGTCATAACTCGCATTCTGATCGATCATAATTGAAACGATATAATAGCGGTTCCAGATTAACCGCTATCTAAGTGAGCTTTTAAGAGCGGTTCTGTGTAACCGCTATCTAAAATGTCTCTCGCTTGAGCGACACTCTTCTCGCTCGAGCTAAACGCCCTGCACAAAATTGGCATTCTCGGGTTGTATTCCGCTTGAGTGACACTTCTCTCGCTCGAGCGAAATATGATTCTGATCGAGTATATTTTCAAAATGATCGATCATATTTGATAATTTTTTCAAATAATTAATTATAATCGATTAGTTTTCTAAATTATTGATTAGAATTGATTAGTTTTTCAAATAATAGATTAGAATTGATTAATTTCTGAAATATATACTAAAAAATTATAATTAAAACTATAAATTAGTTAAGAATATTGACTATTGTAAAGATAAAGTAGAACATGGGAGGAGATGAGGATGATAATATAATGATAGAACTTACAAAAATGTAGAATTGAGAAGTTTGAAACAAATAAAATTAAGAAAATAGATATTTAATTACACTTTTAATAAATTTAAGATAATACTAGTTTTGATTTTTATTTTTAAATATTTATTTTAATTATTTAAAACAGAGAAACTATAATTTTAGTTTCTAACTACTGAATTTAAAGAATTAAATTCATTATTATTTAATCTTTTAATTTTAGTATTAAAATTTTAAATTATATTTTATTAAATTAAAATAATTACAATATATTTTTCTACTTTGAGAATGAACAATATAATTAAACTCAAAATTGACAATATTATAATATATTTTTGAACTCTTTTGGATTAATTTTTTTCCTAATTTTTGATAAAGTTAATTTTAATATTTAAAAGTATTTAACATTTTGATATAATGAGCATGATAATATAATGATAGAATTTACAAAAATGTAGAATTGAGAAGTTTAAATTTTTTTTTAAGAAAATAGAGATTTAATTATACTTTTAATAAATTTAAGATAATACTAGTTTTTAAACCTTTTTCTAATATTTGTTTTTAAAAATATAATATCATTTTTAATATTATATTATTTTCATTGTATATAAATTACAAAATTAATAATTTGTATACTATACTATACTAACATATTATTTGTATACTATACTAATAGTATAATATACTATATTATAATATTATTTGTATACAAAACTAATATCTTTATATATAAATATATAAATATGGAAAGATATAAATATATGTAAAAATATAAACATATAAATATATATAAATATATATAAATATGTAAAGATATAAACATATATCTTTAATATTTTGTAAATGTAAATATAATTTATATATATTTTTAAATCTTTTTCTAATATTTATTTTTAAAAATATAATATTATTTTTAAAATTTAATATTTTTTTTCAAATATATAAATATATAAAGATATAAATGTATAAGGATATAAATAAATATATAAATATATCAATATATAAATATATCAAAATATCAAAATATAAAAATATTAATATATAAATATATCAATATATAAATATATAAATATATATAAATAAATATATATATATATATATATATATATATATATATATATATACAAATATATCAATATATCAATATTATCCCCTCATATATTAATATACATTATGCTATATAAATATATCAATATATCAATATATCAATATTTAAATATATATTAAAATATATAAATATATTTTTATTTATAGATTTTATATTTATATATTTATACTGGATATACATTTATTTGTATATAAATATAATTTATTTGTAAGTTATTATTAAAAGATCCTAGTAGCTCAGTGGTTGGAGTTTCAACCTCCAACTCTAAGGTACCGGGTTTGAATCCTGACAATGACAATAAACCACCTAATAATAATTTAAACTAAATAAATATAAATAAATATAAATAAATATAAATAAAAACTTAAATAAGCAAAATATAATATAATTAATAGATAGGGAAAATAAATAATAGATATAATAAAAATGTAAATAAATAAAAATAATTAAATTTGTTATTGATTAACTTTCTCATTGATTTAGTGACCGATTTGGTTATATATAATCGGTCACATCGAATCGATCACTAAAATCGATGACCAAGGAAATAGTGACCGATTCCAATTGGTCACTATTTCGGTCACTATTTTAATTAGTAACCGATTTTGCACATTTAGTGACCGAATTTTCGGTCACTATTTGGTGTTTTTCTTGTAGTGACACCTTATTTGAATAAATCAAAGGATGAAAAACGGCCTCATTTTCTACCAATACATAAAGTAGGCCAAGAAGATTTCCTATATGAAGATAAAGCTTCAATGGACATCTATCGGCATCAACCAATGTCCGAAAATAGCAAGGAAAGCTTCCCGGGGGTCCCAGAACACAAAAATAGGCCAGAACAAGTTGAGACAGCCGTCCCAAATGTGGGACGACCGTCCCAAACATCCTAGGACAGGTGAGACGCCCGTCCCAAAGGTGGGACGCCCGTCCCAAGCCAAAAATTCAAATGGGACGGCCGTCCCAAAGTCCAGACGGTCGTCCCAACTTCCTGAGACGCTCATCCCTGTTTTCTAAGTCCCGGACGGCCGTCCCGAGGTGCCAGACTGCGAAAACTATAAATAGGAGGCTCATTTGCCACTTTTTGGGACTCCAGACAACTCCCAAGACTTGTCTTCTTCTCTCCCTACTTCGAATGATCTTTCTTATTGCCTTAAATAGGTAACAATCAGTTAAGGAATTATATTCCGGCATTCGATTCTTCTGTAAAATTTTAGTCGAGTCGATTTTGTATTCGAGAGGAGAGTCGTTGTAGAGCGAGGGATTGCCGAAACACATCCTTATTGTAAAAGAGTTGCAATACAAAGCTTGCTACGGAGGTTCTTTTCAATTCTCTTCTCTTTTACTGCTTTATTTATTGTTTTATGTGTGCAATTTAAAATAAGATCATGTAGATAGCCATTTTTAAGATTGTATGAATAAAATAGGGTAATAGTGTAATTTCTCGTAATCTTTACTTAAATGAATTAATCCATCATAGGGAACCCGAAAGGGGCGTTGTGGGGTGCTAACACCTTCCCCACACGTAACTAACTCCCTTACCCAACTCTGGTTATAATGGCCAAGTTTGGTTTTTATCAAAATCAACGCCTTTTATCCTTTTCCAATGTTTACGGTCAAAACATTGGTGGCGACTTCATAAGAACCCATTTTCAAAAACCTTGCTTTTATTAGAGGATAGTTCAAGTATTGAGCACCTCGGAAGCAATGAACATATTTTAAACAAAAAACGCGAGTCTAAACCATCTTTTCGCGACCGCTCACATAAACGTTCGAGATGTCCCTAGACGTCAGAACGGACGGCGGTGACAGCGCAAGTACAAAAAAGAAAGGAAAAATGTTTGCTTAGACGAAGCTTAAACACCTAAGCCTAACCATTAGCCAACCATTCTTACAAAACCTTTTTCTAAATAAAAATCAAACCTCTAAAACACAAGCCATTGAATTTACCTCTTTACTTCTTTTCTCTTGAACCTCACAACAATATTCTAATAATTAATTTGGGAATATGGAGGCGTATAGTCAACAAGAGGATTGAAATCCCTAAAGTGAAGAAAAAGAGACACTACATGGCAAAGAGTGTTCTACAAAAAAGAAAGAAAGAAGAAAAACGAAAGAAAAAAGGAAAAACAAAATGATTCTTTGGTCACAAGACGTCTGGCATAGTACAGCAAGTATGAAAGCACAGATTAGAGGGCACTCGGCGCAACAAGACGCGTCGGTTAAATCCTTCTAAAAATTAACTAAAGTAGGCATTATAGGACATCAAACATAAAAACATTGCATGCATAAAATGTTTTTGAACCAGGTCCTATTTTCTCTTCAAAAAAAAAAAAAACCTGAAATTCGAGACCGCCGTCTGGATTTTCCAGACCACCGTCTCGGTCCCCCGGCAAGACGAGAACGCCGTCTCGACCAACCAGACCGCCGTCTCGACTTGGGCAAAAACGAGACCGTCGTCTCGCTTGACGAGACCGCCGTCTCGCTTGAGCCCAACGTCGAGACCGCCGTCTCGCTTGAGCCCAACGTCGAGATCGCCGTCTCGATGATCCATACCGCCGTCTCGGTTTGTCGCAGACTCGAGACCGCCGTCTCGCCTTCCCAGACGGCGGTCTCGAATTGGAAAAAATCCCTATAAATAGAGGGCGCGCTTGGGGGGTTCCTCATAACTCTCCTTGCCTCCAGAACCTCCACTTCTCAGATCTTGCACTCCCAAACACTTCCTGGCCAACATGTTCAACAGAAGTGCCTCAAGAAAGAGGAGAGGAACTGCCGGTGCCAGCAGTTCTGCGGCACCACCACCCCAAGACCCCTCTCAGCTGTCACCACAGCATCAGGCCCGCCTCAAGAACATCCGAACTTATCCATGGCACCCGATGCTCAGACTCGACTTCAGCATTCTGCCTGAATTTGGGTGGGAGGACGATGTCCGAGCCCACTTAGACAGCATTGGGTAGGGCTTTCTGCTGCAACCTCCACCTACACATGTGTACCTGCAGGCGGTACTGGAATTCCTCGCCTCCGTCTCCTACGCCGAGGTCCCCTCCATAGTCCCGGGCCTACAGCCCACTAAGGTGGTAACCTTTTTTATGGGTGGAGAATACCAAACTACCACCCTCGACGAATTCAATGTGGCCATTGGGTTCGTCCGGCCCGAGGACGTGCTGACTCGGGGACACCGTCAGGCCATCTGCTCTCGGCCCACCAACCTCACCGCCGCCGAAATGTGGCATGTTCTCACAGGGGCAACCACGCTGCCGACACTGATGAGAGCTCCGCGCTTCGCCCAACACTCCGCATCTGCCACAAGCTGCTGGCAGGGACCATCCACGGGAGCAAAGAGAGTCAGGGTAAGATAACCCTCTCTGACCTCTTTATACTTTACTGCATGAGCCAGAAGCGGCGTTGCAACCCTGGCTACTTCTTCCTGAGGGCCCTTAAGGACTTCGGGAACAAATCAACAGGGGTTGTCCTCATGGCTCCTCTTATTACTCCCCTGGCAGAAAGGTGGGGGTGCCCCGGCCGGGAAGAGCTGGCCTCCAACCTACGACCCGAATCCATCAACGGGTCAGTCCTGGTCAGCATGGGGATGCTGATACGCCGGGGGATCGAGTTGGTCCTTCATCCCTCGCTGGACTTCGCACTGGACCTCCAAGGGCTCGTGGCGATGCAAGATATCCCCACACCTCCTGATTTCCAACAGCAACAGCAACAACCACCACCGTACACGGACGACTTCGCCGGCCTAAACTGCAACATGAACGATCTGCGCCGGCAGTTCGACCAGATGACGGTGCGGCAAGAGCAACAGGCCCAAAGGCAGGAAGCCTACAACACTCGACAGGAGGAGATGTATCAGCACCAGCAGGTGATGCGGCAGGAATGGACAACATTCCAACAAGAATACCGCGACGAAGTCCGAGAGCAAGTAGACTTCCGATATCACCTCTACCAGCAATTCCCCCATCCCGGATCGTCTCCAGATGATAGCCCTTAGGGATTGCACTTGCCCAAAATAAAACGTGGTTGTAATAAAATTTCCTTATAAATAAAATTTTATTTCATACATCTCTTTGCCACCCTTTGTAAAAGCCAACGTAACAAAAAAAACTTAAAAAGAAAAAGGCATACGCTCAATAAAAAAGCCAAGATCCGAAATCGCGAGAAAAAAGAGATAAAACTGCGAGAAAAAGGCTGGATTAAGACAAGCCACTCACCTTGATCAAGTTTTCGACTACCAAGCAAGAGTCGAACAAAAACAAAGAATCCCCAGCAACCAACAAAGCTGGATGAAACACCAACAAAATCCCCCGCACAACCCGGATGACCATTCAAAGAGGTCCAAGTACATCTACCAACACAGAAATCACTCCCCAGGGAGCAGGCGCATGAGCCACCTGAGCAGTAAGCCGCCACCACCACCAGTCCTACGCAGTAGACTGTACCAGCCTGATAGGGGGTTCATACCTATCAACTTGCGCACGCGGTGCGCCTGATCTGCGCTCAAGCCGGATCAGTAAGTCGCAACTACCAGCCTGATGGGGGGTTCATACCCATCCAGTCCCACACAATGGACCGCAACTACCAGCCTGATGGGGGGTTCATACCCATCAACCGAAGGATCGGCTACCGTCAGAAGGAGTATCCTGAGGTTCTACCACGTGTCCACCGAAGGGATCGGCTACCATCAGAAGGAGTATCCCGGAAGTACACGAATACACACCTTCCCCCAGAGGATCAACCGCAACAAAGACGGAACATCCGAAGGGCAACCGGGCAAGTGGGTCAACTCCTTTACCTTCTTGTCAGTCTGTCTGGCACAACAAGCCAACAGCCGACTAGTCAGGTAAAGGGGGGGCAGCTATAGACCCCAAAACTTGCCCGGCCTCCAAATAAAGAGTAGAAGATCTCCTATTCGAAGATGGACGAAGCCTAAAAAGCCACTAGGAGAGACTATTAGGCCCCATACTAGGATAGGAGGGATTTTCTGCACAAAAATAAGGTTTCTCGCCTTTTTGGGGACGAGACCGCCGTCTCGAAATCGAGACCGCCGTCTCGCCACCTGCGAATGGCGAGACGGCGGTCTTGCTTTCCGGGATGGCGTTCTCGCCACCCGCGAAGGGCGAGACGACGGTCTTGTTTGGCGAGACGACGGTCTCGACCTTGTCAGATGAGACGGCGGTCTCGACCTATCAGGCGCGAAAACCTATAAATAGGGGGCGTCATTCCCTCATTTCCACACCCCCACACACAGTTTTCTCCTCCTTCTCTCTAGAAAATCACTAGACCTTCTCTCTAGAATCCCTCCGACGCAATTCCGGAGCTTCTGAGTGTTTCTGTGAGTGTTTTTCGACGTTTTGAGAAGTTTCCGACGCTGTAGAATGAAGGGCTGCCACAACGCACCCTATTTTTTAAAGAATTAATATAAAAGCGTGCTTCGGAGGTTTATATTCTCCCTCTCTACTTTTATCGCTTTAAATTTAAATTATGCAATAGCTGCTAGGGCCATGTAGTCATAATTTTAAATTCTGTAGAATAAAAGGGTAAAAGCGTAATTTTCACCGGTTTAAGTATTTTTAAATAGCTGGCCTATCATAGGGAACCCGAAAGGGGCATTGTAAAGGAACTAACACTTCCTTTACACGTAACTAACTCCCTTACCCAACTCTGGTTCTAACGACCAAAGTTGGTTTTTTCAAAAACCAACGCCTTTTAATTCCTTTTCCGGTGTTTCCGGTAAAAACATCGGTGGTGACTCCACAGAACCTTTCAAAACTAGCTCTTGGATTAGCCCGGTTATCGGACAATCTAAGAGCGCCTTTTCGAAAACCTCGCCCCTAGGTTCAGCCTGGTTATTGGACAACCTAAAGGCGTTGTAATCACCAAACGTGAAAATCAAGAGGGTCGAAACAATCGCGTCGCTCCGACCGCCTCATTTTGACGGCGGTGACAAGAAGTAATAAATAAAAGTTGTTATTTTTGTTTACATTCCAAAAAGTCCACATGTACAAAATTATAAAATAAAAAGGCACACGTGATATATTAAAAAGCCAGATTTCAAATAACTCGCGATAAAGATCAAGATCGCGAAAGAAAAAGGCGAAATCAAAACCATTTCAGCAAAATAAGGAGCTTCAAAGAAAATAGCTCTAACCATCCTCCTTCTACACCAATAAAAGAAGGAAACCATCAGAATAGAAAAGCCAATGGAAAGGCTTTATCATCCCCAAGAGGATCCTTGCCTACTCTAGAGGCAAAACAAAAAGACTACCTCACAACTCAGCGGCATCACTACATGAGTCATCAAGCACACTCATACAAGGATCTCCACTTCATTCCCCAAAGGAGAATAAGGACCACACAAGAGTCCATCAAAGAAAATACGGAGTCAAATCCTCCATATCACCAGGGGGCAACAAAAAGAGAGAAAAGAAAAACTTTTCATCCCCTAACGGAGACCACTACAGAAAAAGGCCTGTCGTCGCCGTCCGTTCCGACGTCTAGGGACATCTCGAACGTTTATGTGAGCGGTCGCGAAAAGATGGTTTAGACTCGCGTTTTTTGTTAAAATATGTTCATTGCTTCCGAGGTGCTCAACAATTGAACTATCCTCTAATAAAAGCAAGGTTTTCGAAAAGGGGTTCTTATGGAGTCGCCACCAATGTTTTGACCGTAAACATTGGAAAAGGATAAAAGGCGTTGATTTTGATAAAAACCAAACTTGGCCATTATAACCAGAGTTGGGTAAGGGAGTTAGTTACGTGTGGGGAAGGTGTTAGCACCCCACAACGCCCCTTTCGGGTTCCCTATGACGGATTAATTCATTTAAGTAAAGATTACGAGAAATTACACTATTACCCTATTTTATTCATACAATCTTAAAAATGGCTATCTACATGATCTTATTTTAAATTGCACACATAAAGCAATAAATAAAGCAGTAAAAGAGAAGAGAATTGAAAAGAACCTCCGTAGCAAGCTTTGTATTGCAACTCTTTTACAATAAGGATGCGTTTCGGCAATCCCTCGCTCTACAACGACTCTCCTCTCGAATACAAAATCAACTTGACTAAAATTTTACAGAAGAATCGAATGCCGGAATATAATTCCTTAACTGATTGTTACCTATTTAAGGCAATCAGAAAGATCATTCGAAGTAGGGAGAGAAGAAGACAAGTCTTGGGAGTTGTCTGGAGTGTGGAAAATGAGCAAATGAGCCTCCTATTTATAGTTTTCGCAGCCTGGCACCTCGGGACGGCCGTCCGGGACTCAGAAAACAGGGATGAGCGTCTCAGGAAGTTGGGACGGCCGTCTGGACTTTGGGACGGCCATCCCATTTGAATTTTTGGCTTGGGAAGGGCGTCTCACCTATCCTAGGATGTTTGGGACGGTTGTCCCACATTTGGGACGGCTGTCTCAACTTGTTCTGGCCTATTTTTGTGTTCTGGGACCCCCGGGAAGCTTTCCTTACTATTTTCGGACGTTGGTTGATGCCGATAGATGTCCATTGAATCTTTATCTTCATATAGAAAGTCTTCTTGGCCTTTATTGAGATGCCGGACGAACTTTATCTTCGTTATAGGAGGTCTCCTTAGCCTTTATTGAGTAGCCGGGCGAGCTTCGCTTTGTTGTAGGAAGTCTCCTTAGCTTTTATTGAGAAGCCGGGCAAAATTAGGGGTCTACAGCTACCCCCCCTTCACCTGCCTAGCTAATTTGTTGGCTTGATATGCCGACAAAATTAGTTGGTAGGGGAAGGAGTTAACCCTTTTTACCCGGTTATCCTTCAGATGCTCCTTCGTTTGAAGTTTGCTAATCCTCCGGATGATAAATATTTTTGATAGGTACCAACCCCTATCTGGTTTGAGCCTTACTTGATAAGGCTCTGGTGAGTACTTACCCTCACCCGGTATGAGTCTGCATTTTACTAGACTCTTGTGGGTACCTACCCCCACTAGGTATGAACCTTGTTTTGCAAGGCTTTTGTGAGTACCTTCCCTCACCCGGTATGAGTTCGCATTTTGCTAAAACTCTTGTGGGTTCTTACTTCTGAGGTGCTCAACACTTGAACTATCCTCTAATAGAAGCAAGGTATTTGCAGCCTGCTTTTGTAATGCTCTGGTCAGTATTTTACTCTACCTGATGCATTTTGTTAGGTTTTGATGAGTACTTACCCTCATCTGGTACAAACCTTATTTTATAAGGCTTTGGTGGGTTCCTACCCCCACCTGGTACGAATTTGCATTTTGTTAGATTCTGATGAGTATCTACCCTCATCTGGTCCGAATCTGCATTTTGACAGATTCTGATGGGTACCAACCCCCACCTGGTCTGAATTTGCATTTTGACAAATTCTGATGGGTACCTACCCCCACTTGGTCCGAATCTGCATTTTGACAGATTCTGATGGGTACCTACCCCCACCTGGTCCGAATCTGCATTTTGACAGATTCTGATGGGTACCAACCCCCACCTGGTCCGAATTTACATTTTGACAAATTCTGATGGGTACCTACCCCCACCTGGTCCGAATATGCATTTTGACAGATTCTGATGGGTACCTACCCCCACCTGGTTTGAATTTGCATTTTGACAGATTCTGATGGGTACCTACCCCCACCTGGTTCGAATCTCTGATGGGTACCTACCCCCACCTGGTTCGAATCTGCATTTTGACATATTCTGATGGGTACCAACCCCCACCTGGTCCGAATTTTCATTTTGACAAATTCTGATGGGTACCAACCCCCACCTGGTCCGAATTTGCATTTTGACAAATTCTGATGGGTACCTACCCCCACCTGGTCCGAATCTGCATTTTGACAGATTCTGATGGGTATCAACCCCCACCTGGTCCGAATTCGCATTTTGACAGATTCTGATGGGTACCTACCCCCACCTGGTCCGAATTTGCATTTTGACAAATTCTGATGGGTACCTACCCCCACCTGGTCCGAATTTGCATTTTGACATATTCTGATGGGTACCAACCCCCACCTGGTCCGAATTTGCATTTTGACATATTCTGATGGGTACCAACCCCCACCTGGTCCGAATTTGCATTTTGACAAATTCTGATGGGTACCTACCCCCACCTGGTCCGAATATGCATTTTGACAGATTCTGATGGGTACCAACCCCCACCTGGTCCGAATCTGCATTTTGACAAATTCTGATGGGTACCTACCCCCACCTGGTCCGAATCTGCATTTTGACAAATTCTGATGGGTACCTACCCCCACCTGGTCCGAATTTGCATTTTGACAAATTCTGATGGGTACCTACCCCCACCTGGTCCGAACCTTGTTTTGCAAGGTTCTTAGGATGCACTTTTTGGTAGTCCATCCTAAGGTCATCTGGTTTTTTTGGAGACGTGTTGGCAGCTTATTGTTTCTGATCATGCGCCTATTCCGTGGGGAATGATTGATTTTCTTTTTGACTTTTTAGTCATTCGGTTTTACCGGGGATTTCATTGTTTTTGGCTTTTTCTTTTTGCCATCCGACTTTGTCAAAGTTTTTTCGTTTTTGGCTTTTTTGTTTAGCCATCTGGCCTTGCCGGAGATTCTTTGCTTTTTGGCTTTTCTATTTAGCCATCCGGTCTTGCCGGGGATTCTTTGCTTTTGGCTTTTTTCTTTCTAGCCATCCGGTCTTGCCGGGGATTCTTTGTTGGTTGCCTCTTATTTAGGCGGGAATCCATTGGGGATTTGTTGATTTTTGTTGGTTGTGCCTCTTGATTAGGCAGATGCTTCAATAGTGGTGAAGGCTTTATATTTGTTTATTTTTCGCCTTTGCATAGGCTGATGCTCTACTTGAGGATATTTGCTCTTGATAATACCTCTGAGTAGGCATAGGCATTCTTGGGAGTGAAGGCTTTGCCTTTCACTGGGGATATTCATATTGGGTGTTGTAAGCGATTAACTCCCTTAGGATATGAATTTGTAGTTTGCCTCTGTAGTAGGCTCACTGGGGATAATTTTTCTTTTTGGTGCTCTGCCGAGGATTTGAATGTTTTTCCCGGAGATCTATTTTGAATTGCCCCCTAAGGAGGAATAGAGTTTGTAACTCCTTGTTGGATGTTTGCTGTTTTGAGCTGGCTTTGCCTATGCTCTTATTCCTGCTGGGGAATGGGTTTTTACCTTTTTCTCGCGATATGTGCGCCTTTTTTATGCACATTGGCTTTTTCTTTGGATGAAAAAGATATCTTTTTCTCTTTTCTTTTTGGTGATCCCTGGGGAATTTTTCCTTTACTTCTGGGGGATCCAATTTTTGATTTGATTTTTTATGATGGAGTCTTGGCTCCGATTTTTGTGAAGCTCTTTATTGAGCGGAATGAAGAGATTTTCTCTTTTTTTTTTTGAGATTTCACCAAGGAGTTTGTCAGCTTCCTGGGGATCTAATTTTGATGATGGAGTCTTGGCTCCTGGTCTTTTCGAGAAGCTCTTATTTGAGCGGAGTGATGGGAATTTCTTATTTTCCCCGTTTTGTAGACTTTTCTTGATATGCTCTACTTGGGGATTTTCATTTGGCCTTTTTCTGTAGTGGCCTCTATTAGGGGATGAAAAGTTTTTTTCTTTTTCTTTCTTTTTCGTTGCCCCCTGGTGATATGGGGGATTTGACTCCATATTTTCTTTGATGGACTCTTGTGTAGTCCTTATTCTCCTTTGGGGAAATGGCGGAGATTTTGGATGAGTGTGCTCGATGACTCATGTGGCTGATGCTGCTGAGTCGTGAGGTAGTCTTTTTATTTTGCCTTTGGAGTAGGCAAGGATCCGCTTGGGGATGATCGAGCCTTTCCGTTAGCCTCTTTTTTTGGTGTACCTTCTTTTATTGGTGTAGAAGGTTAGAGCTAGTTTCCTTGAAGCTTTTGATTCTGCTGAAATGGTTTTGATTTCGCCTTTCACAATTTTGATTTTCATATGGAGATTGGATTCTGGCGCCTCCTCTTTTCAATCACAAGTATGGAGACTATCCTCCTTTATGACCATGATTATTATTCTTGTTTGAAGAAAAATATTTTTTCTTGATTTTGACAAAGTCGTATTATGCAACTACTTTGTGTGTGGATATCCTAAATGCAATCTATTTGTTTATTTATTTTTGATGCATTTAGAAAGTAACTGGCCTTCTCCTGTTGGCTTCTCATGAATGTGCCGATGGACTCCTCCTTTATGACCATGATGATGGGCTTCTCTTTTTACTCATCTTTTGGTTTTAACCCTATCTTTTACCTAGACCGCCCTTTACGGGTTTTCGATCTAGCGGGTTGCCTTAATTTTTGCCTAGAATATCTTAGGGGGCTTTTGCCTTATCTTTTGCCTAGATCGTCTTGTTTAGGGTTTGCGATCTAGCAGGCTACCCTAATTTTTACCTAAGAATATCCTAGCAGGCATTTATTATTTTCTTATTTGTTATGCTTCCCCTTTTTAGATGCATGCTTGATCTTTGATTAAAGGTCTTTTGCGCATATTTATGATTTATCAATAAAGAGGCATTTCCATAATATTTGGTCAAGAGAAAGGAAATGAAAAGGCATTTTATTGATAAATGAGCAAAAGTTTTATTTCTTTTATAGAAGGATTTCAAAAGGTATTTAGAAGAATGGGTGGTCAGGGTTGGCTATACTGTATAGGCTTAAACAGTCATGTCCATGATATCTGCCCCCTGGTTCTCCTAATTGCTTCAGTTGAGATGCCTGAGCTCAGAGTGAAGACTATGCAGACTGCTTGCTTCTGGAAGAATGTTACCTTAGCCACCTTTTCGGTTTTCGACTAAAGTAACCATTGCTCTTAGTTAGTTTTCTTTTTTTTTTTTGTACCTCTACTTTTTGCCTAGGACGTATCCTAGCGAGGGATATAGACCCTATCTTTTGCCCAGGGATGCCCTTTGCGGGTTTTCATTCCTGACGGGTCTTGAGCAATGTCTTCAAGCATAATACATCTTCACCGTACCGCAGTTGATTAAGTGTCGAAGTTCCTTTCCATCCATATTGGCGAGGATAAGAGCCCCTTCCGAGAAAGCTCATTTGACCACAAAGGGTCCTTCACAATTTGTCACCCATTTTCCAATTTTATTCTTCTGGGCCAGAAGCAACTTATTTACCATTAAATCCTTCTTATGGTAAATATGAGGGTTGACTTTTTCGTAAGCCTTTTTGATCTTCCTTTGATAGGCTTGCTCACGACATATAACATTCAGCCGTTTTTCTTCCATAAGGTTTAACTGGTTATATCGGCTTTGAACCCGTTCAGCTTCTATTAATTTAGCTTCCATCATCCTATGCTTTTATCAACATGATTAGCTGTACTGATTTGCCATATCAGATCTTTGCTATAACCGAAGAGTAATCATTTTGAATGTAGAGCAACTGCCATATCAATGCCCCTCTTCCTTTCCTTAGGGATTTCAATCCTCCTATCGATCACTATATTTCCATATTTCCCAGTCAATTACTTGAATGCTTTATAGTGAATGGTCAAGAGAAGAGAAAGAAAAGGGATTTATTGCAAAGGCTTGTGTTTTAATGGGATTTTTTTTTTGAAATAATAGTTTTTGTAAGAATGGCTAGCCAAGGTTGGTCGGTGTTTAGGCTAGTTTAAACAAACGTTTTGTTTTTATGAGATGGCGTCTTTAACTAAATACTCTACCGCCTATTTGTGACTGATAAACTTTCCTAGTCTACCCTTTTGGGTTTTCAGTCTAGGATTTTGCCCTTTTATCTTTTTGTCTTGGCCTTTGACCTTGACGGGCTTCTTTGAATAATAATTTCTTTTCTCAAACATTGTTGAAACACGATTTTCTTATTCGTGTCTCTAGCTAATCAATCATGTTAAGTTTGGCTTCATTTTGTCTATGGCGTTTGGAACAAAACGTTTGTCTAAACATGGTTATTTATGGGGTATATATATGATTAGCGAGAAAAGAAGCAGATAGTAAGAATAGCATTCTTTTGTAATTCAAAGGGAAATGTGTGCCCTAAAGATGCTCAGGGGTCGGGCACATCCCGAGGAGTGATCTCTAATAGTCATTAGGTTTATGTCCCTTAAAATCGGAAGAAGGACACCTAATGACTAGCGCTACCTTTTGCGCTAATATCCCTCTTTTTTGGAAGATCGTCTTTTTAAGGTACGGAGGGGAGACTTCCCTTTTCATCGTATGGTTTGATCTTTCATGGGGTTGTACCCTAAACCATATTTTAAAGGATTATCTTTGAAATCTGGTGGCTCTTTTATTCCTTGAGCATTCTTTCTGAGCCCCCGTCCTAGGCGATATCCATATCTTTTCATCATATGGGCCACCTTTGTATTATTAGGAAGTCTTTCCATATTTTCAAATGTCTTCTTCATCCGCATCCATTTAAGGTATGGTGGACGGCTTGCTGATTCGAATGTAGTCTTAAGCTTGAACCATGATCAATTTGTCGCCTACCACGAATTTGATTTTTTGGTGGAGCGTTGAAGAAACTGCCCTAGCACCGTTAATCCAAGGTCTACTTAATCTTCCCCTTGGATTCTTTTCCTTTTCCTCTTCGGTTTCTTTATTTTTCCTTTGTTTTTAGGAGCATTATCTTGTAGCTCCTTGGGTGACTAATTTTTTTTTTTTTGCTTATCGTCCTGCCCCCAATGATGGCTATATTGGAGTTATCTTTATTAATGGACGATTCTTGTATGCTTATCCACGGTACAGCCTTTTCCGATGTATAAGCGCAAAGGTGTTATTGCCCCTTCCCTGACATTATCAATTTGGGTATCGACATTTACTTCTTTCTTATTGTCTCCTTGTTCCAAATTGAAGGCCTTAGTTTTTTCCTTATGGGGCTGTATCAATTGAGCTTATTTTTCCAACAGTCTTTGCATGTCCGGGGAAATGGTCCCCTCCTCACTGTCTGACTCAATCCATTCGCCTTCGGCTTTCAGATCCCGCAGGAAGTTTTCAATCACAGACATGACTGTTTATATGGTATATTTGGGTCTAGATTTTATTCAATTATTTTGGAATGAAAGAGAAAAGAATGAGAAGCATATGAATATTACGAAAAATGCCTCATTGTATTGATGAAAGAAGAAATATATACAGAGCCCTTTTAATCAAAAGATCTCGCGGCCACGGGCAGAGACCGCGAGAGATGCATCGGAAGCTTTTTATTATTTATTATTATATTTTTTTAAACCCAAAAGATGCACAAAATGAGGAGCCCTAGTTAGATGGCCTTCTCTACCCAAGCTCACTATTCTGGTTATGATAGAGGCTTGATGTTTACGTTTGGGTCAGGAGCATCGAAAGTAATCCACCCAGCATTCAATAATTCTTGAACCCTATATTTCAGGTTAACGCAATTCTCCACGGAATGCCCAGGAGCACCTGAATGGTAATCACATTTTTCATTGAGTTTGTACCAACCGGGGTAAGGTGGATCTTTCTTCTTTGGGGAGATACATGTTAAGAGCTTGGCCTCTAAAAGCCTTGGCAGCAGACTCCCATAAGAGATTGGGATGGGAGTGAATTTCTTCTCTTGTCTGCGTGACAGTCCAACTGATGGCAAAGAGGAAGAAAGAGTAGCAAAGTTCATGGCATTTACACTTCCCTCCTTTTTCTTGCCAAAGGGCTTCTTGAATGATGCGTGGGATTTCTTAAACTTGGGAGGGAGGGAATCGAGTATTTTCGACATGAGTATTTTCGACATCGATTACCTCCTTTAAATTGAAGTTGTGTCCCTCTAATGCCCTTAATTTCTCTTCTAGGGCAAAAATTCGTTGCTCAAAGACCTCATTGTGGAAGCATTGTTGGTACATTAACTCCGTCAATTGCGCCATTTGTTCCTTTATGGCATTAAGCTCGGCGGTGAGCATACGGTTCTGCTCCTCTAATTGCTCCATCCTCTTAGATTTTGTGCGTGAGTGGGGACAGGAAGAAGACCAGCCACTTTCTAAATGATTTAAAGATTTTTATTATTGTCTTTTTATTTTAAATGATTAATGTGAGATAGATATGTCTTAGACAATAGCTTTGGTATCTTCTCAAAAGCCTATGTTTTAAGGGTACCATACCCACCTTAATGTGCTAACTTCCTTTTTTCAAAGGTTGCCAACATACCTTAGAGCACTTATCTCTTCTAGGAAGGTGATAAACGCACTTGGGTCTCTTTCGCTATTGTCTAAGGATATCTAATGCATCCTAGAATGAGTGTGTTTATGCATGCACTACAAAAATATTTTTTATGACAGCAGATATTGAAAGTGGAATAACTTTTGACTGGGTTGTCCAATTTTGACGCACATCATGTCAAAACGAAGAGAAAAGGGTGAAGAACCAAGTTGCAAATTCCCAAAGGGGATTTGACCCAGTAATTTTCCCAAAAAACGCTCCTAAGACCCACTTTTTGGAGGTTTATTAAAATGATGTTTATGCATACTTTTCTTAGTGCATTTATTTTCTCTCTTAGTTTTACCACTTATTGGATGATGTGGTATGAATGATACGACTTTTGTCAAGAATCTTTTTATTGTAAAAGGCATTTTTATGGCTTTGAATTGTTTTTACATTTTTTATGACCCTTTATCTCTTCTGTCGGTCAACGTGGCTACTTAGCTTACAAAGAACCTGAAACCAGGCTAGCTTAACTGAAGACTGTCTGAGATAAAGGTGGTTATCTTATCACTTTTTGATTTTTAGGGTTTTTCATTTTTTGTTTGTTATATGATTACCCTATGCTAATGCATCAATACAAATGCAGCAAATGAATGCACACACAATTCATTCACCCACGAGCAGAGCCACGCTTATTTAATCACGAGGTAGGGTTTTCCTGCAGAAACGTGCTTGGTTTAGGTGGTTCTAAACTGTTCTCACCAAGGCCAAAGGTCCCCAAGGTGCCCCCATTATAGGGACCTCTCAATCTCTCAGTCCTCAGGTCATGCACAGAACTCCGTGTGGACATCCTTAGACCAAAAGACGAGAGTTATCACCTTGAGTTGGTGGTTTCCGACAACGATTGTAGCCCCGTGTGCCAACAAGCCGGTCGTATCTGTCACCCACTCCCTATAGGTATTCACTCTTGCCCCCGGGTATAGAGGGACTGTTGTGTGCAAGAGTTTTTGTGTGCAATTTATATTTCAGACAATTTGCAGAGAATAATCATACAGCAATTATTAAAGCCATACAATAAAAACATACGAAAAAGGGTAAAGGCGTAATTTCAAATTTTCACTTAGTTTGAATTTTATCCGTCACTAAATGGGATCAACTCTCTAGCTTCCCCAGTGGAGTCGCCATCTGTCGCCGCCGTCCGTTCCGACGTCTAGGGACATCTCGAACGTTTATGCGAGCGGTCGTGAAAAGATGGTTTAGACTCGCGTTTTTTGTTAAAATATGTTCATTGCTTCCGAGGTGCTCAACAATTGAACTATCCTCTAATAAAAACAAGGTTTTCGAAAAGGGGTTCTTATGGAGTCGCCACCAATGTTTTGACCATAAACATTGGAAAAGGATAAAAGGCGTTGATTTTGATAAAAACCAAACTTGGCCATTATAACCAGAGTTGGGTAAGGGAGTTAGTTACGTGTGGGGAAGGTGTTAGCACCCCACACCGCCCCTTTCGGGTTCCCTATGACGGATTAATTCATTTAAGTAAAGATTACGAGAAATTACACTATTACCCTATTTTATTCATACAATCTTAAAAATGGCTATCTACATGATCTTATTTTAAATTGCACACATAAAGCAATAAATAAAGCAGTAAAAGAGAAGAGAATTGAAAAGAACCTCCGTAGCAAGCTTTGTATTGCAACTCTTTTACAATAAGGATACGTTTCGGCAATCCCTCGCTCTACAACGACTCTCCTCTCGAATACAAAATCAACTCGACTAAAATTTTACAGAAGAATCGAATGCCGGAATATAATTCCTTAACTGATTGTTACCTATTTAAGGCAATCAGAAAGATCATTCGAAGTAGGGAGAGAAGAAGACAAGTCTTGGGAGTTGTCTGGAGTGTGGAAAATGAGCAAATGAGCCTCCTATTTATAGTTTTCGCAGCCTGGCACCTCGGGACGGCCGTCCGGGACTCAGAAAACAGGGATGAGCGTCTCAGGAAGTTGGGACGGCCGTCCCATTTGAATTTTTGGCTTGGGACGGGCGTCCCACCTTTGGGACGGGCGTCTCACCTGTCCTAGGATGTTTGGGACGGCCGTCCCACATTTGGGACGGCTGTCTCAACTTGTTCTGGCCTGTTTTTGTGTTCTGGGACCCCTGGGAAGCTTTCCTTGTTATTTTCGGACGTTGGTTGATGCCGATAGATGTCCATTCAAGCTTTATCTTCATATAGGAAGTCTTCTTGGCCTTTATTGAGATGTCGGACGAACTTTATCTTCGATATAGGAGGTCTCCTTAGCCTTTATTGAGTAGCCGGGCGAGCTTCGCTTTGTTGTAGGAAGTCTCCTTAGCTTTTATTGAGAAGCCGAGCAAAATTAGGGGTCTACAAGGCCGAATGAAAATCTCCAAGTAGAGCATATCAAGAAAAGTCTACAAAATGGGGAAAATAAGAAATTTCCATCACTTCGCTCAAATAAGAGCTTCTCAAAAAGCCAGGGGCCAAGACTCCATCATAGAAATCAAATCAAAGCTGGATCCCTAGGAAGCCAATAAATTCCTCGAGATCACCAAAAAAGAAGAAAATATCTTCACCCCGCTCAATAAAGAGCTTCACAAAGCCAGGAGCCAGGACTCCGTCATATCCCCAAGAAGCCAATAAATTCCCCAGGGTCACTAAAAAAGAAAAAGAAGAAAGAAGAAAATCTCTTCACAAAAAGACTGCGTGCATAAAAGAAACAAAAAAGTCGCGCGTATTTTAAAGTCAAAATATCAAAATCATAAAATCACATTGTGAGAAAAGGGTAAAAAAAAAAAACCCATCCCCCAGCGAAATAAGAGCATAGGCAAAACCAGCTCAAAACAGCAACATCCAACAAGGAGTTAAAAACTCCATTCCTCCCTAGGGGGCAAATCAAATCCCCGAAGGATCTTTAAAAGAAAAATCCCCAGTAGGCCTATCAATGAAGGCAAAACTACAAATTTATATCCTCAGGGAATTAACCGCCTATAACTCCCAATATGGATATCCCCAGTGAAATGCAAAGCCTTCACTTCCAAAAAAGCCTCTGCATACTCAGAGACGAGCAAAGAACTAATATCCCCAATGTAGACCCCAAATCTTGTCCGGCCTCCAAATAAAGAGTAGAAGACCTCCTATTCGAAGATGGACGAAGCCTAAAAAGCCACTAGGAGAGACTATTAGGCCCCATACTAGGATAGGAGGGATTTTCTGCACAAAAATAAGGTTTCTCTCCTTTTTGGGGACGAGACCGCCGTCTCGAAATCGAGACCGCCGTCTCGCCTCATGCAAGTGGCGAGACCGCCGTCTCGCCACATGCGAATGGCGAGACAGCGGTCTCACTTTTCGGGACGACGGTCTCGCCACCTGCGAAGGGCGAGACGGCGGTCTCGTTTTGCGAGACGGCGGTCTTGCCACTTTGGCAAGGCGAGACGGCGGTCCCGATTGTTGAGACAGTGGTCTCGACCCTGTCAGACGAGACGGCAGTCTCGACATGTCAGGCGCGAAAAACTATAAATAGGGGGCGCCATTCCCTCATTTCCACACAGTTTCTCCTCCTTCTCTCTAGAAATCACCTAAGTTTCTCTCTCTAGAATCCCTCCGACGCATTTCCGGAGCTTCTGAGTGTTTCTGTGAGTGTTTTTCGGCGTTTCGAGAAGTTTTCGACGCTGTGTAGAGTGAAGGGCTGCCACAAAGCACCCTATTTTTCAAAAAGAATTAATAGAAAAGCCCGCTTCGAAGGTTTTCTCTCTTTCTTTGCCTATTTACCGCTTTATATAAATTGTGCAGTAGCTGCTAGGGCCATGTAGTCGTAATTCTAAATTCCGCAAAATAAAAAGGTAAAAGCGTAATTTTTGCCGGTTTAAATATTTTTTTTAATAGCTGGCCTGTCATAGGGAACCCGAAAGGGGCGTCGTAAAGGAACTAACACTTCCTTTACACGTAACTAACTCCCTTACCCAACTCTGGTTCTAACGACCAAAGTTGGTTTTTCGAAAACCAACGCCTTTTAACTCCTTTTCCGATGTTTCCGGTAAAAACATCGGTGGCGACTCCACAGAACCTTTCAAAACTAGCTCTTGGATTAGCCCGGTTATCGGACAATCCAAGAGCGCCTTTTCGAAAACCTCGCCCCTAGGTTCAGCCCGGTTATCGGACAACCTAAAGGCGTTGTAATCACCAAACGCGAAAATCAAGAGGGTCGAAACCATCGCGTCGCTCCGACCGCCTCTTTTTGACGGCGGCGACAGATGGCGACTCCGCTGGGGAAGCCTAGAGAGTTGATCCCATTTAGTGATGGGCCAGCTTAAAAATAAAATAAACCAAGAAAATAACGCTTTTGCCCTACCTTGTATTATAACATGTTTTACTGTTTGGCTTTAATAACTGTTGTTTGTTTATACTTATGCAATTGTTTGAAATACAAATTGTACACAAACCCTTGCACACAACAGTTCCCTCTATACCCGGGGGCAAGTGAGAAATCCATAGGGAGTGGGTGGCAGGTACGGTTCACTGTAGTGATGGCCTTGTGCCCACTGGTGTGATCGGAAACCACCACTCAAGATGATAACCTTCCTCTTTTGGCAACAAGACTAACTATGGCCTTAGTGCTAATCATGGTCGGACGGCTGGAGAGTGGGGACCCTATAATGGGGGCACCTTGGGGGCCTTAGCCTGGTGAGAACAGTTAGAACCTACCCTCGCCAATGCACTTTTCTGCAGGAAAGCCCTATCTCGTGATAAAAACGAATTCTCGCCTGTTCGTGGATGATCGAATTGTATGTGCATGTGTTTGCTGCATTTGTCTGTTGCATAGCATAACCAAACAACAGAACAAAAATCACAAAAATACTTTCGCAAATAAATGCCCTTATCTCGAACAGTCTGCCTTTTAGCTAGCCTGGTTTCAGGTTCTTTGTAAGCTAAGTAGCCACGCAGTTCCGACAGAAGAGATAAGGGACACTAAAATATTCTTTCGCATAAAGCCACATTTTATCTCGAACAGTCTGCCTTTTAGCTAGCCTAGTTTCGGGTTCTTTGTAAGCTAAGTAGCCACGCAGTTCCACAGAAGAGATAAAAGGCTATAAAAAAAATAATAATAATAATAAAAACCAAAATACAAATACAAATCAAAACCAGAAAATAAATCAACTTCTGACAAAGTCAAATAATTCATATTACATCATATCATGAGTAAAGAAAAACCAAGAGAGAAAATAAAAAGTGATACCGCATTCAACATCATTTAAACAGAATCTCTCATGCATAAGCATACCCATGTTAGTTTAAGCACTCAACATACATTAATAAACCTTTTTCAGGCATTCTAGAAAGTGGCTGGTCCTCTCCCCGTCCGCACCCGAGCGCAAAAAGCCAAAGCAATGGAAAATTTAGAGGAGCAAAACCGAAAGCTCACTGCGGAGGTCAATACCCTCCGCGAGCAAGTGGCCCAATTGATGGAGGTCGTACGCCAGGGTCAGAATAAGGGCGAAGACCAAGCTGAACACATCCCTCACCATGAGGAGGAGGAAGAGGAATACTTCTATGACGAGAAGGATGTGAAAGTGATGAAGATCTTATTGAAATACTTTGGCAAAGATCCCATTGATTTGATGAAGTCAAAGATGAAGTCAAAAGTCAACTCTGCAGTGGTCAACAAGTCACTCAGATAAAAGAGCTAGAAGTTTTGTGTGTCTAACAAGATGCTTAGGTAAAATCACTTTATCTTTTCTGCTGCATGAAGTTTCTTCTCTTAAATGATTTTGCAAAATGCCTCAAAAATCGTTTTAAACAAATTAAAAACAAAGCATTGTGACAAAAGCTTTCTTAATAATGTTTTTAACCGATATAGTTTTGAAAGAACCGATTAAAATCTCTTAGAATGTTCAAAGAAGTAATTTTACAGTATTTTAATCGATACAAATTGCTTTCAATCGATTAAAACCCTTTAGAACCCATTATGACCAATCAGATTTGAAATATGAGCGATCAGAACTTATTTCAATCGATTAAAACACGTTTCAATCGATTAAAATCACTTAAAGGGTCAGAATGATCGATCAGAATACAGTTATGACCGATCAGAGTTGGTTATGATCGATCAGAATTTAATTATGACCGATCAGATCTGTTTCAATCGATTAAAAGGCATTTCAATCGATTAAAATAAGTTGGAAAATTTTTGTACAGAGTTTCAATCGATTAAAACGCGTTTCAACCGATTAAAACAACTTGGAAAAATTTTGTACAGAGTTTTAATCGATTAAAACTTCTTTTTATCAGTTAAAATAACTTGAAAAGTTTTATAAGAAAGTTTTGCAGTATATCAATCGATTAAAACACGAAACAATCGATTAAATCAAACTTAGAAAAGTTTTGTAAAGTGTTTTAATTGATATAACCGTTGCAGTATCAAATAAAACAATTTTGTTAAAGAAACAAGAACGCATTAATGGATTGAAAGGACTTTTAACAGATTGAAACGGCTATTTCAACAGATTAAAACAAACTTTCAACAGATTAATTAATGCAGCAGTTTTTGAAATTACTCTTTAAAAACAGTTTTGCTTGAACTTTTTAAACAGACTTTGAATATCAGTTTTTACACATCCTTAAGCAATCATTCAAGCAAACCTTAGAACTTTTTCAAGAAAGATTCGCAACAATTTTTTTGAAGTTATTTTTGAAATCTTTCTTGAGGCAACTTGCATTCTTTTGAAGAAGAAACTCTCTGCAGATTTGGATAAACTGGTTTGAGCTTTCTAGTTTCTTCTTTGTAAATTCTTTTTCATTCTTTTGTATTGTGTTGTGCCTGGAATTTGGGCACAAGTTTCTCTGCAGCTGGAAGTTGGTTGTGGAGGTTATCAAGAACTGGAATTTGGTTCTTGGTGAAAGGTTTGGTGCCTGGAATTTGGGCACTGGTTTCTCTGCAACTGGAATTTGGTTGTAGAGGTTATCAAGAACTGGAATTTGGTTCTTGGTGAAAGGTTTGGTGCCTGGAATTTGGGCACTGGTTTCTCTGCAACTGGAATTTGGTTGTAGAGGTTATCAAGAGCTGGAATTTGGTTCTTGGTGGAGAGGTTAAGTGCAGGAACTGGAATTTGGTTCTTGTGTTAGATTAGGTGTAAGATTGTTGAATCTGTAAAACATTTAATCTAGTGGAACCCAGCTGGAATTTGGCTGGAGACTGGACGTAGCCCTGGTATTGGGTGAACCGAGTATAAAATACCGGTGATATCTTCCTTAACCTTTCTCTCATTTAAATTCGATTCTTTGCGCTTATTTTAATTGATTGCTTTGTGATTCAAGAATAGATTAGTAAACTTAATTTTCGAATTAGATAATCTGTTATTTGCGAAAAAATTCAAAGATCAATTCACCCCCCCTCTTGATCTAAAACTGCTTTTCTAACAATTGGCATCAGAGCAAGGTGCTTGAAAGTTATTCAAGTCTCTTGATCCATGGCTGAAAACAGGTTACCATTTTCTGAGGGGGCATCTATTAACAGACCTCCACTATTCTGTGGAACAAATTATCCTTTTTGGAAAATTAGGATGGAAATCTTTATTGAATCCATTGATAGAAATGTTTGGGATGTTATTTCTAATGGTCCTTTAATTACAGATAAAGAATGGTCCAGCTTGAATGATGAGGAGAAGAAGAAAGTTCAAAGTGACTGCACTGCAAAAAATATAATTACTTCTGCACTTAACATGGATGAATTTTTCAGGGTATCCCAGTGCAAATCTGCCAAGGAGATGTGGGATGTTCTTGAGGTCACCCATGAAGGGACAGCAGATGTAAAGAGAGCCAGAAAGCATACTTTAATAAGAGAATATGAGTTGTTCAAAATGCAAACTGGTGAAAGCATTGCGGATGTGCAGAAACGATTCACTCACATCATTAACCATCTAATGGGCCTAGGTAAGACATTTGATAAAGAAGAATTGAATATTAAAGTTTTGAAATGTCTTGACAGGTCTTGGCAGCCAAAAGTCACAGCAATATCAGAATCAAAATATCTGTCCGCTATGACAACAGCTTCTCTGTTTGGAAAACTTAGAGAACATGAAATGGAAATCACAAGATTTAATGAACAAGAAGTCTCTGAGAAGAAAAACAGAAGTATAGCACTTAAAGTTGAAGAAAATCAAGAATCAGAGGAAGAGAGTGAGAACCTTGGACTACTTGTTAGGAAATTCAACAAGTTTCTCAAGAAAAAGATCCAAGACAAGGAAAGACATAAGAGGTATGAGAAAAGAACTGATTCTTCTAACCTTAAATGTTATGGTTGTGGCAAACAGGGCCATGTCAGGATGGAATGCCCAGAAAGAAACAAACAAAGTGAGAAGAAAGAAGAAAAAGCAAAAAGAAGAGCTTATATAGCTTGGGATGACAATGACACTTCATCAACAGACAACTCTGATAATGAAGAAGCCAACCTATGTCTAATGGCAAGTCAAAATCCTCAATCTAGCAATGTAAGTTCTAGTTCCTCATCAAATTTAGTGAATTATGATGCATTGCAAGAAGCATTTAATGAAATGCATGAAGAGGCTAAGAAACTACAAAAAGAAAACGATAGGCTAAAAGGGCTAAATAATTGGCTAGTAAATAAAGTTGATTCTCTTGAAAAAAGAATTCTTGAAGATGAAACTGATTGTGATTTCTTGAAATTAATTCATGCTAATTCTGATTGTGAATGCAATAAACCCTGCAATAACTGTCCTGAATTATAAAAGAAAATTGATTTCTTATCTCAAACTATTTCAAGATTCACTCAAGGACAAGCCAATCTTGATGTTTTACTTGGGTCTCAAAAATTGATTTTTGACAAATCTGGAATAGGATTTAAATCTAGATCCAGTAAAACAAAAACAAATAGGAATTCATACTCTGTAATCAAATGTTTCTACTGCATGAAGAAAGGTCACTCAGTAAAGTATTGCAGAATAAAAAAGTATGCTACTCCTAAAGGAAGAATGAAATGGGTTCCAAAAATTAATTCATTTCAAATAACCTGATCAGGACCCAGTAACTATAAAGGGTACCAGAAAAATTCTTAATTTGTTTTGCAGGAACAAGTCGGGAATCCCTTGAAGTTCGGAGCTGCGAATCAGGTTCGATTATTTAAAGCTGATTATTTTAATTGATATAAATCAATATTAATCGATTAAAATAACTTACGAGAGGAATCAGAATATCTGTCCAGTACCATTTTAATCGATTGAAATGTCGAAATAATCGATTAAAATATTCTCGAGATTTCAGTTTAGTTGTTTTAATCGATTAGAATGAATTTATATCAACTAAAAACACTAAGGTATCAAATTCAATCGATTCATTTTCGTCTTAATCGATTTAAATTCTGGTATCATTTTATTAATTTCATTACGTACCAAACTAATCGATTCTTTTATGAAATAATCGATTAATTCACTATAGCTGTTTCAAACCTAATAGTAAAAATCAAATTAATAGATAATTAGTTGATTAATCAATTAATTAGGTTCTGAAAATAAGTTTCATAACATCAAATTAAAGATTGATAGGCGAATTGAAATCAAAAACCCAGGATTTCTGATAATCAGAATCTACATAATGTGTTTAAAATTTCTTTGACCAAGTCAAACAAACATCTTTCCAAAGAACAAATATAGCTGGTGTGCACTACATCCAGAAATTTGTGCCTCTGTCTTTGGTAAAGGGGAAAATTGCAATTTTGTCTATTTGGATTTCAAAAATTTGAAATTCGTTTCTTCATCAAACCAGGTTCTAAACTTATCATGTCTCAACTTATCATCCTTCTTCTGTTTTCATATTTTCAAAATCTCCTCTCAATTCTCTGCTGCAAACATGATCAAAATCATGACTGATTCGAGCGATCTGTTTTGAAAGCGTATCCATATTCAATTTCCTTTCAAAAGCACAAAATTTCATGATTAGAAAGCAAAGGTTGAACAAAACATTAAATTGGAAACTAGACTAGTGGCATAATGTGGGAATAGTTTTGTTGTTATCCATGGATGGAAAGGCTTTTTCATGGCGAGCAACTTTGCATGCATCAACCCAGTTTCAAGAATTATTTTTTGGATCAAATATCACAAGATATGGCATATTTCTTGGCTAATATAGTTGCATCAGAGTCAATGACATTAAGGTTCTTATTGTTAGGTTATGTGGTGACAAATTAGATTGTAGATGTCTACATTTCTCTTAATACCTTACATAGAATACTTGCGTGGTAATACTTTGCAAATCATAGGAATTATCAAGAAATAGACTGTCCCTTTTTCTTATGGACACTAGTTACAAATGGGTCAAGTTGTTAGGACTAAAAACAAAGTTTATCAAGGATATTTCGAGTAATATTTGCCTTCGATAATAAGTTGTTAATTACTAGGAAGTATGAACGAGATAACTTGGACACACGTTTACATTTGATTTACGGATATTACCTAGCAATATATTTGAAATAATTTTGGGCATGCATTAGTTCAAGACTCCTGGTGAAATTCATTGGAATTGTGCAACTTTGATAATTCGTCTTATTCATCAAAATCACGAGGTGTCACTGTAAGGAAACCAATCTGAGACAGCAATTCAAGAATTGAATGAAAAGCTAAAAATACCACAGGGAATGTGTGCTTTATGGTCAGTACAGGGATCAATTTTTTACTGATGATCTGGCATCCTTAACAACAAACCAACAAGAGGATCTTTCAGTGATTCTAAAGGAATTTCAGATGTTTGGAACCAACATAACTGTCTTCCCTCAATGAAGGCAAATTTCATGATGAATTCGATGTTTTTTAATGCCCATAATAATAGTGATGTATGAAATAAGTATGGGTATGGATATTGACCGGGGAGTCCTGGATTGCTGACATCACTAGTTATGTTTTGTATGCATATATGATACCACTGGAAACAACAAAGTTGAAGAAAAATCATTCCTCAGAGATGATGATGAACTGATCCATTTGAAGGAAGGAATAACACGCTATCATTTCCTTCGTACTACATTAAGAATGCAGTTATTTGCTTGAATGGTGGTGACTGCAAGGTTTGAAATGGGTTGGCTACTATTAAAAGAGAGTCTGATCTAGGTTTCGTGCATTCTGTGTGGGATTTGATACTGAAATTACGTTAGTCAGTACATGGTTTTGCCTCTAATGTGTAGTAGATGATAATTCCATTGTAAGGTCAACCGTGGACTATAATGCAGATAATAGTAACAGTAAATGCCATGCAAAAGATTACTTTACAGGAATAGTTTCTGTGTCTATTGCTGATACAGGAGAGACAGTTGTTGTTGTATAAATGGTTGATAGAGCAAAATCCATTCCAGCAAAAAGTGAAGTCTATTGTCTTTTGAAGTTGGTTGGGGATCAAATGACTAAGTCATATATTTTGACATCTGACACAAATAATCAGGGAAGTATGGATAAAAAGGGTCCCTTCTTACCTTATCTCTTATATCTTATTGCTTTTTGATGCTTATTTTTCTGGGTCTGTTATATACCAGGCACATTTGCTTTAACTTTGACTGATATAATATAGGTGTTAATTTGGATGAAACTAACATAGATAGAATTAGATCATAGATCCCTGAGAATTTTAAATTATGATATTGTTGGATCTATTAGTGAAAAGATAATCAATATAGTTGATATTGTTGCTAAACATCTTTCTAGATAATCAGTTCACAACATATCCACTAAATTAGATATAAGAAATCCGCATCAGATATGACAGAGTTTTCAAATCTGAATGTTTTAATCAATAAAAACATCTTTTAAATCGATTAAATGAACTTATATAACATTTTTCATTAATTTTTTAATCGATTAAAAGTAGAAATAATCGATTAATTGCACTAAAGTTTCATGTTTTCAAATTCTTAAATGTTTTAATCGATTAAACCTTTCTTTCAATCGATTAAAATCATTACCAAAAACATTTTAATCGATTCTGTTCTGTTTTTAATCGATTATTACTCTGGAAAGAAAAATTAAAGGCTTTAGTTAATGGCTGTTCCTGTAACATGCTACTAAAGCGTGATTCCCTTATCTTTACACGTGTTAATTGTATTCATTACAAACGTGTTAATGAAGATAAGTTTGAATCAACTTTAATTGATCTTTACAAGAGTAAAGTATTGATTTCTTTTTATTTTCAAAAACTCAAAACTGTTGAAAACCTTTGCATTTCATTATTTCTCTTCTGTTCCCTATTTTTGATGAAGTCAAAAGGGGGAGAAATAGTTGCTTTACTTTAGGATCAATTTAGAGAAATAACTCTCACATTAAGGAAGCATCATTTTAGGGGGAGAAATAAGTTTTAGGGGGAGAAATAGGACATTAATACATTTTTTAATTTTCTCACTAATCTGTTTTATCAAGTGACTTCTCTTGCAGAGTTATTTTTCAAAATGGTGTTTGTCTTCATCAAATAGGGGGAGACTGAAAGTGATGAAGATCTTATTGAAATACTTTGGCAAAGATCCCATTGATTTGATGAAGTCAAAGATGAAGTCAAAAGTCAACTCTGCAGTGGTCAACAAGTCACTCAGATAAAAGAGCTAGAAGTTTTGTGTGTCTAACAAGATGCTTAGGTAAAACCACTTTATCTTTTCTGCTGCATGAAGTTTCTTCTCTTAAATGATTTTGCAAAATGCCTCAAAAATCGTTTTAAACAAATTAAAAACAAAGCATTGTGACAAAAGCTTTCTTAATAATGTTTTTAACTGATATAGTTTTGAAAGAACCGATTAAAATCTCTTAGAATGTTCAAAGAAGTAATTTTACAGTATTTTAATCGATACAAATTGCTTTCAATCGATTAAAACCCTTTAGAACCCATTATGACCAATCAGATTTGAAATATGAGCGATCAGAACTTATTTCAATCGATTAAAACACGTTTCAATCGATTAAAATCACTTAAAGGGTCAGAATGATCGATCAGAATGAAGTTATGACCGATCAGAGTTGGTTATGATCGATCAGAATTTAATTATGACCGATCAGATCTGTTTCAATCGATTAAAAGGCATTTCAATCGATTAAAATAACTTGGAAAATTTTTGTACGAGTTTCAATCGATTAAAACGCGTTTCAACCGATTAAAACAACTTGGAAAAATTTTGTACAGAGTTTTAATCGATTAAAACTTCTTTTATCAGTTAAAATAACTTGAAAAGTTTTATAAGAAAGTTTTGCGAGTATATCAATCGATTAAAACACGAAACAATCGATTAAATCAAACTTAGAAAAGTTTTGTAAAGTGTTTTAATTGATATAACCGTTGCGGTATCAACTAAAACAATTCGTTAAAGAAACAAGAACGCATTAATGGATTGAAAGGACTTTTAACAGATTGAAACGGCTATTTCAACGATTAAAACAAACTTTCTACGATTAATTAATGCGGCGAGTTTTTGAAATTACTCTTTAAAAACAATTTTGCTTGAACTTTTTAAACAGACTTTGAATATCGGTTTTACACATCCTTAAGCAATCATTCAAGCAAACCTTAGAACTTTTTCAAGAAAGATTCGCAACAATTTTTTTGAAGTTATTTTTGAAATCTTTCTTGAGGCAACTTGCATTCTTTTGAAGAAGAAACTCTCTGCAGATTTGGATAAAGCTGGTTTGAGATTTCTAGTTTCTTCTTTGTAAATTCTTTTTCATTCTTTTGTATTGTGTTGTGCACTGGAATTTGGGCACAAGTTTCTCTGCAGTTGGAAGTTGGTTGTGGAGGTTATCAAGAAGCTGGAATTTGGTTCTTGGTGAAAGGTTTGGTGCACTGGAATTTGGGCACTTGGTTTCTCTGCAACTAGAATTTGGTTGTAGAGGTTATCAAGAAGCTGGAATTTGGTTCTTGGTGAAAGGTTTGGTGCCTGGAATTTGGGCCTTGGTTTCTCTGCTAGCTTGGAATTTGGTTGTAGAGGTTATCAAGAGCTGGAATTTGGTTCTTGGTGGAGAGGTTAAGTGCGAGGACTGGAATTTGGTTCTTGTGTTAGATTAGGTGTAAGATTGTTGAATCTGTAAAACATTTAATCTAGTGGAACCCAGTGGAATTTGGCTGGAGGCTGGACGTAGCCACGGTATTGGGTGAACCGAGTATAAAATATCGGTGATATCTTCCTTAACCTTTCTCTCATTTAAATTCAGTTGCTGCGCTTATTTTAATTGATTGCTTTGTGATTCAAGAATAGATTAGTAAACTTAATTTTCGAATTAGATAATCTGTTATTTGCGAAAAACTTTCAAAGATCAATTCACCCCCCCTCTTGATCTAAAACTACTTTTCTAACAGGATGCTAAGACTGCACGCATCCTTACCCTAGATGTGTCCAAACAACAACTCTCCGCCCTGGAGGAGAGGCTTAAGGCAGTAGAAGGGCACAACTTCGACGTCAAGGAGGTGGCGGACATGTGCCTGGTGAAAAACATCCATTTCCCTCCCAAATTCAAAATCCCGGACTTCCCCAAGTACGCCGGGATGACCTGCCCAAAGAACCATCTTACGATGTATTGTCATAAGATGGCCGCCCATGCTGAAAATGAAAAACTCCTGATCCACTGCTTCCAGGAGAGTCTGGCGGATACAGCTCTCAATTGGTATATGCAGCTAGAGAGAGGACAGGTCCAGAGCTGGAAGCAATTGGTTGACGCTTTTCTTCGTCGCTACCGGTACAACATCGATCTGACCCCTGATAGGTCAGATCTCAGGACTTTGAGCAAAAGGAGCGACGAGCCTTTTAAAGCATACGCCCAAAGGTGGAGGGAAATGGCAGCCCAGATAGAGCCCCCTTTGACGGATAAGGAGACAGTGACTATGTTCATCGATTCATTGACGGGAGCATACTACGACAAGGCAATAGCCAGCACCTCCAACCTTTTCTCAGACATAGTCACTGTGGGGGAAAGAGTAGAGCAGGGACTGAGGAGCGGGAAGATAGCACAGTCTTCCCAAGCTGGTGTCTCATTCAGGAAGCCTGCTGGCAAGAAGAAGGACGAATCTGTGCATGCAATCAACTTTGCCACTCCTTCTTCTGCCCCACAAACGGCTAGGCAGCCTCGCAAAAAAGAGAGGAAGTTCACGCACATCTCCACTTCCTATGGAATGCTGCTGCCTCAGCTGTTGGAGGCTAAACTCCTAACCTGCGTTCCTCCCAAGAAGCAGTTGGAACCTCCCTACCCCGAATGGTATAAGCCGAACGAGAAATGCACTTACCACTCGGGTTCACCCGGGCACTCTATAGAAAATTGCTTAACCCTTAAGTACCGGGTTCAAGAATTGATTGACGCCGGGTGGATAACTTTTGATGCCTCTGCTTCCGATGTCGACGCCAAGCCTTTGTCGAAGCCAAAATAGTAGAAAGGGAGGACTGGGAGGATCGGTCATAGGGTGTCTATTTTTTTTAAGCTTTTCTCTATATCTCCTGCGGTCCCCGCCCGTGGCCGCAGGAATTTTGATTAAAAGGGCTTGTACATACATTTTCATTTTCTTTAATACACGAGGCATTTTGTCATTTTCATTCTTTTCCCTCTTCTATTTATTATTCTTTCAAAGATAAATTGAATAATAAAATCTATGACTAAAACAGAACATAAAACACATCATGTCGGTGATTGATGAATCTCCGTGGACCCCGGAAACCGAAGGCGAATGGGCCGAGTCCGACAGTGAGCAGGAGACCATCTCTCCGGACATGCAAAGAATGCTGGAAAAGGAAACACGCATCACACAACCGCATCAGGAAGAGATAGAAACTGTTAATTTGGGAGAAGGGGCTGATGAAAAGAGGGTGAACATCGGCACCCAAATAGAAAGTAGCATAAAAAGGAGATTGATACAACTTCTGAAGGAATATATAGATGTATTTGCTTGGTCTTATCATGACATGCCTGGGCTCGACACGAGTATAGTGGAACATAGATTGCCATTAAAAGAGGGGTTCCGACCTGTGAAACAAAAGCTCAGGAGAATCAAACCGGATTGGTCCCTAATGATCAAGGAGGAGCTGCAAAGGCAGTTGGATGCCAATTTCCTTGTAGTTTCCAAATACCCAGAATGGTTGGCCAACATAGTACCCGTCATCAAAAAGACCGGGAAGGTCAGGGTGTGTGTGGATTACAGGGACCTCAATCGAGCAAGTCCAAAGGACGACTTTCCCCTACCACATATAGACACGCTAGTGGACCATACCCCTACCAACACGCTTTACTCCTTCATGGATGGGTATGCGGGATACAACCAAATCAAGTTGGCCATTGAGGATAGAGAAAAAACCTCCTTTATCACACCATGGGGCACCTTTTGCTATCGCGTAATGCCCTTCGGACTCAAGAATGCAGGGGCTACTTATCAAAGGGCTATGGTCACACTATTCCATGACATGATCCACAAGGAAATAGAAGTATATGTGGACGACATGATTGCCAAGTCCAGGAATGAAATGGACCACATTCAATATCTCAAAAATCTTTTTGATAGACTTCGGAAGTATCAACTTAAGCTAAACCCGGCAAAATGTACTTTCGGGGTACGTTCAGGAAAACTATAGTGGATCCTGACAAAACCAAGGAAATTTTGGAAATGCCTCCACCAAGCACAGAAAAGGAGGTCAGAGGTTTTCTAGCTCGAATTAACTGCATTGCCCGTTTCATCGCACAGTTGACGGATAAATGCATACCCATCTTTAAACTGTTGCGCAAAAATCAGCCAACGGTGTGGAACGAAGAATGCCAACAAGCATTCGATAAGATCAAAACATGTTTAACCAATCCGCCAGTATTGGTACCACCCGTTGAAGGGAGACCTCTCATCCTATATTTGTCAATACTTGAAGAGTCCATGGGATGTGTGCTCGGCCAACATGACAAAACCGGGAAAAAGGAACGAGCCATTTACTATCTCAATAAGAAATTCTCAGATTATGAAACCCGTTATACACCATTCGAAAAAACCTGTTACACATTGGTGTGGGTCACTCAACGTCTCAGACAGTACATGGCTCGACATACGACATGGTTGGTCTCCAAAATGGACCCAATCAAGTACCTCTTCGAGAAGCCCATTTTAACTAGAAGAATAGCTAGGTGGCAGGTTCTCCTCTCAGAATTTGATATCATTCATGTCACCCAGAAAGCTATTAAAGGAAGTCCCTTAGCGGATTATCTAGCCCATGGATCAACGAATGAATATCAGTCCCTACAAGACGACTTTCCCGATGAGCATATCATGCACATTGAACATGAAGAGACCAAAGAAGAAGCATGGACCATGTTCTTCGATGGGGCCTCAAACATGCTTGGACATGGGATAGGAGCTATTTTGATATCCCCCGAAAAGAAACACATCCCTATAACGGTCAGGCTTAATTTCGATTGCACCAACAACATGACCGAATACGAAGCATGTGCGCTAGGGATCCAAGCGGCTTTAGATCATGGGGTTACTAAGCTCAAAGTCTTTGGTGATTCATCCCTTGTCATCTATAAACTCAAAGGTGAATGGGAAACCCGCAACTCAAAACTAATCCCATATCTAGAACACATCCAAGACTTAGTTTCAAGAATGGAAAGTGTCACCTTCCAGTACATCCCTCGGGAAGACAGTCAATGTGCTGATGCCCTCGCCACTCTATCATCCATGTTTGCCCTGGATCAAGAACATGAGATGTCAATCATCCAAGTTAAGCTGCATGACAAACAAGCTTTTTGCATGGCAGTGAATAGTGAGCGCGACCAAAACCCCTGGTATCATGATATCAAGCAATATCTCGTGAGGGGCGAATATCCCGAAGGAACCAGCGACAATGATAAACGAACCATTCGTAAAAGGGCCGTAAGGTTCACGTTGATTGAAGGAACCCTCTACAAAAAGAGCCCTGATTCCACTCTCTTAAGGTGTGTGGACCAAGAAGAAGCCTGAACCTTGACAAGAGAAATCCACAAAGGAGCTTTTGGGACCCACGCACCTGGGCATGTCATGGCCAAGAAAATCCTTAGGGCAGGGTATTTTTGGTCCACGATGGAAGCTTATTGTCACCAATATGCCAAAAAGTGCCACAAATGCCAAATTTATGCCGATAACATCCATGTACCGCCCGCACCACTCAGTACCCTGGCTACACCGTGGCCATTCTCTATGTGGGGTATGGACGTTATTGGACCCATAGAGCCTAAAGCCTCCAATGGTCACCGTTTTATCTTGGTGGCCATTGACTACTTCACCAAGTGGGTTGAGGTAGCGTCATACGCGCATGTGACCCGGAAGGTGGTGACCACTTTCATCAAGAAAAATATTATATGTCGGTACGACATCCCTCATAGGCTCATTACTGATAATGGGACCAATCTCAATAATAAAATGATGGAGGAATTATACCAAGACTTCAAAATACAACACCACAATTCTTCTCCGTATCGACCAAAGATGAACAGTGCAGTAAAGGCAGCCAATAAGAATATTAAGAAAATCGTCCAGAAAATGGTAGTAACCTACAAGGACTGGCATGAGATGCTTCCCTTCGCCTTACACGGATACCGAACGTCGGTACGAACCTCCACAGGAGCTACCCCGTTTTCCCTCGTATACGGAATGGAGGTCGTACTACCAGTAGAGGTCGAAATACCCTCTTTGCGAGTTATTATGGAAGCAAAATTAACAGAAGCCGAATGGGTCCAGAGTCGGTACGATAAGCTAAACCTAATCGAAGAAAAACGGCTAGATGTCATATGTCGGGGGCAAGCTTACCAAAAGAAGATCAAGAAAGCCTACGACAAGAAGGTCAATCTTCGCACTTTCCAAGAAGGGGATCTGGTGATAAAGAAATTGCTTCCAGCCCAGAAAGACAAAATCGGGAAGTGGACAGCAAACTACGAAGGACCCTTTGTGGTCAAGCGAGCCTTCTCAGGAGGAGTCCTTATCCTCACCAACATGGATGGAGAAGAGCTCCGATATCCTGTCAATTCAGATGCAGTGAAAAGATACTACGCCTAAAAGACATTGCTCACGACCCGTCAGGATGAAAACTCGCAAAGGGCATCCTGGGCAAAAAATAGGGTCCACATTCCTCGCTAGGATACGTCCTAGGCAAAAATTAGAGGTTAAAAAAAAACACAAAAAGAGCAATGATTACCTTAGCCGAAAACCGCAAAGGCGACTAAGGTAATACCTCCACAAAAGCAAGCAGACTTCGTATAGTTTTCACTCCGGATTCGAGCATCTCAACTGAAGGGACCAGGAAAAACGGGGAAACAGAGATCACAGACGTGGTTGTGGCACCCTCATACAGTTTAGCCAACCTTGGCCAGCCTTGCTTACAAATTCTTTTGTAAACCCCCATGTAAAAATAAACCATCTGTTTATATCAATAAAAATTGTCTTTTCTTCTCTTTACCTACTCGTGTGAATGCCTCTGTATTAACGAAATATGAGCATGCATAAAACAAGCAATTCAAGAAAGCATAAAAACAAGACAAAACAACACCAACCAGGGTCATCCCAAGCAAAAAGTACATGGGTAGCCTGCTAGATCGAAAACCCGCAAAGGGCGGTCTAGGCAAAAGATAAGGCTTTCATAAAAAGAAAAAAGCCCACCAAAATATCTTAGGCAAAAATCAAAACCCGCTAGATCAAAAACCTGCAAAGGGCGGTCTAGGAAAAAGATAGGGTTAAAACAAAAAGTGCAAAAGAATAGTCACGAAAAAAAAAAAAAGAAGAAGAAAAGGAAAGTACCAGTCACTTTCCGGATGCCCACAATTAAAACAAAATTGCATAAGAAGCATCCACACACAAGTGGTCGCACAAAAATGACTTTGTCAAAAGCAAAACAAACAAAAATACTATAGACAAATAAAAAGCATTCTTGTAGGAAGAACAACTTTATGCTTGCATTCATAAGAAACAACAAAAAAAGGTACCCCGGTAAAACTTCACCAACCTTTTGCCTTAACCAAAAGTTTCTTCGACTACCAAGCAAGAGTCGAACAAAAACAAAAATAACCCCAGCAACCAACAAAGTCGGACGAACACCAACAAAATCCCCGACGCAACCCGAATGACCATTCCAGGAAGGTCCAAATACATCTACCAACACAGAAATCACTCCCCAGGGAGCAGGCGCATGAGTCACCCGAGCAGTAAGCTGCCACCACCACCAGTCCTACGCAGTAGACTGTACCAGCCTGATAGGGGGTTCATACCTATCAACCTGCGCACACGGTGCGCCTGATCTGTGCTCGAGTCGGATCAGTAAGTCGCAACTACCAGCCTGATGGGGGGTTCATAACCATCCAGTCTCACACAACGGATTGCAACTACCAGCCTGATGGGGGGTTCATACCCATCCAGTTCGATACACAACAGACTGCAACTATCAGCCTGATGGGGGGTTTATACCCATCAACCGAAGGATCGGCTACCGTTAGAAGGAGTATCCTGAGGTTCTACCACATGTCCACCGAAGGGATCGACTACCGTCAAAAGGAGTATCCCGAAAGTGTACGAACACAAGTTTTCCCCAGAAGATCAACCGCTGCAAGACGGAACATCCGAAGGGTAACCGGGCAAGAGGGTCAACTCCTTTACCTTCCTGTCAATCTGTCTGGCACAACAGGCCAACAACCGACTAGTCAGGTAAAGGGGGGGCAGTTGTAGACCCCAAATCTTGCCCGGCCTCCAAATAAAGAGTAGAAGACCTCCTATTCTAAGATGGACGAAGCCTAAAAAGCCACTAGGAGAGACTATTAGGCCCCATACTAGGATAGGAGGGATTTTCTGCACAAAAATAAGGTTTCTCGCCTTTTTGGGGACGAGACCGTCGTCTCGAAATCGAGACCGTCATCTCGCCTCATGCTAGTGGCAAGACCGTCGTCTTGTTTAGCGAGACGGCGGTCTCACTTTCTGGGACGATGGTCTCGTCACCTGCGAAGGGCGAGACGGCGGTCTCGTTTTGCGAGACGGCGGTCTCGCCACTTTGGCAAGGCGAGACGGCGGTCCCGATTGTCGAGATAGCGGTCTCGACCCTGTCAGACGAGACGGCGGTCTCGACCTGTCAGGCGCGAAAAACTATAAATAGGGGGCGTCATTCCCTCATTTCCACACAGTTTCTCCTCCTTCTCTCTAGAAATCACCTAAGTTTCTCTCTCTAGAATCCCTCCGACGCATTTCCGGAGCTTCTGAGTGTTTCTGTGAGTGTTTTTCGGCATTTCGAGAAGTTTCCGACGCTGTGTAGAGTGAAGGGCTGCCACAAAGCACCCTATTTTTCAAAAAGAATTAATAGAAAAGCCCGCTTCAAAGGTTTTCTCTCTTTCTTTGCCTATTTACCGCTTTATATAAATTGTGCAGTAGCTGCTAGGGCCATGTAGTCGTAATTCTAAATTCTGCAAAATAAAAGGGTAAAAGCATAATTTTCACTGGTTTAAATATTTTTTTTAATAGCTGGCCTGTCATAGGGAACCCGAAAGGGGCGTCGTAAAGGAACTAACACTTCCTTTACACGTAACTAACTCCCTTACCCAACTCTGGTTCTAACGACCAAAGTTGGTTTTTCGAAAACCAACGCCTTTTAACTCCTTTTCCGATGTTTCCAGTAAAAACATCGGTGGCGACTCCACAGAACCTTTCAAAACTAGCTCTTGGATTAGCCCGGTTATTGGACAATCCAAGAGCGCCTTTTCGAAAACCTCGCCCCTAGGTTCAGTCCGATTATCGGACGACCTAAAGGCGTTGTAATCACCAAACGCGAAAATCAAGAGGGTCGAAACCATCACGTCGCTCCGACCGCCTCTTTTTGACGGCGGCGACACCCAAGAAATGGGAAGTCAACCTATGCAAGAGGCAATACAGGCCCAAAGCATAAAGTCTTCACTACTAGTGAAGCATCTGCCTAATCAAGAGGCACAATTAACAAAAAGCCCAAATCCCTAGAGGATTCCTGCCTAAAAAGAGGCAATCGACAAAGAATCCCCGGCAAGACCGGATGGCCAAAAAGAAAAAAGCCAAAAGCAAAAGAATCTCCAGCAAAGCCGGATGGCTAAACGAAAAAGCCAAAAACAATGAAATCCCCGGTAAAACCGGATGACTAAAACAAAAAAGTCAAAAAGAAAAATCAATCACTCCCCACGGAATGGGCGCATGATCAGAAACAGTAAGCCGCCAACACATCTCCAAAACCAGATGACCATAGGATTGGCTACCAAAAAGTGCATCTTGAGAGCCTTGCAGAATGGGGTTCGGACCAGGTAGGGGTAGGTACCCATCAGAGCCTTGCAGAACGGGGTTCGGACCAGGTGGGGGTAGGTACCCATCAGAGCCTTGCAGAACGGGGTTTGGACCAGGTGGGGGTAGGTATCAATCAGAGCCTTGCAGAATGGGGTTTGGACCAGGTGAGTGTAGGTACCCATCAGAGCCTTGCAAAACGGGGTTCAGACCAGGTGGGGGTAGGTACCCATCAGAGCCTTGCAGAACGGGGTTCGTACCGGGTGGGGGTAGGTACCCATCAAAGCCTTGCAGAACGGGGTTCGTACCGCGTGGGGGTAGGTACCCATCGAGCCTTGCGGAACGGGGTTCGGACCGGGTGGGGGTAGGTACCCATCGAGCCTTGCAGAACGGGGTTCGGACCAGGTGGGGGTAGGTACCCATCGAGCCTTGCAGAACGGGGTTCGGACCGGGTGGGGGTAGGTAACCATCAGAGCCTTGCAAAACGGGGTTCGGACCAGGTAGGGGTAGGTACTCACCAGAGTCTTGCAGAACGAGACTCATTAAGAACCTTGCAGAACGAGGCTCATACCAGGTGGGGGTAGGTACCCACAAGAGCCTTACAGAATGGGGTTCGTACCAGGTGGGGGTAGGTACCCATCAGAGCCTTGCAAAACAGGGTTCGTACCAGGTGGGGGTAGGTACCCACTAGAGCCTTATAAAATAAGGCTTATACCGGATGAGGGTAGGTACTCATCAGAATCTAGCAAAATGCAGATTCGTACCAGGTGGGGGTAGGTACCCACCAGAGCCTTATAAAATAAGGTTTGTACCGGATGAGGGTAAGTACTCATCAAAACCTAACAAAATGCATCAGGTAGAGTAAAATACTCACCAAAGTATTACAAAAACGGGTTGCAAATACCTTGCTTCTATTAGAGGATAGTTCAAGTGATTGAGCACCTCGGAAGTAAGTACCCACAAGAGTTTAGCAAAATGCGAACTCGTACCGGGTGAGGGTAGGTACTCACCAAAGCCTTGCAGAACAAGGTTCATACCAAGTGGGGGTAGGTACCCATAAGAACCTTATGGAATATGGTTCAGAATCTAGCAAAGAGCAGATTCATACCTAGTGGGGGTAGGTACCCACAAGAGTCTAGTGAAATGCAGACTCATACCGGGTGAGGGTAAGTACTCACCAGAGCCTTATAAAATAAGGCTCAAACCAGATAGGGGTTGGTACCTATCAAAATATTTATCATCCGGAGGATCAGCAAACTTCAAACGAAGGAGCATCTGAAGGATAACCAGGTAAAAAGGGTTAACTCCTTCCCCTACCAACTAATTTTGTCGGCATATTAAGCCAACAAATTAGCTAGGCAGGTGAAGGGGGGGCAGCTGTAGACCCCTAATTTTGCCCAGCTTCTCAATAAAGGCTAAAGGAGACCTCCTATAACAAAGACAAAGTTCGCTCGGCATCTCAATAAAGGTCAAGAAGACTTCCTATATGAGGATAAAGCTTCAATGGACATCTATCGGCATCAATCGACGTCCGAATCAGGAAAGGAAAGCTTCTCGGAGGTCCCAAAACACAAAAGCTGGCAAAAACAGGTTGAGACAGACGTCCCAAAGTTGGGACGGCCGTCCCAAACAACCTAGGACAAGCGAGACGCCCGTCCCAAATGTGGGACGCCCGTCCCAAGGCCAAAATTTGAATGGGACGGCCGTCCCAAATCCCAGACGGCCGTCCCAACCTCTCGAGACGCTCATCCCTTTTTTCCAGGCCCCGGATGGCCGTCCCAAAGTGCCAGGATGCGAAAACTATAAATAGGAGGCTCATTTGCCACTTTTCCACACCCCAGACAACTCCCAGTACTTGTCTTCTCTTCCTACTTCGAATGAACTCTCTGATTGCCTTAATAAGGTAACAATCAGTTAAGGAATTATATTCCAGCATTCGATTCTTCTTTAAAAATTTTAGTCGAGTCGACCTTGTATTCGAGAGGAGAGTCTTTGTAGAGCGAGGGATTGCCGAAACGCATCCTCTTTGTAAAAGATTTGCAATATAAAGCTTGCTACGGAGGTTCTTTTCAATTCTCTTCTCTTTTACTGCTTTATTTATTGCTTTATGTATGCAATATGAAGTAAAGTCATGTAGATAGCCATATTTAAATATTGTATGAATAAAATAGGGTAATAGCGTAATTTCTCATAATCTTCACTTAATGAATTAATCCGTCATAGGGAACCCGAAAGGGGCGTTGTGGGGTGCTAACACCTTCCCCACACGTAACTAAATCCCTTACCTAAATCTGGTTATAATGGCCAAGTTTGGTTTTTATTAAAATCAACGCCTTTTATCCTTTTCCAATGTTTATGGTCAAAACATTGGTGGCAACTCCATAAGAACCCCTTTTCGAAAACCTTGCTTTTATTAAAGGATAGTTCAGTTGTTGAGCACCTCGAAAGCAATGAACATATTTTAAACATAAAAATGCGAGTCTAAACCATCTTTTCGCGACCGCTCGCATAAACGTTCGAGATGTCCCTAGACGTCGGAACGGACGGCGGCGACAATACTATTCAACGCTTGCAATCTTATTTCATCGAGTTCGTTTAATTCATCGTACATCAGGTTCCAATAATCACAGCTGGGTAACTCATTTTGTTTTTGTATCCGAATTGACTCAATATTTATTTCGATGGGTAAGACAGCATCGTGCCCATAAACTAATTTATATGGAGTATTTTGCAAAGAATATTTTGGTGAATTTCGATAGGCCCACAGAATTTGTAATAACGTTTCTTGCCAAGTTTTTGGTCTATTGCCAACATGTTTCTTAATCAAACCAATAATTACTTTATTAATTGTCTCGACCTGCCCATTAGCCTGAGCGTAGTATGGGGTTGATGCTAGTAACTGAATATTTCTTGATTCGGCATATCTAACCATCTTTTTTCCAGTAAAAATTGTCCCTCTATCAGTGGTGATAGACTGTGGGATCCTAAATCGATAAACGATATACTCTTCTATAAAATCAATTACATCTTGTTGATCTACATCTTTTAATGGAACTGCTTCTACCCATTTTGAAAAGTAATCGACAGCTACGATTATATATCTATGTCCCTTTGATGATTGTGGAAAAATCTGCCCGATTAAATCGATGGCCCAACCTCTGAAAGGCCATGGTTTGATAATCAAGTGTAGTTCGCTGGCCGGAACTTGCTGTATAGGACCAAATTTCTGACATTCTTCACAAGATTTAGCGTACTCGATACAATCTTTTAACATCGAAGGCCAGTAATATCCTTGTCGAGTTAACGTTCATTTCATCTTCTGGCCTATCATATGAGCACCACATATTCCATTATGTACTTCAGCCATTGCTAAATAAGCATCGTCATTCCCCAAACATCTTAGTAATACTCCATCGATACATCTTTTATATAATTCATCATTCACCACAACGTATTTTACTGCTCGATATTTAATTTTCTTATCGATGCTCCCGTTTGGATTTTGCAGATAGTTTACAATCAATTTTCTCCAGTCTTGATCATCTAAGTAGTTGATCTGTAAAATTTCTCTTTCTTGGGTTAATTTTTCTTTTACTTGAATCATTTGTTGTAAATTTTTTAGAGATATCTTATACTTAGATGCGATTTGCGCCAACTCATTGGCTTCTTGATTAAACTCTCGAGGGATATATTCGAATGTTATATCATCGAACATTCTACTTAAAGTCATTGCTCTCTCCAGATATCTGATCAGATTGCTATTGATACACTTATATTCTTTTCGTACTTGTTTGATCACTAATTGTAAATCGCCTCTTACAATTACATGTCGGGCTTTTAATTTAATCAAAGTCTCGAGACCTGTAATCAAAGCTTCGTACTCAGCTTCATTATTCGAGCAAGTGGGTTTAATTTCAAATAACAACTTAGTTGGGACATTACTTGGTGAAATGATAAGAATTCCTAATCCTGATTTATCTGATGTACTCGATCCATCGAAATACATTATCCATTTTCTGACTTCGATAAATAAATTATCAAATGAGTCAACCGTATGGTCTACCATGAAATCGGCAATAACCTGACCTTTTACTGATTTCAAAGATTCGAAAGACAACGAAAATTTTGTCAAAGCTAACACCCATTTTCCTATTCGATTATGCATAATAGGTTTCGACAACAGAAATTTCAAAATATTATTTTTGGAATAAACCATCACATCATGAGGCTTCATTACATACTTGAGTTTCGTATAGGAGAAATACAAACACAATCCTAATTTTTCGATATCATTGTATCAAGTTTCAGCATCATTTAAAATTATACTTAGATAATAAACAACACATTCTACACCATTCTTATCCTCTTGTGCTAGTAGACTGGCTATAGTTCGATTTGATGCTGACACATATAGTTTCAATGGCTTGTTTCTCATAACTGGTATCAACATCGGAGGATTTGTCAACATCAATTTGATATGCTCAAAAGCTTCTTGATGTTCTTCCTTCCATCTGAAATCTGCTTCCTTTTTCAATTTTAACAAAGACGAAAAAATATAAGTCTTACCAGCCAAGTTAGAGATAAATCGTCTTAAATAATTTATTTTTCCCAAAAATGATTGTAATTGTTTTTTAGTCTTTGGACCAGAAGTATTTAATATAACTTTTGCTTTATTCCTATCGATCTCGATTCCTTTTCCGTGTACTATGAATCCTAAAAATTCACCAGCAGATACACCAAAAGCACATTTCAAAGGATTCATTTTTAACCCATATTTCCTCATTCTTTCAAAAGATTTTCTTAAATTACTCAAATGTTTATGTTTTTCTTTCGATACAACAACAATATCATCTATGTAAACTTGCATAAAATCATTTATCATATCATGGAAAATTAAATTCATTGCTCTTTGATATGTTGCTCCTGCATTTTTCAATCCAAATGGCATCACTATCCATTCATAAGTACCTAATGCCCCCGGGCATCGAAAAGCTGTTTTAGCTATATCGTTTTGGGAGACAAAAATTTGATTATATCCTGAATAACCATCTAAAAGACTTAGCATTTCGTTACCAGTTACTGCATCTATTAGCATATCGGCTATTGGCATAGGATATTCATCTTTAGGAGTTGCTAAATTTATATCTCGATAATCAATACATACTCTCATTTTACCATTCTTTTTAATAACTGGAACAATATTAGAAATTCATTCGACATACCTGGCGGTCCTGATGAACTTTGCTTTCAAAAGCCTTTCGATCTCCTCTTTAATTTTACTCATTACCTTAGGCGCAAATCTCCTCGGAGCTTGTTTTACGGGCTTCCTACCTTCGATGATAGGTAATCTATGTTCAACTAGACTTCGATCCAAGCCAGACATTTCTTCATAATCCCAAGCGAAACAGTCTTTATATTCTTCCAATAATGATATCATATCTTTTTTCATTTCTTTCTCGAGATACATGCTAACATAAGTAGGTTTTCGGTCCTCTAAACTTCCCAAGTTAACTTCTTCTAATGGATCTTGAGCTTCGACTTTTTTATGGTTCGATGCGATGGATTTTTCAAAACCTAAAGGAGAATTATCATAAATGCAATCAAGTATGACTCGATCACTATTATTTGCTACTACTATCAAGTCAGTCGACTTATTTATTTCTATCTTAGTACTACTACTTTCTTGGCCCTCCTTTTCATCTTCATATTTTCTTAATCGAGCCAAGAATTCCTCATAATCTTTATTCATTTTCACCGGCCACTTCGAGGCTGACCCCCTCTTTGATCATGACAAATTCTTTCTTCTCATTCATTTCCAAAAAACGCTCCTCGTGCAATTTGGAATTAAAGTCTTCGAAAGGTGAATGGTTGAGTGAGCGCCAAATTCTGCAGTGATCGGCCAGCTTGAGATACAAATGTCACAAACTCATGCTGGTCTCCTGGAATGATTTCGAGATGTCCATCTCGATTCCACATAAACAACTTCTGATGAGCCGTAGAAGGCACGACTCCTACTCCATGAATCCACTCCCTGGCAAGCAACGCATTAAAATTGGCATGTGATTGGACAACTACGAACACAGTGGGCCTCGAATAAGTACCCACTTTCACATCTAAGGCAATCATGCCTTCTGAGCTCGATGATTTCCCACTGAAATTAGAAATCATGATATTATGCCTGACTAAGTCTTTTAATTCGATATCAAACCTCTTCAACATAGTGATCGGCAATATATTCACCGTTGCACCATCATCAACAAGGACTTTATTCACCTTCTGTCCTTGAATTTCAATGTTCAGTAATATGGGTTTCAAATGAAACCTCATCTCCTCAGATGGGGGGTCGATAAAGGCAGCATCTCTGTGGGGTACTTCGCATGATGCTTGTGTTACCCATGTTACTTTTGGCCTCATGTCTTCAGAATAGAAATCGTCCTCTCGATCGATATTACTTTGCCCTTGGTATTCTTCGTACTCGCTAACATACTCCGCGGGTAGTATCGATATTACTCCAATTTGATGTTCATCCCAACTACCTTCGTTTTTGTCATCGACAAAGTCTCTTGCATATTGACTCCCAATTGGTATACTACTATCCTCGAAGTTCCTATAGTTATTGATCCTTCCCCAGTAAGGGATCCTTCCTCCTCTTCTCCAAGCTCTTCCTCGAAATTTCCTTTGGAATGTAGGGAATCCAGTATTCGATCTCTCATCATATGAAAGTCTCTCGAAAACATCATTATTTTGAAGTATGTCCCTTCCTCCTCGAGGAGGATATATTTCTCTTCTAACCCATTGTTTCAGATTTCTACTAGTGCCGGAACCAACAGATCTCTGCTGACTTTCCTCTACCGTTGCCTGAACTACATGATCTACTTTATTATTGTCATTTTTCTGTTGATCCTTGATTTTCTTTATCTGTCCTGTTCTGAAGGCTTTGGCAGCTGATTTGTCGAACACCGCACTGCATCGTGGGCATAATGTCACATCTTCATCTTTTTCTTTCTTTCTGCTTAAAAATTCAATGAGGGAATCTTCTGATCGAGGATAGATCTCTCTCTCTAACTCTTTCTCGAATTTGCTTAGATCGAACTCTATGTCTTCTTCTGACATATCCATTCTGACATGTCTGGGATCGATGTCTTCAGTAACATCGACCATGCCAATGAAGGTTGAATTTACCAATCGGACATCTTCAGTCATGCCCATTTGGGATTCGACGTACCCTACTTGAACTTCAAATGGACTCGTATCCACTTTCATTTTCAGTTCCTCAAACTTCAATCTTCCTTGGTCGATCGCATCTTGGATCGTGTTCCTGAAATGTATACAATTATTAGTCCAATGTCCATAAATATTATGAAATTTGCAATATTTTTGACCATTTCTTTGTTCTGCAGAAGGTAATTTGTGATCATCACTCAACTTAATCTGCTTATCTTTCAATAAAATATCGAAGATTTTATCTGCCTTTGTTACATCGAAAGTATATGTACGATTTGCCATTTTGTCTTTTACTTCATTTTTTTGTAACAATTTACAGACGTACGGGGCTCCTACTTTAAGCTCTGCTATATTTACATTTTCATCGACAGACTCTTTCATATCTACTTCTATCCCGGGATTTCCTTCATATATGTCATTTATATATGCTATCCTTTCTTTTTTCATCGGTTTCTCAAACTTCTTGTACCTTTGTTTCTCATATTCGATTTGTTCCACTCTTCTCACTCTATCGGCTAGCTGAGCCATGTCATTCAACGGCAAATTAACTAACTTTTTCCTAATCGAAAATTCTAAACATGCGGAGGCCATTCTGACCAATTCAAATTCAGGAATTTGAGTAAAACATCTTGACTTCATCTATCTGAATCTATTCAAATAATCATCTACGCTTTCATGACTATATCTCTTTATATTCATTAAGTCGATAAGACTTACTTGTGTCTCTCCCCTGAAGAATTGCTCATGAAAACTTCTTTCCAGCTGCAACCAATTATATATTGAATTAGGTGGCAACGACGTAAACCACGTGAAAGCATTCTTTGTTAATGAACTAGGAAAATATTTCATCTTTAATTCCTCACTCATCGCTAGGTCTCCACATTCGATTTGGTATCGCGCTACATGCTCAATAGTCGATTCGCCAATTTCTCCAGAAAATTTGGTGAATTTAGGTATTTTGTATCCTCGTGGTAATTCTGTCTCAAGAATCGTATTTGGAAAAGGAGAAACAAAGTATGGTTGATGAGGTGGTCTTAACTCTACTCCTTGGAGATTCATCCTTTGTCCCAGCATATGATTGTGCTGCATATTATTTTGATTATACGCATTTTGAAACCCCTCATCCACATTTCCATAAATATCATTCCTCACAGGCTGGTATTCATTTCTTCCATGCTGATGATGATCATTGTTTCGATTTCTCCTTAATAAATAAAGGGGATTGATATTAGCATTTTGATTGATATTCTGATTGGCATTACCTTCGACCCTCGTTTGTCGGGGTATTGCTAATGCATCCCCGATACGTGTCATTTGTTCTGCTAATATCTCAAAACTAGTGGTAGTATTCTGAACTAATGGGTTTAGAACCGTAGTTAACTGTTGAGATAACATGTTAACCATCTCAAAATTGCTTTCGTCCATTTGTTGTCGAAGTACTCCTAATAAGTTACTGGAAATTCCAGTACTAGTGTTTTCGATAGTCTCAAAATTGGATCGATGATAATCTCTATCGAATGTATATCTCCCGTGATCCAGGTTTGCCCTATGATCTAAGTTTGGTATTGGAGGTGTCTGTTGTGTTCCTAAATTCTGCACATTCCCTGAATTTTGGGGTGTTACTAAATTTTGAGACACTCCTAAATTTGGGGACACTCCAAAATTTTGAGGCATACCTAAGGTTTGACCTGTTCCTAAGTTTTGGGGCATTCCTAGGTTAAATCTCGTACTTTATTGTATTGAAGAAGTACCAACCTCGTTTATATTATTAATCGAAAAACCAGGAGGCCTTACACTCATATGCGGACCTGCATATGTTGTTATGGGACTTCCCATGGTTTGTATAGTATTTGACATTACAGTTCCAGACCCTATTATCTGAGCATTTGCTAATGTCCCTTGATTTTGCTCAGAACTCACTGGAATCGACGCACTCACAGTTGTCGATATTACAGACATAATTCCATTGTGAACTTGCCCCCTAGTGTTTGGTGGATTCGGACTATTAGTAATCTCACTATTACCCTGACTATTTGGTGGATTTTGACTCATTCTTACTACTCGTCCACTCCTTAGTCTCACACACTCATCGAACTAGCCAGACTTTGTGTATAATACACAATTTTTCCCCTACCTGGCGCGCCAATTTGTTTCTGGTGAAAATTTGATCGATTTCGATTAAATAGAGGCTTAGGTCCTAACCAAATTTTAACCACGTAGATTCTTTTTATTTAGGCTAGCAAACGGTTTTCAATCGAAAAATGCATGAGAATTGAAAATCCCACAGTTTCAAAATGTAAACAACACAACTTAGTATGCAAATCGAAAATACTGTTTTTTGGTATTTTTCATTCAGAGACGCGAAGTAAAGAAAACAGTAAAAATGTCGAATCGAAAGATAGTGCAGAATATTAAATTGCGGAAAAACGTAAAGTGTGAAAACCTTAAACTTGCATTAAGTGTAAAAGGGCGAAGAATCGAAATTGCAAAAATGTAAATGACAGGAAATCTTAAACGCATAACCTTAACTTGCATAAGAGTAAATGACAAGGAATCGAAAAAATACAACTTAAAGTTTGACAAACGTAAACTGCAATGAAAGTATATTACCAGGGAAAATAGAGAAAGCGATAAAGAAAATCAACAAAAATGGAAATCCAGAGCATTAGAAACTTCATGATGCGTCGTTCTCCTGTAGACTGTTCACTTGCGCTTCTGTTGTCTCTGCCAATTTCCCCTTCTTCTTCATGCTTCATTCTATTTATAGGTCATGTTTCAACGTAACTTCCTAAGAGCAGTTTAGAAAACTGCCACCACGTTCCATATGCACGTACTTTAACTGTCTCTCTCGATTTTTATCTTAGTTGCGGCTTTAAGAAAATCGTATCCCACGTTCCATGTGCGTGATAACCGTTCCTTTGATCTTAACCTCATCCATTGAGTATTTAAAAATTTCTGGCTTTCCACTTAACTTCATACTTAATACTTTTCATCGATTTTTCTTCCCCCACGATCATCGAATTTCCTGTACTTCTTTCGATTCCCGATTCCAATTCTCGAATACGATTTCCCTTGACCTATTTTATCACTACCTTCATCGATTCCCCCCTCTTTCTCGATTTTTGATTCCTACTCACTACAAGAAATTTTGATATTACCGACGGTCAAAATCCGTCGGTAATAACAAAAATCCGTCGGTAATATCCATTTACCGACGAATTTTCGACGGCCAAAAATCCGTCAGAAATTTGGTTGTCGGTAAATATTACCGACGAATTTAATAGTCCGTCGGTAATTACCGATGGACAGGAATCCGTCGGTAATATTTTTATTATTTATTAAATATTTTACTTATATAGATTATTTATTTTATAGAATACCCCTTCCCTTTATATTTTTATTATTTATTATTAATTATTTTTCTCTATTACATTTTTATAGGCTTCAATTATTAGGATTCGAACCCAGTACCTTAGAGTTAGAGGCTGATACTCCAACCACTAAGTTACCAGAATTTTTCGATAATAATTTACAAATAAATTATATTTATATACAAATATATTTATATATTTATATACAAATATATTTATATATTTATATACAAATATATTTATATATTTATATATTTATATATTTATATATATATATATATATATATTTATATATTTATATATTTATATATATATTTATATATTTATATTTTTATATTTTTATATTTTTATATATTTATATATTTATATATTTATATATTTATATATTTATATACAATTAAATATTTTTATATGTTTTTATATATTTTTATATATTTATATATAATTAAATATTTATTTTTTAAAATTATTTAATTTAAGAAATTATTATAAATTAATCTAATTATGATTAAATGAAATTATTAAATAAAAAATATTTAATTTTTTAATTAGTTGAATATTTACTAATTGATAATTTACCGACTGGAAATATCCGTCGATAATTTACAGATGAATTTACCGACGGATATATCCGTCGGTAATTAATAATTAATTTATCGATGGATTTACCGACGGATATATCCGTCGGTAAATTCATCTGTCAATTACCGACGGATTTATCGACGGATATATCCGTCGGTAACTAATTATTATTTTACCGACGAATAAGATCAAATTCCACAAATATTTTATATCCGTCGGTAATTTCTGTCGGTAATAATTATTTTCCGACGAATACAAATCCGTCGGTAAACATCCGTCGATAATACGCGATTTTCTTGTAGTACTTGCGATCTACGCGTTCACACTAGTGGTCATCAGGCATCTCCCCACCACTCATACGATCTTCGATTTTTTACTTTTATCTTTCGATCCTTGTATCGATTTTCCACTAACAATAGTGCAATTAAATAAGATTTTAGTTGGTGGAGCAGAGTAAAAGCTTCAAAGTAGCTAGTGAAATAGATTGGATGAATAAGATGGAAAGAAAAATATCTTAATGATTTATTTTTTTAATAATCACTTTTATGATATCTATTTTTGGTGGGATTTTGAAATGCCTTTACGAAATTTAATCATTTAAATTAACTATGAAACTAATCTAATAAATGAAACTCACTAAAACACTTGTATAAATAATTTTTTCAAATTTTAATAAAATTATTGGATGAGATATAAATGGTTAAGTAGAATGAAATTATTTTAAAATTTAGTTTTTAAAATAAAATTAGGACATCTTAAATTGTACCCTTCTCCCAACCCTCTAATCGAGGATAACTTGTCGTGGCATTATGCTTTTTTCGATTTTTCTAATGAAGTAAAAAAAAATCTTATATAATACTATTGGATCCAAAATATCTGAGAAAGTCATTGATGAATTCTTGACCGGGATGCAATGAAAAAAATAAAATAAAAGAAATTTGTGTGTGAATCCTACTATAGAAGTTTCTCTCTATGGCAGCTAACAATTTACATAGAAAATATAGAGGAAAATTGAGAAAGAAATTATATTTATTTTCCCTTCAATTTAATACAAAGGAACTTATGTTTATAAGAATAAACAAATATTTATATGTATTTTTTTATTTTATTTTCAGTCATTTAAATAAAAACAATCATTCTTATTTTTATAAATGTAAATAATTTATTTTTATCAACACTATCAAATAGTTACATTAATTATTTTTTCGCAAGAAAAATAAGTTTAAGATAAAATGCATTAGATTTGACAGGTCTGTCGATCACTATATTTCAAATTGATAGATAGTTTTATGCAGTTAATTCTACCTAACTCCACCAATAAAACAAGAACAAGTGGTGGGAATTGATCTTTTGCCTCGTTTTTTTTAATATTTATAAATTAAAAAAATAATTATAATTTAAAATATTATATTTTTATGTCATCATATTAAAATACGTAAATATATTATAATATTATAATTTAAATTATAAATATTAATTAATTAATGTTAAATTATAAATTATAATTAAATATTTTATATATATAAATATAATAATTTTTAATTTATTTAATAAAAATATTAATTAATAAATAAAATTTTAGAAAATATTTTTATAATTAAAATTACTTTTTTTAAATACATATAACAAATTTTATGTAAAAATATTAACTAATTAATCTATTAACATGTGAATTCGTCGTTTAATGAAACCGTTAAAACAACCTATTTTACCTATTGTAGATCAATATGTTATATCTCTCTTCTTCTTTTTTTATGGATTAATCCATCTTACTTATTTTTGCCGAACTAAAAATATAACTGAACAAAAGAGACATATTAGTTTATTTTGTTATTCCTAATTCAATGAAAAGGTATGTTGACAAGGATATAACACCGTAAAGTTTTATAAACAAGTCACTGAAACAATTTTATTTTATTTTTTTAAATGAAAACATCAAATCCTTTTGTAACATAAATGCGGGTGTTATTTTGAAATACAAGACAACTTAAGACGCACCATTATGTATTTGCAATGCAAATGATATTAGAACTCTAGTATGATTTTTCTTGTGTCACTATTTTTCTGCTTGAATGGTTTTCTTTTTTTCCTTTAATATCTATATTAATTGATATACAACAGCATTTTTACTATTCGCATCTGTCTAATAATTCTTTAAGTGGGGTTTTCTGACAATTTTAATATATATTTCATTGACATCTTGTCTATTGATGTTGAAAATGTCTCTTCGATATTCTTTTTTTTTTTAATATATTTACCATAAATTTGACAAAAAAACTAGTTTTGTCAGCTGAAGTGGACTTTGAGTTTGAGATTGAGTGTTTATACATATCTAAAATGTCAAAGGCAATTATATCCAAAAAAATAGCAAAGGCAATTTACTTTTAATAAACCAAAAATATGAGTGTGAAGAAAATGTGAGTGTAGTTTTAGTTGATTATTTTCTACGAGTTTGAAAGTGTCCACTTTTTTTGCATTTATCGAATATAATATAATTGAAAAATAAACATAAAATATTGTGTATCGCATATTTTTAATAAAAAATTTGCTTAGTTTATTAAAAAATACATATAGAAATAAAGAGGATATTTTTATATTTATTTGACGTACAATTATGAAATTTCATTCTCCAATATTCTCACTTATTAAGTCACGAATTGAGTTAATACTATATGTTAACAATATAAGGAGTCTTCATGTCAACCTTAAAATATAGTTGATTCACACCAAAGTAAACTTGAACGTAAAAGTGACTTGTACTTGAAAAATGCCTTAGGAAGTCTGGACTTTTATCTTTTGGAACTTTGTATATCTATTATATAAAATACTAATAAACTTTAATCATCCATGAGATGATGCTTGTTAGTCATCCATGAGATGATACTCATGAGTAATTTTCTCTTTATTTAATATTTTAAAATGAAAAAGTAAAAATAATAAGTGTATAAAAATATTTGCTCTCTTATTTTAACATTTTTTTCAAATTTTATCATTTTTTTCAATTAAATTTTTTTAAGTGAATATATATATTATTTTTTAAGAAGTCTCCATAACTATAAGGTCAATCTTCGGTTCGTTCTTTCGAACCTTTTTTAGAGTTTGTTCTGATTTGTTGGACGCATAGTAACTAGTATGTTCGAGTCTCATGGGTCAAGATGTGGTCAGTATGTCTGCAGAAGATACTTTGACATTCAAGTTAACAACGTTATAAAACAGTATTTACCGTTGATTTTCTTACCTTTTTAATTAAGAGTCTACAGTTTATTTATACTGCCATGCTTTGACCTTGTTGGTGGGTTTTTGCTTCGCCTAGGTATTCCTAGATGACACCCTAGTGAGGCTATAGTAGACATGCCTACTAAAACGGTTGTATGGACATAATACACTGACTATTGTATCTTGTTGACTGTATGAGTACAAAAAATATATATATTTAATGCATAGTTAGATGTATTCTTCACACACTGCATTTATAACTTTCTTCATTGTAAGTTTTTGAGATTTTGTTTTTACTACAAGTGTGGTGTTTTTCACATAATAGACTTGTTAAGTTTGATGGATGACATATGATTCCTTAGTTCTCATTTCACAATTACTATTAATAAAAATAAATCCCTATTTATATTCCTTACGTCCTCTCTCTCTTTCTCCCTCTAATATACATCTACAAATCACAATAAAATAAAAAAATATTATTTATATTGGCATAACTCAAGACATTAAAGTAATTTACATTATTTTCATTCTCATTATTTTCAACTAAAACTCCACAACGTGAAGTGATTTCATGTTCATATCACAATCTTTTTATTAAATCTCCCATAATTTATTAAATAACTTATAAATAAAAAACTTGTGAATGAGGTCTATAAACCAAGTCAAAAAATGATTTATTTATATAAGTACATATCACAATCTTTTATATATTAAATCTTTAACCATCTACCATTAACTCGTAAATCAAATAACTCAAAAATGAGGCCTATAAACCATTATTCACTTTTGTCCCCTTAACAAATCATACTTATGTATTTTTTGAACCATTGAAATGATTTATATATATATATATATATATATATATATATATATATATATATATATATATATATATATATATATATACTTTGTGTCCACGTGCTATGAATTTGCTTTTTTTTCAATTTTTGTTTGCGTAACTTAATCATAAAATATAATAATATAATAAATTGTATATTATAATGATAATATAAGTATGTAATTTAAGAACATCACTTAATAAATGTGAGACTTCATCATAATTTTTAAAAACATAAATTTTTGTTTGTTCTTATTCTATTACATTTAACTCAACATTTTTTTTTATGATTTTCCAACTTATGGACAAATTTTCAACTTTTGATTTATTTAACCAATTTTGATCATCTTCTTAATTTCTTCCATGTCTATTCAATCTTGTCACAACTCCATAAAATATCTTGAATAAAAGTACATACACTCTTCTGCATTATAAGTTTCAGTAATATATGTGTCACATATGATTTGAGCATATGAATATACGTTTCAATAAGATTCATTGAACAATATTGTATTGTACCAAAATCTTTGTCTTATCTACTAATACAGGTAGATGGTTTATTATTTCAAAAAGGAAAAAGAGAATATTTTTTTCAAATAGTTGTAATCTAACAACTCTAGGTTCTCTAATATGAATGTTTTGAAGTAAGACCCTTTAAAAAATCTTAATTTAATTAGAGCTTCACAAACTTTTATTGGAAGAATACTATGATAAAAAGAGGGAGAAAGTAATGTAAAAATATATCACAATCATATTTCTCCCATTGATGTCTATACATTGATAAGTATTATTGATAAGTATTATATGAAAAATCATCTAGAATATTTAAACCAACTAAAAATTAACAAAATGGTTCTAATATGATATAGTGAAACATGCATAAGTGTGTATTTTCCTTCTTTAATCATGGTCCTATGAAGCTTCCATCTTGTACTGACATGAGGTTGATCAAACTTAGGAGTTTATTATATCTTTTGTCTTTTTGTCATGATCCATAAATGTTCTGGTTATGATGTCACAAACATTTTTTTTTTTTTCAATATGCAGAAGATATAGATAATGGTGTAATTTTTTAACAAGTCAATTGAAAAAAAAATACTTATTTTCTTCCAATTATTCAATAATTGAATTTTTCCTTATTTTCTTTTCTTCCTAAACTTATGAAATATCACATGGATTATCATTAAAGGTACAAGTACATGGACACCAATATTGTAAATTTAATTAATAAATTTTGGATTAAAATTTGGTTAAATTTGTATATGTAAAACATATCATTTAATAAAATTATCTTATCAAATAGTAATATTTAAATATAAAAATTTATTTAGTATAATAAACATAATGTCATTTTATCTTTTAAAAACATTATAAGTTTAAATTTACGTTTAAAGAATTTTTAAAAATTATTTAAATAAATAATATAAAAAATAATATTCTTATTTAAACCCTAAATCTTATGTTTAAAAGACAAAGTTAATTACCATGCTACACCATATTTTCATATTAATTTGGTTTTATTATAATAAACTATATTATCGAATTATGTTCCTTAAATTTATATTTATATTTATATTTGAATGAATAAGAAAAAAATATTTTAAACTTTAATCCTATATTTTATTAAGGTAACTATTTTAATATTTAAATTTTGATAAGTAATATAAAATAACAATAATTTTATACTTAACTCTATCATCTTCAGGAAATAAAAGTACGTTATCTACTCTAAGTTGTTGATATGTAATAACATATCATAAAACTAACTTAGTAGAATTTCTTATATGCTTGAACTATATCGTATGCAGATGATTATCTAGGAGGTGATCTTTTTTCTTTATTTCCATTAAAAGACTTTTTGTATTACCTTTTCAAGAATGATCAAGTGAAAAAAATCGACCGCTTCTCATGTAACAAATTTGTTTTCCCTTCCCTAAACTTAAGGATGTGTTTCTTCATTAGAAAAAAGGATAAATAAATTTTTCTTTAGTACTTAATTAATATCTTTTTAAAGAGTTTTAGGACTTTGAATAAATGTTGATATTATGAAATAAATATCTTTTCAATACATTCAATGTATCAAATTATAAGAAATTAATAAATCACACAATATACTCATATTTCTAAATAGATTGGAACCCTCACATGATAGACTAAGTTTAACATTATCACGGAAAAAAATGTATATTTTAAATAAAACTCTTACAAAAAATTAGAATAAACTAGATGCTTTATTTTTCCATTTTCAGTTGTGGATTTTGATCAATAACTTTGTAAGACCAAAGTAACATATAATAAGCAGATATTTTTCTTTTGGAGCAAATAAACACAAAGTTTCAAAAGAAAAAGACAAAGTTAATGGCAAAAAAAAAAAGTTGACATTCAATTTTCTCAATTTTAAATCTGAAGCAACAATGTATTTGAAAAACTCCTCTCTAAGCTAAGACTTGAAAAGAGACCTCTAAAGATAATTTAGTTATAATATATATGAATGTTTATAATTCCATTACATCTGATTTAGTTATAATATAAAACATATGAATGTTTATAATTCCATTAGTTCAACATATTGTTAGTAGGAAATCGATAAAGGGATCGAAAAACGAAAGAAAAAAAAAATCGAGGATCATATGATTGGTTAAAAAATTGATAAAGTGAAAAGATGGTTGGAAAACATTCGATAACCATATAACAGTATGAACACATAAATCGAGAATCGAAGGAGGAGTATTTAATGTCTATTGTTGAAGAAAATCGAGGAATTAGAATCATGTAATGTTAAGGTTAAGGAGAATAAAAAAAACAATGCAAAGTTCTCAAGGTTTTGAAATCGAAATCAAGGGAAAAGTTAACATGAACGACCATTGAAATTCTGGCTAAGTTAGAAAGAGAGGAACAGTTAACACGCACATAGAACATGGGAAGCGGTTTCTAAATCGTGGCAGAGATCGAAGGTCAAGGGAGCGGTTATCTCATGCATGGAAACGTGAAATACAGTTTTTTAAACCGTAGAACTGAGGGACGTGCATGATGGATCGTGGTGACAGTTTCGTTAACTACTCTTAGGAGGTTACTTGAAAGACGCTCTATAAATAGAGCAAAGAATGAAGGAAAGGGGGAAATTGGCAGAGACAATAGAAACATAAGTGAAAAAGTCTACCGGAGAACGACGAATCATGAAGTTTCTGGTGATCTGGGTCTCCATTTTCATTGATTGTCTGTATCGTTTTCTTTACTTTCCCTGGTAATTTATGTTCATGCAATTTACTTTGATGCAAGTTTACGTTTAGCAACTTTAAGTTTCTGCACTTTCAATTCCTTGTTATTTTACTTTTATGTAAGTTGAGATTATGCGTTTAAGTTATTCGCTATTTACACTTCTGCAATTTCGATTTCCTGTTATTTACATTTATGCAATTTCGATTTTCTATTATTTACATTTCTGCAATTTCAATTTCTTGTTATTTACATTCCTTTAATTTCGATTTCTCACCATTTATACTTAATGCAAATTTGAGGTTTCCATTTTTTACATTTCCCTGCAATTTGATATTCCACACTGCTTTTCGATTCAACGCTTTCTTTACTTCGCATTTCTTAATAAAAAACATCAAAAATAGTACTTTTTGTACTCTAGGTCATGCCGTTTTACATTATAAGATTATCGATTCTCATGCACTTTTCGATTGAAAACTAGTTGCTAGCCTAAGTAAAAAGAATCTACATGGTCGAGATTTGATTAGGACTCAACTCTCCATAAATCGAAATCAATCAAATTTTTCACCGAAACACATATATAATTGAATTCTATTGATTTATCATAAATCATTAATATATTTTGATATTGTTTTGATTTTTACTTTATAAATTTATAAGCAATTTATGATTTTTAGGATGCATTACGATTGTTTCGAGGGGACAGAGACCACAATGAAACAATTTCAAAACTAATGCAGAAATAGATATTTTCCTTTTTCATCGATCGTATATATGTTGAAAACAAAATATAGAATGAAATATCTCGAGAAGATTAAAATTGGTTAAAAATAACAAAGGAAACTATTCTAAATTTTAGGTAAAATTATTTTTATTATATATATTGAATTTGATTTTCTATGTAATTTTATTTCAAAATATAAAATAGTTTATGTATATATACAAGAAAAGAGCTTCAAAAATAAAATTAGAAGAAATAAACAGAAAATTAAAATAATTATTGACACAAAATCAATTATCCAAAAAGTATATGAGATGGTAATGTCATTTTTATATGTACAAGATTTATACAATTCTTTTTATAAGATTTTTTAAAATTTATATATACAAGTCTATTTTATTATTGTTACTTATTTATTTAAATATAACTTTATTTATGATATAAAAGACTTAATATTTTTAAAATTCAAAAAATATATATTTATTATTTATTAATTTTTAATTTAATTTATTTAATCAATTTATATTCTTCTTTTATTTAATTCAATCTTGGGTTACCTTATTTCATTTATTTTCAATAGAAAGAAACATTAAAGAGTGATAAATGTACAAATGTTGTTAAAATATGGAAAGTTACACAGGAAATCTTATGAAATATGATATATTCTAACTCCTGAAGAAATCATAGTAAGTAAAAACATAAATTTACTTATATTTTAATAAAATTTAGAAGTGATATTTTTTTAACATTTTTAAATTTTAATCTAAAATATATTTGAATTATAATAATTTTAATGTTTAAGTCATATAATGTGGAGTAGTTTTTTTAATAATTCACTTCAGATTTTGGTTGTTTTTTTCTCTTTACGATATTTTTCTTCATTTCTCCCACGCAATTGATAAATAAGTATCATCGTTGTATTTATGCTTACTAAACGTGCTTTTTTAACTAAAATAAAGTCATTGTTTTATATTTTAATTATGAAATTTTTTTATATTATTATTTAATCTTTTTTAATTATTTTTATTACCAGAAATATGTATTATGATATATTCTAATGACATTTTTTAATAATAAAATTGTATTATACTAGAATTTGAAATAGATAGCATGACCTATTTTTAGAGAAAACATTTGGGACTGTCAAAAGAGCCACCCAACTTGACCTATTTTATTAAATGAATTGTAATTTTTTGTCTATGACCCTATACTAAAATAGTGGTTAACAAACCAATTTTAACTTGAATTGAAATATATATATATATATATATATATATATATATATATATATATATATATATATATATAAAAATTAAAAAAAAATTAAAAATAAAAAGTGTAATTTAAAATTTAAGTTATTTTATATTAGAAAATATTTATTCACTTTTATAATAAGAATTTAAAATTTTCTTTTCATTATCATCATTTATCTTTAATAATCTAATAGTTTAAAATAATAAATTTTTATCATTAAACAGTGAATTGTTTTTTTATTATCATGATTCATTTTTATTACATTTTTAATAATCTAATAGTCTAAAATAATAATTTATTTTAACTCTTAAATATTGAAGTAAGTGAGTGTTAAAAACTTATCAAATAATTTACAATAAATATATATATATATATATATATATATATAAAATAAAATAAAATAATATTATTTTTATTTAAAACTTAATTATTATTTTATAAAGTTATTTTATAAAGTGGATCGGTTCATAAGCTAATGAGTTAATCTGAATTGAGTTTATTTAGATCATGACTTAAGAGTCAAAATTTTATCTCTTTCAATTTAGAGTATAATTTTTTAATTTTTTTTTTGTTATCCTAGCTTATTTTCTAAAGTTTTTTGGGCGGTCCATCAAACTAAATATATTTTAACACTTCTACCTACTATGGGATCAAAACACATTTTTTACCCTTTAGTTCTCGAGTAGGGTTTATATTCCTTGTTCATTTTCTACCTCTCGAGTTCTCAACTTCGGGTATATTGTAGTTCATTTTCTATCCCTTAGTCTTCAAGGAAAACTATGTTTCGGTATATACTAATAATTCTTATATCACTTAAGAGTCGGAATCAATGATAATTTTTATATATTCTCCTATTTTAATTCACCAAAACGTATTTTAAAAATAGAATGATAATATATTACAAAATATTTATAATATAAATTATTTTCTCTTCACATTTTATATAACATGTTAGAAATATGAATAAGAAGAAAATTTCAAAAGCAACTACTAGTTAAACACTTGAATTTGTTTTAGGAACAAAACCTAATCATTCAAAAATATAGTATGACAAAAACTTGTTCAAAAGTAAAAAAATTATAAAAAAACAATTTGTTCAAAAGCGAAGATGCACAAAAAAGTTTCAAAGTTTTTTTTTCACTAAAATATCTTTAATAATTTTACTTACATCACTACATTTTTAAAATATTATTAATTACTTTTTTATCAATACTAATTATTTATTTTTTGTTTTATTTTGTAAGATCACTACAATTTATTGATTTTCTGTTATTTTATAAATAATTATATAATAATGTCTTGAAGTAGAAACATGTCAAGTAATTTCTCATGTTTGAATTTATAATATTGCCAGATATTTATTGTGTTTTAGTTTTTATCATTATAATGAATCATTTATATTTAAATATTTATTTATTATAATATTTTAAAAATAATTTGTCTATTTCTAACGACGTGAAAGAAATAAAACAAATTTGACACAATTACATGTCATTATAATTTTTAATAATTTAATGATAAATATTAATATTTAAAAATTAATAATTATGACAAAGATTTATATTAAAATTACTATTATTATTATTAAAAATTATTAACAATAATAATTAATTTATTCTTATTGTTGTATATATTTTTGAAATTAAAATAATAATATTTATTTTTATAAATTATAATCATGACAAATAATTTATCGCTATTATATTCTTGTGGCATTAAAATATATTTTTTATAATTTTTTAATAGTATAGTCTCTTATGACAATAATTTATTATTAAATATTATTGTCTCTATAAAAATTAATTTTAATAATATTTATAAATAGTGTTGAAATGAAATATTTACATCACTAAAACTAATTAGTTTCAGTGAAGATTCATTTTCCAAAATATTATATATTTTTTATATTATATCATTAATGTGGAGTATTTATTTAACACAATAATATTTTTTCATTCATAAAATTCGTAATATTACATTCAAGAGTAATCAAATCAAACTTCTCATACCATTTATATTATTTACTTGTCTACAAATACAAACACATTAAAAAGAAAACAAAAAGTTGAATATCAATATATAAAATTACATTCACAATGTTTGTGTTGAAAATGAATTAAATTTCTAATTTATTTATTTGTGATGAACATAGTAGGCTTTTTAGAATCTACATCTTATTAATTTTTTTCAAAAAGAAAAAAAATATCATATACTGTCAAAAGACGTGAGATTAATAATTAAAAAAAGTGTTTATTACATAATAATTTATCTTTTCACAAATATTATTTTTTATATTCAGAATATCTCAAAGAGAATTAATAATAAAAATTATTTATGAATAAAAATAAATATTTTATTATGAGTCATATTTAAATTATTTAAAAATAAAGAAGATTATTTAAAATTAAAATAAAGATATTTATATAATCAAATTTTAAATAATTTATATCTATAATAATATTTAATTTTATTGGTAAAAGAAAACGTAAAATATCTTTAATTAGATTTTCGAATTTTATGTAAACAAACGTGTAATAAATGATTGTATTAAATGTATTACGTATTATTCACGTCAAATTTCAAATCTAATTGAAATATTAATGAACAGCTTCTGGCCAACTAGCTTATTGATTTAGCAGTTTCCAAGTGGAAGACGATGATGGGTGGCTATGTTTATTGGGTTGTGAGGGTCGTTTGGTACAATCAAGATAATTCCTTCTACCAGCTATGAATCCTCTGCTTCTTTCGTTTTATTTTTCCCTTTTTTATCCCAACACAAACAAGAACTACCAAATCAGCTTTAAATTCATTGGGTTTGGACGGCTAAACATGGAAACATAGAAGACTGTGTTTGACTAAAAATTATGGACACAACAATATGAAATTATAAATTGTAATTTATAATTTAATTTCTATAAAAAAATCTGACTAATCAGAATCATTTACAGTTTCTTCTACTAACAGTTTTTTTCTATGTAAAAGATTGGTATGCGAAATCTTAATTAAAAAATCTGATTCCAATTCCATTGACACTAACGATTAATTTATTTGTATTTTAATTTTAATTAAGTGTTTGGAGTTCAGATGCAACTGATATATCGTTGTAAACTAAACAGTGTTACTATTTTTAATAAAGGTAACTAGTTTTTAAATAAAATATTAAAAAATTATGACTATTTTATAAATCAAATGGTCATATATTGTAGACGATTGCGTGATTCCTGAGATGACCTTTTCATGTTTGAGAGAGAAACCAATCTGACTCAAAACAAATAATATTTTTCTCTTCTTCCACACTCACAAAACATTTGTCATCTTTGTCTTAGCTTTCTTCATTTGGATCTTTATAATTTTGAAAAATTACGAGTTTTTAAAATCTTAAGGAGCTTCTACACTATTTAGGAACTCTAAAATAGATTCTTAAACTAAAAATAATAAAGTCCTTAATTGTGTAATTTTTCCAATTACTTTCTTAGAATTTTGAAGCTACAAATTATTATTTTCTGCCAGTTTCACTGGCAAAAACTAATCTCTCTCTGTATATATAACTAATTTGCACATTCTTAATGTAAAAACTACACTATGAGAAGTCGTTTGTGAGAACATTTTTTTTTCCATATAATCCAAACACTTCATCGACATAAAAGAAATCTTACAAATAGAGTATATTTTGAGACGAAAATTCCGTGTTTCTTTTTCTGAAACAATAACAAAAAAATCACAAAATGAAGCATGTTTTATTATCCAAAATTAATTCAGTTGATACATCAATTATATTATAATGAGATGTAAATCTTATTATAGAAGCGTTAAATTAGGAAAATATTTTCTGGCAATCAGTTTTGTTTGGATCCAATCATTATAAAACTCGTTAAATTATCTATCCATTTTAATATGAAATGAGAATTTATGTTAATGAGATTTGCGGTATAACATGTATGTAATATGGGACTATCCTTTAATATTGAATGAGGATTGAGTTAGAAAAGTTAAAAATGAAAACAAACTTAGAAAACAAGTGATAGACGAAGGTGCGTATGGTTAATTAAATACATTGTAGGAGTTTAAAAATGTATAATAAAAATGTGTGTGACAGTAACATGCATTGTGAGTTTGTGAGACAAGATTTGAATCTAACGTAGGCCGAAAGCCAGAAGCCAAAACGCAAGTTGTCTTGAATGTATACTTGACCCAGTAGTTTTGCAAGCCTTAAGCTATTTTGTCCTTTGCTACAACTCAAGCTGTAAAACATATTCAGGAAGTTACATTCTCATTACATGGCAGTTTCATAAAATAATAATAATAAGATGAAAGCAGGCCTTTCTATGTGCCCCATTCAACTTCAACATATAAAACCACCGCTATCTGCTTTTGTTGACCATCTCTTTTCCTATCTACACACTATACTTCACATACTCATTCTTACATATTTCTTCAGAGTTGAAACTATAATCACATGGAATCTGATCATGATCATCACCAAACAGCAATATCTGAAAATCCCTCTGATGGAGAGGACCAAGGTGCAACTCACGTGACATCCAGGTCCTACGAGTGCAACTTCTGCAGGAGGGGATTCTCTAATGCACAAGCACTGGGGGGACACATGAACATCCACAGGAAAGACAAGGCCAAGCTCAAGCAACAACAATCTTCAAACCAAACTCAAGTTCAACCATCTTTGGACAAGGTTGTTGTCTCTCCACAGGATCAGACCAAGTCTGGTGAAGAACCCAACACACCAAATTGGAATTGGAATGTGTCTCAACAAGATCATGTTTCCTCTAGACCCACTCACACAAGGCAGCTTCCACTCTTTGCAGAATCACCAACTAGCAGTGAAACAATAAAGCCACAAGGTCGAAATACCACTGAAGGAGCTTTGCTATCTACCCGAGATTCATCATTAGAGTTAGACCTTGAACTGAGACTGGGAACTGAACCACAGGATTCATCATCAGCAGAAACGGGTACAAGAAATTTTTTTTGAGTTCGATCCTCATGACGTAATTATTTGTAGATGTCATGAACCCCTTTTTCCTTGGTGAAAGAGTTCATAAACTGTTTGATTTTGTTCTCGCGAGTTTACTCTTTGAATTAATTTTGATCATTGCTTGTATTTTATATATTTTGGTTGTAAAATTTACTAGTTTTATATGATATTTACCGCTTTCTGCCAAAAAAAATGAGATATACTGCTTTTGATTCGTTTTGTTCTGGCTACTATTTTGATTTCTGAACTAAATTTATTGCACCACATTCCAAATATTGCTTCAAACCCTATTGATCTTTAGTCGATTCTCATTGGACCCAGTACACCAAAAGTAGAAACAACAATATTATAATATTCCCCATTGCCTGGTGTATGAAAATTCTGCTTTTCTAATTAATATGATGTTAAAGTTGAAACATGTATAACATCGCTAACCTCAGAATAGATTAAATGTGTATTTTGTTTCCATTACACACAAGATTTTATTCTCGATTAGAACCAAGTGAATTAGCCTTCAACTACAACCACTTAGTAAATCGATAAGAACAAGGCAATCTTCTAGCTGTACTGTACAGTATCTGCCGATTTATCAAATATAAAGTTTAGAATCCTAGCTGAGCAAACAATTTGAATAACAATTATAAATTCTCTCCATTGACATTTCAACCATGCAAAATTAATCCACCATTTTAAATTTTCTGCATCCATAGTCTCTATTTCAGTATTTCCTATAACTCTCATTTTAAGCTTATGAACGTAGTTGTAAAAGCTAAGTAATATATAGTTATCTTCTGTAACATTCACTTTAACACGTTTCTTCATAATCTTTATGGTTCCAGAATGCTAAAGTTCTAGTTCTCTCTCTATATATATATATATATATATATCTATCAATTGTAATCTCCACTTTTCTTATATATATGTGACAGTTGGATTGTCATATAGTGATACATTCTGTTTGGCAGCGCAGCATGAAGAAATAGTTTACCAATTGCCAACGTGCACTATTGGGACAACAATTTCAGAGACACCCCAAGTAACTTAGATCTCCAAGTGCTTTGAAGTCAGTTTCATCAGATTCATCAGCCATTTTTAGTTACTATACGCACCCTCAAATGCGAGTTAAACGCAACTCGCTCCTCTCCCTCGTATCAACATATGATTATTAGCTTGATTGCACTAAGATAGAAACCAATATATCATAAAGAGAGGACATATATCATCACCTAAGTCTATTCAACCAGATGGCATCTCACAAAATAATTAAGTCTTTTAACATTTTTCTCCCAATAAGCCTCTATAATGGAAGGTCTCACATCCAAGTATGTTGATAAGTACTCATTTTCTAACTTTTTCCTTATATGCTAACATTGACTTTAGAGTTTTTGCAGGTGCTGTAATCTGATATGATCGTTCTACGGTTGAGTTTTGTTGGAGACCTCATCCTCATCATTAACGTGTCTCGCCTCACACTAACACTTATGAAAACATTTTTCTAGTATGAAGCTTGGGAGTCCATCACAGTGTCATGCAGTGTGACCGTATGCAACACTGATCCTGAATTTTTACAATTTCAATTTTTTTATACATAGTATATAATATTCTAACACTAAGGAATTAAATTGTATTTTGAAATTAAATAATTATTCTTTTTTATATATATAAATATTATATTTTTCATAACTATTATAATTATATTATTTTTATTATTGTAATAAACTCTTTTACTTTTTCATATTAATATTTTATTTTCCTTTTATAGCTTTTAGTGTTGAGATAATAATTATTTATTAATTTAAAAAAATAGCAATCTTTAATTCTTATTATATAATTTTATTAAGAATTAATTGTGAACTAATTTTTTTATTAATCTTTTGTTGATATAGTAAATTAAATTTCAAACATTATATAAGGACATTCATCTGCCAAACCATGCAAGATTTACGTGCAAAAAGGTTTAGTAAACACGAAACTTATGATTAAGAAGATGTTATATAAGTTTGTAAATGTGTTGGATAGGATAGACCAACTTACCTATTAAAGAAATATATGGTAAAAATAATCTTTAAAGGACTATTTCACTAGTGCAAAATACATTAAAGGGATGGTTATTAAGGAACCATCTTTACAGTGACGGATCTTGATCATTGATCTTAAAGGGGTCAAATAATATATTATTAATAAATAATAAATAAATATAAAATGAAGTAAGAAGATAAAAGAGTGAAAAGATAAAATTGTAAATATATATTTAAATATATTAAATGATTATTAAGTTTGAGGGAGACAAAATTATAAATTATATGAGAGTTAACTGAGGAGGGGCGGGAAGGATAAAATTATAAATATACAAGTAAATATATTAAATGTTTATTAAATTTGGGGGGCCAAAATCATAAATTACATGGGAATTACAAAACTTTGGGGGGTTCATGGTCTCCCTCAGCTCCCAAGAAGATCTGCCACTGCATCTTTAAAAGCAATACGGTGACACTTTTAAAATTAAAATAAACTTTTTAATCACGATTATTTAACACTTGTCATCATATAGTATATACAATAACAGTTATATGAACAATTGTTGTCAAGTGTGAGATAGTAAATATTTGACAAGTGTGAAATAATTATTATTGTATACGATGACGGTTATTTGTAGGATCGTCATCGTACGATTTATATCCTGCTCATCTCCTCATTCCTTCCTCATTTTTGTCACACTCTCCTTTTTCCGTCATTGCTTAGTTCTAAACTGCTCATTTTTCTCTTCTCTCCCTTTCTCGCTCTCTCTTCGCAACTCACCCTCCCTCTCTCGAGGCTCGCTCTTCATCTGCAACTCACCTTCCCTCTCTTTCTCCTGTCAATGTCACGCCATCTTTGATGGTAGTGGTGGTTGATAGAGGTCTCTAGAGCAATTGGCTATAATGTTTATGGTTATTAGTGTGTGGTAGTCCATGGTGCTTTTATTCTATGAGGCTTGTTGTTGTGGTGGTCGCAGTGGTTTGTGTGATTGATACTATCTTTCCCTTAAGTAAGTAATTGTTCTAACTCCTTAATAGAATTAAGATTGTACAAATTTATTATTTGTATTATGTTTATGTATATTGGTATTTTATTTTAAAACGAATTGGTGTTAAGTCTAGAGATATCTTATCCTCAATAAATTGTATTGTTAACTTAATTATATAATTTTGTACACATACAAAATCTAGAAATGGATTGAAGTTGAGTTAATTGTGCACACAAAAATAATGAGTACGAGGAGGGAGTGGAAACTTTTTTACTATTTGTACAGCACAACAGTTCTACTAGCTCTGTTGGTGAAATATTTAGGTGTCCATGTGTTAACTGTTTGGATGGAAGAATATTAAATGCTAAGGAAATTAGGGAGCATCTTTTGTGATGATTTTCTTAAAAATTATACGACTTGGACATAACATGAGAAATTATTAGATTTGTCAGTCATAAATGAATATATTTAGTTAATTTAATCATTGATCGATTGGAAGACATGATTTGTAGTGTTAAAGTTGAACCTTTTATTCAACCACATGTGTATGAAGATATATGTAATAATGTACAAACTACACTTGATCCTAATTCAACTAACTTCACATGGTTATCAATATTTTTAAGATTGGTAAATTTGAAGGCAATCGCCGTATGGATCGATACAAATTTCATTGAATTACTTTCAGTTGTTGAAATATATACTTCCAAAAGGAAATACACTACTCAATCGTAATTATGAAGTGAAGAAAATATTTTGTCAAATAGGTATGAAGTATAAAAAGGTGTGTGCATGTTCTAATTATTGTATTTTATATAGAAATGAGTTTGAAAAACTAAAAAAGTGCCCAATTTGTGAGTTAGCTTGTTATAAAGTTAAAAATAATAATCAAGACAATAGTAATGACATGACAATAGAGAAACCCCTACCAAGTACATTTGGTATCTTTCAATAATTTTAAGATATAACTGTTAGTTTGTGAATCCTAATGATGCTAAAAATCTTATATGACATACAAATAGAAGAACATACGATGGATTTATTCGTCACCCAACTAACTTTATGCAACAAAAGGACTTTGATAACGAGTTTTCTTAATTTGGAGATGGGTCAAGAAATCTTAGACTTGGATTAGTTATGGATGGGATAAATCCATTTAGTAATACAAGTACTAATCATAGTTCATAACATGTTTTGCTATTTATTTACAATTTACCTCTAAGATTGTGTATGAAGCGTAAATACATGATGTTGCCTATGATAATCTTAGGCTCAAGACAACCAGAAGATACCATATATGTATATCTTAGTCCATTAATTGAAGATTGGGAATTATTATGAGATAAAGGGGTTGAAGTATTTGATGCATTTGCTTGTGAGTCTTTCAAGATGTATGTCATATTATTTTGCATTATCATTGATTTTTCTGTATATGGAAACTTGTAAGGTTACAGTGTGAAGGATCATAAAGCTTGTCTTATTTGTGAAGAAAATACTAGTTATGATCAATTGAAATGTGATAGGAAGTCAATTTATCTTTGAACAAAAAGAGATTACACTTAAGCAATAATAGTACAAGTAAGGTCGTCGTCTTCTTAAGCGAAGTTGTTCGTTTATTCCAAACTCACTTTAAGTGACATGTAGACCATGTTTAAGCGAGACTAACATAAGCTGGCAATTTTGCTTAAGCAGAAAGTCAGGTTTATCATTTCTCTTCAAATTTATGTTTATGTTTCAAAATACAAATTAAAAATAAGAACAAAAAATGGATACAAAGATATTAACTCAATGAATAAAACTTACTTGAAGTGGTTTAGAGCACAAATTCACGTCACAAAAAGATTTACACCAAGCAGAAATCACGAGTAGCTGAGAGTAAAAGTGTAGAGCGATTAGTTAATAGAAAAGATATTCAAAAGGTGAAAGTGGTGGGGTAGGATTTATATAGATGTAAAAGGTTAAAAGTTACTAATCCATGTAAGTTTGCTTAAGCGACAATTTACATTCGCTTAAGTGAGAGTTTTTGGAATTATGTTTGTTTACTTGAGTAATTAGTCCAATGTTCGAGTTTTAATCACTTAAGCTAATGCATACTTACATTTAAACTAATATATACCTGCGCTTAAGCGACCATGATCATTGGAGAACTTTAGACAATAAATACTTCAATAGTCCAATTTGATCGCTTAAGCATGGATGAAGTCTTGCTTGAGTGATATGATCCATATGATGTTGTGTTAGTTGTCTCGCTTAAGCATGACTCAAAGTTCACTTAAACAATACAATCTGTGTGATATTGTGTTAGTTTATTTACTTAAGTGTGACGTACCAAACGCTTAAACAACCATAATATTCGTGTTCGAGACTCTTAAGCTAAGCAAATCACTCGCTTAATTAGGAAGAATATTCCAGTTCCTCCTTATTTAATTACCATTTTGTAAACTAGAGAGATTTCAGGATGATACTACAAGCAAGGGTTGCAGTTATGATATTTAGGTATAGTTTTCTTTACTCCTACCAAATTAAATAATGTAACACACACACACACACACACACACACATATATATATATATATATATATATATATATATATATATATATATTATGTATCATCTTTTGATAGGTTTATTTTGATGTAGTTTGCTAGTGGAATATAAGGTGGGATGCTTTGCAATTTTTGCTTAAAGTATTCATGTATGTGCACTTAAACAATCGCAGTTGTGCTTAAACAAATGTCACCTAAGTGGGTATTTATTTAAGCTTAAGAAGTTCTAGCTTAAGTGGCCACTACTTTAATCTTAAGCAAGGTTCGCTTAGGTGATGATATACTAAGCTTAAGCAAGACTTTCTTAGGTGGTAATATGTTAAGCTTAAGCGGTCCGATAAATGGCTTTAGGGACAATGGTTGAAGTGTTCTATATCGAGTGATTCAATATATGTCGCTTAAGTGGTTTAATTAGTGACTTAAGAAAACATTTATGTATATTTTGATATAAATTATTCATGTGATTATGATAATTTATATAATTAATGTTGATGCACATGTAGTAATATGGTTATTATTAATGTTTTTAATATATTGTATGAAAAAAATTAGGTTTGAAATGTAGTTGATGATAATATATACAAATATAGTTCATGATAAGTTAGTAAGAGTTGTTTAGTAATTATACATTTAAATTATCATTGACTTAATAGATATGAGAATTCCTGACAGGAGGATAGATAATATAATAGATTCTAGTTGAAGAATTTTTATTGGAATTCATGAATTTTGTCTGTTTTCTCTGGATCATGATACTAATAATATTAAACAAGGAAAGAAAATGTTCTTGCAAAGTTTGTAAGTGTAGGAAGTATGGAATGTATGATGTAGTTAAGGTGAACTTTATGTAAGAAAGAATTTGTGAGTAATTATTACCATTAGACTGGTGAAGCAATTTTTACAATTCCTAGGTTACAACGTTTGTATTCATTAATATGGCTCATGAAATGACATGACATCACTTCCATCAAATACAATCAGGTTATATAAGTAATTCATCTTATTTTAAAGCTTGGATTAAATCTAATGAAAATTGACCCTTTGTTGCTCAAGAACCTTCAAATGTGTTGATGTCTTTGTCCCATTTAACATAACTAGTAAAACTTATTCTTCTTGGTCATTATTACTCCATATAATTTGCCTTCGTTGATGTGTATGCAAATAGAGTTTATATTTTTTACTATCATATTTCTTGGTCCATCAAATCCAAAGCAGAAGATTGATATTTATTTGTGTGACCATAGATAGATAAATTGAAAATGTTGTGTGAATTTGGTTTGTGGACATATGATATAGGCTTAAACTAAAAATTTATGATGAAGATGGCTTTAATATAGATAATAAATTACTTTCTTGCATATGGTATGCTAAGTGGTTGGATGACTATGGGTAGATTTGTTTGTCCAATATTTTTGGAGTGATGCAAGGTATTCACCACCAAATAGAGTTGAAAGTCCTCATGGTTTGATTGTCATCGCCAATTTTTAACCCCAAATAATCTATATAGACAAAACAAAGTATTTTTTGGGAATTTTTATACTGAAAAACTCTTCTTTTATCTCATAAACTCGATGTCATGCACAATGAAAGAAATGTTTTTTTTTTGAAGATTTTATTTTTTTGTCATGGACATCAAAGGTAAGACAAAAGATACAATAAAATCAAGTAAGAAAAGACTTGGAGGTTCATTATTATCACAAAGGTTTAAAGTTACGACCTAGTAGGAATGAAACACTGTGTTGATTTGAGAGAAACAAAGTTGTTTGAAATAAAGAGTCATGATTATCATGTGTTCACCCAACATTTGCTTCCAATTATCTTTAAAGTGTTGCTGAAACCTATATAGAATTCACTTACTAAGTTTAATCAATTTTGGAAAGAAATGAATTTGTCTTTGTTGAGAGAAGAAAATCTCCATGCATGAGAACAAAACATCTCCATCATATTGTTCAAATTAGAACAAATGTTTCCTCATAACTTGTTTTGTGCTACAGAACATCTTCCCATCCATTTGTCGTATGAAGCAAGAGTTGGAAGACCAATACAATATGAATTTTCCATTATCTTGGTTGACTAATTGGCAAATGCACAACTTCTACATAAAGTGAAAAAGATAAAGAAGTTGTACATTTGTATATTCTTTTAAATTGTCTTGAAGTTATCTCTTACTCAAAGTAAACATTTATAGCATATTTTTGTTACTTATGTTTATTAGTTTCATTTTATAACTAATTGTTAAAAATGGATGTGTAGTACATACTTAACTTTGTTATTAAAAATGAACATTCACCTAGACCAAGCAGTTGTGGATGCACAAATATCATATACTTTTTCCATTTAGTTCAAAAGATATGTACGTCACATGTGTTTATTGTTTCAACTAACTTTTTATATAGTTAACAACAATGTTAATAAAATATGCATCATATTTGTAGGTACTTGGATCTCACAAATGGGATTGATTATATGTTCATAAGGAGTTTGGCATGGGTCCTATTAGAAATGTTCATACATAGCATAAATATATTTCATAAATATATTTCTATATATATATATATATATATATATATATATATATATAAATAAGTTTGTTACTTCATCTCACAATGAAGGAATGAGAACAACAAATAATCACATTTGTGTTGGAGGTGGACAATATGATATAATGGAAGGTGATTACCATGGTTTATTACATGTTTTGTTGAAGAGAAGTCCAATGGTTAGCCAAACAAAAAGGTAGTTTTATTTAAATGTGAGTGGTTTAACTGCACTTCTAATGGGTTAAGAATAGATAGTTATGGTAATGTTGAAATTAAGAAAAATAGAAGATATCACAATTATGATGTGTTTGTCTTTACTCAATAAGCAGAACTAGCATAAGTACTTTACATCAATTCTAGAAGGACAAACAGGTTAGTTAGGTGTCATCAAAACCAATGCACATAATCATATAGAATCCAATAAGGAGGAAGTGGTATACCAAGATGATAATTCATAATTAAGGTCATTTCATCTTGTTAATGATAACTTGTCTAACCACTGTGTTGATAATATTGTTACTTTAGAGAAAACGAAAGTTAATTGGGAAAAAGATAAAGAGAAGAGGATGACTCAAAGTTTATGTCAAATAATAAAAAAGAAAATAATAATGAAGAAGACAATGAAGATAATGATGACCGATAAAGATGAAGGTGAAGATGATGATTATATATAAACTCTTATACATAAAACAATTTGTAACATTATTATAGATTGTATTACAATTTTAATTTATGTAACTTTTTCCTACTTGTAATGTTATATGTTTTAATACATTTATGTTTTAATAACTTATTTATTTGGTTTTTCTACATAGACTTCTACTACACCCTTTATCATATTACACATCCGACACCCCTATTCCTATACCCATCTCCGACCATCTATTCTCATTCCCAAATCACCTACAAATGTTTTTTTATTAATTAACTTATTTTAGGTCTTCCTCGTCACAACCATGTAACATTATCATGCAATCTTCACCTAGTCTCGAATCAACTGATAGTCCTCATGCAACATTATCTTGTATTTATTCATTTCTTGAAATTGGGAGTTTAGACCTTAATGGTCGTAGATGGATTTTTCCAGGACCATCAAACATGTAAGTAAACTTGAGCATTTAAAATATTGAATTTCATTAGTTATTTATGTATTTTAATGTAATTTTATCTAATATTTTATTTTATAGGTTTGATTTCCCAATTTAGCACACAGGTGAAATAACAAGGATAATAAAAGAAATTTTAAGGAAATTGGGAAACATATGGAGAAGTTAAGAGTGAATCTCCAAATGTGACTAGGATGTGATAGGAAGAACTTATGATATATCCATATTTCTTATATTTTTTACTTTTTATAAATTTTCGTACTTGTCAATATTGTTGATAAATAACTTTGTTATGTAGAGAAAGTACAAGTTACCATAATATGACGCCTAAATTCACTACACATATAAAAACATAAAGAGAAGGTTATTCAACTGCTATGTATAGGTGTGACGTGGGGTTGATGCTAGAGATTAGATTCCTATTGCAATGAGAGAATAATTAGATAAAAAATGGAACAATAAAACAAAAACTAATGCTTAAAATAGGAATGTTTCTAATGGTTCATTGAGTATAGGTGGATTAATCTCTAATATGAGCATTTTAAATGTTTGATATGTAATTTTAAATGTTTTCATATTTGTTATTATTTTCAACTAAATCCTAATTTGTAATTATCATGACAACTGCAGATACAACTTCAACTTTTTGAAACTTATTCAAGAAAATTCACAAGATTGTTAAAAGAGATGCATGGTGTCTTCTAAGGCAAAACAAATTACTGTAAGTTTTCAATATTTTTTGTTATTCACTTATTGTTTCATATATTATTAAATATAATTTTTTTCACTTGCTCTTCAATGGAGTTATCCTCAATTCTAAGTGAAAATATTAGGTTAGAAATACTCTCGTTTGAATAATTACTATTTCACTTAAGTAATGTTTACTTAAGTTACTTCCTCCTGATTGGAATCATGCTCACTTAAACGAAATGCAAATGATTTAAATCATGAGTATTTCGACGCTTCAATAACTTTAAATACAATTGAACGGAAGATTCATCATACACGTAACATTAGTCTAAATACAAATTAGATATAATTATAAAACATTCATAAATAATATACAAGTAATTTTTTTTCTTAAATTGACTCCGGTTATTTTTACCAAGTTTTGATTATGCCTAAAGACATAATCCGTGTAATTAATTTGAAGATAAAATCAAACTTAGACTCCCTCAGGAACTATTTTGAGAGATAAGTATATTCTAAAAACGCACATGTTTATGAAGCAAGAGAGGAGAGAAGAGAAGATAAGGGAAAACCATTTTATTGTTTTCCCTGAAAACACAGGGTTCTGAACCAGTACAACTACATAAATATCCTGCTTCAAAACATAGAACTTTACAAGAAAATACACATGCAATCAAATTATCTACTTTTACACTGACTCAAACAACATAGTCTTATGCCGTGCAAGATCATATGTTCCACTTCCTCTAGTCATCATCAACATAGATAGTCTCTTGCTTGAACAGGCCACCAAATACATTCCTCACCTCCTTTGGTTTTTCCTCCTTTGGTTTGCTAGCAGCCCTTCTCGGAGGTGCTTGTTTAACCACTGCTTTGTTTGGCGCCAGGTTCCGAGCCTTGGCTTGTCCCCTTACTGTGGCTAGCTGCACCTTTGGGTCCTCATCCTCATCAGGCTTTTGGATTGAAGTACTAATCTGTGAGCTCAACTTTTCCCAGGAAAACCCTGCACCAAAGTCTTTTGCCTTGTTCAAGATGTTTTCCACCGAGGCTCCAGCTACCTTTGCCTTCTCTTGGGCCTCTTGGGCCAGACTAGCAGCCCGTGCTTCCTGCTGCGAAAGCTTTTTCGCCTCTTGTTCCAACTTCTTTGCTGATTCAGCAGCTTCACTGGCCTTGTCAGCAGCCACTCTTGCCTCCTCCTCTGCCTTTGCTTTTGCCTGCATTTCAGCATAGACTTTCCTTCTTCCATCCTCGGGAATAGGGCTGCAAAGGAATTCATAAATCGGATAAAAACATATACTGATCCTTCTCAGAAGGAAGCAACTCAAATATCATTGTTCTGCTATAGATGAAAAAGGGAAAGCTATGTTTGAGCTGTTTTACCTAAAAAGTTCATCCACACGCTTCAAGGGGGCATTCGGATCCGAGTACACTTTCACCACCTATTAGATGGAGAGAGAGAGAGGTTGTATTGGTCAACGGAAAGCTTAAATCTTTGTAACTTTTCAAATACAATAATTCAAAAGGGTAACGATGTATATAAACATCCCATTATTCAAATACATCACAATCACTTTTATTACTATAATAATAATAATAAAAATATTTTTATTTTCACTTTTCTCTCTTCTTTTCCCGCTTCAAAGTTATCTTTAAGATGTTTGTGTGAGATAGGTTGTCAAATAACTATTTGCATAGTTTCAAGTTTACTTTTTCCGTTTTCTCACTCAATACTAAATTATTAAGATGATTAATAAGAAGATATTAGGCACAACTTTTCAAATATACGTGGTCCTGCGAGGATGCTAATAATCTCAAATAGATATCGGAAATGCAATATTATATCTTCTTTCATATAATACGTGATCAGAAACAAAAAAAAAATGAAATGAAAAAGTAAATTCTAATATTAGAAGAAGAAAAAAATAGTCCGCTGCAATTTAACTACAAGATCAAAGAGTTTTTGTTCTCTATAATCATAATTCGCACAATATCAAAGATTGTGATGAAATCACGATCGCAACCGTGATTGTACTTTAGAACATTGTTAAATATATTAATGTCTTGAAAACTTAAAAGAATTCAATACCTTCTTTATTTGATGTCAGAAGGACTAGTATAAAGGTTTTGAAGGAAAGTTTAGAAATATTCCAGCAAACACTAGATGCATAATCCAGCTAATGTAAAAGGATACCTTGTTTTCTGCTACCTCAGTGTTGGAGAAGACATCAGCTACCAACGATGCAATCTTGGACTTCGCTACCTATTATAATAACCATCATTTTCTAAAAATCTATAACGTACTGGTAAGGGGAGAAAAAGGGAGGGGAAAACAAAAGAAACAATATCATTCATCGCATACATTACATTACTTTATAGTCGTTCGCACTGGTGCTTCCTTCGCCCAAGACGACCACATTGTAGGAACTCTCGGGTGTGAAATCATCCGTCAAACTTGTCTTGATGAATGTGTATTTGACATCAGTTTCAATAACTTTCTGCAGGAACTCTTGTATGGTCAAGGATTGAGACCGGGAGAAGAGGTTATTGAAGAAGGAGGAGAGGCCATCCAGTACATTGTAGGTTGAGGCCGCGGCGCTGCTCTCGTCGTAGATGACAGCCACGTGGCCTACTCCTGCCAGCTGTGCTGCCTGAACCACTTGCAAGGCCTCTGCTGCGGACACCTCTGCCGTCGGGCCGTTCTCTGTGGGACCAATGGTGACAACTACTTTGCTGGCGTTGCCTATGGCTTTGGCTATTGAGTCTGTATTGTCAAAGCTTGATTGCACAGCGTTCAGACGCTTTGCCTGCTCATTTGATATAATCTGTGTATTCACCATCCATGCATTAGATTCCGGAATACACTCCAACAAAGAAATTTCATCAAGAGTAAATGATAAGCAGAAACAAACAAATATTATAACCACAAAACTAATTGTTTCTCTCTTCTTATCATATTATAGCCATTTTTTTTTTCCTCATGGCCACAGATTAGCGTCAAAAAATATTTTTGTTTTCATAAAAGGTCAAACACATGTACCATTGATTGCTCTGTAATACTGGTGATTGCTACGGGGTTTTAGCACTTTTGTTTCTTAGGCAATGAAATTAAAATTAGTATGCTTTCTTGCCACATCGGATCCAGTTCATTAAGTAGTCTTAATATTCTTTTAAAATGTGTCTTTCAATCTCAATATCTTATTTGCAAATTGCATTTTTTATTAGTATCATTTTACGTGGTATATTAATCAATTCTGTGTTTGACTAACGATATAATTTGTGACGTGATGTTCTTAAAAATGTCGTTAGGACTTAGGAGTCGTACTCTAGTTGAAATACTTGAAAATGAATGTTACATTATTACTGGAGCAATCACCATATTCTAAGATAATGTTTAAAATTAAAGCAGCATACAGTATACATGTTACAAATGTGGTTTTTCACGGTGATTTGTGTAAAGGCCAGGTTGATCATATTCTTCTTTTAAAGTACAACCATGTGTGAAAATAAATACGTAATTTAGTAGAAAAAAGTTTGATTTTAAGATGAGAAACAGGAGAGTAATACAATTAGATGCTGCTAGGTGTGAGCTTGCAAAGGTTACCAAGTGATCCTTGAGACGTTCACAATTTGAAGATTGAAATAGGCAATGAAAATTAAAACGGAAAATGTTTACCTTGTATTGAGTAGCAAGACGAGCCAATTCCTGTGCAGAGCCAAGTTCGGGGACTCCAGCTCGTACACTAAAACCTTCCCTAAGCAGCGTTTGTGCAATGCGAATACCAGCCTGCCCTGTTGCGCCAGCAACAAACACTGTTGAAGGATCCTTGCGCCTTGGATTTCCAAATGAAAAACCTGGCGAAGAATTGTTGGTTGGAAGCGGGATCAAGGTAGTTACATCAGGTATCTTTCCAAAGTCCAAACCAAAGGGGTTTGAATTGGAAGAGCTATCTTTGTCTTCAGGAGAATCATCTTTGGGTTTGCCTAGCCCAAATGATGGGAATGATCCGGCCTTCTTGGCGAAGACTCTGAGCCTTGGATTCCGGAGGGACAACCTTGAGTGGGGCGTTGTGGTCAAGAGAGATGAATTGGACGTAAGAGTGGGAGTCATGGATGGATTTCCGAGGTCACCCTCGCCTTCAATAGGAGGCAGTAGACGTCTTTTGGATTGTGTACCTCTCTAGCTCCTCACCACACTCTATACCTCACCCTTTCTATCATTGCTTTTGTTTTGTTCGTCTTATGACAATTATCTGAATTGGAGGGGCAACCGGAGTCTAGCCAATTGTCTCCAGCCACGTAGTCAGATTTTATCCATTGCGGAAATATCGAACACCAAACGTTCCAATACCACAGAAAATGACGTTCGCTTTTAACACATTGATCCGAAATCGTATCCCCTCTAGCTGTGTTTTCGTCCATTAATGAAGCACTGTGGTAGTTACGGAATTATTTTACACTGAAAATTTGGGATAAGGGTACAGTGTCCCAACCCAATATAAGGTTGGAAAAGCTTTCATTTGCAAACAACTCAACTTACATTTATCTCGGCTAAAAAGTAGATTTTCGAATTTTTCATCTGTATATTTGTGCACCATTTGCATGTTACAGTCACAAAAATAGATAGAAACAGAAAAATATATAATGTAGATCGTAAGTTTCAAACAAAATATTATGCTTAAACTCTGAAGGAAGAAGTCCGTCCCTTACCTATTAGTAAGTTCCAATAATATAGTTAATAATAAATTGAAACTCCATAATTAACAACCAAAGAAAAATATCCGTGGCCGTAGGATAAAAAGGGAGAGGGGTTACTTATGCTTAAAGTGATTAAGAAATATCCGGAAGATTTATTTACAAAAATTCTTATAAATAAAAATATTATGTTATTATGAATTATATATATAGAAGTTACTTAAAATTAAACAAAATTATTTATAAACAATTTTTTCTACTTAAACATATTTCTGTGAGTCACGATAAAATAATATTTTTAATTCTTAATCCATTCTTATAAATAATAATACTACTATCAGATATACTCTTGATATAACAAATTTTACTCTTAGTTTTCCTTAACTCCTGGCTGCATCCACCAGACTCGCCAGATTTTGTTATACGTCAAATAAGTTAATTTAACAGGTAAATAAATAGCTGAATCTGGAATATTAATAGAGACGATCGTTCAAATCGAGAATGGCAGCAGTATGCTTCTGCGGTTGTTTGATTATTCCTGAAAGGAAAAACTTGAATTGACATCCAAATATTTCTCTACATATAATAATCAACCATAAAATAATATTTATTATTTTGATTGATTAAAAATATATAGAATAGATAAATAAATAATAATATAAAAATATCATGACTCGTTCTGAAGATCAGTACCTTTTTATAATAAAAAAGTATGAAAGATAAATTGAAATATATATATATATATATATATATATATATATATATATATATATATATAATTGCATCGATATGCTAAAATAAAAATAGTAAACAAACAATAATTGTACAAAATCTTCAAAATTCATTCTCATACATTTTAAAACAACACAATTCCTGAGAAAATAATTCTTCACAATGGTAACAAATAAAATTTTTAACAAATATGACCCCCTGTGGAAAATAACTCCGGGATGAACCCACTTCAAACAGTATATCAATCAATACATTAAATACCTTTTTAAAAAAAATTTGTATAATCATTTTACTTATTAATTATTTTTAAAATAAGGCTTAAAAAAATATCCCATAAATGCTTTCAAATTAATCTTCAAACATTTTATTTATTTATATTTAAAAAATAAAAAGTCCAACAACGTACTAACGCCTTCTGTTTTAAAAAACTACCAAATTTCATTCTCGTCGAGTGCGTTCACAACACGGGACGAATCTCGCTTTGGAATTCCTCGTAGGCAAAGGGCGAAATATACGTTTATGCAACCAAGAAAACCTAGAAACAAGCTTTCCTTTGATCCTTTGACCGTGTAACAGTTCAATACTCGGATCATAATGTAAAAATAAACAAGGTGTTACCATTGCAACGAAGCAGGGAAATCAAAAGCAATTAAATTGCCCCATACGAAGCAACCATAGGACCCACTAGACTGGAATACGCAAGTAGATACACGACAACACATTTGTACAACAAAGCATACAGCTACATCAACCTCGACGGACTGAACAAATACATCAAGGGAGAATTCCGGGAAACACGGCCCAGGAACAACTCCTGAGATGCAAACGTTAGTCATGAAAAATATACAGCGGTAAAGAAGCACCTATGTTATATACAACAGAGTTACCTATGAAGCTCTTCTAGAACTAGAAAAATGGCCAAAAGAATGAATACTTCACCTGAATTGAAGTTCAAAATTAAGGTCTGCACATGGTCTTCTCACCAGGTCATCTAGAGTTGACATAAAATTCATCTACCAATTGACCAGAAAGCTAATTTAGTATAAACCTCATTAACAGTATTACTAAGACCTTCAGGATTAATCTGGTCTAAATAGGAAACTAGTCAACATTACTAAGCACATCAAAGCCATAGGTATAAATAAAGAAAACAAACGTAGAACAAACCCAGATAACAGAAAAAACAATCAAAGACAGAACCATGATGCACCACCCAGAAAACATGAAATTCCCAACTAAGGGGAGACAAATATTACCAGTAAATATAGGACAATGTCTGCATAGAGTTGTACTCAACAGATTTGCTCAGTAAGCGTCATTTATCCATTTCCGCTGCCAGCATTAAAGATAGATAACATCAAACAGTTACCAAAAAATAAACAAACATAACATTTGTAAAGGGGAAGTTCTTAAACAAGCTAAGATATTTCTCAAGTTTTTAAAGCATAAAACAACTTAAAGCTCAGAAGTGATGCGTTTAGTTATTCATGCCCCTCTTTGCTTTGAGGGATTCAAGAGCCTTGTTCCGTAATTCAATCTCAAGCTTCTTTTGCTCAGATGGTGTCTCTTCACCATCACTTTGATGATAATCCATTCGTTCAGCTTCCTCATCATCTGAAATGTTGTCTGTTTTACTCTTCATTTTCAGCTTCTCCATGCGCCGTTCTTCTCTTCTGCGACGCCTCTCTTCCCGTCTTCTCCGCTTTTCCTCCTTCCGCAACTTTTTCTCCTCTTTTTTCCTCTTCTTAGCCTCTCTCCTGCCTTCTAACTCCGAATCATAACTAAAATCCTCATCAGAAGATGCATATTTTTTCTCAGACCTTTTGTGCTTTCTCCTGTCCTTTCCCTCTCGTCTATGTTTACCACTTTCCTCAGAAACAGAATCATATGAATAACTCTGATTGACACGATCATCTTTCCCAACTAAATCTTGAGTGGCTTCGGATTTGTGGTGCCGATCACCACTTTTGGCATAGTTTGAACGGGATTGGTTGTCATCTGATTTTTTAATATCTACAGCATAGGATTCATGAGGCTTATCCCTGGAAAAAGTTTCCTTGTTCACTAATGGCTTTTGTTGAGTAGGAAACTCATTGACTTTTCCAGAAGATTTATCCCTGCCAGAAGAATTTACCATTATCAGATATGTATGCAGTGTACAAGCATTCAAATTAGTTAGAACAGCTGCAGTACACCAACCATTACCGTTTTATCTCCCTGCCTTTCTTACTCCAGTCATTGTTATGTTCAGGAGCCAGATGACCTGAAACCCTTTCAGGAGAGAATGCATCCTCGTCACCATATTTTGCAGATGAACCTTTCCTCTTACTAGCGGGGGAGTGTTTTGATATCTTTTGGGATGAATTCATTTTAGGATCTCTTCTTTCTCTAACAAAGATGTAAAGAAAATGAGAAAAAAGAACAAACAAAACAATAAACAAATCTATTACAGTAACATGTATTCTTCAAAAATTAAACCAACTAGCTTAAAAGTTATCTAATTTAACATCAAACCTGGAATAAGTTTCTTCTGCTTCATCTCTTGTCTCTGGGCTGTCATGGCTAGGCTTCTGGTTTCTTTGTTTCTTCAAAGGACTCGAGCTTCTTTTATTGGACAACTTTTCTCTTTGTTTCATAGGGCTCTTGTGAGGACTAAATATTTGCACAGAGCAAAAGGTAAGTGTACATACACATTTCAAATCAGAGCAATGTTGGTGAGATAAGATCATAGCATAAGTCAAGAAAAACTACCTTCTACCTTCACTGCTGGTCTCACTCCTTTCTTCTGCCGATACAGATCGATTTGGAGACTTCTCAGGGGTGGACATTGATACTTGTGATTTATAGTGCGAAGCTTTACCACTTTTATCTCTTCGTACGGACCCCAATGGACTATATATGTCACCAAATATTTTATAAATTTGCAATCAAGAACAAACCACTTTTTTACTTAATTTTGCAGTTGTCATTATAAAATTTCTCAGTTGAAAATTGAAACCTACTTCAAAAATGAATAAACAATCTGTTATTTGAAATTTTTCTTTTTAAAAAGCTTTAATATTAAATTAACAAATTCAACTGGAGACAAGACGGATGACAATATTATTCAAGCATTTCCTAAATGCTACTATACCTGACTCTTTTCATAGAAGACTGTGTGGGACTTCTTTGGTGTCTCGGAGAATTTTTCGGAATTGGAGAGGTTGATACATGTCGAATTGGAGACTGAGAACTCCACTCATCTCGAAGAGACCTCTGAGGGGAGATACTTGGAGATCTATTCTTGGCAGGAATAGGTGATCTACGATGCAATCGAGATGGAGAGTGTGGAGGAGTTTCACTACCATACCTTCGTCTTATTGGGGAGGGTGATTGCATGGGGGATTCTGATCTATTCCGTGCAATGGTCAGTGGTAGTCGGTGCACTGGTGAAGGTGACCTACGCCGAGTGATAGGTGATCTTCGTCGTCTAGGTGAAGGTGATCTCCGTAGTCCAAGAGGTGAAGGTGAACTATGCCGATGACCCGGAGAAGGAGATCTGTGACGACGACCAGGAGACGGTGATCTGTGTCTGCGACCAGAAGAAGGTGATCTACGCCGTCGCAATGGAGGAGGAGATCTACGTCTTCTCACTGGAGAAGGAGATCTACGTCTTCTCACTGGAGAAGGAGATCTATGTCTTCTCACTGGTGAAGGAGATCTATGTCTTCTCACTGGTGAAGGTGACCTCCGTCGTCGCACAGGTGAAGGAGACCTCCGTCGTCGCACAGGTGAAGGTGATCTACGTCGTCGCATAGGTGAAGGTGACCTCCGCCGTCGAAAAGAAGGTGAACTTCGATGGTGCACTGGAGAATGCACTCTGCGTCGTATAGGAGAAGGAGATCTGTAACTTGAGTGGGATCTGGATCTTCTCCTCAAATAAGGTGGCCTCCTATGAGGGGAACGTCGTGGTGAATGCCTGTGAGGAGAAATTGATCGCCTTTGTGGAGAATGGTGAATCTTTTCAGAAGAAAGAGAGCGCCCTCGAGCCACTGGAGACCTAGATATACTCTTTGACCTGTGTCTACCACTAAACAACATACACCCATTAATACAAAATGACAAATCAAAATTAAAATAAAATGCAGTATTATTCTTGTTAGACTAAAGGGTGGGAACAAAATAGAGAACCAATAAGTGGCCAAGTTGCATTTAATTACACATCAAATTAGGATAAACATATGGCAAAAGGTACAAGAATGAATTAAATCAAAGGAAATTAACTTAGCAAATATACAAGCATACCCTGAATAACTTCGGGAATTTGAAAATGATTTGCTCATTGACCTTGTAGGTGAGCCTCTGCAGGAAATAGCAAATACTACATATACACAGCCTTCCAAATTCAATATAGAAATGAAAACTACATTTAATAGTTAGTTTTTAATAGTGTTACCGATGAGGTGAAGTGGAAACTGCAGGTGAATGTGGGGACCTAGAAAGCCTATAATAGAGTAACAGCCAATTAGTACTTGAGAATTCAATTGTAAAGTTTCAAGAAGCAGAGTCGTGTTCATCAATATTCTCTACACTCAAATAACAAAGCAAAATTAATGAAAATAAATGTGCATTGCGTGATCGACATCACTTGATAACCTTTAAAGATGAAATTCCATCCATATCTAATGTAATATTCAAATATCACATTTCACATACATAAATGAATTAAAACAACTTCATTCATAATGCCATAAGTTTCAAAAGGAACACCTCTTATTAGATAAACAGACCTCTTATACATATAGTGAGTAACACCTTATATTTCCACTTGGGCGTATTTATGCAAGGGTTTCTAGGTCATTAGCTAGATTACGCCAAGTATCTTCCACCAAATATAACAACATAATAATCTGATGACTGTAAGAAGCTAAAACACTTTTAATTCATATTCTGATGCTTGACCCACATGGAAACCATAAAAAAATAAAACAAATATCATCACGTGTAATTATTAAAAGAAAGAATTAATCCATTTCACCTGCTCCTTGCCCTGAAACCATTCCTCTTGTCAGGTTCTTTCCCATCCCGATCATACCCTGAATCCCTGGGCTTTGATGTTGGAGCTGATGCAGTATCATTATCCTTGGAATCAAATCCACCGTCCTACAGTAGTTTGAGGTAAAGGACATGAACCCAAATAATTGCAGAAGCTAGCTGAACGCCATGGAAACACAAATGAAAGTTAAAACCAAAATCTCAGCTCTAGAAAATGTAACTCCAGCATGTACAAAGTAGTATTACCATTTTCTTCAACCTCTCTTCCATGATCTCTCTACCTTCCTTATCCTTTTTCCTCTGAATTTCACTGGCTATCTTGTCGTTTTCAGCCTAAAACATTCACAAGAAAAACCTTTTTTCAGAAACCTCCAAAAGTAAAGAAAAAAGGTATTTTAGGACCAAATAAATTGCATATCGAGACTAAATAGAACCTTCTTCTTCAGAAGTTCTTCTTCCTTGGCATCCAAGAACTGCTGAGGAACACCACTGGCATTTTTCTGTGCACTGAGAAGAAGTGTCCAAAGTTCTTTCATGAACTTTCCAGTGTTTTTTTCCATAAATCCAGTAATTTGTATTTGAACTTCCTTTCCATTCACTTCCTGCATCATAAACAATAGAATGTGACCAAATGATGGAAATTCAAAACACAAATATGTGAAAAAAGTTGGTGATAAACCAAAGGAAAATAGCAAAATATGCATGACTACATGTACATATTACTGATAGTTCAATTTAAGGAGGTGTAAGACTTCATAATCAAAACCTGTAAGCAAATAGATGTTAGGTAAATAAATATAACATAAATTTCAACAATCATTCATTGAGATGGGGGTGGAATATAAATTACAAAGGTGAAAACGCTTTTCGATCTCCAAGATTATAATCATAAATTTACCTTAGCATCCAGAAGACTGTGTATGAAGTTAATAAGCACTTCGTCCTCGAAACCAAGAAGCTCGGTCACCCTTCTGGTGATCCACGGCTTAATTACTTCCATATTCACCTTCGTCATGTCCACCTACAAACCATATATCAAGCATATCTGAATTTGAAACAAAAAGTGGCAGACAGAAAGGATGTGACTACTCATTAGTGTAAGTTGTATTCATAAAGTTCACCCATCTTCGTTCCAAACAGCAAAAGCATTTCAACAAACCCTAAAAATTATAGATCAAATTTAACCAAGGAAACAGACCAGATGCTCCAATTCCGGTGGAAACTTCTGTGATTTCATCAGCTTCGCTTGCTTATTCGAAAACCGAGTGTCCTGGTCCGCAGATGTGCCCTAAATACAAAATTCAACAAACCTTAAGTATCACGTTGCAATTAAGATAACAAAAAATAGAATAACATAGAAGATCTGAGAAATGTTGAGATAAGTTAGGTTCGATTCAACAGGCGAAAAAGTTAATTCCAAGCTCAAAGGCGTCGCTATACTAACTCGAAAGAAACCGCCCGACATCTTCTGATGCCAAACGTCTCCGAACGCAGAGAAGAGTGTGTGGCGGAGATTGGGAGCGAGAATCCACAACCGCAGAAAGGTGGATTCGGAGCAGAACTTAGGTTTAACCTATGGCACGGCCACTACACCGATATAAATAAGGTAGAGAAGATTGATAGGTTCTGATTCTTAGCACTGGTTGAGAAGAGAAGAGAAGAGAACCAAGCTCCAGAGTTCGAGCGCAGACTCGCTATGCTTCCCCACGGAACTGTGTTACGTTTCAGACCCTACTGGAAGCGTGCCCTAATTGCACTGACACAATTACAAAATCATCCCTCGCGTATGCAAATACAGTTCTATCTATTGGTGTATTGAATCCTTTGCTTCGCGTGCGGGTAGATAATTAAACATAAGGAGAAATTATTTTTCTTATGATTGTTTAAAAACTATATTTGACTGGGAAAAAAATATAATGAGAAATAGAACTTAATTAAAAAATTATATTTAAAATATATTCATCGTAAAAGTTATTTCCATAAATTCAGTGATTTATTTAAACCATTACAAATTTTAGATATTTATTTAAAATTTTCTTACTTTCAGAAAATAAGATACAGTTTTAAAGATTAAAGTAGTTATTTGCTTTAATAATTAAATTACTTATCAATATTAATATTATTGATGGATCCAAGTGGTGGTGTGTTTCTTGATTAAGTAGTTTATTGGTATAATTCGCAATAATGATTATTTTTATAATGTTAGTAGTAATGATAAGATCGATGGAATTTTATGGATATATTGTTAGTTGTGAAGTAGTAGTATGATGATATCCAGTTTATCATTCTGTTCAGCTTATCAAACTCTGGGAATCCCTGAAATTATGCTATTGTGTAGGTAAATAGAGAATTTGAGTTATGCTAGTTTTTCTATTTAGTCACGGTGCTTTGGTGAATTAAAGGTGTCATCGAGTATTTTGTAACTCTTCTTTGATTATAATTCTTATTCAATTACTAAGAGCACTGAAAATTAGATAACTCATTTTTTTAATACCCATCTTATAACTCCTTTTTAATAATAAAATTATTATAAATAAAAACATTTAAATTTTATTAATAATAATAATGAGATGAGAAAATAGCTGTTCATCTAAGATGGAGGAAGATGAGAAAATTCCTTAATACTTTCACGGTTGTTATTGATGTTGGCCTGAGGATGAGCAAAATTTGACATTGTTGTATGGATAGGTGTTCTCCAGAGGCATTTCCTGAAGCTTGTCATTTGTCAAGTGGATATGTATATCTTCTAATTATGCATTAGATGTTTTTTTTCCCACTTAGAGACTCATTTTTCTAGGTTCCAATACAATCTATGAATTTTATTCAAAAAAGGTGAAAAGAAACATGTCAATTTTGAGTTTTATAGCAACTTTAGAAAATTATAATGGTTAATATAATTTTAAATTAAAATGATATTCTTGTTTTAAGTCGGCTTCTACGTCAAAAATTTATAATATTAATTCACAATTATATTTCTTATTATTATACTAAAAAATAATTTAAATTTTTATGTATTTTAATAAAGTATTTTGTAATTTTAAAAAAATTTAAACATACTAAATTCAATTTATTTATTTTAAATTATTTTATTTTGTAAATGATTGGTTTAGAAAAATCAATTCAAATTTATTAAAATTTAATTTTTTATTTGAATAAAATATAATTATTATTAAATATAAAAATTATCATTATTAAATTTGTGAATTAGGCCTAACTCAAAATAAATGACTCTTCACTATGAGGATGATAGATTAGATCAAGTCAAATCGAGATAAATCAGACTAATAAATTTGGGCCTAATTAAAACAAATTTTACTAAGTTGAGAAAATTAGGTTAAGTCAGGTTAAGCTAACAAATTAGGATGAGTTCGATCATATCAAACTATATTAAGATTAGTTAAGTCAAGGTGAATTAGATCATGTTAAGTCAAGTTAAATCAAGATTTGTCGATTAGATGGTAAACGAATAAGACAAACCAAAATAATATAGGTTCGATTAAGCTACGACAAGATTTGTCGAGTCAAGAAAGGTCAAATCAAAATAAATTAGATCAAGCTAAGACGAGTCAAGTTAGATAGGTTAAGTCGAGGTGGATTGCTTACTCTAATAGGTGGGTTGAACCTAATAAATAAGGGATGAATCAGGTTATGACAGGTCAGGTCAAGATGGATTGGACTGCATCAAGGTGAGTTAGGTTAGGTTAATATAGGATGAATTAGATTAAAAGTGGTCAAGTTAGGATATATAGTTCAAGTATGGTCAAAACATGTCAGACTAGTTCATACCATATTATTAAGGCAAATTGAGTCAAGCTTATTATAAGTGTTTAAGAACTTACTAAGATCCTTGTTATAAGTGTTCAATAACTTACTTTGATTCTTTATGAAATATCTCTTTGATAGTTATTCATATTTTTCCTTCTCTTATTTTCTTTAATGACTTTCTTGATAATATAGAATGGTTGTAAGATATTATTCTTTTGTCAAGTCTCTTTTGTTTTGAAGAATGTAACTCTTGGAGAGAGAAAGAGAACAATTTTATATTCATGATAACTCCCTCAAATGGTTAATATTTAAAACATTTACGAAAATACTATTATGTTCTTAATGAAGTGAGAAAAGAGAAAATTAATTTTAATATATCTAAATTAATTTTCATAACTATCATATATTTATAATTTAATAACCATCCCATTAGAATTTTTACAAGTCATTTTATAAATTATATTAAAATAAAAAAATTAATATTATCATACTAGGCTCATGTGATGACTTGAAATTCCAACACTAAACTATAAATGCACATTATATATTGAACTTATCAAGTTATTAGTCTTCATTGGATTATGTTAGAAGATTCGATCATGGCGGTTACAAGTTATCCAATAACAAGATTCATTTCATGTATCATAACTAACCCAACTTAACTTTAACTAAAATTGTAATGAGTATCTTTAATCTTATTTCAAAGGCACATCTTGTCATTTCACTAAACAAACCAAAATGTATACATTTAATGTGAATGAAAAATAAACCAACATATCTATAATTGAATTTACAAGTATCAAGTAGTACAATCATAAAGTATATATACCAAACTACATTGTTACCAAGAACTTATCTATAATATTTATTCTTTCAACATGATCAATAAATGTCTTAAGTGGTAAATCTTTAGTAACGACAAATTTGCTATCATTAAGTTTGTAACAATATACTCCATTGACACCTTTTGTTTCTTTACTTTTATAATTAATAAATACTTTAAATCCATGTGTTTTGCTCCTTTTGAGTATTTATCATTCTTAGAAAAGAAAACAATATTAAAATTATCACAATAAATCTTCGGCAATCTAGTTATATTATCAATGATACTAAATCCTAAAATAAATGTTTATAATCATAATGCTTGAATTGTGGCTTCAAAATATGCTACAAATTTAGCATCTATGATAGAAGTGACAATAGCAGATTATTTTATACTTTTTCATGATATTGCTCTTCCCACAAAAAAAAAAGATATATCAAAATGTGAATTTCCTTAAGTCCACACATCCGGTAAAATATGAATCCGAATAGCTAATTACTTCAATATGATCTCACCTTTTATATGTGAGCATGTAATCCTTTATGTCTGGTCAATAATTAAAAACTTTTTTTTGCAACTTTTTAATGTTCTATAAGATTGCTTTGATGTCCACCCAACATTCTTATGACAAAACTATTGTTTGGTCCACTACATGCTTGATATACATCAAACTCTCATCCACTTATGCATAAAGAATATATTTCATTTCATTTTGTTCCAAGTTATTTATGGGACATTGCATTTGATTAAACTTGTCACCTTTTTTGTATTGGAACACTCCCTGTAGAGCACTCTGTCATTCCAAATCTCTTGGATACCTTTTAATATATGATTTTTGAGAGAATCTAAGCAAACCTTGTGATCTGTCATAAAATACTTTTATTCTTATCACATAGGATACCTCACTCATATCTTTTTTATTCCAGAGTTACTAGAGATAAACTTTTTTGCATCATGCAACATAGTAACATTATTAGTAACAAGTAGAATATCATTAACATATAAGAATAAAATTACAAATTTGCTCTCACTGACCTTCATGTAAATACACAAATCAATAGTATTCTTTACAAAAACATACAACGTGATAGTATAATTGAACTTGAAATACTATTATCTAGAAGAAGTCTGTGTTTAGTCTATATATTGACCTCTTTAATTTACACATAATGTTTTCCTTTTTATATGGTAACAAAGTCTTTAGGTTGGTCCTTACAAATTTCTTTCTCTAAGTTATCATTTAGAAATATGATATTGACATCCATTTGGTAAAACTCTAAATCATAATGAGTCATCAAAGTCAAAACAATTTTCAAAAAATCTTTCTTAGAAATAAGAGAGAAAGTCTCTTAGTAGTCAATGTTATCCGTTTGAGTGAAACTTTTGACAACTAGTCTAGTTTTATGTTTTTTAATATTTCTTTTTGAGTCACACTTGATCTTAAACACTCATCTACAATTGACTCTTTTTAAACATTTAAGTAACTCAATTAGATTTCATACTTTATTTTCATCTATTGATTTCAACTCTTCTTTCATAACATTCAACTACTTTTCTGAATTGTCACTTCTCATACTTGTTTAAATGAGACTTAATCCTCATCAATACTCAATTCTTATTTATATTCAAATGAATACATAATAAAATCACTTGAAATAACTAGTCTTATTTGCCTTTTAGACTTTCTTGGTGTTATTCCATGCATCTTTTCTATCACTTGCTCATTGGTGACTTGCACATTATTTATTGGTTCATTAACCATATGCTTATCTTATGGGCTTTGGATATCATTGTTGTATTTTTATTATATATATATATAAGAAAAATTCATCATATCATATATTTAATAAACCCTAAAAATTTGGAATAATTAGAGAAAAACATAATAATTTTCTAATAATTCCCTCCAGCTATAACATTTAAAACACTTATTAAAAGATTATAATATCCATAGTGAAGTGAGAACAAAAATAATTATTTTTAATATCTCTAAAATAATTATTATGGTTTTAATACATTTATAATCGAATAATGATCACATTAAAATCTTTATACTAAAGTCATTCTATAAATTATATTAGTCAATATTAAATTAAAATAATTTATCAAAATTAGGTTAAGTCATATTTATCAAATTTGACCAATCCATATGAAAACATGATTGAGATGGGTTGAAAAAAAATCTCAATTGAAATTACATAAAAAAGAAAATATGAAGATAAAAAACATAAATTTGATAAAGAAAAAAAGTAAGGATTTCAAATTCGTGAAATTTGAAATTTTCTTATAAGTAATAAATAATTGAATACTTTCAATCATTTCAACTACTTTTTACATTCGTAATCCAACCAATCAATTATTTTAATAAAATAATTCAAATATTCTAATAAAATGAATTAATCTCTATATTTTTGTCATCCAAACATAAGATAAAAATATACTAATTTAGATAAATAAATAAAAAAAAACAAAGAGTGGAACATGATTAGGGTAAGAAAATGAGCTAAAAAAATAGTTATGTTATTCACTAAAAAAATAGTAAAGAAATATGTATTTTTCTACGGTAACATGTGACATTTTTTTTATTATTATTTATATAAGAGTAGAAGGTCAAATAAAGATATATATATATATATATATATATATATATATATATATATATATATATATATTAAGATATATAAAAGAAGAAGGAATTTTTTTTGTTTTTTATTCCTTCAATTCTTACTACAATTTTACAAATATGTATATTGTGAGTGAAAACAAACTAATTAAGGGGTTTTGGTAAATGGTAGAAGGCATACAAAAGGTAACCACTACTTGGTCCGTCTAACATAATGGAATTTCCCATATCAGATGCAAATGTTAATATTGATAATCTTGTCCTTTTAAAAGTAACTAAGTTGTCAATAACGCTCGTGTTCTAAGTAGTTACTGGAAAGAAGGCAATGATGCTTGTAGAAAAAGATTTTTGAATATTTGACGCCTCCATCTACTTAAGTTGGTATTTAAATAAAATATGCACAAAAGATCACAATAGGGAGTGAGAACATTTATCATTTACAATAATACAATCTTAATATATATATATATATATATATATATATATATATATATATATATATATATATATATGTTTCAACTTTCTCAACACATTCTATTTTATGAAAATTTAAATTAAATTTGTAGTGACAGGATAAATAAACTCAATTTTAATCACTCTCTCAATAATATTTACTCATTTAAATCCCCAAGGTTCAACCTCCATCTACAATATCATCAAATTTTCACAAATAGATATTATTATAAAAAAATAATTAAATAATATAACTATAAATTAATAAATATGATCGTTGCATTACTAGAGATAAAATAAAATAAACAAACAAGACCAAGTATATAACTGAAGATAATTAAAATAGGACCAGTGAATACTCGGAGATAAAATAAAATAAACAAACAGGACCAAGTACATAACCTGGAGATAATTAAAATAGGACCGAGTGCAAGACCGAAGATAAAATAAAATAAACAAAAAGGACCAATACATAATTGGAGATAATTCAAATAGGATCAGTGCAAGACTGGATATGAAATAAACAAGCATAAGGTAGAACCATTACATAATTAGAGATAAATAAACAAGTAACTAAATAAATAGAATGAGGTTAGGGACACCTCACTCCACAACTATAATCAAAATAAAATAGATTTAATGATAAATTCTCTTCCCCTACCTTAAGAACTGCAGATGATGTTCTAAAATTTTGCAGAGATGGTTTTATCTTTCTCTTTCTTTTCTCTCCTTATCTTTCTCCCTTTCTCTTTTTTTTTCTCCCTTTCTCTTTTTTTTTCTCTTTCTCTTCCTCCCTCTCTCTTCTTTCTCTTTCTCCCTTTCTCTCTCTCCTTCTTCTTTATCGTCCTACGGATCTTCCTCCTTGGTCCTTTTTATAGTAATTTTTTTTTTATTTAATTAAGTAACCATAAATGTAGTAATTATGATTTTGATAAGGTTTATCTTTTAAGATAAGATAACTTTATCTTATATATATATATATATATATATATATATATATATATATATATATATGAAAATTAATATTTTTCTTCTCTTTCATTTTTATAAATATAACAAATATATATATATATATATATATTATAATAATTTAACAATAATAACAAATTTCTTTTAATAAATGCTTGTTTTATTATAAATATATTTAAATTATCCAAATAGTATAATTTAATATATTGTATGTGGAAGATGATAAATTTTTGAGATGTTACATTTCCCCTATACTTACAGAAATTTCGTCATCGAAATTTTTATTCACTAAAACAGATAGGAGTAACTTTCTCTGATTTTCTTTTCTAATTCCCATGTAGCGTCTCCAGTAATTTCATTCCAAATAACCTTCACTAGTGGAATTTATCTTCCCCTCAGTTGCTTGATCTTCATATTTGTAATCTGTATAAGCATTGTTTCAAATGTAAGGTTATCCTTTAATTATACTGTATGACATCATTACATGAGAAGAATCATAAATATATTTTCTTAACTGAGACACATGAAACACATTATGAAGATTAGAAAGGAAAGGGGTAAGGAAATTTCGTAAGCAACATGACCTATTTTTCTAAGAATTTGATAGGGACCAATAAATCAAGGAGTGAGTTTCTTTGCTTTCATTACTCTACTAACTCCAGTTATCGATGTTATTTTCAAGAATACATGCTCACCTTCTTGGAATTCAAGGGGTCATCTTCTCTTATCAGCATAGCTTTTCTGTCGATTTTCAGTTGTTCTTAATTTTTCCCTAATCATCATAATTTTCTCCGTAGTTTGTTGAATCATGTCAGGACCTAAGGTTAAATTTTCTCCAGTCTCAAACCAACATAAAGGTGTCCTACATTTTCTCCCATACAATGCCTCATAGGGTGCCATACCTATGCTAGAATGGAAACTATTGTTGTAAGTAAATTCAATTAATGATAAGTATCGGTCCTAGCTACCAGAATCTTCTAACACACATGCTCTCAACAAATCTTCCAATGTTTAATTTCATGTATGCATACATTGATTTTTTGGACATATTTGGTTATCTATAGATATGTGGTTTTTCGTTCATTCATTACACTTTGTACATTAAGATTATTATATCGATCTCAATAAGTTAAAGTTTGGACCAATTGAAAATAGACGTGTACAGATCACCTTCACGTAATTTTTCATGCTACACTTTTAATGATGAATCCATGTCATTTGGTTATATCAGGATGAGTAATCATTGTTGGTTTTAGTTGCGATGATGCAATGAAAAACTGATTTGGTTCTATATCTTGATATGATTAATAGACAAAACTTTTGGTGTATGCTAAAGAAATATAATGACAATTTTGAGCTTATAAAGTCTAACTAATAAAATAGGGGCTCCCCAAGGTGATACACTAGGACAAATGAATTGTTTCCCAAGTAATTTTTCCAATTGTTTCTTCAATTTTGTCAGTTCAGAAGGTGACATCTTATACGGTGCCATAAAAATTGGTCCAGTTCCAGGCATTAAATCTATTGAAAATTCAATCTCTCTGTTGCGTGGTAAACCAGGAATATCATTAGGAAAAACTTCAGGAAAATTTTGAACAACTGCTATTTTTTTCAAATCGACTTCCTCTTTTACTTCCACAAAAGATAGTAACAAATATCCTTGAATTTTTTTTCTTCAAAGACTCATTTACTGAGTTGGTAGAGAAATTCAAAAGATTTTTAGAATTTGAAAATATTACTGATTTTTCTGCACAGTTCAGAATGACTTGATTGGAAGATAACCAGTCCATACCCAAGATTATATCCAATTGAGATAAAGGTAGACAAATTAAATTTACAAAGAATTTCCTATTTTCAATGAACAAAGGATAATCTAGACAAATTTTATTGGTGATTACAGACTTACTTGTGGGGGTTGAAACAATCAAACTAGTGTCTAGAAAAGAAGTTGGCAATTCAAGGTGTTGGATACAATCATTGGAAATAAATGAATGAGTTGCGCCTGAATCATACAGTACATTTAAAGTTTTGTATTTAATGAAGCACATACCTTGGATCAAATCATTATTCTAAGAGGCTTCAGTTCCATTCATGGTATACACTCTTCCTGTTGTCGGAGGTCTTCTTTTAGGTGTAGAAGGATTAGAATTTGGTTTTTGTTGCCAACATTCAGAGAATATATGACCAGGTTTTCCACACTTGAAGCAGACAGACCCTTTAAGATGATAATGTTTAGCATAATGATCATGTCCGCACTTGAAGCACTTGAGCTGACCATTTACAGGTTTATTAAAATTTCCTACAGAAAATTGGTTGGGTTGGGATTTCCATTGGGGGCGGTAGTAAGGTTTTCCTTCATTTTGTCTCCTTTTATTATGTTGGGGTCCAAAATATTTTGGTTTACTATTTTGATGGTTTTCAAAATCTTCCAAAAATCTGCATTTATGAATAAGAGTAGGAAAATCAGAAATTTGTAGTATTCCTACTGCTTTTCTCAATTCAGGCCTAAGTCCATTCTCAAATTTTATACACTTTATTCTTTCATTAGGGTGATAAAAATATGCAGAGTATTTTCCTAACTCTTCAAACTTAGAGGCATATTCTCCTAATGTCATACTTCCTTGTTTTAATTGCATAAACTCTATTTCTTTTGCCCTCCTCACATCATTGGGAAAATATTTTTCTAAAAATTTTGTTTTAAATACCTCCCAAGTAATGATTATTCTTCCTCCTTCTAGTAATCTCCTGGTACTATCCCACAAATATTCAACCTCTCCTATAAACATAAACACATCATAATTCACCCTTCAGCCTCTCCTATAAACATAAACACAACATAATTCACCCTTTGGTTATCAGGACAATTCATAACTTGAAATATTTTTTCTAATTCTTTAATCCATTTCAGCCTTTTCTGGGTTATAACCTCTGGAAAATTGTGGAGGTTTGTTTCTCCTAAACTCAACTAAACCTTGTAATTCATTGGTTCCTTCAGGTCTTTGGTTATTTAATAATGCAGTAGCCATGTCTCGGATAGCTTGTACCGCTTCTGTCAACTTGTTATTCCTTCTATTATTTGCCATATAGAATTATATAAGTTAGGATTCATAAGATATTATGATAGGCTCATTTCACAGGTTACACATGAAACGTTGCTCGATACCATCTAATGTGACATTTTTTTTATATTATTTATATAAGAGTAGCAGGTCAAATAAAGATATTACATATATGTAAAAGTAATTTACATTACTATATATGTATATATATATATATATATATATATTAGGATATAAAAAAGAAGAATGAATTTTATTTATTTTTTATTCCTTCTATTTTTACTACAATTTTACAAATATCTATATTGCGGGTGGAAATAAACTAATTAAGGGATTTTGGTAAATGATAGGAAGCATACAAAAGGTAACCACTATTGATCCGTCTAATATAATGGGATTTCCATATCATATACAAATGTTAATATTGATAATCTTGCCCCTTTAAAAACAACTGAGTTGTCAATAACGTTCGTGTTCCAAGTAGTTCCTGAAAAAAGGCATTGATGCTTGCAGAAAAAGGATTTGAAATATTTGGCGTCTCCATCTACTTAAGTTGGTATTTAAATAGAACATGCACAAAATATCAAAATAGGGAGTGAGAACATTTATCATTTACAATAATACAATATTATAATATATATATATATATATATATATATATATATATATATTTCAACTTCCTCAACACATTCTATTTTATGAAGATTTAAATTAAATTTGTAGTGACTAATTAGGATAAATGAGCCCAATTTTAATCACTCTCTCAGTGATATTTACTCATTTAAATCCCCAAGGTCCAACCTTCATTTATAATATCATCAAATATTCACAAATAGATATTATTATAAAAAAATAATTAAATAATATAACTATAAATTAAAAAATAGAATCGCTGCATTACTAGAGATAAAATAAAATAAACAAACAAGACCAAGTACATAACCGAAGATAATTAAAATATGACAAGTGCAAGATGAAGATAAAATAAAATAAACAAACAGGACCGAGTACATAACTGAAGATAATTCAAATAGGACCAGTGCAAGACTGAAAATGAAATAAACAAGCATAAGGCAAGACCATTACGTAGTTAGAGATAAATAAATAAGTAACTAAATAAATAGAATGAAGTTAGGGTCACCTCACTCCACAACTATAATAAAAATAAAATAGATTTAATGATAATATTTTCCTTCCTTACCTTAAGAACTGCAGATGATATTCCAAAATTCTGCAGAGACGGTTTTATCTTTCTCTTTCTTTTCTCTCCTTTTCTTTCCTCCTTTCCTTTTTAAGTAACTAGAAATTTTGTAGTAATTATGATTTTGATAAGGTTTATCTTTTAAGATAAGATAACTTTATCTTTTATATATATATATATATATATATATATATATATTAAGAAAATTAATATTTTTCTTCTCTTTCATTTTTATAAATATAACAAATATATATATATATATATATATATATATATATATTTATATATTTATATATTTATATATTTATATATTTATATATTTATATATTTATATATTTATATATTTATATATTTATATATTTATATATTTATATATTTATATATTTATATATTTATATATTTATATATTTATATATTTATATATTTATATATTTATATATTTATATATTTATATATTTATATATTTATATATTTATATATTTATATATTTATATATTTATATTTTATATATTTATATTTTATATATTTATATATATTTATATATATATACAATTAAATATATTTATATATAATTAAATATTTATTTTTAAAAATTATTTAATTTAAGAAATTATTATAAATTAATCTAATTATGATTAAATTAAATTATTAAATAAAAAATATTTAATTTTTTAATTAGTTGAATATTTACTTATTGTTAATTTATCGACGGATATATCCGATCTGTAATTTACAGATGGATTTACCGACGGATTTATCGACGGATATATCCGTCGGTAACTAATTATTATTTTACCGACGGATATATCCGTCGGTAAGATCAAATTCCACAAATATTTTATATCCGTCAGTAATTTTCATCGGTAATAATTATTTTCCGACGGATACAAATCCGGTCAGTAAATATCCGTCAGTAATACGCAATTTTCTTGTAGTGATATAATAATTTAACAATAATAAAAAATTTCTTTTAATATATGCTTGTTTTATTATAAATATATTTAAATTATCCAAATAGTATAATTTAATATATTCTATATGGAAGATGATAAATTTTTGAGATGTTACATAACATATTTGTTATACTTCATATATAATACAAACAAAATATAAAATATAAGAGAAATAGTAGTTACAAAATTATCTTAATTTAAATAAATAATTATTGATTTTTATTTTTAATATATATATATATATATATATATTATAATATTATTTTATTAATTTAAATTCAAATATTTGTAGAAAAACATAATTTCATAATAAAATAATTTGTAATTATATATTAATAATACATATTATTAAAAAATAAATATTAATTTAAATCGATTAATTTAATAAATATTTCATCCACGAAACAATTAATTAATAATTAGGTGAATAATTTTATAAATTAATAAATATTTAATTTTAATTTATTTATTTATTTTTAAAAGAATGATTTTCTTTTGTTCACATATTTTTACGAAATGAATTCTAAGGCATTTAACCTAATTTTTGTTATGTGGTTTCTTTATTAATAATTTTTTAATAATATTTAAAACAATTAACTCGAACTTAAATTATATATTAAGTTATAATAACTAAATAAATGTTTCAATATTGTGTTTAACTATCTAATTTATAGGTTATAAAATAATTAATTTTTGGTATGGTAATTAATTAATCAGGTTCACGCAATCTAATTTGATTTATCTTGAATTCAAAAGAGTTGTATTGAATTAAACGGGCTCCTGTTTAAAATCGACTATGTTTTAAGTCTTATTTGACTTTATAATGATTATCAAATTATTTGGACATGTTTAAAACACATAATAATAAACTTAAAATATAATTTTAAAAAAACTATATTTTTTAAGTTTAAAAATATAAATAACATTAATTTTAATTAATAATCAGATAGGTAACTCATAATTAATATATTTATATAATAATAACGTCCACATCCTTTTAATTTTTATATTGATAAAATTTAAGTTCATTTAAACAAAAAAAATAGATAAATAAATTAAATTTGACAATTTTTTTAGGTTATAATATTTTTCATTAACTAATATATCTCAATTGTGGATATTAGTTTAAAACTACTCTATCTGTTCTTTAAATGTGTTGTTTTGGTTACATAAATTAAAATAAAATAAAAATTCATTATTTAGAATAAGTTTGTTAATATTTTTTCATTAGTGCTTTATTTTCTTTTCATCTAAAATCACTCATAATAATTTGTTGTTTATTTTTATAATAAATATAATTAAAAAAATAAGAATATAATTGATAAATAAGTAATTAATAAAATCTTAATCTTTATCGATAGATATTTTTTTAAATACTCTTATTTAAAAATAAATGAGGTAATATTTATTTTAGAATATCTATCTATCTATCTATCTATCTATCTATCTATCTATATTATATATATATATATATATATATATATATATATATATATATATATATATAAGTTCAAAGTCTTGATCTTTTATTTGGGAAGTGTTTTAATAAACTTATTTAAATATAAGTTTTCTTTATACTTTATTTTGTATATATTCAATATTTTTCATGGAGAATCATTTATTGAAAGATAAACTAAAAGACTAAATCTTAAACTTTAATTAAATATAAAAACTATATTTATTTTAATTTGCTACATAAATAATTATTTGAATATTAAAAATAAATAAATTATGTTATATACTTTTTTTTTCATGTGAAACATACAAAATGGTTTTGTTTTACATAAATAAATTATAATAAAACAATCAATTATTAAAATAATCTCACAAGTTTTTAAAAGAGGTAGCGGTAGAAAAGAAAAGAAACTTCATAAAAAGATTTTTTACGAATTTGCTAAAAAAATAAGAAGAAGACTTACATAAAAAAAATAAGATCCTACTAATTTAGAAATAGAAAATGTAAAAAATAGAAAAACCAACTCCAGATAATAAGAAACAACAAACCAAGTTAACAACATCACAAAGTAGAATATATATAAGGACATGGAAATATGTCTTTTGAAATGGACATGAGATAAGATTTTTAATTACAATAGCAAAATAGATTTAGCTCATTCTTTTTGTCCCGTTTTATATTAAACTTACTAAAAATACAATGAATAGACTGGTTTACTTTATTTTGGATGCGTTACAAATTCTAGTCTCTCTCATTAATTTTTTTAATAGGTCAACCTATCTGCCTGTTGAGTTCGCTAAAAATGTGGTCGGCGGGCGAGCTAATATGTTATAGTTAATACGAGCTATAGAATTAGTCCCCTCCTTCCTCTGTCAAATTTTTTTATATATATTTTTTATATGAATAATTTTTAAGTTTTCATTAATTAATTAATATTTTTATAAGATAAATTAAAAAACTTACTATAATTATGTATTAAACTATATAATTATAATTAATAATTTAAATTTATTTGATTAATATTTATAATTTAAATTATAATAATATAGTATATTTGTATATTTTAATAATATGACACATAAAATTATAATTTTTTTAATTATAATTTTTTTTATTTTAATTTTAATACATACATATTTTTTAAACGGATCAACGAGTCAACTCGTCCTTGACTTGTTAGGTTAGCGAGGCTAAGTAAGACATGGATTGTCAATCTGTCATTTTTTAGAAGGACTAGCGGGCCATCTCGTTAAACCTAACCCGTTTTGTCATCACGATGAGCATGATATGGAGTAGGTTATTTTTAACTTGAACCTAACTAAATGATAATTAATTTCAATATATTTTGTTCTCTTATGGAATATCGAAATAGTGGTAATTTAGATATATGATTTATTACTAGAAAATAATTCCACGAGTTTGGATATTTGAAATCCTAAATATTTCATTATAAAATCAAGTCATTTGGCAAGTGTCATGACTCTATATCCAACGTCAAATAATGATCCAAAAAATTGTATATTGTTTCTTAGATGTTAATGAGACAAGAGATGAACTAATAGAAACACATAAACTAGTGATATATCTACTAATATCAAGACATGCACCATGAAACAAGTGATTGATAAATTTGAAATTGTTTAGAGAAAAAAATTCCTTAATTTAATTGTATTTGACGAACTTCAAAATTTGATGGATGACCTAGTTTTGTACTGCTTCTATATGGACTTTATTAATAATAAAACTAATATCTAGGCTTGTGTTTGTGAGTGGATTGGTTTACCCTATCAATATTTTGTATGTTGTCACACTAGAATAAGGTGATTTTGAATTTTATTGTAATTTCAAATAATGGTCCATAAGAGTATAACATGGTTTGATGACAAGTAGACCTAAATCTTCAAAAAAATCAAGGACATTTTCTTTTTCAAAGGCAAAAACCTTTAGGTAGATTTGCAAGTTCAAAATTAAGAAAGAATTTTAAGTTATCTAGATTCTTTATCCCAATTTTTCTTTCTAAAAGGTTTTTTATGTGTGAAATCTCATTAAAATTATTTTTTTGCAAGAACTAAGTTATCACCATAAGTTAGAATAACGGTGAACTATGGTGAGATATGTTGGTGAATAAATAATAATTTGGCTTAGATCATATATATTCCAAGTCAATAAAAGTGTTGTTAGTTCACCACGAAGAAAAGTTATGTTCATATAAATTTGTGAATGTACCATTTTTTTGGTAGAAAGCAAAGTGCATAAAACCCTTATGTAATCATCTTCACCACTAGAATGAATGTGTACGATAAATCACTTCCTATTTTTTAAATGAAAACTTTATCTATAAACCTTGATTTATGCTTTTTTATTGAAATACTTGCCTTGTATTTTACTTTGAAATCTAATTTGCATCTAGTGAACTTTTTTTCAACTAGAAGAGGAGTTAGGATTTACATATGAATTTTTTCACCAAAGTCTGTAATTCTTCCTAAATGGTATTTCTCTAACAATCATGAAGAATAACATATTGGAATGATGGAGGCTTAGTAATATGTCTCACTTTAATAATTAGGAGGATGTCTCTCCCTTTCTGACATCTTAATATCATATTATTATTGTTAGAAGTAGATTATTCTCTTGATTGACTATTATGAGGTTGTGATGTGTTAATGATAGATTGAGTTTTAAGTTATGATCTAATGGTAAAGAACGATTATTATATGATGGATTAAGATTTGGTTAAAGTGAAATATTATCATATGTTACTTTAGTTTAGAGAAATAATCGGAAAGAAATAATATATGATTTTTGTTAAATTTTTGGAAATGATTTTTCATAAAAAAATAAAATATCTTATATAAAAAGTTCATGTGATTTTAAATTATACAAAATATATCTTTTTATTCCCTATTTAGTTCCTAAGAAAACACTTTTTCTAAATATTCTATTTAGTTTTTTCTACATGATGTTAATTAAGAGTTTTATAATATAAGACTTAATATGGTGATTTATTAAAGAGGATTCTAGATAAAATCTGGTTCATTAAATATATACATCAAAATCTAGAATCATTTTGGTAAGCCATATTGAAATAATGAAAATCATGTAATAAACAAAATGAGTTGGTGTTTCCATTATCCATTTTATCTTGGAGTTTTCACACATGATCTTTGATGTATTATGTCTTTATTTGAACACAAATTAAGAAGATTATGTCCGACTATATTATATATCCTAATTTATTTTCTTATCAAATTCTCTTTCTATAAGAGTTATGAATTCAACCACCAACTCTTTTTTTCATATTTTAATTTCGTAAGATAGATCCATGTATTGTTGGTAGTATGTTCAATAATTGTAAATTTATAGTTGTGACATAGAATAAAAGGTGTGTTAATAGGTCCTTATGAATATAATGTTTGACCATCATTGAAAAGTAATTTTATTTGTTTGGACATATGATGAAACACACAAAGTTCAACATTTATATTAAATTAATGACAGGGTAATCTTATTATATTATAGATAATTTTTCATGAAAAAGGTGTCATCACCTTAGGTGAAAGTGTTATTTTTTTAAGGTACAATAATTATTTAAACAACTAACAATAATTATTTAAAATGTACCGATCATGATCAAATAGTTGAAATTCTAAATATGACAACTAAATTAGAAAAATATGAAATTACATTACAAAGAATTTGTCAATTTGAAAATGAAAATCAAATTTAAGATAAAATTGTCAATTTGAAAATGAAAATCAAATTTAAGATAAAATTAGGAATAAAAAAAATCTACTTAAGTAAAGATATTTCAAGAAAAATTGGTACAACTGATGTTAGTTGTTTAATTATTGGCAAGCGTACCAAAATTATCAATCGCAGTAGAGTATTTCGATAAAATAAAAGTCGATCCCACGAGGAACAGTTTCAATGAAAATTCTCAATTATACTTACTAAGTAGATTAAAACATATTGAGTTTTGCAAATAAGAGTTGAATTGAAATTAAATGACAAAGAACTGTAAATTGTTGAGAAAATATCAATTAAAGGTACTTAGGATTGACTTCCTTCTTTATCCCTCTTTTATAATGACTATGTCAATTAAGAACGTCAATTAACCTAACAATGTTGATGCCACCTACTCAAATCATCCATGTTGATTCCTCACACATGAAATTCATAAGAAAACCTAATAAATGTTGATTCCTCACACAATTAACAGATTTTCTAGCATTAGGGTTAGGGTGTCAAGCAATTGATACATTTATTCCATTCCTGGCAATTAACGTAACAAATATTCTTACCGTGATCTATGGTTCAAGAAATATTTTCCAATCATACCTCAAACAATCAAGAATAAATCATTCCAAAACATAAAGGATAAGAATAACAACATCAAAGCATAGATTAAGATCTCAAAATATCACCATGATACAAAAGAGTTCAAAGGAAGTGCACCAAATCCTAAGAGAATGAAGTTAGTCACTCATGTTGGTCATTACAATGCTCCAATTGATGAAGAAGTGAAGAGTTGATGAAGATTAGACAAAACCCTAACAGTAGTCGTGCCTCCTCTCCTCCAAGACTGCTTGCTTTTCTCAAAACACAACTTATTTTTTTATAAGAGAATTTGGGCCGGGCCTCGCATCATTCATTCGCTTAAGCGCTCTTCTTTCTTTCAATTTTACTCCAATTATACTGAAAATTATGCTCCTTACTCTTGTATCAATGTATTCTCGAATTCATCCTATATTGGGAGAAAAATATATTAGAATTAACATAAGTTAAGTGGTTTCATAACAATTCAAGGCATAATTATATCAATTTTTTACCACTTAACAACTCCCCCCAACCTAGAATCTTGCTTGTCCCAAGCAAAGTAGTTTTTCCAAAACAAAATCATCACCTATTATCTCTTTCTCTTCTAGAACCACAACATAAAACTTTTTAGGGGTGATGCTCACAACTCCAAATGAAAATAGAACACATAAGCATTCAAGTTATAGAAACCAACAAAGAATAATTAGTCGTCAACTATCCTCAGAGAAGCATGATCTCTCAAATAGAGTTATATATACTTATCTCTAATTCTCACAGGTAAGTGTTTTTCTCATTCAATCACTTCATTTAGACAATCCAATATTGATAATCATTTTCAAGCAATCAACAATTGTTAAACAAGACTTAAATCAAAAGGTCTTTTGAGGCTTGTAATGGGGCTGAGCTAAGAAAGAATTATTGATTTTTCTAGGATATACAAAAATATTTGAGAAATTCAACTCATATAAATGATTCTTGATTAACAATTCCTCAAGTCAGGTTTCAAACTTCATGCTTTTGTCCCTAACATAATGACAATGAGTTAATAATTTCACAAGTTATTACCCCCTTTTGACTTCTCTTTTTTTTTTTTTTTTTTTTGCTTTTGCATGTATCCTTTTTTTGGCTTTGCAAATTTTTAAGTTTTGCTCTTCCTTTTTCTTTACATTTTTTTTAATAATAACACCCCAACAATACCTGTAGGACAACAATAACAATACCCAACAATAAGAAACATAGTGACATTCATACTCATTTCCTTTCTCAAATATAGGAAGGTAGATAAATAGTGTTTAGGCTTAAGGGTTCTGTTTAAGAAACAATATTATTTTTGGCTCAGAAGGGGTTCAAATGGATGTCCTATAATTAATGTAGGGTTGGCTATTTGGTTTTGGGTTATATCTACTACAAAGAAAAAATGTCTTTATCATTTTCAAGTCTTGCTAACATGTAATCACATCAAAGAATCAACCAATATCAGTTATCATCACAAAGTGTTGACACTCAATTTATTTGTTTGTGGTACTCTGCTCACCTGAGTTTTGGCTAGCTTCTCCAATTCAGTTAATTCCTAATTTTCCTCATCAATTCCTTTTCACTATCATACTCAATATCCCAAAATCACTTGTTATTGAAAACAATCAAAATTATTTTTCACGTTATAGATTTGAATTAGACAATAAGCAATAATCTCTTATATGACTCTAAAACAAATTATGGGATAGTAAGGGAATTCAAAATTTAAAATAAAGTAACTAAAAACATTAAATTAAAAACAAAGGAATTAAAAACATTAAAAGCAAAGTAAATTTCCTCCCTCATTTTCTTCACTTGTCATGTACTCCTTATCTTGTGCCTCAGCCTCAGCTGCAGACTTTCTCACCCCCTCCAGAAAAGTTGGACTGTCCCCAGGCCATTGAAGTAAGACTTCAAAGTCTTGAGGAGAAGTGCACTGTGTACCTGGAGCAATCTTGCAAAGAAAGAACCTAAGGAAGAAAAATGCACAAAAAAAACTTAAACTGCAAAAAAAAACAAAACAAAACATTGGGTTGCCTCCTAGGAGCGCTTGTTTAACGTTTTTAGCTCGGCGCCTATTTGCTTTAGGGCTCATGCAGGTGAGTGATCAAGGTGATATATACGCATTCTCCATCCTTTAACTATCCTTGTGAGAATGAATTTATTCTTTTCATTGCGAATAACCTTACAACTGTCAGAGATTGGATAAATCATACCTGCTTCAGGAGGTTTCAGTACCTTTCTTTGAACAACTTCCTTCATAGTCAGACTAAAATGTCTTTGGGGTTGTACAACAGACTTGTAATCTTGTTTTTCAGTTAAGATGGTTAATTCCTCCAAAGTATCTATTTTGAGACAATCTTTCTTGTCTTCCGGTTGTTGTACAACTTCAAACAAATTAAAATTAACTTCATCATCTCCACTTCTAATTTTCAACTTGCCCATGTCAACATCTATAATTACTTTGGCAGTCTTCATAAATGACCTTCCCAAGATCAATGGAACTTCCTCATTTTCCTCCATGTCCATAATCACAAAATCAACAGGAAATATGAAGTTATCCACTCTAACTAAAACATCTTTTGCTACTCCATAAGGAATCTTTACAGATCTGTCAGCTAGTTGTAATGTCATTCTTGTAGACTTTACTTCCAAGTCTCCTATTCTTTTAAGCATAGACAAAGACATTAGATTTATACTAGCACCCAAATCAAGTAATGACTTACCTACTTGTAATGTCCCAATTGTGACTGGTATAGTGAAACTGCCAGAATCCTTGGACTTTTGAGGTAATGATTTCTGAATTATAGCGATGCATCCTGCTTCTAGCTCCACTGTTTCTGCAGTAAATCTCCTTTTCTTAGTTAACAACTCTTTCATGAATTTTTCATAAGTCGGCATCTGCTCCATAGCTTCCATAAATGGAATATTGATCTGTAAATGCTTGAAAATATCCATGAATCTTGCAAACTGTCTTTCTTTATCTATCTGTGAGGGAACCTTTGGATATGGTAACTTCTCTACAAATGGTTTTTGACTCTCTCCTTTTTCTATCTTTTGTTTTTTCTCTCCCTCTTCGTTCTTCTTATTAGGGATATGTCTTTCTTATTATTCTCCTCTTCTTGCTCTTCATCTTCTTTTACCAAAACTTCTTCTTCAACAACTATATTGTCACCAATCCCCTTACCTACAACTTTTCCACTTCTTGTAGTTATTGAATTGCATTGCTCCTTGGGGTTGGTTTGTGTGTTAGCTGAAAACTGCCCTCCTTGTTGTTGCTCAGATAACTACTTAGCTAGTTGGCCTATCTGGATCTCTATATTTCTGAATGAAGCCTCAGTATTTTTCTTATTAGCCATAGTGCCTTGAATGAATTTTTCTAAAGTATCCTCCAATTTACTTATTCTGTCAGACACTGAAGGATAATGCTGTTGCTGCTGTTAATATGGAGGTTGTTGATATGACTGTTGTTGAAATGCAGGTTGTCTAGTAGATGAGCTAACACCTTGATTCCACCAAAAATTCTGATTCTGATTTTGATTCCCTCTCCATCCTTGTGCAAAATTATTCTAATAAATTATTGGGATTAGGAAAATTGCCTTGTCTGCCTTGACTACTACCTTGGACCCCCATGTAATTAGCTTCTTCTTGCTGAATGTTGCCTTGATAAGAACATTGTTCATTTGCATAATCACCTCCACACACATCACAACTCATCTGTTGATTAAGAATAGATTGTACTGTGTGCATTTGTTGAGGTAATTTCTCTATCTTCTGGTTCAATGCTTCAATTTGTTGCGTTATAAGTTTATTCTGGGCTAAGATAGCATCTGAGCTGTTAAGTTCAAGTACTCCCTTCCATTGAATTGGATGTCTATCATGTTGGGTCTATTGGTCTGTAAAGACTAGTGCATCAATAATTCTGGTGGCATAATCAATTTCTACATCCAACATAGATCCTCCTGTTGCAGCCTCTAATAACATCTTTGTATCATGTCGCAAGCCAGTATAGAAAATATTCAACTAAGAAATGTCATCAAATCCATGATTTGGGCATCTTCTCAACAGTGACTTAAATTTCTCTCATGCTTCACAAAATTGTTCATCTGCTCCTTGTTTGAAAGAAGTGATGTCAAATTTTACTTTGATGTAACGTGATGGTGGGAAAAATCTATTCAAAAACTTCTCTTCTACACTACTCCAATTAGTCAGACTCTGATTAGGATGTGCTTTCAACCATTCATTTGTCCTACCTGCCAAAGAAAAAGGAAATAATATCAAATATGCAGATTCAAGATTTGCTGCTCTAAATCCCATGGTACCAATCAACTCATAAAAAGTAGACAAATGAATATAAGGGTCTTCATGATCCAATCCAGTGAACTGATGAGCACTAATCAAGTTTAAGAAATTTGGATTCATCTGCAATATATGATCATCCGGAATGACAATGGTGGAAAAATGTCTTGGACCTTGCTGCATAGCACAATTTCTAAGAGTTCTTCTAGGTGAATTTGTATTTGGGTTTTGATTTGGATTTGGATTCAGATTTGCTCCTTCTTCCGACATATCTTCTATAATTTGGTCTGGTAAATCAAGTGTGAAAGAAGAATTAGCAGATTTTCTTGTAATTTGTTCTTGAGTTTCCCTTCTTCTAAAGATACCTATCCTCTTAAACTCATAAATCAAAAGAGTAACTCAAGCAAATATTAGCACAAACTAAAAACTAAATAATAATAATAATAATAATAATGATAATAATAATAATAATAATAATAATAATAATAATAATGATAATAATGATAATGATAATAATGATAATGATAATAATAATGATAACAAAAATACTGATAATGATAATAATGATAATAATAATAAAAACAGAAATAAAAACTAAATAATAATAATAATGATAATAATAATAATAATAATAATAATAATAATAATAATGAAAATAATAATGATAATGATAATAATAATAATGATAATAATAATAATAATAATGATAATAATGATAATAATAATAATAATGATAATAATAATGATAATAATAATGATAATAATAATGATAATAATAATAATGATAATGATAATAATAATAATAATGATAATAATAATAATAATGATAATAATAATAAAAACAGAAATAAAAATAAAATACTCAATAAGCTAAACAAAGAATTCTCAAAGAATACCGTTCACCGGCAACGGCGCCAGAAATACTTGTTAAATTATTGGCAAGTGTACCAAAATTATCAATCGCAGTATAGTATTTCGATAAAATAAAAGTCGATCCCACGAGGAACAGTTTCAATGAAAATTCTCAATTATACTTACTAAGTAGATTAAAACAGATTGAGTTTTGCAAATAAGAGTTGAATTGAAATTAAATGACAAAGAACTATAAATTGTTGAGATAATATGAATTAAAGGTACTTAGGATTGACTTTCTTCCTTATCCCTCTTTTGTAGTGACTATGTCAATTAAGAACGTTAATTAACCTAACAATGTTGATGCCACCTACTCAAATCATCTATGTTGATTCCTCACACATGAAATTCATAAGAAAACCTAATAAATGTTGATTCCTCACACAATTAACAGATTTTCCAACATTAGGGTTAGGGTGTTAAGCAATTGATGCATTCATTCCATTCCTGGAAATTAACGTAACAAATATTATTACCGTGATCTATGGTTCAAGATATATTTTCCAATCATACCTCAAACAATCAAGAATAAATCATTCCAAAGCATAAAGGATAAGAATAACAACATCAAAGCATAGATTAAGATATCAAAATATCACCATGATACAAAAGAGTTCAAAGGAAGTGCACCAAATCCTAAGAGAATGAAGTTAGCCACTCATGTTGGCCATTACAATACTCCAATTGATGAAGAAGTGAAGAGTTGATGAAGATTAGACAAAACCCTAACAGTAGTCGTTTCTCCTCTCCTCCAAGACTACTTGCTTTTCTCAAAACACAACTTATCTTTTTATAAGAGATATTGGGTCGGGTCTTGCATCATTCATTCACTTAAACGTTCTTCTTTCTTTCAATTTTACTCCAATTATACTGACAATTATGCTCCTTACTCTTGTATCAAGGTATTCTCGAATTCATCCTATATTGGGAGAAAAATATATTAGAATTAACATAAGTTAAGTGGTTTCATAACAATTCAAGACATAATTATATCAACTTTTTACCACTTAACATTAGTCTTGACATTGTTTTCACATAGTAGTTCTATGAAAACAAACATAATTTTTTTTATAATATTAAAAAGGTTAAATAATTACAAACATATATATTACCCATTGTTTATGATCTAAGGGTTTATATGAAAAATATTAGAAAGATTATAAACGATGTTTATATTTTTTTGTAGAGTTTAGGTATCCCATGGCTGTTATTACCACTTTGTTGTAGTAATGTCAATAAGTCTTGATCCTCCTTAAGACGGGACAACCAGGTTCAAACCCTCAACAACTTCTCTTCAAAAATTATGCTTGTTTTTTTTGTCATTATTATCTTTTTTCTTGTGAATTCTATAATTGTTCACAACATGTTATTTCTTCAACCCTAAGTGTATCCATGTTTTTTTTGGTAACACACACCACTGTGCCCAAGTCTAATGCAATATGAATACTACTTATACACTTTGTTCCATTAACCTTTATTAAGTAACTGTATTGATCTCTAGGCTCTCTTCCTCCTGAACCCCTATCACCAATTTCATAGGATGCAATAATTTAAGACTCGTTAACATATATTTCAAATTATCTTTCTTTCTCCATATCGTTAGAATTAATAATAAAGTTAAAGAGAGGGTGAATTTAACTTGAAATTTTTTTGTCAAAGTATAATTTCAGAACCAAGAATAACTTTAAGACAAAGAAGAAAGGAAAGAATCAACACAAAAATGTATACTGGTTCGTTCAATCACTTGAGCTACATCCAGTTTCTTTAGCCACACCAACCAAGATTTCTACTAACTATAATTTTCAAGATATAACCAACAGATATTAACCTATTTACTAATACAAGAGTTTCTTAAACTTCCAAGAATCATTATTGATTATAAATAGTTATCAAATTCCAATCACCACACCTCAATATTAATGATCACCAATCAAATATACCAACGAGAGTATAAAAACACAAAGAAATTAGAGTAACATCATTTCAACAATCTACACTATTTGAACATAAGTTGAAAAAGACTAAGTTACAAATTTTTTCTTAAGAATATGCCTTAATATTTTTTGCTAATCATATATACAAATCTTGGATAATGTTTTCTCTTCAAATGCCCTTTCAAGGATTGATAAATTGTTTGTAAAAATTTATATTTGGAATAAAGAGAGAAAACTATTTGATAATTAATTTTTACTATTTTAATTGATTAATTCATAATTTTAATTTTACTAAAAATCTAATTAATAGATTATATTGAGTTTTTAATCAATTAAAACATCTTGGTTAGAAAGATTATTTAAGAGACTAAGTTCATTTAATATTTGCATTTCTCAAATTTCCTTAATTTTAAATTCTTAATATTCGCTTTTCTTTTTTCTTAACTGTATTTCATACACTAATTCTATAATTAATTACAAAATATATCTCAACCATCAAGAACCATCCTCTTGCTTGCTACTCATCTCATCTTTTTAATAGCTTAATATTTTCGATCTATCCTTCTTTTTATTTTCTAAATATTTTTAATTAAAAAAATAGTATAATCATAATTTAAAATATTGACTAAAAGCCTAAATATTTTATAATTTGAAGATATAAATTTTAATTATACAAGAATATAATATTTTAAAATATTATTATTATTTATAATTTTAATCATATCTATAATTTATAATAATATATAAAGAATTGATTTAGAAACGTACAATACTTTACTCGTTTTTTTTTTTACTTGAGACAGAAAATATAAGCATTATCCATAGGATTTTTTTATTTTTTTATTTTTACCAAATGCTGAAATGTTTGGCATATCTGTCTTTCAAGGATGACAAACGATAAAATTACATTCCCAGGTGCAACTAACCAACCCTGTAATTGATTTATGGTTTCTTTGCTTAACTTTCTTGGCCAATTTAGAACACAACCTTCAAAAGTCAATAATTATTTGACAAATATCTTGGGAAATTTGATCGTACTCTATACATCACTTCACAATACTCCATTTTCATACCATACCCTTTGTTCTCGCTGCCTCGCATGGCATCAACTACTCTCTTCAACTACAGACTCTCTCTGTTCAACCCACTGCATCATCCTCGGGAAAAGAGGCCAAAATCTCTATTCTCCTCTTCTCGCGTCAATCCAGGCCGTGTTTCTTCCATTAACGATCATTTGGCGCTCACACGTGTCACATATCCGCTTCTCCAGTCTCATTCTGCTTCTAAGCGCAGATTCCACGTGAGGACTACCCCAAAAGTTTCATCAAAGTTTGATGCTTTTAGTCTAATTTGGCTAAATATTTAAATGGACAGGTTGGTGTACAGAAAGAGTATTCTGATGGGGAAAGTTCTGGGTCGCTTGTTTCTGACGCAACATACCAAGAGGAATTTCTTTGGTCTTCTGTAATTCTTCCGTACGTTTTTTGTCACTGTTCCTACTAAGGAGAGGAGTGACGTTTTGAAGGGAAAAGGGAAAATTTGTGGCCATATGAATGTGCGGAGAGAAAAGCAACCTATATATTAATCCTAGTTTAATGATCAAAAGTTGCTATTTTTAAAACGTATAATAAGCTGATTTCCTGTTCCGATTAATCTGTATTTTATTTCAAAATTTAGGTTTCTGTTCCCTGCATTGGGTGGCTTATTGTTTGGTTATGACATTGGTGCCACCTCCGGTGCTACAATCTCACTGCAGGTAATTCTGTTATTCAGTTTTTTAAATTACAGCATAGTACTATTTGAATAAACTTTGCTATAATCATTAGTAGTAGAAGAAGGTAAGTAAGAAAAATACACTGAACTTCTTCACATATTAAAATCAAATTATTTTGACCTTAGCTCGCGGAAAAGTTAATCGAAAAGTTTTAAGTTGATTTTAGCTTTTACCAAAATCACAATTCATTTTACTTTTTAATTTCTTTTTCTATATAAGTATTTATAGAAAATTTTATTCAAACAAGATCAACTTTATCTCTTAAGGCAGTAATGTAATCATTGATTTTTCATTTTGTTGATTTGAAACCACAGTCACCTGACCTTAGCGGAATAACATGGTTCAATCTTTCTGCCATTCAGCTTGGACTAGTGGTATGATATCAGCATTATAATTGGAAAACTTATTGCAATTTCATGGAAAAGTTATTGTCATCAGTTCATTAGAACCTAATTCCTACCATGAAACATAGGTTAGTGGTTCCCTATATGGGGCTCTTCTTGGCTCACTTCTTGCGTATGCCATAGCTGATTTCCTTGGTAAGAGATATTATTCATTATATTATCACACAACTGAATATTCTTTAACAATCTCTTATTGAATCTATTAAGTCTGCTAAAACCCTAGGCAGGAAGCGACAACTCATTGCTGCAGCACTGTTGTATATATTTGGTGGTGTGGTTACTGCCTATGCACCAGAACTTGAAGTTCTCTTAGCAGGGAGGCTGCTTTATGGACTCGGTATAGGTTTGGTAGGATACTTTGACCAATTATAGTTTTTGCAATATGGATGATTCTTGCACCATCTTAAAAGTGAATTGAATTACAGGCCATGCATGGGGCTCCTTTATACATTGCAGAGACTTGTCCATCACAAATCCGTGGTACACTAATATCATTAAAAGAACTCTTTATTGTCCTGGGGATTCTGGTATTGCATTGTCTTTTTCGTGTCTTTTATCAAGTAAATAAATTACTGAGGTGGGAGGGAACTGACCTTTTATTTTATGCAGTTGGGTTATTTTGTGGGAAGCTTTCTGATAGATACAGTTGGGGGATGGCGGTTCATGTATGGATTTAGTGCTCCAGTTGCTGTATTAATGGGGCTTGGAATGTGGAGTCTCCCCCCTTCTCCACGTTGGTTGCTTCTCAGAGCAGTTCAAGGAAAAGGTTCTTTTCAAGACTTGAAGGAAAAGGCCATTGTTTCCCTGAGCAAATTAAGGGGTCGACCACCTGGTGACAAAGAATCTGAGAGGCAAATAGAAGATACCCTTCTCTTATTGAAGTCTACCTATGGAGATCAGGAGTCAGAGGGGAATTTCTTAGAGGTCTTTCAGGGTCCCAATCTGAAAGCTTTCATAATTGGTGGAGGACTAGTCTTATTTCAACAGGTAGGTCAACTTTGGTGCAATGAGTCTCTTCTTACAGAAGGAAATGTGGACAAACTTTTTTTATTTTTGTCTGATTAGTCACCTTATTACAATAGATAACAGGTCAACCAAGTGTGCTGTATTATGCAGGCCCAATTCTTCAGGTACTTAATCCTTATAGTCATTTCTACTTTGTTGTGACTGAAATCTGTTTTTTTACCATCTTGCTCACTTCATATTATATTCTGTCATCAATATCTAGAGTGCTGGATTTTCTGCTGCATCTGATGCTACAAAAGTTTCAGTTGTTATTGGCTTATTCAAGGTATACCTATTTAGATTTGTCCTTTCGAAGAAAAGGGATCACTTTGTGAAACTGATGATAACTTTTTGTGACTGATGAGCATGTAGTTACTAATGACTTGGATTGCTGTCCTAAAAGTTGATGATTTGGGGAGAAGGCCTTTGCTGATTGGAGGTGTCAGTGGCATTGTAGGAATTCCATCTCATATTAAACAATCTTCATATACTGCAACTTGTTGTATGCAAATGGTTATTTGGTTTTCTTTAATTTCTGCAGGCTCTCTCTTTAGGTCTCCTTTCTGTTTATTATAAATTTCTTGGAGAGTTCCCACTTGTTGCTGTTGGAGCTTTACTTCTTTATGTCGGTTGCTACCAGGTAAATGTCTTCTGGCCTACTTTGGTCATCCGTCTGCTGCTTAACCTGGAGATGGACTTCTTCTACAGTAGTATTTAACTAATTTTAGTCATACAATTTGGATACTAGAATGAACATAGGTTGACATGAAGTAATTCATAGACCTCTGCTTCCACAAAATGCTCCTGGCTACAAATAAAAATTATGATTTAATGCTGCTATTTATGAGATGTTGATCAAAATACTGTGGTATATTTTTGTCAAATTGCATTTGCATTGCAGATATCATTTGGGCCGATAAGTTGGTTGATGGTATCCGAGGTCTTCCCACTTCGCACTAGAGGAAAGGGAATTAGTCTGGCTGTTCTTACGAACTTTGCTTCAAATGCTGTAGTCACCTTTGCATTCTCTCCATTAAAGGTTTTAGATTCTTTTATTCAGGACAAATTTATCATTTTAGTATGACTGCTCTTGTAGTTTATAATCCGCACTGATTTCTGCTGCAGGAGCTTCTAGGAGCAGAAAATCTTTTTCTCCTTTTTGGGACTATTGCTATTCTATCACTTCTGTTCGTTGTCTTTTCTGTCCCGGAGACAAAAGGCTTGAGTTTAGAAGATATAGAATCCAAAATCTTGAAATGACAGCCAATCTAGGATATTTTTATGTGAATGCTGCATATTTTGGTGAGTCTGTCACCTTGTGTATTGTGGAATTTGATAGCCTCGATAGCTTTACAGTAGACGATGGGATTTTTAATCTCTAATCAAGATACTCAAATCATGGTTCTAGTATTCATTATTCAATTTCCACCGGGGTTGCCATGTAAAAGGAAGAAGACCTATAACTCGGCACCATCTTTTCAAGACATGTATTACCACAGTGCTAAATCTGTTGTTTCTTATGGTTTCTGTTGGCATCCCTCTTAGTGCTCTTTGCTAGCGTGTTTATCACTAATTTTTATTCTCAAAATTGACAATAGCATGCCATTCGCGTAGTTGGTGCGTTGACTGACAAAATTGATATATTGCCTAATCTTTCGATGACGAACTTGTATTTAATCTAATTTTGGAGGTCAAGTTTGACCAATTAATTGGGAAATCATATTGAAAGATAAATCTCGTTTGGCTTTGTTTCTTGATTTGCTTGTGTAATGCAGCTAAAGTTTTGGTGGGTAACTTGCTCTAACAAATTGAACCGGAACGTTATTTTCTATGGCTAACATTTGCATAACAATTTCGTGCTCATTCCGCACGGGCTGGATTACTTTTTATTTCTTATCGCCTACTTTATTACTTGGTGGATATCCTTTTCATGCTAGAAATTATACTGTGGAAAATTCTTATACGTGCATTTAACCTTTAATTTTCCATTTTCGTATGCATGGCTGGCTCAAGCTTGAAGTAGTTATAGTTTCTATTTTCATATAATTAGGACAAGGCTTCATGTTGCTTGATACGTAAAATTAAAATCAAACAAAGATGTTTTTGATATTGTTAGCCGTATAAATAATGGTTATTCAAGTGAAATCAAAATCTGCCCAAAAAATAAAAAAAAAAAAAAAAAAAAAAACTAAATAGTCATTTAGGGTGAAAAAATGCAAGGAAGGGGAAGGGAAATTTTAACCCATTGTATTTGAATATACGTTTACCTTATTGTGATTGAATAAGGGCACCTAGAAATGAAATTAAAACGTAGATTTTGAAATCCCCTACACTTATCTGACACCTTTTCCAACTCACTCGAGTCCTCGTTAGATTCACAAGACAACTAATCAAGTATACAAATCTAGTAATTAAAGAAATCCTCCATAACTACTATTACTGGTGAAGTGAGTATGAAAAAGTGGATACTTTTCTTATTCATGGTCATAACTTAACAATGCGAAAATGAAACTGCTTGTGTAATATGTAATTTAATACAAATATACAATATAATTATTACATAAAATACAAATTAAAATTTACAAATATACGGAAATTACGCACGATTGTCGGGTACATACATACATAAAAACGTTGAACGCAAAAATGTGTGGGAACACGTTATGGAGGCTTTCAATTTGCCTGAAGAATTCGGCCATGGTTTTCCTCCTGAGCCACCGTGTAGTCTGCATTTTTGGACAGTGAGATTAGCAACAGAGACCAAATGCAATCAGATAGACACATCATGTTACAAAATAGCATGAAGAGGAGATAAATAACTAGTGAACTGGTATTGGTATGTTACCTTCCTGGGCGTTGTAAGATACAGGGATTTGAGAAGAAGTGCGAGAAATGCTGGTAGATGCTGGATCTTGAGACGAAGCACGAGAAGCATTGGAAGATGCTAGCATCTGAGTCGAAGCACGAGAAGCATTGGAAGATGATGGCATCTGAGACGAAGCACGAGATGCATTGGAGGATGATGGCATCTGAGACGAAGCACGAGAAGCATTGGAAGATGATGGCATTTGAGACGAAGCACGAGAGGCATTGTAAGATGATGGCATTTGAGACGAAGCACGAGAAGCGTTGGAGGGTGATGGCATTTGAGACGAAGGACGAGAAGCATTGGAGGATGATGGCATTTGAGACGCAGCACGAGAAGCATTGGAAGGTGAAGGCATTTGAGATGAGGCACGAGAAGCGTTGGTAGATACTGGGCTTTTAGGTGACATACGAGGAGTATTACTAGTGGCAGTTGCATCTGCATATTTTGCAGGGTCCTCAGTTCGGAGCAGAGAAGTAACAGCTTCTCTCACCTTCTCCATCACACCTGCATCACCAGGAGTTCTCCTAGGACTCATTGCTTCAGATATCACCTGAGACAGCGCCTTCTCATCTTCCCCTGGCTCCAATTTGTTCAACAAGTACTCTTTCATTGACACACCCTTATCCCATATTTGCGTTGTGGGGCTTGTGATCTTCTCACTCTGTGGAGTAGCGGGTGATGGTGCTGGACTCACTGGAGCTGATGTAGTTCGCGGAGTGATTGTAGGAAATTGGGAAATTACTCTTGGAGAGGGAGTACGAGTAGCAGCATAGGAGAAAGAAGTGCTGCGAGTTGTTTTTGGTGCAACTGTTGCTGTTGTTGTTGTTGTTGATGGTGATGGTGATGAAGGGTAATCATGAAGCTCTGAGGGTTTGGACACATTAAGACCTTGAAATTTGGAGCTTACATGGGCTGCATTTGGTTTTTCAGCTTTAATTGGGGACAGTTTCGGTGCTACCGTTTCAGTGGTTGTCTTGATTGGACATGGAGTAGGAGTAATAGTATTAGTATTAGTGTTAATATTCATACTAGTAGCAGAGGTAGTATATGGAGTGGTGGTGGTTCTTGTTTTTGTTGTAGGTAGTGCTGATAAGGAACGGGTCAGTGACTTTTCTTTATTTTGTTCCACTACGTGTTTGTCATTGCTTGATATAACATGCTTCTCAGGGATTATATGATTTACTCTTGGACTTAGAAGCTGTTTTGCATTTGCTTTGTACCCTATAGGTGCCTTCTCTGATTCGTACACTGAGATGTTAATAACGAGACAACAATTTTAGATGTTAAGGATTAGGAAGAAAACACAAACGTTTCTGAAAAATAATGAATGAGGTGTTGTATGATGATGTTTATTACTAGGAGCTCCAAGAAATTCAGCATCTTCTTCTACTCCATCACCTTCTGCGCCAGTAGCCGATGAGGGACTACTGAGGTTCCCATCCTCATGTTTTTTCTTGCTGAGGCTGTGGCGTAGTTTCTTGGCCTTCTCCTTCACTTTCGTAAGAACTGATTTCTTCTGATTCTGGCCATGGTCGTCTTCGGAGTCATGGGACCTCAGCCTTTGGAAGAAAGCGGAGTTGGTGGAGGAGGAGTTGGCGGAGGAGGAAGTGGGGAAGGCTGGTGACTGCTTACTGGACTTGGAAGACTCCCCTGCTAAACTCCAAAATCAGAATCTGATTTTTCTATGTCTCACATTCAAATCAAAGCACAATAAAGAAAACACTTCACTTCTTCTAATAATGTCATTAAACATTTTCACACCTTACTCAATCAGAAATCATATGGTACGATTTTAAAACGTACCATATATGACATTCTGATATTGATGAATGCATAAAATGAATTATTAATTACTAGGGTTTGGCTAAAGACATGATAGGAAAGGATTACCTCGGAGGAGTTGTTCCATGGTGTGGATGGTAGAGGGAGTTTTTGCAGTTTCAACCTGTCTCTGAGGGCGTTCGAGTTGAGCCATTTCTAGCTATGATATCGTGGATCACAATTTGTCTCAACCTTGGAACAACCCTGCTTATATATTTGTTATATCCGCGGAGAATAAGAGGCAGAAAATTAACACACAATGAACCGTGCTCATGCAATTGTTTCCGGGGTTTTTGCACAACGCAATACCCCAAACACACACCTAGGGACTCCCTTTCTACACGTGCACACTAACAATTTTGCTTCCTACTAAACCTCACAAATAAGATCTCCCTAAATTAGTAATTTGACCCGGCCAGGACCAGAAAAACTTTTGAACCTCTTCCTCTCTAAAGTAGATACACCAACAAAATCCAAGAGTACATATCGGTCATATATTTCAAATTATGTGATGAAAAAAACAAACCAATTCATATATCATTCATATAGATAACAAATAATTATAAGGGCAAACAAAGGTTGATGTATATTATTTTTGGCTACTGATATTAAATTTATGCCACAACATCATATTATATATATATATATATATATATATATATATATATATATATATATATATAGAAAACATAATATTTTAATTTTGTTATGAATTGATTTAATATTCTTAATTTTTGATACACCCATACGTTTAACATGATTTATTGAATTGAAACTCCAGACCATCCATCCCTTACTATGTGCGTAAACAATCCAAAGAAACTTGGAACAATTTTGTCATGAGTTGGTCGTGCATGTGTGCCAATATTAACTTAATTGGATCAATTTGCACTTTCCGTGCTTCCCGAATATATTAATTCATCGTTCAATATTACAAAAATAATTAAAGACATTTTTTAGTCTTTCAAAATCATCATAAATTTATTAAGAATAAGAATCCAAATACAAGTTGAAATTTCATATTAAATAAAAAAAAATTGAATATATTATTGTTGAATATAGAAGAAATAGAGTTTGGGATTAATCTCCCTTGTGTATAAATTACACATAGGGTAGTCTATTTATAGTAGAGAGATACAACTAAAAGAGTAACTGAAAGTAATAGAATAAACAGAAGATATTGTTTGATATTATGGTTAATATATAACAATATCTTAACAATATTAAATAATATCTACACAATATCTAATACTCCCCTCAAGCTGGAGCATACAAATCGTATGTGTCAAGCTTGTTACAAATATAATCAATTATAGGACCCCGTAAAGATTTAGTAAAAATATCTGCTAACTGATCACTTGAGTTAACAAACTCAGTCTTGATGTCTCCAGACATAATCTTTTCTCGAATGAAATGACAATCAATCTCAATGTGTTTGGTCCTCTCATGAAAGACAGAATTAGAACTAATATGAAGAGCAGTCTGATTGTCACACACAAGTGACATTTGAGTGACATCTCCAAATTGTAACTCTCTAAGCAATTGCTTGAGCTAAACAAGTTCACAAGCAGCTGAGGCCATAGCTCTATATTCTGCTTCTGCACTAGATCTTGCCACAACACTTTGTTTCTTACTTTTCCATGAGACCAAGTTACCACCAATGGAGACACAATATCCAGATGTAGATCTTCTATCCGAAGGAGATCCTGCCCAATCAACATTTGAGTAGCAAACAACTCTTGTATGGTTATTAGAATCATATAACAATCCTTTTCTAGGAGATCCTTTAATATACTTTAAGATACGAATGACTACATTCCAATGATCTTCACATGGGGAATTAAGAAATTGGCTTACCACACTGACTGCAAAGGAAATGTCAGGACGAGTAACTGTAAGATAATTCAATTTTCCAACCAATCTTCTATACTGCTCAGGATCAGGTATAAGCTCCCCCTGATTTGGTAAAAGTTTAGTATTGGGATCCATGGGCGTATCAACAAACTTTGAATTCATCAACCCAGTTTCCTCTAAAATATCCATGGCATACTTCCTCTGAGATATAACAATACCATCATTGGACTGTGCCACCTCAATACCTAAGAAATATCTAAGTTTGCCAAGATCTTTGGTCTGAAAATGGTGACAGAGATGTTGTTTCAACTGAGAGATGTCATGGTTGTCACTACTTGTAAGAACGATGTCATCAACATATACTATCAAGTAAACACATCCAGCACTTGAGTGTCGATAAAAGACAGAGTGATCTGCTTCACACCGAGTCATACCAACTTGTTGAACAACCTTGCTAAACTTTCCAAACCAGGCCCTATGAGACTGTTTTAGGCCATATAGGGATTTGCGAAGACGACATACCATCCCAGAAGACTCCCCCTGAGCAACAAACCCAGGAGGTTGCTCCATATAGATTTCTTCTTGCAAATCACCATTGAGAAAAGCATTTTTAACATCTAGTTGATAAAGAGACCATTGTTGAAGAGCGGCCATGGCGTTAAATAAACGGACAGAAGTCATCTTTGCCACAGGGGAAAAGGTATCTCCATAATCCAACCAAAAAATTTGAGTATAACCTTTGGCCACAAGATGAGCTTTGAGGCGATCAATAGTACCATCAGGTCCAACTTTGATAACAAACACCCACATGCAACCAACAACAGATTTCTCAGACGGTAATGAGACCAATTCCCAAGTTCCACTATTATGAAGAGCACTTAATTCATCTAACATGGCCTGACGCCAACCAAGATGGGCTAAAGCTTCACGGACAGTTTTTGGAATGGTCACAGAAGAAAGAGAGGAAAGACATGTATAAAAAGGTAATGAAAGTCGATGATAACTCAAACCAATATAATGAGGAGAGAGATTACGTGTAGAACGGATACCTTTTCGGAGGGCAATGGGAAGGTCAGACTCAGGTGTCACATCCGGAGGAGATAGAGTAGTTGGCACTTGAGTAGAGTCACATGGTGGTGGTTGTGATTGGTTTTGGCAACTATAAACCTGAAGAGGCAGTGAAGAAGAAGCTGACTGCGGAGTAGAATCTAATGGTGAAGAAGACACAGTTAGAGGGTCACAAACAACAGGAACATTAAATGTACTAGGAATGTTGACAAGATTGGATGGAGACAGAGGTGAAAATTGACTTTTAAAATAAAAAGAGAATTCATCAAAGGTGACATCTGCAGACACAAAATAACGGTTAAGAGAAGGAGAAAAACATTTGTATCCTTTTTGTGTCTTGTAAACCCTAAGAAAACATATTTATGTGATCTAGGAGAAAGCTTGTGAAGACTAGAACTAAAATTATGAACAAAACATGTAGACCCGAAAACTTTTAGAGGTAAGGGATGAAGTGGTTCATGAGGGAATAAAATGGAATGAGGTATTTTATTATCTAGAACCGAAGATGACATGCGATTAACAAGATAACATGCAGTAAGAAGAGCATCACCCCAAAAATGTTGAGGAACCTCTCCATGAATTAAAAGAGTGCGAGTTGTTTCAATAAGATGTCTATTTTTACATTCAGCTACACCATTTTGTTGAGGTGTATAAGCACAAGAAGTTTGATGCAAAATACCATGAGAAGCCATGAATTGTTTAAAAGAATGAGAAAGATATTCACGACCATTATCACTGCGCAAAACTCTAATAGAAACACCGAACTGAGTTTGAATTTCATTGAAAAAAGTTTGAAAGATATGAAATAATTCAGAACAATTTTTCATCAAAAATAACCAAGTGCATCTGGAATAATCATCAATGAAAGTAACAAAGTATTGAAAACCTAAAGTAGACTTAACGCGGCTAGGTCCCCAAATGTCAGAGTGAACCACGACAAAAGGGGACGAAGCACCACGTGTGACACTACGAGGAAAGGAAGTACGACTATGCTTGCCTAATTGACACGACTCACATGCCAAACTAGACAATTTAGATAAGGCAGGGACAAGTTGCTGTAACTTGGCAAGACTTGGATGACCTAACTGAGCATGGAGAAGAGAGGGAGACTCTATAACTGCACCAACATGTGTAAAGGGACGAAGATGATAAAGACCATGAGACTCACATCCTGTGTCAATCACCTATTTCGAACTCCGGTCCTGTAAACACACAAAATTATTGGTAAAAGAAACAACACAATCAAGAGAATGAGTTAGACGACTGATGGATAACAGGTTAAAAGGAGACCCAGGGACATAAAGAACATTATCAATGGTTAAAGAAGGGAAAAGTTTAACAGTTCCAACACCATGAGATGATACTCTAGAGCCATCAGCTAGTGTAACAAAAGGTAAAGGATCAGGAGAGGATAAAGAGGAGAACAAACATTTGTTACCAGTAATATGATCAATGACTCCTGAATCAAAAACCCAAGGACCAGAAGAAGATTGGGTCAGACCAGCAAAAGACTTACCTGTGTGTGCGACAGACACAGTGGAACTAGAAGACTGTTGATCCTTATACCATTTGAGAAATTTGTTGAACATAGCAGGTGTGTCTGATGAAATAGAAGAAGGAGGATCCTTAGCAAATAAAGGTGGGGAAAGATGAGTCTGAGCAACTGCAGTAGATCGAGTAGGATGACCATGTAATGCATAACACTTGTCAATCTTGTGACCTAGTTTGCCACAATGTTCACACTCATGTAATGCATAACACTGGTCAATCTTGTGACCTAGTTTGTCACAATGTTCACACTTAGGACACACTTTTCCCTGTTTGTGAGGGCGAGTTCGATCATCACGGTGAGATACCAATGCAGAAGAATCATTAACAGAAGCAGGTGTGTCAGGGTTGGGTTTTGCTGGTATACGCAAAACAGTGGAGTAGGTCGATGTCAAGGTGGGGACAACCGGAGAACCCAAAATCTGATCACGAATATGTGAATATTGATCAGCAAGTCCGTGTAATGCCCCTAGCATGAAGAACTTTGATCGTTGTCCTATCTCGGTGGCAGGGTCGGGGGAAGGAGGCAATAACTCATTGAACTCTTGAAAAAGAGCATGAATTTTTCCCATATAATCAGTCATAGAATCTTGATGTTTAGAGACAATAACATCTACAAATTTAGAACAGACATCATAGAGACGTTGAGTATCATTGGTGTATAATAACTTGGCATGTTCCCAGATTTTGGCACATGTTTCGTAGGAACGAAAAATTTATTTTAACGAAGGATCAAGAGTACCCTTGAGAACCACGCATAATTGAGCATCAATGGTGTCCCAACGGTCTTCCTCACCAGGAGTGAGAGTAGGTGCTTTCGGGGCAAGATGATCAAGATACTTCTGACTCTTAAGCCATAATCTGACGTTCGATGACCATGTGGCATAATTAGGGCCAGTTAACTTGTCAATGGATAAGTGCACATTAACATAGTTAGTGTAGATGGAATGATCGGACGCAGATCGACGTGAACTGGAAGTACTAAAAGGAGCGAAAGAACTCATAAAGGGCGGAGGCGATAGTGACAGCGGCGTGAACCAGTACACCAGGTAAGTTCCCAGGAAAGAGAGGTGGGTCACTAATGGACACGCTTAAATACCAAGTTTTTCCTTGTCAGAACTTTCCTAGACATGCACTTTCACACTACCAAATAACCGATAGCGATAGCGGCGGTGGTGACGGCTTCAATAGTGATCAAAGGCGAAAAAAAAAATTCAAAATAACCTTAAGCTCTAGATACCATGTTGAATATAGAAGAAATAGAGTTTGTGAGTAATCTTCCTTGTGTATAAATCACACATAGGGTAGTCTATTTATAGTAGAGAGATACAACTAAAAGAGTAACTAAAAGTAACAGAATAAACAGAAATATTGTTTGATATTATGGTTAATATATAACAATATCTTAACAATAATATTAAATAATATCTAAACAATATCTAACAATTATAAATAAAAATTTTATTATTTTAATATTTTAAATTAAAGATAGTATTTTAATCTCTTACATACCATTAATGATATTAAAAAATCGAAATACATAAACAGAATGTATTGATTAAATAAAATATAATTTATTGAATACTTATAACTAATTATTCATTGTTAAAACTATATTAGATATGTAATTACAATTTCTAACATATTTTATTTTACTTAATTATTCTTTTTAATTGATTGAAGACTCACTTGCTAAATCTAAGATGTTGGTTTAATCGGTGATTTAATTAAATAAACATGTGATTTTGGATTGCTAAAAAAATAATTTCATTTTTGAAAGACTAAAACATAAATACCCTTATATTTGAAGAAGAAAAGTATATTTTAAAGCTTTATCAAAATGAATTATACCTAAACTTCTAATTTTGGAAGTTGTGTTAATTCAAATGTGAATAATGAGCTAATTATACAAGACTATGTCCTTCTTCCTTGTAAAAAGGAAAATTTGTCTCCTAGATCCTTGAGACAACCAAATAAGAAAAACATGTTTTATGATAATCAGGTGAAGGATAGGATTATTGACAGACAATAATGATACCATAATTTACAAACGTTAATGAATAATCTTTTACAAATCGAATCGAATCCACGAATTTAATTGAGAATTTATCAAATCGAAAAAATTATTAAAATTGAAAAATCGTTGAAATTTTGTGATGGAACCAATTTTAATAAAAATATATTTTAAAGATTGATTTTAAAACAAAAAATATAATTTTTTTATCTTATATTAATTATTAACTTTAATTAATAATTATTTTATTATATTTTTATCTTATTTTAATAATTATTTATTTTATATTTAAAATAATTATTATTATTAATAAATTTATTATATTATAAAAATATTATTTTATTAAATTTAATTAAATATCGTCAAAAATTTACACCCATATTTTACTGAGTTAGTTTAGTTAACTGTTGGGTAGACAACAATTTAGTTAGAGTTCTATTTTAAAATATTGGTTAATATTTAAGAGTATTTTTTAAATTACATGAGATCCTTAAATAAAATATTAGTTACTTGAAGAAATTTTTTATTGGAAGAATTTTATGCGACATAATAAGTGTTTAAATTTTTTTATAATGCAAAAATAAGCAAATTAAAGTAAATGAGGAGAAAAAATAAAAGAAAAAATAATTTTTTTAAAATTTATTAAGAAAACTTTCAATAAAGTAAAATTAATAGTGAAATTACTTAAAAATAATGTGACATCGTAAATTCTTGTTTTATATTTTAAAAAATAAAAACAACTCGTGTGAGTTGCTTGTATCATAAATGACATGATAAATGAAGAGATTTAATTCATGAAACTATGTAAATATGATGTTGTGTGTACCCACAAGACTAATGCATTGTCTCATTAATTTAACTTAAACCCTATCTATTAAGATTTATATTGGGTTAAATTATGGAAGGTAGGATAATTTTAATTAAAATTGTGCTTTCAAATACGATTTTGGTTTTTTTGTTTTTCTCCAAAAAAAACATATTATAAAACATGAGTTTCTCTTTTTTATACCAAATTCGTACTCTCACTTTTATTTTTTAGAAAAAGACAATTTTTTTATTTTTTAAAATATATTATTTATTAAATAATTATTTTCAATTGAATTATTAATTTAATAAAAAATAAAAATATTTAGGCAAACATAATTAAATTTAATTTACTATATTTATGTTAAGATATTACATGCATATATACATTATCATAGAAAAAATAATGGTGAGACCCCGTCCCACGAGGTGGCTTTCTTATTTGTTGTCTTGGTCTACGTAGTTGGTCTTAAATAGGCTTTTGTTGTGCTTGGGTAGCACGCATATGACCCTATGATAGTTGAGGTTGAATGTTTGTTTGTCTATCATCATCATCCGTTGAAAATTCAAGTGTGAGTTTGAAGTCTCACATTAGGTATAAATAAGAAAGTTGAGTAACTTATAAGTGAGAAAGACCCATGACTTAATGTCTTAAGATTTTTGGTTGAAGGTGGTGTCATATTCTCTTATATGGTTGGCTCTTGACCCATTTGTGAGAATTTTCCTGTTATTATCACCCTCGAAAATACCTAACTCTGGTATTAGAGCCCTGAAGTAAATGAGATCAAAATTAGTCTATTAGCATGTTGGCCGAATTAGATTGGATCATAAACTTTTTTTACTTATGTGTCAGGCCAAGCTTGGTTGGGCCACCCATTTTAACAATCTTATATGAACCTAGATACCCGAATTCTAAGTTCTTCTAAAGATTCTTGATAATCCATGTATAAACTATAAAAGAAAATGGTTCTTGTAACCCCCTTACAGATTACATTTATTAATCCTAATTTATTATCTAAGTTAGTAATATTTTCAATATTCATAGAAGGTTAATAGAAAATATACTAAGTGAACAATTAATTTAGGTAAGGTTTTATATTAAATCAAGCAACAATTTCTATTACAAAGTTTTCAAAATATTACAAGTCATGAAGTTATACTTATATGTTATACAATTCCCAACCTAAGCTCTGGATTTTTGCATCCGACATCTATCTCTTGGACTATGTATTCCCGCATCATACGTCACCAACATCCGGAATTGAAATATTTATGGGGTTAGACATTTAATTTTATCCACAACAAATAAAGCAAACATTCATACGATAAAATCAACCAATGAAAAATTCCTTCTAATAAATATACAACCGTATATAATTTAATTTAAAAATTAATTATGAGAAACAAATAAATAAATCATGGAATCATAATAGAGAATATCGTACAAATCATGAATAATTTACAATTTTATCATGCAATATGTTTATGATATGCACATGTGACTCCAAACGTAAAACTTTAAAATCATGCTTTTGACTCAAAATAAAAAATTTATTTTTGACTCAGTGCTCCATGGAGACTCATTGAGTGTCTAGTGGAACTAGAGCTTATCATCACCCTGTCCGGTGATTCGACAATGTCCCACTAAACGCGAACAAGTAGACAGTAGTCAGAGTGTCAGTGCACCCGACAGGCTACCACGACACAGAATCAAATAAAGACTGACCACTTATGGAATTGCCCATGCCCAAACACTCCCTAGACCAGAGGTCCATCCCCATAGACCAGAGGTCCTGTCTTACCTATTCTACTCCCCCATTTACTATCAGAGATTCTGGTAGCTCAATTTTTAATAATTCATTCTCTGTCTCATTTGGCCAGCCATTTTCATAGTCATATTTCACTACCAGATACTCTTGATAGTAAATTGACTCACAGAAAAATTTAAAAATTCTGTTTTGCACATCATTATTCCTACCAACCGTCCTTGTAGCAACTTAAGAGAAATTTCCAAATACTTTTCTCGTAAAAACTTTTCTCGTGACTTCCGTAAAACATTTCATGCACTATGTTTATGTCTCGTAACAATCTATCATCAATTAAATACTTAAAAACATCTCCTTCATATATTCAAAATTTTAATTACAATTCATAGTTGTTTTAAGCAAGACAATTTTTTATTAATAATTTATTTCATAGTGGTTCAGTGTTTTGTCCATATCTTGAGTTCTAGACCTCATTTTAAGATGATTCCAATTGTGTTGGAAAAATAAGATAATAATCTATAACTTTGATGAAGGCACTATCCTCAAATTCTAACATTTATTGAGTCGTTTTCCTAGTAAACAAAGAGGGGGTAATATACTATTTGACTTTATCTCGATTATACCCTTAACCTTTTTCAAAATTCCATTTATGTCCCTAATATGTGAAATGACTATTTTACCCTTGATCTTTTGCAAAAATTCCCACCTAGTCCTTTATTCTTCCTTCGCTCGCTCAAGCGAGTATACCGGTCGCTTGAGCGAGATGGAACCCGAGAGTCCCCTTTTGTTTGAAGGTTTCGTCGCTCAAGCGAGTACATCGGTCGCTTGAGCGAGGCATGACCCGAGAGTCCCCTTTGTTTGAAGCTTTCGTCGCTCAAGCGAGTACACCGGTCGCTTGAGCGAGACATGACCCTTAGTCGCTCAAGCGATGAAATTTTCGCTTGAGCGATAAAGAACCCGAGAATCCCAAATTTTTCCAGGTGTCCTCGCTCAAGCGATATATTTTTCGCTTGAGCGAATTTTGTAGATTTTCGAAATCCAGGTTTCAAATTTCTCAGTTTCAATCACTCAAATTAGTTCCAAATCAAAATTAAACCATAAACATGTTCAATTTAAGTTAAAAACAACAATTTTATTATATAATTCATCCTTAATTGAAAGAATTTCAACAATATTTCAAACTTTGCAATTGATGAATAGTAATCTACAATTACAGTACATTCGTATGAATAAAACTAAACGTCTAACCCATACCCGATTCCTCAATATCTTATTACTCTCCTAATTTTGTATGCTCCTCCTTTCCTCCTTTCTCTCGAATTCTTCTTCCAAGAATTCTCGGTGTCTCTCGCTTATTCTTCAAGTTGGTCGTGAATTGTGTTGGTGTATGTTTCCAGCTTTCCTCTTATTTATAAACTTACTCACCGACTTAATTCTTTTTAGGATTTTCTTCGCTATCTTTATTCTCCACCGCCTTAATTTAATTCTCGATTCTTCACCGACTTAATTCAAATGTATTTAGGCCACCACCGACCTTCCGTTTCTCTCTTCTTCTTCTTCTTTTTTTTTTTAAATATATATTTACTCATTTATTTAATTTTTTATTATTAAGAATTATTATTTGACACAATATTAACCTTGGATTTTATTTTATAATTTTCTTAAGACAAAATTACTATAAAAATCATGTTTTATTTTTATAATAACTCTACATAATATTCGGTACATATTTATAACTTACAAAATTTATTTATATAATTGATTACAAAATTTAGGATATTACAATTCTCCCTACTAAATAAAATTTCGTCCTCGAAATTTGTAATACATTCTATGTGAATAGATAAGGGTATTCACTTCTCATTTTCTCTTCCAGTTCCCATGTAGCGTCGCCTCTAACATCATCCCAGATAACCTTAACTAGTGGAATATCTTTTCCTCTTAGATGCTTAATCCTTCTTTGTTCTATCTTAACAGGACTTGGTTCAAAGGTGAGGTTTTCCTTCACCTGTACTTGATCAAGTTCTAGGACATGTGTTGGATTTGAAATGTATTTTCTCAATTGTGACACATGGAATACATCATGAAGATTTGAGAGAAAAGGTGGTAAGGCTATCTGGTATGCAACATTTCCAACCCGTTTTGTAATTTGATAAGGCCCAATATATTTAGGGGAAAGTTTCTTAGATTTAATAGCTCGCCAATTCCCGTAATAGGTGTAACTTTCAAAAATACATGATCTCCTTCTTGAAATTCTAAAGGTTTCCTTCTCCTATCAAGATAACTTTTCTCGTCGACTTTGAGCAGCTTCTCATCTTATCTTGAATTATTTTTACCTTATTCGTTGTTTGTTGGATTATATCTCGGTCCTATTAATAAATTTTCACCATCCCGATACCAAACTAAAGGTGTCCTACACTTACGCCCATAAAGTGCTTCATAAGGGGCCATACCTATACTAGAGTGATAACTATTATTATATGTAAATTCTACTAAGGGTAAAATTTCATCCCAACTAGATTTTTCTTCTAATACACAAGCCCTTAAAAGATCTTCTAATGACTGGATGGTTCTTTCAGCCCGCCCATCGGCTTGAGGATGATAGGCCGAACCGAGATGCAATTTACTTCCTAAAGCTTTTTGGAATTCTTTCCAAAATCTAGATACAAATCTGGGATCTCTATCTCGAAACTATACTAGTTGGTACACCATGTAGTCTAACAATTTCTTTGATATATAATAATACTAATTTATCTAAAGAGTACTTTATATTAATGGGAATGAAATGAGCAGCTTTTTGTTAATCTATCCACAATCACCCAAATAGAATTGAAATTTCTAGAAGTTTTGGGTAAACCCATCACAAAATCCATGGATACACTATCCCATTTCCAAACTGGAATTTCTAATGGTTGTAACATGCCGGAGGGTTTTTGATGTTCTATTTTAATTTTCTCGACATGTTAAGCAACGGGCAACATATTGTGCTACGTCCTTCTTCATTCCAGGCCACCAAAATATTTCTTTCAAATCCTTATACATTTTAGTAACTCCAGGATGTATACTTAATTTACTTTTATGTCCTTCTTCTAAAATTAAGTCCTTAATTTCTTTATTATCCGGCACACATACTCTATGTTTAAATCTTAATATATCATCCATTCCTAGATTAAAATCTCCAACTTTATCAGTCCCTATTAATTTTCTCTTTTCTAATATAAACTCATCATCTCCTTGTTTGTCTCTTATTTTATATAAGAACTCATTATTAATAGAAATCATTCCTAATTGTATTCTATCATTTTCGCTAATAGTGTATAAATTTAAATCTCTAAATTGTTCTATCAATTCCATCTCTTTAATCATCATAGTTGAAACATGAACAATTTTCCTACTTAAGGCATCAGCCTACTACATTCGCTTTTCCTGGATGATAAAATAACTCGGAAATCATAATCTTTTATAAATTCCATCCATCTTCTTTGTCTCATATTCAACTCTTTTTGATCAAATAAATATTTTAAACTCTTATGATCACTATATACATCAAATTTAGATCCATATAAATAATGTCTCCAAATTTTTAAAGCAAACACTATGGCTCGCTAATTCCAAGTCATGGGCAGGATAATTCATTTCGTGCGGTCTTAATTGTCTAGAGGCATATGCCACCACTCTCTTATTTTGCATTAACACACAACCCAATCCTTGATATGATGCATCATAATATACTTCATATGGCTCTATAGGATCTGGCAATACCAATATTGGAGAAGTTGTCAATTTGTGTTTTAACTCTTGGAAACTACGTTCACACCTCTCACTCCAAATGAAAGGCTGATTTTTCCTTGTTAGTTGTGTCAAAGGTCCAGCTATTTTTGAAAATCCTTCTATGAATCTTCGATAATATCCTGCCAAACCTAAAAAGCTTCTAATCTCGAATCACATTTTTAGGTTGTTCCCATTGTAATACAACTTCCACTTTTGAAGGATCAACACTTATGCCTTCTTTAGAAATTACATGACCTAGAAATTTTACTTTTTCCAACCAAAATTCACACTTGGACAATTTTGCATACAATTGTTTATCTTTTAAAATTTTTAATACCGTTCTAAGATGATTTTTATGTTCTTCTTTGTCTTTTGAGTATATCAAGATATCATCAATAAATACTACTACAAATTTATCTAAGTAAGATCTAAACACTCTATTCATGTAATCCATAAAAATTGCAGGAGCATTAGTTACCCCGAAAGGCATAACTTGATATTCATAATGTCCATACCTAGTTCTCAATGCGCTTTCGGATATCTTCTTTTCTAACCCTTATTTGATGGTACCCTAATCTCAAATCTATTTTAGAAAATATAGTAGCACCCCTAAGTTGGTCCATTAAGTCATCTATCCGAGGTAAGGGATATTTATTCTTTACTGTAACTTTATTTAATTGTCTATAATCTACACATAGTCTTGAACTCTCATCTTTCTTTTTAACTAATAAAACAGGAGCTCCCCATGGTGATACACTAGGTCGAATAAACTGCTTTTTCCAACAACTCTTCTAATTGTTTCTTAAGTTCAGTAAGTTCTAAGGGTGACATCCTATAAGGTTGCATTGAAATAGGTCTAGCTCCGGGAATTAATTCAATACTAAATTCTATTTCTCTTCTGGAGGTAGACCGGAACGTCATCTCGGAAATACTTCGGATACTCATTTACTACTGCTATAGAGTCTAAGGAAACCTTATTTTCCTTGCCTTCTATAGAGGATACCATGTATTTTTGAATTTCATGTTTAAATGAAATCTCTTTTGGTTTGGCAGTGTTTAAATCTAGAAACATCAAGGTCGGGAAGAATTAAGGTCTTAGAGGCACGATCTATTAGTATATGGTTATGAGATAGCCAATCCATTCCTAGGATAACATCTAAGTTATGTAAGGGCAAACAAATAAGGTTTACAATAAAGTCTTTATTTTGAATGGTCAGGATACAGTTGAGACATATTCTAGAAGTAAGGGTTGGTTCAGCAGTAGGCACAGTACACAAGCAAATCATAAGGTAAAGGTGTCACAACTAAGTTCAGATCCTTGACACATTCATTAGAAATAAATGAATGAGTGGCACCCGAATCAAATAGTACAGCTTAAGGACTTACCTCCCATTTTACCTTCACCCCGTATAAGATCTTCGCATTTAGAGGCTTCGCACCACTCAAGGTGAAGACTCTTCCACTAGTTACAGTGTTTCGGAATCCTATCCTTTGTTCTCTAGCTACCGATGTCTTGTTTTGAGGACAATCTCGAGCCAAATGTCCCGGTTTGCCACACATAAAGCACACTTGGCCCGGTAAGGAACAATCTTTGGTTAAATGTCCTTTCCCACATTTCCAAGCATTTCGCAGTTGATTCGCTGAAAGGGTCTATTACTTGCTTTACTAGATTCAGCCCTCTATATCCTTTGAACCGTCGAGGTACAGGTTTGCTATAGGGCTTTTGATATTGATTGGTTTTGCTCTTCTGTATTGGCCCTCCTCTAAACATACCACTTTTATTTCCAATGTCCTTGTTTCTATGAGTCCTGTCCATATCTTCTATCACTTTACATCTATCCATCAACTCGGAAATGATTTAATGCCCAATGGAGTAACTCGCCCTTCGAATCTCATATCTGAGCCCTTCTTCAAATTTCTTGCATTTCCATTCTTCATCTCAAGTGAGTTGTAAATATCTGGAATATTTTGCCAAGGATTCAAATCTGGCAAGATATTCTGAAATTGTCATACTTCCTTGATAAAGTTTATTGAATTCCACCTCCTTTGCGTTCCTTGCACCTGGTGGGAAAATATTTCTCTAAAAACATGGTTTTAAATAATTCCCAAGTAACTTTTTCTCCTTTATTTTCCAACATTTTCAAACTTGCCTTCCACCATACCTTCGCATCACCTTGTAGTTGGAAACTAGCATGGGATACTTTCCGTTCATCCGGACATTCCATAGCTACAAAAATATCATCTAAGGTCTGAATCCACTCTTCAGCCTTCTCAGGATCATATTCTCCTTTAAAATATGGCGGATCATTTTTCTTGAAGTCAGCTAAAGTTGTTTTATCTACAGTGGCATGATGTTGGGGCAAAGCTGGCTGAGTCAATGCAAGCAACCATTTCCCTTATGGCTTGTGCCACATCGACCATAGGATCACGTCGAGGTGGCATTTCGACCTACAGCTTTATTTCACTAAGTTAACGTCTGGTGATAGAAATTATTCCTATCTTATATTTAAAATTTTTCTATACAAATAACATCTTCCTACTCAACTTGTACTCACAAGCCCTAAAGATGCATAACCGGAGCTCTGATACCACTAATGTAACCCCCTTACAGATTACATTTATTAATCCTAATTTATTATCTAAGTTAGTAATATTTTCAATATTCATAGAAGGTTAATAGAAAATATACTAAGTGAACAATTAATTTAGGTAAGGTTTTATATTAAATCAAGCAACAATTTCTATTACAAAGTTTTCAAAATATTACAAGTCATGAAGTTATACTTATATGTTATACAATTCCCAACCTAAGCTCTGGATTTTTGCATCCGACATCTATCTCTTGGACTATGTATTCCTGCATCATACGTCACCAACATCTCGGAATTGAAATATTTATGGGGTTAGACATTTAATTTTATCCACAACAAATAAAGCAAACATTCATACGATAAAATCAACCAATGAAAAATTCCTTCTAATAAATATACAACCGTATATAATTTAATTTAAAAATTAATTATGAGAAACAAATAAATAAATCATGGAATCATAATAGAGAATATCGTACAAATCATGAATAATTTACAATTTTATCATGCAATATGTTTATGATATGCACATGTGACTCCAAACGTAAAACTTTAAAATCATGCTTTTGACTCAAAATAAAAAATTTATTTTTGACTCAGTGCTCCATGGAGACTCATTGAGTGTCTAGTGGAACCAGAGCTTATCATCACCCTGTCCGGTGATTCAGCAATGTCCCACTAAACGCGAACAAGTAGACAGTAGTCAGAGTGTCAGTGCACCCGGCAGGCTACCACGGCACAGAATCAAATAAAGACTGACCACTTATGGAATTGCCCATGCCCAAACACTCCCTAGACCAGAGGTCCATCCCCATAGACCAGAGGTCCTGTCTTACCTATTCTACTCCCCCATTTACTATCAGAGATTCTGGTAGCTCAATTTTTAATAATTCATTCTCTGTCTCATTTGGCCAGCCATTTTCATAGTCATATTTCACTACCAGATACTCTTGATAGTAAATTGACTCACAGAAAAATTTAAAAATTCTGTTTTGCACATCATTATTCCTACCAACCGTCCTTGGTAGCAACTTAAGAGAAATTTCCAAATACTTTTCTGTAAAAACTTTTCTGTGACTTCCAGAAAACATTTCATGCACTATGTTTATGTCTCGTAACAATCTATCATCAATTAAATACTTAAAAACATCTCCTTCATATATTCAAAATTTTAATTACAATTCATAGTTGTTTTAAGCAAGACAATTTTTTATTAATAATTTATTTCATAGGGTTCAGTGTTTTGTCCATATCTTGAGTTCTAGACCTCATTTTAAGATGATTCCAATTGTGTTGGAAAAATAAGATAATAATCTATAACTTTGATGAAGGCACTATCCTCAAATTCTAACATTTATTGAGTCATTTTCCTAGTAAACAAAGAGGGGGTAATATACTGTTTGACTTTATCTCGATTATACCCTTAACCTTTTTCAAAATTCCATTTATGTCCCTAATATGTGAAATGACTATTTTACCCTTGATCTTTTGCAAAAATTCCCACCTAGTCCTTTATTCTTCCTTCGCTCGCTCAAGCGAGTATACCGGTCGCTTGAGCGAGATGGAACCCGAGAGTCCCCTTTTGTTTGAAGGTTTCGTCGCTCAAGCGAGTACATCGGTCGCTTGAGCGAGGCATGACCCGAGAGTCCCCTTTGTTTGAAGATTTCGTCGCTCAAGCGAGTACACCGGTCGCTTGAGCGAGACATGACCCTTAGTCGCTCAAGCGATGAAATTTTCGCTTGAGCGATAAAGAACCCGAGAATCCCAAATTTTTCCAGGTGTCCTCGCTCAAGCGATATATTTTTCGCTTGAGCGAATTTTGCAGATTTTCGAAATCCAGGTTTCAAATTTCTCAGTTTCAATCACTCAAATTAGTTCCAAATCAAAATTAAACCATAAACATGTTCAATTTAAGTTAAAAACAACAATTTTATTATATAATTCATCCTTAATTGAAAGAATTTCAACAATATTTCAAACTTTGCAATTGATGAATAGTAATCTGCAATTACAGACATTCGTATGAATAAAACTAAACGTCTAACCCATACCTGATTCCTCAATATCTTATTACTCTCCTAATTTTGTATGCTCCTCCTTTCCTCCTTTCTCTCGAATTCTTCTTCCAAGAATTCTGGTGTCTCTCGGTTTATTCTTCAAGTTGGTCGTGAATTGTGTTGGTGTATGTTTCCAGTTTCCTCTTATTTATAAACTTACTCACCGACTTAATTCTTTCTAGGATTTTTTTCGCTGTCTTTATTCTCCACCGCATTAATTTAATTCTGATTCTTCACCGACTTAATTGAAATGTATTTAGGCCACCACCGACCTTCTGTTTCTCTCTTCTTCTTCTTCTTCTTCTTCTTTTTTAAATATATATTTACTCATTTATTTAATTTTTTATTATTAAGAATTATTATTTGACACAATATTAACCTTGGATTTTATTTTATAATTTTCTTAAGACAAAATTACTATAAAAATCATGTTTTATTTTTATAATAACTCTACATAATATTCGGTACATATTTATAACTTACAAAATTTATTTATATAATTGATTACAAAATTTAGGATATTACAGTTCTCGTCTCAACCATCTTATCATAAAGTGAATTATTAGATCAAGAGAAAGATAATGTATATTGAGACTCACCTTGGTGAATCATTTTATGAATTCTCTCATTGACTCATTTCGCTTTTGTTTGAATCCTTGAAGGGTGAGAGAGGTTAGCCAATGTGGTCTAGTTGCTGAGAAATTTGCTTAGAACTGATCGGTTAGACTATCAAATGATTTTATTGATCCACTAGGTAGGTTGTAAAACCGCTTGAGTGTTATTCCTTTCAATGTTATAAGAAAAATCTTACTTAAAAAACATCATTCTCACTATACTAATTTGTGTCAAGTAAGATTGGACATGCTTGTCTGAATTTGTTCCTCCTTCAAAGTTCTCCACTATAAGGGTTTTTATCCTACAAGTAATGACTCTGTCGTAATTCTAGGAATGAAAAAGCTTTTGAGCTTTAGTTTCAATTGCAATTGAACGTAGTAAGACTCGAACATTCTCACACTTAGGCTTAAATCAAATAACTCTTCCATGAAACTTAATTATTCCTGTCGTTCATGAAATCAAATATACTAAGTTTATTCAAAAGATTTTGTAATATAGAATGTAAACCTAGGTCATTCTTCTCAAAGACACATATCAAAACATATTTAATCTTTAATATTCTTTATGTAAAAATTAAAATTAGGGATTTAGGATTTAGAATTTGAAAAAACCCAAATATAACTTAAATTAAAAAAAAACAGTGGAGATATAGATCAACCCACGAATTTTCAACCAAAGAATAATTTTATCATTGTTCTCTAAAGATTTCAAATCAAATTTGAATAATTAACCAATTCAGTTAATCAATTAAACTGATTATACAAATTAAATCTTAATATCATTAAATCTAAGTATCAAATTAAAATTCAATCGATTTCTAATTTGAATTCTAAAAACAACATTACAAATTAAAATTTTAAGGTGCAAAATCGATATTAGAGAAGATAAGAACAAACTCAAAGCGAGAAGCAATTGGTGTGAATCTCAATTTGGTTTATCTGATCTTGATTTCATGAATTGATCATCAAGATTTAGTTCTTAATAGAAGAAGAACACAAGTGCTAATTTGGTTTGTGAGAGAAGAGGAAGAGTCACAAGAATGAGAGAAATGAGAAGAAAGAGAAAACATAGAGATATTCTCTAAACTGAAAACTAGACAAATAATTTATTGATATGAGTTTAGAACATTTTTAAAGTATATATGAGACTCTCAAGTCTAAAGTAAACGTAATCTAAATATGGACTCTAATTAGGTTCATAAGTAGGCATGGCAACTGGGAGGGCTGGGCGGGCGGGCGGGGCGATCTCTGCCAGGGTTAAAAATTAAGTCATCATCCCCGTCCCTGCTGGGTTTCGGGTTCCCCGCTCCCGTCCTGTCCCCGATCTATATTATTTTTAAAAATATAATTACATTTATAATAATTAATTTTATTATGTATTTTTTATATATAAATAAATATTTATAATTTTATAATTTATAATTATTATTAATTAAATATACATTTTAATTTATATTAAAATATGTATGTAAAAAATATTTAATTATCTATATATATAGAATATTTATAACATTATTATTATTATTATTATATTCAAATATTTGAATACTTATAACATTATTATTATAATATTGTATTCAAATATTTAATTATATATATAAGTTAATTCATTTTTAAGTTTTCATTTAAAAATATGGAATATATAGTTTATAAGGAAATATTTAATAATTTAATTCTTATTTAATTAGTTCGAAGTAATAAAAGTTTAAATTATCAATTTCTTTTAATCCTTTAAAATACAATTATTTTCTTAAGATAAAATTTGATATATGATAAATAAGAATAATAAGATAAAAAAATATGACATAATAAAACCTAATAAATATAAATTATAAATAAAATAATATTAGTTATTACTATGATTTATGTAAAGTATTTAGAAAAATATAAAAAAAAATTACTTTGTGTTCATCAAATTGATTGAAAAGATTAAAAAAAATTGATGGGAGAAATTAAGGAAGTATAAAAAATAGAAATGTAAGAGAAAATAATGTAATAAATTAATTGATATAAAAGATTAAAAAAGACAAAAAAAATTAAAAGTGGGTAGAAGAAAAATAAAAATTGGTGAAATATTAAAAAAATAACCTTATATGTAATAGAAAAAGAAAAGAAAATACATTTAAAGTATTAATATTTTAAATTTTAAATTTAAATATAAAGTCGGGCGGGGATGGGGTCGAGGTGGGGATTGCATTATCCATCCCCGCCCCACCCTCGAGGAAAAACCCGAACCCGACTCCGCCCCGGTCAACTCGGGTTTTCCCCGTCAAACTCGGGCGGGGACGAGTCGGTCCACACGGATGCGAGTTTAATTGTCATCCCTATTCATAAGTCCAATTACAAAAGATAATCTAATACAAATAAAAATTAAATATATATTGATTCCTTTACAAATTTTCAATAAATTTACCTCAACTTCTAAAAATCATAATAAATAACATAACTTTAACTCCATCAAATACTATATCAATTTGATAGCCTAAAAATATAGAATTTAATGTGACTTCAATCAATAAAAAAATAATGTCTATAAAAAAAGTTATGAATAAAATAATGAGCAGAGGACAAATTAGTTAAAAATATAAAATTAATGTAAATATATACATTGAATTCCATTTCTTATTATTGACTAAAAATGAGTTTAAAAATAAAAAAAGTATAAAAATTACATTTATTGTACACTAAGACTATAAATATGTATATAAAATATATTATTAAGACTGGTCCGCACTTTGAACTTCTTAATCATAAGGTGATTGGTACCATGGTGGAGATTTATATCATAGAAGGATTTACATTTTGTTGTCTAAATATGTCTGTCTCTTCCTTATGCTTTTTCTTAATTCTTTGAAGTTTTACATGAATGTTCGCTTCATTTTTTGATTGCATTTAATTCACGTGGGATTTCAAGCTATCGATGGTATCAAACATGTATGGATCAAACGACAATTATTTGAATGTGACTTAGGATATCCCACACTATAAATGTCTAAATTTCTTGGCAAAAAGTTCCAATAATAAATGGTCTCGAAAGAGGCTAGTCAAGGAACTCGGCCAAATCGATCTTTTGACAGGAAACTCCTTGAAATCTACTGGACCGAGCTGTCGAGAAAATAAAATAAAATTGCGGAGTAAAAACTGCACTAAAGCCACTTCTGAAGCTGAAACTAAACCAGACCAAGAATCAAACAGAAAACGAAATTGCGAAATTCACTCAAACTCCCAAGAATTAGTTTCCATAAATATAGACAAGAAATTCCTAGGAGAATATGTTTTCCCAGAGCAGTGGGAAAGAACAGGGAGAGAAGAGGGAGTGAGGATTAAATAGAGTTGATGATAGGAAGCAAAGCAGGGCGGAAAGAAAAAGAACAAGAAAGCGCGTTTCTGTTTTCTGAATCCTAACTTGGTACTTATTTCTGGTAACTCAGTCACCGCTATGCTATGCATGGTCTCCTTCGAAACCCAACATTGCTCTGGATTCCCACTACAAATGGCATCATCAACCGTCGCTTTTTCCGATCAGAACCCCAAAGCTATGCTGAACTCATTGATATATACGCTCGCGATCGAGCGTTGCACCTTGGCAAGAAGCTTCACGCGCACTTAATCACTAACGGTTTCTCTCGTTTCAACGTGATTGCTTCTAACCTCGTAGCTCTCTACGCGTGCTGTGGCCAACTCTCCCATGCGCGAAAACTGTTCGACAAAATTCCCACAACAAATGTTCGCCGCTGGATCGCCCTCATTGGCACGTGCGCTCGCTGCGGCTTTTACGATCACGCGCTCGCGGTGTTTTCTGAGATGCAAGCCGTTCAAGGTCTTACGCCCAACTACGTATTCGTCATCCCCAGCGTTCTCAAAGCATGCGGCCATGTTGGGGATCGAATAATCGGAGAGAAAACGCATGGCTTAATTTTGAAATGTTCGTTCGAACTTGATTCTTTTGTGTCCAGTTCTTTGATTGTTATGTACTTCAAGTGTGCGAAAGTTGAGGACGCCCGCAAGGTATTTGATCGGATGGTTGTGAAAGACACGGTGGCTCTAAATGCTGTTGTTGCTGGGTATGTTCAACAGGGTGCTGCAAATGAGGCATTGGCTTTGGTGGAAAGTATGAAGTCGATGGGTTTGAATTCAAATGTGGTAACTTGGAACTCTTTGATATCTGGGTTTTCGCAAAAGGGTGACCAAGGAATGGTGTCTGAGATTTTTAGGCTGATGATCGCAGATGGGTTGGAACCTGATGTGGTATCATGGACTTCTGTTATATCTGGTTTCGTGCAGAACTTTCGTAATAAGGAGGCATTTGATGCGTTTAAGCAAATGCTGAGTTACGGGTTTAGACCAACTTCAGCTACTATAAGCACCCTCTTGCCTGCTTGTGCTACTGCAGCCAGAGTTAGGATTGGGAGAGAGATACATGGATACGCTATGGTAACTGGGGTGGAGGGAGATATATATGTAAGGAGTGCTCTTGTTGACATGTATGCAAAATGTGGGTTCATTTCTGAAGCAAGATGTTTGTTTAGTAGGATGGCTGAGAAGAACACGGTTTCTTGGAACTCAATAATTTTTGGTTTTGCGAATCATGGGTATTGCGAGGAAGCTATTGAGCTCTTCAATCAGATGGAGCAGGAAGGGGCAGCAAAACTGGATCATTTAACTTTCACGGCAGTTCTTACTGCATGCAGTCATGTTGGAGATATTGAACTTGGGCAGAGGCTGTTCAAGATTATGCATGAAAAATACGGTATTGAGCCACGGCTGGAGCATTATGCGTGCATGGTAGATCTTCTTGGTCGAGCAGGGAAACTTGATGAAGCTTATTGCATGATTAAGGCAATGCCTATTGAACCCGATTTGTTTGTGTGGGGTGCATTACTGGCTGGTTGTAGAAATCATGGGCACACGGAGCTTGCGGAAGTGGCTGCTATGCATTTGATGAAATTAGAGCCCGAAAGTGCTGCAAACCGTCTTCTTTTGTCTAGCTTATATGCTGATGTAGGCAAATGGGGAAAGGTTGAGAGGATCAAGAAAAGGATAAAGAAGGGAAAACTCAGAAAACTTCAAGGTTTGAGTTGGATAGATAATTTAACATTATAGGTTGGTAGAGACCATAGGTTTTGCTTCGTGAAGAGACGCAGCTAATGATATAAATTTGGATCTATATCGTTTTGTACTCCTCTGAAGGATTATTTCCATAACATAAACTATTGGACCTAAACAATATCTTGTCGATGTGCCTGCATCCTTTATAGGTAGTCCATAGTGTAGAATGGGACTGGATGGAGAGGGTAGAACCATTTCATTGTTTAGATTACATATCTTACGAAGGAATAGATAGCTCCATGCATACCTTCCAAATTGGAGGTAAGAAAAAGGTGTTGAAAAGGAATATCATTCCACTCATTTCATCCCTTCGACAAAATTTACAATGGTAATAAAAAAAAAAGATGAAAATAACTGAATTGATGTTTAGTATGGATGGAGGTAGTTATTTATATTTTATAATAAGAAGAATAACTATGATAAATTTATTGGTTTTTATAATAAATATTTTAAATAATTGATAGTGTAATTCTAGGGAAAAAATTGATTAAAAAATATGTGAAATACTTGTAAATCACTAAAGGTGAAGTATTTCACTTAAAAAGACTGATTAAAAACTATGTTGCTCTCGCTCCTTTAAAAAAAAAAAAAAACTCCGCAAAAGGTTGTTTGGGCAACACATGGCACAATCTCTTCTATTGCATCACATAGTTGCAACGGAGTGAAGTTGCACGGGAAATAATTTGTTGCTTCATTCGTCACCAAGTTTTATTTTCAAGCGAAAACGACTTGTGGTCCAGTTATTATATCTAAAGGATTTTACTTGGGGACCCTAAAACTTAAATCTACATTTTCTTCAAGAGACCTAATCCACTAAAGGCATTTGCGCCTTTGTGTAAGATTCCAAGACCCCCATTATTCTTTTTTATTTATTTTAAAGGGAATGTCCCATTGGGTGCCTTTTCTTTTAATCCATACGAGTTTCCTTTAATTGACCTCCAACTAGGTGTTCTTGCGCTTTGAATCTAGCTACTTTTTATCTTTTCCTTAAGAAATTCAATTTGCAAAGCAAAGAATTTACAAAATTTAACAAGCCTTATCCATTTCTTAAGCTGAAATGTTCAATATATAGTGATAAGTCAGTTGTCCAAGAAGTTAAAAACTTACAATATCGCTCTTCCCCAAACTCCTATTTATTTTGCTCAAAATATACTAGTGTCTTACTAGTACGAGTACAAACTCTTTGAATCAGTTAACCATAGATAGTAACGTTTGACAATCACCACCAAAAAGACAGCAATCCCAGTTGAATTTCTCACAGGTAAAAGGAGACAAGTGAATCGTGTTATGGGTTAAACAAGAATTCTCCAGGTTGGGATGTGTGTTCTGCCTCTATATATACAAAGTATAAATACCCGTTCTACTCCCAGTGTCCCATTCATTTAACATGAAAACCTACAGCACCCAATTTAAGAAAATGGAACATCTCTATCAAACGAAATAATGATCATGAGCTTTAAGATAAAGAAAAACATTTAATGCCAGAGCATGGTATAAATGTTTGCTGTCTGTTGTTCAGTCTCTCTTTTATTCAGTGGTTCTGAAAAAGAGAGTTAAAACATTCAGGATTACACAATATAATAGAACCTATAATTTATGAATCAGAGAACTAGTTAAGAATTTACTTTAGAATCAGCTGTCTAGGCAGAGCAGAAGAAATAAGCCAGAATTCCCGTCATAAAATCAGGTGACAGGAATTAGACATGCGTGCCAAGAAGTTTGTAAATCTGCGCACAGGGTACACACTACTGACTCAGATTGTAATCTAGCTCCATATAATCTTTTCTTCATATATTTCCCCAATATTCCATTTGTGTGAATTACAGGGTAATAGTCAATGCAGCTACTCCCCTTCTCAGAAAGCTACTAGAAAAATCAAGCGGTCGAATCTACAAAAGAAAATTTAGAAGTATCTTTTCAGGGCCATAGAATAAAAGCAAATTTGATGGTATTAAAAGTTCAATTAGTCACCAACAACAACTGAGAATGTCGGAAGAATCCAGGCAGTGCAATATAAATTCAAATGAAGATATACACAACTAATCTCCTAAAGGAAAGAGAAAGTATCACTCGAAGATCCAATGAAATATATTTCCCACATTAAACAGCAATATCACTACCCTCAAAAATCTGCTCAAACACCAGAAAGCCAGATCATCATTTCAACAAATTTGAGATACATGGATAATTTGTGAGGAGAAATCATTACATTATCCAAAACTACTACACTCAGTGGTTTCAGCTAACCTCTAGGTGCACATGACTGAACTTTCAATTAATGAAAAAGAGCTAATAAACTAAGTCATGTGCAAATCATCTAATATCATAGTAGTCTTAGATCAAATCATAGTTTCTCTAGCAAGTTGCATTAGATCAAATCATAATTTCTCTAGTAAGTAGAATTAGATCAAATCATAATTTCTCCGTGGAGTGAGAGCCATCGATCAATCATTTGATTTAAAGCTGATGTCATAAATATTCAGTATCTCAACAGAACAAACAAACTTATTGCTAAGTTCTAACACAATCAACAACCCACATAGAAAACAGAGCATTCAATTTGCTCTCAAGCAAGCTGCAATTTAAACGTATAATATGTTCCATAAAAGAGTTTCGAAATTTCAATAAATTAACCTAGTATAAGATGGTGATGGCTGACCTTAGAGGTTCATTTATCATTAGGAGCAAGGTGAGCCCAATCCCTTTGGTGAAGCATGTTGTAAGGATGGTAAGCGGAGGTGGCGGAAGAAGTGGGCATGGGGAGGCCCATGTGGCCATGGGCATGGGGCATGCCGAGGACAGGCATCGACATCATGGGAGGGGGATAGGGCATGGACATCATGGGAACGGGGAGATGAGCATTGGCATGGCCATGGGAGTGACCATGGGAATGGGCACTGGGAGGAGCAGACTCGTGCAAACTCTGAGGCACAGGTGTGGAAGCGAATAACTGATCCGATGAAGAAGGACCTTCGTTGGAGAGACCCTGCATCCGCTTCAGGTAAAGCCGATACTTCTGAAGATGGCTCGCCACATTCTCGCGGGTCAACCCTTCCACGTTCATCAACTGCATAATAGTCTTCGGCACTGCGTTCTTGATCCCAAGGTGCGCCACCACGTCCACAAACCGCTTGTGCAGCTGCGGGGTCCACACCAGCCGCGGCCGCTTCACCGCCGTCCGCTCCGCCGAGTTATCCGTCCGCACCGCCGAGTCAGCCTCCTCCGCCACGCACTCGATCTTCCGATGCTTCCTGGAATCCGACCCCGAGCCGTCGCGATCGGTATCATCCTCCTCGTCCTCGTCCTCCTCCTCGTGGTGTTGGTGGTTGTTGGAGGAGGAGAAGGCCTGGTGTACACTCCCGCCACCGCGGAGAGTGGAGAGCGTGTTGCGCGAGGCGCGGTTGACGTCGAGGACGGTGCGGTGCGGCTCCGGAGAGATGCTGAAGGCGGAGGCCAGCTCCGGCGGAATCAGCGGCTGTGAGAGAGGCGTGAGATCGTTGGCGGTGGGGAGACCCACCTCCCACTCCATGACGCGCTCTTCGTCGTACTCGCTCGTCTTCACCTCTTCCCCCATTGAGTTAGTTGTAACCGTCAAAACAAATTTAACCGCCTCTGACACACTCTATGTCCCCAATCCAAACAGAAACACAGATATATAAATATCTCTCTCAACCAAAAAAAGTGAAACGTTTGGGTAGTGGATTTGGATCTTCGAGTGAACAATGAAGAAGGTAGAATTGGAATTGGAATTGGATAATTGATAGAAGATTTCGGAAAAAGAAAACGAAAAATTTTGTTGCAATTGTGTCGTGAAGATATTTGGCGAGATAGGGCGGTGGGTGTGAGGTTGCGACAGGGAAAGTGAGGGTGAGGAAGAGGGATAATGAATAAATAATGATAAAGATGAATGAAATAATGCTCCTCCTAATTTTGTTCTCAAATTTAATTTGGGGCAAATTCTGAAAAGGAGAGAAAAAGTGCAATATCTTATTCCAGATCGGTGCTCCAGTGGTGCCAACGTGGACGACTTAGCCAGATATTTTTTATCCTCTAAATATCTTTCTTTCTCTTTTCTTTTTTATTATTATCATTATTTCAACATTATGATTTAATAATTCCTTTTACCACCACCTCCCACTCGCTTAGCTTCATGTGAAACCCCACACACTCACACACGTGCCTCTGCCTTGCCTAAAGTGCCCTCCTCCTCTTTATGCCATTGCCACCAATGAGAACCTAAAGTGAGTATAATATTAAGAAATTTTTCATAAATAATATTATTTTAAAAAATACGTTAGTCTCGCTCATGCGAGAAACGAATTGTTTGAGCGAAAGTACCTAAAAATTAAGAGTTTTGTGGGGTTTAAATTCGCTCAAGCGAAAAAATTCTCGCTTAAGCAAGAAGTGTTTTAGCTCAAGCGAGACATCATTCGTTTGAGTGAGAAGAGGTGAAACTAATAGATAATCTTAGATATTTTTTCGCTCGAGCGAGCACTGATTGAAATATGTGGTGACCCAAGTTGTATTATGTGGCTAATCTGTATTGGACCTTTAGCCTGTGGTCAATTCTCGTTCAAGCTACGAGTAATTTCGCTCGAGCAAGAAGTGATTGGCTAACTTAAACACATGTGGGAAATTCTCGCTCAAGCGAGGAACTCATCGCTTGAGCAAGATAATTTATAATCGATCATAATTTTAAAATAATCGAATATTTAAAATTATGACCGATTATTTCTCTCTCGCTCAAGCGAGAAATCTATCGCTTGAGCGAGGAGACTTGAAACTCATTTTGAGTAATCTCGGGTGTTTTTTCATTCAAGCGATGAGTAATTTCGCTCAAGCGAGAACTGATTGAAATATCTGGTGACCCAAGTTGCATTATGTGGCTAACTATGTTGGACCTTTAGCATGTGGTCAATTCTCACTCAAGCGATGGGTAATTTCGCTTGAGCGAGAACTGATTGAATTTTGTGGTGACTGAAGTTGTATTATGTGGCTAATTGCATTGAAGTTTTAGCTCTCGCTCAAGTGAGAATATCATTGCTTGAGTGAGGAAACCTAGAACTATTTATAATCGATTATAATTTTAAAATAATCGATTATAATTTTAAAATAATCGATTATTTTAAATTATGATCGACTATTTTGCGATTTTTTTACATAATTAATAATTTGTTTAAAAAAAATTTCCAAAACAGACACTTCCTAAGTTTGGATTCTCATGCCTTTTTGATGCACATAAGTCTGGAATCTAATGTTGAGTCACCCACCCAAGTCGGGATTCCAATCTTGGATTCCCTGCATTGGGTTAGACAAAGCGAAGTCATGTGAGGGAGCCTTGGATTAGACAAAAGTAGAAACACATTTAAAGAGATGCTGACCCACCCACTTTGCTTGGGTTTTGTATGCGTCAGAAGCCATGTGAGGGTGCCTTGGATTCAAATCATTAGACTTCATTATAAATAGACAATTTTCATTCTTTGAAGTTCTCACATTGCACACTCCTAAATCTCTAAAGATTTTTGCATTTTTTCTTCTTCTTACCTCTAGTCTTCTTTTTATTCCACACTACTAAAATGGGTGTAGTGTCTACTATTGTCCACTATGATGGTTCCATGGACCCATGTCCCATGGAGGGAGTTAACTTCAATACTGGGACTGCAAAACTTGTTCCTTTAAAGAGTGGAATTTCTCTACAAAGGTTGAAGAAGTTGATCCACAAAAAATTAGAGAAAGAACCCCACAAAAATGTAGCAACCATCCCTTTTCGCTGTCCAACTAGACTCGGAGTTGGGATCAACAACTTCATTATTATTGAGTTGAAAGATGATGACAACGTGGAGGTCATGTTCGATGTTCATGATTCAAACTCAAGTCTATGTGCTATTGAAATTTTTGTTATATTTAAAACTTCTTCTTCTTCATACCCCAACACACACTCACCTGAAATCTCACCCTCACCCTACCAAGCTTTCCCAAACACTGACCCAGAAATACCCACAGATAATGACTACATCTCTTTTACCCAACTTCTAAGTGGGTCTTCCACCAACATCAACGAAGAACTACCCACACAAGAGAACGAAATTGTTGGCCTCCCAATTGAAGTCGTTGATCCTTTTAGTGAGAACGAAGACCAAGATGAAATTCTCAGCCAACAACAAGATGATTAAGAGGACGAACAACCACATATCCTTACACATGCATCAAACTTCATGGAGCCACACAACCCACCACAACATTTTCTTAACTTCGAAAGTCACATTCAACAACAAGACCTAAAGTATGGTCATGCGTTGGACAGAGAGTCTTTTATTTCTCCGGCAAGAATTCTATTTCTTGGACAACGTTTCATAACAAAAAAACAAGTTCAAGATGCCATCAACCGCTTTCACATTGTCAATCACTGCACATACAAGGTGAAAATTTCAAACCAAAATAGATATGTTGTTAAATGTGTTGATAACCAATGCAATTGGAGATGTCAAGCAATATTGCGCACAAGAGAGCAATATTGGGAGATTATGAAGCTTGAAGGGCACCATACATGCGTTTCGCCATGCCAAGATCACAACAAGTTGGGATATAAAATGATTTCCCAAACAATTGGTCAAATAATTGATGTTGATTCGTCAACACCAATCTCCACAATCATAGCCCACATCCAATTAACAACGGGTTACACTATAACGTACAGGAAGGTCTGGTTGGCCAAACAAAAGGCAGTGGAGACCATCTACGGCAATTGGGAGGATTCATATAAAAAGTTGTCTTGTTTGTTACAAGCCATACAACAATTTGTTCCCGGATTCATCTACAAACTACAGTCACAACCAGCTTACCAAGGTGAGGTCCTTAAACAAAATTCAAATATTTTTAAGCGTGTGTTTTGGACGTTTAGGTCATGCATAGATGGATTTGTTCACTGCAAGCTCATTGTTCAAGTGGACGGAACCTTTTTATACGGAAAATATAGAGGTACCTTATTGGTTGCAGTAGCACAAGATGGCCGCAACAACATCCTCCCCATTGCGTTTGCAGTGGCTGAAAGTGAAACGAGTGATGCCTGATTTTTTTTCTTAAAAAACCTCTAAAGATATGTCACACCCCAGCAAGGATTATGCCTCATATCAGACCGACATGAATCCATTAGAAGTGCATACATGAGAAATGGAAGCGGATGAACAGAAAATAATTCAATGCATGTCTACTGCATTAGACACATTGCACAAAATTTTATGAAACGTTTCAAAAACACCACACTAAGAAAAGATGTTGTAAATATGGGTAATTTTTTTGCTTCAAATTTGTTACAATTTATTCATTATTTAACTATTGCTAATAAATATTTATATTAACTATGTTTTTTTAATATTGTTGTAGCATATGGGATGATTGAACCACGATTCTATTATTATTACAACATATTGAGGCAATGTGACATAAATGCAGCTAATTGGTTGGATGAGATACCTAGAAAAAAATGGGCACTTGCATGGGACAATGGACGGTGTTGGGGCCACATGACGACTAACATAGCAGAGTCTATCAACTCTGTTTTGAAAAAAATAAGAAATCTACCTATTTGCTCCATGGTCAATGCAACATACACCCGCTGCAACAAATTTTTCATTGAAAGAGGGAGGTAGATAAATGCTATGATCAATGCTGGTCATGTATACTCTAAAATTTTGGACACAAATTTAGAGGAAGCACAAACACAGGCAAACACGCATAGAGTCATAACTTTTGACAGATCTACCACAAAACTTGTAGTAGAAGAAACACAAAACCCGCGTGAAGTTCGACCAGCAGGGAAGTTTGCAGTTCGCCTTGATGAGTTGTGGTATGATTATGGGAAATTCTAGAAATTTCACATGCCTTGTTCATATGTTCTTGCTGCATGCAAGCATGCACACCATGACTTCAACAATTACATTCATCCAGTTTATACCTTACAACAAGTTTACAAAACACAATTTGGGTTGTTGCGAAATGAAGAATATTGGCCAACATACATAGAACCTACTTTGTATGCAGATCCAGAAATGAAAAGAACTTCAAAAGGCCGACAAAAATCAAGTCGTATAAGAACTGAGATGGATATTACAGAAAATCAAAGTAGGATTAAAAAATGTTCATATTGTCATACCCCTGGTCATAGTAGAAGAACATGCCCCAATGTTGCACGTGCATCTACTTTGCATCATTAGATTGTGTTAGTTAAGAAATGTCACAATATATGAAACTTATTGTTTTTCAATTAATAAAACTTCTTCTTTGCAGAGTGGGGATTACCTACAATGTAGTAACTCATGGACTCATCTGTTCTTACAATAATGATAATTATATTGGCAAAAAATCATAATAGGAATACTAGTTTGTTGCATGAATTGTTAATATTCTTCACTTTAGTCCTTTTGTTGTTCAATCTTGTTCATGGCTGAATTGAAAATATGCTGACAAGTTGCAATTTGCAGTCCAGGGAGTATATAACTTAAAATTATCAAGGACAAATTTTTTAATACGAAAATAATTAGATAAGCCTTTGCAGGTTTTATGAAACAATTATTTCAATCAGCTATCACTTGAGCGAAATTACCCATTGCTTGAGCGAAAAAACACCCGAGATTACCCATTAGTTGCAGGTTTCCTCACTCAAGCGATGAAATTTTCGCTTGAGCGAGAGTTGGCCACAGGCTAAAGCTTCAACGCAGTTAGCCACATAATGCAACTTGGGTCACCACATAATTTAATCAATTCTCACTCAAGCGAAATTATTCATCGCTTGAGCGAGAATTGACCACAGGCTAAAGCTTCAACGCAGTTAGTCACACAATGCAACTTGGGTCACCGCATATTTCAATCAGTTCTCGCTCGAGCGAAATTATTCATCGCTTGAGCGAGAATTGACCACAGATTACCCATTAGTTTCAGTGTCTCCTCACTCAAGCAATGGATTTCTCGCTTGGCGAGAGAGAAATAATCGGTCATAATTTTAAATATTTGATTATTTTAAAATTATGATCAATTAATTTTAAATTATAATCGATTATAAATTTTCTTGCTCAAGCGATGTGTTCCTCGCTTGACCGACAATTGCCCACATGCGTTTAAGTTAGCCAATCACTTCTCGCTCGAGCAAAATTACCCGTCGCTTGAGCGAGAATTGACCACAGGCTAAAGGTCCAACGCAGTTAGCCACATAATACAACTTGGGTCACCACATATTTCAATCAGTGCTCGCTCGAGAGAAATTACCAATCGCTTGAGCGAAAAAACACCCGAGATTACCTATTAGTTTCACCTCTTCTCGCTCAAGCGAAGGATGTCTCGCTTGAGCGAGAGCACTTCTCGCTCGAACGAGAATTTTTCGCTCGAGCGAATTTAAGCCCCACAAAATCCTTAATTTTCAGGTACTTTCGCTCAAGCGATTCATTTCTTGCTTGAGCGAGAGTAACGTGAACGATAAATAGTGTTACTTTCGTAAATAATATTCCAGGTGTATTATTTTAAAAAATATTTTTTAAAATAGTATTATCTATGAAAAAAAGTCGTAATATCAATGTATCATTAATTAATTATTATTATCAGTATTACTAATATAATATTTACGTTAAAATAATTGTTTCACATTTTTTAATATATTTTTTATTTATCGTTAAAAAATTTAGTTGTTATAATTATATTTTTTTAAATTCAATATATCACTAAATCGGTATATATATATATATATATATATATATATATATATATATATATATATATATATATAAGATTTAGAAATTTAATAAAAATTGAATCAAATTTAATAAAATGATATTTTAAAATATAATAAATTTATTATTAATAATATTTAAAAAATATATTAACATTTATTATAATAATTACTATAAAATTCAAAATTATAAATAAAATAATTATTATTTAAAATCAATGTAATTAATATAAAAAATATATTATAACTTTTATAAAAAAATATTAAAAATAATTTAATATTATTTTTTTTACCAAAATTAATTCAAATAAAAATTTAATTGATTTCTGGATTTTATTAATTTTATATGGTTTTTTTTGTCGAATTCAATTAAAAATTGATTATTTGAATTGGTTTTTGTATTGATCCTAGATTAGAGTGATTAAACTGGCAAGTATGATTTAAAAAAATATATTTTTTGATTTATTAAAAAATTTCTTAACTCTTATTTAAAATAAAAACATGAGTTAATTTAGACCTAATGCACTGATTGAAGTTAAAGCCTGAGATGGACCGTTGTCTTACCATACCCTTAAATATAGTGATGAAAACCAAGAACGATATTAACTATAAATTTGAAGTGACGCAAATTAAAGAATTATCCATAAGGATGCAATTATCAAACAAAGCGCTCATATACTCCATGTTGCACCTCTAAAAAAAATATTATTTTATATTTTTGTAATTGTTTTCTGTTATATTTTCATTGTATTGCAGATGCAGAAATTTCATTTTTTTTGTTAATTTCTTTTTATGCATGATGTTATCTACTATCGACCAATCAAATTGATAATATATGAATAATACTTTAATAAATCAAATAAATGGACTATTTATATTTTCAAAAATTAAATTTACCTTTTTTATTTTAATTTTTATTACATTTAAAAATATTTTTAAAACAGTATAACGTATTCGTTGTTAAATACGCTTTTAAATCATAATCAGTGTATTTAAAGATTCAACTATATATTAAGTGACATGTTTTATGGTTACTCTGATAGGATTTTGATATCAATATGATAAACAAGGGCTTTCAATAATATTTAACATAAAAAACAAATTACTTGTTATAAAGAACAATGATAAATACAACAACATCCAATTAATTAGTAAAAAAATTATTTTATTTATTATGTATAAATAAATTTATATAATCATGGTAATTAATTTAATAAATCTACAATTAGAAAGTAGTCAAATTCAATAATAATAATAATAATAACAGAACTAACTAATTTCAAAGTATAAGGTATGCAACTAAGAACTAAATTACTTAATGCATAGGTTCAGAATTATTAAATATAATTTGAATTATTTAAAAACAACAAGTATTTTTTTTAACGTGATAAATATTTGTATTTATTTTCGTTTTTTTAAATAAAAATAATGTGAATGAGACGTTGTCATGTGTGAGCATGTCACCTCAAGAAAGTAAAAAGGGGTTTTGAACTTTTTTTTGTTTGGCAAATGAGAATGAGAACGCGTAAAGTTTCCAAAAGCTGAAAGCAAGTAGAAAGTACATTGTTGAATAAATTTGAAGAACGTGGTGGCAAACAGCTGGAAGGGTGGTGATTCAACGAACTGTGGAATCGATTTTGATCTTTTCAAACCGCGCTTTTCTCTGTAACGAGGGTGATTCGGCAAAACGGTGGTGATTGGTTTTGATTTTACAGAACGCGCTTTTTTCTACGATGAAATGGATCAGGCGGGTTGAGAATCATAGAACGCCAATCCAATTATCGACCAGTGACTGGGACAACATCCGCCGCTTTTTAAGCACAAGTTAGACAAAAAAATTTTCCTCTAACTTTTAATAATAAAGTATATTGATGAATATCAATTAATAATTTTAAGATATTTTTCAGAAATATATTTATTTTATGAGATTTAATATAAGTAAGTTTTATTCAAATTTTCCCTATATAAAAAATATTAAGTTTTTTATAAAGATGGATTAAAAACACATAAAATAATTTATTTTTACGCATTTTAATATTTAAAAAAAAAATCTTTTTCTTCAATATAATATTTGTAGTAACTTTATAAGGATCTTATTTAATGATCATGAGCTAAGTTATGTATGAATTATTCTAATATCATAGAGTAAAGCATAATGATTTAAAAAAAAATGAAAACTCATATTTCTCATCGTCAAAAAACGTAAGATTAGCCTTTTGAAATTGGACTAAAGCATAGTGACATGACACTAGATTTTATTGGTTAAATAAAAATGTATATGTTGGGTGATTAATTGAAATAAAAATAAAAAATATACAACGAGGTTTTTATCTAGAATTTGTGGTTAGTACATTCTAATGAATTTTGAAGATGGAGGTTAGTATAAGAAAGTATTGCATTAATGTTGATGAGACATTGATAATGTATTGATATATTGAAAGTGGTGACGGAAAATGCGTGGAAAATATTGATATATTTTGAAGTCTTGCATTATTTTATATGCAACTTGGCTTCTGCCACCTGGTATGGCCATTATAAAACTCATCAAAGAATAAAAAAATAAATTAGCAGATAACGTTTTTTATTTGATGTGCGTGGAAGATGCAACTGCCACAAATAAAAATAACCCACAGATATAACTTCAAATCTTTTACTGGATGGGAATAGGATACCAAGTTAGTATCCATTAATATGATACTACCACATATACTCTACTCAAAACACTCCTTATCTTGAAGAGAAGATGCACGGTGGAGTACAGTTTTTTATGGTAGAGATAACCGCATCTAAGAATTTCCCCTGATTAGGTTTTTAGATAATATTATACTATATATTAGATCACAATGTTTCAACCTATCTTTGTTAAACACGCAATTAATTTCTATTAACTATTTTACATTAAATATCTTTATTATGTGTCACACAAAACTTATTATATGTAAAACAAATAACTCACTGACCTTAAATTCATAAAAAGGATTCGCTTAATTTGAAAACAGAAGAAAAAGTCAAGGAAAAATACCTTGAACGCTTTCAACATGTGTTTCAATCAAAACTAAGACTTCATTCACCTACACTTAATCTTTTGATGGGAAATTTATAGCAAAAGAAAATAGTCCCACTTATTGGGCTTTCAAAAAGGAGGCAAAAAAAGGTGCGTCATTTATACCAGGAACGTTGAAAACGCAGTGCTTTTAATAGTTCCTTGAATGCTGATATAATCATTTTATACCATACCTTTCTTGCGTATGTTTGTCCTACTTTTGGAGATCCTTTGTGCAAGTGCCTATTTCTTTCCCCTTTTTAGACGTGATTGAATAGAAACATAAACAACGAGGACTTAGAAATGGGAAAGGTAAACTTGCAATAAAAATTATACTCTTGAAAGGAAAAAGAAAGTCAATAACCATACATGACTAAAAAGAAAAGAAAAAACTGTCCACATGGCATCATTTTGTACAGTCACGTCGACTTAAAAACTACCTCACCATTTTATAATCTTTACACCATAAAAAGGCTTGTATAGTAGTCATATTTCATTTTATCTCCTCTGCAGGGGCCTCAGGTGCATTAAAACATCTGATCAGCCTCATCTCGCATAAATTCTTTGTATAAACTTAAAAGCTACAAAATGTACAGTTCTGCAGTACAACCGATAACTTTATTTCCGATTGGCTACAACCCATCTTCACAGACAGGCAACATAACCTCTTGATCTGGAAAGAGGATGAACAAGAAGCAGCAGCGGCAGCTCACACTAGCCTCAGTTAGCTGTACAAGATTATTTCTCTAAGCCACCTAAGCAGGCTGAGGAGGAGACTGAGCAGCAATTCTCCTTTCTGCAACAAATTATACATAACCTTTCAGAAACTATATGAATGTCATACCTCAACATATGATAACAATAAGCTTTATATTAAAGAAGTAGAATGTCTTGGTCTTCATGATATAGGATAGGAGCATGATTTCAGATGAGTGCTCCTCTAACAAGCACAAACTGATGGTAAAGTATAAAAATGTGAGAAAGGCAAACGAAGAATATAGTGGAAGGAGCAAGTACCTCCAGCAGCAACAAGTTTCTCTACACGTGCAACGATGTGCTTTCCATAGGTGTACTTTTTCAATGCATTCAGATGAACCTTAATTCGTGAAAGAATCAGTTCACGTTGTTGATCATCACATGTTTCCAGCACCTTTTGTACAACGTAATTTGCAAACTGATCTTTCATCATGGCCTATATATAAAAGAATCTAATTTAAATTTTTGAAAAACTGTGGAAGAGGGAAGAGTCTCATCGAACATGTGACAAACCATTATCAATTTTAGTTGGAAAGGTGGTGAGAGTTAACTAAAGCATTCACAACACCGACAAATAAGAATTTTATTGAAAGAAATATTTGGGAGACATAACCTGCCTTCTCCCAGAACTGAAATATTTATGTGACCAAGTTCAAGACTGGAAATGTGAAAACCGTTCTGTTCAATCACATGAAGGAGATGCTGGATAGAAAAAAGGTCTACAGATGTCATGAGCTGAGTTCATGCAATTGCATTGGAAATCATGAAGATACTTCTGATCAATTATGATGGTATTGAACCTAAAAGTAGGCTACAGTGGACCTAACAGGATGCATTGACATTGCCTTATAAGTTTGCATCAAATAGTGGGAGAGGCATATAATAGGAACGAAAAGTTCAACAAACCTGAAGAGGCTCATTTTCATCTGTGGAGCCAAGCATCTCATGTACTAGTAACTGGCGCTCAGAAGGACCTCCAAATGTCAAACATTTCTCCACAACATTGGAGGCAAACTTCTGTTGACTCATTTGAACAATCTTGCCTGCTAATTCCTTTATTATAGAAGAACGCTCGTGAGGCTTCCCATGCTCCAGAACATGCTGTTATCCAGGAGAGAAGAAACCAAATGCAAGAAATCAAACCACATATATATTAAACACTATCACATTAAGGTGTTAAAGTAATATTAGAGTTGTCAATAGGGACCACAAGCGTCTATCACATGATGTCACTTTAAATCCAGAAAATGAACAGGACAGCGGTAATAACATAAAGTAACAGTTTTAAAAACAAAGAATAAAAAATAGAAACAATTAACACTGAAGCGTTACATGTGTTCCAAAGAAAATACAAAAAAAAAGGAGTTTCTAGTTGAAAAGTTTCACGATATGATCTATTGAAAAAGAACAACACACTGTGAAAATATTAGAAGACTGAGCAAAGGAAAAGACATTCATATTTCATTATCAATAAACAAATTTGCAGTTCAAAACTCATTGTGACATGAGAAAGGTTGGGAATAAAGGTCCAAAACAAAACAACTATCAACTATTTTTCAAAAAATTCTTCATGGCAGGCCTGCACCCAGAGTACACGTGCAGAAACAGGTTCAAATGTCTACTTAGAAAAAAATTAAAAACCTGAACAACGTAGTTGCCATACTGATCCTGAGCTAACATGCTAACTGCTCCTAAAATTTCATCCATAACTTTCTGCTGTGTTGTAGGATCTTTGCAATGCTCCAGTACTCTCTGTTGTGTAGAAGGCAATACCATATGACAAATGATCTTTCATATTTAATACGATTGACATAACCATTAGAGATACCCTACCTGAATCACCCGGCAACCATATGGATGGGTTGAGAGGGTGACAACTTGATCAAAAAATATCGAGACAATGAAGTGAATTGCATCTTCAGGGACGCATTCAATACACTTCTGAATCACATGATTACCATTCTGATCACGTACACAGCGCATCACATTACCATCAAGCTCTTGCACCATCTCTATCTTCTGATCCAGATCAACAACTTCGATGGCCTAAAGAGGGAAAAATAAATGAAGAAAAGAAAATTGATAACATGCTCAATGAAAATACAGAGTGAGCCAAACATATATACACATCAACTAATGCCACCTTATATTGTCCATACCTTCTGGATGACCCGGCAACCATACATTTGAAGGCTAAGTGTCAGAACATGGCCAAGAAGTTTGTTGGCCAATTCTCTTCTCTGGGCTGCAAGTCCATGCTCAAAAAACTACAATATACCACATAACATTAATAACTATTGCTCAAAAAAGATTCATGAAAGAAAATATTAAATTAAAAGAGTAATGATTACCTTTTGAACCACATAATTACCAAAGACGTCAGTCATCAGTGCAAGGGCATGCGGCATGATTTCCTGATAAACCATGTTTTTTTCTTCAGTAGTGGCTGTTTCAAGCTTTTGTTGAATAAATCGGCTCCCATATTGATCCGCACTGCCAATGATAATAAATTAATCAGAATTGTTTTTTTTAGGATGCAGCACAAAATGAAGCATAAGAAGATCAATACTAAAAAAATACCTGAATTCTACAACATGACCAGCAATTTCAGAGAGCTCAAAACACTTTGTTTTGTTGCTTTTAAACTCCTCCAACAGGGAAGAAGCAAAACTATCATCAATGTTCCCAGAATCTAAATGCCAAGGTCCCATTACCCCAGCTAAATTCCTCATTCCAGAAGCAAAACGCATATTCAGTTCATTATGCCTAACAGGACTTCCAGATCCTACTGGAGAAGTGGATACAACAGAGTTTGCCATTGGACTTCCTGGATAAGACAACCCCACACCATATGCAGGATTTCCATAATAAGCATGAGGAGTGGAGCTGCCTGATTTACCACCCAGTGGTACATTGTATTGAGGTTTCTGAGGTGAGAGGATAGAACCAAGATAAGCTTTCTGAAGCTCAAGTAAGCTCATGTATGAATTACCTAAGTAGTTCCTGTCCACAGAGGGGTCGTTAAGAGCACCAATTTGTGCTGCATACTCAGATGTCCTCATGTACTGAAGATACATGGGATCAACAAAAGGGGCCTGAAGAGTACTGCCTGGAATTTGATTTCCCATCCTACCAAGATTATGCACATCAGATGGAGCAGCAACTCGAGAAGCCAAACCACCTCCAAGAATTCTTGAGTCCATTCCAGGGGTTGCCATTGCAGATGCTGCAGCAACGTTTTCAAACAAGGGTGGCAGATTACCAGTGCCCAGTTGATTAGTCATCATGGATACCAGTGCTGGATTTCCAGCATATGCACTCAGATCATAGTTAGTATATGATGAATTTGAACCATCTAAAGGCTGGTATTGGGGTGGCAAACTACCTCCTCTACTAAAATGGGAGGTAGGCGATCCTTTGAAATATGAGTTATTGGAAGGAAAATTAGACTTTTGTAGATCAACCTGCCTATCCAAGGATGGATTGTTAAGATCAGACCCGCTCCTGCTCTTACTTGAATTTTGCATGTGAGCTGATTCAGATTTCGTTAAATAAGCATGTTGCTTCCCGTGATCTTGACCACCTTGCCTACCAAAAAGATATCTCTGGTGATTATCAGCATCTGATTCAACCTGTGATGGCAATCGGTTTTCCCCATCTAACATGTCATCTGCTGACAAATTCATCACTGACAATGCTGCCACAAGATCTGCTGACTCATTGATTCCAGATGAAACACTATTAAATCCATCTGGACTAGCAATAACTCTCTTGTCAGAAGGGATAGCTCTGCCGCCACCAATAGGTGTTATGCAGGGACTGGGTGCCCTAGCAACAAGCTGTGGATCAGGAGTATTGCTTCTTGACAAGGAAGATCCCACTACAGCAGCATAAGAATATGAAGCTGGCAGGCCAGTATTTTGGGATGCAGATGATCCTTGAACATTTGATCCTGACCTTAGTGCATCAGTGGTTGTGGACTCACGGCGCACATGAGCCAACTCTGCTTCAGCAGAGCTAATGATATCATTGTCATCAAATGCATTACGACTAGCTGGACGAGAAGGAGGACCTGTGACAGTAGTATTACGTCCCAAATCATCCTGCACATTTACCAGTTGTAAATGACAGGCAGAAGGAAGAGGATATGAAAATAAAGAAATCCAAGAGATCAAAGCAAATATAAGCTAACTTCACTACAGATATATCAACAATTGATAGTAGCAAGACAAACAAATATTGCTACACAAAATCTTTTGAAATGAAAAAGCAAACAGATAAAACCTGAATATATCATATATTCAAAGTTATAGCAAACAGACTGCATAATCAAAATCAACATGAGTCACTTCAATACTGTGGGGAATGTAACATTTCTTCAAAAATTACTGGGTGTAAGCCAAGTCAATCTCCAGTTGCTGAAGCTTGATAGCAATAGTGTAAGAACATGTAACTTGTTGAAAATCATGAACCAGTATGCAAGAGAAAAGAAGGGTTCCTGAGACAAAATTTAGCAAGAAAGACTCTCCGCTAATTTGGTTGTATTAGAAACAGGTAGTGTAGTTACATAACCTGTTAGCTGAACTAACAGGCTGATGGACATGAATAGCTTGCAATGAAAAATCTAACTGTCACTTCAATATGTTTAACATATTTTATAGAATAAATTAAAGTTTAATGGTAATGATGTTATCATGTAATCAATTGACTGGAGCCTGTAAAGTATCTCAACCCCATACATGCTACTTGACAATATAGTACTGCAGTATACAGTGAGAGATACACTATGAGTGCACTACAGTATGCATTATAGTATACTACTGTACTGAACGTAACATTGCAAAACTAAACACAAATGTGGTTCAACAGGCTATAATGTGCCTCAACAGGCTATAATGTGCCTGAAAGATTTTACGCTGAAAGCAACAAGTAAACTAGATGTAGCTAAACAATCACCATAAATATTTAGAGCCAGTATAAAACTAAGAAGGATAACAACTACAGGACAATGATAAAGGCTTGTCAGAACTATATGACAAAAAATCTGATGAATTCACAAAGTGTCATGCTGCCATCTTCCATCACAATAAGCACTATAAATAACGAAATAGGAACCAAAACTCAAAGGCATACGCATGTTTCACCATTCCTTTAATCAAACCTTATTTCCCTCAAGAATTACAATCATTAATCAGACACACATCAAAATATAAAAGATTATATTTAGCAAAAAACAAACTACCAAAGATCATACCCAACCTCACAACATACGCATCAATTAATCACATGTCAGAGATGAAAACACAAAATGCCAAATTAAGAAGCTCAGGAAAAATAGAAACAAATGCAACACGGGGTCAATAGTCAATCAATGGCAGAAGAAGCAAGCCACCTGGAAAATTTCTGCAAAACTTTTCTGTTTGCTCAGCCCTAGTCCAGGCAAACCAATCAGTCCATCACCACCCCACTCCGCAGTACCTCTAGTTTTTTCACTATCCACTTCACTCTCTTGTTTCCTCGTGTTAAAACCTGGTGGGGTAGAAAACAACGACCTACCACCAATATCTTCAGTCCTGTTCACTTTCCTCCTATCTCCAATTCCACCCAGAACTGAAGCTCCACCTTTAAGTCTTTGTTGAAACCTCCAATCCTCCTTTGACAGCAAAGGAGGCGGCAGCCTAGGATTCAAATTCACATTGGAGTAATAGTATGAAAGATAAGCTGGATCAGACCTAAGCTCTTCCTCAGAAGCAATCCCATTCATATCATTAGTCTCCCGAAACTCCGAAAAGGCACCATCATCACCACCACCAGAAGCACCGCCGCCACCACCACCAAACAACCCTCCAACGGCACTTAAAGAACCCTCCACAGTTGGAGGCGCTGATCCACTCCTAAAAATATTAAGCTCTCTCTCACGATCATCAGCCTCTTGCCTGCGTTGCTCACGAAGCAACATCCCTATCTCCTTCTCCAACTCATCACCAAACGAACCCTCGTTACTCCCAAGCATCGGTCTTCTTCCCAACTCAGACAACATTTTTCAAAATCCCAAACTGATCACCAACCTCATCATATATAGCTAAACCATATCATCACCCACCACCAGAAATCAAACCCTAACCCCAAATATTCAAACTTTTACCACCACAGAGCGCCTCCACACCCCATATTAGCAACTTCACAAAATTCTAAATTGCAGTAACTGAAGAAAAATTGAAAAAAATAAAATAAAAAAACTCTCCTTGTAAAAACTGCACCAAAGCCACTTCTGAAGCTGAAACTAAACCACACCAAGAATCAAACACACAACGAGATTGCCAAATTCACTCTAGGTCCCCCAGAATTAGTTTCCATAATTATAGACATCAAATTCCTAGGAGAAAATGGTTCCCAGAGGATAATATATACAGAAGAATAAAACAAAAGTGGGAAAGAACAGGGAGAGAAGAGGGAGTGAGGGATGGTGCAGTGAGATCAGAAAAGGAAACAGTGAGAGAAATCAATCCGGCGGCGATTGGTTCTTACAAGAACCCTTAGGGTTTTGTTCCATTTAGAGGAGGATTAAATACAGTTGATGATAGGAAGCAAAGCAAGGCCAAACCAAAGTAAACATATTTGGTTTCTTTTTTTCTTTTTTTTCTTTTTGTATTTTGAGTTAGCAAAGTTTCCATTTATTTGTAAATCTCGGAAATATCCAGAACATATTTTATGTATTTCCTGAACATTAGGGTAATTGACCAAGTGATAACCGACTAATGCCACTGCCGAAGTTTTTTTCTTTTCGGCTCCTGTTCCCAAACCAGAAGCTGTGACCGACTGACACGTCGGTCTATTAGATTCCCTACATCAGTAAAATATAGTCCAAAGTACAGTAAATTTCGCACCACTTACAGCCATTTCTTCAATTCAGTTAAACTCTTCTCATACATGTTATTTTCACTATCTTTCATCATTTTCATTTTCATTTTCACATTTTTACTTCCCACTTCTACATATAACATGTATTACTTCTCACACTTGCCATGCCAAATGTGTCCCTCTTCTTTCCCACTTTACATTCAATAGAACGACCTAGACTTTGTTTTATTGTTAGAACACATTCCAATGCAACTGAACGGGAAAGCATGTGAGAAGATGAATTGGTTTTAACTACGTTTGAGCCTTCCCAACTACTTATTGCTAGAGACTGTTTTTATTCGGATTTACTTTCCAACACTCAATTCATGTATCAATACTGTCTCCAGCAACCTAGTCTACATCAAAACAGAACTTGCTTTCTGCTGTCTTAATGTTACCCTTATAGTTTTACATATGTTATTACACAGACTGATTTAGAGATATTGTATTTGGATTTGTTATTACACACATTGAAATTTTTTAGCCATGAAAACAAAGTTCTCTGGTAAATTTATTTTGAAAGATTATATAAAACATGTAAAATTATGGAAAGATAAAATAATATTAGTTTAAGCATTTAATAACTTTATAAAACTGTAATTTTAATTAATTAAGTGTTAAATTATATATATATATATATATATATATATATATATATATATATATATATATATATTGCGTATCCTGTTATAAAATATCCCTAAATGCAAACCTATCGTAGCACTATATATTATGGGGGTGGTAAGATAAAATTCTTATTAATATTTGTGTAAAAACATTATAGTAAAAAAGTATCTAAATTATATTTAATAGAATCCTAATGAACTACTCAAACTTTTTTTTAAAATTAAACAAAAGAAAGTGTTCTATCTGTTATTGAACATGACTTTAATTTCCAAAGTGAAGGTCCACATTTCATTTTCTCTCCTAATATTCAACTCTTATTTTTGTTCACATTGTCTCTAGTTTATTTGTCATAAATAATGCCAAAATCATATGACTCAAGAAAAGAAGATTTTTAATTTAAAAATATATTAAACATCTCAACATTACACATGTAAGAAAATTATTATGTAATTTATAAATGCTTAATAAATTTTTACAAATTTGTACGTTATATACACACCAAAAAAACTATTAAGCATTTAAAAATTACACAAGTAAAACAATGCATTAAAAGTGTAAAATTTACACAATAGGAAACGATTAGTGTATTAAAAAAATCACATCATTTAATCATGGTTGTTCGGAATCACATTTTTAAGCATGACTAAATTTTATTTAGTTAGTAAAAAATATTACTATGAATATTTATTGATTTTAAAAAAAAATTTATTATTTTACTAAAAAGAAATTGTTACCACATTATGATTTTTTTTTTTTTTAGAAATTTCACCGTAAGATAACCACTACAATATTGGTTCGTTTTTACCACTACAAATGCATTCATTTCTTAATAATTTACCAAGTTTTATTAACACAATAATATATATATATATATATATATATATATATATATATTCAAAAAATAATTGTTTTCTGAAAAATAAACTTGAGTACTTTTTTTTAAAGATGCCTTTTTTAACTTCTTCAATACACTCCTAAGATTTTTTTATTTTTTTTTAAATAAGTGATATTTAACCATCATACTGTCAGAATAGACAATAATGATTAAAAAAATAAACATAAAATTATTGATGAAAATTTAGCAATAAAAATTAATGCATTGATAAATTTCTAAATCTGCAGGTAAATATTTGTATCATGTACAGACAAGAAAGTCTATCAGAAATTTCTTAAGAATTTTTGCACCTTATAAAAAATAATTCGTTTGTAATATCGACAATGTAAAAAAATAATTATCAATAATGTTAACAAATTCGTTAATAGTTGAATAATAAAAGTTATTCAAATATATTAAATTTATCAATATCTATGTACATTTTATAATAAAATATAATATCAAATTTATATATATATATATATATATATATTATGAATTTATATTATTATTATTTATATAATATATGATAACTATGTTAAACTTTTTTAAAATTCAATAATAAATGTTACATGTAAAAAATTTTAAAATTTCTTTTTTCATAAGTAAAAATGAAAAATATTTTAAATTATAAAGAAAAATATTAAAAATTTAAAAAATATATAATTTATATAAATTAAAGTTCAACCGTTGTTAAATAATTAAATTATAAATTTTAAAAATCAAATTATATGATATTTATAATCTCATTAATATATTTATAATCATTTTTTATCAAAATATAAATAATAAAATCCATTAAAAAAAGTTAATTGGAACGTGAAAAACTTTAACCTAGGATAAAGAATATAGACTCACATATATATGTATAATATATTCATAATAATTTTAATAAATATTAATGTATCATTTATTTAAAAAATAAATATTATTTATTAACTTAATAAATATTAATGTAATCTTTTTTTAATGAAACACTATTTATCATTCTTTTATATATATATATATATATATATATATATATATATATATATATTTAAATATCATTTTTTACATAATTAAATTTTTTTAAAATTATTTACTTAATTTAGTCTAAAATTATTTTATAGTAAGTTCATTTAATTCATTTGATTTTTTTAATAAATTATTTACTTAATTTATTTTCATTTTTATAATTTATTTACTTAAATATTGTTCTTATTTCACGTTTTTTTTATATTTCATCCCTACCAAATTGTACGTATATCCCAACCCAAATGACTAACTCAACCGACCCACTAACATTGTAATATGAACAACTCTCGCTTCAACATATAAATCTAACTCTGATTTTATCTTTTGTTACAAGGCAACTCTCCCTTAAGCATTAGCCCTAACTCTCACCTCCTCCTTCATCACAATACAGTTGCTCCCAGCATAATCCCTGACACTTTTCAATTCAATAAAGATGATCTTGTTACGAAAGATAAACTCACTCACGTGTTCCACACTAGATTGGTATTTGTCATTCATGAGGACAGTAAGTTGAGTCTTTCAAGTGTGAAATGCTTAGAGTGGGGAGCGCATGTACGTCGTGGAGGGTGAGTTCGTGGTTAGATGCACGGACCTATGGATGATCTATTTTAATGCTTGAAACTTGGTGTTTTGCTACAATGGATGAGTTCAATGGACTTGAATGAGGGAGTGAGTGAGGTTTTAGCAAATCCATATCTAGAAGAATACTGGCCACTTTAGGGATGAAAAATCTAGGAAAATATATATGTAAAGACCTTTAATGATGCACAAACTCTTCTTCAACAACACTAATTAAACCAGCATCAATTGAATACACACCATTAAAACCAACAAGATAACTAAAAAAAACAAGAAAATGACCATTAACAAATACAAAATGATCATCAACAACAAAATGATAAAGAGGAGAAAAATCCATAATAGGCAAATTATTCTCTTGATTATTCAAATTATTATATAATATTTGAATAATATCAACTGGAGCAAGTTAAAAGTTTCATACTTTTTATATAAGATAGTTTTATTGTTAAACTAATTCCTATGTATATTTAAAAAAAAAAAAAATCTCTTTTATGTAATGTTCCATGAAGAGAGATTATGAAGATTCTTATAAGTTTTTTCATCGTATAGAATGTCATATAGAAAAATAAATTCATTACGTTATAGTCAATGTCATTTAATGCATTCCATCATCTTCATGTTATAAAATATATTGTTTATCTTATTAAATTTGATAGCAAAATATGACTTATATGTAACTTCATATAGTATTTTTATCTAGGTAATTCCTTTGGTGCACCCTCAGAATAAGGTGTTTTGGAAAACTAGTAAATAAGACTTCTTATTTTATAACATGTATATAATTTAGACTATTCAGCTTGTCTTGTTATTTAATATGATCAAAGTTAATTGTTATTTTTTTTTAATTATTGTTATTACACTCCTTGAGACAATGTTGCAAATACATAAAACTACATTATTTTCTTTATAATTTATTTTTTATTGTCATATGTGGTCATTTGAAAAGACATTAACCTTAATACAAATTTTGTCGTTACTTCTTTCATTAACAATAAAATATGTTGAAAGTGGGTGCCTCCCTTAATGCAATGATAACCTTTGATGCTTATGACTAATATCATCATAATTTATAGTATGTATGACTCTTTATGGCAACTCACTTGGGTTTAGTACTTGCTACTTTATTCATTCACATGGTGTATATGAATTTGTAACCTTTCTCACGTAATCTGTAAATCGTATGTTAATCATTAATCCCTAACTTCATTGGAGCAGGTAAGATTTGACTTCCTCATTTGCTTTCTTTCTTTATGTTCTCATAAAATTGCCTCTGTGTTGCCTTTTGTTTCAAAATATGTCATCTTTTATGAAATTGAAAGATGAATAAATGAATTTGGATTGAGACTTGTTATCTATTTTATGAGAACTATTGTTGTTGTTATATGTTTTGAATTTATTTTTTTTGCTGACTTTTTTAGAGGGTTTTCTTGCAAAATGGTGAATATGGGAAGAAAGTTGGATTAGGTGACCTAGGTTTAAGTCATATTGTGGCAAAGAAAGTGTTAAGTTTGTTTAGTTAGGAAGATGTTATTAAATCTATATATTATGTAAATTGAATACATGATTTATGAGGTGAATATATGGAGGATGAATGTTGTAATTGTGAAACAAAAACTACTGCAGTTGAATTGTGTCATTAAGACAATTTGTATGAAAAAAAAAAAAAGACATATTCAATTACTTATTTTTATTTTCAATTATTGTTGATTTTAAGTTATTTGCAACATGATTTCATATCAATTAAGTATTACAATTTATTAATTTTGTGAATGAAAATGGATATTCTCCCACATCATATGTTTGATATGATCATTTGAAAGGAAAATTTACTAGAAAGGAGTGCTTGGAAGTGAAATTTTATATATGATGTTAGATGAAGTCAATGTTTTTTAACACAGTACGTGAACATTATTTAATATTGTGTATTATGGATTTTAATTGATTTAATTAAATTCAAGAATAAAACAACCAATGTTGCTCGATTTAAATTTATCAGTATTTTGTACATTAATTCCATTAATGTTGTTAGGCCTTTATTAAACATTTATAAAGTTGTATGTTTTTATTGAGTCTGAATTGATCAAAAAGAAAACAATTCATATTATCTACTATCTATTTTTTTTTTACTATTTGTTACGAAAACAAATCATTTTGATTATTGTCTCAATATTATAATAATATTGTTAGTATTATACGAAAACATTTTTTATTTTGACATTTCATTTAAATGAATCAGCAATTAAGTGAAATTTGAGCAATATTACTAAGTCTCCTATATAGATCATGGTACTCAAGTTTGTAGTATTAGAACTCACAAACTTTTGGCCCCAGAAAAAAAAACCCTCATATGCAACTATTTCCCCCATTCTCACTGAATAAATTTTACTATACTCCATTTACTTTAAAAGGAAATTTTACTAAATCTTTTTAATTTAAAACAAAAAAAATTACTGTCCCATTTATTTTAAAACAAATTTTATTATAGGTAATCCTCCTTTATATCGTTTACTACCCAAATTTTACCTTTTAAAATTTATCATCCCTCCTTTTCTCACTAATAACTCAAACTAATCCTAAATTATATCTTAAATGGAACAATTCTTTTACCTTCCAAAAGAACCCCACTTTATGTCCCTTCTCTTTGTTTTCTAAACTAAAGTTAAAATGATTTCAACTTCATTCCTAACTCAACTGTACCCTCCTAAAAGTGGTTATAGAAATAAGAGTAATACAACTTGTAAGATTATTTGCGTTAAATTGATTTTTATTTTGTAACTAGAAAAAAATTCCACCTTGATAATTAGGATGGAGTCATTGACCTACTTTGTAATTAGGAAAGATTTATTGTTTTGTAATTATTATGTTATGATCCTATAATTTATGATATATACTTCCCTTTTTTTATCTTATACAAGATGTCAATTTTGATTACTTTACATAAAAGGTTCATATATATAAATGTGACTAAATATTATAGTTTTAGAAGAAATAATATTAGCATTGTTCTCTAGTTTCAATTCTAGAAACAAAAGATGCGAAATGTGATTTGGAAGAAATAGGAAGAGTCATATCCTTAAAAAAATAAAAATCCCTCATATCAAGTTGTAGAATTTTTTTTTCTCTATAAAGTTAGAAGTTGCACAATCTATTCATTTTCTCAAAGTAGTGGGCACGATTTAATATAAAATATCAATTATTAATGAAATCATAAAAATTTTATTAAAATTAATATAAACAAGATTTGACCACTCATTTAACAACAATTAAACATTTTTTTATTTGGACGCATGGAAAACAAATGGGTTGATTGTAATAATTAAATTTTCAGTTCTCTTGTTGATATATTTTTTTCACATAATAACCTAGGTATATTCTTTATAGGAAGGGTGTTCAAAACTAAACTAATCAAAAAATATAATTGAAAATCAATTCAAAACATTGATAATCGATAAAAAAATGCAAACTTTTGCAATTATTTTAAACAAATGAGAGGTTCAATCAGTTTATGGTTTAACACCTCAGAATCTACCCAAATTCAACAACAACAATTTACTTCAGAAATATTATATTGTCTTTTACTTCGTTCAAAAAAATTATGAAGGTAAAAAAAAACTAATATTTTTCATGCCTCATTTTTTATTCCATTTTACCTTTCTTTTCATGTTTAACTTTTACTCATCATACATTTCTCACTCAATGCACTTTCACCAGTGTACATAACACTTTTTATATCAGTGGAAAAAAAAACTTTTTATATTGATTAAAGTTGAACTTTCTATAACAAATTTTTTAGATCAATCCTTAAAGAAAGTGTGAGTCAGACATTTGATAGAAATACACTTCATATATCAATTAGAATTAAAAAAATATCATATAAAATAATATTTTTTATATCGGTTAAGGATATAACTAACATAAAAAATAATATCTTCTGAAAAATAAAAATTTTTATTTTAATGATTTCCCCTCTTGTATAACCAAAATATCATACCAACTCTCATATAATTTAACGATATATCTAACTATATTAAATGATGTACTAAAATATATAAACAATCATTAATTATAAAGTTAAATAATTTACAGTATTTAAAGTTAAAACTATAAATCCACATGTTCTACAAACATTAAAAAAAAAACAATGAAAAATGTGAAGCCCATTAAATTAGAATGTATGGATAATTTAATATCTACGTATTCATATTCAAATGTAAGAAGTCAATATATAATAAAACTCTTATTTAACTAAGAATTTATTCATTATATTACCTTTTACGAGTTAATAATATTGGTCAATATAACTATAAGATGTACTTCATCACATAATATATATACTTATTCGTGGCTTTTTAACTTTTTAATGTGGCACTACAAATTCAATAAAAATAATAAAAATGTTCCATAGTCACGTCTTAGAGAAGAAGTCTCATATAAAGAAAATTATATTTTTTGTTTATTTTTTTTATAAAAATATCACAATTTTTATTTTGTAAATTATTCCAAATCACTTTTCTACTAGAACATTGCATAATAACTTAGTTTTCTTATTTCTTGAAAAAAATATTATTATTATTATTTTCTTCTTAAATTTAAAGAATGTATTATTATTTCTTCCGGTAGTAAAATTTTATTATTATCTATTGTCGGTTTTGTTTTTATTTTCTCATCTTTTATTTTAGTTATGAGTTTTTATATAGTTACTCTGATTCCTAACATCAATATCAGAGCCACCTAGTTCTTATTTGTGATATTATTCTATCGTTATAGTCATTAGAATAGTATTGGAGAAAATTCTTAGTATGTTATGTAGTTACAGTTAATATGATTTTTCACATCAGAAAAGAATTATTCTAGTTACTAGGTATAGAGAGTGATACCATATGTCTAAAAAATGTCCCGACAAGAAAAGATTTGATTTTTAAGTGTGTCTATTTGTGACTCATCTCTTTTTCTTAAGAGCTTACCTGGTGTACTAGTTACTGTCTACATCGTTATTCCAATATGTAATACTATTCATAGTTAAAGGTATATAAGTTGGTTAAAACCATGATATAACAAAATATGAGACAAAAAAGTTTAATGGAAATAATTTCTCATTGTAGAAACTGAAGATAAATGCAATTTTGAGAAAAGACAATTGTGTATATGCAATTAGAAAAATACATGTGGGCATTACAGATCGAAGGTGGGACGAAATTAACAATCACACTAGAAATTTTGCATTTAGCATTGGCAAATGTGGTTTTGTCTAACAATGCAGAGAATGGTACAATGAAGGAGATTTGGGAGCCCTTCGTTAAATTATACGAGATCAAGTCACTTCACACAAGAATATTCTTAAAGAAAAATATTTATACTCTTCGAATAAGTGAGTTTACATCGGTGACGAGTCATATAAACAATCTGAATATATTGTTTGCCTAACTTTTAGTGGCAAATTTCAACATAGTTGAAAGTGAGTGTGCAAAAGTTAAAGCTTAGTAAATTTGTATGATCAACTTGTCATTAATATAACAAATAATAATATTGATGAACATTTACACTTTGAGATGTTGTCAGATTTATTTTTAAAGAAGAATCCAGGCGAAAAAGTGAGGTGGAAAGTCTAAAACAAACAAAAAATTCGACAATGATGCGAGGTTGATCAACGTAATATGACTCTAGTAGGAGTCAAAATTATGGTGGATCAAATTCTCGAGTAAAAGAGAATCTCATTTGATATCATTGTATCAAGAGAGGGCATGTCAAGAAAGAATATTGGCTTAAGGTAACATAGATGGAAATTTGCTAAAATGACTATCAGGAGGAAACACATATTAGACTTAGTTTATTCTAATGTGTTGGAATCATCGCTATTATTTTTAGGAGGGGTAAGATATTTTGTATCAGTGATGATTACTCCAGGAGATTATAGATGCACCGCATCAAAAGAAAATATGTGTTTTCAAAGTTCAAGATATATATTCTTATGGATGAGATCTTATTATCTACAAAGTTATTGTTAGCGGGGATATAAATTTTGTTTTTCTTCAAGGTGAACTTGGAGAAAAGATTGGTATGCTCCAACCGAAAGACTTTAAGGAAAAAAAGAAACTTGGTTTATAGGTTAACCAAATCTCGATAAGGTGTAAATCAGGTGTCCAAGTGTTAGTATAAGAGATTTGATTCTTCATTATCAACATTGATTACAACACACTAAGTTCAGGTTATTGTACCTATAATAATAGATTTGATGGAAATTATTTTATCATGTTGTCGTTGTATGTGGATGACATGTTGGTGGTAAGTTCTAACAAAGTTCAAATCTAAGTTTTGAAAGCACAGTTGACTAGGAAGATTGATATGAAGAACTAGGGACCAGCAAACAAAATTTTAGGGATGAAAATTCACCGAGACATAAAAGATAGGAAGATTTGGCTTTATTAGAATAATTAATTACTAAAGGTCACGGTGCTTCAATATACAAGGGTGTAAGTCACTTTCTATCCTATTTTCTATCAAGTTATCCTCAAGATGAGTCTTGGCAATAAAGTGGAGAGGATGAGAATGTCTCAAGTACTATACGCATCATTAATGGAAAGTGTTATGGATACTATGATCGATACAAGAGAAGATATTGCACAAGAAATGAAAGCAGTTTTGCAGGTGATCTTAACGAGTTTACACTTGTAGGAGAGACACAAGATGTTGTAGTTCTGTCTAATATAGAGGTTGAGTACATAACAACCACCTAACATATGAGGAAGTTATCTGGATTAAAAATGTTATGTTAATGGAGGAACTGGAGAACAAGCAACCAAAAATTATTATGTATTGTGATAGTCAGAGTATCTTGCACATTGCAAGAAATCTTGCCTTGTATTCTAGGACACAACAAGAAGAACATAACAGTGTTATGACAATCGGTTAGCAGTAACAAGTTTATATGGAGTCGGTTTTATTAAAGACTTATTTAGAAAAATAGTAATATGAAAGACAATAAGAATGTACAACGAATATTTGATTAATTTAATCAAAAATTTTAAGTAGAAAAATGTGAGAAGAGAAGTCTGACATCGGGTAAATTATATATTGATGTTTACTTTTTTTGTTATAAAATAAACACAATATTTACTTTGTAAATCACGCTAAATTTTTTCCCCTATTTTTTATTAGTGCAATGCATAATAATAAGTTCTCTTATTTCTTAAAAAAGATATTATTATTATTTTCTTCTTAGATTTAAAGAGAGTATTATTATTTATTTTAGTAGTAAAACTCTATTATTATCGATTATCAATTTTATTTTATTTTTTCTCATATTTTTTTTATATTTTATTTTAATTGTAGATTCTTATATAATTGTTGTGATTTTTAATATTATCCCCCACAATACCTTTTGTGTGGATATTGTCTAGAGCACCCCATCATTTATCTTAAACCAACAAATTCAAATCCTCCTGTTTTATCTACTAAGATTCTCAATAAACATGCAAAAAATAATGAAATACATAAAAAAAAAAAAACAATGATTAGTAAACATTTTTCTTTCTCATTATCATAAAAATGTGAGAATTTTTCTCCATCTTTGCTACCATCCCTATTATTTTCCTCTTAACATTTATGTTACATTTTCTTATTCTTCAAACACACAATTTTAAGTACAAGTTGAATTTGTCTTGGCTTTAATATGATTTTATGGAATTGAAATATTGTGCTTGTGAACTTGTGCTTACTCGTAACGGTGGAAATATGTCAGATAGGTGGAAATAAGTAAGATAGTATGGTCTATATAACCTTACTTGTTTATTGAAAAAAGTCAAACTTTAAGCTTTAAAGTTTGCTAAGTCTGACTTACTAACCTATTTAAATAACAATATTATATATTTATCTCTATATATATTATACTAATAATAAACATATGATTATTAAAATAATTATATTTAATAATAAAAAGTAATATAATTTTAAATTTTAAGAGTGTTGGACACATGGATTCAAGAGTGGTACACTATCATTAAATTAATTTATCATCCTCTTCTCTTATCTTCTATCTCCCTCGCCCTTTCCCTTGAACCAAAAATACCCCACCTACTTTTCGACTTTCTTGAATCTTTAAAAAATAACCCTATGCTTTTGCATGTATTGTATACACTTTCTTCTTCCACCTCACCTCATGTGTTTGAGGAAATCCCGTAATGCCTAACTATTCTATCCAGATAGATACTGATGGATTTTTAAGCCACTTTTGTCATCTCTTTCTAGTTAATTTTTTATGATTCAATCACACTCTTCACCATAAAAAGTATGTGTTCCATTTTTTATGTTCATTGCACCATTCACTTGTTGTGCAATGGATAAAAGGAAACCTGTTCATGTTCTTTCAACAAGAAATGTGTTAATCCACAAATTAAGATTTTGGAACAAATAAAAGTTTAATTGATAATAGTTGTACAATGAGTGATGAACTATTAGACAAAGATACAATTCTACACATAATTATTAGACAATATTTTGCAGAATGTGTAGTAATAACAGTGGCTCAATAAGGTTTCAACTATAATAGACAGTGACAAGGAGAATTAATACAACAAAAGTAATAAAAAATTTACATGTCTAAATATGGTTAGTGTATTTCTAAAAGCATGAAACAATATCCAATTTAAAGAATAACATGAACAGGCACAGATAACTCTAATAATGGATGTTGTGGGAGAACATGAAAACCATTAATCTTGTCAAAATAGAACATTATTGAAACAGAGCATACAAAAATTGTCATCACTAGTTGCGGTGGGAGAATTGATTCGACAATGCAATCGTAGATTTGATTCGCAATCAAATCAAATAGCAAAGATGAAGATGAAGCTTACCTGTGACTTTGAAGATGAAACTTAACAATGGGGATGGTGGCGGCGACCTTGTGAAATAGAAAAGAAGCATCGTCTCTACACAGTCACACCAATAACACTAGCGATTAGAGATGAAGGCAAACAAAGAACAATGGCAACGACGAAGAAGAAGAAAAATGAACACTAATAAAAGAAGATGTGTGAAGACCAGTGAACAGTGAGCAATGATGATGAAGACGCGTCACCAAATAAGGAACACCAAACGGAGAAGAGGGAAAACGGGAAAACAAAGAGCAGTAACACAAACGAATGAAGAATTATGCTGCAAATTCTAATAAAAACGAAACAAAGAATATTATAAACCATTTATTGCAAAAATGTAAAAATTTTCCAAAGAAAACTTGATCCTTCTCAACAAACCCTTATCTTTCAACAAATGAAAAAAAAAAAAAAATAGTTTACCAATGTTCATTTTGATGTCGATGTATTTAGACAAGGTTTAGCAAGGATGATAATTGTGAACAAGAAAATTAGTAATGCAGTTAGATATGTTTGTGTATAACCTGGTAGCATGGAGAAGTTCAAAAGTTTGCATAATTTGTATTTCAAAAATGGATGGATCTCACAAATTGTTTGGAGGCATTGCCTGAAAAAATGAAAGTTAAGTATAATAAATATTAGAGGAACATCAAACATATTAATACATTGATTTTTGTTGTTGTGGTTCTTGATTGTCCAAGTAAGTTAGTAATGAGGTTTAAGCAAATTTTATGAGAATGATGGTAGTGAGTTTTTGTGTGGAAAGATAAAGGAGACATTATTCAAGTTGTTTTACTTTATATTAGTCAATGGGACAACAAGTTGGACCATCAAATTGTCATATGTTATAGAATTTGAGAAAGACATAAATAAAAATGAAGTTTATTTGTATCTTATGGAGAATTTGAATAGAAAAAAAGTGATAATTCTTTTGATATCTTGATATAATATGGAAAGTAAACAAAATATCCTATTATTCCTCAAATTGTTAAAGACTAGACGTAAAGTTTTAGTTATTATAACATCTCTCTTTTATCAGAGACTGTTTAAGCATTGATTTGTATATAAAATTAGTGTTGATTATTCTTGTGGTCAATATATATTGAAAAGGTAATGTGATACATTGAATGAATTGAAATGGTTATTTTCAATTCTATTTTAAAAATATATTATTTAATTTTTACATTTTTAATTATAATAATTACTATATTTCATATATTTAAATCTGTCTAATTTCACCCTAGATAAAGAAAATTATGATGTAGATATACTATCGAAAGAGTCTTAAAAAAAAGATCAAAATAATAAAATAGATATACAATCGAAACATTTATCATATCTAAATTTTAAATTTTTTACTTTTTTTTATTTCATATAAAAAGTACAACCGTCACAACAAAAAGATTGTGAATATATTTTCTAATTTAATAGATAAAACACTAATATATCTAAAATCTTTTCCTAAGAGAAGACTATGGTAACATACAATGCAGAATAATAGATATTATTATATCTAATAATTTATATTATCATATTACTAATATATAGTCTTACGTAAATATTATACTACAATCATAATCATTATATTTTATTTTATTACAATATATGTTTATCTTTATATTTGTAACATGGTCCGATAATAGGTGATAGGAAGTTTAATATTTCATCTCATATTAAAAATTAATTTAAACATAATTCAATTTTACAAAGCCATCGAAGAATGGTGGAACTTGAAGAAAAGTATTAGAAGACAAAAAAAAAAAAACACTAAAGGATCTAGTTATTTCAAAAATAAATGATAGAAATTTACTTTTCATTTTATCATTTATTTTATTGTAATTTAGATAAATTATTATTTTACATTATTAAATTATAAAAATAAATAATAAAAAAAATATTTATAACTCTTATTCTTAAAATAAATAGATTACTGTTTATAAATTAAATATATAATATTATATATATCAACATAAATTATATAAAAAATTTACAATAAATTATAATTATTTCTTGTCACTAAAGGTGAAATATTATAGAATCCAACTTCTTACTTTCTTACTTCCGATAAGCATCTCAGACCAGATGGAACAATTGCATATAGACAAAGATCCAAACCAAACACCCAAGCCTGACAAAGAAAAAAAGGTTGTCCAACCTTAGTTAAAATCTTCAATACTATCTTTAAAAAAGCTCCATCAATTTTTATTAAATTTTTAAATTAAAAATATTAATTATATAGCAAATAGAAGTTAATTAAGATAATGAAAATATATCATGATCTTCCAAATTTATACAAAAAGATTTGTTGAACTTAGGGTTATAGTCATTTTCTATAATAGCAAATTAAATATTCTCTACCATTATTTTGATTATATCACTTGTTAATATAAACTTAAATAACCGTTCTAAATCGAAAATAAGACCATCTAAAAAAAGAATCACAACTAAATAAATAGAAGTGACCACAGTTAAAACAATTTGTAAGTACTCTGAGCTCTCTTTTTTATTTGTCTCCTTATTACACTTTCTTTATTACAATTATGTTTATTACCATAAGATTACGTATCTAATAGATAACAATTATATGTTTATAAACCATAAAATAACATATCTAACAGATAAAACAGTGGAGAGTGGAAAGTGGTTCCATGAAAGTCATCAGTAACCTACCAACCTGTTTGTCATAATTTTGTCACCTTTTCTTCAACAAGTCAAGGAGATATGGTTTTTGCGGCGACTTCATTCAGATTGTGAGAGGTCAACACGATACGCTAATATCGTGTTTAGGACCAAGTCTAATATAAAAATTCGCTGACCTCAAAGTCAGAAAAGGGAATCAAACCAACATCAAACTTCAATTTTCATAGAAGTTTAAATACTTATACACACATTTTACAGCACTCCTTTCTGTATGTTTATCCTACTTTTGGGAAACCTTCATGCAAGTGCTCAATAATTTTCCCTATTAAAACGTGTGATTGAATAAAAACATTAACAATGAGGACCTATTGTCGAAATCACAGAAGAAAAGAGAAAGGTAAACTTGCAACAAAAATTATACTTCTGAAGGGGGAAAGAAAGTCAGTAACCATACATGGATTTAAGAAAAGAAGAAAAAACTGCCCTCGTCTACACAAGAGCAGGTCTCCACATGGCATCATTTTGTACAGTCACGTCAACTTAAAAACAACCTCACCATTTTATAATCTTTACACCATAAAAAGGCTTGTATAGTAGTCATATTTCATTTTATCTCCTCTGCAGGGGCCTCAGGTGAATTAAGACATCTGATCAGCCTCATCTCGCTTAAATTCTTTGTATAAACTTAAAAGCTACAAAATGTACAGTTCTGCAGTACAACCAACAACTTTATTTCCAATTGGCTACAACCCATCTCCACAGACAGGTATCATAACCTCTTGATTTGGAAAAAGGAAGAAGAAGCAGCAGCAGCTCACACTAGCCTCAGTTAGCTGTACAAGATTATTTTTCTAAGATGCCACCTAAGCAGGTTGAGGAGACTGAGCAGCAATTCTCCTTTCTGCAACAAATTAGATAGAACATACGATAAACTATATATATATATATATATATATATAATACCTCAACATAGGATAACAAGCTTGAAATTAAAGGAATAAAAGGTCTTGGTCTCCATGCGTGTAACTCATGTATGCATTCACCATGTAGGAGGAGCATGCTTTCAGATGAAAGCATCCCTCTAAAATGCCCCGGATGTTTAAATATAAAATATTGAGAATGCAAATGAAGAATGACATGGAAGGAGTACCTCCAGCAGCAACAAGTTTCTCTACACGTGCAACAATGTGCTTTCCATAGGTGTACTTCTTCAATGCATTCAAATGAACTTTAATTCGTGAAAGAATCAGTTCTCGTTGTTGATCATCACATGTTTCCAGCACTTTTTGTACAACGTAATTTGCAAATTGATCTTTCATCATGGCCTGAATATAGAGGAATCTGATTTACAATTTTGCAAAAACTGGGGTAGAGTCTCATTGAACATGTGACCAACCATTATCAATTTTATTAAGACAGATGATGAGTTGACAAATAACAGTTTGATTGAAAGAATTATTTGGGAGATATAACATGCCTTCACCCAGACCTGAATTAGTTATGTGATCTAAGTCCAAGACTGGAAATGTGAAACTTGTTCTGTTCAATCACATAAAGAGATGTTTGACTAAAAGAAAAAAAAAATACCACAGATATGGCGAGTAGGAGTGTTCACTGGTCGTATGGATACTTATGAACTTAAACTGATCCAACCTAACTCAAACACTTTGGGTTGGATATTTTTTTAATATTTGAGTCAAACTCAACCAATCACAACCATATTCATTTTTTTACTGGGATTTGCTGATGAACCCAACCACACCAATCCATTAATGTAACATTTTATTGTCAATTATAATTTATAATTTGTGTATATGTTTTGTTGAAAACAAAGATTGAAAAAATCATATACATTAAAAAAATTGAAACGGGTTCAACCCAACCCCACTTATTTTAATCGGATTGTATAATGAGTTTGATGAAACTCAACTCAATCAAACACTACCATGAACACTACTGATCATAAGGTTAGTTCATACAATTGCGTTGGAAGTCAATAAAATCAAATAAAATTATGATTGTATTGAACCTAAAAGTAGGCAACAGTGGGCCTATAAGAATGCATCAGCATTGCCTTATAATTTTGCATCAAATAGTGGGAGAGATATATACTAGAAAGGGAAAGTTCAATAAACCTGAAGAGGCTCATTTTCATCTGTAGAGCCAAGCATCTCATTTACTAGTAATTGGCGCTCAGAAGGACCTCCAAAGGTCAGACATTTCTCCACAACGTTGGAAGCAAACTTCTGTTGACTCATTTGAACAATCTTTCCTGCTAATTCCTTTATTATAGAAGAACGCTCGTGAGGCTTCCCATGTTCCAGAACATGCTGTTATCAAGGATAGAAGTAAACCAAAGGCAAGAAATCAACCCACATATATTATAAACACTATCAGATTTAGGAGGTAAAGTAGTGAGCATGAAAAAATAAAAAAAATGTATCATATGTGAAAGAGAACCAACCTTGATGGCATTTAAAAATACTTAATAAATAGGGCAGGAAGCTATAACATATAAAGTAACAGTTTTGAAACTAAAGAATTATAGATAAGAACAATTGAAACTGATGTGTTACATGTTTGAAATAAATACACATAAAACCCAGTTGGAAATCATAAACAACAAAAAAATGTTTCTGGTTGAAATTTTTCATGAAATCATTTATCAACGCAGTAGGTAATTAGAAGCCTGCCCAATGAAAATGTTCACTTTTAATTCCAATTAACAAATTTGCAGTAAAAAATTCAATATAAAGGAGAATTGATTCGGAACACATTGTTACTCAAATTAAAAATCTCAATAAAAACTTCCAGCAGCTTGCCAATCAAAAGCTAAAAGAAAAAAGAATTTGGGTATTACTGGCATCGTATCCACAATTGGATCCAAGAATGCGACATGAGAATTTTTGGGACTACAGTCAAAGGTTCAGAAAAATTATCATAACTATTTCTAGAAACAAGTTGATTAGCAGGCTTGCAGCCAAGTGTACATCCGCAGAAAACCATGCTCAAGAAAACCAGACATGAGAACCATAAAGATACACTTCTACTACAATGGCAACAATAAAGAAGCTAAAATTGTCTAGTAAAAAAATTATAAACCTGAACAACATAGTTGCCATACTGATCCTGAGCTAACATGCTAACTGCCCCTAAAATTTCATCCATAACTTTCTGCTGTGTTGTAGGATCTTTGCAGTGCTCCAGTACTCTCTGTCGGGCAGAAGGCAACTTATGATGAATGATCTTAGATACAGAATAAGAGTGACATAACAAGTTAAGAGACCTAACCTGGATCACCCGGCAACCATATGGATGGGTTGAGAGGGTGACAACTTGATCAAAAAATGTTGAGACAATAAAATGGATTGCATCTTCAGGGACGCATTCAATACACTTCTGAATCACATGATTACCATTTTGATCACGTACACAGCGCATCACATTACCATCAAGCTCTTGCACCATCTCTATCTTCTGATCCAAATCAACAACTTCGATGGCCTAAAGAGGGAAAAATAAATGAAGAAAAGAAAATTGATAACATGCTCAGAAAATTACAGAGAGAAACAAATATATTTAGATCAACTAACGCAACCTTATATTACCCATACCTTCTGGATGACTCGGCAACCATACATTTGAAGGCTAAGTGTCAGAACATGGCCAAGAAGTTTGTTGGCCAATTCTCTTCTCTGGGCCGCAAGTCCATGCTCAAAAAACTACAATATACCATATAGCATTACAGACTATTGCTTAAAGAAGATTCATGAAAGAAAATAATAAAGTAAAAGATTAATGATTACCTTTTGAACCACATAATTACCAAAGACATCAGTCATCAAAGCCAGGGCATGTGGCATTATCTCCTGATAAACCATGTTTTTCTCTTCTGTAGTAGCTGTTTCAAGCTTTTGTTGAATAAATCGGCTCCCATATTGATCCGCACTGCCAATGATAATAAATTAATCAAAATTAATTTTTTGGGATTGCAACAAAATAAGATCAATAACAAAAAAATACCTAAATTCAACAACATGACCAGCAATTTCAGAGAGCTCAAAACACTTTGTTTTATTGCTTTTAAACTCCTCCAACAGAGAAGAGGCAAAACTGTCATCAACGTTCCCAGTATCTACATGCCAAGGTCCCATTACCCCAGCTAAATTCCTCATTCCAGAAGCAAAACGCATATTCAGTTCATTGTGCCTAACAGGACTTCCAGGTCCTACTGGAGAAGTGGATACAACAGAGTTTGCCATTGGACTTCCTGGATAAGACAACCCAACACCATATGCAGGATTTCCATAATAACCATGAGGAGTGGAGCTGCCTGACTTACCACTCAGTGCTACATTGTATTGAGGTTTCTGAGGTGAGAGGATAGAACCAAGATAAGCTTTCTGAAGCTCAAGTATGTTCATGTATGAATTACCTAAATAGTTCCTGTCCACAGAGGGGTCGTTAAGAGCACCAATTTGTGCTGCATACTCAGATGTCCTAATGTACTGAAGATACATGGGATCAACAAAAGGGGCCTGAAGAGTACTGCCTGGAATTTGATTTCCCATCCTACCAAGATTATGCATATCAGATGGAGCAGAAGCTCCAGAAGCCAAACCACCTCCAAGAATTCTTGAGTCCATTCCAGGGGCTGCCATTGCTGATGCTGCAGCAACGGTTTCAAACAAAGGAGGCAGATTACCAGTGCCCAGTTGATTTGTCATCAAGGATGCCAAAGCTGGACTTCCAGTATACCCCCTGAGACCATAGTTAGTAAATGACGAATTTGTACCATCTAAAGGCTGGTACTGAGGTGGCAAACTACCTCCTCTACTAAAATGGGAGGTAGGCGATCCTTTGAAATATGAGTTATTGGAAGGAACATTAGACTTTTGTAGCTCAACCTGCCTATCCAAGGATGGATTGTTAAGATCAGACCCATTCCTGCTCGTACTTGAATTTTGCAAGTGAGCTGATTCAGATTTCTTTAAATAAGCATGTTGCTTTCCATGATCTTGACCACCTTGCCTACCAAAAAGATATCTACGGTGATTATCAACATCTGATTCAACTTGTGCTGGCAAACAATTGTCACCATCTAACATGTCATCTGCTGACAAATTCATCACTGACAATGCTACCACAAGATCTGCTGATTCATTGATGTTAGATGAAACACCATTAAATCCATCTGGACTACCAATACCTCTCTTATCAGAAGCAATGGCTCTGCCACCACCAATAGGTGCGATGCAGGGACTGGGAGCCCTAGCAACAACGTGCGGGTCAGGAGTATTGCTTCTTGACAAGGAAGATCCCACTGCAGCAGCATAAGAATATGAAGATGGCAGACTATTATGGGAAGCAGATGATCCTTGAACATTTGATCCTGATCGTAGAGTATCTGTCGTCATGGGCTCATGACGTACATGAGTCAACTCTGTTTCAGCAGAACTAATTATATCTTTGTCATCAAATGCATTTCGACTGGCTGGACGAGAAGGAGGGCCTGTGACAGGTGTATTACACCCCAATTCACCCTGCACAATTATTGGTTGTAAATAAATGATGTGCAGAAGAAAAAGCAAATGAAAATAAAGAAATCCAAGAGATCAAAGCAAAACCGTGCTAAATTCACATTATAGATGTCAACAATTGATAGTAGCATGAAAAACAATTAAATATTGCTACAAAAAAATACTTTCAAAATGCAAAGGCAAACAAATATTAATTTACATATACTATATCTAGATCTAGCAAAACACAAAGTTCAAGATCAATAACAAATACTCCACTTCAGTACTGAGGTATATCACATTCTTCAAAACTACTGGGTGCAAAGCACCGTCAATCTCCACTTGTTATAGTAATTCAGTGAAGTAATGTAAGAAGGGACATTGAGAAAAAATTCAGCAAGAAGTTCATATGTAAATTCTGATTTTTAAGATATAAAATGAATGGCACACTGTATTCTGAGTATATATAGTGAATCGAGTAAAAGAGACTGTTGTAACTAAATTACTTCAGTTGAATAGATTATGTTATAATTTGGCTATAACAGAAAGAGTATATTATTTTGTAGAAAAAAATAATCTTAACGCCCATGATGTTATCCAGTGATAAATTGATTGGAGATTGGAAAGTAACTCAACCACACACATGCTGCAGTTTATAATATAGTACTACAGTAAACAGTACAAAGATACACTATGTATGCAGTATTACAAAACTAAACACGAATGTGATTTGAAAATGTGCCTAAAAGATTTTAAGGTGAATGTAACAAATCAACCAGATGTAGCTAAACAATCAGTATAAATATTAAGAGCCCAAATGAAACACAAAGGATACTACAGGACAATCATTAAGGATTATCAAAAGTATATGAAAATTAATTAAAAAACTGACGAATTCACAAAATATTAAGCTGCCATCTTTCATCACAAAAAGCACTATAATAGAAAACAAAATAAAAATTTGTTTCATCAAGAAACAAGAGTGTTTCAGCCTCAAATCCACTATCATAATATTGTTAGGGTTAATTACTGCATCCGAGATATTATTTATTTTAAAACTTTAATCCGTTACTATTTTATCTTTAAAAGACATATCGAAAATTGACCAATCTTCTATAAAGTGCGCCTTTCACAACCTTAAGATTCATCCCGTAATCAATAGAAACTTTAAGCAAATTGTCCTCCAACAATGTATCATTTGCACTTAAAGGGGAAACAATCTCTTTTGTAGAATCATGACAGCAATCGGTAATAAACTCCTGCTAAGGAAATAATACCTTACTTTGATAGGTTTTGTGGGGTAAGATTACTAGTCTCAAAATAAGTTAATATTTTCTTTTAATGCTCTAAGGTTATTGGAGAAGAGAAGTGGAACCAAGATATTTCTTGAGGTTCGAGGCTCTCATCATCCCACATAAGATCATTTTCTATTTCATTTCAATCCATCCTCCAACAAATGTAATTTTAAGAAATCAATAAAGTTTAAGCGCTTATTTGCAAATCTTCTTCAACCTGAAGAGTGTTGTTTAATATGCATAATGTTCTAGGATCCACCTTCCAACAATTATGCAATCTAATGTGACATCACAAAATTGAGATAGAAGTGGATAAATGGCACGCTATCAAACAACATTGTTCAGGTTGAGGAGGATTTGCAGAGTTCTTAAAACTTATTGATTTCTTAAACCCACATTTGTTGGAGATATATTGGAATGGAATACAAGATGATCGACACTTGCCCGGAATATCTGATTCCCACTTATCTTCTCCGATAACCTTGCAACCTCAAAAGAAAATACTATCTTCCTCTGAGATTGGTAATCTTACCTCACAAAGTCTCTCAACGCAAGTATCATTTCCTTGGCAGGCTCACCATAGACGACTCAACCTTAAGTTTCACATTAGATGCCACGAAAGTTTATTACCAACTATTGCCAAAATGCTACAAAGAATAAAACGTTTTTTAAGGACCAAAATATGATAAACTACCGACAATATCCCAACCAAAGGACAAAATTGTAATGGACTACAACATCCTAGACGCAATAATTAACCCTAATGATGCCAAAACACTCCTATAAACAAAATCTAAAATCAAAGACACATATTCATGTCATCATTACCCTTCCATTAACCAAAACTTAACTTCCCTCAAGAATATCAAACGTTAATCAAAACTTTAAACAATATCACATAACAGAACATAAGAACCAACACTAAGCAAAAATAAACTACCAAAGATCATACCCCACCCCACCCCACCCCCACACAAATAAGCATACATTAATCATACTTCATAGATGAAACTGAAAACACAAAATGCAAAACTACACAATCCAGGAAAAATTGAAACAAATGCAGCGTAAAGTTAATCAATGGCAGAAGAGGCAATCCACCTGGAAAATTTCTGCAAAACTCTTTTGTTTGTTCAGCCCTAGTCCAGGCAAACCAATTAATCCATCACCACCCCACTCTGTCGTACCTCTTGCTTTTCCATTATCCACTTCACTCTCCTGTTTCCTCATGTTAAAACCCGGTGGGGTAGAAAACATCGATCTACCCCCATTTTCTTCAGTCCTGCTCACTTTCCTCCGATCTCCAATTCCACCCAGAACTGAAGCTCCACCTTTAAGTCTTTGATGAAACCTCCAATCCTCCTTTGACAGCAAAGGAGGCGGCAGCCTAGGATTCAAATTCACATTGGAGTAATAGTATGAAAGATAAGCTGGATCAGACCTAAGCTCTTCCTCAGAAACAATCCCATTCACATCCTTAGTCTCTTCAAACTCAGAAAAGTCATCAGTTGCACCCGCACCACCGCCACCAAACAACTCTCCAACAGCACTTAAAGAACCCTCCACAGTTGGAGGCGCTGATCCACTCCTAAAAATATTAAGCTCTCTCTCACGATCATCAGCCTCTTGTCTACGTTGCTCACGAAGCAACATCCCTATCTCCTTCTCCAGTTCATCCCCAAAAGAACCCTCGTTACTCGCAAGCATCGGCCTTCTTTCCAATTCAGACAACATTTTTCAAAATCTCAATCTGATCACCACCCTCCAATCACCAACCTCATATAGCTAAAGCATATCATCACCCACCAGCAGAAATTAAACCCTAACCCAAAAAACCCAAAAACTCAAAATTTTCCCACCATAGAACGTAAACCGCCACGCCCCATGTTAGCAACTTCACAAAATCCCAACTTGCAGTTAATGTAAGGAAATGAAAGGCAACAATAAAATAAAATTCAAGCTTTCCTCGTAAAACTGCACCGAAGCCACTTCTGAAGCTGAAACAAAACCACCCCAAGAATCAAACACAAAACGAGATTGCAAAATTCACTCTATGTTCCCCAGAATCAGTTTTCATAATTATACACAAGAAATCCCTACGAGAACATGTTTTCAGAGAAGATAATCTATACTGAAGAATAAAATGAAGGTGTGAAAGAACATGAGGAGAAGAGAGAAAAATGAGTGAGGAAATGATGCAGTGAGATAAAAATAAAAAAAGACAACAGTGAGAGAGATCAATCCGGCGGCGATTGGTTCTTACAAGAACCCTTAGGGTTTTGTTCCATTAAGAAGCTGATTAAATACAGACGAAGGTAGAAGGCCAAACCAAACTAGACATATTTGGTTTCTATTTTTCTTTTTTAGCTTTTGTTTTTAGCAAAGTTTCCATTTTTTTGCGAATCTCCAAGATATCCAAAAAATATTTTACGTAATTCCTAAACATTAGGGGTAATTGACCAAGTGATAACCGACTGATGTCATTACCGAAGAAAGAGAAGTGGAGTTTATTTCTTTTTTTGCTGCTGTTCCTAACCAGAAGCTCTCACTCACTGACACGTTAGTGTATTAGATTCGCTATATCAGTTAAACACAGCCCAAAGTACAGTAAATTTCGCACCACTTACCCCTTCTCTCTCTTCAGTTCAGTTAAACTCTTCTGGTCTGTGTTCTTGTAGGTGACTGTCATGATTTTAATTTTCACATTATTTCTTCTCCTTACCTAACACACATTACCTGTTTTCTTCTCTTCTTTCCTAATTTACATGCAATCAAACTAACTACACTTAGTATTTATGCCTTCACTTATTGTTAGTTTGTTCTTCAGTTATTTCTTCAATTCATCATCTATCAATACAGTGTTTCCTCTAATTTTTGCCTATTTTTACAATATTTATTTATGTTATTTTCTATGCCTCTACACGTACATTATTCTGGAAACTAGTTATGAACAATTTTTTAGAATTAAATAAACAAAATATGTTTCGAAAACATTATTAATTTTAAAGATGAAACAAATAAATTAATCTATTTATTAAATTGTTTTTAAAATGTTTTAGAAGTATATAAAAATAGACAAAAGTTAATATGTTCAAACTTTATTTTATAATTTTATGAAACCAAAGAAAAAAATATTACATACCCTCTCCCTCTTCTAAAACCGGTCTTTTTAGACTTTTATTTTATTTCAAAAGAATAAATTTTCAGGTTTTGTAAGTTATTTTTTCGATAATACAGCTCCATAAGAGTAATTTAATATCGTATTAATTGTATTAAAAAAACATAAAAATAACTAAAAACTAAGGACTTTTTTAGTAGATAGATATTAATTAATGTTACTAAATTTTATAAGACTAATATTTGTAATGGACGAAGTATATTCTATTTTCAAATTGTATTAATATTACAAAATTTAAGTAAATAATTAAAATAAAATTAATATATATATATATATATATATATATATATATATATAACAAATATAATTATGTTACTATATATACCTTGAGTATTACAAGATTTAACATATTATACGAGATACATGTATCTTATGAACAATTAATAATTAATTAAAGATTAAATTGTATATTAACTTTAGGATAGTAAATAAAGATGATTGTTGGTTGACGAGAATAAAAGTAACATTAATTTATTAAAAATAATTAATGCTCTAACATACTTGAAGCATTTTTACGTCTAAAGAAAATGTGTCATAGTGTAATTCGATTATTGGTGGGAGTATACATGCAATGTATTAATCAATTTGATATTTGTTTCATATTAATAAAATATAATGTTTTACATATTCGAGTGAAAGTTGTCTAAGAGAATTCTTCTAAATAATATACAATATTTTAATAGGATTTTCCGATCAGGTTTATTTAAAGGAAGTGAACGTTTAGACCAATCATATTTTATCTACCTAATAAACTTTTTCTTTTAGAATTAAAAAAAAAAGTCATACTTGAATTACAAAGTTTTGAAGAAAAATTCATCAAATCAAAGTTAGTACTTATAATCAAGTCTTCTTATCTCATCTCAATCAAGTTTTAACTATTATCAAGTGGAAATAAAGAATTGGAAGATGAAGTAATTCGTAAAAAAAATAATAAAAAATATATATTTGAAAAACTTAAAAAAAAAAAGATAAAAAGTATGAATTATAAGAGATCTATCTTAGATTGAGAATAAATGAAATAGGAGTAACAAATTATTAAAAGGCATGTAAATTTTTCAATAACAATATGTAATAAGTTTATTATCGTGAGTAAGGGGAAAAATTTCACATATCTCTTCTAATTCATACTTTAAATTTTTTTTCTTGAGTCACATCGACTAGCTTGAGTAAGGGGAAATTTCTCAAGGATTGACTTTTTCCGTAGTAGTGGAGGTCGTGAATAATCTCTCCAAGGAGAAGACTCATGAAAATTTCCAAAATATTCATGGATCAACGCAAAACATAAAATTTTTAAGAGGAAAAAGACCTTAAGAAAAATTACAAGATAATAATTAAGATCTCAAACAATAATAAGAAAATGAAAAAAAATTCCCAAAGAGTTTCAGCGAGGGAACTTGGAAAGGATTCTCGGAAAAATTTATTAAAAAAATCTTGATTTATTAATATTTTAAATTTAATAAATAATTCTAGATGATTACGTCTAAATCTTTTTTTCTATTTAATATATATATATATATATATATATTATTTAATACTTGTATATTATATATATATATATATATATATATATATATATATATATATAATTTAATACTTGTATATTATAATATAACTTTGATATATTAATTATATTATAATAGGTTCTTCCATTAATGAATCTAATCATAACTCCTACTACATTACCATTTCAAAATCTTACACATATAAAATACTAAAAAATGATTTTTTTTATCCTTATTTAATAAAAATAATTTTATTTTATCAATTCACACCTATTTACAAAATATCATGACCTATTTTATATTATAAATAATTGACGAAAATGTTTTTGAAAATAATATCCAAATACCAAATACAACATCAACATTCCCTTAAGAAGGTATCCAACTAGGAACAAAGAAGACGAAAGCGGAAATGGAGCTACTTTCGAAGCATCAACGCAAGAAAAAGATAAACAAAAAATGTGAAGTAGAGGGATCTCATCTCGACGGATGAGTTGCTCCCTCCTCCAGTTAATTATCACTACCCGATCTTTCCTTTGAACTAATAGCTTATGTTGGAGCCCTTGCCTTCGTGACGAATCCCTTTGACTATCTTTTTGTTTCTTCTTGCTAGTTTTCAATTATATGGTTTCTTGTATAGCTCTTGTCAAGCTCTAGTCGGATCCTTGTGATCTCGTACTTGGTCTTCCCCTTCTCTTTCTTTTCGTCCCAAGATAGAGTCTTTCACTAAAGGGAAGGTTCCCAAGCTTGGCCAAAAAAAAATCCTGGAAATAGCATTGCTTTGACGATTAACAAAACATATCGATAAGCGTTGTTTGAACGAAGTGTGGGCGTTAAACATGTTAGGATCGAGCGCTTACCACTAGGCCAAAAGCTATAGCCATTAGTCAGAGCGCAACTCTTTTTACTTTAAAAGCCCAAGCGCCACGATTCAATTGTGACTCGGCCCACCTGACCTTCGTCACAGGACAATTGATGCTACCTGCAACAATCTCCCCCTCAGCAATTGTCCTACAAGGTATCCCACTCTTGGATTGTGACTTGGCCCACCGGCCTCGCCACGGACAATTGTGCAACCTCGCAACAATCTCCCCTCAACAATTGCCCACCAGGAATCGAACTCGTGACCTTGGCTCGATACCAATTGTTAGGATCGAGCGCTTACCACTAGGTCAAAAGCTATAGCCATTAGTCGAGCGCAACTCTTTTTACTTAAGAGTAACTGCCCAAGCGCCACGATTCAATTGTGACTCGGCCCACCTGACCTTCGTCACAGGACAATTGATGCTACCTGCAACAATCTCCCCCTCAGCAATTGTCCTACAAGGTATCCCACTCTTGGATTGTGACTTGGCCCACCCGGCCTCTGCCACGGGACAATTGTGCAACCTGCAACAATCTCCCCCTCAACAATTGCCCACCAGGAATCAAACTCGTGACCTTGGCTCTGATATATTTCATTTATTTTGTGATGATCTTCTTCTGTCAATGCCCAATCAAATATCTGCAGATTTTGGTTCATCCTCCCCTTATCGTAGCTCTTTGGCACGAAACTGACTCCTTGTTCATACAACCATCTCGGACAAACCCGAGCAATAGACTTGCCATGAGCCTCTCGCAATCTCCTTCGAGCACATCGTTCTCCATCACTTCATTTGGACCCCGCTTGCACCTTTCCTCAGAGGTGAAAACGCAGTTATCACTATCCCATTTGCGCTGCAGAACTCTCTCAGCTTCTTTTGTTGCCATGCAAGGTTCATCTCCACTTGATTCACCACAGGAAGGATGGTAGCAACAGACAGCAGATTCTGAATCTTCTTCACAGAGAAATTGCTGACTCCAATGGCTTTCGTGAGGCCAAGTTTCTGGCACTCTCCCATGGCTTCCCACACACCCTTCATGTCAAAAGGCAACAGATCTTCTACCTCGATTGGAAATGAGAACTTCCCTGGCTGAGAACTGATGGGCCAGTGGATGAGATAGAGATCCAAGTACTCTAGTTGAAGAGTTCTAAGTGATTTGCACAAAGCAGAAACAACAAGATGAGGATGATTGTCAGTGACCCAAAGCTTGGAAGTGACAAAGAGGTCCTGGCGAGAGACAAGGCCAAGGTCAAGTGCTTCTTTGAGAGCTTCGCCAAGTGCCTGCTCAGAGCCATAAGCAGCAGCAGTGTCAAAGTGTCTGTAGCCCTGCTTTATGGCCTCAATGATTGCCTCCTTTGTGTCTTTCTTACAGGTGAAGTCTGGGGCAGACCCCATTCCCACCACTGGCATCCTTTGTTGGGAAGATGAGTTTGGAAGCACCAATCTGGAATGAAGGATTGGATTTTTAGCAAGACAAATAGCACTTTGACTGTCACTAAACAACGGAGAACCATCTTGTTCTCTTCCTAATTCTTTTAGAAGGTTCTTCAACCATATCATCTCCTTCGCTGCTTCTGAGATAGCTACATACTCTGCTTCAGTGGTTGAGAGAGAGACCCTTCCTTGAAGTTTAGACTTCCAACCGATAGCTGTACCACCCAATGTAAAAATATAACCTGTTGTGCTCTTTCTACCGTCAAGATCACCTCCCAAGTCTCGCATCGGAAAACCCCTGTAAAATGAGATTACTTCTCTTGAAAGACAAATGCATCTTTGAAGTGCCTTTCAAATATCTCGAATATCCACTTCACTCCTTCCCAATGCTCCTTTCCGGGATTTGATAGAAATCGCGCTCACAACTCCCACTCGCATGTGCTATGTCCAGTCCGGTGCAAACCATAGCATACATCAAGCTTCCTACTGCAGATGCATATGACACTTTAGACATGTGACTTTCTTCTTCTTCGTTTGAGAAGATTGCCTCTTTGAAAACTTTAAGTGAGTTCCCAAAGGTGTATTCCTGGTTTTAGCATTCCCAACATTGAATCTGCTAAGCAATTTTTCTATATATTTTTCTTGAGATAAGTTCAAAATACCTTTATCTCTATCTCGGGAGATTCTCATACCAAGAATTTGCTTGGCTGGACCAAGATCCTTCATTTCAAAGCTCTCGACAATTGTTTCTTCAACTTGTCAATTTCCGCCATATTAGCTCCAACAATCAACATGTCGTCAACATATAAAGCAAAAGATATAAGGCTAGATCGGGCAAAGCCAAGTTAAAAATTATTCAATTAAAAAATTAGTAATAAGAAAAATATTCACTTTGTAGAGAATAATATCACAATTTCACCTATAAAAATTAGGTTAATTGATAATACATATAACATTAATATTTTTGAAATATTTAGGGAGCAATAAAATGTATGTTATGGATTGATGTAGGAAGTATTCATAAAGCAAAAAAATGTATATGGATTGATGTAGGAAGTATTCATAGAGTTGATTACTTTGTTTTTTTTTTTTTTCAGATGGCAATGGAGGAGGAAATATAAGTCATAAAACCCATATTTTTATATTTTATGACTCAAGTTAAGAAAAGAGACATTATAAACTTTTTTGGTCACGATAGTTCAAAAAGACCCAAAAAAAAAAAAAAAAAATATATATATATATATATATATATATATATATATATATATATGATAAATGTTATTTGATTAAAAGAATTCTTTATAAAATTATAATTTAATCTTATGGAACTTGTTTTATATAGGATTGTATTTTGCTTATATTTATAAATATAAACAATTAGATTTGTTTTTTTTATGATCTTAAATTATGTTAATGTATTGGTTGCATATTTTTATTTTTATTTTTTGAAAAAAACTTATGTATAAGTTGAAATTTTACAATGAATATAATTATGTGTATTATCTACTTTAGTTCATAAATTTAATTTCTTAAAAAATAAACTTTAATCTTTATTGATTGAATTTTTTTTTAGAATATGAAGTTTTATTTGATGAAAAACACCTTTATTATGTTTTAATATTATATTTTACTATGAAACATGTTTTATATAAATATAAACAATTAGATCCTATTTTTCATGATATTACATAATTATGTTAATATACAAATTACATAGTTAAATTTTTGAAAAATATTATTATATATAAATAAATATAATTATTCATTAATATAAAACAATATTTTATTTTATGATGATTTATCATTATGATTTTAATTCACATGTTATAATAAATTGGGTAATGATAATTTTGTAATTAAAATTTATTTTTTATGACAATTTAAATTTGAACTACCATACAAAATATTTTTTATGTCGATTTAAATTTGAATTCTTATAATAAGTACATTTTATATTGATTCAATTTTGAATTATCATTTTTGTAAATTGTAAAATTAGACATTTTTTTATGTCGATTTAATTTAAAAATGTCATAATAAGTATTTATTATGATGGTTAAAGTTTAAATCAATATAGAAAATGATTTTGTTAATTTTAAATATGAGTCACCTTATGTCAATTAAAAATTGAACCATTATGATAAGTATTTATTATATCGGTTAAAAGTTGAACCGTCATAATAATTACTTATTATGACAATTCAAAATTAAACCAACATAAAAAAATACTTATTACGACGATTTAAATTGAACCGTCATAAAAAGTGTCAATATTTAAATTTTTTATGTTCATTTTATCCTCGTCATCTTCTTCATTTTTTATTTTTTTCCTTTTACGTAAGATAATTTCATTCAACTTCTTTCTTTTATTTCATTGTCTTCTCATCACATTCATCTTTTGTATTCATCATACTTGCACCACCACTTCCAAAAATCTTATTTTTTTTTCTCATATGTAATAAAGGTAATATATGGAAGTGTTACCTCATTTTTCTGTATTAGTTTGTATTTTATTATTTGGTTTAATAGAGTATTATAATATATATTAGATTGCAATTATTATTATGAAATTTTTTCTTTTGTGAAATATTTTTCATCCAATTTAATTTAATTTATCTATATTTTATGTTTAATTATCTTTCTTATATAAATAATACTTGTGTTTAATTTTCAAAATTTGTTTATGTATTAAAACTGTTTGATAAAATATTTATAAAAATATGACTATATAAAAAAATTAAGAGGAGATTTTCTATGACAATTATATTAAGAACTAAAATCTTATTATGTTTAGTTATTTAACAATCGGCATAAAAAATTATACTTTTTATATTTGTTGAATTTATGTCAATTTTAGAATTTACATAAAAAATCTAAAATAATCGTTAATATATTTTTTATTTTTATTCTTTAAAAATACTTTAATTTATGTTCAATGATTTTAAACTTTTATCCATGTAATTTATTTAGGTTTTGTAAAAATTTAGTCGAATATTAATTTTCATTAAGAAGTTTAAGGTTTTTCATTAATTTTATGTAATTTAAATATTGTATAGGAAAACATATATTTTAGTGAATAAAATTTTTTCTTTTTTTATTTAAATTTGATTATAAGTCTCAATAAGTCAGAAAATAATATTTAATTAATTAAATATTTTAAATTTGTATAATTAAAAGTAAAATATTAATTAAATTTATAGTATTAAAAGTATTCTAATGATTAGTTTATAAATTATATAAACGTGTTATTATAGGTAAAACTTTCTTATTGTCTACTTTTTAATAGAATTAAACTAAGCAAATTTTAAAATATAACCGTCCATATCAATTGACAGAACTTATTGATCCATCTATAAACTTATTATTGTATATTTTTTTTATTAAAAATAGTTTTATAAAAAAAATATTATTACAAAATATTTATATAATTTTTTATTAAAATCAAAATGTAATATGTTAACTTTTCGATAAATTTTCATTTATTATTATTGACGGATATACTTTCAACAAAACTCTTATTTTATAATGATTTTTAAAACTACATTTAAAAAAATATGTACACTGCAAAAAACAACCAAAAATTGAACTTTGAGATTAAAGGTTAACAATTGAATAACTAATTCTTAAATATTGTGTTGTGATTAAAAATCATCGAATTCGGATGCCAAACAAGATCAACCATTATCATGTAGGGTACAGGTTTGTCATGGTTTATTTGGATTGATTTGATAAAAAAAAATTAGTATCATTTTATGGCATAAGAGAATAATAGTTTATATGATCAATTTTATTAAAAAAAAATTGTACTTTTCATTAACATTACAAAAATGTAGGGTGAAATAGGGAGACACCACAAAAATTGATGTTATTTTATTATTTTCATATAATTATTTATAGTATTAGGCATGTCATGTTTTAACCTCTTCCTTTTATGAATTTTCATACGTCTTGCATTTTATTTTCTCTGTTTTGTTATTTATGTGTTAATCTGGTAGGGATTGGATTATAAAAAAGTGTCATTTTTTAATTTAAAATTAATTTACATACAGATTAACTTTATGAACATTCAGTCTTTTTATTAGAATAATTTAAATTCTAATAAATATGTGCGGGTGGAAAAAGTGAGTTTAAATATATTATACTTCAGATATAGCTGTTAAAATGATTTTCAATGTAATAAAGCTATCTAAAAAATTATTTTAATAATAATAGCATTAATTTTATTCTGATTTTACATTTTCTAACGGTTAAAATCATGCTAAACGTAAAAAAATTATGTGAAATATCTAATTCGTTTAATATAATATTATTATTTTTCATTTTAAATTTTATATAATCCCAATAAATAAGAATATTTATAAACAAATTACTATTTAATAATGATTATCTTTTTTAATAATAAACTTAGATATTATATAAAAATTTATAATCAAATATACATAACACTTAGAAATATTTAGAAATATATAAAAAAAATATGATATTATTTTTAATTTGAATTCTTGAAGTATTTTAAATTTAGAGATTTTTTTAAATTATTTCACTCTCTTATTTATATCTAATATAAATTATATATTACCATTTTTATAATAAAACTTTATATTATTAAAAACAATAAATAAAATATTATTTCATTTGGTAGGATTTTAAAATTAAAACTAATTTTAATTTAATCGGCTGTATATGTTTATATGATATGTATTTCTAAAAGTTTTTCTATATTCATTAATAATAAGAAGTGAATGAGTAGTACTGAAAAATATAAATATTATATTTAATTAAGAAATAATAAATTATGTAATAGTCCTAAAACTATATATACTATCTATATATATAATTAAATTAAAATTAAAATACACAGAATAATTCAAAATATAATTTTTTTATGAATATATATATTTATTACCTCAAAAATAAATAAAATATAAATTTATATTACTCATGACTCCAGACCTACTCCAGACCTACTCTTGCTAAGATCTATCGTATGTAAAATTTATTACAATTTAAACACACGATTATTATAATTAAAAGCAACATACAAAATACAAGGTAAACTAGTAATTTAAATAAAGTGTGCAAAATTTAAGTGTCAATTAAAATAACATAATTCAACTTCAAGTTTTTATATATCACATATGATAGGGGCCATTGACATTGGTCCTACGTCTGACATCAAGTTAATAGAAAACTTAACTTCCCGCTTAGGAGGTAGTTCATATACTTCTTTGGGATAAACATCAGGAAATTCTCTCACTACAGATACATACTTTTTTTACTCCCATTGTTAACCCCCATATGTGTTATAATAACAAAGTAAATAGCTCTTCCTTCATCTCGTTCCATGTTTGTTATGCTGATAAAAACTTTCCTTCCAATGAATCAAGAAATACAATTCTCTATTACTCACAATCTATGAGAATGCAATTGGCGCCTAACCAATTCATCCCTAAGATCACATCTAAATCCTGAAGGGGTAGACAGATAAAGTTAACCTTGAATTTGCGTCCCTCAAAATAATATATCCAGAAACTCCCTTGTAAAAGGTAGATCACTAATATAATTTTCATCACCAACCTCCATCTATGTTAGAATCACCAAATAGCTAACTCTCATCCCAAACTCATTCAATACTTATTGAGTTGACAACAACTCTCCCTCCAATGGATATGAAAATACAGTTTTCTACTAGTCACAACCTATGAGAATGTGATTGATAACTAAGCATTATACGTCTAAGACCTCATATAAGTTTTGAAGAGATAGACAAATCAAGTTGTTCTTGAATCTACATCCCTCTACTACCATAAGGCACCCTACAAAAATCAAGGATGTTGACATCAACCTAAATGATGTTGTTAACTCTAACAATTCTAATAGAAGTTTAATCACTAGTAAAATTACCTTTTTTGTTCATACACATTTTTGACATAAAAGAACGTATCACTCTAGAATTAGACAAAACTTATAAACATGTATTATATATGAAACGTAAACCTTGCATTGAACTATACAAAATTGACACTTTAAGAGAGGAATAAATCTTTGACCAATTCCTGAGTGTGCACCTTCATAACTCTATCAAGATTCATTTCTCTTTTAAAATGTTAATCTTAAACAGCTTAGTCAAACATGCTAATGACTCATATCTAAACAGAAAAAAACAATAAGGTAAAAGTGTTGGAAAATTAATAATAATAATAATAATAATAATCTTGATTATGATTCTAACGATCAAACATAAACGTAATCACATACTGATAAACATGTTGTAAACTGAATGCGAAAGCGTACCTGAATTAGTCATAATGATGATGTCTTTGTAGAGCACTATATTGATCTTATGGTCTTCCACCTGAAGAACACCTGTATTTTCCTCTTGATTTTCTCTCTTGATGGGGATAGAAAGAAAGGAACGGGACTGATACTTACGTTCTGTGTGTGTGCTCCCAGAAGGGGATCACGACCCCTTAAAATAACCAAAATTAGGTTAATTACTTAAGTTTGAGTATTTCCAATTTGGCCCCTCATCAAATTAGAAATTGCTCAATGGTCTCTACACAATTTTATTTTCATGACATATGCCTTTAGCCAAAACTTTAATTTAGTCATATCACTTTATTATTTGGCTTAATAAATAATGACCCTAACACATTTAAATTATGTATCATATATATATATGATCCAAATTTTTCCAACAAAAAGGTCTACGTGTCATCTTAGACAATACAAGAACACATGTTAATAAAGAAAAAGAAACAATCCAACTTACATTCTTAAAACCATCACAAAAAACTAATAATTACAAAAACAAGGTCAATTATACAATCAAAACATAACAAACCCACTCTCCTCGGATCGACCTAGGACACTAACATGCTCCGATACCATTAATGTAATAATTCCAAAACTATATATATAGAATTAAAATACATAGAATACTTAAAAATATAAATTCTATTTGCATAGGAATATATATATATATATATATATATATATATATATATATATTTATGACCTCAAAAGTAAACAAAATATAAATCTATACTACTCCTAGCTTCAAACCTACTCTTGCTGAAGTGTATCACCTGTAAAATTTGTTTTCATGTAAACACACGATCATCACATGTAAAAGCAACATACAAACACACAAGGTAAGTTAGTAATTAAATTTAAGTATACAAAATTCAAATGTGAGATAAAACAACATAATTTAACTTAGAATTTTTATATATCACATCACACGCTCATACAAACTCACATTCACATCACATAGACACTAGATGACTTCCGAAAGACTAGATATTGAAATAGACATTGGAGATATGCACATGTCACACCACAACTCCCTCAAAGGCATAACATAAGGATGTTTAGTTTGGTATATACACTCACGTGTGATCAGGGTAAATTTTAAATGACTTATCAAGACATAGTTATTTTTCACACCACAAGCTAAGTTATTAGAGACCTTATTCAACTCTCACCACCCGATCCTTTCATCTATGTGATTCTAATGATTAGTAGAGTCATGGTATTTCCTTAAGTACCAAATCAATATTTATACATACAACATTACACATGAGGATACCGTTTGGTAATTTTCATATCACAACACAACACTTTTTACACTACAAGAAAATCGTATATTTTCGATAGATTTTTACCGACGGATTTGTAGCTGTCAGAAAATGAGTCATTACCGACAGATATAAAGATTTGTAGAATTTGGTCTTACTGACGGATATATCCGTCAGTAAATTAACAATTAATTACTGATGGATATATCCATCGGTAAATTAACAATTATTTACCGACGGATATATCCGTCGGTAAAATTATATAATAATTACTTAATTTTAAATATATAAATATATTGTATTTTTATATATTTACATGGATATACATTTATTTGTATATAAATATAATTTATTTGTAAATTATTATAAAAAAATTCTAGTAGCTTAGTGGTTGGAGTATCATCCTCTAACTCTAAGGTATTTGATTACATGTATGCAATATATGACTTAGATCTAAGGAAAATTGTTTTGTTTGTGGAAAGTAAGGTCATCATGTACGTAGAAGTGGAATGAGAAACGACAATCCTCGTAAGGCAAATTTAGCCAAAGGAGAAGATATAATTATTGCGGTCGTTTCTCAAATAAACCTTGTGACAAATGTGAACAAATGAACATAAATCTTGTGACGTCATTTCTCAAATAAACCTTGTGACAAATGTGAACAAATGGAAATAAATCTTGTGACAAATGTGAACAAATGGGTGGTAGACTCTGGTGCTACCAGACACATCTGTGCAAACAGGAGTGCTTTTACCTCTTACACTAGTGTGGGTATGGAGAAGAACATGTTTATCTCGGTGATTTCAGGACAACTCCTTTCTTAGGAAAAAGAAAAGTTCTTCTAAAGCTCACATATGGAAAGACTTTGGCCTTGAATGATGTGTTACATGTGCCATTAATTAGAGCCAATCTAATCTCTGTAGCACTATTTGGAAAAGTTGGGGTTAAAGTGTCATTCGAATCTGATAAGATTGTTACGACAAAAAAATGTGTTTGTAGGGAAGGAATATTGTGATCAATGTTTTTTTTTTACTTAATATCTCTGAGGTTGTTAATAAATCTTGTTCTTCTGCTTATATTATTGATTCATATGACCTGAGACATTTATAGATAACCACCCTACATACACCAAATTATACTTAATCAAACAACTCTAGTGCACCAAATAACCTTTGAGAGAAGATATACTTATAGTGTGTTTTTTTAAGAAAACTGGTAAAACTCCCTATGAGTTATGGAGAGATTATGAATCTAATTTTAAATATCTAAGAGTGTGGGGGTGCCTAGCTAAGGTAATATTACCCAATCATAAGAAACGAAAAATAGGTTCTAAAACTTCTGATTGTATGTTCTTAGGCTATGCAGAACATAGTGCTGCCTATAGGTTTCTTGTCCTCAAAAGTGATGTAATTGATTATAATACTATAGTGGAGAAAAAAATGTTGAATTATTTGAACATATTTTTCCTCTAAAGGTTAGTGAGACACCTAAACAATCTATTGATATTAATAGTGATAAAATATATAAGGATTTAAGGAGAAATAAAAGACAGAGGAAGGAAATCTCCTTTAGAGATGATTTCTACACTTATCTAGTTGAAAATTATCTAATGAGTTTTTAAAGGCTATTAGGGCTCCTGATGCAATACATTAGCATAAGACCATTAAGACTGAAATTGATTCAATTAAGAAAAATAATACTTGGACTTTGGTAAATTTGCCTAAAGAAACAAAACCTATTGGTTATAAGTGGATCTTTAAGAAAAAGTATCATCTTGATGGATCCATAGATAAATATAAGGCAAGATTAGTAACAAAGGGTTTTACTCAAAAATCCAACATTGATTATTTTGACACCTTTACCCTTATGACTATAATTTCTTCTATTCGAGTTTTGTTAGCTCTAGCAGCTATCCATAAGCTAGTTACACCAAATGGATGATGTTAAGACAGTCTTTCTGAATAGTGAATTAGAGGAGGAAATTTATATAACTCAACCGGAAGGATGTGTTATTCTAGGTCAAGAGAACAAAGTGTGCAAACTTTTAAAATCCTTGTATGGATTAAAACAAGCACCAAAACAATGACATGAAAAACTTCATAGTGTTCTACTTTGTAATGACTTTTCAACTAATGATGCTGATAAATGTGTGTACTCTAAATTTGAGACTGGTGAATGTGTCATTATATGTTTATATGTAGATGATATGCTAATATTTGGTATATGCATAGACATTGTCTCTAGAACTAAGTTGTTTGTGGAATCTAAATTTGAAATGAAAGATATGGGTGAAACCAATGTGATTTTGGGAGTTAAAATCATAAGGAAGGGCAATAGTATTTTTCTATCCCAAGAACACTATATTGAGAAACTTCTTAGGAAGTTTGGACATTATAACGTCAAACCAGTGAATACTCCTTATGATGCTAACTCTAAGTTGAAGAAAAATAGAAGAGACTCAATCTCAATATGCCCAAGTAATTGGAAGCTTACTGCATTTAATGAGCTTTTATAGACCTGACATTGCTTATGCAGTTGGTAGACTGAGTAGGTACACTCAATGTCCTAATCAAGAACATTGGAATGCACTTGAAAGACTTATGAGATACTTAAGAGGTTCAATGGATTATGCCATTGAATATAGTGGATTTCTCGTTGTACTAGAAGGGTACAATGATATTAACTGGATCTCTGATTCATATGAGACAAAATCCACTAGTGGTTATGTATTCACACTTGGGGGGTGGTGCAATTACATGGAAATCAGCCAGGCAGACAATTATTGCAAGATCAACAAGAGAATCTGAATTTGTTGCTCTCGATATGGTTGGTAGTGAAGTTGAGTGGTTGAAAAAATTCTTAGTAAATATTCCATTAAGAAGGAAACCGACCCCGTCTATATCAATACATTGTGATTGTCAATCGGCAATAGTTATAGCTAAAAATAAGAACTACAATGGAAAAAACAGACATATACAATTGAGACATAATTTAGTGAAACAACTGCTAAAGAATGAAACAATTTCCATTGACTATGTAAAGTCAGAACAGAATCTAGCAGATCCTCTGACAAAACCCTTAACGAGAAATATGATTTTAGAAACATCGAGGGGAATGAGACGTAAGCAACTTGCAAACAAACAAGTGATGGTAACCCAACCTTTGTGATTGAAGATCCCATGAATAAGGTTCATATGGGTAAAAACAAGTCACTTGTTAGTTCTGCTAGCACTAAAATTGATTAAAATCAATTATGTTCATTCCTATGGTGTATATGTGAAAGTGCTAGATACTGCATTATTGAGAGGTTAAACTTTGTAATTAAAATTCTATGTGGTGTACGAATTTTAGTCTAAACAAAGTTTTTAACGATTTCATATCCCTTAAGTGTGGTGTATGATTTTCAGCATACGCTTGATGAAGTCACCTATATGAGTGTTGAGTGGGGCCACTTGTATGAGATCTTTGCATGATTTCTAGAGCACTCATGAATACCGGGCACGCACATGGCCTAGTAAGCGCAACACAGCGATAATATCAAGAATTGTGGGAGTGTATTGTGATTATTAAAACCGCTAACACACATTAAGTGTTTTGGTTCATATAGCTTGCTACACCAACTACACTATGTGTTAAGTTTTTCAGTCTAAGATTGGTTCATATACTAACTCTGATGCATTATATCTTATATGAGACCCAAAATTTTCTTCTTTTATCTCCTTCTTTTGTTTTGCAATATGTGGGAGATTGTTGTAAATTAAGGGGTATTGCAAAATAGAGAACGTGTTCTCACACGTTGCAGAAGACCATTTCAAAGAATGTGTTCTCACACGTTGCAGAAGACCGTTTCAGAGAACGTGTTCTCACACGTTGTAGAAGACCGTTTCAGAGAACGTGTTCTCACACACGTTGCAGAAGACTGTTTCAGAGAACGTGTTCTCACACACGTTACAGAAAACTATTTCAAAGAACGTTGCAGAAGACCATTTTAGAGAACGTGCTCTCACATGTTGCAGAAGACTGTTTCAGAGGACGTTGCAGAAGACTATTTCAGAGAACGTTACAGACCCACTACCAAGTCTTCCCATAACTGCTACAAACTTTCTCCTATAAATAGAGACCACTTCACACTCTTCAAAACACACATCTCTCATCTTCTCTTCTCTGATCTTCTTTCTGTTATCATGAGTCCATTTCAGATAACGTGTTCTCACACAGTGCAAAAGACTATTTTAGAGAAAGTTGCAGAAGACTGTTTCAGAGAATTTTGCAGAAGACTGTTTCAGAGAACGTTGCAGAAGACTGTTTCATAAAACGTTACAGAGAATGTTACAGATTCACTACCAAGTCTTCCCATAACTGCTATAGACTTTCTCCTATAAATAGATATCACTTCACACTCTTCAAAAATACACCTCTCTCATCTTCTTTTCTCTAATCTTCTTTCTGTTATCCTGGGTTAATTTACTCTTTTGAGAGTTTCTTGCTAGTTCCTGAGATCCTCGGATATTCAGTATTTCAAGTATTTCTTGTAGTGTTAGAATCCGTCGATATTTCCAGTATTTCTTATAGTGTTAAGGTACATTATAACATTCAACATACTTCATTTTATGTTCATAACATGTATTTTAATAGCTTAAAATATATACACATCATTTCTCACATTATAATTTACAAAGGGGAAGGGGATCTCTAAAAAATTAGGCTATAAAATAAGTAAAGAATGCAATTAAATAATAAAAATATTTCTGACGGATTTCTGTCTGTCGATATTTCCAGTATTTCTTGTAATGTTAAGGTACATTATAACATTCAACACACTTTATTTTAAGTTCATAACATGTATTTTAATAGCTTAAAACATATACACATTATTTCTCACATTATAATTTTTTATTTCTAATTTGACATCTTCCTATTCTTTTTATCATAACTTTTTTTGTATACATCATTTTTAACAAGTTTTTATTTTATTGAATTCTTTATTTTCGGGCTTCGATTTACATTCATACAAAAAATTATTTTTTTCAATTTCATATAAATCAATTATACATTTACATATAATACAATCATCACAAATCAACACATACATAATCACAAATCAAAATTCCTAAAAATCCAACAATGTGACCAATTCACTTTCATAATTCAAATCTTCTAGTCTAGAGTACTATGAAAATTAATAATAACTAATTTTTCTTTCCTCTATACATTGTGTCTCTAATTTAAAGAATCCAAAATTCTTAAATTTTCGGAAAGATAGATCATACTCATAAAAAAACTCAAATTAATAAATTGAGCATATTACAATGATCTATAGTCAAATTATAATGTGAACATATTACAAAGTCTACATGCAAGTCCCTTGGGACCCACATGGAGATCTAAACTCAAAATATTCAAAAATAATTTAAAATTAGAAAATGAGAAACTTATTTTATTCAAAATTCTAATAAGGTAGAAATGATTTTCTCTCCTTGAAAATCACTAAAATGTACTTAAATTTAGAAAAAAATATGAGAGGGAGAGCAAAAGATTTAGAGAAAAGGTAGAGAAAAGAGAATAATAAAGATATGGTGATTTTGTAAAAATGAAATTTGAATGTTTAAACGTATTTATTTATGAGTCCTTTTAATTTAATGGTAAAACTTGAAACTTACTCTCATAATAACATTTATACTCTCACTTAAACTTGTTATTCACAAATTATATCATATTAAGTTTTTTTTCTTTTTTATATTTAATTGATCCATAATTGTTATTCATTGTTATGTAGACTTTTCTTCCATTTAATTTTGATAATTTACTTGGACTAGACGTTGACTTAGTTCGTCATTTTTTTTAACTTGAAGTTCAAATCTGTATAATTCAAGTATTTTTGTACTACACTATTTTTTATTGACCAAAATTTATTAAAAATAAATAAATAAAGAAACGAGACTAACAATAATTATTTTTATTAAAGAACCACAAAACGTTTAAAACAAGTATTTTTATATTGCAAAGAAGGTGGTTTACATTTCTTTACGATAATAAGTTAGTTTATATCAAATTCTTTCAATTTATGACTGTAATATTTTAATTTGATATAAATAAACGTGCATATAGAAATTAAGCTTGTCTTTGTATTGGTGAGAAAAATCGGGAATCTGAATCGACAATCGAAAGAAGGAATTCGATGATTAGGAAAATCGATATATGGATCGAAAAATGGATGGAAGGAAATCGAGGATCATATGTTTGTTAAAAAATCGATAGATAAATCGAAAGGTGGTTCACTACAAGAAAATCGCGTATTACCGACGGATATTTACCGACGGATTTGTATCCGATCGGAAAATAATTATTACCGACGGAAATTACCGACGAATATAAAATATGTGTGGAATTTGATCTTACCGACGGATATATCCGTCGGTAAAATAATAATTAGTTACAGACGGATATATCCGTCGGTAAAATAATAATTAGTTAACGACGGATATATCCGTCGATAAATCCGTCGGTAATTGACAAATGAATTTCCCGACGGATATATCCGCTCGGTAAATCCGTCGATAAATTAATAATTAATTATCGATGGATATATCCGTCGGTAAATTCATTCGTAAATTACATGACAGATATTTCCGATCGGTAAATTATCAATTAGTAAATATTCAACTAATTAAAAAATTAAATATTTTTTATTTAATAATTTCATTTAATCATAATTAGATTAATTTATAATAATTTCTTAAATTAAATAATTTTAAAAAATAAATATTTAATTATATATAAATATATAAAAACATATAAAAATATTTAATTGTATATAAATATATAAATATATAAATATATAAATATATATATATATATATATATATAAATATATATATATATATATATATAAATATATATATATATATATAAATATATATATATATATATATATATATATATATATATATATATATATATATATATATATATATATATATATATATATATAAATATATTCATATATATAAATATATATATATATATATACATATATATAAATATATACATATATATATATATAAATATATATATATATATAAATATATATATATATATATATATATATATATATATATATATATATATATAAATATATAAATATATAAATATATAAAAATATAAAAATATAAAAATATAAAAATATAAAATATATAAATATATAAATATATAAATATATAAATATATAAATATATAAATATATAAATATATAAATATATAAATATATAAATATATAAATATATAAATATATAAATATATAAATATATAAATATATAAATATATAAATATATAAATATATAAATATATAAATATATAAATATATAAATATATAAATATATAAATATATAAATATATAAATATATAAATATATAAATATATAAATATATAAATATATAAATATATAAATATATAAATATATATAAATATATAAATATATATAAATATATAAATATATAAATATATAAATATATATAAATATATAAATATATAAATATATAAATATATATAAATATATAAATATACAAATATATATAAATATATAAATATATAAATATATATAAATATATAAATATATATAAATATATATAAATATATATAAATATATAAATATATAAATATATAAATATATAAATATATATATATATATATATATATAAATATATAAATATATAAATATATAAATATATATAAATATATAAATATATATAAATGTATAAATATATAAATATATTTGTATATAAATATATTTGTATATAAATATATTAATATATTTGTATATAAATATAATTTATTTGTAAATTATTATCGAAAAATTCGGTAGCTTAGTGGTTGGAGTATCGAGTCTCTCATTCTAAGGTACTGGGTTTGAATCCTGCCAATGACAATTCTCTTAATATGATAATAATTGAAGCCTATAAAAATGTAATAGGAAAAATAATAAATAATAAAAATATAAAGGGAAGGGGTATTCTATAAAATAAATAATTTATATAATTAAAATATTACCGACGGACTATTAAATCCGGTCGGTAAAATTTACCGACAACCAAATTTCAGATGGATTTTGACCGTCGGTAATATCAAAATTTCTTGTAGTGGTTGGAAGACATTCGATGATCGTGTTGGTGATAAAGAAATCGATATGTGAAATCGAGGGTTGTTCGATGACCATATATTAGTATGGAAATATCGATCGAGAATCGAATGGGAGAAAATCGATGACATGATGGAGAGTAAAAATGATGAATATCGAAGGCAGTCAGAAAGCAGTTCAAAGTACTCGATTGTGGAATCGAGATCGAGGGAACGGTTAACGCGCACATGGAACATGGGAAACGATTTTCTAAATTGTGGCTAAAGTAGAAATCGAGGCAGTTAGCGTGCACATGGGTAGCGGTTTTTGAACCGTGGCTAAGATCGAAGATCGAGAGAGCAGTTATCTCATGCATAGGAACGTGACGGCGGTTTCTAAACCGTTCCTAGGAGGTTACATTGAAGCAAGCCTATAAATAGAATGAAGCGTGAAGAGAAATGGGAAATTGGCAGCGACAACAGAAACATAAGTGAAAAGTCTACCGGAGAACGACGAATCATGAAGTTTCTGGCGATCTGGATTTCCATTTTCATTGAGTTTTGTTACGCTTTCTGTACTTTTCCTGGTATTTTATCTTTAATGCAATCTAATTTCATGTGTCTTTACTTTCTTGTTATTTCAATTCATTGTCATTTACACTTATGCAAGTTTAAGATTATGTATTTAATGTTTTATTTACTTTCTCAGTAATTTATTTACTCGCACGTTTAATTTAATTTCCAGTATTGTCGATTAGTTTTATGTGCACTTTAATTTATGTCATTTACTTTTAGTGCAATTTAATTTTATGCATTACTTTGTTGCCTCGATGTTCTTTTACTGCTTTCTTTACTTCTGTTAAGTTTCATCTTCTCAAGTCTTTTTAATATAAAAAATACAAAAATAATACTTTCGATTTCGATATGTATGTTTTATCACGTTTTACGTGTTTCTAATATAAATAGAATGAAGCGTGAAGAGAAATGGGAAATTGGCGACGACAACGAAACATAAGTGAAAAGTCTACCGGAGAACGACGAATCATGAAGTTTCTGGCGATCTGGATTTCCATTTTCATTGAGTTTTGTTACGCTTTCTGTACTTTTCCTGGTATTTTATCTTTAATGCAATCTAATTTCATGTGCCTTTACTTTCTTGTTATTTCAATTAATTGTCATTTACACTTATGCAAATTTAAGATTATGTATTTAATGTTTTATTTACTTTCTCAGTAATTTATTTACTCGCACGTTTAATTTAATTTCCAGTATTGTCGATTAGTTTTATGTGCACTTTAATTTATATCATTTACTTTTAGTGCAATTTAATTTTATGCATTACTTTGTTGCCTCGATGTTCTTTTACTGCTTTCTTTACTTCTGTTAAGTTTCATCTTCTCAAGTCTTTTTAATATAAAAAATACAAAAATAATACTTTCGATTTCGATATGTATGTTTTATCACGTTTTCCGTGTTTCTAATATAAATAGAATGAAGCGTGAAGAGAAATGGGAAATTGGCAGCGACAACAGAAACATAAGTGAAAAGTCTACCGGAGAACGACGAATCATGAAGTTTCTGGCGATCTGGATTTCCATTTTCATTGAGTTTTGTTACGCTTTCTGTACTTTTCCTGGTATTTTATCTTTAATGCAATCTAATTTCATGTGCCTTTACTTTCTTGTTATTTCAATTCATTGTCATTTACACTTATGCAAGTTTAAGATTATGTATTTAATGTTTTATTTACTTTCTCGATAATTTATTTACTCGCACGTTTAATTTAATTTCTAGTATTGTCGATTAGTTTTATGTGCACTTTAATTTATGTCATTTACTTTTAGTGCAATTTAATTTCATGCATTACTTTGTTGCCTCGATGTTCTTTTACTGCTTTCTTTACTTCTGTTAAGTTTCATCTTCTCGAGTCTTTTTAATATAAAAAATACAAAAATAATACTTTCGATTTTGATATGTATGTTTTATCACGCTTTCCGTGTTTCTAATATACGCGCTTGGTTTCATCTTGTTTTGCTTCGATATTTTTATATTCTCGACTTATATACACTTTTTGATTGAAAAAATGTTTGCTAGCCTAAATAAAAAGATTTTACGTGGTTAAAATTTGGTTAGAACTAAGTCTCTAGGAAATCGAAAACAACCAAAATTTTCACCGAAACATTTTGGATGAATTTGAGTAGAAAACGAGACAAAGTTAGTAAAAAATTGTAATTATTTGAGTTAAAAGAAAAGAATGAAAAATAAAACATGAAAAACTATAATTAATAAAATTTATTTGATTGATTAAAAATAATAAAATAAACTAAAAAATGACTTACATATTTTTATACAATTTTAATAAAAAAAATTACAATGTTATTTAATATAAGTAATTATTTAATAAAATAAATAAACATAAAATTAATTTATATATAAATTAAAAATAAAAATTTCATATTTTATAGATATATATTTTATAATTTATTTTTATAATAATTTATAAGTAATATTAAATTGTAAATTTTTAAAAAAGTTATGGTGTATTTTTTTATAATTTTATATAATAAATTAAAAATATATCATATATTTTTTGGATAATTTTTATGTTTATTTTAAATTTTTTAGCATAATTTTAAAAATAAAATTAATTTTTTAAGTTTATATTAATTTTTTTTATTTTAAGAAATTAATTTCGTGAAAATATTAGATATAGATTTTAAAAAGTTAAAAATTTTATTTATTTTTGTTTTTTATTTATTTTTTATTTTTTATAAATTTATTAATTTTAGTAAAATATAATATTGATGCATTTTTCTACAAATTATATATATATATATATATATATATATATATATATATCATTTACTAAAAATATTTGTGATAAAATTTTATTAATATAATAAATAAGTTAATTATTCTAAAGTTATTATATCTTAAAATAAAAGAAAAAATATATAAAAAACTTTTTTTCTTAAAATATTTTTTAATAAAAAATTTGTACGTCACTTAATTAAGATAAGCATTTTAACTAGGTTAACATCTCATATAAATAATATTTATATATTATTATATATACTAACTTAATATTTAAAAAATAAATAAAATATTCTAGCATAAATAATTTAATTTTAATTTTAATCTTATATTTATTTTAAATTATATTTAATGCTTTCAATAAGATTTTTTTTTAATTTGCTAAACTTAAATTATTTTTATAAGGCAAAAATATTTTGGTTGACATATGTTACGAATTTTTTTTTTATTACATTCATCATATGTGGTAATGTACACGTGAGTTTGTGGAATTTGTACATATGCATATGCACTTTAATTTGATTATAATAAAAATAAAAATAAATATTAGTAATATTTAACGAAATATAATTATGGATATCAATCTAAATACACAAAATGTAAGAAAATAAGTTGAATTTAACCTACCGTAATTTGATTTCATACATTTCTTACTTTTCTATTTTATTGTTTAAATTTTACACATAATATATTTATTTTAAATACCACTAAAATTATTTAATTTATTAAAATGTGTAATTTAAAAATAAATCAAAGTCACAATATTTTAGATTATTGAATTATAGAACATTGAAAATATTAAAATCATGTTTGAATTTTATAAATAATTTATTTTAAAATAAGTTAAAGTTTCTTTTAAAAAAAATCATAGTTTATCCAAATAACTTGTTTGTATTGTGAAAAGAAAAATATCTCTTCTTACAATAAAAAAAAATCAATCACTACTTATTTATAATTTTAATTGATTTTAAAATACTTCATAATTAAATATAATAAAAAATTATCTTATATATAAATAGTTAAAAGAATACTGAAGAGAAAGTCTGGAGAGATTTTTGTAATATATATGTATAACTATTAGTACAAAATTTAGTTTTTTTAAAGAAAAAAGCTTTTTGAAAATCAATTTCAATCTCCTTTTGTATCACCTTACACTAATAAATGAATTGCGAAGAAAAGGAGAAAATATACTTGTAAAGTGGAAGAGAAAAGGAAAAGCATTAATAAAGTTAATTTTAACAACTATTTTAATTCACTTTTCTCATTATGTTGTACGCATATAATTGGTATAAGAATTTGAGAATCTTTCGTAAGTTGTAGCAAAGTAAGATAAGAATAAGGGAATAAAATTAGAAAGGGAAATTTGTATTCACCCTTTACCATATTGACTTTAAACACTTGATAACTTGTAGTGTTTAAAAGAATGATTACTAACTCATCCTCGATGCTCCATCGCAATGTCTCGTTCCTCCGTGTACATGATCATCAACTTGGAAGAATAATGTTGTGATGGTTCTACTAGGTGAACTTGGTTCAACTCATTAGTCGTGCCTACACTTGACTTTTCTCTTATTCTCTTAGTTAATTCATTTACGTCACACCGCACATTATTAAATCGTCACACCATATGCCATACACAAGGTAAGAACGATCTAGAACCAAACATCATTATTTTGACATGGTCATTATTCAACACGTGTGTGTAAAATTGTAACTTCTCAAAGTAATTAATTTTAAATCGTTTGGGTCTAATAGAAAGGAAAGGTGAAAGCAAAACACCAAAATATAAAATGAGAATGAAAAAAAGAGAAGTAAAATAAATAAGAAAAAAAGGGGAAAGTGGAATCAAGATGATGAAGAAGAAGAGAGTTGTGAAATGGAAAAGTGTAGACAATGGAGATGAAGAACCACGCTCATGCTCAGACACGAAACCTTTTTCCTCGTTTAAGGAATCTAATCCTATAATCATCGCCCTGGCACCAAACAGTAAAATAACATTCCTAAACTCTTTTTTTTTTTTTAATATTAAATAATTTCACGTTCAAATCAAACTCGGCGTCTCTTCTATGACCGTCAATGGTCAACACTCCTATTTACTTTTTTTTTAATTTATGATGAGTATTTATTTTTATCATTTTTTATATATTATTTGTAAATGCGCTTTAACTTTTAATAATAAATTTATTATACATATAAACGAATGTTAAAATACAAACTTTATTTAACATCATAGAAATGCCAACATCGTGTGTTTCCTTAGGCTAGATTTTATAATTAAAATACTCACTCATTCTTTGTCAAATTCAAAACGCAAAATCATTCTTAATTAACACTATCTTCCCCTGCAAGTCACCAATAATACTCAATCTTCAACCTTTTGTATTTTTAGAAAATTATTCTCTCTAGTTCTGACTTACACTCTGTTCTAATTCATTTTTACAAATTAATGTTTACTCAGTTTAATGTAACATAAATTAACATTTTGTTTTAATCACGTAAAAATTTGATTACCTTTTTTGGATCTTTGAAATTTAATTATAATTTCTTTTATCTTAATTTCATCAAACATTCACAAAAATTCATGAAAAGTCAGACATAACAAGTTAATAAATAAATACAATAATCAATAAAAAATGGATTACGATGACTTAATAAATATTATTTTTGAGTGTTATTTTACCTTAATTGTCTGGTTAAAGGATATTTGTGAAATTATTATTATTATTATTCTAAGAACAACAATGCAAAAAAAAAAAAATATTGGCTAAAATTACAACAGAAGATGATAATGCTACAATAAGAAAAAAAGATTGAGTAATTAAAGTAATACAATTAAAACTGTACAGCCATGAAAAACTTAAAATCATTGAAGTGTTACTTAGAGTTATAACAAATATTTATAATGAAATCAATTGAAATTGAACACAAAATAGAAGTTCATTCGAGTATAGGAAAATGTGAGGTGGGATTTAGTATTTACCAAGTTTGAACAAGAAAGAATAATGAAAATGAAATTAAAATAAAAAAAAAGTGAGAAGTTGCCATGTATATTCAGATTAGGTTATAACGCGTGCAGAATCAAACACGCAACGTTCCTCATTTCCTTCGCAGTTCACATTCACACACAGAGAGAGACACATACATACACGCTCCTCTCTCTCTCTCTCTCTCTCTCTTTATATTCACGCTCTTCCCTTCGACCTTTCCCACACGCACTCTTTCTCTGTCTCTTTGGTCAAAACATGAATTCGGACACGCAACACGGAACGCCGTCGTATTGGTGCTACAGCTGCACTCGCTTTGTTCACCTCTCATCGCAATCTACCATCGCCTGTCCCCACTGCCAGAGAGGCTTTGTCGAAGAGATCCGCGCCGACGCCTCGCCGCGTCACCGTCTTAGCCCTTTCCCCGACAACCATCTTTCTCTCCGCCGACAGGGCTTCCGCCGCCGTCGCCGCGACGCCGCCGGCAGCCGCTCTCCCTTCAACCCTGTCATCGTGCTTCGCGGCCCCGGCGATGACTCCGCCGCCGAACAAGAAGGTGCCAGCACCTTTGAGCTCTTCTACGATGATGGCGATGGCACTGGACTTCGCCCCCTCCCGCCCACCATGTCGGAGTTCCTCCTCGGCTCCGGCTTCGATCGCCTCCTCGAGCAGTTCGCGCAGATCGAGATGAACGGCTTCGGCCGCCCGGAGAATCCACCGGCGTCCAAGGCGGCGATCGAGTCCATGCCGACGATTGAGATCGGCGAAGCGCAGGTCCATATTGACGCTCACTGCGCCGTGTGTAAGGAGGCGTTTGAGCTCCACGCGGAGGCGCGTGAGTTACCCTGCAAACACATTTACCACTCCGATTGCATCCTCCCGTGGCTTTCCATGCGGAACTCGTGCCCGGTGTGCCGCCACGAGCTTCCTTCCGATTTGGAAACTAGGGTTCCGAGTCAGATCGACGAGGAGGCGATAGGGTTAACTATCTGGAGGCTTCCCGGCGGGGGATTTGCCGTGGGGCGTTTTTCCGGTGGCCGGAGAGCCGGCGAGAATAATTTCCCGGTGGTGTACACGGAGATGGACGGTGGGCTGAACACGAACGGAGCTCCAAGGAGGATTTCTCGGTCGGTGAGAAGCAACAGGGTTAGGGAGAGTCGAGGGTTTGGTAGGGTTATTCGCAATTTCTTTTCATTCTTTGGAAGAATCGGTTCTAGAAACTCTTCTTCTTCGTCGCTCTCATCTTCTGAACATGCTTCTATGAGTAGAAGCCGCAGTCAAGCGAGTTCAGTCTTCAATAGAAGCTCGCGGAGCAGAACCTTTGTCTTGGATGATTAATTGGTGATGGCAATTTTGCAAACAATAGTAATACTTTTTGAATTTTTTTTATTTTGGGTCGTGAGATTCATACTGTAAATAGCATGTAACTAGCAACTCTAGAAGGAAGACTAGTTTCCCTCTCTATGGGAGTCTAGTGGTTTGATTCATGATCAATAGAAGGAAGTGTGCTATTTTTTTGGCCCCTTGGATCAAACATTGTGTGCTTTCAAGTTGACACCAGTAACTCTGGCACTGGACTCTGCATGGCAACAAGATTGATGCTTTGTTCCCCGTGAACTGAATTATTTGATTTGTTTATAATATCATCTTAGTCCTGTATTTCTGAGGATTCTTTAGGGATTGTGTTTTTTGAGATGCCTCTTTCAACTTGCAGCACCATAATGTTTGACCAATGTGCCAATGATAATAATTCACTTTTTCCTGTGTGATCCCTTTTTAATTGATTGGGAATGAAAATGGGAATGGGAAGAGGATGCTGCATAGGATTTGCAATTGGAATGAACAGAACAGCACCTGAATTATTCTATTTAGCTGGGTAATCATAATTATCTGAAATTGTATAATTTCAAATTGCTTCGTGCCTTTATGCAGCACTTTTGGTCTATTATTGAGCTAGTTGTTGAATGCATGAAGTATTCCCATGTTTCACCTTTTCTCATGGCAACTTGATTAAAGGATAAAAGCTGTTATTTACTATCCTTATCTGCTCTTTTTCTTTTGGTTTAATGGGTGTGCTCAATTCAGGTATCTCTGATAGTTCCCCTTTCGCGGTGGCGTGGATTCCATATAGGGTTTCCTTTCTTTGATTTATGTGCTTAAATTTTTCAATTGTTGCTGTTGCCACACTAGAAGGTGCTGGTTAATGGAACTAGAAAATTCTTCATAGATCCAACATTTTGTCTGATTCGAAAACTTTCTAGCTCTTCAATTTGGACAATTCTGGATATTGGCAGCTCAAGTTTAAGTTTAAAGTCTTCGCAACCCCGAATTTTACAGTTTTGAGCTTGAAAGCAACTTTACGAAGCTACGAGCCTTCTAAAACCCGTTTGGGAATTAGAAGATGCAGTCTGGTCTCATTTTAATTTAATTTATACAATTTCCAAAATTTTTAAAACATCTCAAACTCATAATGTTATGAAATTAGGCCAAGTTATGATTGATAAATTTACACTAAATAGTTTCTTATTTTTTTAAATTCTGGAATGAGACTTGTGATTTTGTGAATTGTGAAAAATATGTTTTTCATCCCATTACAAATTAGTTATTTTATTAAGTTTTTAATTATCGTCAATTAATATTATGTCATAGACCTAATTAAAAGCACATATATGTGGTAATTAATTATTTATTATTGTCTGAAATAATTAAAGTATGAATAGTATATATAAGCATTAAAAAAATGTAACGTAAATATAATTAGTGAAAATTTGATTTTTTAAATATAATTTTGATTGGTATAATCAAGTTTTGTATGTTTTAAGAAATTTATGATTTATATGTTTATAATAAATAAATGATGTTATGAGCTATCTTTATAAGTTACTTCATTTATTGTATGAATACATTGTTGGGGACATCTCTTCATTAATTACTATTCATGTTTATCAACTAGATTACTCCAAACTCTCTTCCTCCAAATATCAATTAAATAAACAAAAACCAAATCTAAAAAAAATGTCCATTTATTCTGATAATTTTCTCAAAACAAATCATTATGAATGTATGAAACTAGACAAAAGAAAAAATTAACCTATTTTATCCAACCAATAAGTAAAATTTAGGAAAAAAAGAAACTACGTGTACGGTAAAAAATTTAATTAAAATGAGATGATTATTTATGGATCGTTCACTGGATATATATTAGAAGAAAATAATTTTCTTACTCGTATTTTTAATTCCCTTGTTTAAGCAAATATATCAATTTAAATATTAAATTTTTGGCACAGATAATCATCATATTAAGGTAATCTATTTGTGTAAAATAGTGGATCAAATATAAATTTTTCTTGTTTTAAATATATATTCAAAAAGTGATCCGTAAAATAGATTTTATTAAATCCTAAACAATATTGTACAATATATAAATTATCCTATTGTACAATATATAAATAATGTTGTACAATATATAAATTATCTCATTAAATCCTATTTTCAAAAAATAAACATATAATTTACTAGTTAACTTTAAATTTTTGTTATTAATATAATGATAAAAAAATAATTATTCAAGAGAGCAAAAGAAAACGAATCAATTAGACTTAAAAAGTTTTTTTTATTATTAAAAATTATAAGAGAGTATATAGTATTTTCATGTATTTAAACATTTATTATAAAAAAAGTAATATATTTTTATATCATGAAATGTTTCGAATGGTGGCAGTGTCGGTGTTGGTTGTAAGCTTCTATCGGCGTAAGTTGCACCTTTCTGCATGCGATCAAGGCGTGGCACTTCCACCATAGCGACCCCATAATTAGCAATTTCACGTGGCATCTTCAAAACTCTACACTTCTCTTCAATTTCACTACCGTATCCTAAATTATTTTATTAGGTAATAATACTTTTCCTTTTCTACAACATTTGTTCACGTATTTATCTTTCTCTGAAAAAATAAAAATAAAAATGCTTATGCTATTTTATACTTAAAACGACGAATTATTTGACAAAAAATATTTACTATGGTTGAGGAGTATGCGGAAAAGCAATTCTAATAATTTGTGGGAAAAAAGTAGACGTCATGAACTATGGATTAATAAAAATGTAACTTTTTAATATATATAGATATAATATAATGTTTCTAGAAATAACATTTCCAAATCTTACAAAGCATTGCAGCACATCATCAGTGACTGAACCCACCCTCATCACACAACACCACACCAACACCAACAACGTAGATAGTGACGAAGCAATACTTGGTACAATTGCAAATCCATTTGGGGACAATTTGATTCGGGTAAGTGGGTTGTTGCAGTTTAAAAGATGTGGTTCAAGAGCCCTTGTTCCGTTGAATATTTGTACGAGAACGTAGTCTTGAATCCGTTTCTATAATTTGATGAGCCTCGCATCTCAACAGTTGTAATGTGGGTTTCGTACAGTGGTTGTAGCTGCTCTTTTGCCTATTTCTATTAACTTTTCGGGCATTCTTCGTATTTCGGGTGAGAATTTGCCTGGAATTGATTTTTTTTTTCCCTGCAAATTGATGATTTTGTTTAGTCAAATGCCCTGTTTTTACTGTTGCTTATTGAGCTGAAATGCGAGGTCCCCAGATTAGCATAAGCATCTGCATTCTGCACCAAGATGTTCTTTCATAAAAATGGAAAACACACCCTACTTCCTCAGAATTTTCCACCCAAGTGGGGAAGTTTTGTGTGGTAATTGAGTAAATAGCTAAATACATGAGAAGGGGGAGGCATTTTACTCTGTTTATTTCTTAGTTCAATTCAACCTCAGTTTTTATGTAGACCTACACTTCTTTTTTGAAATGTTGGACGGCCATGATGTACAATCCATTTTTCCTTATCATAAAACTGTTTTGACTCTAGTAATCTTTGGAGCTGATGAGACAAAAATCTATATAGATCAACGACTTTGGCTTCAGAAATAAAAACTATTCACTATTTGTTCTCACAAGAGAAAAGGAATTGTCTATCCCGCAATCTTTAATAAGTTATGAATCTAATCCTCAAAAAGTGGATCTGCTTAGCTTCACTTGTAGTTTTGCAAGGAATGCAGCTTGATGTACCTAATGATCTTTTTATATTTTGTAGCAAATTGTCTAGGTAAGGTACTCGAATGTGAGATGTGATTTATGATCCAATCTTGAAACAATAAGAATGATCGTTGGTGCAAAGAATCAACAATTTATAAAAATGAGTTTACTGCGACTAATCATCCAGTCTTCACAAATTAATGGGGGTGGAATTCTGTATGCTTTGTTTGATTCTTGAATGAATAGGTACTTGTTTTTCTTTCATAATCTGTATGCAAATTTGTGTTATTGTAATTTTTAGAACATCGATTATAACTTGCAGGTAGTGTTGTTGTGAATTGTTGGTGAACCAGCTCTTTTACAATCATGAGTTTTGTTTTCCGAGGGAGTAGGGGAGATATTGAAAGTGGTTTTTCAGAATATGTTCCTGAAAGAACCTTGATGGTACGTTTAATATGTGTGAATATCCGTCTGTCTGCTAGTGTTTTTCCCCGACTCAGCTCAGATTGTACATAATTGGAATGTAATTCTCATTCTCTTTTCCCTATTCTTCCTAACAGCGTGTGCATCCAGCTCGGCCAGTTAATGGCAATTCTCTAGCTTTTCTTATCACAGGTGATGTATTCTCTACTATATCTAATGCTTTACTGCTTCATAAAATATTCATAATCTGTATCTAACATGCTTATTTGGCAGTTATTTTGATATTCATGATATTAAACTCCCCGCAGATGTTACATCATTTTTTGGTAAGTAATCACTTTAAAAAAATGCTAAATTTGATGTACTCACTGCTATGCATATTACTTATCATAAAGTAAGAAATTAATTGTTGGCACATATCCTTTCAGCTCTGGGTTGTACTGGCTATCTTCGTGATGGCTACAAGTCTGAGGATGTATGCAACTTGTCAACAGCTTCAAGCACAGGCTAGGGCTCATGCTGCAGCAGCCTCTGGGTTGCTTGGGCACACTGAACTCCGTCTTCACATGCCACCATCGATTGCAATTGCAACAAGAGGAAGATTGCAGGGACTTAGACTTCAGCTTGCACTTCTTGACCGTGAATTTGATGAGCTAGGTTTGTACATTCGAATGTGTATTTTTATATCTTTTCTAAGTTGAAAAGGCCCTAAAATGGGCGTTGAAAGCAGATAAAGGCTTGTCTTACACTATTTGTTATGTTCTTGATTTTGTAGCAGATTATGATACTTTGAGAGCTCTGGACACTGATGCTGCTCCTAGTACTCGTTCAATGTCTGAGGAAGAGATAAATGCCTTGCCTATTCACATTTATAAAGTTCCAGTCCCACCAAAGTGAGTTGTAATGGTTTCTCAATAAATAAGTAAAGGGATAATAATAATGAATCAGAAGAAAGGCTAGGTGCATATGCTTGCATTTTTTTGTTTCTATTTTTTCTTTTACTGAAGGTCACTGTTTCGAGGGTCGGTTCACCCTATTCTAGCTGTTCTGTAGAAGGCACCATCTTCTGATAGAGACGGGTGACTTTCAAGTCAACTCTCCACAGTATTTTGGTTTAGAAAACCATTGAATATGGAGCATAAATCATACTCCATGGAGAAACGGGCATTCCTCAGTGAGGCTGCTATGGTTGGCTTTGCAGAGGTTTGCGGAGACAAGCAGTTATGTAAAAAAGGCTGTGCTGTTATGGCATTGCTCAGGAAACACTATTTCATAAAAGCTTATTGAGAAAAATGCATTTGGTAGTCTGTTTCTTTTTTATATTTTAGGGGTCTCAAGCCAGGATAAGCGTTTAAGAGGATTAGTTTCCTCCTTTCTTTACACTTGCATTTATGTGAAGTCCTAAACCATGATAAATAATTTGATACAATTTGTTGTGTTAACAGAGATGGTTCAGCTGGTTTGGCATCCTCTTCAGTTGCAGCTGAGGTAAATATTCGTTAACTGTCTTTGCTTTTGGTTTGTTTTGCTTTACTAGCCTAGGTTGTTGGGTCGTGGTATTTTATGCTAATAATGATTTTATGCTAATAATGATGTAAATATATTGTTTGGTTTTACTCTTGGTCGTTAGTTTTTACACCACTGGCTGTCTATATTGATGTTACTGCCTCTCGTAGTATTTTAGACAATCCCCCGAGATATACATTGCAAACTATTTGATAATTGGCCCTGATGTGATGTTCTATTTAGTCTTCATTGATATGCTATTGCTTATACATATATGTTTCTTTTAATTCATGATGTTTATGGTGTCTTGTGTAATTTAAAAAAAAAAGTGACTTTCTTTTGTATACTCTTCACAAAAACCCGGGGAGAAATTTACCTCATTTGATGGCTTTTGATATGAACCTCATTTGTACAATGACTGACTTAGGATCTTTAGGGTTAGAACCTTGTAGGAAATTAGAAAGTGGTGAAAATTTAAGGGTTAGGTAAAGTTGAGTTTTCTGGGGTTCTGGGGAAGAAAGAACAAGAGGTGAATGTGAAAGGTCGAAGGAAAGAATTACTCTTCCCGAGGTAACTCAAGAAGGATGTGAAAGTCTTTTCATACTGCCAAGAGTTCTTGAATCACTCAAGAAGGAGAATCACTCTCACTAAGATAAAAGAGCTAAACTTTAATATTTCTGAATAAAACTCAACCTGTACTTTTGATAAAAGTGGTTTAGCTTATATAGAAGTTTTGTCATCAGAGTTACAAAGATTTAATAAAGAAAAATAAATGCTAATAATGATCCATTAATCTAGGAATTGAAAATTAGTCACAAATAAATGCTAATAATAATTTATTAACGTAGCAATTGAAAACTACTTAATGGTTGATTGTAACTGAAATTATGGCAAACAAAAGTCACCCAAAAGCAATCAGCTATGCACCCTCTTGGTCTTCCAAAGGCTGATGCCTAAGTTTACAATTGGGTCCTTATTAATAAAATCAAACTAAAATTCATTAATTGATTAACCAAAATCATAATTTGGTTAGCCAATTTTACAAAGAATTAGACCATTATTTAAATAAACTTAAAGATGGAAACAAAGTGATGTCAAACTTCCTTTATTTCCCTTATTCTAACCCTTGTCATAGGTCCTTCAAGTCCTTCAAATAGATCTTTGTCTTTTATGTCCCATCAGCTTCCCTACTTCTTATTCCTGGAAGGGGGATGGTTTTTAGTTTCTTTGATTAATGTTCAATCAGATTAAACAGGAATCTGGAGGAATAGAGGCACGTGTCAGAGGTCCAGAGGATGAACTGACATGTACTATATGCTTGGACCATGTTAAGCGGGGGGAGCTTGTTCGTAGCTTACCATGCTTGCATCAGGTTTGGTCACTGCCTATCTTTTCCTTTGTTCATCATTTTCTAAATTATTTAGCACTAGTGGAGATTTGTATTTATCTCTCATATTATCAGATTTATTTTATGACAAATTAAAGCATACGGCTCATTGTCTCACCTCTATACTTAACTAATTCACAATTCTTCTAACTCTTTTAGTGAGGGTATTTCAATCAAAGATGACTATTTTTATCGTAGTAATTAGTGTAATTAATACATTTTATAAGATGCTTCATTACCTTAAATGGTAAAATAATTTGAAATGTGGGGAGGAAGAAATCAATACCACGCCCATATCAATGTTTGTTTACTAAACTTGATTCATTTTGAAAATCTGACATTATTTTGTTTTTGCGCAAAGCTTCAGACTAACAGAGTAGCTCTGAGTATTATTTTGCTATTAAAAATCGAATTTTGCTTTGGTAACTAGTGCCAACCTAATGCCAAATTTTATTCTGCATATTATCAATTGAAATTAGACTCTAAATTTAGTTGAAAAATAAAACCTAAAGTATCAAAGACATTGTACCTAAATCTTTTATTTATTTTTTAATTAAAGCATGATTGCTGCCACTTCATTTTGGTTGCAACTCATTCCTCCGTCTCTTAACTGGTTAATAATTTAACATTTACTTAAATGCTATGAATTTTGACTATATAATTTATATTCCCTATCATGAATGACTAATTTTCTTTTTGTCCAGTTTCATGCTAACTGCATTGACCCATGGCTCCGGCAACAAGGAACATGTCCTGTGTGCAAATTAAGGATAGGGTCGGGAAGTGGGGGAAACAGGGAGAGTGAATCCGATGGTTCAGATATTGCGTAATCAGATGGTTCAAATATGGCTGTAAAATGCATAATGTGATGCCTTGACTTATATGTTCATGGAAAGAAGTATATATGTATATATACTATTCAATATTGGCGTATATAATGAGCTTGGCGTGAGTATATCATTGTATTTAGTCCATGTTTACATAAAAAAAGTGTAGCTGGTCTGGTCTCCGTTTCTCAGGAATTCTTACTGAGACATGTGTATCTCTTGATATATAAATAAGCATTAAAATTGTTATGATGTGGCAGGTGCATGATGATAGTGCATGTGATACATCTTGTCTTTTATCTTACACCAACAATTTTCTTTTTGAGGAGCACTTAAAAGACATCTCCACCCTCAAAAATGGTCTCTGATAAATTTGCAGGTTTTGCTGATTGAGTCAGCAATTTTCCTAGATCTAACTAATTATGTTCAACAACATATCATTCAATTTAAGTTTTATTCATTTATGTGATGCAGAGCTGACTTCACTAATACATGTTAGGTAGGGGTTATTTTATGTAACCACTTTTGACTTTACAAGAGATAAATGAGGTTTGAATTAATTATATACTAAGGCCCACTTATCCATTGTGATTAGTTGGGTTGTATATATTATGTGTAAAATACTTGGTCTCTTGCAAAGTTTGCAAAATGTTTTATCACTTTTGCCTTTGTTGTGCCTCTAAAACATGGAACAAGTAAAATGGTCTTTTACCTGACCATACTAAACCCAGCCTAAACTCTAGTTTCTATCAAATGTTAATCTCTTATAGTAGCTATTCATGCAGGTCTCCAACTCCAATCCTGCTATGTGAATTCATGAGAACTGTTTATTGATCCTGTGAATCAATAAAAAAAGTAAAGCAAGTTAAATGCTAATATTATGATGACAAGTAGGATTTCTTTTCAATTAATGGATATGCATTACAGTATGTTTATTCCTGAATAAAATTAGTCAGCAAAAGCTATATAAGCCAAAAACAAATTGGAAGGATACACAGTCAATAAATTTGCATGTTTTAAAACCAGGGAATTGTTATATCACTTGAACCAAGACGTTTTATTACTGGCTATACTGGAGTTATTAAACTTATATAAATTATTCTGCATTTTCTATAGTTCTAGTATATAACTAGTTTGTCAGCCACCGCATGTTGAAGTGTGGAATTTTAATGCCAACACGCCAAAAACACACTAGTATTTAATTTAGTATTGTATGATTCCAAAATACAACGATATATAGTCCACATAACATTATTTGAAAAATATTTGATCAACTTAGGTCAAATTCAATGATAAAGTATTGTATTTTGCCACTAAACCAGAAGGCAAAAAGCATCACGTTTTTTCTTGATCAGACACAAACGAGGACAAAATGAACTCTCTATCATGCTGTTTGGGATATATGAAATCGGTTACTCATGGACAAAATATACAGATCTCGTTAAGAGTTTTTGATCTTTATAATTCGATTTTTATAAATAAAAAATGATATATCAGAATTACATTAACTTCCCTTATTTTAAAGTTTGGTACATTGCATTAAAAGATACTCTTTCGACACAATCACAAGTTTGATATGACAGTAATTTATATCTTTATCTTTAGTCCATGAAAAAAAAATACTAAAAGATTCATAATGCCCTAATCTTAAAAATTATCATCTTTTAAAAAATAAAATAAAAGAAGTGTCTAATTTCATTAATTGCTACATTAAAGCTTAACCATAATTAAGCCATTTGCTGATAAAGGGTGAGTTACGAGGGTCCCAGAAGAGATGTGTATTTGAAAAGCTGAGTTTATATAAAAGTTCGTAAATTGTTGTCAACGTTGATTTGATTATTTTGGCTTTCTAATTAATCTTTCCTTCTTCGTGATTAAGCCTATGATTGAAACGTTGATCCCAGACTTAATTAACCAGGAACCTAATCTCTGCATGATTGATTATGTTGTTCATGTATTTTGGTGGCTAGAAGGAAAGGTGGATGGAATGTCTTTTTCCTTGTTCGTGGCTCTAACTCACTTACCTACGGTACTGTTTAGTTGAGAAGTGTGCCATCATCATCACCACCAGGCACACCCAATTAAGCCTCAGGTGAAAACGAGATGATTAATGTGACTTGAGCTCAACTGATTTTATTTTAGAAGCTTATGAGTGTAGCAATCTAAGTGTGGCTTAGTTAGTAAGTCTTTGAAAATGCCCTTTTCTTACTATTTCTTAACGAATTGAACGACGTGGAAATGCTTCAGTCCACCAATTATCCTTTTATCAGATTACAAGTTTACTAACAAAATACGTCTTAACAATTTGGAATCTCAGATCCATGATTCACATATGATATTTGTCTTCTTTTTTCTTTTTTAAATTATAAAATACATGTTTTTTCCAAATTTTCTTGGAGACCATTTTGTAAAACAAAAAGTTGAAAAAGTCCAAATAGCATATGTTGGGTGAGCATGGAAACGAAACTTGTAATTAGGGAGTACGAAATGGGGCACGTAAACGAGACAAAACATGTTAAATAAAATTAACGTTAGGGACACTCCAAAGTATAAGAAAAATGGGACCATACAGAGTAGGTAAAAGTCAATATGCTTCGTTCTGAAACATGGACACACTGAACAGATAAACCTATTCGACCAAACATTAATTTGTAGTTTGTCTATCTATTTCTATATATACATCTGTGTTTAGCATGCAGTTAACTGTGACTAATCTTCTTACTAAAATCACAGTATTGGTGCAAGCATAACAAAATGGTCACAACTATTCCTTCATCACTAACACTTTTTGTGGCATTCCTCTTTGCCACAAGCTTCCTTTGCTCCTTTCCCGAATTTGTTCTCTCTACTACTAGTTCAAAGAATGGAAGCATTACAAGGCACTACAAGTTTGATGTAAGCATTATATGTACACACACACACACACACACACACACACACACACACACACACACATATATATATATATATATATATATATATATATATATATATATATATATATATATATATATATATATATATATATATATATATATAACACCTCTACCATGTGTAAACATATATATTTATCTAGTGAGGTAGTTAATCTTTACCACTTAATGCAGCTAAACTTTATAAACTAGTGGTCTAAATGGCTACCAAGTTTTGCATGCTTTTTCTGCAGAAAAAGGGTTATGGATAATTTATTTTATTGTTTTTCCAGATAAGGTTGAGAAATGTTACGAGGCTGTGCCATACGAAGATCATGGTTACCGTGAACGGAAAGTTCCCTGGGCCTCGAGTCGTTGCAAGAGAAGGTGACAGAATTGTGGTGAAGGTGGTCAATCATGTTCCCAACAATGTCACCATACACTGGTATATATGATCTTAACTCTCTTAACAAATTCTGCATTAGTTATTCTTTGCCCCTAACACAAGTCTACATAACAAAATAGTATAAAAATATCAGCATTAGTTTGTATGCTACGTATTTTGTGCAGCTTCAAGGTAGTATATGTCCATGCATGCAATGGATTATTGTGTGGCTAACAACTAACGAATGCATATCCTCTTGACAATAATGGTTTGGATGACGACGAAAATAGGCATGGAGTGAGACAGCTTGGAAGTGGATGGGCAGATGGTCCATCTTACATAACTCAGTGCCCCATTCAAACTGGCCAGAGTTATGTGTACAACTTCACCATTGTTGGACAAAGAGGAACCCTCTTCTGGCATGCTCACATTTCATGGCTAAGAGCCACTCTCTACGGACCTCTAATCCTCCTCCCTAGGCGCAACGAATCTTACCCATTTGAAAACCCCCACAAGGAAGTTCCCATCCTCTTTGGTATAGGCCTCAAACCATCAACACATACAGAATAACACACCTTTTCAAATTTAATTTAACACAATCATCTATATTTTTAATGATTGAACTATATAGGTGAGTGGTGGAACGCAGATCCAGAGGCTGTTATTGCACAAGCCCTTCAGACAGGGTCTGGCCCAAATGTCTCAGATGCCTACACTTTTAATGGATTTCCTGGACCCCTCTATAATTGCTCCAATAACGGTAAAAGCTTGTTAAAGCTACATTGACCCACTGAAAAAAGAAACTACTTTACATAATAAGTAGTGATACATAAAAGAAAATATGAGATCTAAATTGCCAATTACTTAGTGAGTATTAACCTTGGTTTTTACTTTTGATGTGCATGGTGGACAGAGACAGAGACAGACACGTTCAGGTTAAAGGTTAAACCAGGGAAGACATATCTTCTTCGTTTGATCAATGCTGCACTCAATGACGAGCTCTTTTTCAGCATTGCAAACCACACCCTGGTAACTGTTGAAGCTGATGCTACCTACGTTAAACCTTTTGAGTCCGACATTATAGTCCTTGGACCGGGACAAACCTCAAACGTTCTGTTAAAGACAAAACCTGAGTACCCAAATGCCACCTTCTTCATGCTAGCAAGGCCATATTTCACTGGCATGGGCACTTTCGACAATTCTACAGTTGCTGGAATTCTCGAGTACAAGAAACCATTTGCTTCCAAAAACATTCCCACTATTAAACCTTCCCTTCCAGCCATCAACGACACTTCCTTCGTTGCTAACTTCTCAAGCAAATTTCGCAGTTTGAACACTGCCAAGTACCCTGCCAATGTACCTCAAAAAGTTGACAAGAGCTTTTTCTTCACGATTGGACTTGGAACAAGTCCCTGCCCCAAAAACCAAACATGCCAAGGACCAAACAACAGTTCAAAATTTGCAGCCTCGATGAACAACATATCTTTCACTCTTCCTTCTATAGCACTTCTTCAGCAACATTTCTTTGGACAGGCTAATAACGGCATTTACACCACTGATTTCCCTGCTGTGCCACTGATACCATTCAACTACACGGGGACCCCACCAAACAACACAAGGGTCACCAATGGAACCAAGACTGTGGTCATACCCTTTAACACAAGAGTGCAAGTGGTTCTTCAGGACACTAGCATTTTGGGAGCCGAGAGCCATCCTTTGCACCTTCATGGGTTTAATTTCTATGTTGTGGGTCAAGGTTTTGGGAACTTTAATCCTAACACTGACCCTCCAAAATTCAATCTGGTTGACCCCGTTGAAAGGAACACCATTGGTGTGCCCTCTGGTGGTTGGGTTGCAATCCGATTCCTTGCTGACAACCCAGGTGACACTGAATTATGATATATCATTCCTAGGTACCCCACATTGCATTCCTTTATTTATTTCCATCACTTCAAACAGCATAACATAAATTAGTTAGATTCTTTCTTTCAGTTTTAACTTTCAAGACACCTTGAACTTTTGGTTTAAGCCTGCACCATGGACAAAACTCTCGTTTCTTCTGTTTTCATCTTTTACTTTCATTTTTAATGATAAAACTGTCACTTTGTTTCATGCTTTCTATTTTCAAACATTTCAACATGAAACTGTGAAACTACAAAAGAAACTGGTTTACTTTTTTTTTTTTTTTTTTTTTCCATACAAAATTGAGAACATGATACAAAATGAAATAAAGTTAGACTTTTCTAATCAGATTTGAAATTTCATTTTCATAATTTCTGTCGAAAATATATAAAGTTTTTAGAGTGAGTTATCTAGTTAAGACTGCAATTATGATAAAAAAAGTCATACTAAATAGAATTAAGAAACTGCATGTAAATTTTGTCTAATTTATCTTAATCTTTTTGGATGATATGCTGATCATTTAACTTAATGTGTGTGATGAAACAGGTGTTTGGCTTATGCACTGTCACTTTGATGTACACCTTAGTTGGGGGTTGAGGATGGCTTGGATTGTCGAGGATGGGAAGCTCCTTAATCAAAAGTTGCCTCCTCCACCAACTGATCTCCCCAAGTGCTGATAATTTTCTGCCAAATTTTCCTTCCTATTTCATTTTCAAGTTCTAAGTTAATTAATTTCCGGATTTTTGGTTTGCCTACTATGAAAGAGTGAAGAGTCACCAGCACAAGCTTTCCCATTTCAGTTTTCTGTTTCTTTCTATCATTCTGACACTTTATGGATCACTTTTCTATGCCTCCACTCCACCTAATTTTCTGGTGCCAATAAAAATAGGGGTGGCTGGAGTTATAGCATCCAGAATATGAATATGTACTTCCCTTTCAAAATTTCATAAAAAAACTTACCTTGATTGAAATAATATATTTTTCTCATCTCCGATTATTTTATAAGATAGCAATAATTTCCCAAATTTGTCTATTCATATCCTAACGTGTGTTGGTATCATCATCCAAAATAGCTTGTTGATGCTGAGATTCATATTCATTTTCCTTTTCACTCTCACTCAAATCACTTTCAGATCTAGTTATACCTAGCACGTAAAATATTCCCTTAATCAAGGTCCAATGAAAAAGATTTAGCTAATATTATTTTAATATTAAAAAGATAAAAAAAAAACACATGAATTATTATCATTTGCTTAACTTTTAAGTGGGTTTATGCGTCAGTTTTAAATCTTTAGAAAAATATAAAGCTTATTTTTTTTTTTATCTTTTATCTTTTTTTTTAACGGTGTAGGATATTTTTAATCTATTCTTTGATTCAAGGGATAGAAAAATAATTTATGTCACACTATAATCTATTATATCATAATACTTTATTAATATTTATGTTATATTTACATTTACTTTATTAAATAATACTAAGAAATAATAATAAATATATTTACCAAACTCAGATTACCCTTAACCAATTTTACATTCGTAATTGACGAATCTCACAATCATTTTCCCTTTTTTTTGCGCAATCCCAAATTAACGCAGCATAAGAAAGAAAGTCCTCCATTAACGCTTGACTCGCATGACCATAACAGAGATATGTTGACCGCAAGCACAAAAATTTTCTCAAGGCTAACCCTAATAATTGATGCTTATTTGTCTTCCTCGTATTTCTTCAAAGGTTAGTGGCCTCCAGCTAATTCAAGATGCAACCTTCATGTTTGATGACAAATGAAATGATTATGTCTCGCTAATTTTTGTCTTCGTATAAATACAGAGTAATAAACATTTGTTAAGATTTCCTGTAAATATGAAATTGGACCTAACTAAGCTCATTACGAGATTTAACTTCAGTTTGCAAATTTCCCCTTTCAGAAGTGTCCAAAAGGAGAAAAAAAGGAAGATACTTCAAAAATCAGGTTTTAACATTTTGAACTAAAGAGTCTGCCGTTACTTCTGTTCTTTTTTTTTTTTTTACGGGAAAAACGAAGAAAGAATGTGGCTTGCATTTTCAATGCAGATCCAAGTACTATAAAATAATAATACTAATAATGAGTTGAGGCAGTTGAATTAAATATCCCTATGCTTTACCATAAAGAAATCAAACCTTTCCTTCCTAACACACAGATATACATGGTGAAAGAAAAATGTAGAGAGGTGACAGGAATCAGAGGTGGGAAGGATCATTTAGCACATGAAAGCTTTTTGTGGATCCTGAACCAAAAGTGAAGCATGGTTTGAGTTTAATCTAAACAGAGAAGGTTAAATCAATATTAGAAGAGGTTTATGTTTTCAGAAAGAATAACTCAGATACAATTATGTAGTTACACTGATGTCTCTGATGAGAGTAGAGTTTCAAATAATATTTAACAAAGTTATTCATTCTGCTGATTATGGTTAATCTCATGTAATCGGCTGATTATGGTTAATCTCATCTAATCGCAAACCAATTGTTTTAGAGATATTAAGATTTCGAAATGAGGTTTGGCTTTGTTAACAAAATCTTCTTCATGTAATGATCAGAAAATGAATCCCTGAAGCATGAAGGTCGACTAGTACATAAATTGTGTGTATATAGATATATAGAGACTCTAGGGAGGGAGAGACACATATACTAAGCATGAAGAAAAGCAATATTATAACTCACCTTGTAATTTGTAATTACAAAACGAATATATTCCAAGAAGAAGAAAAAAAGTCAGATCCCTTCAGCATTTTGCTACTATTGCATAACATAAGAATCTGAAAAGGGATCTGTGGTTTCCTCATGAATCCCCGTGCTTGTGCCAGCAAACTAACATGGCTACACACCTCCTCATGATGTAAAATCTGGCTTTGTGTTCCTTAGCCATGCTGGTGCATTTTTTACCAATGGAGGGGTTCTTCTGTGAGAAGCTCCTAGGAATAGTGGTTTTGGAAGTGGAGGAACTCTTTTGGGATAAGCTCCTCAAGAGAGGGGAGTTTGAAGAACAGCCTCTTGTTGAGCAACTCCTTAAGAACACTGACTTGGTGGATGATGTGCTTGCCTGGCTGCTACAACCTGCTTCCTTCTTTGACACCTTCCACTTTTCATCCATCAAAAACCAAGCAGCACTGATATCTAGAACTAGCTATGGGACACTGAGTGTGAGTGTTTGAGAGGAGAAAAAAAGGTGAATATTTGATAGGAGAGAAGAAAGAAAGTTGGATGCAGTGGGACTGTGTAGTGTATAAAAAATATTCCCAGAGAGATCATAAAAAATTCTTGATGAGATTCGATGTTATAATGAGCTAATTAAATATTCAATATACATATCAGATACCTGCCTATACATACTCATCATATAATAAACATTAGTATCATGAGTCACCTAAAACAAAGATATTTTGAATGAGATAAATCATACTCATACACCTAAAACAAACATCTTAAGCATTTCCTTTCTTTCTGTCTCATGTTTCTTCTCCACTTTCTCCATTCCTAATTTTCACTGTGCTGTTAGACTGTGTTTGCCTGGCTGGAATTTGGAAAGGGGAAGTGCGTGCTTTTGGTTTGTACAGTAGCTTTGGGACTAATACAGGAAACACTGTCCCTGAGAATCGCCTCAAATAAGCACTTATTTTTTTCCCTTGGAGACAAACCTCTTGTTTGATTCTAAAATGAGAAATTATTTATTATACTGGTCCATTGTAGTTTGTACGTTTATATTGGCTGGTTCTCATGTGGAGGGTTATACTTATACACAAGCATCTTACCAATGCAGTACCTGGCCCTTCCAAATCTGTATCACTTAACAAAACTAGTGCCTCATTTGCTAAAGATGCTCTTCCTTCACCACAAAATATGCACATGAATCAACAACCTTGACACTGATAAATGAGCAATGTCCATTGTAGTCAAAAAGTGTGTTTGAATTACATGTCATGATTAATGAGTAACTCAAGAGCAGTGTTGTTATTGTTCATGATCCGTGTCTTATTGGTATGAACGTGACTATTGTTTGTCTTGTCAATTATTGTCATTGATGAAAACGGTTTTGAAATTCGCTGCATATACAATGATACTATGCAAAAGAAGACAATATACTCTTAAACAATACTTTCATTCTCACCCTTTTGTTTAATTTGAAAAATTATTGGCAAGTGGGTGATATGGTCAATCAATTTATGATCACTCAATAACAAAAAACTTCAATCTGCTTCCTGATTCGGTGTTAAAGCATCTTTTACTCCTCTCTACCTTTGAAATAGATATAGACATAGGTTTCAAAATTTTCCACCCTGAAGAAAATATGCAGAACCTACAAACAAACCGAACCTGCCAATAATTTCGTCACAATCACAAGCACTGCAAACTATATTCTAGGATTTAATGACACCCTTGTTATTGAATTGGTTAATTTATTTATTGGAGGTATCAAGTATGGATTCAGAGGCACATGACAACTACGTAGCAAGAACAATAGTCATCAGATTCCAAAATCAGTATGAAAATATTGACTGATTTAATATTTTCAAACAGAGACTCTGCTGAACTTGACACATTGATTTGTGTTTCTGTTTTTTCATTTTTTGGTAATATCTTAATCGAATGCAGTTATAAATATATCACCATTGTCAAATTGACATGTAAAAAGATCCTAAATGCAGTTAGTGATATATTTGAGTTAAACAACCCCCTAAAATATAGTTTAAGAATATAGTTTAAGAATTTGTTTTTAGACATACCCTTAGAAATATAATTTAAAAATCACTTTGACTTGAGTAATAATATTACTGATTTTGGAATCTATGTAATTTTGATTTAATGTTCAATTTTCTACACGATTATTTCTGTTTTTATACATACTTTTCAACAAGTAAGATTATGATAAAAGCATTTTAAAATCAAGGAGAGAGTGTAAGGTTTTATTTTAACACTTGATTATTACATGTGAGAGTATCTATTTATATAAGAGGGATAAAAAAAATTAAAAATTCATGGCTCTAACATTATTAAAGCACATTGTTATAAAAGAAATGTCATTAATTACATCAGCATATGTTATGATTAAAGGATACTATTGAAAATTTTATTAAAACAAAACTTATTTTACATTCACTAACAATACAATAAAAGATTAAAACAACGTCCTTTAAAGTGATCTTGAATCATTTCCATTTAAGATAAACTTTATTATAAATTTTGGTTTGTGGTAAGTTTGGGTTGGTACCAACTTTATTGTGTAAATGTAAATTTAGGATTCAATTACACCAAAATAATAATAATAAAAAATCTAAAATGTATAGAAAATTGATAACTTAACAAAGTTATGACTTTCTAGAAATTAAAGACTAAAATAAAATAAAACTAAAATAAAAAATTATAATTTAACCAAAATCCTAACATAATTTATATGTTTTTATGTTCATAATAATAAAAAGAAGCGAAGGTCCTTCTTGAGGTTTTGATAAGCATAATATGTTTTTGACATTGAAAAAATGCAGCTAAGTTAATAAAACAAAAGGTAAAGAAATAATTAATTTAATAATTTTTAAAATTGACTTTAAGTCATATAAATTTTAATTATTTACAATTAAACTTGAATTTTTAAGTGGATTTTAATTTATATATTAAGTTATTTAGTTTTAAAATTTAAAAGTAAAAATACTTTACTATTGATTATTAAATAAGTGAAAAATATTTATATTATATATATATATATAATAGAAAAATTAAAGGAAAGAAGAGAAAGAATATGATCTAAGATTAAAATTATTATCCTCAATTTGGATGAGAAGACAGAAAAAATAATAATTGTAAAGATTTAGTTCTATGATTTATGAGTAATAATTTTTTATTTGGTGCTTCTCTGCATGGATGCTTAACTTGTTATTTATCAAAAATACTTATAAGTAATTGTATTAAAGTTTCCCTACTTACTATAAGAGTTCCTAATATATTTGAAACATTACTTCTACAAACAATTATTTATAAAATAAAAATAATATTATTATAATAATATATAACATTTTTTAATTTTTATAAATTAAGTTAATATTTAAGTATAATAATTAAATTATTTTTAATTTATCAAATAAAATATAAAAAAATTATAAAAAATACGAGTGTTTAAAAAAATATTTATTGGAGTAAAATTAAAAAAAAAATTAAAACAAATTTCTTAAAAACGATGTGAAATAAACATGTCTTATTTATAGCGAAAACATGGTTGTTTATAAGAGAATATTTTCTTATAAGCATCATTAATACGTTAACATATTTTAAAAATTAAGTTAAAATAATTATAAATAAAAAATTTAGAATTTATTATTTATTTAAAACTATTATATTTTTAAGACTCAAACCTTATTTTTCTTTAAGATTTTTCTCACAACTTACTTATTCTTTTTTAGATTTGAATATATTGTAGTGCTCTTAGTCATATGTAAAACACTTTATTCTTACCAGAAGTTTATTTAGAATATTTTTTTATTTTATTTTTTTACATGGAAATTTTAATAGGCTTGCATGAGGACCTTAGGGTTGTTGCATGCAGGGGTTTCTCAAGTAAAATTGAATCTCTACAAGTCAGAACTATAATAATATGTTAAATTTGTTGATTAGGATCTTCGGTGCACAAGATTTAACTTTTTGAGAGATTGAGAACTTTAGTAGCTTTACGAAGTTTTGGGTTGGAAAAGCAAGAAAAACTTAAGGAAAGCTAGTTATTATAAATTTATTAGTACTTGACGAGAAACTATTTCAAAGCTGAGAAGCTACTTGCTCATTAATATTTTTTTTCTAGAAATTGTGATTGGATTGTAAGTTTGTAGTTTGGGGTGTGTTATGAGCCTTAATTGATGTTTAGGTGTGACTTGATTTAATTCTTTTATGAATATTATTTTAAATGAGCAGTGTGGGTCTAGAATTTTGAAGGAAAAATAAAAGGGTTAAATGGGTTAAATTTGTATATTTTTTTTAGTGAAAACTATAAACAATATGTTATAGGTTTAAATGAGTATCAACTAACTTAGTCATCTTTTGTATAATTTTAGTTTTAAAAAAAAGTCTCCACCTCATTTTTGCTTAAATGAGATATTTTTATTTTAGTAAAAATTCTTTCATGTAGAAAAAATTGGTTCAATCTAACTTTTATTCAAAACAAATATTGATCCATTAAGTAATGAGATAATTCATTTAAGTAATGATCAAGACAAATATTGATCGATTAAGTGACAACATACTCGTTCAACCAAAAATATACACGAGAGAATGAAAAACTTTAGAAAGAATGTTGCTTAAGTAACAAATTAGTTATTTAAACGATATTTTCAAGTTTGAAAATCTAGTAAAATGTTTAATTTTATCTGTTTCTTTTATTCTTATATCATTCTAATGTTAAACGTCATGTGGTTGTGACATGTATGATAATACGTGAGAATAAAGTGATAATTGAATGTGATTGAAATTCATGATGGGAGAGAATGAATAAAAATGAAAATGAGTCTGGTATGTCTAGTATATTGATGTGAAATACTAGTAGTTAGTAAGGAGGTATTATTGTGTGATTTAGCTTAAAATGTGTATTTTGCTACAGAGAAAACATTGAGTGGTGAAGAGTCACCATGTTAAGCTAATCAATTGATGAAAATGGATATATGTTAGTTTGGTAGACAAACTTGCAATAATGGAATCACCTTATCACATTAAAGTTATTATAAATTACACTAAGAATCAAATACCTTAGAATGTGGTAGGAAATGTTTATGACCAAAATGTCAAATTTAATTAGGACAATGAGATAGGACAAAAAACAATTGAGAGACACTAAATAGATAAAAATTAAACAACATTATAATTATATGATAAAAGTGTTTAACATAAAATTAATTGATTTTGTGAAATTGATAAGATACCCTATAATATATACATTAACTTAATTAACTTACCTTATTTCTTATTTTAATGGTAATGATAATTTATTTTGTATATAACAAATGACGAACAACTAGATCTTATTTTATAAAAGTTCTATATTCTTATAACATATATTTACACGTACATAATTTCTAATATCCTATAATAAGATAACTATATGTTAATAGATATATTATATAAATATATTATATATATTTATGTTTAAACAAGTTTAGTAAAGATGAAAAAAAAAATTTAAGGTATACAAAATTTAAGTATAATTATGTAAGTATTTCAAGTAATATCTATATGATATATATTATTAATACAACATTGAGATATTTTAATTTAAAAATTAATACTAATAGTTTTGAGAAATGATATTGTTATAATAATGGGATAATTCAATAACTTTGAAGATAGTAGATATGGATGTTACTCTAAATTTGATGAAGAAAATGGTCAACATTAAGAAAAATTAAATAACTTATTATAGATTTGATGTATTAGACCAATTTTAGAGTTTTTCATATTTTTTTTAAAATGAGTGTCCAAAAAAAAGTTATGTATTATGGTTAAATTTTAAAAAATATATATCGTAACAAAATTTCTAAGATTATTTTATCTAATATATATATATATATATATATATATATATATATATATATTAAAATTAAAATATTTTTATATAAAATTTATATCTAAAATTAATAAAATATAACTGTACATCGAACAAAAAAACTTATTACGAAGATGAAATGCATTATATAAAACAAATTTACCTAATTTTAATGAATATTTTAATAACAAACAAAATAATACACTTTCAAATACAATAATATAAAACATGATACAATCACACTTTTTTTACTATAGTACAACTTTTATTGGGTTAGGTTTATATGGTTAAAGTACATGTGGACTTTGAATCATCTCAAAGGAAATGGATTTATTATTCTAGATATTGGAGACAACAATTTGAGTCATGAAATGGAGGCACTTTCATAGTCAAGACAAGAGTTAAGTATGTTTTCAATCAATTTAGCATCCCTTGATATTAATTAAAACTTTTAATCAATACTTTCATAAAAAGAACACTCTTCCAAAGACAATAAAATATGACACAACACATTTTTAATATTGTATTATTTTTATTGGATTACATTTATATTTTAGGAGTAGGTATGAACTTTAAATAATGAACTTATTATTCTACATGTTAGAGAGAAGAATTTGAATCATATCAGATACTTTCATAATCAACACAAGATGTAGGCTTGAAATCATCTTCATGAACCTATTATTTCACATATTAGAGAGAATAAGTTTAGTTATATAAAATGAAACTCATTTTCATAATCAAAACAAGAGAAGTGTATCTCAACACATTTTTACATGAAACACATTTAGTTCGTACACGTTAATTAAAACTTTTAATGAAGACATTAATAACAAACGAAAAACATTCTTCCAAAGACAGAAATATAAAACATAACCCAACTACACCTTTAATATTGTACAATTTTTATTGGATTTGGTTTATATTTTTAAAGTAGGTGTAATCATCTTAAGTCTAATAGATTTATTATTATACGTTTTTGAGAGAAAAGTTGGTGTCGTATAAAGTGTACGCATTTTCATAATAAAAAAAACACAAGGGAGGTGTGTCTTCAGCACATTTAGCACATAGATGAGATGTGTTACATGAAACGCATCTCTAGTTCATCTCATCATTTGACATTAGTTCAAACTTTTAATTAATACATTAAAAACAAACAAAAAAAAATTTCCTTTTTCAAAAATAATAACATAAAACATGACACAAGACTTTTTTAATATTGTACAATTTTATGGAATAGGGTGTAAGAATACGAGAAAAGAAGTCTCACATCAAATAAATTATATATTGATGCTTATTTTTTTTATTATAAAAAGAATATCATTCTCCTTTATAAATCACCTCAAATATCTTCCTTCTTCTTTTTGTTAGTTCACTACATAGTAGTTAAATTCTCTTATTTAAAAAAAAATATTATTATTATTTTCTCCTTAGATTTAAAGAGGGTATTATAATTTTTTTCGTTAGTGAAATTCAATGATCCTTATGCAGTTTCTCTGATTCCTAACGCTATGCAGTTACTCTAATTCCTAACGCCTTATGCAGTTACTCTGATTCTCTAATTCCTAACATCTTGTGCTTCTCTGACGCACGCCTTATGTAGTTACTCTAATTCCTAAAGCCTTATGCAGTTACTTCGATTCTCTGATTCCTAACTTCTTATGTTTTTCTTATTCCTAACGCTTTATGCAGTTACTTTGATTCTCTGATTCCTAACGCCTTGTGCAATTACTCTGATTCCTAACAATGGTATTAGATTCTTATGCAATTACTTTGATTTCTAACGTCTTATGTAGTTACTTTAGTTCCTAACAATGGTATCAGATGCTTATACTCTGATTCCTAACACCTTATTCAGTTACTCTGATTCTCTGATTCCTAACGCTTTATGCAGTTACTCTGATTCTCTGATTCCTAACGCCTTGTGCAGTTACTCTGATTCCTAACAATGGTATTAGATGCTTATGCAGTTACTTTGATTTCTAACGTCTTATGTAGTTACTTTAATTCCTAACAATGGTATCAAATGCTTATACTCTGATTCCTAGCGCCTTATGTAGTTACTCTGATTCTCTTATTCCTAACACCTTATGTAGTTACTCTGATTCCTAACACCTTATGTAGTTACTCTGATTCCTAACACCTTATGTAGTTATTCTGATTCCTAACACCTTATGTCGTTATTCTGACTCCTAACAGTGGTATCAGATGCTTATGTAGTTACTCTAGTATCAGATGTTTATGCAATTACTTTGATTCCTAACAGTGGTATTAGATGCTTATGTAGTTACTCTGGTTTCCTAACAGTGGCATGCTTATGCAGTTACTCTGATTCCTAATGCCCTATGCATTTTACTTTGATTCTTAATAGTGGTATCAGATGCTTATGCAGTTACTCTAATTATGCAATTACTCTAATTTCCTAACAGTGGCATGCTTATGCAATTACTCTCATTCCTAACAATGATATCAAATGCTTATATAGTTGCTTTGATTCTTAACAATGGTATTAGATTTACTTTGATTCTTATTCCTTATGCAATTACTCTGATTCCTAACAGTGGTATCAGATGCTTATGCAGTTACTCTGATTCCTAATAGTGGTATCAGATGCTTATGCAATTACTCTGATTTCCTAACAGTGTAATAGTGGTATCATATGCCTTATGCAGTTACTCTGATTCCTAACAGTGGAATAGTGATATCAGATGTCTTATGCAGTTATTCTGATTCCTTCCTAACAGTGGTATCAGATGCTTATGCAGTTACCTTGATTTCCTAACAGTGGTATTAGATGTTTATGCAGTTACTCTAATTCTTAACAGTGGTATTAGATACTTATGTAGTTATTCTGATTCCTAATTCCTAACTCCTAACAGTGGTATCAAATGCTTATATGCAGTTACTCTGATTCCTAACAATGGTATTAGATGCTTATGCAGTTACTTTGATTCCTAATAGTGGTATCAGATTATGCTTATGCAGTTACTATGATTCCTAATTCCTAACAGTGGTATCAGATGCTTATGTAATTATTCTGATTCCTAATTCCTAACAGTGATATCTCCTAATGTTTATGCAATTACTCTAATTCTTAACAATGGTATCTACTAATGCTTATGCAATTACTCTAATTCCTAACAGTAGTATCTCTTGATGCTTATGCAATTACTCTGAATCCTAACAATGTGCCTTATATTATTACTTTGATTCCTAATTTATGTAGTTACTCTGATTCCTAACATTATGTCTTATGCAGTTACTTTGATTCCTAATTCCTAATAGTGGTATCAGATGCCTTATGCAGTTACTCTTATTCCTAACAATATGCCTTATGTAGTTACTTTGATTCCTAAAAGTATGTTATATGCAGTTACTCTGATTCCTGACAGTGATATTAGAGGCGATAATTGGTTTCTTATTCGTGCATGTCTAGCAAAATTCCTTTCTTATTCGTGTATGTATAGGAAAAGTCCTATCAAAGCCCCTAACAATGGTATAAGATCTGATGGTTGGTTGGTTTCTTATTCGTTCATGTCTAGGAAAAATTCTAAAAGTGATATCAGAGCCGATGGTTGATGTGACTCTCTTACCTCTCTTTCCTGGGAACTTACTTAGTATACTAGTTACAGATTACACTGTTGTTCCAGTAGGCATTATTGTTCCAGTAGATAATACTATTCATAGTGAAATGTGCATAATTTGTTGTTGTTCCAGTAGGCGATGTTGTTCCAGTAGGCAACTATTTATAGTGAAAGGTGCATAAGTCATTGTTGTTCCAGTAGACAATACTATTCATAGTGAAAAGTTCATAAGTCGATTAAAACAATGACAACAAAATATGAAATAGAGAAGTTTAATAAGAATAGTTTCTCATTGTGGAAACTGGGGATGAAAACAATTTTGAGAAAAGACAATTATGTAGGAGTAATTGGAAAAAGACCATGGGCATCACAAATCGAAGGTCGAAGGTGGGAAAAAATTAACATCAACGCAAATTTGTGAAGAATGGTACAACGAAGGAGAATTGAGAGTCCTTTGTCAAATTGTATCAGAAGACTTGGTTTATTATGATATGTTGGAATCGTCGATATTATTCATAGGAGGGGCCAAATATTTTGTATCAGTGTTTTCAAAGTTCGAAAAATGCAAATTCTTGGACTATGCTAATAATGTGAATGAGTATTTCCTGTGAATCTCATTACCCACTTGGTTATTGTTAGCGGTGATACCAATATTATTTTTCTTCAAGGTGAACTTAGAGAAAAGATTGGAGTGCTCCAACAAGAAGACTTAAAGGAAAAAGAAACTTAGTTTGCATGTTGATTGAATTTCTTATTTAAATCGGGTGTCCAGGTGTTAAAACAAGATATTTGATTCTTCATTATTAGCCTTGATTACAACAAATTAAGTTCAGACTATTGTACCTATTATAATAGATTTGATGAGAATGATTTTATCATTTTGTCGTTGTATGTGGATGACATGGTGGTAAGCTCCAACAAAGTTCAAATCCAGGTTAGGCACAGTTGGGTAGGAAGTATAATATGAAGAACTAGGGACTAACAAACAAGATTTTAGGGATGCAAATTCACTTGGACATAAAAGATAGGAATGTTTGGCTTTATTAGAAGAATACTTACTGAAGGTCTTGCAATGCTTCAACATGCAAGGATGTAAGCCAGTTTTTACCTCATTTTATATCAAGTTATCCTCAAGTATGAATCCTAACAATAAAGCAAGGAGGATGAAAATGTCTCGCGTACTATATGCATTGACGATGGGAAGTCCTATAAATACTATGATTAGTATAAGACCATACATTGCAAAAACAATGGGAGCGGTGAATAGATCAATGGAAAATTATGGTGGAGAGCATAATTTGATCAATAAAATTCTTATCAAAGGAACCTTGGATGTTATGTTTTAAAGGATCAAAACTAGTTGTCAAATGCTACATTTGTTCAAGTTTTGTAGGTGATCTTAATGAGTTTACCTATGTTATAGTGGTAATAATTGATTATCCAAGTTATAAAATGTTGTAGCTCTGTCTATCATAGAAGTTGAGTACATAACAGTCACTCAAGCATGTAAGAAAACTATTTGAATTAAGAAGATAATAGAGGAACTTGGGCATAAACAACAATAGATCGTTGTGTATTGTGATAGTTAGAGTGTCTTGTACATTGCAATGAACCTTGTCTCGTATTTTAAGATAAAACAAGAAGAACCTAACAATGTTATGATAGTTAACAATGACAAGTCATGTGAGAAGAGAAGTCCCACATCAGGGAAATTATATGTTGGTGCTTACTTTTCTTGTTATAAAAGGAGCATCATGTCTATTTTGTAAATCACCACAAATCTCTTTTTTCTCCTCTCTACTAGTGCATTGCATTGCATTGTAGTTAAGTCTCTTATTTCTGAGAGAGAATATTATTATTGTTTTCTCCTTAGATTTAAAGAGGATATTGTAATTTCTTTCAGTAATAAAATTCTATTATTGCTTATGATCAGTTTTGTTTCTTTTTTCTCATATTTTATTTTAGTTGTGAGTTCTTATGCAGTCATTGTTGGCAAAATTTGGGTCATGTATATATATGATACATATTTAAATGTGTTAGGGTCATTATTTATTAAGTCAAATAATAAAGTGATCTGACTAAATTAAAGTTTTGGCTAAAGGCATATGTCATGAAAATAAAATTGTGTAGAGACCATAAAGTAATTTCTAATTTGATGAGGGGCCAAATTGGAAATACTAAAACTTAAGTAATTAACCTAATTCTGGTTATTTAAAGGGTCATGGTCCCCTTCTGGGAACACACACACACAAAACGTAGTTACAGTCCCGTTCTTTTCTTTCTATCCCCATCAAGAGAGAAAATCAAGAAGGAAATACAGGTGCTCTTCAGGTGGAAGACCATAAGATCAATAGTTCTCTAAAAGGGACATCATCATTATGGCTAATTCAGTTACGCTTTCGTATTTAGTTTACAACATGTTTATGAGTATGGGATTACTTTATATTTGATCGTTAGATTGAAGATCATATTTAATTATAAGTTTACCTAGCAAGTGGTATTAGAGTCACCCATACATGATTCATGTTTGTATTTCATAAATTAAATTTAAGAATTCAGAACCCTAATCTCAAATTTTCATAAACCCTAAATTAAAATTTGGGGTTCAATATCCTGGTTGTCTCTCTGCTTCACAACCACCAAACAATACAACCTTAGTCTTCCACAAGGTGAGATGCATGTAGAGAACCTCGAATCTTCCATGAGGGTTTCGGTGACATGAAATATATGTATATTTTTTGGTGACGTTATTGGGTTTGTTGGTATTGTAACCAATTTTGTTTGTGGAGATTCGAGTGAGGGTTAGGCAAATTCAGTGAATGAGAAAGTGAAGGGGTTCGTGGGGCACAGATGAGTGGTGTTTGTTTGCGCGATGTGGGACATGGCATTCGCAGGCACCTCTTACATGTTTGGGAGCATATCGTCGGTGATAAAGAGCAGCATGGGTTTCAACCAGAAGCAGGTGGCGTTGTTGAGCGTGGCCAAGGATTTGGGTGACAACATTGGTCTTCTTGCTGGCAAAATCAGCATGGGTTTCCCCCATTTGGGCTCTCTTTCTCGTTGGGATCTTCCAAAATGTTCTCGGTTATGGCCTTGTTTGGCTTCTCATCACGCACCGCATTCGGTCTTTGCCTTTCTGGCAGTTTGAATCAGATTTAAGTGACGCACACGCTCTGTTCGATGAAATTCCTCAACCGAATGCCGTTACTTTGAACACTATGATATCTGGGTACGTCCACGCTGGCCAATTTCGAAACGCTTTGTCGTTTTTCATGCGCCTTGAGAGGTCCCATGTTTGTGGCGACGCGTTTTCTTTCACGTCAGTGTTGTTTGCTTGTTCCAAACTGAGTCTCTTTAAACTTGGAAGCTCAATTCATTGCAAGACCGTGTAACTGGGCATGGATGATAGCATTGTGGTTGCAAACTGCTTGATTGACCTGTATGGGAAATGCGGACCTGTGGAATATGCTGTAAGGGTGTTCTCTGAGACTGTTGAGAACGATGTTATATCTTGGAATTCAATCATAGCGGCAAGTGCTAACAACGGGTACATTGAACTTGCTTACAAGTTTTTGAACCTTGTGCCCAACCCTGATACTGTTTCCTATAATGGCCTCATAAATGGAATTGCTCAGGTGGGGAACATGGAAGATGTTGTTCATGTTTTGTCAAGTCTGCCAAATCCAAATTCGTCTTCATGGAATTCGGTAATTTCGGGATTTGTTAATAAGAATCGAACTAGGGAAGCTTTGGATATGTTCTGTAAAATGCACTTGAAAAATGTAGAGATGGATGAATTCACATTTTTAACTATTTTAGATGGAATTGCCAGTTTGGCTGCCTTAACGTGGGGAATGTTGATTCATTGCTGCACAATAAAGTGCGGTTTAGATGATTCTGTAGTTATTGGGAGTGCCCTAATTGACATGTACTCAAAATCGAGGCTTTTGATGTTTTCCTGAATTTCTTTGGGAAAGTTTCAATTCGATGAGCAATTAGGATTATCTTGATTGATTTCTTTCAATTAAAGTACTTAATTGTCCGATTCAGCCGGTTGCACTAATTTGAAGGAGACTATTTTAAGGTAAGCATGGTGGAAATTCTTTTAGAAGTGGACCCCACCGGTGAAATGATGGAGATTCTAGGGGACCCATTTGCATAGATAAATGAATAATTAAAATTGATTTGGTTGTCAAATATAATTTATCAAAATTTCCTTTATTTGATATCTGAAGCATGAATGATTATATTTAGGTGGTTTGGTTTAGTTGGAAAATACTTGTTTTATGAATGGCAGACGTGGATTCAGTGCCATTATAATTTTTTCTTTAATAAATAAATAATTATATAAATTTGGTTTTGTTATATAAATAAAATATTACTTTTTTGGTAGTTTAATATTTTTGTGAACAAATTGAGTCAAGAAGTTATTAAAATAACCTCTCTTGAATTGGGTAGTTCGTAAAAAATATTGAATGTTAGTGTTTGTGTATATTCATGCGAGTATTAGTCGACCCAAAGGAAGATTAATATTTGGCCGAATTGCATATACACCTGTAATGATAAACATGTGATAATTATAAGGATTTGCTTTGTCGATGATAAATCAATCAAAAGACCGGTTTGTTATTGGACGTGCTTTATTGTCAATGTTTGATTATTACAACAAGATACCTCTAACAGTTAATATTACTGTCCAAAGACTTGATATTGATGGTGCATTGGGTGTCTTGAGATGGGTTAAACCATTATTTGAATATATATTTTATTTATAATTATTTATTTTATAATGTGAGCATAATTAGTTTATTTCTTTTGTTCTAATCCAGCTACAATTGCTTCTGTATCTGCCAATTTAAATTCTGTTCCGGTCCTCAATGGAACAAATCTTAAGGACTGGAAAGAGAACATTGATATTATTCTTGGTTGCATGGATATGGATCTTGCGTTAAGGACTGAGCAACCCCCTGTTCCTACGGATTCGAGTACCTCTGAACAGAAAAGAGATTATGAGAAGTGGGATCGCTCAAATCGCATGAGTCTAATGATCATTAAGCGCGGCATCCCGGAGGTGTTTAGGGGCACTGTTTCTGAAAACATCACAAGTGCCAAAGAGTTCCTTGCTGAAATTGAGCAGCGCTTTGCAAAAAGTGATAAGGCGGAGGCAAGCACTCTTCTTCAGAACTTGATCTCCATGAAATATCAGGGCAAAGGAAATATCAGGGAGTACATTATGAGCATGTCTAATATTGTTTTTAAACTCAAGGCACTAAAGCTCGAACTCTCAGAAGACTTGCTCATTCATTTGGTGTTGATTTCTCTTCCCGCAACGTTTAATCAGTTTAAGGTATCTTACAACTGTCAGAAGGATAAATGATCTCTTAATGAACTCATTTCACATTGTGTATAAGAAGAAGAAAGGTTAAAGCAAGATAAGATAGAAAGTGCTCATTTTGCAAGCACCTCTAAGGCTAAAGGCAAAAGAAAGAGATCGGAGGATCCCAAGAAGGAAGCTGCTAAAGGTCCAGAACAAAAGAAACAAACTCAAGAAAACAAATGTTTCTTTTGCAATAAGACTGGACACGTAAAGAAACAATGTGCTAAATATCATGCTTGGCGTGAAAAGAAAGGATTGCCTAAACTACCGGAAGCCAACTGATTCTGAAATATGGATATACGTTGAAGACGACAAATCGGTGGAGATGGAGACTATTGGACATTTTAGATTATTATTGTGTACTAATTTTTTATTTTAGATTTAAAAGATATTTTTGTCGTGCCGTCTTTTAGACGAAATTTGGTTTCAGTTTCTTATTTGGACAAATTAGGTTATTTGTGTTTATTTGGAAACAATGAGTTCAATTTGTCTTTTAATTCAGATGTTGTTAGAATTTGTTCACTTTTGGCTCATGATAATCTATATTTACTTAATATTGTGGTCACCTATAATGAAACTCTTAATACATAATCTCGTGGTATTCAACTAAAATTGGATTCCTGAACAGTAAGTAGTTACTTCATTGGTTATTCTGAAAGAGCCAGGGGATATAAATTTTATGATCCCACATTAAAGACAATTTTTGTGATGGGAACTGTTATGTTCTTTGAGGATATTGAGTTTGGGGGGAAGAATAAGATTAAGAATTTTTTATTGGAGGAAGAATCAACAATAAATCCAGAACCGATTCAAACAATTACTTTTGATAAAGTAAGTTCGGAACCTCCACAAGACATTGAAGATAAACCCCATATTCAAGATGATTTGATTGTTCGTCAAGACCAAATTCAAGATCCTCAAGAACCTGTGCGTCATGAGCCGGGGATACTCCAGTTACTAAGGGAGACAAGTTTAGTCTAAATTAGTGCCCAAAGGAGAATTTGGAAATTGAGGAAATGCAACAGATTCCCCATGCATCAACTATCGGGAGTTTAATGTATTCCCAAATATGTACGCGTCCAGACATAACATACATAGTTGGGGTTCTAGGAAGATATTTAAGCAATTCAAGAATAGACCATTGGAAAATAGCAAAAAAGGTCATAAGATATTTAAAAAAGAACAAAAGATTATATGCTCACATACAAGAGGTCAGACCAGTTGGAGATCGCTGGGTTTTCTGACTCAGATTTTGCAGGATGTCAATAATTTGTAGCATGTTATGAGACATCAAATCATGGAATATGGCTGAGAAATTTTGTCACAGGGCTACAAATTGTGAAAGGCATTGAAAGACCACTTAAGATATATTGTGACAATAAATTAGCTATATTGTCAAGGAAAGAGTACAAAGTGGATAGATTTCCATAGAACACTTAAGGACAAACTCCATGATAGCATATCCTCTAACTAAAGGACTTCCACCCAAGGTCTTTCATGAGCATGTTGCTCACATGAGTGTTTTACAGTTTGAGAAATTTGTGGTTTAGTGGGAGTTAGTCACTTTCATATATTTTATGTTCTATGTTTAATTTCATATATGTATACACTGATTTTTTTGGACATATTTGGTTATCTATAGATATGCGGTTTTTTCGTTCATTCATTACACTTTGTACATTAAGGATATTATATCGATCTCGATAAGTTAAAGTTTGAACCAGTTGAAAATAGACGTGTACAGATCACCTTCACGTAATTTTTCATGTTACACATTTCATGATGAATCCATGTCATTTGGTTATGTCAGGATGAGTAATCATTGTTGGTTTTAGTTGCGATGATGCAATAAAAAGCTGGTTTGGTTCTATATCCTGATATGATCAATGGACAGAACTTTTGGAATATGCTAAAGGAATATAATGACAATTTTGAGCTCATAAAGTCTAACACATTTGTGAGGTTGTAAGGACATATATATTTGTGACCAGTGGGAGATTGTTGGCAAAATTTGGGTCATGTATATATATGATACATAGTTAAATGTGTTAGGGTCATTATTTATTAAGCCAAATAATAAAGTGATCTGACTAAATTAAAGTTTTGGCTAAAGGCATATGTCATGAAAATAAAATTGTGTAGAGACCATAGAGTAATTTCTAATTTGATGAGGGGCCAAATTGGAAATACTAAAACTTAAGTAATTAACCTAATTCTGGTTATTTAAAGGGTCATGGTCTCCTTCTGGGAACACACACAAAACGTAGTTACAGTCCCGTTCTTTTCTTTCTATCCCCATCAAGAGAGAAAATCAAGAGAGAAATACAGGTGCTCTTCAGGTGGAAGACCATATGATCAATAGTGCTCTAAAAGAGACATCATCATTATGGCTAATTGAGGTACGCTTTCGCATTTAGTTTACAACATGTTTATGAGTATGTGATTACTTTATATTTGATCGTTAGATTGAAGATCATATTTAATTATAAGTTTACCTAGCAGTTATCGATTCCTAACAATATTAATATCAATAAATACATAATAATAATTACTATTTATTTAAAATTTTATAAAAATTTGTATGAATATTGTTGGAAGTCTCATATCGCATGTCTCGTATAAGTTGTTATGGTTTAAAATATAAAAAAAAATCAATTTTAATTTTAAAAATATTTAGAAATAAAATTATAAATTTATTTAAAAAAAATAAAAAACTTTATTTTCTGAAAAAAAAAACCCAAAAAAATTATTGTATCATTAACCTACGTAAGATTAAAGATCAGATATCACTATTTGGAGTCAAACCTTTTTTCTCGTCTGAGAGAGTAAGGTTGTCAATATTCTAAATGAGTAAAAAAAAAACGTAAGAGTATCACGACAAACAATAAATATATATATTCCTCTTCAATTAGTTACATTCATTTATTATTATACATTTATTTTTATATTAGGTAAAAATAAAATATAAAAAAACCTTAAAATTAATTTTTGTAAAATGTAAATTTTAAAATTCTTCCAAACATTTAATTTAAAACATTTTTTATGTATTTATAAATTTGATAAAGAAAATTAAAATAATAAATTACAAGAATAATAAAAATAAGATACATGACTAGGGAAAACATACAATTGAATGAGAGATTACGATAAAAGAAATTATTAATCATGTAATGAAAAGATCTTATAGAACTATCAATAAGATGAACTTTTTAAGTTTGACTATAATTTGTTTCTAACTCGTTATGATAATATTTAAAGAAGAGATATTTTCAATACTAAAATTTGTCCATCAATGTTTTGGGTTTATTTCATATTTATAAAGTATTAATACTATAATTTTAATTCTAAATTACAACACAAACAACTAAATTTACTGTAATGATAAATTTTTAGGACTTAAACTACTGCTTAATTAATGTAAGTGATTGAATTTTGTAAGTGAAATTTAGTGCTTAAAATCGTAGAATTTCTAAAAAAATACTAATAATTTCATTAAAGTTGATGAGAAAGTATTCAACCTTTTCTTATTAGTTAAATAATACTTTCTTAAAAAATTTAAAACAAATTTATAAATTAAAATTAAAATTTCTATTCTTTCTTTCCTCTCCCGTGTAATTTGGGTTGAATGGATTGGTAGAATTAATTTGATTTTTTTTAAGTTAATTAAATTCTCTGTAATCTTATAAAATATTCAACAATTAATTATGTTGATAATCTTGTATTTTTATTTTTTATTTGCTTAGACAGACCTAATATTTACTTTGACCTCATCTTTAACCTACATCCTACTTGTATTCCATCTCCCTTTTCTATTTTTTAAAATTCATTTTGGTCTTCTTTTTTGTTTTTTTCTTAACCATGATTTCAAACTACAATTTTTTTTAATCTCCGACACATTTTCTTAATCCATCGACCAAATAACCGCACATCTAAGTAATTTTTATTTTAAAATTTAATATATTTTATTTTATGGTTGAAATTATTTCAAATAATTTTATTTGTTAATATTCAAAATGAGCATAAAAAAATTAAAAACATCAAGCCAAACATGTTAGCTATCTTGTTTTTTTTTCTCTACTATTAGTTAGATTATTATTATTATATATTTATTTCAATATTAGGTAAAAGTAAAATATATTAAAAAAACTTTAAAATTAATATGCTTAGTTTTCAATGACATAGGTGAATTACCAAGAAGAATAAACCAATCACTAAAAGATTCTCTAGTCAAAGAACAACTAGTCGAATCTGAATCAGACCAAGCATAAAATTGTAAATCACAATCAACACTTAACAAAAATCCTTGTTCATGATTAGTCTTTAAAAACACACATGTAGGGCAACATCTCAATGTTCCTATCGAGGATGTTGCATGAACTGTACAAGTGTATGCACACCATGTTAAGTGCAGAAGTAATTATATTTTTAGCAGTGCAATCATTTTGAACTTTTTTCTTTTCCTCATCATTTAAGCTGGACCATTCTTTTTCTGTAATTAAAGGATCATTAGCAATTACATCCCAAACATTTCTATCAATAGACTCAATAAAGATCTTCATCCTAATTTTCCAAAAAGGATAATCTGTTCCACAAAACAGTGGAGGTCTGTTAATAAAAGCTCCCTCAGAAAACGGTAATCTGTTTTCAGCCATGGATCGAAAAACTTGAATAACTTTCAAGCACCTCGCTCTGATACCAATTGTTAGAAAAGTAGGCTGAGATCAACAGGGGGTGAATTGATCTTTAAAAGTTTTTCGCAAATAACAGATTATCTAATTCAAAAATTAAGATTTCAGATCTGTTCTTGAATTACAAAGTAATCAATCAATATAAATGAAGCGACAGAATTAAAAGGAGAGAAATGTTAAGAAAGATATCACCGGTGTTTTATACTGGTTCACCCAATACCAGTGCTACGTCCAGTCTCCAGCCAAATTCCAGCTGGGTTCCACTAGATCAAATGTTTTAGAGATTTACAATCTTACACTTAATCTACCACAAGAACCAAATTCCAGTTCCTGCACTCAACCTCTCACCAAGAACCAAATTCCAGTTCTTGATAACCTCTACAACCAAATTCTAGCTGCAGAGAAACCAGTGCCCAAATTCCAGGCACCAAACAATACAAAAAGAATGTAAAGAAATGAAAAAGAAGAAACTAGAATGCTCAAACCAGTTTATGCAATTCTGTTGTAAGTGTTTCTTCTTCAAATGAAATCAAGTTGCCTCAAGAAAGATTTTCAAAGAACTTCTAAAAAAAAACTGACGCGAATCTTTCTTGAAAAAAGTGCTAAAGTTTGCTTGATTGCTCAAGGATGTGTAAAATGTGTTGTTCAATGTATGTTTAAAAAGTTTAAGCCAAACTGTTTTTATAGAAGATTTTCAAAACTGTTAGTTTAATTAATCTGTTAAAAGATTCTTTTAATATGTTATAAGTGCAGTTTAAATCTGTTAAAACTTCTTTTAATCCATTAATACGTTCTTGATTCTTTAACAGTTTTGTTTTGACTGATATGACAACGTTTATATCAATTAAAACACTTTACAAAAAATCTTCTAAGTTGATTTAATCGATTATTTCGCGATTCAATCGATTGAAATACTGCAAAATTTTCTTGTAAAACTTTTCAAGTTATTTTAACTGATAAAAATAAGTTTTAATCGATTAAAACGCTTTGTAGAAATTTTCTAAGTTGTTTTAATCGATTGAAACGAGATTTAATTGATTAAAAGATTTCTGATCGGTCATAACTCAATTCTGATCGATCATATCTGATTCTGATCGGTCATAATTGTATTCTGATCGATCATCCTGAACTCCAGGTGGTTTTAATCGATTAAAATCAAGTTGTATCGATTAAAATACTGCAAAAACATTTCTCTTAACATTTTGAGTGATTTTAATCGGTTATTTCAAAACTGTATCCGTTAAAAACTTGTTTACGAAAGCTTTTGTCAAAATACTTTGTGTTTTAACTTGTTTAAACGATTTTAGAGGCAGTTTGCAAAATCTTTTAAGTGAAGAAACCTCATGCAGTAGAAAAGATAAAATAATTATACCTAAGCATAGCTGAAGACACACTAATTCTTCTACTTCTTTTATCTTAGTGACTTGTTGACCGCTGCAAAGTTATTTTTGACTTCATCTTTGACTTCATCAAATCAATGCGATCTTTGCCAAAGTATTTTAATAAGATCTTCATCACTTTCAGACACAAAGATATTTTACGCGCTAATGTCAATTAGGTGGTCTATGGACTTTTGTTGCTCTACATAGTATTTTCGAATTAATATGTTTCATATTATGTCAATTTGAATTTGCTCGATCTATCTAATTGTGACCTTATAATCTTGTCTTTTATTGTTAGCCAAGTTTAATATATATACACAAAATTTATTATTCTTTAATCTTACATAACAGTTATTTCTAAATAAAATCTGTACATATTATCATAATTACAACATATATAATATAAAAAAAAACTATCAAGGTATCTCAATAAATTTCATTAGGATGAATGAACAAATATTCAACTCATGATTACATAATACTTTCTTAATGATTTTTAAATAAATTTTAAATTAATATAAAATAGGACTCAATCACAATTTTAATATTGTACCACTTTATTTAAGGCAAGTGGGTAATGGATTTATTATGCCAAACATTAGAAAAGAATTTGAGTCGTATCACATACATAAGTGAAGGTATTTTCAAATGAAAACACGGAGAAAGTCTATATCTTACATTATTCAAATGAAAATATGTGTTTTCAAATAAAAACACATTTATTTCATGTTAACGGGAGAAAAATAGTTTACAGTATTTAAAACACCTATGAAAAAATATATTTAAATGTTAAAATACAAATTCTCTAATTTTTTTCTCTCTATCATATAACTTGGATTGAATGAATTGATGAGATTATTTTGATTTTTTTAGAGTAAATCAAATTTTCTACAATCTTATTAAAAAAATATTCAACACTTAATTATATTGAAACTCTTGTAAGTTTTGTATTTTTATTCTTTATTTCACTATTGTGCTAAAGTATCAACTAATATTTACTTTCCTCAAATTTTGTTTTATTAGCCTTATCTTTCATCTACTTGTATTACCTTACTTCCCTTTTCCTTTTCCATTTTTTTTAGTTCATGGGCGAACTAACCACATGAACAAGTGATCTTTCATTTCAATAATTAATAAATTTGATTTGCATGGCTGAAATTATTTCAAATATTTTTTTTGTTAATATTCAAAATGAGGATAAAAAAACTAAAATCATCACACCAAAACACGCGTTTGCTAGCTTTTTTTTCTACTAGATTCTTTATCATCATATATTTATTTCTATATTAAATAAAAATATAAAAAAAGCTTAATTTTTTTAAAATTTAAATTTTTAAATTCTTCCAAAATTTAATTTAATATATATATATATATATATTTATAAGTTTGATAAAATGAATTGAAAAATGATAAATTACGGGAAGAATATAAATTAAAAAATGAGATACATGACCAAAGAAAATATATAACTTGTTAACATGTTACAAAATTTCTTAATCGAATAATAATAATAATAATAAGATGTAATGAACTTACTGATAGAAATATTGGACTTTGTAGAAAGGAGAGACATTTTCAATACTAAAAATTGTGGAATTTCTTAAAATAGTGGAATTTCTAAAAAGATATTACTATTTTTATTAAGGTTGATGAAGAAGTATTCAAATTTTTTCTATTAATCGAATAATAATTGTAAATTAAATTTTCAACTTTCTGAATAATATACTTTTCATCTGTTGATACGTAATAAATGTGGCAACTTTATATAAACTCACATACAACATCTTTTCAACGTAAATAAAAGAAATAATAATAATAATAATATTTTATTAATAATGAATATTAAATTTTATTACATAAAAAATAAAATTTAAAATAAAAATTATTAGAATAAATTACTTGATTTTCGCGTATCATGTACTAATAATTTAATAACAATAATTGAAAGAGTTTTAAAATTACGTTAAACGAGTTGTAAGATTATAAAAAGATATAAGCCCAACCATTTCTTGAAAAATGAAAAATAATATCAAATAACGTAATGAACAATATAAGAGATATTGTGGTAATAGAAAATTAAAAACCATACATACATATATATATATATATATATATATATATATATATATATATATATATATATATATATATATAACTTAGAATCAAACTTTTGAAGAAAAATAAATCAAAATTAGGATCATCATTTAAATTTTTATGATTATTTGATAAAGTATTCAATTGAAATAAAATGTTTTCATGATGTAGTTTATAATATAAAAACAATTATTTTTAATTTACTTGACACAAAAACGGATATGTTTTTTTAAAGAGAAAATCTGTGGGCTTATTTATATCTTGTTTGACAAGAAATAGTTTTGGGAAAACATAAAGTGAACAACGTGTGCTTGTGCATAACCTCAATCTCAAAGCCTAATTGTATTGTGAAAGAGAGAAGAAGACAACGACGTCGTATCCAGATTTGTAAGTGAATGTTTTATCATTTTGTATTGTTGGACAAAGAGAAAGGCTATGCCAACCTTCTTTACAGAGTCTAATATGCGACCCAGATTACTCTGTTTTAAATATTCTTAGCTTCAGATCTGTTCGATTCATATTTCTTTCTTTCTTTCTTAAAATTGTTTAGTTCGACCAAGAAACCGTTTCTAACCGGAAGCATGAATCTTTCGAAGATTGCGCGCGCCGTGTCGCGATCGTCTCGTGTTAGAGTATGTTTTCACTTTCCCTTCAGTTCATTTTCTTTTTCATAACCACGCATAAAGAATCTAATGTTTATGCTAATTTTAATCGGGGTGACAGGATTTATTACACGGTAATGGGACATTGGGAACCATTACAGGAATACCACGGACGAATTCGTGTTCTGATGGAGTGGAATCAGTATTAGGGTTTGTTCGGAGCTACGTTTCTTCAGCCAGAGCTCGCAGTAACGGCATCTTTTCCAATTTTCCTGATTTTAAATTTGTTGTTGCAAACCCTAGGACTCGCCGATTGTTCTCCAGTGAAGCCCCAAAGAAAAAGAGTGAGTTTTATATCGGCATGACTTTGTGATTGAAACTGCTTCAAAGAACTCAGTTCTTGATTTGTTTGGCAGATTATGAAAAGTTTTATCCCAAAGAAAAGAAGGAAGTTCCGAAGGGAAATGACAAAAAATACGAGTCTAAAGGTAAACAAAATTTCTTGTGTACACCCTATTATCTTCTGAATAAGGAAGCCGACAAATTCTTCTCGTCCATGGACAGGCTCTATTTTCTGTTTCAAACTTCAACTACAACTTTGTGTATGGGGCATTTTTGGTTTTGAAAATTCCAATCCCAAAATATGCTCTATTTCTCTCAGTGTCCTAACTGAACTTGGGGATCTGTATCTTATTTTGTTCAAGAATTAATCATATAACTGCGTTTCAGTTTATCGAAAGGGTACCACTAACAACTTTTAATGCTTGAATTCTTCATTTAACTTCAGATAACTCGAACACAGATGGTCGTGGAAATTTTCAGGAAGCTTTCATGAAGCAAGTTCAAAAACTAATCACCCCGTTGTTGGTTATGGGGCTGTTTCTTTCATCCTTTTCTTTAGGTCCTCGTGAACAGCAGGAGGTAATGACAACTTCTTTGTATTTGCTGGACCCGTCTTTGTTTCGATTTTTGTGAGGGTGAAGTTGGGTTAAGAACTCAATACATTTTATATGATTAAGATGAATGCAATGGTCGCATAAGAGGTAAACATTGTACCATTTAAGTCCTCAATTATCCCGATTTTATTGGTGAAGGGGGGAAAAATGGAAACATAAGGAATATTTTTAGATACAATATTTGAATTCTGTATTGTGTATCAATACTGCATTTGCTGAGCCCGTCATCTAGTTCTTTCTTAGGCATCACTCTACAATTTCTTCTCTTTTTGCTTGCCCTCTGTGTGACTTACTCTACTCCCCTCCCTTTTAAGTTATTTTATATTAATTGATTAAATTGAATTCATGTTAGTTAGTAATTAAATTTTTTCTTCTGCCATATGATTGATAATGTGTGTATATGTGATGTGTATATCTGAAAGATGAGCATTATGCTGCTGCAATTGACTGCTTAGACTGTAGCTCTCTTGAACAAGAACTCTATTAGAATTGGCTTTCATACCCATTCTATTCTAGCATCTAGTTGCAAGTCTTAACTGGATTGGTTTTTGAGCAATGCTTCATATTTTTCTAGATTGGGTGTCTTTGCATTATTAATAGGATGTGATTCCAACTACATTCCTTTCGTTTTTTTTTATTTATCTGAATGACATTGACCAAAATTTGATTCTTTGCAGATTAGCTTTCAGGAGTTTAAAAATAAGCTTTTGGAACCAGGATTAGTAGACCATATTGTTGTCTCAAATAAATCAATTGCCAAAGTATATGTAAGAAAGTCTCCCCGCAACCAAAAAGATAGTGAAGAAGTCCACGAGACCCTGCCTGCAAAGGGATCTGAAAGCCAGTATAAATATTATTTTAATATTGGAAGTGTTGAGTCTTTTGAGGAGAAGGTAGAGGAAGCGCAAGAAGCCCTTGGCATTGACTCTCATGATTTTGTGCCTGTAACATATTCTTCTGATCCGGATTGGCTCAGGGAACTGATTGTATTTTCTCCAATATTGATCGGTATGGGAATTCTCTATTATTTTGGAAAGAAAATTCAAGGTGGACTTGATGTTGGTGGCGGTGGCGGTGGTATGGGTGCTCGTGGAATATTCAAAATAGGAAAAGCGCATGTTACTAAAGTAGACAAAAATACTAAAAATAAGGTTGGTAGATTTCTTTTCCTTCTATCAATGACATGTTTTTTGTCCATTTTTATATAGCATGTTCATTTTTAATTATTTCCTCTGGGGGAGGAGTGCTGATGAGTCACTTGACGGTAAGTTTCATTTAAGAAGCAATATTTACCTTTCCTTTTTTGTTTTATTTTGTTTAGATCTATTTTAAAGATGTTGCTGGCTGTGATGAGGCAAAGCTAGAAATTATGGAGTTTGTCCACTTCCTTAAGAACCCAAAGAAATATGAAGAACTTGGTGCAAAAATTCCCAAAGGTGCTCTCTTGGTGGGTCCTCCAGGTACAGGAAAAACACTTTTAGCGAAAGCTACTGCAGGGGAGTCTGATGTGCCATTTCTTTCTATATCTGGTTCTGATTTCATGGAAATGTTTGTTGGCGTTGGACCATCAAGGGTGAGAAACTTGTTTCAGGAAGCGAGGCAATGTGCTCCTAGTATAATATTTATTGATGAGATTGATGCAATTGGTCGAGCAAGGGGGCGTGGTGGTTTTTCTGGTGCAAATGATGAGCGTGAAAGTACATTGAATCAATTGTTGGTGGAGATGGATGGTTTTGGAACCACTTCTGGAGTTGTTGTGTTGGCAGGAACAAATAGGCCTGATATCTTAGACAAAGCTCTTCTTAGACCTGGGCGATTTGACCGCCAAATAGCAATTGACAAACCTGATATTAAAGGTCGGGATCAGATATTTCAGATCTACTTGAAGAAGATCAAACTTGACCATGAACCTTCATATTATTCTCAAAGGCTTGCAGCCCTTACTCCTGGATTTGCTGGAGCAGACATTGCTAATGTCTGCAATGAAGCGGCTCTGATTGCTGCAAGAAATGAAGTGACACAAGTCACCATGGACCACTTCGAGGCAGCCATTGATAGGATCATTGGTGGTTTGGAAAAGAAGAACAAGGTATATTTTTTAAAATTTTTATATTCCTATTAGGTAGGCTTGTGAATGGGTGGAGTTGGATGTTTAAGTTTATAAAAATAAAAATTTTGCATATTATAGGAAGCAGAACGAAGATATAAGAGTGCTGATGGAACCAGTCGTTGTTTTTTCTCATATTTCTAAGTTGTTTTAATTTAAATTTAATATATCATCTTAAATTTCATCTACAGAATGAAAATGTTTGTATTTCTTCGTGTTGTCATCGATATACATGTAATAGGAAGACAATGAAAGAGGAGAAAAGTTTTGAAGGTTTGATCTTGTAAAATATCTTTCTTTTATATGTAATTATTTAAATACGTGTATAATCCTGTATATTTTATTTGTTTATGTAATAAATGTGCTAATGATATGATATTTCTAGAACCTGAGACTAAACAAGGTGAATTAAATTAGTTAGTTTTCTCTTAATTCATTGTGAAGATACTTTGATTTCCTTCCTACTATAGGGTGTGTAAAAGCTTAAGCTTTTCTTATCACCTGAATTAAGACATGTTGCATAAAGCTTATCCAGCCAAAGTTGCATTTAATGAATTTGAATAATATGATGTAAGCTGAATCCTTTTCATTTTTATGTTTGAAAGGACCGTCTGATACACTCGGGATCCTTTTGTCTATAGAATATTTTATCATAGGATGTTGTTGTAAGTTAGAAGTTCGTGATGTTGGAGCTGATATGCTACTTCGAATTGAAAATTTTAAACTAAATGGGATTTGAAACGCTCTCTGCCTTTTCCATTATTCTTTAGAGTTTTTCTAATGCCTATCTTCCGAACCAGGTAATAAGCAAGGCGGAAAGGCGTACTGTTGCTTACCATGAATCAGGCCATGCTGTTGCAGGTTGGTTCTTGGAACACGCATCGCCCTTATTAAAAGTGACTATCGTTCCACGTGGCTCAGCAGCACTTGGATTTGCACAGTATGTTCCAAACGAAAACCTTCTCATGACAAAAGAGCAGCTTTTTGACATGACTTGCATGACACTCGGTGGTCGGGCTGCTGAGCAGGTAGTTTTGACATTAATTTGAAATTTCTTTCTCTCTTCTGTTTCCCTCCTATGATTTTTGCTGTATGGCTATATCTTTCTATTGAAATAATTTTATGTGGTTTGGTGCATTTATCCCAGGTTTAAATCTTATTACCTTTTTTAATGTTGTCTAATGGTTTTCCTTATCTGATACTTGTAAACACGAAAGGCATGAAAATGATGATTCCCTCCTTTTTTGTCACTGCAGGTTCTTATAGGAAGAATATCAACAGGGGCACAAAATGACTTAGAAAAAGTTACCAAGATGACATATGCCCAAGTAGCAGTTTATGGTTTCAGCGATAAAGTTGGTCTCCTCTCGTTCCCTTCAAGAGAAGACTCATTTGAGATGTCCAAACCATACAGCAGTGAAACTGCCGCCATCATCGATAGCGAAGTGCGCGATTGGGTAAACGAAGCATACAAACGAACGGTACAACTCATTGAGGAACACAAGAAACAAGTTTCTGAAATTGCTGAGTTGTTGCTTGAAAAAGAAGTACTTCATCAGGATGACTTGCTTCGAATTTTGGGTGAGCGACCATTCAAGTCTACTGAACCCGCTAATTATGATATTTTTAAGCAAGGCTTTCAAGAAGAGGAGGAAAAAGTAGAAGAAAGTACCATCGTAGATGTGCCTGAGGAAGGTGGCGGATCTTCACCGTTAGAGCCCCAAGTGGTTCCCACATAACTATCAAATATATTTTTGTTATTGTACATGACGTTGTTGTTTCATCAAGTGTTTACAGGGACACAAACAAAACTAATATGGTGACATTACTGAATAAATATCTATTTTTTATTTTTGATATATATGGATATATGCATCGGTATTGAACTCTGGAGGTCACTTGGTCAAACTTGGGTTTGAGATCGAGTTGGTTAGTCTTATAAATATAAGAGCTCTTACCTTAGAAATGATGTTATTCTTCATCAATGGTCACAATATTTATATCCAAATTACGAAAATGTCACTACTGATTTTCAGCAATCAAATAACTGAAAACAAAGAAATTAGTTCTAAAACTATTAGATTTTATTTCCTAAGTAATACTTAGAAATTCTCCTAGTTTCTAGTAACATTTAGAAATTTTATTTCAAACTTACTTAACATTGCCTCTCTGAATTATGGTATTTAGTTTACATCAACAAGTCTTCTAAATCGAGTGGCTTGTTCATGACATCAGTTATTTGTTCCTCCTCTGAAAAGCAATGTTCCAGTTCAATTGATTTACTTTAGATAAGATTTCTTAAGAAGTGGAAATGTACATTTATTTCTTTCATGTATGATTGGATTCTTGGACAATTTTATAGTAGAACTATTGTTATTCTTCCTACTGCATTTAGTAATCCAGCTACACAAGAGTTTTTTTAGCTGCTATAAATTCAACTTCAGTTGTTAAAAGGCTCACTAATCACTTCTTTGAATTCTATGAGATAGCTGTCAGACTCATCATAAAAACATATCTAGATGTACTATTTCTAGCTTATAAGTTCTTTTCTTCCACTCCTCTTTTAGAACAACCTAAAGTCAATATCTTTGACGTAACACAAAATTCTGTTAGCAGACAAAGTTTGAGAAATGTAAGCTTAAGTCCGCATTTAATAATAAAGAAGTTTTAACAATATATAAATTTATATTTTTATAAATTTTATTTGTATTATAAAAGATAAAAAATTTATTTGTATTTATTGAATATAGAGGAAATAGGGTTTATAAAGAATATCTTAACAATATCAAACTATATCTAACAATATTATAAAAGATAAAATAAGAAAGTGAAAATAAATATAATGTAATATAATATTATCTTGAAATAATATAAAAATTTATATTTTCAATTTCATTAATATATTTCATTTTATTTTATGGTGGGAAGATTTGAATTTATCTTGTAGTGATTAATTAGTCCCTATATCTATTAATTTGAATTTTTAATTATAATATAATCAAATATTCATGAAAATATATTGTTCTTTACGAAAAATAAAAAAAATTAAATATAAATTAATAAAGAGGATTAATATATAAATTAATATAAATAAATAAATATAAAAGAGAACCTATTTAATTAAAAATAAATATATATATATATATATATAAATTAATGTGTAAGTAAAGATCAATTAAATAAATAATCAATACATAATTAAAAATAAAAAATATGTATATATATAATAGAAAATTAATATATAATTAGTGATAAAATAAATAAATAAATAAATATAAAAAAGTAATATTTTTTTAAAGATAAATTAAATATAAAGAAATAATAAAACGAAGATATAAACATCTCACTAATCATAATTATAAATATAGAATGATAAATTCTTCTCTTACTTTATTTAGATGATACATCGAAAATTAACTGTGATTATATATTTTGTTTTTCTTTCTTTTTCTTTTTGTTTCTCTTCTTTATCTTTTTTTTTTCTCTTCGTTATCTTTCTCTCTAGCCGATTCTCCTTCTCTTTCTCCTCTTCTCAAATTTTCTACTCCATAACTCATTTTTATACTTAAAAATTACTTGATATTTTTAGTTATTTTTAAATCTTATATTAAATATATTTTATGACAATTTTAAGAGATAAGTCAATTTTAACTCATCATTTTATTTTTACTTTTAAAAGTTATATATATAATTTAATAATTAATTTTGTATTTTAAAAGTTAAATAATAATAATATTTTTTATATATATAAATAAATGATTTTTTTTATTATAAAATATTTAAATTATTCCATAAATATTATGATTTAATACATTATATTTAAAAAAATTGCATAATAAATTTTCCATTGTACCATACCACACCGCGAGAAAAATAAACACTAAATGTTTTATTTTTCAATACTTGACCCCACTTGACTCTTTATTGTTTTTGCATCATATTATTGATACGTAAAATGTGATTACATGAAACTAAATTCACAACTTTTATTATTTTTATTATGAAATATATATATATATATATATATATATATATATATATATATATATTTGTGGAAAGAATAGAATTTATTTTTTTAAAATAGTTATTCATACAAAACATATTTATTGAGAAAATAAAATGTTATTACATATGGATTTTATATATTTCATAAATTTTGTCATATATAGCAATAAATTATTTAAGGAAAGACATCTCTTATTCTTGTTGTTATTAATATAATAATCACAGTCAATAATATATAAATTATAAATCTTATAAATTTTGTTACAAACAACAAATATTTAATAAATAGCATAACCAACAAAATCTTTGTGTTATTAGATATGAGAAAAAGATGTAAAATAACTACTAACTCAACTGGTTCTAAAACAAAATTTTAAGGCTTGTATTGTAGTGTAAAAATATTCTCAATTAATTAAAAAATACTTTTAAGATTTATTTAGATAAATTTTTCAAAAACAGATAGAAAAGTTAGAAAATTAAATTAAATAATTTTTTCTCTCATAAATTAACATTATCTATATTATATACAATGATATTTCCTTTTTTAATCATTTTGGTTTAATCGGAGAGATAAAAAAATATGATTTATGATCTATACTACATAAAGTAGGTTTTATGTTCTATAACCATTTTAGTTTCATTGATAGATAAAAATATCATATATAATGAATAAGATGATATAAGGTAATTGAAAAAGAAAAAAGAAATTAGAATAATTTTTAAAAAAATCATTGCTGCATTTGAAGAAAGAGAAAAAAAAAACAATGAGAATAGTAAAAAAAAAAAAGTGGAACACATAAAATATAAATAGAAAACGTGATACATATATATTAAAAATTAATAGTATAAAAAATATGGACACACTTACATATTTATATATTTTAAAATTAACAATTAATTAAATAAAGGTTGAAATATAGGAATTGAAACAAAGCTTGCCATATATAAAAGAATAAAAATTATATTTAATATTGTATTATAAATTTATTTATTGGTAAATTTTTTAGATTTCATAAAGTGGATCAAAAGAGTAATAAAAAAACGGATAGAGATAGTATAGTAGATGTAAAATAGGTTCTTCATTTTTCAAGTCATTTAATCGAAATCCTAAAATTTATTTTTGTAATAAATATATATGTTAATATTATCACTTAGATAATAAAGTTTTGAAAACTGGAACTAATATGATTAAAAAACTATTTGTTGAAAACTTTTTTAAAATTTTATTTATAGTTTCAGAAGTATTTTTGTCAAATATTGAAAATTCAGGTTTGGACTAAATGTATATAAAATAAAACTGTCATAAATTAAAATTTAATAATGTCTAAATTTAAATAACATTTTAGTAACTAATATGAAAACAATTATATTTGATTTTGTGAATTTTTTTTATATACAAATACTTATATGAAAAAATTTATCGGGACGTATATAACTAAAATAATATAATTAAGGTACATAATATATTTATTTAAAGTTTCTTCAAAAGAAAATAGGAACAAAGTAATCAATATAAGAGACATGCAAAAATTGTTAAGTTTTACTTGACATAAAACTAAAGATAAGATATAAACAATTGATTAAACATGTAATAGAATAAAAATAAATATCATGTATAATAATTAAGAAATATTAAAACATATGTACAAATGTTATTATTAGTGTTATAACATTTTAAATAGTATCATAGCTAAAATATTATATTATAATTATATATTCAACTATAAATTATTAATAATTTGTATTATTATTGAAATATTTAAATGGCTTAATAAATTTTTATTGTAATTTAATACTTTTATAACATGGTGATAATACGTAAGAAATAAAACGATGATTAAAAATAATATTAAAAGAGTTTTTATTATCATAATATAATTGTCCGTCAATTTTTCAACATTGATTAGTAACTTCGACCTAACACAAAATACTATGAGAATATAAAAAAATACTTACATATCTAAAAAATAAAACGAAAAAAACTCTAAAAATTATATTTTAAGTTGGATAAAAAATATTTAAAATATTCATTACATCTTTTTGTAAATGGGAGAGTTACTGACAGAGAATGAAAACTTTCTCATATTGTTGATGTATGAAAATTGTGACGTTTATATACACTGAGAATAGAAGTAACCGACTAAACAGAAAACACTAAAATAAATCCTATGCACGTAACCATGCCCTATGCATATGCTCGTACATTTTGAGTTAAATCTCGACATGCCTCCTTAAGTCAAAACCGAACAATTCTCAGAGAATCTCTGAGTTTACAAAATCTAGCAGTCTTCAAAGGCTTTGTAAAGATATCTGCACTCTGATCTTCTGTGCTGCAGTGCTCTACTTCAAACTTCTTATCATTAATTTGCTCTCTCAAGAAATGAAACCTCATTTCTATATGTTTACTTTTTCCATGAGCTGATGGGTGTTTAGCTAAGTCTATTGCAGACTTATTATCAACAAACAGTGTTGGTTGTTGGATCAATTCTGCATTCAGCTCCTTCAACAGCATCCTAAGCCATGCGGCTTGACACGCAGCCTGTGCAGCACCTATATACTCTGCTTCACAGGAGGAGAGAGCCACCACGGGTTCCTTGACTGAATTCCAGGACACTGGTCCTTCGCCATAGTAAAATATGTGACCTGCAGTGCTTTTCCTATCTTCCCTGTCACCACACCAATCTGTATATGCAAATCCCACCAATTTCATCTCACCCCCTGGCTTCTTGCATGGAAACATTATACCAAGATTACACGTTCCACGCAAATAGCGTAAGATACGTTTCACGACATTCATATGGCTAACTTTTGGGCTCTGCATATGTCTGCTAACAATGCCAACACCATAGCTCAAATCGGGTCTGGTGTTACACAAGTATCTCAGACTCCCAATGATTCTGCGAAATTCTGTGTGATCAACATCTTCCTCCTCAGTGCCCCTTTCTAATCTCAGACCCATTTCTGTTGGAGTTACTGCAACATTGCAATTCTTCATCCCGAACCTGCTGAGAAGATCACGTGAGTACTTCATCTGATGCATAACAGTTCCAACTTTTGTGAACTGAAACTCAATGCCTAGGAAGTAGCTGAGTCTTCCCAAAGCCCTTATCTCAAATTCACTATGCATTTGAGACTTAAACTCTGCAATTACTTCTGGCTTGCTTCCAGTCAACAACATATCATCCACATAAAGACATACTATCATTTTCTCTTCTCTGTCTTGGTCTTTCCAGCACTTGGTGTACACCCCTTGTTCGGAAACACATCTCACAAAACCAATCTTCTCCAAAAACTGATTGATCTGATGGTTCCAAGCTCTAGGAGCTTGTTTAAGTCCGTAAAGTGCCTTATTAAGCCTGTATACCTTGTGCTCTTCTCCTTTGACTATGAATCCCAATGGTTGTGTTACATATATTTCCTCCTCCAAATAGCCATTCAAGAAGGCAAATTTTACATCCAGTTGGTGGAAGGACCAACCCTCCCACGTTGCCATTGCTACAATGATTCTAGCAGTCTCCAGTCGAGCCACAGGACCATAGATTTCTCCATAGTCTACTCCTACTTTTTGGAGGAATCCTTTGGCAACCAATCTCGCTTTGTACCTCACAATTTCACCCTTGGGATTTGCTTTTATTTTATAGACCCATTTTAGAGAGATTGGTCTTCTGTCTGGTGGTGGTTCAACCAGTGTCCACGTCTTATCTTTCTCTATGGCTTCAATCTCTTCCTCCATGGCTCGCACCCAATGAGTATCTCGAATAGCATCATAGAATTCTATCTGATATGCATCAGCTATCAGGGCGAAATGCATGAAATTTCCATTCTCCGTTACCGCTAGATCATTGAAAACTTCATAATCCTTGAAACGTGTAGGTGGCTGAGTAACTCGCTGTGATCTTCTTGTTTGTTCATGAGGCTCCTGCTGCACTGTTACATCACCTACAACATCATCAGTTAGTGAAATTGTTGGTGTTGTACCTGATTGAGTTTCTTGACTCGTTTCATGCCAGTTCCAACACGAGCCTTCGTCAACCACCACATCTCTGCATATGATTACCTTTCGAGAGTTTGGATCAAACAATTTATAGCCACGTGTTACGTGATAGCCAATCAAGAATGCCATAACACCTTTGTCATAAAGTTTGCTACGTGTTTGATCTGGAATGCAGTGATAACAAAGAGATCCAAAAACTCTCATATGAGTTACATCTGGTTTCTGACCAGACCAAGCTTCCTCTGGTGTTATACCATCAAGCTTCTTTGTTGGTGAGCGATTCAAAACATAGGCAGCAGTTGAAACCACTTCTCCCCAGAGATATTTTGGAACACCCTTGCTTTTAAGCATGCACCTTACCATGTTAAGTAGGGTCCGATTCCTCCTTTCTGCAGTACCATTATGCTGCGGCGTATATGGTGGTGTTGCCTCATGAGCTATTCCATTTTTAGCACAAAAATTCTTGAATTCAAGAGAGTTGAATTCTCCCTCATTATCAACACGAAGCCTCTTCAACTGCTTGCCACACTTGTTTTCAACCAGTGACTTGAGCCGCACAAACACTTCAAACGCTTCACTCTTCTTTCGCAAGCAATACACCCATAACATTCTCGTGTAATCATCTGTAAAAGTAATAAATTACTTGCTGCTCCCAGGTGTTTCAACCAGCAATGGACCGCAAATATCTGAATGTATTAGCTCAAGTTTCTCTGAAGTTTTCGAGGATACCTCTTTACTGAATTTGTTTCGCATTTGCTTGCACTCCATACACTCTCTACATACTTTGTCTGGAACACACATATGAGGAATACCAACTACCATTTTCTTCTGTCCAAGTTCTCTCAAGTCCCAAAAGTTAAGATGTCCAAATTTGAGATGCTACAGTCATTCGCACTTGCCACTGACAGCAGCAAAACACTGGTGCTTCAATGCATCTATCTTAACCTGAAAGGTTCAATTGGAGGATAGACCAACATGTATAACCAACTTCTGGGTTTGATCAAAGACACGTAAGGAATTATCTTCAAGTGTCATCTTGAAACCTCTTTGCATCAACTGGCCCAAGCTCAGAAGGTTTGATTTCAACCCGGGCACATATAGAACATTTTCAATTATCACGTCCTTGCCATCACTGTTTCGCAACACAACTCTACCAGTTCCTTCTGCTCTGAGATAATTATTATCTGCGAAACGTATCTTTTCTTGACTTATATTACTTATTTGCACGAACCAATCTTTCTTCCTGGTCATGTGCGTGGAGCACCCAGAGTCCAAGTACCACAAATTTTCACCGTCGAGCTTTGCATCTGTCTCTGCCATCAACATGACAGTCTCTTCATCAGAATTTTCTTCCTCTACAAGATGAACTCGCGCATTCTTCTTTGGTTTGTTCTTGGCTCCGTCACCATCCCAGCAGTCTCGTGCATAATGCCCGAATTTTTGGCAGTTATAGCACTTGACTTTTTTCTTGTCATACTTCTTCTCTTTATCTTCTCCAGAATTTTGTTTATAGTCTTTGTTCTTCTGCTCATCCGAATCTCCCTTCTTCTTTGTCTTAGTTCCTTTCTTGGAGTCTCTTTTCTGCTTTCCATTCGTTTTTGCATGAAGAACCTGCTCTTGATAGGATCTTCGCTCAAATATGTGCAATTCGTGGGCTTTGAGCGAATGTTGCAGCTCCTGGAAGGTCAATGCATCTAGATCTTTCGTCTCTTCAATGGTAATTACAAGATGATCGAATCTTGGAGGAAGTGACCGCAAAACCTTGTTCACGATATTCTGTTCAGACACTTTGTCACCGCAAGAATGCATGCCGTTAACAAGTTCTTGAACCTTGTTGAGGAACCCAACCACTGAGTCACTTTCTTCCATGATGAAGAACTCAAATTGTCTTTACAGAGCCTGCAACTTCATTTTCTTATGTTTATCCCCCGCACCATACGTAGCCACCAAGATATCCCATGCTTCTTTGGCTGTGCCCGCCATGGAAATCCTATTAAAGATCGGTGAGCTAACACATTGATAGATCAAGTACATTGCCTTGCCATCTAACTTTTGTTGAATCTTGTAAGCCTTCTTATCATCCTCAGTAGCCTTCGCACCCGGTGATGAAACACCATGTTCAACAACTTCAGCCACATCTTGAAAGATGAAGATCGCATTCATCTTAATCTTCCAATCGTTGAACATGCTACCATTAAAGATAGGTAGACCCCCTTGTATCATCCCACCCATATCGGTCATGCTACACCACAAACCAGATCAAGAATGCACAAGAACCTTCCTTGGTTACAAACCAAGACACCACTCTTTCCACTTCGTTGAAAAAATGCACTCTCACTAAACTGCACCACACACAACATCTGATTTGGTTGCAAGCACACACAACTCACGTCCTTAGACCGTAAAGAGCTCTTGATACAATGTAAATAGGAGAGCTACTGTTGAATTATTGGCAAGCGTACCAAAATTATCAATCGCAGTATAGTATTTCAATTAAATAAAAGTCGATCCCACAAGGAACAGTTTCAATAGAAATTCCCAATTATGCTTACTAAGTAGATTAACCAAATTGGGTTTTGCAAATAAGAGTTGAATTGAAATTAAATGACAAAGAACTGTAAATTGTTGAGAAAATATCAATTAAAGGTACTTAGGATTGACTTCCTTCTTCATCCCTCTTTTGTAATGACTATGTCAATTAAGAACGTCAATTAACCTAACAATATTGATGCCACCTACTCAAATTATCCATGTTGATTCCTCACACATGAAATTCATAAGAAAATCTAATAAATGTTGATTCCTCACACAATTAAGAAAGTTTCCAGCATTAGGTTTAAGGTGTTAAGCAATTGATACATTCATTCCATTCCTGGCAATTAACGTAACAAATATTCTTACCGTGATATAGGGTTCAAGATATATTTTCCAATCATACCCCAAACATCAAGAATAAATCATTCCAAAGCACAAAGGATAAGAATAACAACATCAAAACATAGATTAATATCTCAAAATATCACCATGATACAAAAGAGTTCAAAGAAAGTGCACCGAATCCTAAGAGAATGAAGTTAGTCACTCATGTTGGGCATTACAATGCTCCAATTGATGAAGAAGTGAAGAATTGATGAAGATTGGACAAAACCCTAACAGTAGTCGTGTCTCCTCCTCTCCAAGACTGCTTACTTTTCTCAAAACACATATTCTCTTTAAATTAGAAAAATTTGGGTTTTTGGGCTTCACGTCTTTCGCTCGAGCGAGAACTTTCGCTCAAGCGAAAGTAGCCTGTTTTCACTCAAGCGACAAAACGCTCGCTTGAGCGAATAAACTCTAGAGAAGAATAATTAACATTCGTTCAAGCGAATTTTCCTGCACTTGAGCGACTGATTTCCAGAGAAGAATCACTGATATTCGCTTGAACGAGTCTTGGCTCGCTTGAGCGAGTGAATTCCAGAGAAGAATAACTAACATTCATTCAAGCGAGAATCCATCCCGCTCGAGCGACTTTCATGCTGAAAATCTTCTTCCTTTTTCCAGTTTTACTCCAATTCTACTATCAATCATGCTCCTTACTCTTGTATCAAGGTATTCTTGAATTCATCTTATATTGGGAGAAAAATAGATTAGAATTAGCAATAGTTAAGTGGTTTTATAACACTTCAAAGTATAATTATATCAACTTTTTACCACTTAACAACTCCCCCAACCTAGAATCTTGCTTGTCCCAAGCGAAATAGTTTTTCCAAAACAAAACCATTGCCTATTATCACATTCTTTTCCAGAACCACAACATAAAAATTTTCAGAGGTGATACTCACAACTCCAAATGAAAATAGAACACATAAGCATTCAAGTTATAGAAACCAACAAAGAATAATTTGTCCTCAACTATCTTCAGAGAAGCATGATCTTTCAAATAAAGTTATATATACTCATCTCTAATTCTCACAGGTAAGTGTTTATCTCATTCAATCACTTTATTTAGACAATCCAATATTGATAATCATCTTTAAGCAATCAACAATTGTTAAACAAAACTTAAATCAAAAGGTCTTTTAAGGCTTGTAATGGGGCTGGGCTAAGAAAGAATTATTGGTTTTTCTGGGATATACAAAAATATTTGAGAAATTCAACTCATATTAATGATTCTTGATTAACAATTCCTCAAGTCAGGTTTCAAACTTCATGCTTTTGTACCTAACACAATGATAGTGAGTTAATAATCTCACAAGTTATTATTCCCCCCTTGAACTACTTTTATACTTTTTTTTTCATGTTTTTGCATGTATCCTTTTTGGCTTTGCCAATTTTTAAGCTTTGCTTTTCCTTTTTCTTTACACTTTTTTTTAATAATAACACCCCAATAATACCTGTAGGACAACAATAGCAATACCCAACAATAAGAAATATAGTGACATTCATACTCATTTCCTTTCTCAAATATAAGAAGGTAGATAAATAGTATTTAGGCTTAAGGGTTTTGTTTAAGAAACAATATTATTTTTGGCTTAGAAGGGGTTCAAATGGATGTCATAAAATTAATGTAGGGTTGGCTATTTGGCTCTGGGTTATATCTACTACAAAGAAAAAAATTGTCTTTATCATTTTCAAGTCCTGCCAACATGTAATCACATCAAAGAATCAACCAATATCAGTTATCAATCACAAAGTGTTGACACTTAATTTATATGTTTTTGGTTCTCTACTCACCTGGGTTTTGGATAGCTTCTCCAATTCAGTTAATTCATAATTCTCCTCATCAATTCCTTTTTACTATCATACTCATCATCCCAAAAATCATTTGTTATTGGAAACAATCAAAATGATTTTTCACGTTCTAGATTTGAATTAGATAATAAACACAAATCTCATATATGACTCTAAAACAAATTATGAAACAGCAAGGGAATTCAAAATTTAAAATAAAGCAATTAAAAACATTAAATTAAAAACATTAAAAATAAAGTAAGTTTCCTCCCTCATTTTCTTCACTTGTCATCTACTCCTTATCTTGTGCCTCAGCCTCAGTTGCGGACTTTCTCACCCCCTCCGAAAAAGTTGGACTGTCCCCAGGCCATTGAAGTAAGACTTCAAAGTCTTGAGGAGAAGTTCACTGTATACCTGGAGCAATCTTGCAAAGAAAGAACCTAAGGAAGAAAAATGCACAAAAAACTTAAACTGCAAAAAGAAAAAAAAACAAATTCAAAACATTGGGTTGCCTCCCAGGAGCGCTTGTTTAACGTCTTCAGCTTGACGCCTATTTGTTTTAGGGCTCATGCAGGTGAGTGATCAAGGTGATATATACCCATTCTCCATCCCTTGACTGTCCTTGTGGGAATGAATTTATTCTTTTCATTGCGAATAACCTTACGATTGTTAGAGATTGGATAAATCATACCTGCTTCAGGAGGTTTCAGTACCTCTCTTTGAACAACTTCCTTCATAGTCAGATTGAGATGTCTTTGGGGTTGTGCAATAGGCTTGTAATCTTGTTTTTCAGTTTAGATGGGTAATTCCTCCAAAGTATCTATTCTGAGGCAATCTTTCTTGTCTTCCGGTTGTTATACAACTTCAAATAGATTAAAATTAACTTCATCATCTTCACTTCTAATTTTCAACTTGTTCATGTCAACATCTATAATTACATTGACAGTCTTCATAAATGGCCTTCCCAGGATCAATGAGACTTCCTCATTTTCCTCCATGTCCATAATCACAAAATCAACAAGAAATATGAATTTATCCACTCTAACTAAAACATCTTCTGCTACTCCATAAGGAATCTTTAGAGATATGTCAGCTAGATGTAGTGTCATTCTTGTAGGCTTTACTTCCAAGTCTCCTATTCTTTTAAGCATAGACAAAGACATTAGATTTATACTAGCACCCAAATCGAGTAATGCCTTACCTACTTGTAATGTCTCAATTGTGACTGGTATAGTGAAACTGCCAGGATCCTTGGACTTTTGAGGTAATGATTTCTGAATTATAGCGATGCATCCTGCTTCTAGCTCCACTGTTTCTGTAGTAAATCTCCTTTTCTTAGTTAACAACTCTTTCATGAATTTTGCATAAGTCGGCATCTGCTCCATAGCTTCCATAAGTGAGATATTAATCTGTAAATGCTTGAAACTATCCATGAATCTTGCAAACTGTCTTTCTTTATCTTTCTTGGAAGGATGACGAGGATATGGTAAATCCTTTAATTGTAGAATTTGACTATCATCTTTCTCCCTCTTTTTCTCACTCTTTTTATTTTTCTTTTCTTTTTCAGTATTTTTTTCTTTTTCTATACTCTCACTTTTATTTTTCTCTTTTTCTCCTTCACACTCATCTTTCTTCTTTTCATCCTATTTTTCTTGTAGGATTTCCTTTTCTACAGCCAGGTTCTCACCAATTCCTTCTCCTATAACCTTACCACTCCTTGTAGTTATTGAATTGCATTGCTTCCTGGGGTTAGTTTATGTGTTAGCTGAAAATTATCCTCTTTGTTGCTGCTCAGATAATTGCTTAGCCAGTTGGCCTATCTAGGTCTCTATATTTCTGAATGAAGCTTCAGTATATTTCTGATTAGCCATAATATTTTTGAATGAAGCTTCAGTATTTTGTTAATTAGTCATAGTGCTTTGCATGAATTTTTCTACAATATCCTCCAATTTACTTATTCTGTCAGGCACTGAAGGATAATGTTATTGTTGCTAATGATATGGAGGTTGCTGATATGACTGTTGTTGAAATGTAGGTTGTCTAGTAGTTGAACTAACACCTTGTTTCCACCAAAAAATCTTATTCTTATTCTGATTTTGATTATGATTCTGATTCCCTCTCCATCCTTGGGCAATATTATTCTGATAATTGTTGGGATTAGGGAAATTACCTTGTCTGCCTTGACTACTACCTTGAGCACCCATATAATTAACTTCTTCTTGTTGAATGTTGCCTTGATAAGAGCATTGTTCATTTGCATGATCACCTCCACACACGTCACAACTCATCTGTTGATTAGGAATAGATTGTACTATGTGCATTTGTTGAGGTAATTTCTCTATTTTCTAGTTCAATGCTTCAATTTGTTGGGTCAAAATTTTATTATGGGCTAAGAGAACATCTGTGGTGTTAAATTCAAGGACTCCCTTCCTTTGAATTGGATGTCTATCATGTTGAGCCTGTTGGTCTGTAAAAGCTAGTGCATCAATAATTCTTGTGGCATGCTCAATTTCTACATCCAACATGGATCATGCTGTTGCAGCCTCTAATAACATCTTTGCATCATGTTGCAACCCAATATAGAAAATATTCAACTGAGCAATGTCATCAAATCTATGATTTGGACATCTTCTCAATAGTGATTTAAATTTCTCTCATGCTTCACAAAATTGTTCATCTGCTCCTTGTCTGAAAGAAGTGATGTCAAATTTTGCTTTGATATAACGGGATGGTGGGAAAAATTTGTTCAGAAACTTCTCTTCTACACTACTCCAATTAGTCAAACTCTGATTAGGATGTGCTTTCAGCCACTCCTTTGCCCTACCTGCCAAAGAAAAAGGAAATAATATCAAATATACAGATTCAATATTTGCTGCTCTAAATCCCATGGTACCAATCAACTCATAAAAAGTAGACAAATGAATATAAGGGTCTTCATGATCCAATCCAATGAATTGATGAGCATTAATCAAGCTTAAGAAGGATGGATTCATCTTCAATGTATGATCATCCGGAATGACAATGCTGGAAAAATGCCTTGGACCTTGCTGCATAACACAATTTCTAAGAGTTCTTCTAGGTGGATTTGAATTTGTGTTTTGATTTGGATTTATATTGGGATCTGGATTCGAATTCAGATTTGCTCCTTATTCCGCCATATCTTCTATAATTGGGTCTTGTAAATCAAGTGTGGAAGAAGAATTAGCAGATTCTCTTGTGGCTTGTTCTTGAGTTTCCCTTCTTCTTCTACCCCGGTTCCTCCGAGTTATTTTTTCAATCTCTGGATTAAATTCTAACTGCTCTGAAGATATCTGTCCTCTTAAACGCATAAATCAAAAGAGTAACTCAAGAAAAGATTAACACAAACTAAAAACTAAAACTGAAAAATAAAACAAAAATAGAAATAAAAATAAAAAATAAAATAATCAATAAGCTAACACAAAGAATTCTCAAAGAACATCGTTCCTCGACAACGACGTCAGAAATACTTGTTGAATTATTGGCAAGCGTACCAAAATTATCAATCGCAGTATAGTATTTCAATTAAATAAAAGTCGATCCCACGAGGAACAGTTTCAATGGAAATTCCCAATTATGCTTACTAAGTAGATTAAACAGATTGAGTTTTGCAAATAAAAGTTGAATTGAAATTAAATGACAGAACTGTAAATTGTTGAGAAAATATCAATTAAAGATACTTAGGATTGACTTCCTTCCTCATCCCTCTTTTGTAATGACTATGTCAATTAAGAACGTCAATTACCCTAACAATGTTGATGCCACCTACTTAAATCATCCATGTTGATTCCTCACACATGAAATTCATAAGAAAACCTAATAAATGTTGATTCCTCATACAATTAAGAGATTTTTCAGCATTAGGTTTATGGTGTTAAGCAATTGATACATTCATTCCATTTCTGGTAATTAACGTAACAAATATTCTTACTGTGATATAGGGTTCAAGATATATTTTCCAATCATACCCCAAACATCAAGAATAAATCATTCCAAAGCATAAAGGATAAGAATAACAACATCAAAACATAGATTAATATCTCAAAATATCACCATGATACAAAAGAGTTCAAAGGAAGTGCACCGAATCCTAAGAGAATGAAGTTAGCCACTCATGTTGGCCATTACAATGCTCCAATTGATGAAGAAGTGAAGAATTGATGAATATTGGACAAAATTCTAATAGTAGTTGTGTCTCCTCCTCTCCAAGACTGCTTACTTTTCTCAAAACACATATTCTCTTTAAATTGGAAAATTTTGGGTTTTTGGGCTTCGCGTCTTTCGCTCGAGCGAGAACTTTCGCTCAAGCGAAAGTAGCCTGTTTTCGCTCAAGCGACAAAACGCTCGTTTGAGCGAATAAACTCTAGAGAAGAATAACTAACATTCGTTCAAGCGAATTTTCGTGCGCTTGAGCGACTGACTTCCAGAGAAGAATCACTGATATTTGCTTGAGCGAGTCTTGACTCGCTTGAGCAAGTGAATTTCAGAGAAGAATAACTAACATTCGCTCAAGCAAGAATCCATCCCGCTCGAGCGACTTTCATGCTGAAAATCTTCTTCATTTTTTCAGTTTTACTAAAATTATGCTATCAATCATGCTCTTTACTCTTGTATCAAGATATTCTTGAATTCATCCTATATTGAGAGAAAAATAGATTAGAATTAGCAATAGTTAAGTGGTTTCATAACACTTCAAGGTATAATTATATCAACTTTTTACCACTTAACAGCTATTGATAGAGAATGAAGACTTTCTCATATTATTGATGTATGAAAACTATGACGTTTATATACACTAAGAATAGAAGTAACAGACTAAACAGAAAACACTAAAATAAATCTCATACACATAACCATGCCCCATGCATATGCTCATACATTTTTACTTAAATATCAACATTTTTTTATAATTTTTTTATCTTATTTTGATAAAAAAAGTTATAAATATTTTTTAGAGACTAGTTTTTTTTATAACAAAATTTGTTCCTCATCTTCCTTAGAAACGGAACAAGTTCGAAGAAAACTATTGAGTAAAAAATATCGTAATAACAACAATTTAAATAAATCTAAGAAATTTATTTATTTATATCATAATAAACAAAAAATTGTGAATTTTTGTCTTTAATCTTAAAATAAGAAGAACCATTGGCATTTTCTAATGAAAAAATAAATTAAAATAAAAGATGACTTAAAAATAAGTTTATATTGTCCCGTTAAGATGAGTACAAATCACACTATTGTCATCTTTTATAAGAATATAAATACAAATTAAGATTTGTTATTTTTTCTTTTTGCAAACACACAAATAAGACGGTAAGAATAAAACAATATAAATTATAAAAAATAGAAATAAAATGAAAAATTATGGAAAGATAAAATGTTATGTTTATTAATCTCTACTTTATATGTGTAAGTTGAAAAAAATAATAATTAATTTATATTAACAAAACTTTAAGGACACAAATTATCATTAGAGTTAATTTGGAGTTTTCGTTTGTCATTATTTTATTCTTAAAAGACATTTAATGAGTTAAGAAATGATGACGAATATAAATTACTATTGACTTGTCTTCTTAAGCAAAGTAAGAGTATGGTTGAACACTAAACCCTAAACACTACTATCACAATATTTTGATTTTATTTTTATTTTATAAAATATTGTCTATATTTATATTTTCTTTCTTTCAAATGGTAATATTTTTTATTTATTTTCCTGAAAAACAATATAAATTTTTTGTCTAATTCTTACTATTTTACCAAAATGATTATCATTTTCTTTATTAAAGTAAATCAATACCTCTCTAAAATTATCAGAATGCTCATAAGTTAGGGAATTTAGTCAACACATTGACAGAAAAATATCACAATAAACAAAAAAAAAAAAAAAACGGGGAAAAAAATAAAAATAAAAAGTTACATGACAGTAGAACTACACATCTTAATAAAATGTGTCAAAATCACACTCTCATTAACTATTGTAAAGAAAAAATATAAAAATTATTATTATTATTATTTACAAATTATAGAATATAAAGAATAATAAATATAAGATAAAAAGAAAAAAATAAAAAATTATAGAAAGATAAAAAAAATATTTAGTTTTATATTTTCTATGTGTGAGTGAAAAAACAGTAATTAAGATTTATTTTATTTTATTAATTTATCTATTCAATTTCTTTTTTTATTATTTTACATTTTCAAGTGAAAGAAAACTAATAATTAATAACATATGTCTTAAGATTATATAAAAACTGGGGTAGAGTAATTAATAAAATACTTTAATGTAATTAATAACATTAAATCTATGTTTCTTCAAGTTACTCTAACGTTAATAATAATAATAATAATTAATACATACATACTCTACTATAATTTAAATTTTACTTTTGAATCTAATTATAAACAAATATTAACTATTTGTATACTTATTTTAATAATAATAAGAAGTTCATTTAATATAATTGTTTTCAAATAAGAAAGAAGTATTTTTCTTAAATTACCCTCAGATCATATTTATTAAGAATGATGTCTAGATTTAAAGATAGAAATATTTTAGAAATAAATTATTAAAGAAGATTTAAGAAATTTAAATTTAACTGTTAGAGTGGTGACAGATTTTTTTTATTTAACTATATTTTTAAAATTTAAAACATTATTACTTGTATTTACTTATTTCATTTATACCTTGCCCTTCATCTAATTATTATATATATATATATATATATATATATATATATATTAATATAGAAATGAAATTGGTGATATAGAAATTTTTATAAATATCGTATTAAAGTGAAAAGAAAATTATTGGATTCATTAATTTCTTTTAAAAAATCTTAAACAAAGTATAAAATAATATGCATAAAATTCCACTCTACATTTAATGCATTTTTTAAAATGCCACAGTAATTAACACTGTTATCAAATAATATATGATAAATTAAATAATTAAAAGTAATTGTCTAAGCGCTCCTAATCAAGAGAAGAAAAAATGTTCCCAAACTTTCTTTTATCACGCAAAAATTGTATTTTTTTTCTTTAATTTAATCTCTTTAGTGTTAGAAAAACAATTTGATCTTTTAATTTTAAAGTTAAGTGATTTGGTTTCTTTAAAGGTATTAAATAATTTAATTTTACTTAATATTTTCTTAATCGTCATTGATTAAAAAACTGGGGAGAAATCTTTTAGGGATATAAGATGACTCAATGTGCATAATATAAAAAAAAAAAAGAAGAAGTGAAGAACGTGTCAATAGGTGAGAAGATTAGATAATACAAGTCAGAAAGGGATGGCTTGAAAAAAAACAAGGAATTAGATATTAGTTTCTTCTGTTTCCAGATCTTCAACCTACTTAAAACGTCGTCGTTGACGTGTCTAGACTCAACAATACAGCACATGAAGCCAATTCTCTTCTCTATTTCTGCAACGTTGTTTTCTATTTAAACTCTCTCTGCTTCCCTCTTTTCCTCGTTATATTTCCCTCCTCCCTTCTTCTTCCTCTCTCGCTACTGCAAGTATTTTCTTATTCTCTGTCTTTTCTGAATCTGCTTGCCATTTACTTCAACATTGATAAATTGTGCTCGCCTTCACTTCGTTTTTATCCGTAAGAAGTAAAAGGTTTTCGTTTTTTCATGTTAATTTTTTTTTTAATCTGGGTAGTCAAATATGTTTTTCAGGCAAAGATACGCGGTTTCATTTCATGGGTCTTTGTTGTTGGGGTGGGTTGTTTATTATTTTATGTTTTCCTCACTAACCGTGTTTTCACGTTTGTACTTTTAATTAGGCGTTAAAATTCAGGTTAAAATGGAAGACGGGCACAAGTTCCAGGAAGTTCAAAAGCCAAAATATGATTGTCTTTTGTTTGGTAAGCTTTCACGATCAATGTTGATTATGTTCTCTCTTACTTCGCTTCATTGTCCTGCCTAGGTTTTGTAACTTTTTTTTTTTTTTTTTAATTTCAGATCTTGATGACACCCTTTATCCTTATAGTTCTGGAATTTGTGAGCAAATAGCAAAAAATATCGAAGGTACTGAATTTGCAGACTTCCATTATTTGAATATAAAATAAATTGCACATTATATGATAATTACCTCTATTATGCCCCCGAAATTAAAAGGATAACCAAATGTTGTCCCGTTTTGATATTTATAAAATTATCTGGTATTGAAGCCGAGCTTTAAAAAAATAAAAAAATGGGTTTATTGCAGAGTATATGATTCAAAAAATTGGGATGGAGGCTGATAAAGTTGCAGAATTAAACGTTCCCTTGTACAAGACTTATGGGACAACCATGGCTGGTCTAAGGGTATGGTTTTCTAAACCTTTAAATGATTGTATTACAAACATTTCTTTATACAAAATCGAAGTTTAACAAGAATCAGCCATTTTTTCTCGTCATCTCTTACCAGGCAATTGGCTATGTCTTTGAGTATGATGAGTATCATAGGTAATTTGTTTACGTTTTTGTTTGTATTTTGTCCATTTTTTAAATTCATTTCAATCGAGTTTAAACCATGTGAAAATGGCATTTGATTGAACAGTTATGTTCATGGGAGATTGCCATATAATGTGCTGCTGAAACCAGACCCTGTTCTCAGAGGCCTTCTGCAAAGCTTGCCTATTAGGAAAATTGTAAGTTTCTATGTTGTTTTCTAATGGTGAAATAGTACTTACGGGAATTGTTGTCTTTAGGATGATGATATCTATTCTCGGCTTTCCTTTCAGATATTTACAAATGCAGATTCGAACCATGCAATTAGTGCACTTAAAAGCCTGGGATTGGAGGACTGCTTTGAACGAATTATAAGCTTCGACACTCTGAATCCCTCCAACCACACCAATCCTTCTTATGACAAAGATGGTTGTGAATCCAGACCATCCACCGCAGAAATTTTGGACTTCTGTGAGCGTATGCGCAGACTTGATTCTGCTATGGTGCTTCCAAGGACCCCACTTGTCTGCAAACCATTTGATGAGGCATTTGAATATGTTTTCAATTTGGCAGACATTGATCCTCAAAGAACAGTAAGAACATGCACCCTTCCCTTGTTAGGTGTTTCTGTTTCCTTTAGTTTCAAAATAACTAATTACTAAGGTTGGTTTCTTAGCTGTTTTATTTTTTTTTGTAATTGGGTAACTATTTCTCCCCCCAAAAAAAAAAAGAATCAGTTTTCATTTTTTAATATGTTCTCAGTTTTTGTTTATCAAACATTAGTCATAATTTACCAAAGGGTAGTAGAGTCATGCCATAGGAAAATAAGAACCTCCATCATGGTTCTTAGTTTCTGCACTTTCACTTGTTACTTTTCTGGCTCTCTGGTCTTTAGACATCTTTTTCAGACAAATGACATCATTTATTTATATCTGCTTTTGTTGGTTTTGCTCTTTTCAGTTGTTTTTCGATGACAGCATCCGCAATTTACAGACGGCCAAACGCTTGGGCCTCCACACTGTTGCGGTAAGTAATGAGATAGTCATAAGGAACATATCTTATGTTGCATTTGGATACACACGCACACACTTGGAATCAAAGTATTCATATTCATTCTTGCATTAGCCCTAAGACTTCTCTGCATAAAATGTGACTCTCTGAAATACATACATTGTAATTAAGATTAACGATGAATATAAAGTTCTCATCGAAATGCGTCGTGGATGCAGGTGGGTACATCGGTTCGTACAGCGGGAGTTGATTATGCATTGGAGAGTATTCATAACATGAGAGAGGCATTTCCAGAGCTTTGGGATGCTGAGGAGAAGCACGAATTTGTGCAGTACAAGGCTGGAATTGAAACATCAGTGAAAGCTTAGCTTATAAGTTTGATGTCTGTCTCTGCTTATTGTGTTTTTCTTTGTATAATGGAAAATATAACTGCAGTTGGAGATGGGTCACACAAGGCATATGTTGTGTTTGTGGCTCATTTTTGTTGATGGGATGAGGTGGTTTTCATGTTGGGTCCGCGTTCCTGTCACCCACATGCATCAAAATTAATGTCACTCATACCACATCATATATATTAAAATATTAAAATATGAATCTTTTCAACGTGTTTATGGTGAAAACATTTTTATATTTCCATTATTTTTCCATTTCGATTTCAATTGCAACTTATTTTATTTGTGGGGACTTATAACATGTATGTTTATAACAGTATAAACTCGCTTTATCAAATGATATTATCTTCAAACTAATAATATTGGTCTTATTAGCAAGAAACTCGCGCCATCAAATGATTAAAAAACAACATTTAAACCAACATGTAATATAAATATTATTTTTCACTTGTTTCACGTATTCCATTATCAATCATAATAAAAAAAACCAAAAATATGAATTATAGTGTCATGAGAAAGGAATATTATCTTTATGTATCATATTATATTAACTTATAAATGTATTTATAAATGCAAACAGGATATAAAAATATAATTTGATATCAATTTTCTAGTATTAACATGAATTGGGAAAACTTATCACCTTCTCATTATCAATTTTGTCTTAATATAAATATGAATTCATTTGTTTGTTGAAGATATTTTATTATATTTTTATAGTTTTTTAATGGTTAATAATTGGATAACTTTATAAATATCTTTTTAGAACTCCAACTACAAATTAAATATTAAATCTATTAAGCATATGGGACATTTTTCATGTGTTCCCATTGAAAGTCATTCTTTAAACATTTATTAAAGTTAAGTTTATCATCCTTCATGATGTGAACACCATTTTGAGGAAATTTTTTCATTAAATCTCTCTAAATTTTTGTTATTATATGTTTATTTAGATAAACTTAAAATACTTTGAGGTTTTTTTGGAAAACCTTAAGATATAAAATGTCTCACCCATATATTTCATATCAAATTCTTAAAAATAAAAATTCATCTTATACAATATACCTTATCATTAAAAAAAATAATTTATGTTCAAAATAAGAAAAACAAATTTTACTAACATTAACCTTCTAATCTATATATTGATTCAAAACCAAACAAAAATATATAAACTCATGAAATTTCAAATACCATTTATGAGAAACTTATTTTAATCTATATATAACACTACTAAAAATTTTCATTTTTTATGGAAATATTTTTGCAAAATTTTTATAAAAATTATAAGAAATAAATTTTCTATAAATTTAAACAATTTTTTACAAGAAAATTTTCAGAAAAAAATTAGTTTTCTAGTAGTAAATTTATTAAACTTATAATCTAAATGTTTACCATTATTATAAAAAATTATTTAGGTTATTCCTTATAAACCCTTTCATCTACGTCACCATTAAAAAACATTGTTTTCAATTTGATGCGATTCAAAATCATAAATGAATTACTAATATCATGATTAATCGGATAAAATCTGTCTTATATAAAAGAAAGTGTCTCCTTATAATAGAATCATGAATAAATCCTTTGACAACAAGTGTGGTGTGACGCAATTATTACTACTACTCTAAGAAAAATATTACACAATAGGAACTAGAAAGATAACATGATTGAAAGGAACTAATCTTATTATCCTAACTCCAATGTAAAGAGTCATACATATACTATTAGGTAGGATTGCAGTAATTTGACCAAGTACTATTAGGTCATAAAGAAAACATAATTTTAATTTAAAACATGGTCTTTCATCCACACTGGTGTTTAAACCTTCTGTTTACTGGTCCCTGTAGTTATAGATGTAGTATACGATATCGGGGAAATGGAAGTGGGTAGGCCAGTTGGGGTTGTGGATTGTTGGGAGAGAAGAGTTGGGGTTGCATTTATTTGTCTGTGGGATATACAAGTATTGAGGTTGTGGTGGGGTAACTCAATGGGTGGGATGCATTTGTGTGGCATGTGGGGTTCATGGGCTTAAAGGTGTGAGGTTCAACTGACATGGTGTGGTGGGGTGTGGGTATATGTGATTGGTTGGTTTGGGAGGTGAGACAGGTGGATAGATGTAGTGTCTTGAGTACAAGAAAAAGTAAGAAACATAATGTCTTGAGTGCAGATAAAGTAGGTGCAGCAAAGGTGAGTTCATAGGGTAGGTGGGAGATAGGTTGGGTAAGTCAGAGGAAGGTAAAAGGTGTGGCTCGAGGGGAAAATCGGAGTGTTGTGGATTCCGCTGCTTTGTGAGGGAGGTTCGTGGATTCTCGTCTATTATGAGGGAGGTTTGTGGTAATGGGATGATAACAGTTGAAGGGGGTTGGCCATGGAAAGGATGGAGCAGTAAGATGTCAAAAACAGGATGAATGTGAGTGGAAGTTGGAAATTCAGGTTCGTATGCCACATGACCAATACGACAGAGTACTTGGAATGGCCCAAAGTAACATTTGGAAAAGGCAACTGTTGTTTGCCGATATGGTTGTAGTTTCAACTAAACCTAGACCTTATATTGAAAGGTACAATCTTGTCTATTTTTATTTGTTTGATCTTTTCTTTCATTGTTTGTAGATGGACTCTTGGTTCTCTAGGATAGCTGCTAGTGACTTTGGTGGGTGTGTTTCGAAAAGTAGAGCACGGACGACCATACAACCCTTGGAAGGGGGTCATTAGAATAGGGGAATAAAAGGACAAATTGTACCAGTAATCAGCCAAGTGGAGGAGAACTTGTACCATGAACATGGCTAGTCATACAAAAGCAATGAAGGTATGCTTGGAGACCTCAATTGTGTGCTTTAGATTGACCATCTGACTGTTTGTGGGTGATACGCTGAACTAAATTTTGAGTTTTGTGTCTTGTAATTGAAAGAATTCTTTCTAGAAAGCACTGAGAAAGAGTGGATCATGATCTGAGATGATGGACTTAGGTGGGCCATGTAGATGACCAATTTCCATAGAGAAACGAAGAGTTAGAGAGCATGCAGTGTAGCGCGGTGGAAGAGCCAACAAGTGGCCATACTTGGTCAGATGGTTGCATATCACCCAAATGGTTGTGACAAAAGGAAGGTAGAAGATGGGTAATAAAATCCATGGTTAGTTCTTCACATACCTGGGCCGAGGTGGGTTGTGGTTTTAACAATCCTTGTTTCTTTGTTGGTAAATTTTGACTCTATTGACAAGTGTGGCATGATTGTATGAACTTCATGGTATCACATTGGAAGTCAGACTTGAAAAAAGAGGTAACTAAAGGAGCAACTGTTAGTTTATTTCTAGAGTGACCTCCTGTGGGAGAGAGATAGTGGAACTCTATTAACAAAAGTTTTCGAAGGTTGACGTAATCAAGTATGAACATTTGTCCTTGAAATATAACATGGCATTAGAAAAATTGATTTTTGTCTGCATGCCACTCTGTTCTTTACTTTTGGAGACTAATGCTTGACCCTATGTTGTGGACATATATTATTGGTGGAGGGTGTGAAATAACTGTGGTACTAGTGACTATATGATGGCAAAACCAGTTCAGGTAAATACGTGGGATAGAGTATCCCCAACAACGTTATTGTGTCCAGATTGGTAAAAAATCTTAGATTGAAATCTTTGAAACTTTGCTGTCCATTTTTGTTACCCTGGTGTTTGAATGGTTTTGGTGAATAAAGAATTCGAGTTTTTCTTATTTGTACAAACTTGAAATGGGTGGCGTAATAAGTATTGCCACCAATTTTTTATGGCTTAGTGATGGTCGTATATTTCCCAAATATAAAGAGAAGAGTGATCGAGGCATGGACACATTTTTTTACTGAAGAAGGCTAGTGAGAGATCATGTAAATGAAGCAATTGCTACACTGGTTGTGACTTAGAGCTACACCAATTGCTACACTGGAAGCTTCAGTCTCTAAGATGAAGGCCTTAGAAAAATGAAGCAAGGTTAGAGTAGGAAATTTATCCATGTGGTGTTGTAATTCTATACAAGCCTGAGATGCTTCTATATATCATGTAAATTGTTAGAACAAAAGAAGATTGGTGAGAGGAGCAACGAGTCTGGTCTAATGATGAACAAAAGGTGTACAGAAATTGATAAGGCCCGGAAATCCTCGAAGTATCGTGAGGGTGCGTGGTTTTGGCCATTGTAGAATGGCTTTCATTTTGTCATCATCAGGAGAACACCAGTTGTAGAAATGATATGATCTAGATAATTAACAATAGCTATAACAAAATGACACTTAGAAAATTTGGCAAAAAATTAATTGTTCATCATGCCAATTAAAAGATGAACTACAGACTACAATATCATGAAAGAAAATTAATACAAACTGGTGCAAATAGGGTCTAAGCAAATCATTCAGGGCAAATTGAAACATAGAAGGAGAATTAGTTAGGCAAATGGCATAATTAGGAACTCATAGTGCTCAACAAAGGTTCGAAAAATAGTTTTATGTGTGTCTTCGGGAACCTCACGAATTTGGTGGTAACCTGAGCGGAAATCAATGTTGGAGAAATTGGTAATTTGACCTCAATGGTTACCACGTTGAGCTTGAGCAATTTGTAGTCAACTCATGAATGTCAAGTGCCATTTTTCTTTTTAACGAGCAAGACAAGTGAGAAGAACGGGCTGGTGCTGGGGTTGATGATACCTTCTTGAATAATAGACTCAAGTGTGTGAAACCATTAAATACCAAGGACTACGTTAAATTAACACCTTCAATTGGTCATGGGAATGGATTGACCCAGATGGAGAATAAAAACTAAAGGGGAGGTGCGGATAGTAATAGGATCGAGTATAGATGATGAATGAGGTGTAATGGTATGTTTCACAATAAGGGACGAAACCTGAGTTTACAAAAAGTCCATGGTTGCTTGAAAAAACATCTTGTAAGCTTCCATGGTTTGTTGTAAAAGCTAGTGACGTTTATCTTGAGATTCCATATGATCTTGCATGGCAGTAACAAGTCATGGATGGCTTTCACACTGTTTTAGGAAAAATATTATGCAAAAATCTTTTCTTCATTACCCTGACTCCAATCTAAAGAATCATATATATATACTATTGGGTAGGGTTGCAATAACTGATCCAATACTATTAGGTCCATAAAGAAAACATAATATGATTTAAAACATAGTCTTCCACATTGATGTTTGGGCCTTTCTTTTATTGGGTCTTGTAGTTGTAAGTGTAGTAACATCTTTCCTTGTATCTCTTAATATTGCATTCTGAGTCTTTCTTCAAAAGACTTATTTACATACGATGTCTTTTCCACCATTAGACAATTCAACGAGATTTTAGACTTGATTAGACACCGTAAACTCCATCTTTATCTTTTATAACATTATATCGTAAATTTCGTGATTATTTTAATTTCATGTCGTAATCTAATTCTTGTAAATATATTTCATGATCAAAGTTGTTTAGTAAAATAATGGAATAAAAATCATATATACTTCACCAAAATCATATAATACTTCACCAAAATCAACAATTTGAGATTTATATGATAAAGTAAAATCAAAATCTGAAAAATTGAAGAAAAAACCCAAAGGCTCTAGTTTAAAAATGTTTTTTTTTTTAACTAAGATAAAAAATCTTTTTCTAAAATTAAAATAAAAAAACTACTTGAAACAAAACTGTACTTTCCAGTGGTCTCATCTTGCTCCCTATATAAATGTATTGTTCTCTTCTCATAAGGTATTAAAAACATATAATGTGGCACTATGAATAAAATTAACCATATTAGATTCATAAAAAAAAAAATTCTTTTTCGGCCAATTCTTAGATTTTGGAAATTTTTTTTTCCACGTATCCCAAACACTCTTAACACTTTTTGTATGTTTGGATGAGTAAGAATCATTTCTTTGTGATTAATTTTAATCTTTTTATTTTTAATAGACTTAGTCAAGTTTATGATTTCTCCTTCTTTTGTAAGTAATCTTTCCTTCTTCTTTTTTAATACACATGATGAATTATTGATTAGTAGATAAGTTATCCTTTTATCTTATGTAAGATATTTTTAATGGGCATATCGACGAGATAAATATACAAAATAGTGTACTAATAAAGTATTTTAATAAAGTATTGCTAATCTTCTTCTAATATTTTAGTTGAGTTATAATATTATTTACGTAGATGATATGATATACACTTTTTTATCCTAGTGACCTTTATAGAGGAACTAACATTATAAAATTATAAGAGTACTCATAATTAAGGGTGTCAAAATAGGTTTAGTCTTATGAATTAACCCGAAAGGTTCAAGGAATAAGTCATGTTAGACTAAAAAATTTGTGGCTAAATTAAATTAAGCCTATTTTGACCCGACCTATTTAAGTTATGAGCTTAAACAGTCCCTATGCGTATGAATCAGCCTATTTTATAAAATAATAATTATATTTTAAAAAAATATTATTTTATTAAAAAATATATACATTATAAATTAATTTGATAAGATTCACTTATTCTAAGAGTAAATATAAAAATAAATATTTAATAAATATTTATTTTAAAATTTAATAATAAGATTAATTACTATTTTAAATTAATAAATTACTAAAAATAAATAATAATGATAAATAATAAATTTTTAATTCTTATTTTGAGATTAAATAGACGTATTATCCTATCACATGTATATTAAATAATTATATGTTAAATAAAAATAATTTTTATTAATAAAATTTAAAAATTTTAAATTTGTTTTTATCTTTTATTTTTATTTAAATATTTTTTAATTAATTAATTTTGTATAAATAAGTTGATATATTTTTTAAAATATTTTAAAATTAGCTTGTAAGCCTGTTGACTTAATATAAGGCCAATTAGTTAATATTTTTGGTTAGTTTTAAAATATAAGTCATTAATTCATCAAATTTTGGATTGAATCCTCTGTTTTGAGGGCTCTACTAGCAATAATTTATCAAATATACTAAATTAACCTTAAATAAATCTTTCACATTCTCATGTCCTATAAAACCTCAAATTCTAGCAAAAATCATTTTAAGTGTGGACATCAATAGTAGGAGATGTTTTTGCTTTTCTCATAACATATTAATGTCCACCTAACTTAAATAAAGAATAATTCTCTCTTTCCAAATCATAATAACGGGGCATATGACTAGAATAAATATAATGTTTTTATCAATGTAAATATCTCTTAATTAACAAATGTAGTGATATAAAACTTGTGAGTAAATTAAAAAATAATAATTCAATATTTTATTCTAATTAATCATGTAATAAAAATTTTATTGGTAAGTTTCATCATATCATCTCAAGAAATTAATTAATGGGTGCCGTAATGGCGAAAGAATAAATTTATAACAAAATTACAAGACTCATGACTAATATTTTTTTTAATTATTTTCTTACTAAATTAAAAAAAAAATAACTACTAGAGATTATTTTATCATTAATCCCTCGCTACCAATAATAAAATAATTGAAATTTTTTTTGTAGTGACATTATCTTTCTCAAAATATTTTCTGCCTAAATTAGGTTGTTTATAATCATTGCAACTCTTGCTTCAAATAATAAATTAAAAATAATATAAAGTTACAAGTAGTGAGTATTCTCTTACAATTTCATCTCAAATTTGTTAAAAATAATTTTCTTCACAAAGTAAAAGAAATTTTGGTACAAAATTTAATTTTTACTGATCCAAAACGAAACAATAAAAAAAAATCACGACTAATCTCTAGCAAAATAATTAAATTATTATAAAAATTAATATTTTTTTTTAGTTATTCCCTCACTAAATATAACAAATTTTAGGTAATTTTTTTACGTTAATATCTCGCTACCGACAATAAAAGAATGAAAAAAAAATATTTTTTTGTCAGGTTATATTTCACTAGTTTTTTCTCAGTTAAATTGTATTGTACACTGTCATAAATTCATCACAAATAATAAATTAAAAGAATATAAAATTGTTAAAAAATATTATCTCTCAATTTCATAATATATTTATTAAAAATAAAATTTAATTAATTTAAATCAATTATTAATGTATATAAATTCATTATAAATTAAAACGTTTTTGTATCAATTAAATTATACCTTTGTCATCACTTTGGAAGGAAAACTCCAGCATAAAAGTTAGTTTTGTATAAATTAAATTTATATATAAAACGTTAAATCTTTTTTATGTAATCTAAAAATAAAAAGTCATATCATATAAATTATTATATGTGTATTTTAATAACTGAAATGAACATATATATATATATATATATATATATATATATATATATAACACTTTCTTTTTATAATTATAAAGATGTAAAAACTTTTAGTAGTTAGTATTTAAAAATACTAATTATCCTTATTATGATCTTGAATGACAGGCGGGTTGATATATCATTTTTCCATCTTTCTAATTTGGGTAACTAGGGGTCTTCATTTATAATACCAAATTAATTATTTTTTTGTGACATCATGATTGTCTAACAACAAAAAAATTAGGTTTTCAAGAAAATAATCTCATTATTTTAGTTTGGGAATAAAGGAGATCATGTACATGGTAACAAATAGTGTTAGAAAAATATTTAATATCATTGTTCTCATTAACAAAATTATCATTATGTTTGAAAAAAAAAACTAATACAATGTATGTATTATTAATATGAGTAATTGATAGATGATGCACTGTCAACCCTTTTTTAACATTCTTTTGTAAGTTTTCATTCTGATTTATGGTAGGCAAGAGCATAATCATGCATCTTGAACAAATAAAAAAGCAAAAGTATGACTAAACGTGTGAAGTAAAAAGTATGAGTGGCACTACAATTAATAAAGGGATAAGTTGTTTAAGCATGTTAGTATACCTAATTTTTATATTTATGTTTCAGTTTTGAGTTCTATGTTGTTTATTGTTTTATTACTTCACATTTTCATTCAATATTTCCTTCACTATTCCATTGCCAATTGGATAAAGATACATGGTAGTTTTGTTTTGTAAGATTGGACGCTAATTCATTTTTTGCAGGCACTCTGAAATCAAAATTAACTTTCTCTTTTTAGATTGAGGAAATTGCATTCTCTATTAAAGTATCATAGGCATCGACAGTTTGTAAATTTGTGTAAATAACATCATCAAATAATATCTATAAATTATTTTCTATGCTATTGTATAAAATATGGGTCAAACAACAATAAGAATATATTGTTTACAAACATCATGACAACTACACAGCAATTGAAATGCTAGTGACAATGGCAGAAAAGCCAAACAAAATGAAAAAAAAACAAAAACAAAAAAAAACTCTAAATGTTGAGGATATGAATATGAATCAACCATGTAGTATAATACAAAAAATTAGTAATAGAAATAGGGCAATGATTAATATTTTAAAAGTTAGAACCACCATTCAACAAATATGCAGATGGTAGAGAATGATTATTCACAATACAGAGAATAGAAAAGATGGAAGCATACTTCTACTTACTGTTCAATTAGGAAAGAGTATATCATATTCATTGATTATAAAATTGAGACCAATAGAATCTTAAGTAATAGCATGAGATTGACATTGACATTTTTGTTGTTTAGAGTTGAACATTAGAAGCAATTGGCTATTAGGATTGTGTCAAAAAAGCAGGGCTTATGTATTTTGATTCTCACACCACCTGGCCTCAGTTACGCAAATGTAAACTAATTTTCTGTATACAATAAAAAATTCCTTAAGTTTAGTTGATGGATCCAACTACATGATTTCACTGCAATTTCAGATCCTAACAGTTATGTTTCCCTGGCTTGAAATGAAGTAGGAATATAGGATACTTACGCAATTTCACAATTGCGGCGGTGACCTTGGCTGCAACGGGGACCTTGACTGCGGTCGCAACCTTGGGTGCGGCGATGACCTTAGCGGCAGCGGCGGTCGCAACCTTGGTTGCACCAACAACCTTGATGGCAAAGTGGAGGCACGAGTGAGGGACGCACACGACAAAAACACATTCAAAGCAAACCTAATAGTTTTTATTTATATTTTTTATTGTTAAGAAAATGGAACACTTTTAAATTTATTATCATAACTTAATTAGATATTAATACTTCATATATTATCGTAAAAGTTCATTTAACCATTTAACACATCTCTATGTAAATAACATATTAATAAAAATTAATAGTAAAAATAATAATGTATTTTTCAATTATATATCATTTTTACTTTGAAAAAGTAAAACAATAGTAGTGTCAACTTATTTATGACAATATTATATAACTATTTAAAAAGTTTGACCTATTTTATGTAGATTTTGGATGGTCATCTCCTACATATGTCTAGAGACGGTTTTACATATCGTTAGGTAAAATAATAATTAGTGAAGAAGGTCTCGTATGAATAATTATAATAATTTTAGATAAAATGAAAAGTCTTTAAGAATTGAAAATATTATATAATATGACTTTGATATCTTTAGATTCAATTTATGTAAATTGTTCTATCTTAAAGTCAAATTTTTCATTAACTAAATATCTTTAAACCTTTGATTAATTAAAAAAAGTATTTTGATTCAAAATTTGATGTTATACTTGATGAATTAACACGTTGAGATTCAATTGATGTAAAATTGTGTTATTTAGAATTTTAAGGTTTACATTTACTAATAAAATATATGTAAAAAATATCCTTTTTTATTTTAATCAATATAATTTAATAATTAATTTATAAAAATTATTATTAATAATATATTTAAATATAAGTTGATTTGCGTTTGTGAAAGATATTTTAAAAATTATTTCTAACAAATTTATTATAAAATTATTAAGATGTATTCTTTAGTAAATTTATATATTTTTTAATTTATTATTTATAATAAATTTACTATTGGTATGTGACAATTTAGAAGTGATTATACAACACAATTTGTTCAGGAATAGTTTCACAAAGTTAAAAATAATTTTTTCTTTTGAAATATTTTATTGTTGATAGCTAGGAATTATATAAAAAAATATTCTTAGCTAAATTATTTTCTTATTTAGTGAGGGAATAATTTCGATTTGATCCTTCAACATTTTATCAAAATTGCTATAAATAGTAAAAAATAATTTCCTTAACAAATTTCTCTAACTAGTTGAAAAATTTCTTGTAGTGTTTAAATCTACTTTTTTTAAATTTAAATATTTATCTTATATATTAGAGGTGTTTTTAATTTTCATATATATATATATATATATATATATATATATTATATTTATTTGTAGCATTTAAAATTTTTCATTTTATATATCCTTATACTTCATAAATTTGAATTGCTTATCTCTTTCAAAAAAATAATTTATATATTAAAAAATAGTTTTGTGCTACAAATTTTAGTTATAATACAATTCATATATTTAAATATTTAGTTATTATAAATTAATATATATGCTAATTAATATTTTTCCTTTTTTTTCTTTATTGACATGTTCAAGTTTCACAGACATTATAAAAGATAATTTCCTTCTTTTCTTTTCTTTCATCGTTAGATCTTTAATTGTGTTTTGCTCTATTTATTATACTGGTTTTGATAAATTTTTATTGTAAATATGAATACTCGTTTAAGATCTTCAATTTCCTTCTATAATTTTGGTTGTGTTGTTTAATTTTCAATTTGTACGAGATACAAATGAAAGTTTTGATTTTATTCTATTTTTGTGTTCTTTTTTGCAATTTGATGTCGAGTGTGTTAGGGTTTTGTTGATTTGTGTATGGTTATTTGGATTTCGTCCTGAGTTGTACGAAAGTCAAGGAAAGAAACCAATATTTCTGAAGATGGATTATGAGATGTTGAAGCTCTTTTATTTGCTTTGTGTGTGATGGTTGGAATTAAAATTACTAGAGTCATGTAGTTTTTCTTTTTATTTTTGGAGTTATCAGAAGTGGTAAAACCTTACTACTATAAAATAGTATAATCAATTATCTTTATTAGTTCTCAGTATTGATGTAATTTAAAATTTCAAGTAAGAAATATTTATTGTCGTAATTAGCAATGATACTTTCTCAAATATATGACAAATATTATTGAATGTCGTTAATTATTACTAGTCTAGTTAAGCATTTGACTTTCCCAGTCCTTAAAAGGAAGATTTTGAAGTATTTTTTGTTTTTCCAATTTCATGTTGCAAACTATGCCTTGTTTCTTGTTGTATTTTTCAATTGTTTTACTCCTTAATAAGTTTTATATTGTATTTATAACTTGTTAGGGTTTCAAATGATGGAAAACATGCAAAGCTTTTGAGAATTAGGTGATGAACTTCCTACACAAATATCTAATCTACAAGAGGAAGTGAAGTGAAAACACACTTGCTAGCATTGTAAGGACAATTGAATGTCCAAATGAAAAATGAAAAATGAAAATAATTATGCAAGAACAAAAGCAAGAAAAGATGTAATATTTTAATAAAGAGTTATTGTATGTTTAAAGAAACAAGAATGAAGATATGCTTTAAGATCTTTATTTTTATTCTAATTGTGTTGATTTATTAATTTTTGGTTGATACATTATTTTAGTTATATTGTAAATGTTTGAAAGATTATTTTTAATGTATTTTAACAAATATTTTGTATATTGAAAGTTGATTAATTTTAGTATTTTTCATATATTTTATTTAAAGTTTTATATTTAATTATTTCAAAAGTACACATGTACTATACTCCTTTTAATAACATAATTGATATTAGATAATTGTTAAAAATAATTATGAGAGAGGTTAACTACGTATTAGTGAGTATAGGTTGTTAGAGATTAGTTATATATTAATAAGATCACATTAGTAAGAGATTAATTATTGATTAGTGAAAGAAAAATTGTAAATGATGAACTATAGATTAACGAAAATATATTTGTAAGAAATTATTTATTAATTAGTGAGTGAAAATTTATGAGAGATTAACCACTTACGACAAAAATTGTGAAAGAATAATTATAGATTAATAAGAACACATTTTTGAGAGAATAATTATTGATTAACAAGATAAAAATTGTAAAAAATTAACTATAAAATAATAATAAAATATTTTGCAAGGGATTAATTATTGATTAACGAAAAAAATTTACAATAATTTAGCCTCAATGTAGGGAGAAATGCGTGCAACCATTTAGTCAAGGAGAAATACAATTTTGTCACTTCAATTAGAAAGAAATCTAGAGAGATCGATTGCAAAATTTGCTCCATAATAGATACAAACTATATTTCATTAATTATTTACTTAAATTTAGAGACGGAATATTAAATAGTTAATTTGCTGCAAAATTTGTTAGTGAAGAATTAATTATAGATTAATTAAGGAATGTTTCATCACTAATTTATAAAATTATTGTCATGCATCACATATATTAATATTTTTAATGCGAATTATATATATATATATATATATATATATATATATATAATTTTAATTAATTAAAGTTATATTATGATTAATAAAGGTTATATTTATTATTAAACATTAATTTTCTTGAAAGAACTTTACATTAATATCACACGAAATAAACAGTAATACATAAAATTGTGTGTATAATATTATATAAATTTTTTTAGCTCTTTTTCTTTGAATTTTCATACTTAATAACTATAAATAATCATCTTCAAACTTTGTAAAATTACTTTTAGATATAATGGAATTTAAGTTTAGAGGAAACATTTATGAGAATGATTTTTAGTTCTTGAATCTTCTTTTGTTTCTTGGAATCCCTAACAATTCTACAACTTCACTTATCTTAAAATGAGTTTTTTCTCCAAGTGACATGCATCTCCCAAGGCTTCCATCTTTTACTTCAATTATATTTTTTTAAATTGTTTTTATTATCTTCTTCATCTCCAAGGCCTTTTACCTCTCTTTGTTTCTTCTTATCTTGTTTTTTGTTTTTGTTTTTCATATTATTTATCACAAGCTTTTATTACTATTTAAAAAAAACTTGCATACAATGAAAAATGATGGCTTCCAATATTGCTATGTAACACTCTATTATCTCCTATTGATAATCATTTAGTAATATCTTTTAGTTTACAAATTTCAATCCACCTTTTGAAATCAGACTCGAAATCTAACAATTCTGTGACTTCTATCTAATTAATAAGAAAATATATATTTGCATTTTGATATTTCTGTAACAGTTTAAACTATGTGAATCTAATGCCCATTTGATTTTAATATTTCAGATTACACATGTACATGTAGAAATTATGTATTAACATTATTTTAGTTAGTGAAACTTTAAAATGATTGAAAAGGATTATTTTTGGAAAATGTTATTCGAACATTTGGGAGATATTCGAACTAGAGTTGCAGTTAAAGAAAAGCAATCATAGAATTGAATCGATTTCAACACAAGTAAACAATCATTGAATTGAAGATCGATTTCAATACAAGTTGATGAAAGATACTGAAGACAACAAAGATAATTATGAATTAGCGTAAAGCAGCACATGCAAGAGAACTGTTGTCACAAACCGCAATCAAAGAATGAACAAAGAAAAACTAGTTTCTTTTTTTCATTGTAAAAAATTTTATTCATTTGACAGCATCATGAATTAAAAGACGTAGTTTGTTGAAATTGTTAGAAGGTGATTATCTTAATAGGCATGTTTTGTCACTTTCGGATGAAGATTTCACGTATGAAATTCACAGACATCTGATAAAACAGTATATTAATGTAGATATTAGATATCCTTCTCCAATAGAGGATTTCAGGGATGATTGTCTTCTAAGCTTGTTCATAAAGTGCACATGTGACTGTATTTACACTATTCAAGTTGAAATAAAATAAGATCATGATTTCCTTTTATTCAAGGATAAACAGCAAAAATTGACTTACACTAAAAACAATTTTCCATGGCGATGAATGGGTTAGGAGTTGGTCATTCCTCAAGCAGGAACCCAAGAAGAAATTGCAAATAGAATACGTCCTTTCCATCCTTGCAAAACCCACTTGCCATTCTCATCAACAGTAAAATCTTTATGATATTCCTTCTTCACCATTTTCTTCACTCTATCCACGAGCTCTGTGGCCAATGGAAGTTGTTTGAACCTTGCTCTCTGGTTCCTAACTTGCCATTGCTTGTAGGTCTCTGGCCTTTCAACCCTCTCTGCCCCCTCACATGCTATGACATTGATTGCGTCCATTCCAAACAACCCTTTCTCAAACATAAGCCTGGATGGATCTTCCCGAGGCACGTTAGCTTCAAACAAATCAAACAATGCTGAGAAGTGGAAAAGTGCTTCCCTGAACCTTGTCAGGAAAAATGGTGCATTGTAGGTGCCATTGACAACCCCATGCATGAAGATGGTTGGATTGATCCTCCTGATCAACCTCAACACAGCATCTCTTGGACAGTTTGCAGTCACAGTTTCATCAGACAGGTTCTTCAATCTGTACAAACAGTTAACCACGGTTACTTCACTCCTATCAAGTTTGAGGTCCTCAAGTCTTACAGTTTCCCATTTCTGAGCAAGGCAATTGTAGTCAAATGGGACTCCAAACCTCTTGCAGTACTTCTCTAGACGCCGCCCCGTCTCCTCAACCCTTTCTGCTGGCCTAAATCCTGGCTGAGGAAGATCGATTCCTGTTATCCGAAGCCTCGGAGGACCACCTGCCCTCTCTGAAAGCCGTTGGATGAGGCACGGCCACTGGAAACCATAGCTAATCCCAAAGTCAATAATGTGAACACTGCTTTCACTTTGTGATAACTTCAAAATAGTACGGTTAGCCAAGAAATTCGACATCCTGTGAAATGGTGCTGCTGTGACATACACTCGGTAAGCTTTTAACATATCTGCAGCAGATGGTGACTGCAAGAGCATGAACGTTGGTGTCCCAGCAGCTAACCTTGTCTCGAGGCCATCGGCAAAGTAGTGAGCCAAACGCTGAAGTCCATCGCCCAAAGGTGAAGAGTGCTGCCTAATCTGCTTGAGTATTTCATTTGCAGTCCTTGGGTCAAAGCTAGCCACAGCTTGTGCGCATTGAGATAGCAAAGTCCATAAATCCACCGTTGTTCTTGCACTTGTTCCCTTGTTGGAACCTTTCTTCGAACGTGTTGTCTTTCCATTAGATCCTCCAGACTCGGACTTAAAAATGGCTGGACTCTTGCCATCCTTGCAAAGCAGCACCTCATCGAACAGGCTGGATGGCTCCGAATCATCAGAAAAGACAGCTGAAAGCTTATTTCTTCTCTCCTCCTCTTCATGTGAGACATCATTCATGAGATGGCTCCTCTTCTCCCTTGATCCTTTGACTGTCCTCGTCACGCCCTCTTCAATCACGCCTGGCTTGTTCTGCGAGTGAATCAAATTCCAGGCTCCATTTGAGACATGGACCCCAGCGTGCGCCTCTCTAATCAGATCAGGAACAACATAAACATGGTCAGGGGAGTTATGCAGAGATCTTTGTAGGAAAGCAGACTCAAAATCACCAGCACCGTTAAACCAATCAGACTCACATGAATTATCAGTGGTATTACTGCTATAACTCTCAGAACTAGTGGTTCGACCAAAATTATCATCTGGGTCGGGGTTATCATTAAACTGATGAGGTGATGAAGGGTGGCTATGAATCAACGCATCATAGAATGATTTTTCAGCAGCCTGGAGTCTCAAACAATCCTGCAACATGCAGGGTTTGCGCTCTAAATTATCCTCTTCATCCATGAGAATATCACTTATGTACCTGAGAATAGGATTGGAGTGTTTAGTACTCTCTGCATGTTCTCCATTAGAACCTGTCCCAGAAGAGGGAGCAGAATCAGATGCAGATTCTGCAGGGGAAATTGAATCATCAAACTTGAACTCATTTGCCTGATTCACAAACACCGAGACAGGACCGTTTTCAAATATGAAACCATTGATGGAACCAGGAAAATGATCTAAAAGGGAATCTGTGTTGAGCATGCTGGTAGGAAAGAGTAGACTTCGAACACAAAAACTTACTTGCCACAGAGATCTAGTTTCTAAAGTGCTTAGCAATTAATGAAAGCTATAGCAGACAAGAATCTTTGACAAAGCTGAACCTTCTTGTACCACTCAAAAGATAGAACAAGAACAGATCAAGTAAAAATTAAGATGGAATAAAATTCAGAGATCTAAACAAGACAAGAGTGACTCTAGTCCCAGTATTTTTGGATAATATAGATTATAAGGTCGAAGAACGAAGGAATGAATGAATAAAAGTGAGAGTGAGAGAGGAACCTAGGTTTTGTGACAGAGAGTGACCAGAGACACAGCAATAGAACTTAAGGGTGGTATTTATTAATATATAAATATTAATAATATTAATTTACAAAAACAAACCTTTGCTTCTGTAACTTCTGAAGTTTCTAGGAAAGTGTACCTGTTTCTAAGGTGATGGTGGGACTCTCACAGCGTCGTCACACAATTTTTCACCGCTACCTTGTTGTGATTATCGTGGAAATAAATTATCAAATTAAACTTATAAATTATAACGACCACATTTTAATTTACTTAACAAATTCTATACCATCATCCCATTATAATTGCTGTGTACAGGTAAAATTCATGATTTTTTTTTATTACTTTTACGAGTTCTATATGAAATTATTTTAACTCATTAACTATGTAAATTTTTTATTTATTAATAAAGTTATCAAAGTGTTTCTAAGTTTCTTTTAAAATATATAATATTTCATATTTAACCATTAATTATTATAATAAAATTGAGGTTAAAATATTGGTATTAATTGTAAGTAAGATCTTATATTTTATTTTAGGGTTGTTTTGAGTCAATGTACTTTTATGTAAAATTGAAAAATAGTTCTTCGGTCAAAGTTTACATAAAAATCATCCCTATATTTTTGAAATAATTGAAATAAGTCATTATTTAAAACGATGTTAAATATATGGTGACTTGTCTAATAGAGATAGTATGACTCATTCATTATTTGACACGTGTAATTATTAAAAAAAAAAACAAAGCTCTTCTTAAAAAAAAATAGAAATTATTCAACGAGATATTATTATTTAAAACAAAAACAAAAAAATAAAATTAAAAAGTAAAAGTTTTTCTTTTCTTCTCACGCACTAAAGCTCTTCAGTTTTCGTCACAACCACTTTTCATTCTCTATTCTTTTTTCGTCACAGCTATTTTTCGTTCTCTCTTCTTTTCTAGTCACACACCAAAGATATTTTCTTTCTTCTCCTTTTTCTGTAAAGGTTATATAAAATCAAAGTGACTTTGAAGTTCGAGGGTTCCATCGGTTCATTATGATTTGACTGGCAGTGCGACGGTGATGCACAATGACAGTGTGCGACGGTGGTATACCATAACTAGGGTTTTCATTTCCAAAAATTAAGGTATGTTTTTTTCATTTGCGGAACTAAATGTTTATTTTGTGTTCTAATGTATGCATTTGGAGGGTTTTTCTCGTACATTGTTTGAATCAATTTTTTATATTGTAGGATTACAATGAGTTTCTCTATAACATTTCACCACATGGGTAAATTTATGAGGTTGAAAAATTTGCGTTATGAGGGTGGGGAGAAACATAGGATATGTAATGTTCACTTAGATATGTGGTCTTATTTTGAAGATGTGGGCATTGTAAATGAGTTTAAATATGTTGGTCAATTTAAGTTATGGTGGAAACCGAGTATGGGAACCCTGGATAAGGATTTAAAACTCTTTAGTTTGGACAAGGATGCAATTGAGTTAGCAAATTATGCAGAAGAAAGTAAAGATAAAGTGTACTAGGTGTGACAGTTTGGTCATAACATAAGAGGATGCAAAAATCAACCAAAGAAAACCACACGGGTAAGATAGATTTGTGCTAGATCTGTCCATTTACAGTTACCTGTTCCGATTTTTTTTTTTGTCACTAATGAAGATTTCTTGTTCTTCAAATATAGGGGAAAACCAAATCTGCATCTTCCAGAAAAAGACCAGTTACATCTGCAGACACTACAATTGTTGAACTAGTGGATAAGAGGCAACCCAAATCTACCACCAATCTTTCAGCACCAAGAAGGAGAGGGAGACCACCAACATTAAGCTCACAAGTCAGTCCAACAACCCCACTGCCTAGTCCACATGAAATTTAATGAGTTTTGTAATGTAAATTGCTTGGGTATTATAATATAAAACGGTCCATACTACTTTTGTAATATAAAGTGGTTCATTATTTTGTACTTTTGCTTCAGTTATAGTCAACAATTGTGATCCACTTCTTTTATGTATTACTTAAAAATAGTTTGGTTCAACTTTATTGTAGTATTTTATGTGGACAAGTTTTTATATTAAATTACATATTTTCCTTGTTTCCCTCCACTTGGTTGAATGTGGGATAAGATTGAAACATGATTCTGGATGTTGTAGGTGGACATTAAAAAATAAACATGTTAAATGCATGAAAATGTATTTGAATGGTACGTGTATGTGCATGAACATGTATGGTACACTCCATGTTTAAAGAATGCAAAATCTAATTTATTAAAGATAAATTATATTTAAATTCAAAATGAATGATCTGGACATAGATTCATTCTTAAATGAATTTTAAATGCTTTAAATTTGGATTTAAATGGCTTATAGATAGAGAATTTTAAATTTCTTTTGAAATGACTTTTAAATGTTATAAATGCATATCTAAATGACTTTTAAAAGTTTGAGACATTTTAATTTTATTTATTTAAAAAATTATACGTGTCAAATAATGAATGAGTCATACTATTTCGTTAAATAGGTAAACATATACTTAACGCCGTTTAAAATAGGTACATATTTCAATCATTTCAAAAGTATATGGATCATTTTTATGTGAATTATGACGAGATAGACTATTTTCAATTTCACATAAAAGTATAAGACTAGAAATATACTTATCCCTTTATTTTATTACAAAAGTCTCATGTAAATTATTAATAATTCATATTCTAATTTTTTTAATTTATTAAAATTATTTGTCTTGTACGAAATATTTTAATCTCATCTTTGTTATACATGAAGAGTTAAGTCAATTTTTACGTAGATGATATTTTTTATTTTGGAGTTCTTGTGCATCACGATTTTATTTTTTTATAGATATATCGGTTGCTTAAAAATGAAGATATATATATATATATATATATATATATATATATATATATATATATAAATAACTTTTAACCTCGACTCTTAAATAATATGATACTCATAAGCGTATTAAATAAAATTATGACAAAAAAAACTTTAAAACATCTAATAAATTAAATATAAGAATTAATCCTAGATTAATTTTTTTTAAAATAAAATTAGATCGAATCTAGATTTTAAAAAGATAATATTAAAAAAATAATAAATATAATAATTAATAGTAAGGTGTTATCCTATTTGAATTTGATATATTATACACGAAAGAAAAACAGCCCTTCACTGTTTGTAACAATTTATATATAATTCTTAATCCATTTATATTATTTTGAAGACAAAGTCACGGTAAAACATAACTGAGATGGAAACAAAACAGTATAAGAAATATAAAAAAAAATTAAAACATTATACAACATACATGAAAATAAAACACTAAAAAATATTAAAAAATCAGAATACATATAATATGTCCTTTTAACATAAATTATTTACATTCAACATAACATGATCACAATTTATTTTATATTCAAAATAAAACCATCAAAATTTGAATATTTATAAACTTTTGTGACACATTTTTATTTAAAAAATGTAGTTTAATCTAATTCAAATTTAATTTTAAATATATATATATATATATATATATATATATATTTAAGTATTAAGAATATTATAATTGATTAATTAAAATAATAAAAACTATGAAAAGTTGTTATAAGTATATACAAAAAGAAAATAAGAATGTATTAATTTTTTTATAAGGGAAATTAATTTGCGTATATTAAAAAAATTCAGTGTTTAATGTATTAATGTCATTAAAAACAAGGAAAATGAAAATGAAGAGTTATTTTTAGTTTGGGAAAGAAAAAATGATGGAGTGGGCAAGAATAATATTAGGCATGATTTGAAATCCAAGAAGTAGTCAAAAGAAAAAGCTCACACGTGTTGTTGAAAGATATTCTTGACGACCAAGTCATTGACTAAAGCGTGTACTGATGTCCCATGATCCCATGCCAGGTCCAAACAATTGACTTGCTGTGGACTTAGTTTGGCATTTGAAAAGTAAAAGATACGTGGATCTGGTTTATTATTTTGTTTACACTTTTGGTCCATTCCATTATTATTGTAGTTACATTAACAAATATATGATATGACATCATGTTTTAACCTCATTCATGGTAGGGTTTATTTAAGAATTGTTAGTTTGGCAGATTCATGGGCACGAGACCAAAGGTGTCTGTATCTGTCAACACCAGCATCACGATCAGAGAGAGGCGTTGAATGGCGAAGGTGCTTTAACTTTACCCAAGCTACCTTCCCGATAGGTTCCACACAACAACCAATATCTTCTAAACATATGGTTCTACTTTCACTCTCTTCACATTTACTTTTAAACTTACCATTTTCTCTTCTTTGGTTCATGTATTACTGGAGTTATTCTACTTTGAAATAAAAAGAAATTAAAAAAAATATTCTTCACATTTTTTTTTATAATACATGAACATTAATGATTGTGTTGATTTAGATTTTAATTTTTTTTAGATCATCTTTAATAAATTATATTTGTGAAAAAAAACTGTTGGATTATTCAACTTTTTAAAACTATTTTAGCAAAAAAAAAAAAGAATGATATAAATAGATTACAATGAAAAATTGAGACGAATGTTTGAAAATAACTTTGTTAGTTTTGTAATTATGAAAATGAGTGAGTTAATATAATTATTGAAAAAATATATTGATATTCATTAATGAAAAAATAAAATAAAAACACTTTTTATTATTAATTTTGATTTTTTTTTAGCTTTTAAAACTAAAAATAAGATTTTTTTAAATAGTCACAATTTTTTTAATTTTTAAAACTCAAAAATTAAAATTTATTTTTAAAAATAATAATCAAACATACTTTAAGATTTCATAATTAAAAACTAAAATTTCATATAATAAATGATTAATTAAAGGATTATAAATATCTCAACAATTTACTCTTATATAGTTATCAATTTAAAAATTTTCAAATTTTAATAATTCTTATTAATTAAAGAATTATAAATATCACGTCAATTTACACTTATATAGTTATCAATTTAAAAAATTTCAAATTTAATAACTCTTTTTTAATTTTAGAGTATTGTAAAGTTTTTATATAATACATAATAAAAAATCAATTTTTTTATATTAAATATTTATCTTTATTATTGTAGATTAATAATAACGCTTATTTGTATTCTCGTTCAATACAATTTGTTTTATTTAAAAGATTTTTTTTACAAGGATTTACGATATATAATCTACTTTATGCTATATTTGACAAAGTGGTTACTAGGAATATTTTTTATTTAAGGATCTACAATTTTAAGTATTAAATTTATAAAACTCTTATTTATATATTTCTCATATTGTATACAAACTCACCTTGAATTCTTCCACAAGATTCTTAAATAGTTTTTATCAAATAGAGAGAAATAGAGAGGTTGGTCCTCCCAAGCATTTTTTGTTTTGAGTGATATGGGTGAAAATCATGAGTTTCACAGAAGTTGCTGCAACAAAACAAATTTGCGAGAATATCCCTGGAAAGAAACAAACTCAACATAGCCACTGTTTCAAATTAATCAAATATTGTCAATTCAGTAGCCAAATTGGCTCAAGGGACAACGTATCTTGCAAAAACATTTTACAAAATTATTAATAAGGATGTGAAATTCCTTAACACATGTTGGTTACAGAGAAAATAACTCAGCATGTTGATTGCAAGGACTCAGGTAAATATGCAATACTAGATCCTACTCTTGTACGCCTCTCATGTCATTATAGAATTCGCATTACATTCACAAGTATCAATTATAGCAGTAAATTCGTGCCATAATTTTACCAAGAAACTTGGTGCAAAGATTGGTACAATCTTCATCAAAGCAACTGAAAGTTAAGCAAGCAGACCACCAGACCCGGGATACAAGAACCTGGAACCATTTATCGAGCAAAATAAGCTTCAACATTAAACCATGCATGCTAAAATCTCTGAAACAACCATATGACGTCTAGTAGGATTATAAGTTACAGATTTTAACAGGGAAATAAGAAATTTAAAAGTGGATAGAGTAAGAGTCAATTATTGATTCTAGAATCATACCTTTAGTATGAGTTCTGAACCAAGTCCAGGAGTCCAGTAGCATCTCATTATGCTGGTACCCAACAAGTAGAAGCATTGAAAATGCGCCCCTTCCACCCTTGAAGCATCCAGTTGTTATCTTCATCGAAGACAAAGTCTCTGTGATATTCCTTTAACTTAATCCTGAATTTGGCCAATAAGTCCTCATCCAGTGGGAGCTGCTTGAAACCAGCCCTTGTATTTCGAACTTGCCATTGTTTGTATGTCTCAGGTCTGTGAACCCTGTCAGAACCTTCACATGCTATAACATTCATAGCTTCCCGACCCAAAATCTCTCCCTCAATCGTCAATCTCCAATCGTTTTCACGAGGTATGACAATGTCAAACATATCATAGATAGCAGAATAGTGGAACAGTGCCTCCCTAAACCGTGTGGTAAAGAAAGGGGCATCATATGATCCATTGATAATGATGTGCGTAAAAATGTCCGGATTTATCTTCCTGATCAAATGTAGGACTGCATTTCTAGGACTGTTCACTTCAACAGTGCTCTCATCCAGTAAATGTTCAAACCTCATGTGACAATTGACAACAACTATCTCGTTGCTCTCAATTTTAAGGGCTTCCACCTGAATGGTTTCCCAGTTCCTTGATGCTATGGCATGATATTCAAAGGGAACTTTGTAACGCTGACAATAGTTAGCTAGACGGTGACCGGTCTCCTCATTTTTTTCAGTGGGACGAAAGCCAGGTTGGGGAAACTCTATCCCTGTGATCCTCAGCTTGGGAGGACCACCATCTCTCTTTGATAAAAAGTTTATGAGAATTGGCCACTGGAAACCATATAGGATGCCAAAATCAATAATATGGATTGTTTCTGATTTTGCAGCTGCTTTCATAATCATTTTATTTGCAAAGAAATATGTAAACTTCTTGAAAGGGGTGGAAGATAGAAAAACTTGGTAAGCCTTCAGGAACTCAGCAGCAGTAATCCTCTTAGAGCTCAGAAAAGAAAATATTCCATGAGCACCTGAACCAGCCCCAACCAAGCGAGCATCAAGACCATTGGCGAAATAATGAGCTACCCTCTGTGATGCATCCCCAAAGGGAGACGAGTGTTGCCTAATCTGCTTTAGTAATTCAGTGGCAGCTCTGCTGTCATTGGCATACACAGATTGTGCACACATCAGCAGAAGATTCCTCAAATCCACAGTCTCCTTCTTCGTCCCTTGTTTCTTTGATCGCCCCTTCCCTCCATCTCGCTCCTTATCTTTCACTGCTCCACTCTGCAAAGAATTGTGTTTACTACACACGTTTTCCACCGTTAGAAACACCTGATCAATAGCATCTGAAATGTCACTCTCATCAACAAGGCTAAGTGCTGATTGCTTACTACTTCTCCCTTCTTCTATGGTATTTCTCTCTTCGCGCTCGTGATTCTTCCTGCTTTTCCATCCGCAGGAATTATCTCCAAACGTATTGATTGATTCTTCCCCGTTTGATTGCAGACCAGTTACAAGCATAGGGCCAGAAGGAAGAAACTTGGTAGCTTCCTCTAAGCCCCTCCTAAACTGGGAAACAGAATCAGCATCATTGAACATATTCTGTGCCAAGAATTTGGCAATAGAAGAATCCAAATCTGAGAATCCATGACTAACAGTAAATGAAGGTGGTTGAGAAAGGGTCTGGGGGTTAAACTGAAAAGCAGAAGCAGAAACAGAAACAAAATCTGGGGAAGGGAAATTTTCATCTGAAGAACTGTTGTTGTAATTGCTGGTGGTAGTTTCACCTTCGGGGCTGAGAGCAAGGGCATGTTGATTGGGGGAAAGAGGTAGGTTCCCAATGAGAGCATCGTAGAAGGACTTCTCGGTAACCTGCAAGGTGAGTGAGTCATAGAATGGATTTTGTTGAACGTTCTCTTCCATGAGGATCTGGTTTATGAACTTGGCAGTTTCTGAGAAGTCGTTGTCTTCCAGCGAAGGGTCCATAGTTGCAAAACCAAGTGAGTCTGAGGGATATGATATGCCCTCCTCTTCATCAAACAGGTCAACTACAGGAAAGTTGGGATCCATCCTGATACCCAGCACTGAAATGGCCTTTTGCTGTGTTCATAAAGAGAAAGAAGAAACAAGAATGGGGACTTCATTCACAGAACATGATCATGAATGAAACGGTGAGATTTGATATGGTTTGAAAAAAGAAACAAGGAATAATTCGGTGGAAGGCCCAAGGGGGATGGTGAGGTTGAGTCAACAGTTACAAAGTAGCAAACAGCAACATATGTGGCAGCCCTTTCAAGTTTGAGTATCTTGATCACGAGTTTGACCATACACATTACTAGACACCATTAAACGATAAAAATTGAAAATCACCAATTAGATTGAAACAGAGATCTTCTTTATAATCGTCACTTCATCCATCTTCATATTATAATTGTACTGTTTATAGTTCCTTTTCAAGCATGCCAATTCAAAATTCTTGTTCTGTCCCCTCTTAACAACAACAGTGATAAGAAAGAATGAAAATCCTCAAATCATGGTGCATTCAGAACTAAATGACAGATAAAGAGATAAGTCAACAAATTGAGAAACTTATCCTACTTGAATTCTGAACCATTCCCTTGGCTCATGATGCCTAACATAATGTCAATATTGATTTTGAATTTAAAAGGAATTTTGAATGTCACTGTACATTTTATAATTAACAAAGTAAATGAAAAAAAGCGAGAAAAAAAAAACTTAGCAATTATAATTTTCATACCTTCCATCATTTCAGACGATATTATTTGCAATGAAGATTTTGGAAGGCAGCATTATTTGCAATAGAATAATATTACTTTTTTGGGATAGTAAGGTTTTAAGTTTACTATTACTGGTAGGGATGACAAAACGGTCAGCCCGCCCCGCCTTTGGTCCGCCAAAAGTGGGGTGGGGCGGGCTGACCCGATATAGTCATGATGGTCAGTAAATCTTGGCCACTACTGTCGAGGGTGGGTTAGTGCTGACCCGCTATAATTTAGAAAAAATATTTTTGTTAAAATAATTTTTTTAATGAATTTAATAATAAAATTATTATTTATTTGTCAATAATTCAATATATATATATATATATATATATTATTTCAATTTAATAATATAAATCAATACATTATTTTAAGAAATTATAATTTAGAACAATAATAAAATTTACATAATAATAAATAATAACAAATATATATATATATATATATATATATATATATAAATAACGTTAAACTTATAAAATTTATATTTTTTATATTAAAAAATTCAAATACCTATATCTTTTTTATTTGATAAAACTTCATATTATTCTTGGTTGAGTAATTCTTACACCATTAATTCAAGTAATAAGGATAAAAATAATCAATGCTTAGGATAAACAAGGAGAACACAAGAGAAGGTTATGTTTCAGGAAGGAGAATATTTTATGTGAGAATAAAACTTTTTTAATTCTCTTTTTAAAAATTTTAACTTTATATATTATCTTTATAATTAATTTTATTACAATAAAAAATTATTTTTTTATTAATTAGGCGTGTCGCGGCTAGCCCGCCCTGTCTGGCGGGTTGGCTCGACGGGTTAGCGGGCTTGACAGGCGGCCAAAGCGACTGGTGGGCTGAAAACACCAACCCGTCCCGCCATATTATGGCGGGCTGGTCCGCCGGGCCTAGCCCGTTTTGTCATCCCTAATTACATGTTGGTAGAATAATGCATGTAGTATTAAACATTAACTCACCGTGATTAAAATATTTAGATATATTTTGTTCATTATTTAAGTGCTAGTAGAATAAAATATTTATTATTTGATATTAATAGAATCATTAATTGAAAAAAATATTTATTATTATAAATCCAAATAAATAATATAATGACTATCTTTTATATTTTAACATGTAAATAATCAATTAATCAATAATTGTTATCGGTAAATCATTTTAAAATTATGATAACAATAGGAACTTTTGAGGAAGTTGAAATAAGAGCGAGTGACAGATCTTCACTATTGATCTTAGAGGGTCAAATAATATATTATTAATAAATAATAAATAAATATAAAAGGAAGAAAGAATATGAAAGGTTGAAAAGATAAAATTGTAGATATATACTTAAATATATTAAATGATAATTAAGTTTGAGGAAAACAAAATCTTAAATTATATGAGAGTTACAAAATTGAGGAAGGGCTAAGAGGATAAAATTGTAAATATACAAGTAAATATATTAAATGTTCATTATGTTTAGGGGTCAAAATCATATATAAATTATATGAAAATTACAAAACTTTGGCAGGTTAGCCCCATCCTCAACTCTCAATAAGATATACGAGATAAGAATCCTTATCTTAAAATGGGTTCACTACTTAATATTTTTAGTAATTGTCTGTTCCGTACTTGATACTCAGTGTTTACTATGGACAGATAACTAAAATATTAGAGGTCCATTCTTCTGAGTTCTCTTATAGTATTAAGAAAATATCCTCAGTGCTCTTACTTTGACATCGGATATAGACCAAATTATCTCATCACAATCTAATCCAGCTCGAGTAGCGAAGAGCCCAACCCTTAGAAATACTACGTTATTAGGTGACAAAAATAGCCAAACATTCAATTATTATATATAATTATTAAAAAAATCATAAAAATTATAATCAAATGATAAAATCAGGTCACATCACATTCAAGATTCAATGGATTAGTTAATAAATATAATAAAAAAATTATTTATGATACATAAATTTTATCACGTTTCATATGAAAATGAATGGTCAGGACAATTTTTTTATATAATAGATAATAAATAATAAATATGATTTAGTTTAGATTATGTTTTTTTTCTCTTTTAATTTAGTTTTAAAATTTTCTACATATTTTAATATCTATTTATTTTTTAATATTTGTACAATAAGCAAAATAAAAATATTTTACTATATCATAATAAACATATAGACCAAATGTAATTTGTGTACATTACCATGCCAAAACTCATAAAGCAAAAAAAAGGAAGAGGAAAGAAACATATCCAATAAAATGTAATGACCAAAAACAAAATCTTATAGTTTTCAGGGTGAAATGATACATATTTATAGTAATAATAAAGTTAAAGCGAAGAATAACTTGGAGGGTAAGATAATACATATTTATAGTAATAATAAAGTTAAAGCAAAAAATAAAAAAATAGTTACAACAAAAAAATAGAAGAAATGTGGACGTATTGCTACAGAAAATATGATTCTGTTGCAGATATGATAGGATTAAGAGTTCCCATCAAGTTGGGCATGGATATTGGTCATGCCTAACTTGGATTAGACATTTTAAAACATAACAAGAGAAAGAGATTTTGTGAGGATGTCACTAATATGTGAGGAAGAAGAGACTGGTAGCAACTTAATCAAACTATCAATGACTCTTTCTCGAATAGATAATATGACAGTCTATATCAATGTTTTTAGTATGTCCATGGAGGAAAAATTGGTTGGAAACAATTTGAAGTGCAGATTGGTTGTCACAATACATCAAAGCTTGACGTGTGAAAAGAACACCAATATCATTTAATAGATATGTCAACCACTAAATTGCACAAGTAGTGTATTCAACTTCAGAAGAGTTGCGTGAGATCATCGGTTACTTCTTGGAGTGTCAGGAGATGAGTTACCAAGGTAAATGGAGAAATTGGTAATAGAACATCATGATTCAGGTACCCAGCCCAATCAAAGTCGCTGAAAACCTTGAGCTGGGAGGTACTGAAAGCCGCGAGAAAAACGCCAGAACCTGGACATTGCTTTAGATAACGTAAAACCCAAAAAGGTGTTATACAACAAAAGCAATGTCTAGACATGTAGTGGTATGATAAATGAGTTGTCCAATCAGTCGACGATATACAGAAGGATCAGACAGTGTTGTACCAGTGATAGCATGTAACGATTGGAGTAATCCATGGGTGTAGATGTTGGTCGAGAGGCAAGCAAACAATTGTAAAAAAAGAAGATCAAGGGTATATTTAAGTTGACATAGGTGTATGCCAGAAGGGTTGTGGGCAACTTCGAGGTCCAAGAAGAATCGCAAATCACCAAAGTTCTTAATCTTGAAGGCAGAAAGTCAAGTAGAGAGGTGATTTAAGTAATTTTCACAATATTATTTCCTGCTAGAACAATGTCATCCACATAAATGAGGAGAATGGTCATTGTGGAACCTAATTTCTTCAGAAAAAGAAAATGATCAGATGGTAACTTTTCTTAACCATTGGATAAGATAAATGAGAAGAGTTGCACAAACCACTATCAGTTGGCCTACTTAAGGCCATAGAGAGAATGTTAGAGCCAACAGACATGACCGGGATGAGAAGCAGTCAAGTTTGATGGCAGTTGCATATAGATTTCTTCATTAAGATCACTATGAAGGAAAACATTGTTGACATCTAATTGTTTGAGGTGCCAATGATGAATGATAATACGTGCAAGGACAAGACAAGTGGTCGTAAACTTAACAACAGGAGATAACGTGCAAGTCAAAGCTTTCCATTTGGGTGTAACCTTTGGCAGCAAGAGTTTTATATCTCTCAATGGAACCATCAACATTGTGTTTAATCTTATATATTCAATCACATCCAATGGTTGTTTTATGGGGAGGAAGAGTGGTAAGAGACCAAGTGTTATTTGCTTCGAGAGCAATTATATCAACTTGCATAGCTTTAATCCAACAATCATGTTTGGAGGCTTCGACATTTGAAAGATGTTTATAAGAAAGAGAATGTGCAAATAACGGATACCTGGAGAAGAAGATGATCCAGTTGATGTAAATGGTGATGGTTGATCAGTAGAAGATGACTGATCAATAAGAGTAGAGGACTGATATGTTAGGAATCAGGGTAACTGCATAAGAACTCACAACTAAAATAAAAGATGAGAAAAAAGAAACAAAATAAACAATAGGCAATAATAAAATTTTACTACCGGAAGAAATTATAATACCCTCTTTAAATCTAAGGAAAAAACCATAATAATATTCTCTTGCAAAAATAAAAGAATACTCAACTTTTATGCAATGCACTAGTAGAAAGAAGAAAGAAAATATTTGGGACGATTTACAAAGTAAACATTGTGCTCCTCCTTTTATAATAAGAAAAGTAAGCACAAACATATAATTTCCTTGATGTGGGACTTCTCTTCTCACATTCTCATAATCTCTTACTTGAAGATTTTGATTAAATTAATCAAATCACATTATTACTGGCTTCCATGTTGTTATTGCATAGGATCGCCTCTATGTAAATTTTTCACTAGTAACCGATTGTCATAATATCTGTTAGGTTCTTCTTGATTTATCCTGAAATATGAGGCAGGATTCCTTAAAATGTGCAAGACACTCTGATTGTCACAATACATAACAATTTGTCGCTGCTTGTGCCCGAGTTCCTCCATTACATGCCTGGGTGGCTTCCATATACTCAACTTCTGTAATAGAAAGAACTACAACATCCTATAACTTAGATAATCAGTTATTGCCTCTCCAACAAAGGTAAACTCATCAAGATCACCTGCAAAACCTAAATAAACATACCATCTGACAACTAATTTTGATCCTCTGAAACATAATACAACATCCAAGGTTCCTTTGATAAGAATTCTCTTAATAATACTCATGCTCTCCACCAAAATTTGTCATTGATCTACTAACCACTCACACTGTTTGTGCAATGTCTGGTCTTGTAATAATCATGGTATTCATAAGACTTCCCACCATCAATGCATACAATACTTGAGACATTTTCATCCTCCCTATTTCATTGCTAGGACTCTTACTTAAGGATAACTTGATAGAAAATGGGGTAAAAATTGGCTTGTACCCTCTTAGATGTTGAAGCACTGTAAGACCTTCAGTAAGTATTCTTCTGATAGAGCCAAACCTTCATATATTTTATGTCCCGGTGAATTTGCATCCCTAAAATCTTGTTTGTTGGTCTCTAGTTCTTAATACCAGACTTCCTAGCCAACTCTGCCTTCAAAACCTAGATGTTGTAATAGGTATAATAGTCTGAATTTAGTCTGTTGTAATCAAGACTAATCATGAAGAATCAAATTTTTTGTACTAATACCTGGACACCCGATTTTAAACCAGAGATTTGGTCAATTTGCTAACCACCTTTTTCTTTAAGTCTTCTGGTTGGAGCACATCAATCATTTCTCTAAGTTCACCTTGAAGAAAAATAATATTTGTATCATCGCTAACAATAACCTTGTGGATAGTGGGATCCACAGGAAATACCCCTTCACATTGTTAGTATAGTCCAAGAATTTGCCTTTCCTGAACTTTGAAAACACAAACTTTATCTTGATGCAGTATGTAACACCCTACCTTATAAACCCTCAATAAGAAGAATTAAAAATTTTTAGCGGAATTTTTTTTCTTTTAATTTGTGAACTGATTTATAAAACCAATAATAATCTTTCCCTCGTACATAATATTAATATATTAAACCAATGCGTTAATCGTAAAAAAATAAACTTTAATATGTAAATTTTCAATAACTCATTCCTGCATTTCATCATTTAAGAAAATATTAAAAGTAAATATTCATAATTACATATAGATAAAATACTAGTACAATCCTTCAAAATATTGAGGGCAACATTGGGGATAACTTCCTATAGAGGAGTAAACTACACAAAAGAGTGACTACTACCCAGTACCATGTAGGTCTATATACTACAAAAGACTGTCTAAAAAAAAGTTTGGATATGTTTATCCTAACACATGTGTCATCATTGTGGCTCCTAGCTAATGAGTATGAGTGTCATATTCATCGAGTGTGGAATCTGTGTCATCTTCCCTCTCTTTAAACAATGACTGATTAGGTCCAACGAGTATCGCAAGTACAGAAGAAATAAAGAAAACAGAGAGACAAGAAGGTGAGCAACAATTCATACATCATCTTAAAATCAAACATCATAAACATTCACAAGTCAATCAAATTCCAAATTATTGATGTTAATGATGCATGATTCTAATATGTTTTCTAAAATGTTTATGCATGTGGGCCCGAATCATTTCTCAAATCAGTACTGGGGTAGCCAGAAGTTAACACTACTAGGCATGGAAAATCCACCCACGGGATTGTTGAGACCCATGCTCAAATATAAACTCAGTAGCTCACTGACCATTGATATACGGTAAGAGCACAGTCAGGTACAAGAGAATTTGTACAGTGGTGGGATCCCCGACAACAGGTAGTGAGCCTGAGTCTTTTGGGGCCTCCAATCGTTGCCCTTCCTATCCTCAAGTCCTCACTTAGGGTCTCCCTATTGTATTCTCAGAGTCCATAATCTTTGATTCCCCATATTTCACAAATCACCATTTTCAGATGAGTAATGTATGAGTCCTTAAGTGGTTTTTCTTAGAAAGTCACATTTTTCCAAAAATTTTGACAGACTTTCCCACCTGTTATAAGCAGAAAACTTCCAATACAATTCAAAAAGGGTTCACAACCCATCATCCAATTCTTTCAATTTAATTTTCAATGAACTTTCTCAAGAAAAATCATCATGCATATAAATGCTCACTCAAAGACAATACATATCATAATAGAGTATCAAACATGTATTTTACACCATCATACACGTAAACAATTCATTATCACTTTCACAACCAAGCGTATAATGAAATCAAAATTATCAATCATAACAAATTTAGAAAACTTCAACAAATAAGGTCAAACAAGTTTATGATGTAATCCTTACTATATAGTCCACCCCTTACTTGATACGTCTACACTTATTCCTTTCAAAGCTTGATGTTGTATTTCAACAAAATCTATATACATAATAAAATACTAGTTAGAATTTTATATTTATATGTTTCTATCTCATAAGAATTTAAATTCACTTTGTGTTACTAATCTATTTCTAATAATATTTTAAACTCACATTCAACTTACAATAAACTTAGAAAATTATCTTATTTTGTATGCATTTAGAGTATGAAGAATCCTATAGCAAACATGGATAATGTTCAGTATTTCGGAATTTTCTAGAGTTATATAAGCTGTTTTGGCATGAGGTTTGAGCTAAAATTTCAATAACTTAATTTTCTACAATATTGATGAATGAAATAAATTCAAATACCCTATAGAATAGATGCAGTTTTCAATTTACAGTGGTTGTTTCCAATAAGGCTCAACTACAATAACACTCTGAACAAGCCTTGGTAATTACACTATAACTCATGCTACACATAAGTTATTAATATGAAAAAAATTTCTAAATTTCAGGAATATAATTTCCTACAACTTTTATGAAGAAATCAAGTCATAATTTCACACCTATCAATCCCAGTAATTCAAAAACTGAGACAGTTGAAACAGGGCAATCTCTTAACGTCACAGCTAGAACACTTGACAGTAAAATGGGTATAACTTGAGCTACAAATATCCATTTGATGTGAAACTAGTTTCTAAATTTCGAAAACCTAAAGAGCTACAACTATAATGAAGGAATTAAGTCCTAATTCTGTTCACAAAAGTCTCAGAAATTCAATGAACAGTACCTGCGAACTAGGATTCTTAAGGTATTTAGCTCAACCACTTCTAATCCTCAACACTAAGCATTATTCTAATGTCCTAGGTGTAATACCTACAATAACACTCTTCCGACTCCCATTCAAACTTAGCCAAGTGAGGAGAAAAATTGAAAATACACTGTTTTGAAAAATAAAACCATAGAAGTGTAGAGGAGATTGAGAGAAATAAACCCCTCAAAATCAAGCTTGAAGGTAAGGACTCAGCGGATTATATTACGAAAAATTTATACATAATTTTTTCCTTTTTACTCTAGTTAGGATCTAAACCCACAATCCCTAAGTCAAGTTACAAACATTACTCCAAACCATATCAGTCATCATATGTTTCTTGTCAACTCACACATATAGTACAGTTTTAATGTACTCACATTCAATGCATACAAGAAAACAATAATTTCTAAATGTGGCAATTAAAATTTGTTAAGTCCCTAAGCATGTTCAACGTTCAGGTAGGGATGGCAGAACGGGTCAGCTCGCCCCGCCTTTGGCCCGCCAAAAGTGGGGCGGGACGGGCTGGCCTGTTATAGTCATGACGGGCTGGCCTGTTATAGTCATGACGGGCTGTAGACCTTAGCCCGCTCCGCCAAGGGGTGGGTTGGCGGGCTGGTGGGCTGACACTGCCAAAATTTAGAAAAAAATAATTTATTTTTAAAATAAAAAATTTCAATAAATTTAATAATAAGATTATTATTTGTTTGTCAATAATTCAACATATATATATATATATATATATATATATATATTATTTCAATTTAATTATATAAATCAATACATTGTTTTAAGAAATTATAATTTAGAACAATAATAAAATTTACATAATAATAACTAATAAATATATATATATATATATATATATATATATAACGTTAAAACTTATAAAATTTATATTTTTTATATTAAAAAATTTAAATACCTATATCTTTTTTATTTGATAAAAATTCACATTATTCGTGCTCTAGTAATTTTTACACCTTTAATTCAAATCATAAGGATAAAAATAATCGGTGCTTAGGAGAACAAGGAGAACATGAGAGAGAAGGTTGTGTTTCGATAAGGAAAATATTTTTTGTGAGAGTAAAACTTTTTTAACTTTATATATTATCTTTATAATTAACTTTATTACAATAAAAATTATTTTTTTATTAATTAGCGGGCCGTGGGCTGGCACAAACATTAGTATTTTCTAACAATTATAAAATAATAGAAAAATTATAATTGTTCTAATGCACATACAATAATCAAACTCATGACCCTCTAATCTTATAACAAGGGTCTAACCAAAAAATCCACTCTTCATCTCTACAATATTATTAAATTCTTAATTTAATTACTTTTCTTATTTCCAATTTCTACCTTAAAACATATAATTACTATCAAGCGCTTAGTTGCCCAAAAAACGGGTCAATTTTGAGTATTTTTTAAAAATTCCAGAAAATTACAATTAATCTAACAAGCATAAAATTCTACAATCACTTTACCTAATTCTTAATAATTTAATTATTAAAATTTTGACAAAGATTTTGTCAAAATTTGACAAATCAGATGGTACTAAGAACGGATGTTACACGGTACACCCATAATCTCTTGGAGTAATCATTGTCATCATTGACACCAAATATTTGGCTCCTCCTAGAGATAATACTGGTGATTCCAACACATCAAAATAAACAAGTCTAATATGTGTTTCCTCCTGATACAATTTGACAAGGGACTCCCAAATCTCCTTCATTGTACCCTTATCTACAAATTTGTTATAGTGTTATTGTAAATTTCTTCTCACCTTCGATATGTGATGCCCACAATCTTTTTTCTATTGCTTTTACACAATTGTCTTTTCTCAAAATTACATTCATCTTCAATTTTTGAAATGAAAAATTATTCCCATTAAACTTCTCTATCTCATATTTTGTTGTCATGATTTTAACCAACTTATGCACCTTTCACTATGAATATTATTGCCTACTAGAACAATAGCATAAACTGTAACTAGTACACCAGGTAAGCTCCCAGAACCAAGTATTTCCTTACCAGAACTTTTCCTAGACATACATTGTCACACTACTACACTTTATATCCAGTAACTAGAATAACTCTTTTCTGATGTTGAAGATCAGATTAACCACAACCACAAAGTATACTAAGAATTTTCTCCAATACTATTCTAATGACTATAGTATCAGAATAATATCATAAATAATCAGATTAACCACAACCACAGAGTATACTAAGAATTTTCTCCAATACTATTCTAATGACTATAGTAGCAAAATAATATTATAAATAAGAAACCAATCATGGCTCTGATACCACTATTACGAATCAGAGTAACTGCATAAGAACTCACAACTAAAAAATAAAATACGAGAAAAGAGAAACAAAACAGACAATAATAGAATTTTACTACCAGAAGAAATTACAATACCCTCTTTCAATATAAGGAAAAAATAATAATAATATTCACCCTCAGAAATAAGATAATTCAACTACTATGCAATGCACTAGTAGAAAGAAGAAAGAAAAGATTTAGGGTGATTTACAAAGTAAACATTGTGCTCCTTTTATAACAAGAAAAGTAAGCACCAACATATAATTTTCCTATGTGGGACTTCTCTTCTCACATTCTCACATGATCACTCGACTCAAAGGAAAAAAGAATGGGTATTTAGTAAACATAGTGATGATGTAGATGGGGGATTGGAGAAGTATGGAAAATAATCTTCATAAAAAATAACATGTCGGGATGTTTTAACAGTATGAGTGTGAAGATTATAGAGGAAATATCATTTGGTGTGTTGTTTGAAGCCAATAAAAATGGAAGGATGAGCTAATGGGCCAAGTTTAGAGTGATTAGCAGTGACAATACTATTGTAACACACAGACAACCGAAAACATGAAGGTTAGAAATGTCACAGGGATGGTGATAAAACTTTTCATAAGAGAATATGTTATGCAAGAAAGGGGTGGGAATGCAATTAATTAAATAGACTCCATGGAGTAAAGCAAAACACCAAAAAGTTAGTGGTAAATTTGATTGAAAAAGTAAGGCTGGTGTAACATTTAACAAATGTTGGTGTTTCCATTTTGTTGGGGTGTTTCTGTGCGTGTGGTTGATGGATGACGCCTTTAGATAGAAAATATTGATGCATAAGAAATTCAACATTATTATCTGTGCGAATATGTTTAACATGAGTCTCAAATTATTTTCTATATGAATGATAAAATTGATGATATGTTTTTTGGAAAACACTAAATAGACCCATGTAAAACATGTGTGATCATCCACAATTATTACAAAATATTTGTACCCATGTATAGATAATTTCAAACATGGTCCCCATATATCTATATGTAGCAGTTCAAAATGTTTAGTTGCATGAGAATTGCTTAATGGAAAATACAAGTTATTTTGTTTTGACTGGTGACATGTGTTACAAACAAAAGTTCTACATTGGATAAACAAGGATAACATTGTTTCATAGACGTTAGACCATCATGCGAAACAGTGGCAGATCTTCTTGAGAGTTGAGGGGGGTCGTGGCACCCCAAAGTTTTGTAACTCTTATGTAATTTATGATTTTGGCATCTCAAAGTTTATCCTCTCATCACTTCTAACTCTTATATAATTTATGATTTTATCCCCTCAAACTTAATGATAATTTAATATATTTATTTATACATTTACAAGTTTATCCTCTCACCCTTTCATCTTATTTCACTCTTTTATATTTATTTATTATTTATTAATAATATATTATTTGGCCCTCCTAAAATCAATGGTCAAGATCTGCCACTGATGCGAAACATGGCCCAAATGAAAAATGTCAAAGATAAAAAAGGTAAATATTTACATTGAGGATGAACAATGCTGGACAAACCAGATGAGAAAATAATATATTTGAGAAAAAGTTTGTAGAGTTCATCATTTACATCAATTGTACCAATCTACTTCATGGTAGTCGCATCCTGTATGATACAAGAATTAGATGAAGAAACCAAAATACAATTAAGAGAATTCACAAGTTCAAAAATAGAAATGAGATTAAAAATAAAATTGGGAATATAGAGAACATCAACTAAATAACAAGAATCAGAAAAATGAACAACTCTAGAATGAGTAGTAGTAAAATATTGACTAGTAGGATCAATTTTAAGGTAAGAATGAAAATTATCAAGAGGAGACATGATTGGTAGCTTCCGAATCTAAGATCCAAGGGATTATATACTTAAATTTACCTAATTGATCAAAAGAAATTGTACCAATTTGGTTTATATGAGATGTATTGGGAGCTAAAGATCTAGGCTGAGATTGTTGAATTAAAGTTAGCAGTGTTTGATACTGAAGCGAAAAATTCTTGGTTCTCATGATTTTGTTAGTCATTTGTAGTGACTTTACTTTTACCAGTCACAATGCTATTGCTGAGAGCAGTTTATCACCATTGTAGAGGTTATGTCCTGGAGGAAAATCATATTCCCTGTCGTACACGTCAATTGTGTGTCCTGTATGTACACAATGAGAGCAAAATTTAGTATTGCAATTAACAAATCCTTTAACAGTTTTATTGTCATAGATTGAAGGAAACTCATGTTTCCTATAACACGCACTTGCAGTATGACCCGTACATCCACAATGAGTACAGTGAATAGAGACAACAACACCATTGTCCACTGTTTCTTTGGTGTCAGATCCTACATTGATGAATAAATTGTTTCCTGCAAGTTATCTCTCTTACTGACACATAGGAGAGAATTTTAGAAAGAGATGATAAAAGATCCATGAGAAGAAAGTGTGAACGAATATTACTGTACTGTTCATTTAATCCTCGTAAAAACTGCATAGCTCGATCTTCAAGTTTTCGTTGGGCAAATATAGACGAAACAATATAAGTGCATTTTGATTGACAGATACAACTGGATTTGGTCTAAAATTTTCAAGTTCGTCCTAAATAATTCTTAGTTTAGTAAAATATTTACTAACATTAAGATCACCTTACTTCATAGATGAGGTTTCGAATTATAAATCAGAGACACGTAGAAGATCACCTTGAGAATATCTGGATGGATTTCAAATCCTTCCAGATTTCATCTTGATCCATTCATATGATACTTTGTCAAATTGAGAAAACAGAATGAACAATCGATAATACAACCATATTATTGCATTGACGTCATGCTGCATATGTTGTATCTGACTTTGGTAGTTAAGAAGCACTGACATCAATGAATTCAACTTTGTTTTTATCAGTAAAATAAGCGATCATGGATATGTTCCATGAGCAATAGTTACTGGAATCAGTGATAGATGAGACTAGGACAATTGTTGGGTTATCACTCGGGTATAAAACACAAGTGGTTATTGACATTAGAAATACGTTCTTTATTTCCACTCATGATGAAAGTGGGAGATGGAAGATGAGAGTGTCTAGCAGAGCATTTTAATGGAAGAACTCTGATACCATAATAAACATATAAAACCAAATGTAATCCCTGTACACTATCATGCCAAAACTCATAAAACAAAATCTTGTATTTTGAAGAAAAATGATACCTATTTATAGTAATAATAAAGTTAGAAGGTAAGATAAGTGGTTATAACGAAAACATATAAGAAAGTGAGGGTATAGAACAGAAAATATGATATGATTAAGATGTCATGTATAATTTTTTTAAACATAAAATGAATTAAAAGTAAAAAGACAGCTTTGGAAATAAAAGAAGAGAACATCTTCCCAAAAGTAAACGACCCTTTAAATTTTCTCTTCTAATACATTTATATTAAATAAAACTTTGAAAAGCTAAAAAAAAAATATTCTTTTCAGGAAAAATAACCAAATTAACTTTTATATGTTTTTCATTTCATTGATTATTCAAAATATAATAGTTATTTATTTAATTGTTTTAAAATTAATTTGTAAACTTTAAAATAAATCATCCATCAACTTTTATTTAAATTTAATTTTAAAGTTCTTGTTTTAATATTAAAGTTTTTTTAAAATACAATGACTTTTTGTTTTATTAATCAATGATGATACACCAGAGCACCTTTTGATCTACAAACTCTGGAGGTATTGAAAGATTGTCAGGTAAAACAATATTCACAAAACTTCATAATTTTATTAATTTTTAAATTATGTTTTCACAGTCTGAAAGCATTGAAAAAAAATTGCCAGCTCCATTTATGCAATTCGTCGCATGCATAGATACGAGCAACAGCCATCAGATTAATTGGCAGACATGAAAACAAATCACAGGGAAAAGCTTCAGGTCTAAGCAAAGTGATTATGCAAATAGGCCAGTTCACGTTGGCAATGGCCATCATAGCCAGAAGCATCAAAATCCATTGTTAATTTAAAAGTTTAAAAAAATTTTGGAACCAAACAGTATGCAATATATAAGATCTTAAGTTATATTTTGTAAAGCATTGTCACAAGTCAAACTTTTTGGTGGCGCAATTAAGGCAGGGAAAGAAGGCTAGGAGAAAAAGGCATTTGTCAGCATTCTTATCTGACTATTCTAGTTTATATTTATGCTGTAGCAATAGATAATAAATTTGTAGTTATTTGATCAGTGGTACAAATTTACCAGACAATTTTAGAGATGCTATCGCTGGAAATCATGACTTTCACACAAGTTAGTGTAACAAAACAAAACTGCAAGCAACGATATCACAGGAAAAAAAAACTGAACCTTGTCATCTGTTTCAACTGAATCACATCTGTCAATTCAATAGCTAATTTGGCTCAAGAGACAACGTACTACAAATAATATAGAAGGATGTGAAACGCCTAATACAATTTGTTAGAAAGAAAATAACTCGATATTTTGATCACAAGTACTCGGTCAAACATTCTACAAGGACCCTCCTACTCTAATACGCCTTCTTTATTACCATAGAAATTGCATTATTATCACAAGTCTATATTCTACTAGAAAAGTCATGCCACAATACATATCTTGGTAAATCTTCATCACGGCAACTGAAGGTTAAACAAGTAGGTACCAGACCAAGGATACCAGAACCTGAAACAATGTAACGAGCAAAATAAGCTTCACCGTCACAACAAGCTGAAATATCTCAAAGCACAAGCAATAAGCAAGTGTTAGCAGACTATAACTCGAGTCTTTGACAGGGAAAACAAGAAATAAACAGAGTAAAAGCCAATGACTAATTCTTAGAATCACACCTTGAATCTAGTACGAGTTCTGAACAGACTTCAGTAACATCTCGTTATGCCGGCACCCAACAAGTGGAAGCATACAAAATGCGGCCCTTCCAACCTTGAAGCATCCAATTGTTATCTTCATCAAAGACAAAATCTCTGTGGTACCATTCCTTTATCTTGGTCCTAAATTTGGCCATTAATTCCTTATTCAATGGGAGCTGCTTGAAACCAGCCCTTGTATTCCTAACCTGCCACTGTTTGTATGTCTCGGGCCTCTCAAGTCTCTCAGAACCTTCGCATGCTATAACATTCGTAGCCTCCCGGCCCAAAAGCTCTCTCTCAATCATCAACCTCCACTCGTTTTCACGAGGTATGACAGTGTCACACATATCATAAATAGCAGAATAATGAAACAAAGCCTCCCTAAACCTTGTGGCAAAGAAGGGGGCATTATATGATCCATTAGTGATGGAATGGGTAAAAATATCTGGATTTATCTTCCTGATCAAATGCAAGACTGCATTTCTAGGACTGTTCACTTCAATAGACTCATCCAGTAAATTCTCAAACCTCATGTGACAATTGACAGCAACTAGCTCCGTGCTTTCAATTTTAAGGGCTTCAACCTGAATTGTTTCCCAATTCCTTGATGCTATCGCATTGTACTCAAAGGGAACATTGTATCGCTTACAATAGTTAGCCAGACGGCGACCAGTCTCCTCAATTCTTTCTGTGGGGCGAAAGCCAGGTTGGGGAAACTCTATCCCTGTGATCCTCAGTTTGGGAGGACCCCCCTCTCTATTTGATAAAAGCTTAATAAGAATTGGCCAATGGAAACCATATAGGATGCCAAAATCAATAATATGGATGGTTTCTGCCTTAGCAGCTGCTATCATAATCATTTTATTTGCAAAGAAATATGTAAACTTCTTGAAAGGGGCAGCAGAAAGGAAAACCTGGTATGCCTTGAGAAACTCAGCAGCAGAGCTCCTCTTGGAGATCAGAAAAGAATACATTCCTTGTGCAACTGTACCATCCCCAACCAAGCGTGCCTCAAGGCCATTGGCAAAGTAATGAGCCAACCTCTGTGATGCATCCCCAAAGGGAGAAGAGTGTTGCCTAATCTGCTTTAGCAATTCATTGGCAGTCCTGTTGTCGTTGGCATACACAGATTGTGAGCACATCAACAGAAGATTCCTCAAATCAACTGTTTCCTTGTTCCTCCCTTGTTTCCTAGAACGACCCCTCCCTCCATCTGATTCCTCAACCTTCACTGCTCCACTTGGCAAATAACTGTGTTCGCTACACATGTTTCCCTCATGAAGCAACACCCGATCAAAAGCATCTGACAAGTCACTCTCATCAACATGGGATAGGGCTGATTGCTTGTTACTTCTCCCTTTTTCTTCTTCTTTTTCTTCTTCTTCAATAGCGTATCTCTCTTCCCGCTTGTGATTCTTCCCACTCTTCAACCCAGACGAAGTCTCTCCAGACTTATTTTCCGCTTGTTCTCCAATTGAATCTAGACCAGTCACAAGGTTAGGCCCAGGAGGAAGAAACTTGCTAGCTTCCTCCATGCCTCGCCTAAACTGGGAAACGGAATCAACATCGTTGAAAATATTCTGTGCCAAGAGCTTGGCAATAGAAGAATCCAAATCTTGGAGTCCATGATTGGCGGCAAATGAAGGAGATGGTTGGGAAAGGGCGGGGGAGTTAAACGTAAAAACAGAAACAGAATCTGGAGAGGGAAGCTTCAACTCACTAGAATTTTCATCTGAAAAATTGTTGTTGTTGATGCTGCTGCTGCTGCTGTTGGTGGTGGTTGTATCAGCTTCGGGACTGAAAGCAAGGGGGTGTTGATTGGGGGAAGGAGGTAGGTTACCGGCGAGAGCGTCGTAGAAGGATTTCTCGGTGACTTGCAAGGTGAGTGAGTCGTAGAATGGCTTGTTTTCGACGTTCTCTTCCATGAGGATCTGGCTAATGAACTTGGCAGTTTCTGAGAAGTCGTTGTCTTCGAGCGAAGGGTCCCGGGAAGAAGAATCCATGGTTGGAAAAGCAAGCGAGTCTACGATATGGGCTATGCCCTCGTCTTCACCGAAGAAGTGTGAGTGCTCCATGGTAAGAGTGAAAGAGCTTATGATGTTGTGTTGAGAAGGAAGAAGGATGAGAAGTTATAGACAGAGCATAACAGAGGCAAAGCATCCCTTTTGACTATTAGGATAATAGGTTTAGTTTAGGGATGGCGGCGCGAATGTTCGGAGTTCCAAAGAGGCTTATGTTGTAGTCACAAAATAGTGGAACATCACATGTATGTCAATACTATAAATAAACTGCTACATGATGCCTCTTATTATCCACGACACTTTTTCACACACAAGACATGTTCCCTAATCTATTGATTTTATTTTATTTTGAGAGAGCATCAAAGTTAAAGAAAGAAAATATTTATAAATACATTTTGTCTTGTTATTATTAAATAACATAAGATTTTAAAATATTAGAAAAATGTTCTGTCCTATCGTATACAATTACTAGATATTTATAGTAATAATATTTTGACCTCTAGTCAACTATATTATTAAGTCTTATTTTTTAAATACTATACGTATATGACTTAAACTGCCCCTGACGAACCAAAATTAAAATTACAAACTATTATTTAATATTAAAAAATTAAACTTTATTATACGGAAAAAAATATTTACACTCACAACTAATAAAAAGTAATGTTAAAAGTAACTTTTGAAAAATCAATATAAAATTAAATAATTTATATCAACAAAAATTATACTTAAATAATAATAATAATAATAATAATAATAATAAATATTTATTACATCATATAATCAATTTTACTTCTAGATGGGTTAGATTTATTTTCAATTGAATCAAGTTAAAAAAAGAGATTTGTTTATTAAATTCAATACTATTTTTACCAGTTCCAAATTACTAATAATAAATAGGATTTAAAAATTAACTTTATAAAATAATAAGGAAAATTCAACTAGTATTTTAGCATATGTATTTCCAAAAATAAATATCCATTGAATATAGTAAAATTTATAATGAATAAATATTTTAAAAGATGATATAAATAAAAAAATATTGATTGTTTCTTTCTTGTTTGTCAGCTGGTCAATAGTTGATTAACAATATTACACAAGTCTCTTGTTTTAAGACTTTTCAGAATCGTTTGTTTCCTTCTATGAATAACATCATAAACTGTCTACTCCTTTTTTAAAGACAAAATACAGGTTATTAACTATTGAAAATAGTTAAAAATAATAATAATTGAAAATAAAATGTTTCATTTAATTGATATTTGTCAAATTAAAGATAATAATTGTTTTTAGGGTATGTTAGATAATAAAGAAAAAATGTGAGAAAATAAAAATAAAATAAAAATGTTTTTGTTTACTTTTTAAAAAAGTGACATGAAAAAAATGTTTATTTTAAAATAATAAATAATTTTTTATAACATATATATAATTATAAAATATTTTTATTATAAAATTATATTTCTTCTAAAATAATTTGAAATTAAATTAATAAAATAATATCATATTATAAATAAATAAAATTATAAATTATTTATTTAAGTTTTATAATCATGATTATTTATTAATATATATATATATATATATTATAAATAAATAATTATTTATTTAAATAAAAATAATTTTATAAAATAATATTTTCTTATATTTCACTTTTTTTTTACATTCATATAAATAAATACATCATTAAAGTGAAAAATGACTTTGTTAAATATTTTCTTTTTCGCCGAGAAATTATTGTTTTTCACCTCCCTTTTCACACCTTTTTCATTAAACAAAAGCGAATAAAACATTCATTAAAAAAATTTCAAACAGTTTTAATTATTTTTATAAATTAATAAAATTTAATAAATATTATTAACATATGTCAGTATTTAAATATATTTTGTGAAAATCTAATCATTCTATTATAATAGTTTATTTCAGATTTTCTCCTTAGAAGGAAGAAGATGTCACCTCCGTACATAATACATCTGCTTTAAACTCTAATAGAATATTACAAATAAAAATTTAAAAAGTACTTTAGAAAATTGATTTAATAGAAACTTTGAATAAGGATTTGCAACTATCACACTCATAGCACCAAATATTAGGTTTAAGATATTTGCTGTCAAGAAAGAAGAAAAATAAAACTTATACATTTATTAAGAAATTTAGAAAAAATAAAAGTTAAATAAATTCCCTTTAATTAAATAGTTTACTAAAGAGAATAAAATGTTATTTGAATATATAAACTTGGAAAAGATATATCATAAAAAGAAAAAAATACAAAGTTACAGGAGAAAGACAACATGCACTGAAGTCATCCCTTCTTATTATCCTTCCTATTATGAAGACTACACTTTAATAGTACATCAATGGATAAGACTATTATCCCATGGCCCTTAGGATAATGTTTTGCATACCTAGTTAGTAAAACATACCCAGTTAGTGTAGGACATATGTCACCGGAGTTCAACTTTTGGAAGACCTAAAATCACTCACTATCTCAGATTCTGCTGCTTAAGATTGTCTAGGATTGCCTATCAGAAGAACTCAATAAGGAAGAGTTCAACATTTCAATGTTATACTCACCACTCAACCAATTAAAAATATTCTGAGAACTGAAACTTAACTGTGCTATGTCCCTATTAGCAGGGATAAACTATCTTCTATGTCTCCATACAACCTTACCCAGGGAAGAACATTGTCAAGGCCTATGCAGGCACCCAACAAGAGGAAGCATAAACTAAGCGGCCCTTCCAACCTTGGAGCATGTAATTGCCATCTTCAAGAAGCATGAAATCACTGTGGTACACATCTTTCAACTTGCATCTTAATTTGTTGATGAGATGTTTATCCAAGGGCAGTTGCCTAAACCCAGCTCTCATGATCCTAACTTGCCATTGCTTGTATGTCTGGGGCCTCTCAACCCTCTCACAACCCTCACAAGCTAAAATATTCATCACCTGCCGCCCAAAGAACTCTTTCTCAAACATTAACCTCATTGGATCTTGTCGAATAACATTGGTATCAAGCACATCAAACAATGTAGAATAATGGAAAAGGGCCTCCCGGAACCGTGTCACAAAGAATGGAGCATTATAGCTCCCATTGACAGTACTATGTATGAAGATGGTGGGATTTGCCTTCCTTATTAAATTTATGACAGCATCCCGGGGACTATTCAACACAACTGTCTCATCAAGTAGATTTTGAAATCTAAACATAGAATTCACAACAAGAAGTTCATTTTCCTTAATCTTCAAGTCCTCAATTTTGATGGTTTCCCATTTCTGTGCAATGGCATTGAACTCAAATGGAACATTAAAGCGATCACAATATCTTGCAAGGCGAAGCCCGGTCTCTTGGACTCTCTCTGCTGGCCTGAATCCAGGTTGTGGGAGCTCTATCCCTGTAATCCGCAGCTTGGGAGGCCCACCAATGTGTTTTGATAGACGATAAATAAGAGCTGGCCACTGGAAGCCATAACGGATCCCGAAGTCTATAATATGAAGAGATTCAACTTCCTTGGCTAGCTGCAAAATTGTATGATTTGCAAAAATTATTGAAAGCTTCTTGAATGGACAGGCTGAAATATACATTTGGTAAGCTTTCACCATGTCTGCTGCAGAGTTTCTTTTATGTGATAAAGCGGTATAAATCTGAGTGCCTGTCCCAGCCAAGCGTGCTTCAAGAGCATTTGCAAAGCAATGGGCCAGCCTCTGAGTTCCATCACCCAGTGGAGAAGTATGTTGCCTTATCTGCTTCAGCAACTCATTAGCAGTTATAAGATCATCAGAAGAAACAGCTTGTGCACATAGAATCAACAATGTCCTCAAATCCACAACTCCTTTATTGTTGCCTTGTTTCTTAACATGGCTCTTCCCACCACCAGACTTGTTTGTTTCTTCTAATTTCTTCTGTGCACTCAAGGATGCTCCATTAGGAAGGTCTGCGTAACAGATACACAAAGGGGCTGGCTCATTTCTCCATCTTGTGCCCAGCAGAACCTTATCAAGCAATTCTGATATCTCACTGTCATCAATGTACACAGCTGACTGCTTGTTGCTTCTCCCATCCTGTAAATCTGCTTCTTCATCTTCCCGCTCGTGATTCTTCCTTCCTCTTGTTGAATCAGCAGAAATTTCATCTTTCTCTGCCTTAATTTCCTCCTGTAGAGGAGGAACCTTCCTGAAAGAGGGGTTCTCCAAGTCAATAACCAAACGATTCCCTTTAGGCAGGAACTTATTGGCTTCCTCCACACCCTTCTCAAATTGCAGTACAGACTCACTCTTGCTAAACAAGGTTGGCTCCAAAAATCCGGCCGCAGTGGAACTTGCAAAGAATCCACTGTTCGCAACGCTGAAGTTGCTTGTGGTGTTCATAGAAGATTGGATTGAACTGGCCTGGAAAACAAAGTCAGTGGGAAAATTGGTTTGCAATATGGAAGGCTTATAGTCAGTAAGATCAACGTTATTCCAATGGGACTCAACCGAGTTACAACTGCTAGTTGTTGTACCACTGAAGCTACTATCATCAGGGCTGTCCACGTTGTGATAGTTTTGGATTGAAGAAGGGTATTTCTCACCAATGACCTCATAGAATGATTTCTCAGCAGCTTGGAGAGCCAAGGAATCATGGAACATGCAAATGCAAATTGGGTGGCTAAGGTGGGTGCTAACAGTTCACCAACAGAAACCTCTGCTTCCTCCGTGTTGGTGTGTACCACCTTAATTGTGGTCTTCATTGATTTTTGTTTTAAAATATATATTAACAACGTATTTGTAAAAAAATCATTAAATAATTAAATAATTTAATATAATAATAAGTATTATTATTGTATTATTATATCCAATTGTAACCGAAGATAATTCCAATCTTTATCAAAATTAGAAAGAAAAATTCTAATCAAACCGTCATCTCACTTCACTTTATTATACACCTTCCTTACTTTTTTTCTTTTTTTCTTTTTTTTATGATAATTATGCAGTTTTAATATCTTTATTAATGTTTTTATAATTTAAAAAAAATATTAGGTATTGGTAACGGATCGAAAAGAATAATTTTGCCTCTTCGATTTATTTAACCATATCTACTCTAATTTTTATTGAAGTTAGAAATCAACATTCTCTTTTTCGTTAAGTTTTGGATTTCCACCCAATCTTAACTTTATCATAGTTTTTATTCTCATCTTCGATCTACGTTATTTCTAAAAAAAATAATTATATTTATAATAAATAAATTTTAATATTTTTTAAACATAAATAAATATTTATAATTTTATAATATATAATTATTATTAATTAAATATATATTTTTTAATTTATATTTATATTAAAAAATGTATGTAAAAAATAATTTTTTTAATATTTATAACATTATTATTATTATTATTATTATTATTATATTTGAATATTTGATTACATATATATAAATTAATTATTTTTTAAGTTATCAATTAATATATAATTTATAAAAAATATTAAATAAGTTAATTATTTAATTTGATTACATATAAATTAATTTTTTTATAATTAAAAATATGAAATATATAATTTATAAGAAAATATTAAAAAAATTAATTTTCATTTAAATAGTTCAATATAATAAAAATTTAAATTATCAATTCTTTTTAATTCTTTAAAATATAATTATTTTATTAAGATAAAATTTAATATATAACAAATAATAATAATAATAATAATAAGATCTAAAAAATATGATATAATAAAATGATAAATTATAAATAATATAATATTAGTTATTAATAAGATTTATGTAAAATATTTAAAAAAAGATAAAGAAGAAGAAAAATTAATTTGTATTTGTCAAATTGGTTCAAAAGATTGAAAAAAATATATTTATCGGAGAAATTAAGAAAATGTGAAGAAAGAAATGTAAGAGAAAGAGAATAATGCATTTGAACTAATTGATATAAAATATTAAAAAAGACAAAAGAATTAAAAATTTGGTAGAAAAAAAAGTAAAAATAGTGAAATATACAAAAAATGACCTTATATATAATAAAAAATAAAAAGAAATACTTTTAAAATATAAATATAAAATTGAAGCAAGAACGGGAGTGGGGATTGCAGTACTAATCTCCGCCCTCGACTTTTCAAAACAGGAAAAATCTAATAATTCAACAATAATATTGTAATGATTGTTTCAGTTAGATTAGTTAACCTAATAAATTTCAATTACTACTTTAAATATTGTGTTTGTGTTTCAGAGGATTGCAATTTTACATTAAATACAATTTACATTCAATGTACCTCTTTCCTCAATACTCTTTCTGTAATTATTTTGTCTATCTTCTTTCCACTAACAGTGGTATCAAGAGCTTCAAGATCCAGAAAGAAAAACTAGGTTGTATGACAACATATCAGTGTTCAATAGCAAAAAATTGAATAATTATGATAAATGATGCGTGAAGATGAAGGCTATATTTGGATTTCAAGAAGTCTTGATATAGTCTTTAATGGATATGATGGGTTATTAGATAATCTCATTCAGGTACAACGTGTTATGTTTTATAATGCCAAGAAACGTGATTGCAAAGTTATGTTTTACATTCATCAGTGTGTTGATGAAAACAACTTTGAGAAGATCTTGTTGGAAAGCTCGGTAGCATGACATACTAGCAAAGAGTTACACAGGAGTAAAAATATTAAAGGTGGTACCATTTCAAATCTTGCATTGTTAGTATGTATTGTTGTAAATGGAGACGCAAGAAGTTATCCAAGAATACTTTTCAAGATTGTTGTCGATGACAAACTTGATGAAACCATGTGGTGAAAGCTTGAAGGAATAAGCGGTGGTGAAGAAAGTATTGAGAACCTGCGATGCTAGTTTCGACATAATTTTTATAACTATCGAAGAGTCTAAGGATCTTGATTTGTTGAAACTTGATGAACTACAGGGGTTATTAGAGACTCATGAACAACGATTACATGAGAGAGCGAAAGAGAAGTCAAATGCAGAACAAGCGTTGTTGACGAACAAACTAGAAGAATATGAGAATCAAGGAAAATCAAACAAGATAGATCGAAGAAGAGGTATAAATAATAGTGGACAGGACTCAAAAGGACAACTGGAGAACTCTTCACAATCGAGAGATAGAAGTGGTAAAAACTCTAAATGGAGAGGTAGTCGATCTGGTTTTGGTGTTGGTAAGAAGAATGTACAATGTTACACCTGTTACAAGTATGATCATTATGCTACTGACTGTTGGAGCAAAGAAGAAGAAGCAAATGTTACATAAAAGGAAGACTCAAATGATGAAATGTTATTGATGGTGACCTCGACAAAACTAATAGAGACTTTTGGGGAATCCTAGTACTTTGATATTGGTTGTTCGAATCACATGTCATTTCAAATGAATTGGTTTATCAATCTCGATGATAATGTAAATCTAAAGTAAAATTTGCACATAATTCGATAGTGAACTGTGAAGGGAAAGGTAGAATCATGATTAGAAGAAAAGATGACAAATATGTAAAAAAATTCGGATGTGCTTTATGTTTCAGTTATAAAACACAATCTGCTGAGTATTAGATAACTACTTCAAAAAGGGTATTTAATCCATTAGAGATCGATGGAGAAAATATTGAGAATCCTCAATAAGAATGAGACACCAATTTTGAAGGCACCTCTAAGTAAGAACAAAGTTTTTTAAGTCGATATTTTAGTATCGAATAACTTGTATTTTACAACAGCAGTCTCAAATGATAATTGGTTGTGGAATTTGAGGTTTGGTCATCTTGGCTTTGATAATTTGAATCAACTTGTAGAGAAGGAGATGGTGATTGGATTACCTCGAGTCCAAAAATGTAAAGACATATGTGAAGGTTGTATAACAGGAAAACAAGTCAGAATCCTTTTAAAGTGAGCATCAAGATGCGAAGCAAGGATGTGTTGGAGGTTGTCTACATAGATGTGTGTGGACCTTTAGATGTTTCTTCTCTAGCTAGTAACAAGTATTTTGTGACGCTCATCGATGATTATAGCAAAAAGATGTGGGTGTACTTGCTCGAGAAGAAGTCAGAGGTGTTTACTCACTTCATCGATTTTAAATCGATGGTTAAGAAATAATGTGGTTGAGCTATTAAAGTGTTAAGATTGAACAGTGGAGATACGAAAAGTGAGTTTGTATTATTTTGCAAGAAGAACGGTATTTTGCATGAGATAGTACCCTCATAATCACAACACAATGGAGTTATAGAAAGAAAAAATCGAATAATTTTTAATATGATTAGAGGTATATTGAAGACCAAAAACTTATCACATTTGTTTTAGGGTGAAGCGATTTCAACCGCAGTATACATCTTGAATCGATATCCAACAAAGAGAATAAAAGGGAAAACTCCAGAAGAAGTATAGTCTGGGAGAAAGCCAAATATAAAACATTTGAAAGTATCTAGCTCAAATGCTTGGAGACATGTTCTAGAGGAGATGAGGTAGAAGCTCGATGACAGAAGCCAAAAGTTGATTTTTGTAGGATATCTTGCAACTGGTCTGTATAAATTGTATGATCCTATCAAGAAGAACATCATCATTAGTAGAGATGTTGTTGTAAATGAGAAAAATTGCTAGAAATGGTATTTCATGGTGGAAAATCGAAGTGTTAGATTTGATGACTTAGGTGATGTTGAAATTGAAAGAAAAAATTGATCGATCTCTAGTATCGAAGGAGGTCAAAATCGATCACTTTTTGAAATTGAAAGGAGTAGGAATGATCGAGACTTGATATAGATGGCAAAAATTAATCAATATCAAGAATCGAAGAAGACAAAAATCAATCGATTTCTAAAATCAAAGGGAAAGGAAATTGACCAATTAGATCAATTAAGACACTAAGTAGATTCGATAACTATGTGATCAATACTGATGATATTGTCATAACAACTTGACAGATGATTGGAGAAACGAAGACGAGAATGATCTTGTGCATTTAGCTTTGTATTCTAACATCGAGACTGAACCAACTTGCTTTGAAGAAGCAATCGAGGATCCCAAGTGGATTGAAGTCATGAAAGGGGAGTTGTCACCGCCGTCAAAACGAGGCGGTCGGAGCGACGCGATGGTTCCGACTTTCCAATTTTTGCGTTTTTATGGGTGTGGTTACAACGCCTTTAGGTTGTCCGATAACCGGGCTGAACCTAGGGGCGAGGTTTTCGAAAAAGTGTTCTTGGATTGTCCGATAACCGGGCTAACCCAAGGACTAACTTTGAAGGGTTCTTATGGAGTCACCACCGATATTTTTACCAAAAACATCGGAAAAGGAAAAAAGAAGGCAATGGTTTTCGAAAAACCAACTTTGGCCATTATAACCAGAGTCGGGTAAGGGAGTTAGTTACGTGTGGGGAAGGTATTAGCACCCCCACAACGCCCCTTTCGGGTTCCCTATGATGGACTATTCTTAAAATAAAGATAATAAAATTATGCTTCTACCTTATTTATTTATTACAGAATTTAAATAGTTATCTACATGATCCTAATATCTATTGCATACAAGGAAAACAGTAAAAGAAAGCGATAAAAGAGAAGAGATATGAAGGAGAACCTCCGAAGCGAGCTTTTATAAATGTTGAACTTGAGGACGCTTTTTGGCAATCCTCGCACTCTATAGAGACACTCCTCTCTCGATCAAAAAATAAAGGTGTCACCCTACCGAGGGTCGGATGACTCAAAAAAAGAGGACATCCTTAACCGATTTCTACCTTAAGGGAAATCGGAAGGCTCACTCGAACTCTGGAAAAATACTCAGAGTCACTCTAAAGTGCCAAAAGGCTTCCTAGAGAGTGGTAGGAGTGAATGGTGTGTGTGAAAATGGGTGGAATGAGGCTCCTATTTATAGGAAAAATTACTAGGTCGAGATGGCCATCTGGGATTTCGGGAAGGCCTTCTCGCCCTTGCTATTTAGGAAGGCCTTCTCACCATTTGGGAAGGCCTTCGCGCCAGAATTATTTTTTTATTTTTATTTTATTTTATTTTTTGTACAGAAAAGCCTTCCTACTCTAATATGGGGCCTAATAGTCTCTCCTAGTGGCTTTTTAGGCTTTGTTCATCTTCAAATAGGAGGTCTTCTGCTCTTATTTTGAGGTCGGGCAAGATTAGGGATCTACAGCTGCCCCCCCCCTTTACCCGACTAGTCGACTATTGGCTAGTTGTGCCAAGAAGATCGACTGGAGGGTAAAAGAGTTTACCCTCTTGCCCGGTTGCCCTTCAGACGTCCCGACTTTGTAGTGGTGGATATTTTGGGGAAAAGGTACGTTGTGCGCCTTCAAGATGCTCCTTCTGACGGTAGTTGATCCCTTCGGTTGATGAGTATGAACCCTCATCTGGTTTGACGAGTATGAACCCTCGCCTGGTAAGCCCCCTTTTGTAAGGCCTGATGAGTATACACCCCCATCTGGTGTCTGACGAGTATGAACCCCCGTCTGGTAAGCCCCCTTTTGTAAGGCCTGATGAGTATACACCCCCATCTGGTGTTGTGCCTCTGGATGCTCCTTCTTGCGGTAGCTGACCCTTTGACTGTGGTAGTGGCTTACTGCTCTAGCTCATGCGCCGACTCCATGGGGAGTGATTTCTGTTTTGGTAAATGTTTTTTGACCTTTCTGGTAAAGTCTTCCGGTGTGCCGGGGATTCTTTGTTTTTTTGGCTTTTCCCGATAGCCATCCAGCTTGTTATTTGCTGGGGATTCTTTGTTTTTTATCCTTTGGTAGTGGTCATCCGACTTTGCTAGTTGTCGGGGATTTTTTATGAGTACCTCTTAGGTAGGCAGAAATCCTCTAGGGATTTGCTTATCTTGGTGACACCTCTTGAGTAGGCGGATATCCATTGAAAATTTGTTGATTTTGATGGTGCCTCCGAGCAGGCAGATAGTCCATTGAGTTTCTAGTAATGCCTCTGAGTGGGCAGATGCTTCATCGGAAGTGAAGACTTTTGGCTGCATTTGTTTTGCCTCTGACTAGGCTGATATTCCCCTATGGGGATGCTGGCTCTTGCTTGTTAGCTCTTGCCTATGTGTAGGCAAATGACATTCTGAGGATGAATCTGAAGTTTTTCCTTTGTAGTAGGCTCACTGGGGATGATCTTTCTTTTTTATTGATCCATCGGGGAATTGTTTGACTTCCCGGGGGTCAGATTTTGGTAGCCCCTTTGGGGGAATGGAATCTTGGCACCTTAATTGATGTGGGTGCGAGCTGGCTTTTGTGGTGCTCTTATTCTGTTGAAGGAATGGAATTTCCAATTCCTTCTTTTTGATTTTTTCTTTTTCTGAGGTGACCCACTTAGGGAGCAAGGATTTTCATTTGATTTTGCTTTTTTCCGCGATTTATCTCTTTTTTTTTGCGATTTGAAATTTGGCTTTTTCGGGATAATGCGTAAGTCTTTTTACTTTTTAGTCTCTTTTTATTACGCTGGCTTTTTCCTTCTTTTTGGGAGGTCCATTAGGGATGAAATTTTCTTTCTTTGGTGATCCACCAGGGAATTAGTTGACTCCCTGGGGATCTAATTTTTCTTTTCTAGGGATGGAGTCTTGGCTCCTTGATTGATGTTGATGCGAGCTAAACTTGTGAAGCTCTTATTCCACTGGAGAATGGGAATTTCTGATTTTTTTTTGTAGACTTTTTAGGAGATCCACTTGAGGATTTTTATTCGGCCTTCTCTGTTGTTGCCTTTTCTTTTGGACATCCTCTGGGGATGACTAAGCCTTTCCGTCGGCTTTTCTTTTATGATGTCTGATGATTGTGTCCTCTTTTATTGGGTGATGATTGGAGCTTTGGCTTCTGGAAGCTTCTTATGACAACTCGCTCTTCTTTCTTGAGGGAGAGCAATGTTTGGAGACTTATTACTTTCTTGTGCCTTCTTTTCTGGGTAGAAGGATGGTAGCTGGAGCTCTTGATTTTCAAAAGCTCTTATTCTGCTGAGTCGCTTGATTGACGGCTTGCTCCATTTTCTTGAGGGCATTATTTGGAGACTTAGTCTCAGTGATCCTGTTTTCAATCACAAACATGGAGCTAGTCTCCTTCTATGCATGAATCCTTTTCGTTTTTTGTTATTTGTCTGAAGTAATTTTTATTTCTTTCATTTTTGACATTGACAAAGTCGTTTTGTGTGACTACTTGTGTGTGGATGCCCTAAATGCAATCTATTCTTTTTGATTGATGCATCTGGAAAAGTGACTGGCATTCTCCTACTGGACTTTTATGATTATGATGAAGGACCCCTCTCTTTTATTCATTTTTTGGTTTAGCCCTATCTTTTGCCTAGACCGCCCTATTTGGGGTTTTTGGTCTAGCGGGCTGCCTTAATTTTTGCCTAGGATATCTTAGCGGGCTTTTTTCCTTTTTTATGAATGCCCTAACTTTTGCCTAGACCGCCCTTTGCGGGTTTTCGATCTAGCGGGCTACCCTAACTTTTGCCTAAGAATCTCCAAGCAGACATTATTTTTTATTTTTATTTTTCTCATTTCTCATTTCTCTTTTCTCTTTTCTTTTTGAGAGAAAGGACCCTATGCATGTATGCAACGTTTGTGATATGCATCCTATAATACTATTTCAATTAATTTTTCAAAAGGATTAACCAATGTGCTTTTACTTCTGATGAGTTTCTGACGTTATGTGCTTTGTTGACATGATAGGCTGTACCAATTTTGCTGATTTTTTCATGACCGAAGAATGATTGTGTTAATTGTAGAGCGACTTGCCATGTCAGTGCGCCCCTCCCTTTCCTTGGGGATGTCAATCCTCCTATTGATTACTATCTCCATATTTCCCTACTACTTACTAGAATGTCGTAGTGGTAAGGGTCAAGAGAAGATAAAGAAGAGGATATTTAATTCAAAGGCTTGTATTTTAGAATTGTTTTATTTTGACAAAAAATGGTTTTTGTAAGCACGGCTAGCCAAGGTTGGTTAGAGTGTTTAGGCTAGTTTAAACAACATTTTGTTTATGGCATGACATCTTATTCTATGACGCTTGCTATGACTGATTGACTTCCCTAGTTCGCCCTTTGGATTCTCAGTCTAGGATGTTGTGTTTTGTTTTGTCCTAACTTTTGTCTAGGTTTCTTTTTTCTTGCTTTGGAAACCTAGCGGGCTTTATTTTGTAACCCTAATTTTTGCCTAGGCTACCCTTTATGGTTGTTCAGGTTTCCTAGCGGGTTTACCCTAACTTTTGTGTAGCCCCCTTTGTGGATTTCCTACCGGGTATCTTGCCCTCTCTTTTTGGCTTTTAGCTTTTATGGGCTTCTTTTGATTTTTGTTTTCTTTTTTCACAACATTGGCGAAACACGGCTTTATTTATGACGAGGTAAAACTTTATTTTGTGTTTCTAGTCAATCAGTGGTGATGAGTGGTTTGATTATTTTGACGATGGTGCATTTTGACGCATTTTTGAAACGTTTGTTTAAACATGGTTATTAATGAGGTTTAGATATGAATAGTAAGAAGAGAAGCAGATAATAAGAATGACATTCTTTGTAATTAATAGGAAAATATGTGTCCTACAATGCTCGGGGGTCGGGCTAGCCCCGAGGAGTACTCTAATAGTCATTGGATTTACAAACCCTAAGAATAAGAAGGAGAACACCTAATGACTAAAGTCGCTTTTGACGTTTGAACCCCTTTGTTTGGGAAAATCTGATTCGAGCTGCGGAGGGGAGACTTCCCTTTTCTCAGTGCAGCTTGATCCTTTGTAGGGTAAGCTTCAAAGGATTGTCTTTAAAATCTAGTGACTCCCTTATTCCTTGAGAGTTTCTAATGAGCCCTTGGTTTGGGCGATATCCATATTTTCTCATCATGTGGGTCACCTTCATATTGTTGGGGAAGTCTTCTCATATTGGCAAAAGATATTTCAAAGGTCCTCTTCAGCCGCATCCATTCAAGGTAGGGCAGACGACTTACTGATCCGAATGTCATTTTTAGCTCAAACCATGACCAGCACTTCGCCTACCGTGAGTTTGTCTCTTTGGCGGAGCATTGAGAGAATTGTCATAGCGTCGTGAATCCAAAGTCTACTCAGTTTCTTCTTTGGATTATGTTTTTCTTCGGTATTTTTATTTTTTTCTTTATTTGTAAGAGCGTCATCTTACAACTCCTTGGGGGAATAGATTCTTCCATTTCTAATTTTGCCCCCAATGCCAGCTATGCTGGAGATATCCTTGTTAGGGCAGTGTTTTTGCGTATCTCCATGGTGTCGCCGCCGTCCCTTTTCGACGTCGGAGGACGTCTGGAAACGTTTATGCGAGCGGTCGCGAAAAGATGGTTTAGACTCGCGTATATGTTTTAAAAGGTTTTCGAAAAGGGGTTCTTATGGAGTCGCCACCAATGTTTTGACCATAAACATTGGAAAAGGATAAAAGGTATTGATTTTAATGAAAAACCAAACTTGGCCATTATAACCAGAGTTGGGTAAGGGAGTTAGTTACGTGTGGGGAAGGTGTTAGCACCCCACAACGCCCCTTTCGGGTTCCCTATGACAGATCAATTCATTTTAAGAGAAGACTTCGAGAAATTACGCGATTACCCTATTTTATAATATTAAAATGGCTATCTACATGATAAAGCTAAATAAAGCAATAAAAGAGATATAAAAATGGCTATCTACATGATTTTATTCTACATGGCACAAACAGTAAATAAAGCTAAATAAAACAATAAATAAAGCAATAAAAGAGAAGAGAATTGAAAAGAACCTCCGTAGCAAGCTTTGTATTGAGAATCTCGAACCGTGAGGATGCGTTTTGGCAACCCTCTCTCTACACGGACTCTCCTCACCAATACAAGATCGACTCCACTAAAAATTTAAAGAAGAATCAAATGTCGGAATATAATTCCTTAACCGATTGTTACCTATTTAAGGCAATCGGAAAGATCATTCAAGAAAGGGGAGAAGTAGACAAGTGCTCCGAGTTTTTGAAAGTGTTTCGAGCTCTGCGGAGTGTCTCGTGCTCCGAAAAAGTGGCAAATGAGCCTCCTATTTATAGTTTTCGCAGTGGCGCACTTTGGGACCACCGTCCGGGTTGGGACGGCCGTCCGGACTGGGATGGCCGTCCCAAATGTCATTTTTACACGAGGCGAGACCACCGGGGGACTCGGGACGGCCGTCCCACTTGAAATTGGCCTTGGGACGGCCGTCCCAACCTCGGACGCGCGTCCCAACCGAATCCGGAGGGTTGGGACGGCCGTCCCAACTTGGCACGGCCGTCTCAACCTCGTTCCGGCCGGCTTCGCGTTTCGGGACCACCTGTTGTGTTTGGGACCATCTCGTTGTGTTTGGGACCACCTGTTGTGTTTGGGACCACCTGTTGCGTTTGGGACCACCTGTTGTGTTTGGGACCACCGTTGCGTTTGGGACCACCTGTTGTGTTTGGGACCACCTGTTGTGTTTGGGACCACCTGTTGTGTTTGGGACCACTTGTTGTGTTTGGGACGGCCTGTTGATGCCGATAGGTGTCCGTTGAAGCTTTATCTTCGTGTAGGAAGTCTCCTTTGTTCGTTATCGTGTAGACGAGCGATCTCTGTATTGGTTGCGAGAGGTTTCCTCGTTTTTGGGAAGCCGGATGAACTCCATCTTCGGGTGAAGTTCCTTTAGCTTTTTCTTTTGAGAGGCCGGGCAAAATTAGGGGTCTACAGCTGCCCCCCCTTCACCTGCCTAACTAATTCGTTGGTTTTAATATGCCGACAAAATTAGTTGGTAGGGGAAGGAGTTAACCCTTTTGCCCGGTCATCCTTCGGATGCTGCTCCTTGTTGATCCTCCAGATGATAAATATTTTGATAGGTACTAACCCCTATCTGGTTTGAGCCTCCTTTTGTTAATACTTTGGTGAGTACTTACCCTCACCGGGTATAAGTCTGTATTTTTACTAGACTTTTGTGGGTACCTACCCCCACTAGGTATGAACCTTATTCTGCAAGGTTTTGGTGAGTACTTACCCTCACCTGGTATGAGTTTACGTTTTGCTTAAACTCTTATGGGTACTTACTTCCGAGGTGCTCAATCACCAAACTATCCTTTAATAGAAGTAAGGTCTTTGTACCCGTTTTTTACAATGCTCCCGGTGAGTATTTTTACTCCACCTGATGCATTTTTGATAAGCCTCGTTCTACAAGGCCTAGGTGAGTACGCACCCCATCCGGTGTGAATGATAAGCCTCATTCTTTAAGGCTTAGGTGAGTACGCACCCCACCCGGTGTGAATGATAAACCTTTTTCACAAGGCTTAGGTGAGTACACACCCCCACCCGGTGTGAATGATAAGCCTTTTTCACAAGGCTTAGGTGAGTACACACCCCCACCCGGTGTGAATGATAAACCTTTTTCACAAGGCTTAGGTGAGTACACACCCCCACCCGGTGTGAATGATAAACCTTTTTCACAAGGCTTAGGTGAGTACATACCCCCACCCGGTGTGAATGATAAGCCTTTTTCACAAGGCTTAGGTGAGTACACACCCCCACCCGGTGTGAATGATAAGCCTCATTCTGCAAGGCTTAGGTGAGTACATACCCCCACCCGGTGTGAATGATAAACCTTTTTCACAAGGCTTAGGTGAGTACATACCCCCACCCGGTGTGAATGATAAGCCTTTTTCACAAGGCTTAGGTGAGTACACACCCCCACCCGGTGTGAATGATAAACCTTTTTCACAAGGTTTAGGTGAGTACACACCCCCACCCGGTGTGAATGATAAGCCTTTTTCACAAGGCTTTATAGGATGAAATTTTTTGTAGTCAATCCTATGATCATCTATTTTGGAGATGAGTTAACGGCTTACTGTTTTTGGTCATGCGTCTCTGGAGAGTAATTTTTTCTTTTTTACTTTTCTATTTTAGTCATCTGGTTTTACCAGGGATTTCTGTATTTTGGCTTTTCTTATTTTAGCCATCCGGCTTTTGCCGGGGATTTTTGATTGCCTCTTTTTTAGACAGGAATCCTCTGGGGATTTATTTTCTATTAGTTGCGCCTCTTGATTAGGCGGAAATTCACTTGGGGAGATTCTTGTTTGGTTGCGCCTCTTGATCAGGCGGAAATCCTCTGGGGATTTGAGCTTTTTGTTGATTGTGTCTTTTGTTTAGGCAAGAACCCACTTGGGGATGTGATTTCTATTTGGTTGTGTCTGTTGATTTAGGCATATGCTTCAATAGTGGTGAAGACTTAGGTTTTGGATTGCATCTTGCATAGGCCGATTTCCCATTTCTTGGGGATATTGGCTTTCGCTTGCCTCGTTGGAAGTGCGGACTTTGCTTTTCACTCGGGATATATGTATTTGGGAATTTATACGCGATTCCCCGAGGATATAAACTTTGTAGTTTTGCCTTCATTTGGTAGGCTCGATGGGGATTTTCTTTTCGGTGATCTCGCTGGGGAATTGATTTCATTCCGGAGATCTTATTTTGGATTGCCCCTAAGGGAGGAATGGAGTTTTTGACCATTTATTTGTTTGAGCTGGCTTTGCCTATGCTCTTATTCCTGCTGGGGAATGAGTTTCTACCCTTTTCTTGCAATTTCTCTTTTTTTTTGCGATTTAGTTGTTGCATATGTGCTCCTTTTATGCACATTGGCTTGATCTTTGGATGAGAAAGGATATATATTTTTCTTCCTCTTTTCTTTTTGGTGATCCCCGGGGAATTTTTCTTTGTTTCTTGGGGATCAAATCCTTGGTTTGATTTTTTATGATGGAGTCTTGGCTCCGACTTTTGTGAAGCTCTTATTTGAGTTGGAAGATGGAAAAAATCTTTTGTTTTCCTCTTTTTGTAGACGTTTCTTGATATGCTCGTTAGGAGACATTTATTTGACCTTTTTCTTGTGGTGGCCTCCGTTAGGGGATAAAAAGTTTTTCTTTCTTTTCCTTTGGTTGCCCCCTAATGATGTGGAGGATTTGATTTCGTATTTTCTTTGATGGACTCTTATGTAGTCCTTATTCTCCTTATTCTCGCTTTGGGGAAGTAACGGAGACTCTTGCATGAGTGTGTTTGATGACTCATGTGGCGATGAAGCTGAGTCGTGAAGTAGTCTTTTTGTTTTGCCTTTGGAGTAGGCAAGGATCCTCTTGGGGATGGTCAAGCCTTTCCATTTGGCTTTTTCATTTTGATGGTGTCCTTCTTTCTTGGATGGAAGGATGCTGATTGCAGCTTTGAATGACTATGTTTGATGACTCATGTGGTGGTGTTGAGTCAGGGAGTATTTTTTGTTTTGCCTCTAGAGTAGGCAAGGATCCGCTTGGGGATCATCAAGCCTTTCCGTTGGCTTTTTCGTTTTTGATGTACCTTCTTTTATTGGTGTAGAAGGTTGGTGATTGGAGCCAGTTTCTTCGAAGCTCTTTATTTTGCTAAAGTGGTTCAGATTTTGCCTTTTTCCATCGCGGTTTAGTTTTTATCGCGAGCTGTTTTGAAATCTGGCTTTTTAGTAGATCATGTGTGCCTTTTACTCGTACACATGGACTTTTTGAATGCGAAGTGTAAAACGAAATAACGATTTTTATTCATTACCGCTTTTTGTTGGATACATTTCAAGCATATTTAAGACACCGTAAAGCTATATAAATAAATCCTAATCGTCCGCCTTGGGCCGGAATGGGCAGATGGTACCTGGTGAAGGGAAGCGGCGGAGTAGGCTGCGCTGGAATCTCGCCCGAGTCCGGACCAGGCTCTCTATCTGGCGGTCCGTCCTGTCTTGCCTCGACGCTAGCCGGCCAAACCGTCGGCGTATGAACTGGAACTCTCCTTCCATGTATGCATGCTCCTCGTCCAGGCGTCGGTACAGGCCGGGAAATCGGAATCTCGTGATCGTCGCTGGGATTCCGAGGTAGTAGGGATATCTTGCGGCGTATTGAAATCGCGCATATCCCATGAAATCGAGATGATAGGGTTTAAGATGAAACCCGACCCCTCTCTCGCCGAGGATATTCATGTGCGTCGCATTCCTCCGTTGATCGGTTCTCGGTCGAAGTTCGCTCGGGAGATCTTCTCCGTCGGTACATCCCCGCATTCAGCGAAGAGGGGTAAGGAAGGGAGCCACCATGATCGCTCCCGCTGGTCCCCGAGTACCGCATTCCTTTACAGCCCTTCGAGAAGGCGTATCCCGGGTTGCATCGGTGTCCCCGATGCATGCAAGAGACTATAAAAAGATCGCCAGCCGTGACCTTTCCCTGGCTTTCCTTCCCGCCGTGAATGGTCCCGAGCAAGCAATTTGTGGCAGATGCGAAGAGGGGGATTGAAGGCTGCACCCTTCGGATTAGATGGGAGATTGATAGCTCCAAGAATCTCCTTCCACATACCGGTGGTGGTGAGAACAGTAGGTTTTTCCGGATATGCGTACCGATACTCGGTGTTCTTGTATCTCGCTCGTTGGCAGAAACCCATGATGACATTGAAGTCATCCGGAGCAGTGGTCCGAGTAGGCTCCGTCCATCCAGAGAGGAGACGGCTTGTGTTGGTGGCACTCCAGGAGTTGTAGATGGCATTTCCATCATGTTGACAGAGGCAAGAAACTCCATTGTTGTCGTGCGGTGGATCCGAGTAGGTGCTTCATTGAGCGTAAAATCCCATCCTATGTTGTGGATGAATCTTCCGACATCTTGCTCCCAGCCGAATGTAGCTAGGATCCCGAAGTCTAGTCGCAGAGATCGGGTACCGTGCAAATTGTTGGATATTTGCTAGTCGTTGTTGGTGTGCTTCAGCCATCATCATGCTAGTGACAGGAGCTCTTCTAGCAGCCAGTCCCGGTGTGTTTTCTTCGGACGAAGCTTCTCCGTGTTCCATTGTGAGTTCTATTCTCTTAGAAATGCTAAAAATGTATGGAAGAGGAGGAAAAGCAAGATAGGAATGCTTGGAATGAGGTACCAAGGCTCAAACCCGCGCCCCACCTATATAGGCCACGCAGAGAGTTTGGGACGGCTGCTCGGGTTGGGACGGCCGTCCCAAATGGCAGAATTGCATAGGCTGGGACCCCTCCCGAGACGCACGTCTCAAATGAAAAATGACACTTGGGACGGCCGTCTCGGACTTTGGGACGGCCGTCCCAAGCTTCTTATGCTGGTTTTTTTATTTTTTGAGTGATTTTTGATGAATTTGAAGATAGGACTCCCTTCATTGATGTTTTAATGCATGTAATGCTTTATGATATGCATCCTATGATCTATTTCAGTTGATATTTCGAAAGTTTTAACTCGATATGCTTTGACTTCGGGTGCATTCTTGGTGTTGTACCTTAACGTCATCTTGTTTCTTGGATAACAAACTTAGTCGTATTGATTTGCCGTTTGGAATTTTCTTTGCTATGGCCGAAGAGCAATCTTTCGTTCGTAGAGCAACCGCCATGTCAATGTCCTTCTTCCTTTCCTTAGGGATTTCAACCTTCCTATTGATCACTATGTTACCACATTCCCCTTTATTACTTGAATGCTTTATAGTGAAATGGTCAAGAGAAGAGAAAGAAAAGGATTTACAACAAAGGCTTGTGTTTTAGAGGGATATTTTTTATAATAGAGGTTTTTGTAAGAATGGCTAGCCAAGGTTGGTCTCGTGTTTAGGCTAGTTTAGAGAAATGTTTCATTCTTATGATGTGGCGTCGTTGTTTACTCGTTTTATGGCGCCTTCTTGGCCGATTGACTAACTTTCCTAGTCCGCCCTTTCGAGTTTTCAGCCTAGGATGTCGTGCTTTTTGTCCTAACTTTTGTCTAGGTTTCCTTTTTGTATTTATTTTTTAGGAATACCTAGCGGACTTTTCATAACCCTAACTTTTGTCCAGTGTTACCCTTTATTATTGTTCGGGTCTCCCGCCGGTTTACCCTAACTTTTGTGCGGCCCCCTTTGTGGGTTTCCCGCCGGTATTTTGCCCTTTTATCTTTTGTCTCGGCCTTTGGCCTCAACGGGCTTTTCTTTTATATGCGTATATTTTTTCGCACGACATTGTCGAAACTTGATTTTGTCAAGATAGATTTCATTTGTGTTTCTAGTTAATCAATCATTTTTTTGACTTTTCTTTGCGGCGCTTTAATTATTCCGACGCATTTAGAACAAAACATTTATCTAAACTTTGTTTATTAAAATGGGGTATAGATACATTTAGCAAGAAAAGAAGCAGATAGTAAGAATAGCATTCTTTTGTAATTTCGTGGAAATGTGTGCCCTAAAGATGCTCGGGGACTGGCAAACCCCGAGGAGTGATCTCTAATAGTCACTAGATTTACATCCCTTAGAATCGGAAGAAGGACACCTAATGACTAACGCTACCCTTTGCGCTAACACCCCTCCTTTTCGGAATACCATCTTCGAGGGGTAAGACTTCCCTATTTTCCGTTTGGCTTGATCTTTTGTAGGGTCATACCCTAATCCATACTTTAGCGGATTATCTTTGAAATCCGGTGGCTCTCTTATTCCTTGAGCGTTCTTTCCAAGCCCCCGTCCCGGGCGATATCCATATCTTTTCATCATCTGGGCCACCTTCATGCTACTAGGGAGTCTTTCGATATTGGCAATTTCGAGTGCTTGAAAAGATGTTTCAAGAGCCTCTTCAGCCGCATCCACATATGGTTGGACAGACGGTTTGCTTATTAGAAAGTCTTCTTCAGCTTGAACTGTGACTAGTTTAGCATTTGTCACAAACTTGACTTTCTGGTGGAGCGTCGAAGGTATTGCCTTAGCGCTATGAATCCAAGGTCTACCAAGGAGACAACTGTATGCTGGCGTGATATCCATCACGTGGAAGTCTATGTTAAAGGTAGCAGGTCCGATTTGAATTGGTAGGCTAATTTCTCCTATTACCTCACGTCTTGATCCATCAAAGGCTCGAACAATTGTATTACTCGGGCGCATGTGGGTTCCTTGCACTGTTATCTTGTCGAGTGTGCCTTTAGGCATAACGTTTAGGGATGACCCATTATCCACTAGGACTTTGGAAATGAGATATTCCTTGCATTTAACAGAAATATGCAAGGGCTTGTTGTGATTTGACCCTTCTAAAGGGAGTTCTTCATTTGTGAAAGTAAGGTGATTATTAGCTGTGATATTACCAATAATTCCTTCAAACTTGTCTTGGGATATTGCATGTGGAACGAATGATTCATTCAAAACCTTTAATAGTGCGCTTCGATGCGGTTCCGAACTCATGATGAGTGATAACAAAGTTATCTTTGCTGGAGTACGATTGAGTTGATCAATAATAGAGTACTCACTTTGTCTTATGTACTGGAGTAGCTCATCTGTCTCCTCCTTGGATTCCTTTTCTTCTTCGGCTTTATTTTTCATTTTATCTTTAGGAATATTATCTTGTAATTCCTTGGGGGAATATATTCTTCCGCTTCTTGTCATGCCCCCAATACCGGCTATGTTGGAGATGTCTTGATTGACCGTCGATTCTTCTGAGTATCTCCAGGGTACAGCTTTATTTGATGAATAAGGGAAAGGACGAGGTACAAATAAACGTAAAGGCGTTATTGTTTCTTCCCTTTTATCGATTGGAATGATTAACGATGCTTGTTTGTTATCGTCTTCGGATTTATTGACCGTCGTAGAGATTTTGATGACGAAAGGCTTCTTTTCCATTTTTCTGATTCGTGGAAAGCACATCAGTTAATCCTTTCTTTTTATTATCTTTATTTATTAAAATGAGGAGGGATATGTGAATGTATGCAATTTATGAATGCAATAGACAATTTAAGGGAAAAAAATCTTTTTATTAGAAAGCGTAAATCCTTCTATACAATGCTTTGAAGCAGAGTGCCGACAAAAACGGAAAAGCTTGAAGAATCCTATAGGTAAATTAGGCTTTCTTCGTAATTCATCCTCACTGTTCTCACATGGTTTCCGAGTATCTTGATTTGCTCATGTACTGCCTCGACTCATATCTTCACTATATCGACAAGCCACTCTCATCTTTTCTCCTAGATGAACGATCAAAGCATGTCGCTGGTCGACCTCTCTCTTACTTGGTCTCTTTCACGAAGTAGTTGACCGTATTGAGCTAATCCATCTTTTTCTTTTTACGTAGCTCCTCCAGGTCTTCTCTCGTATTTTTCAGCGGTTTCCCACCACTTTTGTGCTTCGACCGAGTATTCGCTAGATCATCATGTATTAGCTTGATCGCTTTTGCCTGTTCTGCAAGCGTACTCTCAAGATGTGCTATTTCATCGCTCATGTCCCGGAATAGGCTATCTTGCTCAAGCCTCGGCATCTTCAATGCTTGTCTAGCTTCTTCTTGGTAGTCAGCATAATCATTCTTGAGAAGCTCTATCTCATGGTCCTTCTTTTTGCATTGCCTTTTTAGACCATCTATTATAAGGGCTGATTCTTGCTCTTTTCCTTCGAAGGCTCTTAGCTGAGCTTCCATGACTTCAACCTTTTTATGTAATGCATTGACTTGTAATTGCAGCTCTTCATTCACTAAAGTTGTAGTGATTGTAACAGATGGTTGGGGTATCCCTCTATTTTTCCTCCATTCCTCGTACTCGCGGGATGTAGATACCTGAGTCTTTCCAAGTTCTTTGTCCCCCATGTAGACTGGTCTTTCCCATGCTTTCCGGACAGCAGATACTTCTTCAAAGCTATGGGAATAGTGGCACAGACTCAGTCCTCTGAGCTCTTCTTGGGTTGGCGCAATCTGGGTTCTCATAAGTTGTCTCATAGCCATTTTAGGAGAGTAGGTTATACAACCTCTGAGACCTAGAAGTGGTATGCTCAGGTAATCTCCGCATCGTACCAGAATATAACCGGGTCGGAACCAAGGACAAACCCAAGATACATGCTCTATGCTCCAGCTTTTCTAACTCGGCTTTCCACTCTAAAGCTTGACGATGTTGAAGAGGGATTCTTGAGAAACTTCTTAAAGGGTCGGGAAATACACCCATGTGGCTTGAGGCGTAAAAGTGAGTAACACCCCATACATATAGCGAGTGAAGTACAACATCCGAGTGTTTTTCCCTGTCTCTGTCGGCAAAATTCTACAGAAAGCGTGGTATCGACAAGGATTGCAGGTATAGGACTCTGTGAATATACATCCCGTGCAAAGAATGCGTCCATTGCAAGCATGATCCACGATGTTCACATGGAATGGGAATAATATGATTCCGAACATTGCTAATGCTAGAGTCTTGTTGAATGTAGACCAGTCCTTCTTTTCAGCCTAAAGAGACTAAGTGGTCTTCTATTATAGCCATTTTCCAACCTCTCGATATTCCCTTTTCCCTCTAGGGTAGATTGATGAGGAGGCAGTCGTATAATAGTAGCAACCTTACTCACGGCCGTATATTCTCCTCGAGCAGACATAAATCCCAACTGATTGAGGCCATCTAACCATGAGTTCATATTCTTCTAAGGTTGGTACCAAGTCAAACTGCGAGAATTCGAGCAGTGTAAATCGGGACTCCGAAGTGGACCAATGCTCTAACAAATATTGGATCAATGCCGATTTTCAGGAGGTCAAGAATTCTTCCGTAAGACTTCTCAAAGTTAACATAGACCTCTCGCGGCATACATGTACACAAATGCCTTAACTTCTCTACATGGCATAGAAGGATCTCCACTTTCTTTAACCGTCTATTACCGGATCCCTCCATTGTCTAGCAGTAAATGAAAATGCATGATATGAGGATGAGTTTTTGTAAATGCGTGTATGCAAGTGTTTGTTTTTCTAAGTATTATCATGTTTTGTTCTTAATATGATTCATGGTAGTACTCGGGTTTTTCTCGAAAAGAAAACTTATCTATATGAATGTTTATGGATTTTGATGAAGAGAGTCCTATTTTCTTCCCTTTTTATTTTTGATGAAGAAAAGGTGATATGAATTATGAAACTTTTATTAATAATTTTTTTTTATTTTATAATAAAGGTATTTTTATGATTTTAACTTGTTTTTTCATTTTTTTTGTTGTATGATTACCCTATGCTAATGCATCAATACAAATGCAGCAAACGTATGTACACACAATTCATACATCCACAAGCAGAGCCACGCTTATTTAATCACGAGGTAGGGTTTTCCTACGTAAACGTGCTTGGTTTAGGTGGTTCTAACTGTTCTCACCAGGCCAAAGGTCCCCAAGGTGCCCCCATTATAGGGACCTCTCAATCTCTCAGTCCTCGGGTCATGCACGGAACTCCGTGGCGACACCCTTAGACCGAAAGAAGAGAGTTATCACCTTGAGTTGGTGGTTTTCCGACAACGGTAGTAGCCCCGTGTGCCAACTAACCGATCGTATCTGCCACCCACTCCCTATAGATATTCACTCTTGCCCCCGGGTATAGAGGGACTGTTGTGTGCAAGGGTTTTTGTGTGCAATTTATATTTCAAACAATTGCAGAAATAATCATACAGCAGTTATATAAAGCCATACAATAAAAACATACAGAAGGGTAAAGGCGTAATTTCAAATCTTTACTTAGTTTGAATTTATCTGTCACTAAATGGGATCAACTCTCTAGCTTCCCCAGTGGAGTCGCCATCTGTCGCCGCCGTCCCTTTTCGACGTCGGAGGACGTCTGGAAACGTTTATGCGAGCGGTCGCGAAAAGATGGTTTAGACTCGCGTATTTGTTTTAAAAGGTTTTCGAAAAGGGGTTCTTATGGAGTCGCCACCAATGTTTTGACCATAAACATTGGAAAAGGATAAAAGGTATTGATTTTAATGAAAAACCAAACTTGGCCATTATAACCGGAGTTGGGTAAGGGAGTTAGTTACGTGTGGGGAAGGTGTTAGCACCCCACAACGCCCTTTCGGGTTCCCTATGACAGATCAATTCATTTTAAGAGAAGACTTCGAGAAATTACGCGATTACCCTATTTTATAATATTAAAATGGCTATCTACATGATAAAGCTAAATAAAGCAATAAAAGAGATATAAAAATGGCTATCTACATGATTTTATTCTACATGGCACAAACAGTAAATAAAGCTAAATAAAACAATAAATAAAGCAATAAAAGAGAAGAGAATTGAAAAGAACCTCCGTAGCAAGCTTTGTATTGAGAATCTCGAACTGTGAGGATGCGTTTTGGCAACCCCTCTCTCTACACAGACTCTCCTCACCAATACAAGATCGACTCCACTAAAAATTTAAAGAAGAATCAAATGCCGGAATATAATTCCTTAACCGATTGTTACCTATTTAAGGCAATCGGAAAGATCATTCGAGAAAGGGGGAGAAGTAGACAAGTGCTCTGAGTTTTTGAAAGTGTTTCAGAGCTCTCTGGAGTGTCTGTGCTCTGAAAAAGTGGCAAATGAGCCTCCTATTTATAGTTTTCGTAGCTGGCGCACTTTGGGACCACCGTCTGGGTTGGGACGGCCGTCTGGACTGGGATGGCCGTCCCAAATGTCATTTTTACACAGGGCGAGACCACCAGGGGACCTGGGACGGCCGTCCCAACTTTGGGACGCGCGTCCCAACTGAATCTGGAGGGTTGGGACAGCCGTCCCAACTTGGGACGGCCGTGTCAACCTGTTCTGGCCAGTTTTCGCGTTTCGGGACCACCTGTTGTGTTTGGGACCACCTGTTGTGTTTGGGACCATCTGTTGTGTTTGGGACCACCTGTTGCGTTTGGGACCACCTGTTGCGTTTGGGACCACCTGTTGTGTTTGGGACCACTTGTTGTGTTTGGGACGGCCTGTTGATGCCGATAGGTGTCCGTTGAAGCTTTATCTTCGTGTAGGAAGTCTCCTTTGTTCGTTATCGTGTAGACGAGCGATCTCTGTATTGGTTGCGGGAGGTTTCCTCGTTTTTGGGAAGCCGGATGAACTCCATCTTCGGGTGAAGTTCCTCTAGCTTTTTCTTTTGAGAGGCCGGGCAAAATTAGGGGTCTACACATGGTGCAGCCTTATTTGATGTATGGGGTGAACAAATGTAACGACATCCTTGCCCCTTCTTCCTTATTAACTCGGATACCCAACGGTTGAGGCTTATTATCCTCTTTAGGCGGATCAACCGTTGGAGAGAACTTGATGACAAAAGGTTTGCTCTTCATCTTATTCCAATTCATGGAAAGCACATCAATTAATCCTTTCTTTTTATTATCTTATTATTATTAAAGTGAGAATGAATGCAATTTATAAATACAATAGACACTTGAAGAGATGATGAAAACAAACAATTTTATTTATTTCATCCAGACAGTGTACATTCCTCAATGCAATGTTTTGAAGTACATTTTTTTTTAAAGTGGAGAAGCCTAAATGAACCCATAGGCAGGTTAAAATTTCTATTTATTTTCTTTTTTACTTCCCGTGCATGGCATGCGAATGCCCTAATCCTCTTTTCATGGTATTGAGGAATGTCCACTTCTTCGATTGTCTATTATTAGATGCATGTTATGAGGATGAAGTTTGGTGGATGCATGTATGTAAGTATTTGTTTTTTCCTAAACATTATCATGTTTTATTTTCTAACATGATGTATGATAGTGTTTGGGATTTTGTGTTTTTTTTTGTATGCGGATGAGGGCATGAAGAATACTAGCCGCTTTCTAGAATACAAAAAGATTTTTATTGTTTAAAACAAATGATTTATGAGATGGATATTCCTTAGAATGAATGTATTTATGCATGCACCAGTACAAAAGGGCGGTAGATGTTCAAAGTGGCATAACTTTTGACTGAGATGTCTGATTTGGACGCACAACATATCAAAACGAAGGGAAAAAGGTGAGGAATCAGGTTATTATTTTATTAATTTGGCCGAAGGGGATTTGGCCCAGTAATTTTCCCAAAAAACGCTTCTAAGACCCATTTTTTAGGGATTTATTAAAATGATGCGTATGCATACTTTCCTTATGCATTTATTTTTTTCTCTTCATTTTTCCACTTATAACATGATGCAATATGAATGATACGACTTTGTCAAAATTCTTTTTATAAATGTTTTGATTTTGTTATTATTATTTTATTTATTTTGGATTTATTTTTTTAGTTTTTTATCTCTTCTGTCGGATCTGCGTGGTTACTTAGCTTACAAAGAACCTAAAACCAGGCTAGCTAAAAGGCAGATCGTCCGAGATAAAATGGTTTTATTGGTGAAAGAATAATATTAGCATCCCTTATTCCTTCTGTCGGACTGCGTGGCTACTTAGCTTACAAAGAACCTGAAATCAGGCTAGCTAAAAGACAGACTGTCCGAGATAAGGGTGTTTATTGTAAAATTTTGTTTTTATCTGTTGTTTGGTTATGTTATGCAATCAAATGCAACAAACAAATGCACATACAATTCATTCATCCGCAAACAGGCGAGAAGTCGTTTTAATCACGAGGTAGGGTTTTCCTGCAGAAAAGTGCATTGGCAAGGGTAGGTTCTAACTGTTCTCACCAAGGCTTAGGCCCCCAAGGTGCCCCCATTATAGGGTCCCCACTCTCCAGCCTTCTGACCATGCTTAGCACTAAGGCCATAGTCAGTCTTTGTGCCAAAAGAGGAAGGTTATCACCTTGAGTGATGGTTTCCGATCACACTGGTGGGCACAAGGCCATCACTACAACGAACCGTACCTGCCACCCACTCCCTATGGATTTCTCACTTGCCCCCGGGTATAGAGGGAACTGTTGTGTGCAAGGGTTTGTGTACAGTTTGTATTTCAAACAATTGCGTAAATATAAACAAACAACAGTTATTAAAGCCAAGCATTAAAACATGTTATAACACAAGGTAGGGTAAAAGCGTAATTTTTTAAGTCTTTTATTTATCAAACTAGTCCATCACTAAATGGGATCAACTCTCTAGCTTCTTCAGTGAAGTCGCCATCTGTCGCCGCCGTCAAAACGAGGCGGTCGGAGCGACGCGATGGTTCCGACTTTCCAATTTTTGCATTTTTATGGGTGTGGTTACAACGCCTTTAGGTTGTGCGATAACCGGACTGAACCTAGGGGCGAGGTTTTCGAAAAAGTGTTCTTGGATTGTCCGATAACCGGACTAACCCAAGAACTAACTTTGAAGGGTTCTTATGGAGTCGCCACCGATATTTTTACCGAAAACATCGGAAAAGGAAAAAAGAAGGCAATGGTTTTCGAAAAACCAACTTTGGCCATTATAACCAAAGTCGGGTAAGGGAGTTAGTTACGTGTGGGGAAGGTATTAGTACCCCCACAACGCCCTTTCGGGTTCCCTATGATGGACTATTCTTAAAATAAAGACAATAAAATTATGCTTCTACCCTATTTATTTATTACAGAATTTAAATAGTTATCTACATGATCCTAATATCTAATGCATACAAGGAAAACGAGTAAAAGAAAGCGATAAAAGAGAAGAGATATGAAGGAGAACCTCCGAAGCGAGCTTTTATAAATGTTGAACTTGAGGACGCTTTTTGGCAGTCCCCGCACTCTACAGAGACACTCATCTCTCGATCAAAAAATAAAGGTGTCACCCTACCGAGGGCCGAATGTCTCAAAAAAAGAGGACATCCTTAACCGATTTCTACCTTAAGGGAAATTGGAAGGCTCACTCGAACTCTGGAAAAATACTCAGAGTCACTCTAAAGTGCCAAAAGGCTTCCTAGAGAGTGGTAGGAGTGAATGGTGTGTGTGAAAATGGGTGGAATGAGGCTCCTATTTATAGGAAAAAGTGCTAGGTCGAGATGGTCATCTGGGATTTCAGGAAGGTCTTCTCGCCATTCGGGAAGGCCTTCTCGCCCTTGCTATTTGGGAAGGCCTTCTCGCCAGAATTATTTTTTTATTTTTATTTTATTTTATTTTATTTTTTGTACAGAAAAGTCTTCCTACTCTAATATGGGGTCTAATAGTCTCTCCTAGTGGCTTTTTAGGCTTTGTCCATCTTCAAATAGGAGGTCTTCTGCTCTTATTTTGAGGTCGGGCAAGATTAGGGATCTACAGGAGTTATTGGCAATCGAGAAGAATAAAACATGGAAGTTAACTAATCTCCCCCAAGAATCAAATGTCAATTGGAGTAAAATGAGTGTATAAGACGAAGTTAAAACTAGACGAAACAATTGCAAGATATAAAGCTAAACTTGTGTCAAAAGACTTTATGTGGAGAGAAGGTTTAGACTACAAATAAGTATATGCACATGTTTCCAGGATGGAGACAATAAAAACAGTAGTAGTTCTCGCTAGCTATAAAGGGTGGCAGAAGTATTAAATGGATGTAAAATCTGTATTTTTTAGTGGTGAATTGGAAGAAGTTTATGTTATACAACGACCAAGATTTGTGATCACAGGCGAAGAACAAAAGGTTCTCAGATTGAAGAAGATATTGTATGGTCTGAAACAAACTTCGAGAGCCTTGAATACTAAAATAGATGGTTGTCTTCGACAACAAGGTTTTTTTGAAGTGTGAGATCGAGTATGTGATTTACTCAAATGTCGAAGGTGATGATGTGTTGATTGTTTGTCTATATGTTGATGATCTGTTGATTATTGACAATAGAATTATTTCGATCAAGAGTTTTAAAAGGAGGATAAAAGATCAGTTTGAGATGACCGATCTAAGGAAGCTATCATATTTTTTAGGAATAGAGTTTATTGAAGGCTAGGAAGGTATTTTGATTCACCAAAATAAATATATCAAAGATGTGCTCAAGAAATTTAGAATGAATGAGTGTAATGCAACAATTACACTAGTTGAAGCAAATTTTAATCTTGATAAGGATGAAGATGGGAAGCTTGTAAATGCTACTATGTTTACAGAAAAATGGTTGGTTGCCTAAGGTACTTATGTTGTAGTAGGCCGAATATTTGTTTTAGTGTTAGGTTGCTAAGCAAATTTATGGAGAAACTCAAAATTTATCATCTTGCAACAGCTAAGAGAGTTATGAGCTATATTAAAAAGGACGATTAATTTTGGTATTCTATTACCAAATGCTATATATCAAAGTGGAGGAGAATTGATCGGATATTCCAAATCTGATTGGACTGGTAATAAAGTTGGGTTTAGAAGCACATCAAATTATGTATTTCTATTGGAAAAGTTATTGATTTCATGGTGATCAAAGTTATAACATGTAGTACTCTCTTCTTATGAAACTGAATAATTGTTGTTACTTACACAACTTGTCAAAGTACTATGGATCGAGAGTTTGATGAATCGATTCTTTAGAATATCATATAAGACTATAACATTAAAGATTGACAATAAGTTAGTCATCAATTTAGCAAAAAATCTAATTTATCATGAAAGAAATAAACATATCGAACTGAGATTTCATTTAATTAGAGATGAAGTAAAAAAGAAGAAGTTGAGGCTTGATTACTATAATAGGAAAGAGCAGTTAAAATGGATGGCTTGTAGAATTAAGAGAACACTTGAATGTTAAATTGATTCTGAATTGGAAGATTGTGTTAGATGATAATTCAACAATAACGTTGTAATAATTATTTTAATTAAATTAATTAACTTAACAAACCTCAATTACTACTTTAAATATGATGTTTCTACATTATTTTACAGAAATGCTATTGAACACTGCATGTCAGTTAGTCCTACCGCAACTCTTGAGTGATAATGTGAAAGTAATTTTCAAAATAATAGTTTTAAAAATTTAATCTTATTGCTAGAAAAAGGCCAGGTGAATTCCAAAATAAAATCCATTCAAATTATGGGTTTTCATGCACAATTGCACTAAGATGGGTGACAATACAATTATAAAAATAGTTTTTTTTTTGTTTTTCTGAGGGTTACCAAAGAATTTGGTCCACTTTGACATACACATTCGAATTAGAATCTAAACAAGACAATTACATTAAAAAAATCAATTTTCCAAAGGTTTATACCCAACCTAACTAATAAATTATTATTGTTAATATGATTTGGTTATTAAGTTTAGATTTTAATATAGCATATTTTGAACTATATTCCAATTTCCAACAATATCCAAGTCGAGGTAGAGAATATTAGTAAATGGAAAAATCTACTACTATAAATTGAATATTAAACTTGACTTCAATTAATGTTATAGATCTCATATATTTTGTAGTATTCCTTTTTGGTTGAGAATTGTACACAAACCATGTTGATATCTACAAAATATATTCATAATAAATAAAGGAAATTTACTTGTAAGATGGTAAAATATGAAAATAACAAATGTAAATATAAATATAAAAATGAATATGAGAATTAAAATTATTATTCTCACTAATATAGAATATGTATAAATATTTACTTATTTAAAGGTGAGTATAAAAATAAAAAAATGCATGACCCTAACCCATTGTGATTCTAGTTCAATCAAATCCAATGATTATTCATTAATTTTAAGGAGATCGAGAATGATGAACATAAGAAGCATGGATCATATCATGTCTTGCGGATTCCATCACCAAAATATTCTTCTTCCTGGAAATGGAAAAATATTTCAATGCCTAAATTAGGGTTTATTGGTATAAGTAATTAAAAAGAAAAATCATGGTTAAACAAATTATGAAGTCTTATTTATATTATTGAAGGGAAAGAGTAGTACCAATATCAACTCTTTGGCAGAGTGAAAGGTAAATATAATTATCACCATTTGGCATTTACGCATCACAACCGAACCGGTTATTCAATTATTTTAACCGTTTTCATTTTTTTTTATCTTCTTCAAAAAATAAACTTTTATCTCCGTTTTTTTGGATTTTTTCGACATGTGCAGTTATATATTATTTAAAAAATATATATTTATAATAAAATAATTTTAATATCTTTTTATGCAGTAATAAATATTTATAATTTATAATAATAATTATTATTATTAATTATTTATATATTTTAATTTATTATATTTATATTAAAATATATATATATATATATAAGAAATATTTAATATTTTTTATAGAGATATACTACTTATATTATTATTATATTATATTCAAATATTTATTTATATATAAATTAATTATTTTTTAAGTTATTATTTTAAAATATTTATAAATATGAAATATATAATTTAAAAAAAATATTTAATAAGTTAATTTTTATTTAATTAGTTTAAAATAATAAAAATTTTAATTATTAATTCTTTTCAATCCTTCAAAATAAAATTATTTTATTAAAATAAAACTTAATATATAATAAATAAGAATAATAAAAAATATATATAATATAATAAAATCTAATAAAGATAAATTAAAAATAATATAATATTTGTTATTATAAAGATTGATGTAAAATATTTTAAAAAAATTTAACTTTATATTTGTCAAATTAGTTGAAAAGATTAAAAAAATTAATTAAAGAGATTAAGGAAATGTAAAAAATAAAAAATAAGAAAAAGAAAATAATATAATAAAATTATTGATCCTAAAAATTAAAAAAATAACAAAAGAGTGAAAAAGTGAGAAGAAATATAAGAAAATTTGTGAAATATAAAAAAGTAATCTTATATATAATGTAAAAAAAGAAAATGAAATATTTTAAAAATATTAAAAATTTAATATTTAAATTTAAATATAAAATCAAGATTCCAATACATATTTTTGTTTCCATCTTCACTTTAAATGAGAAAAATAAGATTTTACCTTTATTTTTTATTAACTCAATTTTTCTCAATCAAATTTGGATAGAATAAATCATTCTATATGAATGTAAGTTTAATTTTCAATCCTATTTATCATATAAATAAATACAAAAATTCTTAATATAATTAAATTAAAAAGATTATTTCAAAAGATGTGCTAATTAAGAATTGTGAAATAGCTTTTATCAAGTCATTGTCTTGCATATAATATTGATTTAATTATTAAATTTTTAAAATTTATGTAAAAAAATTATTTAAAAGACAAATTAAGTCAGACTGGTCAACCAGTTAATTTGTTTTAAAGTGAATGATGGTCACTAATACATCGAGTAAATTTGGAATGGATTAATTCGTTAATTTAAGTTTTACAAAAATTATATATTAAAATTAAAATAAAAAATTTTATATTTTATATTATTAAAATATATAATAATATTATAATTTAAATTGTAAATATTAATTAATTAATTAAATTTAAATTATTAATTATAATTAAATATTTTAATATAAAATTATCATAATTTTTTAAATTTATCTGATAAAAAATATTAATTAATAAATAAAGATTTTAAAATATATTAATTACCAATTTATATAAATTATAATTTAAGATTAAAAATTTAAGATAAACTCGTATCATTAAAACAAAGACCGAATATTAAAAACCAGACCCTACTTCTACTTTGTCCACTACCCATTAGTGCTACTTTCGGTGTTCAATGTGACACACCAGAAATTACTATATATTTGTAGGAATATAATAACATGAATTTAAAAAAGAAAATGGTATATGTATTTTGTCTATAGTTTGATTTAATGATAAATCCTTATATATAATAATTTTATAGATTTTTATAATATTTATATAAATTTATGTTAATGAAAATTGTGATTAAATAATAGTGCAAACATATTTTATTCTTACATGATCATTAATGTCGTAAAAACATTACATAAATATTAAAAAATGATTTATCCTTAGAAAATTTGGTTATATTGAATAGACAAGCCCATCTTTGTTTACTTTTTCAACTGAATATGACAGAGTTAGCACATTAGGAATGGGATCACTATGAAACGGAATATTCGTAGATAAAAGAAATTGAAATTTTGCAAACCACACATTCAATTAATGGATATTAACTGCTCCAATCACAATCCAACTGTTTCTTGTCAAAGTTTCAGAAAATGATGCCTGCATTCATTTACAAAGAGATAACAGATGCATGAACATAAAACAGGTTGCCCTTTTCTAGAAAAGGGATTCTTGTCTATACATTCACAACAAATCATTTCAGTAAATAAAACCCTAAAACCTCAACAATTATATAAGATTTTATTTTAAAGAATTATACCATAAAATAAATAAATACGGCATGCATTAGTGCAGAAAAAAAGGGAAAAAAATAATTGGGAGAAGTTCATTTACTTGTTTGATAGTGCTATAATAATGGCTTCATGGATAAAATTTGGGTGGATATAGTTTTTTATTCTCTATCTTCGAAAGAAAAGGTACTGCCTTTTTTTTTTACTCTATTTTTCTTTCTTCCTTTTATTGTAATTTTGTTAATTTTAAATCAGATAGAATTTAGATGAGGTTTAATTAGTAATTACATTACTTAGATGATATTTACTATGACAAACAGAACTGGTATGGTCTTCAAGGAAATGAAATTGGCATCAACTCGAGTTACTGGCCGATGGATCTAAGAAGAGTAATATAGAAAGTATGGACCCTCTATTGAGATTATCCTTTTCAAAAAACTTGATTCTATCAGGATGCCATAAACTACGGATTAATTACCCATAAATCGAATTTTCAGATAAACTTGTATTGCTTCTAAAACACATTCACTTGCAGCTCTTTTCACACTGAAAATCTGGTGTAGACAACTTCATCGTCTTTCATTTGTCAAACGTATTCTCAGAAATTAGATAGGAAAAACGAAAATGTGGATTTCATCTATCAAGTAAAAACATGATGACTTTATACAACAGCAATTAAATATTTACAGTCAAAAGAATTGTGTTAGGGAGCACTTTATTACATCAATCATTTACAAGAAGCAGTCTCCACGCAGGGAAAGATCCACATCATGAGCAAAGATAATTTTACAAGATGCAGGCTTGTTTCTCTTTTTTTTTTTCCAATCATCATCACTTTTTACATTGTTCATCAACAGATAGACTTCATAAATATTTATTGAAAGCAAAAAGAAAAAGACACTATTAACAAAAGTCAGAAACCAATACACTAGCATCCACATGGTCACTTGCTGCAGACAACCCCTGGCCTTTAGGATTAAAGGAGAAGACAGTTTCAGTTTCTGGATGCTCCTTGTGTTGTTGCTTAGTCTGCTGATGGGACCAATATGCGTGGGCCACTAGAACCCTATCCAAAAGTTCTTGGGGAACAGGTTCACCCCTCCTTTGCTGAGGGGATATTCTTGCCGTGTGCACTAGTGTTTTCCATTTATCCTGCAACAACCCCAAAATCACATGTAAAATATTTCTCCGCCACGCGTGCTAGGTAAGGAAATCAAAATCATGATTATCACTATCTTGCAGTAGTTTTACAGAAAAGCAGAAACGTGAGGAATAACAAAGATTTGGTTTGAATAGGATTTTGGACACTGTAGGTTGTACTCCTATAGGTTTCGATTTCTATGATTAACTTTTTTATCAGTCGCCGTAATTTCAGTTTTGTGGGTCTTGCTCCCTAAATATGTGGAAACTATGGGGAATTAGTATTTTCATTGGAAATTAAGGCTAAAACCTAAGAACATAACTTGTGTATGAATTAAAGTCCAAACGGATGGAAGTTCTAAGCATCTATGCCTTTAACAGTAGGGATCAAAACTCATACTAAACTATGGTGATTAATTAAGAACCAAAACCTTAATGAGAAGAAATTATGGGGACCAAAACATTTAAAAGCCTTTAAGCTTTTATAAATCAAAATCTATTTTCGTAAAAGACAAGACATGCTAAGGGAAAGATCACTAGGTAAACAGGTACTATCTGGTTAACCATGTTTGAGGAGTCATATACGTAACATATACAGTTTAACATACTGCAATTTCCAAGCAAAAGGAGTCACAAACTCTTTTACCTTCAAATCCACATATGTTCGATGCTTTGCATTATCGAAAGCACAAAGCTTAACATCGCGCCACCTGATTGTATTTTAAAAATAAAAAATAAAAATACAATATAAAGGGATTGTTAGAGGAATCTTTCCAGCATCCACTCATTGAAAAATACAGAAGACAGACAATTATCTACGTTCACACTGGCAACAAGATGGAGTACTAGTACAAACATGACCCACGAAATATTGTCAGACCACCCAGCTTATGAAAAAAAAAAATATTATTATTGTCAGGACAAACAAAGGTTCATGTAAATCTTACCTTCCGGTTCCGAGTTTTTCAACTGCTTGAACCAGTGCTTCTACTTCATCTACAGAGAAAGGCCTGCGAATACGGCGCTGTACCATCTGGGATCGCCTTGGCTTCTGAAGTACAGGTACCATAGCTAGTTCCTCCCTATCCATTTCAAGAACAGTAACCAATTCTTTGGAATCGTCCATATCTTTGTCAACGGAAGTGTTAGCAGGGGAAGGTGTTGAATCATGGTCACTTTCAAAATGGCTAGCAAAACTGGTTACTTGATGCTCCGGTAACATGCCAGAATTGCCTTGAATGCTCCGATGAATTACAGCATGACTGGAAGGGTACCTGAATAATAATTTTTAGAAACAAAAATTAAATAATACTTTATACAAAGTAAATCTGAAAAATAATTTATACAAAAATATGCCAATGATTACTAGAATAATTGAATTAAGTTTTATATAAACACCTCATTTCCAAGGGAAAATGAAATGTTGACAGGAGTGATTAGTGTGTTCGAGTACAATACTTAAGAGCACTAATTGACAACCCTAGTTCCTACCATACAGCTTCATTTTAAGGTTATACATTACCTTGTTACAGGCGGAGTTATGTCAGCGCCAGGACGGGGAGAATGTGCAGCACATACAATCGGTAGGCTTTGAGAAGAATTAGGCTCCAGGGTGAAACCCAAAGCATCAAGCTGGTTATGATGAGAAATACCGGTTTGAAGTAGAGTTTTAGTGTCATCCCTGACTTTCTTTCCCTGCAGAATAACACCAATGTGCAATTCACCTCCAAGAACAGCAGTCACTGCATCCATCACTGTCCTCTGCAGACCAAAATGTTGTAAGAAATACACCCAACTGAACTTGTGATGACACATGCAAATGGAATGGATTCCTAAAATGTAAGGGAAACTCATAAATTACATAGATGCCATTCCTCGTGAACATCTAGAAATCAGATGGTGGTATGTAGATGGCCAAATATATAAATTATTACACCTTCAAGGATCCAATTGTTGCAGTTTCTGGAACCTCTATAAAATGCTCTGGCACTCTAAATGACTTGATCCTAAGCTTCACTGGTTAAAAGAAAGAATTTTACATGTAAGAACCGCTTTGATGATACTGATCAAGTCAAAGAATACATAAAGAACTGCTCCCTCAATCTCCTCATACCATGAGAACCTATTCGTCGTAACTTCTGGTGTGGACATGCTTCCAAGGATGCTATTCCAGGGTCTGCATCAAAGATTTGAAATTTATTTAACAGATTCCAAGAGATCCTTAAATACAGAGGTGAAACAAAAATCAAACTGTAAAGAAGGAAGCCATATAAAGGGAATATGTAAAACCTCTGTGCATCCCAGGAGATGAACCACAAGCATCCTGATTCATACAATTCTCGGGTGAATAATAAATTCCACCACTCCTGGTAAACCCATTAGAATTTGAAACTGACTTATAATTAAAAAGCTTCCTTTTTTTGAAAGGAATATTCATCTGAGAACTTTGGCGTTTATTGCACTTCCTCTTACTGTGGTAAGTTTGCTTCCGAACTCCATCTAAAATTAGCATGTTCCCAATTGAAAAGAAAAAAAATCAGCGAACAAGCAAAGAAGGATACGGGTTAAAGTAATCTCATACCATAAGCATGGACTCACCACTGTTAGAGAGTGTATTATGCTTCGGTTTTTGAGCAACTTTCTGAAAGTTAGAAGCCAGTCTTTTACTTATACTGTTATCGCCTGTACAAGTCTTCGGCCTAAGGGACCTAGTTTTAGTATTAATAGGGTGAGTACACCCAGAAGAGTTTTCGTCATCATCTCTACTAACTACTGGTACATTTTCACAACTTTTGGACAACAAGCTACAGGGAATCCTATCATTAAACCCAGACAATTTGGCATTGCAACCTAAACTGATCAATGCAGGTTGACTTTCATCCAGCGGATCCCCAAAACTATACATCTCAATCCCACTGCCAATTGGCACCTTCTCCAACTCATGCATCTCATCCTTTCCTTTACTAGTATCGCCATCTAACATGAAATGACTATCCTTTTGATGATAACCAGAAGAATCTAATTTAACTTCGCTCGTAACATTTTCCTTTTTGATTTGGCTATTGCCATCCACCAATTCTTTTGCAATGAACCTCTCTAAGCAACTATAACTTGTTACTGTAGAAGCAATCTCTACGTGGCCATCATTTGCAAGATGTGGGAATCCTGTCAAACTTTTTTTGTCACAACTTCTTTCGACAGAAAGCTCAGATTTTGATGGTTTATTTGCATCTTGGCACTCTTCGAGAAATCTACACTGTTCCTTTTGTAATGATGTATCACTAGAAATGGCTGGATTCTCTCTCTCCTGCAAAAGTTTACCAGCTACGGTGGCCAATAAGTCAAATGCACACTTTTGCTTGTCTTCTGCTCTTTGAAATTTAGCTCTCCTCTAGGAAACATTTTAACAAAACAATTATAAATATTGTTTTCATGAAATCTTAAGTAAATTGAAGTATTAATCAGCCCCACATGAGAAGCAGAACATATTTACCCTAACTGAGCGAGAAGCTCGGGGCATGGACGGAACCTGATAGCCATTAAATCCGTACTCTAACCTCTTCTGAAAGACCATATCTTAGAAACCATACCAACACCAACGGATCAACCACAAATATCGAGCAATCCAAGACCCACTATCCGATAAATGAGCACTTTACGATGTGCTTGACTCCACCAGCCACAATTTGAAAGCCTGCCATAAACCCACAAGTAAAGATCAGAAGCATTACAGTGTACCACTACCAGCGAAGTAAATAACAATGAGTATTTTACAAAGTTTTACATTACTGAATCGTTTAGAATGGTAAAGTACATATCCAAGAGAAATACTACAAATTAAATAGGCCCACCCTTCCCTTACAATTACGCAATGCTTGGGTGCGAGGTATCTCTGGTGGGGCATCTCAAGTTCGTTTTCCTTTTTTTTTTTTTTTTAAAAAAAACAACTTTTAAGACCATAGTCATTAAAAGAAATGAGAAAAGTGCATGTTTCCATTCCTAGATTTAGGAAGATATCAACATAGAGAAACAACAACAACAACAAAATATTTGCAATAACATAAACTAGATTCGGGAAAACACCATTAATTGCAACGCAATCTTTCAGAGTTAAAAATTACTCCACTCATACCCCCAATTCAGAGAAGTCAATTGAGTACCTTTCACCGGATCCAGGCACGTTGATGATAAAGGCATAAACACAGAGGATTATACAACGAAAACCTATTCAGATGAAGATAGGAAACTATAAAAAACAATTCAGATCATATTTAGACACAGTACGCTAAAATCAAGAAAGAAGCAAACCAGACGAGATTTCAGATAGGTTCATGAAAAAAATAACAAAAATTCAAACGGAGATCGTAGTAGGGATCTAAAACAACGAAAGAAGACCGATCTCAAAAAAATATAAACCCCAATCCCAAAGAAAAACGGAGACTCAACTCGACTAAAGAAAAATGAAGACCGAAAATTCTGAAGTTGCAACAGAACCGACGACACAGTCTCCAATTAAATCCATCCGCTAGCAATCAAAATCAGTGTCATAAAAACCTTGGGTGAAACAAAACATCCTCACCTTTTTCCCTTCAGAGAACACAATTTTGACCGAACGAAGCGAAATTCCGGCGAATGTACGATCGGCGAATTGTCAAAGAATCCAAAGTGAACCAACAAAAACAGCTAACACTAGTTTTTCATCCCAGAAACAATTTCTCTCATGATTTGGTTTGTTTTTGTCTTAGGAAACTGAATTGAAAAGAAAAAGAAAACAATTTGTTACTTTGAATCCCCAAAACCCTCTGAAAATACTTCCCATCCTTTGCTTAAACCCCCCCCAACGCACACTATATGACCACCCGGACCACTGGATATAGCACGTTAAAAGGTGAAAAACTTTGGGTCAGTAGGTAACTGAAAATTCCATTATTTTTTATTTTTTATTTCCGTTATTTTTTTATAATAATAAAAAATTAATTAATAATATGTAAATATGTTACATAAATGTAAATAAAATATATAATAATATGTTATTATAGAGGCAGCATTTAAGCCTTCTTTAATTATAGGAAAAGTTTAAAATAGTAAGTGATTAATGAAAAAAAAATATTTTTAATAGTTATTTTATTTTCTACTTATATAAATAAAAATATAAGAGAATTTTTATTTTACAAAATAATTTTTACTCAAATAAATCATTATTTATTTATATTTAAAATTTTAATATATATATATATTAATTATTATTTTAATAAAATCATAAATATAAAAATAATTATAAAAAGTAAATGAATAATTTATATATCTTTTCATTTGTTTATAATATTATTTTATTAGTTTAATTTTAAATAATTTGAGAAAAAAATAGTTGTATAATAACAAAATTATAATTATATATTAAAGTATATATTATTAAAAAGCTGAGATGTTAATTTAAAAATATTATTTTAAAAGTTATTTTATTAATAAAAAATAATTAATAATTATATATAATTTAGTGATTTATTAAATAATTAATTTTAATTTAATTATGTATTATTTAAAAATAAATATTTTTATGTTTTTTTTTTACTGAATAATAATATTTTTTATTTTTTTTCTCCATTTTTTTTTCTTCCGTAATTCTTACTTTGGCTTTAGATAACGGGTGGGAAAAGCAAGATGGTTTTAGTGATGCATTATGACACAATTTATGAGTTAAAAATAATGCTTCTATGGACCAAAACAAATATTGTAATTATAATAATTTTCCATAAATTTTTATAGTATATTTTTTCTTAAATTTGTTTACATATAAATGCATTATTTGCAACAAATTTTATATCTATTCCTTATAATGGCGAATAAAATAAGTAATTGTTTCACGGTAAATTTTCTCATAAAAGAGGATATTTTAGTTTAAATTTCATATTTAATTTAGATATAGTAAAATAAATTGAATTTAAAATTAAATTTATTAAGTTTAAATTTTGTTTAGATCTAACTTAATTTTATATTTAAATTATACTAAATTTAAATTTATTTAATTGAATACAACTATCGTTAAATTTGAGACGGTAATATATGATAAATTAAAATAAGTTTCATTTTAATTAATTTAATTATTATATTATTTTATTTAATAGTTAAAATATTTTTTAAGATTAGATTGTTCATTTTAAGATGTGTAGTGACTATTAGCGTAATGGTTTAATAAAATATCCAAGTATTTTAGTTAATTTTTTATGTATTTACCTATTTATTTTTCATTTTATATGTACTATGAATACTTATGTTTACTCGTCTATTTATTTTTAATGTAATAATTTATTATTTATTTGTATTAATATTAATGTTAAAAAATAAATAATAATTTAAAACGAGGCATTAATATTATTATAATGATAGATAAATGTTTCAAAATATTTTATTATTTTAAAAATCCGACTATATATGTTTAATCGAAAATGGTTCTAAAAATTAGTATATTATTTTTAAATAATTATATTTTAATTAAATTGATATAAAATTTTAAATAATTAAACTTTAATTTATAAAAAATAATTTAAGACATAAAATTTTTAATTTTTTAAATATTTTATAAATAATATAATATTTTTAATTTTTTATATCAATTTTAAATAACATTTATTTTACTATGTTTTTTCTTATTTTTAAGATTATTAATTTTTTCATTCTTTAATATATTCTATACTTTAATCTTAATTATTATTTATAATAATAATTTTTAGCATTATAATAATATATTTTATAAAAATTATTATTTATTATTAAATTTATTATATAATATAAATTATCATTTTATAAAATGTTGGTGGAACTCAAATAATGTTAAATTTTTAAACTCTATATTTACATTTTCACTTGTTGGATATAATTTTAAAAATATTATAAATTTATTTTACAAATTGGATAATAAATTTTCTCCTAAAACAATATTAATTTTATCCGAAAGTTATATATATCAAAATAAAAAGTGAAGAGAGAAGAACTTAGAGATCCCTTTATTTGTGTTAATTTTCTAATTTCTAACCGCACTCATTGTCAATTTTGGCGTTTACAACATTTGAACACCAATAAGAGGCTAAACGGCGTTAGGGAATCTCCGTTAATACGTCATTGCAGTGTAATCCTTCACCTACTGCTGCAAACACACACTACAAATTACTCTATAATTCAAATAATATTAAAATGCTTGATTTTGACGGTAGAATATAAAAAACAAAAAAGTTAAAACATGGGGACACGTGTCAACCTCACGAGAAAGAGTGGTTTATCGTCACACGTGGCAGTAGAACAGTGGTTGAACCACGTCCTTTTTTTCATTTTACAAATATAAAATAAAAGTGTCTCCCTTGGTATCTATCTCCACGTCACTACCTCTATTTTCTTTGTATTCTTAGGGATAATGTGAGTCACTTTCAAATGGAGAAACTTGTTTAGGAATTTATATTGTATGAGTTAAACCCTAATTTAAAAAGTGATATACTTTATTTCAATATATTCCTTATATATAATTCAATTCAACACATGTATGCAATGAAATAGCATCATCAAAACTACCCATTTCATGAGTTAACCAATGATAACTTCAATGAAGATAAGTTGAATGAAAGAAGCAAGCTTTATACATAAGAGTTGAATTTATAGAAATAATATAAACAAAACATTATCCTCAGGAAACTATTGAGTGCTACAGAAAAAAGATGGAAAAAACTGAAAAGCATTTGTCCTTTAGGAATTGAATTGGGGTTGGAAAAGGGTAAGGGCACGTGATAAGGAGGAAATGCAAGGTGGCCCACGAAAGAGATGGCGTGTTAGGTCACTTCTCATTAATTTGATTCAAGGCAAGGCAAAGGATTCCATGTTCCTTCCCCAACAAAGCTGGAAAACAAAACCTTTGTGTTCTGTTTTCTTTTTTTGTCATGTTCACAACATAAAAGCTGGGTCAGTTGATAATGGGAGTTGTGAAGATGAGTATAAAATTAATTGATTTGCAGAACAGAAGTACACCTAGGACAGTCAAAAGTGTGAGTGTGACCTATGAACTGACATTAGCATGAAGTGAGATAGAGAGAAAAAAAGCAGAACGTAATAAAATGATTGGAGCAAGTTTGGAAATGGCACTAGGGATGAAGAGTGGAGTTGGAGGGAGATTGAAGGTCACGTAACTTGGATGTAATTTACTTGACGTAGAAGTCACATTCAGATCTCAGACACACCCAACGAAAAAAAAGGGTGAAAGAAGAAAACTTTAGGATCATGCTATTAGTATTACACAACTAACTACATGTTTGAATGTTTATACCTTAAATTTTAGTTAAAGTTAAGTTTACAAACTCAATTTATTAGAGCAATATGCATAAAATTAAGATTTCAGATAAGATAATTTTTTGTTGGGTAAACTTACTTTAGAAACTAATCAAAACTGAATATGAAAACCAAACATAGGATAAAGTTGAAGAGAGTGCAAACAAGGTAATGGTACAAGAGTGAAGAAAAAGTGGTGTGGGGACCAATTGAACAAACGCAGTATTAAAAATTCATGCAAATAATCAATTTATGATCTCAAAAGATGCGCTTTGAAAAATATTGCATTTATTAATCAAAACCATCAATGGTTTGTTATGGATGGTAATTAAATTTATATTAGTTGCAGCCAATGACTGATAAAGGTAACTAAAATGCGAACTTTATTTGACAATTTGTTATCATAAAATGTTTTATAATCTTTCCAAATGAATGTTTAATAATTATTTTAAAATAATATTTTACAATCTTATTATAATAATAGAAAGCAATCCAAATTGAATTGAAAACATTAATTTGATTTAGTTAAAATTTTATATTAAATTATTTTTTTTAATTTAATTTTAGTGACTATTCAATTGTAAAAACTATCCATTAACACCCATATTCAAAATAATATATTATCAGCGTGGGTTCAACCCTTTTTGCTAGTACAATTTAAATAAACATGAAAAGATGAAACGAAAAGTGAAAACTAAGGACGAGGGGAAGTAGTACTGGTTTACATTTTAATTGTGAGCAAATATATATTAAAATTCTATTAACATAGTGGGATTAGGGAAGAGGAAAAAAAACAATCAATTTTCCATTTCTAGTTTTAAGGAATATAATGTTTGTGTTGAATATAGAAGAAATAGGATTTAAAATTAATTTCCTTTGTGTATGAATCACACATAGGATAATCTATTTATAATAGAGATATATAACTAAAAGAGTAATAAAAAGTAATCAAAATAAACAGAAGATATTGTTTGATATTGTGGTTAACAATATCAAACTATATCTAAACAATATCTAACACTCCCCCTCAAGCTGGAGCATACAAATCGTATGTGTCAAGCTTGTTACAAATATAATCAATTCTAGGCCTCCGTAAAGACTTAGTGGAAATATTTGTTAACTGATCACTTGAGTTAACAAACTCAGTCTTGATATCTCCAAATATAATATTTTCTCGAATGAAATGACAGTCAATCTCAATGTGTTTGGTCATCTCATGAAAGACAGGATTATAACTAATATGAAGAACAGCCCGATTGTCACACACAAGCGTCATTTGAGTGATATCTCCAAATTGTAACTCTCTAAGAAATTGTTTGAGTCAAACAAGTTCACAGGCAGCTGAGGTCATAGCTCTATATTCTGCTTCTACACTAGATCTTAACACAACACTTTGTTTCTTACTTTTCCATGAGATCAAGTTACCACCAATGGAGACACAATATCCAGATGTGATATTCTATCTGAAGGAGATCCTACCCAATCAGCATCTGAGTAGCAAACAACTCTTGTATAGTTATTAGAACCATATAACAATCTTTTTCCAGGAGATCCTTTTATATACTTCAAGATACGAATGACTGCATTTCAATAATCTTCACATGGTGAATTAAGAAATTGACTTACTACACTGACTGCAAAGGAAATGTCAGGACGAGTAACTGTAAGATAATTCAATTTTCCAACCAATCTTCTATACTGCTCAGGGTCAGATATAGGCTCTCCCTGATTTGATAGAAGTTTAGTATTGGGATCCATAGGTATATCAACAGACTTTGAACTCATCAATCCAGTTTCCTCCAAAATATATATGGCATACTTCCTCTAAGATATAATAATACCATCATTGGACTGTGTCACCTCAATACCCAAGAAATATCTAAGTTTGTCAAGATCTTTGGTCTGAAAATGGCGACAGAGATGTTGTTTCAACTGAGAGATGTCATGGTTGTCACTACCTGTAAGAACGATGTCATCAACATATACTATCAAGTAAACACATCTAGCACTCGAGTGTCGACAAAAGACAGAATGATCTGCTTCACACCGAGTCATACCAAATTGTTGAACAACCTTGCTAAACTTTCCAAACCAAGCCCTAGGAGATTGTTTTAGGCCATATAGAGATTTACGAAGACGACATATCATTCCAGAAGACTCCCCCTGAGCAACAAACCCAGGAGGTTGCTCCATATAGATTTCTTCTTGCAAATCACCGTTGAAGAAAGCATTTTTAACATTCAGTTGATAAAGAAGTCATTATTGAAGAGCGGTCATAGCGATAAATAAATGAACAGAAGTCATCTTTGTCACAGGGGAAAATGTATCTCCATAATCCAACCCAAAAATTTGAGTATAACATTTGGCTACAAGACGAGCTTTGAGGCGATCAATAGTACCATCAGGTCCAACTTTGATAGCAAGCACCCACCTGCAACCAACAATAGATTTCCCAGACGATAACGGGACCAATTCCCAAGTTCCACTATTATGAAGAACACTTGGTTCATTTAACATGGTCTGACGCCAACCAAGATGGGTTAAAGCTTCACGAACAGTTTTTGGAATGGTCACAGAAGAAATAGAAGAAAGACATGTATAAAAAGGTAATGACAGTCGATGATAACTCAAAGTAATATAATGGGGAGAGGGATTACGTGTAGAACGAATATCTTTTCGGAGGGCAATGGGAAGGTCAGACTCATGTGTCAGATCCGGAGGAGACAAAGTAGTTGGCACTTGAGTGGAGTCACATGGTGGTGGTTGTGATTGATTTCAACAACTATAAATCTAAAGAGGCAGTGGAGAAGAAATTGACTGTGGAGCAGGAACTAATGGTGAAGAAGACACAGTTAGAGGGTCACAAACAACATGAACATTAAATGTACTAGGAGTGTTGACAAGATTGGATGAAGACAGAGGTGAAGATTGACTTTTAAAATAAAGAGACAACTCATCAAAGGTGACATCTGTAGACACAAAATAACGATTAAGAGAAGGAGAAAAACATTTGTATCCTTTTTGTGATCTTGTAAACCCTAAGAAAACACATTTATGTGATCTAGGAGAAAGTTTGTCAAGACCAGAACTGAAATTATGAATAAAAGATGTAGACCCGAAAACTCTCAGAGGTAAAGGATGAAGTGGTTCATGAGGGAATAAAATTGAATGAGGTATTTTATTATCTAAAACTGAAGAAGGCATGCGATTAATGAGATAACATGCAGTAAGAAGAGCATCACCCCAAAAATGTTGAGGAACCTCTCCATGAATTAAAAGTGTGTGAGTTGTTTCAATAAGATGTCTATTTTTATGTTCAGCTACACCATTTTGTTGAGGTGTATAAGCACAAGAAGTTTGATGTAAAATACCGCGAGAAGTCATGAATTGTTTAAAAGAATGAGAAAGATATTCACGGTCATTATCACTACGCCAAACTCTAATAGAAACACCGAACTGAGTTTGAATTTCATTAAAAAAAGTTTGAAAGATATGAAATAATTCATAACGATTTTTCATCAAAAATAACAAGTGCATATGGACATCAATGAAAGTAACAAAGTATTAAAAACCTAAAGTAGACTTAGCACGGTTAGGTCCCCAAATGTCAGAGTGAACCACGGCAAAAGGGGAGGAAGCATCACGTGTAAAACTACGAGGAAAGGAAGTACGACTATGTTTGCCTAATTGACATGACTCACACGACAAACTAGATAAGTTGGACAAGGCAGGGACAAACTTCTGTAACTTGGCAAGACTTGGATGACCTAACTGAGCATGAAGAAGAAAGGGAGACTTTATAAATGTACTAACATGTGTAGAGGGACGGAGATAATAAAGATCATGAGACTCACATCCTGTGCCAATCACCTGTTTCGAACTCTGGTCCTGTAAATACACAGAATTGTTGGTAAAAGTAACAACACAATCAAGAGAACGAGTTAGACGACTTATGGACAACAGGTTAAAAGGAGACACAAGGACATAAAGAACATTATCAATGGTTAAAGAAGGAAAAAGTTGAATCGTTCCAACACCATGAGATGAAACTCTAGAGCCATCAGCCAGTGTAACAGAAGGTAAATGATTAGGAGAGGATAAAAAGGAGAACAAAGACTTGTTACCAGTAATATGATCAGTGACTCCTGAATCAAAAACTCAAGGACCAAGAAAAAAAGATTGGGTCAGACCAGCAAAATATGTATTTGTATGTGTGACAGATTTAGTGGAAGTAGAAGACTGTTGATCCTTATACCTTTTGAGAAATTTGTTGAACATAGCAAGCATGTCGGATGCAACAGAAGAAGGAGGATCCCCGACAGATAAAGTTGGGGAAAGATTGGTCTGAACAACTGTAACAGATCGAGGAGGACGACCATGTAATGCATAACACTTGTTAATCTTGTGACCTAGTTTGCCACAATGTTCACACTTAGGACGTCATTTTCCCTATTTGCGAGGGCGAGTCCAGTCATCACGATGGGATGTCAACACAAAAGAATCATTAACAAAATTGGAAATAGTAGAAGAAGTGAAAGAAGTCATGAAGAGCGGGAGAACAAACCCTAAAACAATCCAAAGTAATTCAATCAACCCATGAAGTACAAATTCAAAATGAGAATACTAAAAATAAGTTCGTCAAGACTAAACGGTACAAGAGACAACGGGATGACCAACTCCGATAATGATGATCTCAACGGCACGGTGGTCACCTGACCGAGACAAGCAAAATCATATCTCACCGGTCAAAAACTGAAACTCCGACAAATTCTCCGGCAACGGCAGATCTGGTGATTGCTCCAGCAGCAACGGTGACAGCAACGTGAACCAGTACACCAGGTAAGTTCTTAGGAAAGAGATGTGGGTCACTAATAGACACACTTAAATATCAAGTTTTTCCTTGCCAGAACTTTCCTAGATATGCACTTCCACACTACCAAATAAATTCAGTAACAAAGATAATTTTTTTCTGATGCGGAGAATCAGTTTACCAACAGCGATAGGACAGCTCTAGCAGCGGTGGGACAACTCCAACAGTGGACAAAAGGCGAAAAAAAAATTAATATAACCTTAAGATCTAGATACCATGTTGAATATAGAGGAAATAAGGTTTGAAATTAATCTCCCTTGTATATAAATCACACATAGAATAATCTATTTATGATAGAGATATACAACTAAAAAAATAACCGAAAGTAAATAAAATAAACAGAAAATATTGTTTAATCAAACTATATCTAAACAATATCTGACAGATTTAAAAATAAGCTAGATCCACTCTAAGTTATTTGATTAAACAACTTTTTTTTCTCATTTGATTGTGTTTTCAAAGAGAATTTCTAACGTGTAATCTTTAACCTACTTCCCCTATAATCTTCTCGCTACCAAAATGAGTCAAGAATCCCGCAAGAAACAAAGGTTATATGCATATTGGTCTCAAACACTTGCTTTACACTCTGAGTTTGGTACAAACGTTCAATGCATGTAACACAGTTGCTTTCAAATTAATACCATAAATGTCTGTTATTTTTAATCATTAAGAACTGTGCATCTTACCCTTTCTGTTGGAGGAATGTGTTATCTGTTGCCCCATTCAAATTATTGAGAAAAGCCTCGAATATGTTGCATGTTTAACACTACCAATAAACACCACTATTGTCTGAGAGAGAATCAAAATACTAATGTAGACAGAAATAGAAATGCGGATATTACAATGGAAACAAGCCACAAAAAACGACCAAAATAAAATAAATAAACTCTATGTATAAAAAAAAAGTTACATTAATCAACTGCAGCATTGGAACACCAAAAGCAAATTGACACTACTAATTCATTCCGTGGCCAAATTACCAAACTGCCATGGATTGAATTCAATTGCTTTAACATCAAAGTCATCAATGCTTCCTGAGGAGTTATTTGCAGCAGCCCGATGGTCAGTGTATTTACCATTATATTGATAGATTTCCAAATCACCCCAAGGAGTTGTTGTCTCTTCTTCAGTTAAATCAAACCATCTAGGTATGAACTTATGCCCTTTTTCCTCTCGGGTTCTCTTTTCAGCACGCTGCCTCTCCTCCAAACTGAAAGGAAACAAGTAAAAGATAAATACCCTGAGAATCAACCTCACCAAATTTCTCTGGTGATAAGCCTATTTCTATTTGAAAAAGGGGATGGCAGTAGCAGAGAAGCCTAACAAATTCTCAAGCGAATACAAAATGGTTCTAATTTCCAGCCACTCCCTTGGGCATGAGAGAGATATCAATATGGATGGCCACAGAATGATCAATTAAAACCGAACCCCCACCCACACAAAACGAATTTCCTCCAACTAAGCAAAGTTAGTTAAATGGATATCACGAATAATTACATAAGACAAAGGGGACAGGAGGAACAAAAGAAAGGGTAAGGAACCTGCTCTTTTCTGCCCCAGCTTTTGACAGATCACCCATCTCAAGTGCATATCTATCTGGGCGTAGACGAGAGTCTGATGCCAACAACCTTCTAGGGGCAGTGTCAAAGCTGTTTAATTTATGAGCAAAATATGTATACTGAAATTTGTCATTCTGTGGAACATCAGCAACATGCCAAACCTGCAGAATAAAATCAGTGGAAATGCCAATGAAAATGATCAGCAACTTTAAGGTATTAGTGTCCTCACCAATCGATATATCAGTCAAGTATAAGTGCAAAATTGTTTCTTATCCAAAGTGACAAGTAAGATTATTGATTGCAATGGTTATAACTTCTGGTAAAAGAATTCATAAATAAAGCTAAAAATTTGGTTGCAAGAGATTATGCATCTTGTGAACAGATATGTATAAGAAACCGACCTAATATACTTGAATAGTGTCTTCTTGCATCACATCATGAAGTTTCTTTCAACGATTAGCATTTTAAAGATAGGTTCAAAATTTCCAGCATAAATTCAGGTTTCTTAAAAAGGAAGAGAACACAAACACAGATTAATTAAAAAACATGATTTGCAATACTAGAATAGAAGTAAACTAATAGAAATAGTTGAATACATTGAGTTCTATGCTAGGTGGAAGTGGGGAGAAAAGAGAAAAGTTCTTTTCTTCTTTTGAGGGGCTGGGGGTTGATGGATGAAGGATATTACCTGGGAAGAGACCATGGCCAGTTGCATTGGTCTCTTCAACTTTTACATATATACCAAGAGTAACAAGTTGGGCCACGACTTTATCCTCAAACAGTACAACAACAATGCTTTGTCCAATTAGATGAGATCCACTACATGGATCACACGATGCTATTCAACTTTGATAAAGACTAAAGTTTCAAAGATGTTATTTGTCATCAAACAGTAAGACCAAGAAAATAGCAAAATGTCTAGTTTTTGAAGCAAAGTTACCACGAACTTTAATTGCAAATAATCTCAAGTTCATTGGGAAGATTCTTGATTGGAAAATCACCTCTTTCAATTCTGTGTTTGGGAGAGGCTCTCCTTCTGAATCACAAGGTTGATAACTCATTGACTCATTCCACTTCCCAGTCATTAATATTTTAGGCTCCTCCGAAGAATTATAAATATATCCATCCACTTCATATCGACCAGCACTACAGCAGATCAGGAAATAGATAGCGTCTAATTAAAGGTTAGATATATTGACAATAGTAAGATACCTAAACAGCTGAGTGAAAAAAGATGAAGTAAAATATAGAAATCCTAACTGAAGACAGAAACAATTCAGGCCACTCAATTATTTTCAAATAGCTCAATTTTAACAAGCAAAATTTGGCATGCAACTAGTGGTCAATCAAATCAAATTGTCTGGTGAAACAAAAATATTTAATGCCACATTACCAAAGAAAATCATTTCAATGACATTATACATTGAAGTCAAACCTGTTATAGAATAACCTAACAAATTGCTCAAAGGTTGAAATAAATCCAATATAGAACTGGTACAAACTAATTAAAAAGGTATTAAATTGCTTCTTTAGAAAGTAGAAACAGAAATGATACAGACCCAAACCATCCACATGGTTGAAAGTATAGCACAGCTTTGTCTCCAGTTGTCAGATTTGTCATTATCATTTCCCCAGGAGAATCAATCCATGTCCGGCCAAATATGAGGTTGTTAACCTTTGTAGGAGGTGGCACCAGATCCAAGATTACACCATCTCTCTTAAGAGTCACACGTGTTCTGCAAACATACAAGTCCTTCTTAAATAGAAAATAACAATAGAAGACAATTCAGATCAGAACTAGCATTAAATCAATAATTATTTTGTTGCATTGCTATATACTGTACCACTTTGGAACAAAAAAGCCACAAATTCATCAATAACAATAAGAATAAAACGATACAACAGAGGAAATCTACTAAACAACTGCAATACCTTCCAACAGGGTAAACATCAACAGAATTTCCCAAAAACTTAGTTTTCAACTTTGAAGTCACATCATATGTAAAATGCTCATTCTCAGCATGCCCAGCACTCATTGGGGGATGATGACTCACCTGAAATTTAAAATAATTTTTTTTATATACAGAGGGAAAATTAACAAAACCCATATAATTTGTTGCGGCCTAAGGCACCTAAGAAAATAAGAAAAAAATAATAATATTTTTTCCAGGTGCTAAAGAACCCTATATTCCAAAGAGACATGCACAGAGAAGAAGAGAGAGTGACATAGAACATACTGCATCAGAGAGTTTCCATGATAATCACATAGTCAAATTATACCTGTTCTGCAAGAAATGTAATTCCTCCATGATTAGCCACTTCATAAGTCTCTCCAAGGATAGGATTGAAAGGTTTCCAGGTTCGTTGGTAAGCGAAGTACACCGATATAGCCCATGATGCTGTGATGATTATCATAAAATACAATAATGAAGAAATAATCAGGAAAACACAGCCCTATAGTTACTTCAAAACAACTGAAAGATTGAAGAACAAAACCTACTAAAAAAGCCTCAGATGAAGATATTTGAGGCCAGTAAAACAAATCCTTGATCAAAACTAGTTAGAATGCTTCGGGTTTGACATTCATTCCTACCTAAAACTATATATCCTAGGGATAATTTTCACTTAGAGGGGAAAAAAGGTTAGAAGAGAAAATAAAAAGAGATAAAACTAACTCACTTGCATAAACTAATCGCATGTATGGATCCTCTGATTCATCTGCCTGATCTAACAAGTAGGAGTACTCCATCAACTAGTACAAGCAATTTAAGTCCAATCAATTGACACTACAAAACCATCAAAAACAATGAGAAAACTAAAAGTCAGCAGACCTCGGCCATTTTCTGAAGCATAGTCATCGGTTCAAAGATAATAACTGGTAGTGTCACCATTGATGTTACATCCGAGCCAATATATTTCTGCATCATCTTCCAGTAACCATCTCTTTCCTTTACATACAATAGCCAAAGGGAGAAAAAAAACGATAAAAAAATGTTCAGAATATGAACACGTACGAATTAAGTATATGCCAGAGAAAAGAAGAAGGAAATAAAACAAAACCAAAACATATATGTCAGCATCATTATCATGAACAGGAATAAAACTTAGAAACAGCACAGACAATCGAACTTAAGAGAGTAGTAACTTACAGGAGCATTTTAAATGTCCAAACAGGGAGCTGGAGAAAAAGCAATACTAGAAACAGCAAGAAATTAAAAAATACTGAAAAGAAATAAAATAAATAAATACCTCTTGTTTCCATCTTCCTCTATGTGCTTCCTCCTCTGCATCTTCTTTACCTCCCTCTGGATTGATGACTTCCACACCTTCATATCCAAGAAGCCTAGAAACAAAACAGAAACATATAAATAAGCTTAAATTCCTCTCCAAATCATTGCAAATCCTAGTAAAAAACTGACAGGTATTTTTGAACACTGCTAGAATTAACTGAAATTCTAGTGTTGTAGGAATGCAATATCCTACGTCGCTAGTTCGTATAATTCAGGAAAAGCATTTCAATCACATGATCAACGGGGGGAACAACTTTTTTTTTTTTTCACACTAGGAATGCAATCATCAAATGATACTAGAAAGTTGAAACAGCGCAAATGAACACAGGCATTTAGAATTGACAATTTGAGGTGAGTTAGGGAAGGAATGATGAAGACGAAGTACCCGTTGACTGATCGGTGCACAGCGTTGGTAAAGATAGAGGACATGGCGGCGAAAAACCCCTTACTTTCATTCTCCTTCGAGGGGCTACCCATCTCTGCGTGTAAAACTTAAACCCTAATTCAGAAAACTATCAGATTCAGAACTCAAAGTAACTGCAAACATCCAACCTCGTCCAAATCAAATTCAAACTCAAACCATGGAAGAGAGAAGAGCGTGCATTGAGTTTTGGGTAAAATGGAAAATCGTACTAGATTTGGGTAAAGGTTACGTTAAAATTTTAAATATAAAAGAAGTTACATTTTTTTATTTGTATTAATTTAATCACCTATTGTTACTTATTTTGTGTATGGATTTTTTATGATTAAAACAGAATTTAATAATAAGTGGTATTCTTTTATGCAGCAATTTATTTTGACTTAACAACTTAGTTATATTAATAAAAAAAAGTTCACTTGCACTTCAAATTCGCTAGATATTTTTACTCGCTACATGTATTTAATTAAGTTTTCATAATATGATTAATCAAAAAATAAATAAATCAAAAATCAGTTTAAAATTTGAAAAATGATCAACTTAGAAGGGACCAATCAAGGGGAGATGGATATAGACCAGTAATCTATTTTACGGTCTTAGTTTTAAAAAAAAATTAAGAATATTTTTTTATTTTATTCATTACATTTTTTTTCTCGTTGAATAATAATAATAATAATTAAAATGATTAGAAAAGAATTACCAAAATATTAAAATAAGTTATAACTTAAACATTTATGAATATGATTACTAAAGTATTCAAAAACAAATTATAATTTTTAAATAAACAAATAAAAAATTTATAAAAATAGCTATGTAATATTAAGGGGAAAATGAGAAACTGAAAAAAGTTAAAAAAGCTGGTTATAGATAATTTTTTAAAAATAGTTGTATAATAGAAAAAGTAAGAAAGAAAAAAAAATCTTGATAATGATTTTGAATTTTAAGATAAAGTTTGTGACTTTTTTTATTTTATATATATATATATATATATATATATATATATATATATATATAATAATATTATTGTACAAAACTTCGTAGTGAAGTTTCCTCCGCACGCTAATTCGTAGTGAAGAAATAGCAGGCAACAATTGATTCTTCCTCTATCCTTTTTTTCTTTCGTCTAAATTTTAAGCAAACGATAAACGATATTCCACTCACGTAAGATTTGGTGAAACAGGAGAGAACTTGAATTAAGTGGGAAAGTTTCGGTAGAAATATCACACCGAGATAAGGGAAGTTTAATTCATTCAATATATGAGACTGAATTGTTGAGTACTCCAGTGAATAAGGAATAGAAATAAAAATCTAAATATTTGAATGATCTGATCTTAAAGTTTTCTTCATATTTGAAAACTTGAAATTTTGTTGAAATTCTTGAAATTAAGGGTGAATTATATGGTAAAATTGTTGTTTTTTACTTAAATTGAACATATTTCATATTTAATTTCGATTTGAAACTACTTTGGTTGCTCGAAACTTAAAAATTGAAAATCGGGATGTGTGTCATGGCTTCCTGGATGTGAGGTTGAAGAAAGGGATAAGGGGGATTTTTGAAAAAGATCAAGGCTAAAATAATTATCTTACATCCTAGGGACAAAAATCAAATTTTTGAAAATGTCTAAGGGTAAAATAGTAATTTTTGGGACACGGAAGGAATTTTCGAAAATGTCAAAGAGTAAAATAGTCATTTAGGGACATACATGAAATTTTAATAAAAGATTAAAGGCAAAATAGTAATTTAATGAATAATAGAAAATGTTTAAAGGTATAATTGGAATTTTAGAAATAAAGTAAAGGTATGTTAGGAAAAATAATTAAAATATAGAATGAAATTAGAAATTTTAAAGAATCAACAGTGTGTTGAGATGTGTGTGCGTCAGACTGAGCCCGAGGGCTGATGTCTAGAATCAGTCATTAGATGTTATATATTGGTTAGACTGAGCCGGAGGGTTGGTACCCAGAATCAGTCAAGTACTATTATTTATTGACCCGAATGAGCCGTGAGGACAGGTGGTCCAGAATCAGGCAGATGTGAATGATTATTGTTATGTTTGAATGGTACTCGTGGTGGTACAGAGTGTATTAGTGTATTAATTATGTCGAAGAATTCAGATGAGGTCTCAGACTTCACTAATTGGTTGGGTCAGGTAGACTACGAGATCAGGTGGTGAGAAGTCGATGGGGGATGACTGGTGGCGCGCTCGGAGGGGTACTCCAGAATGAGTGATGAAGGACGTCAATAATTTTACTCTGTGTGGAGGGTGGTCGAATGGTATTGTGAGTGCCGACAACAATGTGCCCACGAGATGATAATGTGACGTTTATTTTTATTATTATTATTATTATTTATATAAGAGTAGGAGGTCAAAAAAATATTACATATATGTAAAAGATATATAATAGAAGAAGGAATTTTATTTTTTATTCCTTCTTTTTTTTTCTACGATTTTACAAGTATCTACATTGCTAGGTGGAAACAAACTAATTAAGGGGTTTTGGAAAAAGGTAGGAGGCATACAAAAGGTAACCACTACTGGCCCATCTAACATAATGGGATTTCCCATATCAGATACAAATGTTATTATTAAAAATCCTATCCCTCTAAAAGTAACCAAATTGTCTATAACATTTGTGTTCCAAGTAGTTCCGGGAAAGAAGGCAGTGATGCTTGCAGAAAAGGGATTTCGAATATTTGGCGCCTCCATCTACTTAAGTTGATTTTTAAATAAAACATGCACAAAAGATCACAATAGGGAGTGAGAACATTTATCAATTACAATAATACAATCTTATAATATATAGATATATATGTTTCAACTTCCTCAACACATTCTATTTTATGAAGATTTAAATTAAATTTGTAGTGACTAGTCAGGATAAATGAGTTCAATTTTAATCACTTTCACAGTGATATTTACTCATTTAAATCCCCAAGGTCCAACCTTCATCTACAATATCATCAAATCTTCACAAATAGATATTATTGTAATTGAATAATATAACTATAGATTAATAAATAAGATCGTTGCATTACTAGAGATAAAATAAAGTAAACAAACAAGACCAGTACGTAACTTGAGATAATTAAAATAAGACCAGTGCAAGACTGAAGATAAAATAAAATGAACAAACAGGATCAGTACATAACTGAAGATAATTAAATTAGGACCAGTGCAAGACTGGAGATAAAATAAAATGAACAAACAGAACAAGTACATTACTGGAGATAATTAAATTAGGATCAGTGCAAGACTGGAGATAAAATAAAATGAACAAACAGGACCAGTACATAACTAGAGATAATTAAATTAGGACCAGTGCAAGACTGGAGATAAAATAAAATGAACAACACCAGTACATAACTGAAGATAATTAAATTAGGACCAGTGCAAGACTGAAAATAAAATAAAATGAGCATAAGGTAGGTTCATACGTAGTTAGAGATAAATAAACAAATAACCAAATAAATAGAATGAGGTTAGGGACACCTCACTCCACAACTATAAGCAAAATAAAATAGATTTAATGATAATATTTTCCTCCCCTACCTTAATGCTTTGTTTGGTTGGAGTGATTTGAGAGAGGGGAAATGAGAGAGTGGAAAAGGAGGGATTTGAAGAGAAATGGAGATGAAATTAAAGTTGTTTGGATGAATGGAAAGTGAAAGGAAAGTTTATGGGAAATTGTGAATGATTTGATTGATATGAGATATAAAAATTATAATTTTAATTGATTATTTAAAAAAATTACCATTTTACTCTTTGTATAAAATAAGGTTCAAATGATTATAAATATAATTTTTTAATTAATTATCCATATTTTAACATTGATTATATAGTTAAAAGAAAAAACAAATTTAAAAGTGTTTGTAATTGGAAACAAATTTACAAAATTAACTTTTTTTAGATAGTTATTAAAAATTATATAAATAAACAATTACAAAATTATGTACATTGCATATCCATATTCAAATAATGTTGACATATTAAATAAATTATTTGACTAATAATTAAATAATTATAAAATATAAAATAATAATTAATATTGATTGATAATAACAAATAATTATGAAAACTAATAATATAATTGTACATTATTATTTAAAACAAATATAAAATACAAGTGAAAATAGAATAATAATTAAATGAAACATTACTAAAATTATAAACCTATGCACACTAATGCTCTTCAAACAAATAATTATAATGTTATTCATCTTTTGCAGTCAAGTCCTCCAGTTCAGATCATTCAATCACTTCCACTCAAGAACATGAACAACTGGGAGAGACGAAGATGTGAGGGCAAGCCAAAAAGTCGTCTAACATGTGATTCGCGAGTACACAAATGATTATAACACTCGAAGCATAAGTTGCTCGTCATTTAGGTTCATGCCGACTAACATGTCCCATATATCGACTCCGAATGTTGAAATGTTGATGATCGTCTCATCACATTAACTTGCTCATTAATTAACTCATTTCTGCGTTCAATGGCGACCACCTGTCTTTCAGCTATGTCAGATAATCGTTGGGTCAATGTATTACTTTGCCCGAGGTAATCTGTAAATGTGTCCAGCCTCGTTGTTAGTTTGTCAAATTGACCTTCCATCACATCAACCATAGGCGCTTTTCTTTTTGTGCCCCGAGATGAAGAGGTTCCACCTGAACCGATGAGACGCAACGAGATGGAATTGAGTGAGCACCCTCGAGAAGACTGTCGGAACCCATGCGTGGAGGTGATCGATAAGTCTGTATCAAATCCCGCATCAAAGCCAAAGTGAAATGGTTGCTCCTCCGGTGTGGGGTCCACATCAACGTTCAAGTCGATCGTTGCCCTTCGAGAACCGATATTCATTCGGATCGACGCGAAGTTCTTGCCATATGTCCAATGGCTCGATCAAGCACCCCACAATTCTTCCATCAAATCATAATGTCTTATAGTTGACAATTTCCATTTAGTTGCAGAAGGCTTCGCCTACAAAATAATGAGAATGGTTAACACTCGTAATTGTTATGTTTTGCTATATCAACAAATGATAATTCATATAATAGTACCTTAATTAGGTCATCCCATACTTCTTGCTCAGCCACAAACCGTTTTGTGATAATTCATTTGTATATATATTATAGAAATGAAAATAAATTATATTTTAGAAGATATAAACTTTCAAATGATCGATCACTTAGCCAAAATGATCGATCACTTTTTCAATTCCTCGAGACCTTAGATAGCGGTTAACCTGGAACCGCTATCATATGTTCACATCCGATAGCGGTTCCAGCATTAACCGCTATCTAAAGGCTCCGAATTTGAATTTATTTTGATGTATAATTATATTTACATATATATATATATATATATATATATACATATTCTAAAATATAATTAATATTAATTACTATAATATAAAATATATATTCCACAATATAACTTATTTTCATTTATATATATATTATAGAAATGAAAATAAATTATATTTTAGAATATATAATTTTGATAGAAAATTATATATATATATATATATATATATTCTAAAATATAATTTATATTAATTACTATAATATAAAATATATATTCCACAATATAACTTATTTTCATTTGTATATATATTATAGAAATGAAAATAAATTATATTTTAGAAGATATAAACTTTCAAATGATCGATTACTTTGCCAAAATGATCGATCACTTTTTCAATTCCTCAAGACCTTAGATAGCGGTTAACCTGGAACCGCTATCATATGTTCACATCCGATAGCGGTTCCAGATTAACCGCTATCTAAAGGCTCCGAATTTGAATTTATTTTGATGTATAATTATATTTACATATATATATATACATATTCTAAAATATAATTTATATTAATTACTATAATATAAAATATATATTCCACAATATAACTTATTTTCATTTATATATATATATATATTATAGAAATGAAAATAAATTATATTTTAGAATATATAATTTTGATAGAAAATTATATATATATATATATATATATTCTAAAATATAATTTATATTAATTACTATAATATAAAATATATATTCCACAATATAACTTATTTTCATTTGTATATATATTATAGAAATGAAAATAAATTATATTTTAGAAGATATAAACTTTCAAATGATCGATTACTTTGCCAAAATGATCGATCACTTTTTCAATTCCTCGAGACCTTAGATAGCGGTTAACCTGGAACCGCTATCATATGTTCACATCCGATAGCGGTTCCGGATTAACCGCTATCTAAAGACTCCGAATTTGAATTTATTCTGATGTATAATTATATTTACATATATATATATATATATATATATATATATATATATATATACATATTCTAAAATATAATTTATATTAATTACTATAATATAAAATATATATTCCACAATATAACTTATTTTCATTTATATATATATTATAGAAATGAAAATAAATTATATTTTAGAATATATAATTTTGATAGAAAATTATATATATATATATATATATATTCTAAAATATAATTTATATTAATTACTATAATATAAAATATATATTCCACAATATAACTTATTTTCATTTGTATATATATTATAGAAATGAAAATAAATTATATTTTAGAAGATATAATTTTGCAAATGATCGATCACTTTTCCAAAATGATCGATCACTTTTTCAAATCCTCAAGACTTTAGATAGCGGTTAACCTGGAACCGCTATCATATGTTCACATCTGATAGCGGTTCCAGGTTAACCGCTATCTAAAGGCTCCAGAATTTGAATTTATTTTGATGTATAATTATATGATCGATTACTTTTCCAAAATGATCGATCATATTTTCAAATACTCGAGACTTTAGATAGCGGTTAACGTTGAACCGCTATCATATTTTGATATTTAAGAGCGGTTAAGTTATTAACCGCTCTTACAAGAATTATTTGAATATATTTTGATGTAAAATTATATTTATATATATATATATATATATATATTGTAAAATATTATTTATATTAATTACTATAATATAAATATATATTCCACAATATAACTTATTTTCATTTATATATATATATATATTATAGAAATGAAAATAAATTATATTTTAGAATATATAATTTTGATGTAAAATTATATTTATATATATATATATACAAGTTATTAAAAATTATATAAATAAATTATAATTTTGACATATTAAATAAATTATTTGACTAATAATTAAATAATTATAAAATATAAAATAATAATTAATATTGACTAATAATAACAAATAATTATGAAAACTAATAATATAATTGTAAATTATTATTTTAAATTAATATAAAAACTTTAAATTAATTAATTATATATATATATATATATATATATATGCATAAATTAGAGGAGGCGTGGATTCCATGCACTTGTGTGTTCACATGCAGGAGATGGAGAAGGGTAAATAAGTCAAATTTCATTTGATGATGTGTCTTTCTCTGCCTATCCTCTCAAATCCTCTTTTTTAACAGGGTGAGCTTTCCTCCCCTCTCCCTCAAATTAGCGCTTGCATATGCTCTCATATCAGTTGCAACAAACGAATAACATCCCGCTTTTCTATCCTTTGAAACAGTAAATCACTTGCAACAAACATAGGCTAAGAGTTGCGGATGTGGTACCAAAATTTTTGTAGAGACAATTTTTTTTTCTTTCTCTTCTTCCCTCTCTCTTCCTTTCTCTCTCTCCTTTTTTTCTCTCTCTTCCTCTCTCTCTTCTTCTTTCTCTCTCTCTTCTTTCTCTCTCTTCCTCTCTCTTTTCTTCTTTCTCTCTCTCCTTCTTTCTCTCTCCCCTTTCTCTTTCTCCCTCTCAATCCTTCCCCCTACCCTTTTTATAGCAAATTTTTTTTTCTTTTTATTTATTTAATTACGTAATCATAAATGCAGTAATTATGATTTTGATAATGTTTATTTTTTAAGATAAGATAACGTTTATCTTTTACATTAATTGAGATGTTACATTTCTCCTATACTTACAGAAATTTCGTCCTCGAAATTTTTAGCGACTAAAATAAATAGGGGTAACTTTCCCTGATTTTCTTTTCTAATTCCCATATAGCGTCTCCAGTACTTTCATTCCAAACAACCTTCACTAGTGGGATTTTTCTTCCCCTCGGTTGCTTGATCTTCATATCATGTAACTGTACGAGGCATTGTTTCAAATGTAAGGTTATCCTTTAATTGTACTGTATCTGGCATTATTACATGAGAAGGGTCAGAAATGTATTTTCTTAATTGAGACACATGAAACACATTATGAAGATTAGAAAGAAAAGGGGGTAAGGAAATTTGATAAGCAATAGGACCTATTTTTCTAAGAATTTGATAGGGACCAATAAATCGAGGTGTGAGTTTCTTGGCTTTCATTACTCTACCAACTCTAGTTGTCGGTGTTACTTTCAAGAATACATGTTCACCTTCTTGGAATTCAAGGGGTCGTCTTCTCTTGTCAGCATAGCTTTTCTGTCGACTTTGAGTTGTTCTTAATTTTTCCCTAATCATCTTAATTTTCTCCGTGGTTTGTTGAATCATGTCAGGACCTAAGATTAAATTTTCTCCAGTCTCAAACCAACATAAAGGTGTCCTACATTTTCTCTCATACAATGCCTCATAGGGTGTCATACCTATGCTAGAATGGAAACTGTTGTGATAAGTAAATTCAATTAATGATAAGTATCGATTCCAGCTACCAGAATCTTCTAACACACATGCTCTCAACAAATCTTCCAAGGACTGAATGGTTCTTTCTGATTGTCCATCAGTTTGAGGATGATAAGCTGAGCTAAGATGAAGCTTAGTTCCTAAGGCTTGATGTAGGCTTCCCTAAAATTTAGAAGTAAACCTAGGATCCCGGTCAAAAATAATACTAGATGGAACTCCATGTAACCTCACAATTTCTTTTATGTACAATTCAGTCAATTTCTCCAATGAATACCTCATGTTAATGGGTAGAAAATGAGCAGACTTTGTCAACCTATCCACGATAACCCATATGGAATCAAATTTTTGAATTGTTCGTGGTAAACCAACTATAAAGTCCATTGCAATACTATCTCATTTCCACTCAGGTATGTCTAAAGATTGTAACATCCCTGCAGGCCTTTGATGTTCTATCTTAGATTTTTGACAAACTAAGCACGATGCTACATATTGTGCTACTTGCTTCTTCATTTTAGGCCACCAAAATATTTTCCTAAGATCTTGATACATTTTTGTTGTGCCTGGATGTATGCTCAATTTACTCTTATGTGTTTCATCTAAAATCAGCTTTCTAATCTCTATATTATTAGGCACACATACTCTACCACTAAATCTCAAAATTCCTGCTTTATCTATGCCAAATTTTTCTCCATTCTTTTGTCCTATCAACTTCTTTTTTTTTTGAATAAATTCATCAACTACTTGTGTCTCTTGAATTTGTCTTTGTAATCCACTAATAATCTGAGTTAAGTTTAATTTTATTCTATCGGGATTTATGGTAATTGATAAATTCATGTTTCTAAACTCTTCTAGCAGACTCATCTCATGTATCATAAGGGAAGAGACATGTAAAGATTTTCTACTTAAAGCGTCTGTTACTACATTTGTCTTTCCTGGATGGTAATGTAATTCAAAGTCATAATCTTTCAAAAATTCCATTCATCTTCTCTGTCTCATATTTAACTCTTTTTGATCAAACAAGTATTTAAGACTTTTATGATCACTAAAAACCTCAAACTTACCACCATACACATAATGTCTCCATATTTTGAGTGCAAAAACGATGGCGGCTAGTTCTAGATCATGAGTTGGATAATTTTTCTCATGTGTTCTTAATTGTCTCGAGGCATATGCAACTACCCTTCTATCTTACATAAGAACACATCCTAATCCCATTTTGGAAGCATCACAAAATATCACAAAATGTCCAGTTGGGTTAGGCAATGCTAGTACAGGAGAAGTGGTTAATCTTATCTTAAGTTCTTGAAAACTATTTTTGCACTTTTCTGTCCATTCAAAAACTTGACCTTTCTTGGTGAGTTGGGTTAAAGGCATAGCCATTTTAGAAAATCCTTCAATGAATCTCCTATAATATCCAGCCAAACCCAGGAAACTACGAATCTCAATCACTGTTTTTGGTGGATCCCATTGTAGAATTGCTTCTACCTTAGTTGGGTCTACTGACACTCCCTCTTTGGAAATCACATAACCTAAAAATATCACTTCTTTTAACCAAAATTCACACTTAGACAATTTAGCATACAATTGTTTGTCTTTTTAAATTTGAAGAACAACTTGAAGGTGGTCCGCATGATCTTCAAAAGTTTTAGAATAAATAAGAATGTCATCTATAAAAACCACAACAAAATGATCTAAAAATGGACAAAAAATCCTATTCATATAATCCATAAATATTGCAGGAGCATTGGTCACACCAAAAGGCATCACTTGATATTCATAATGACCATACCTAGTTCTAAATGCACTTTTTTGTACATCTTCTGTCTTTACTCTAATTTGGTGATATCCTAATCTTAAATCTATTTTAGAAAATACAGAAGCTCCCCTTAATTGATCTAACAAATCATCTATTATTGGAAAGAGGGTATTTATTCTTTATGGTGAATTTATTTAACTGACGATAATCTACGCACAACCTAAAACTGCCATCTTTCTTCTTAACTAATAAAATAGGGGCTCCCCAAGGTGATACACTAGGACGAATGAATTGTTTTCCAAGTAATTCTTCCAATTGTTTCTTCAGTTCTGTCAGTTCAGAAGGGGACATCCTATATGGTGCCATAGAAATTGGTCTAGTTCCAGGTATTAAATCTATTGAAAATTCAATCTCTCTGTTAGGTGGTAAACCAGGAATATCATCAGGAAAAACTTCAGAAAATTTTTGAACAACTGCTATCTTTTTCAAATCGACTTTCTCTTTTACTTCCACAGAAGATAGTAACAAATATCCTTGAATTTTGTTCTTTAAAGACTCATTTACTGAGTTGGTAGAGAAACTCAAAAGATTTTCAGAATTTGAAAATATTACTGATTTTTCTGCACAATTTAGAAGGACTTGATTGGAAGATAATCAGTCCATACCCAGGATTAAATCCAATTGAGATAAAGGTAGACAAATTAAATTTACAAGGAATTTCCTGTTTTCAATGAACAAAGGACAATCTAGACAAATTTTATTGGTGATTACAGACTTACTTGTAGGAGTTGAAACAATCAAACTATTATCTAGAAAAGAAGTCGGCAATTCAAGGTGTTGGACACAATCATTGGAAATAAATGAATGAGTTGCGCCTGAGTCATACAGTACATTTAAAGCTTTGCCTTGAATGAAACACATACCTTGGATCAAATCATTATTCTGAGAAGCTTCAGTTCCATTCATGGTATATACTCTTCCTGTTGTCGGAGGTCTTCTTTTTGGTGTAGAAGGATCAAAATTTGGTTTTTGTGGCCGACATTCAGAGAATATATGACCAGGTTTCCCACACTTGAAACAGATAGGTCCTTTAAGATGACAATCTTTAGCATAATGATCTTGTCCACACTTAAAACACTTGAGCTGATTATTTATACGGTTATTAAAATTTCCTGCAGAAAATTGATTGGGTTGGGATCTCCAGTGGCAGAGGTTGTAAGGTTTTTCTTCATTTTGTCTCCTTTTATTATGTTGGGGTCCAAAAGATTTTGGTTTACTACTTTGATGATTTTCAAAATATTCAAAAAATCTGCATTTATGAATAAGCGTAGGAAAATCAGAAATTTCTAGTATTCCTACCGCTTTTCTCAATTCGGGCCTAAGTCTATTCTCAAATTTTATACACTTCATTCTTTCATCAGGGTGATAAAAGAATGCAGAATATTTTCCTAGCTCTTCAAACTTAAAGGCATATTCTCCTACTGTCATACTTCCTTGCTTTAATTGCATAAACTTTATTTCTTTCGTTCTTCTCACATTATTGGGAAAATATTTTTCTAAAAATTTTGTTCTAAACACTTCCCAAGTAATGATTATTCTTCCTCCTTCTAGTAATCTCCTGGTACTATCCCACCAATATTTAGTCTCTCCTATCAACATAAACACAACATAATTCATCCTTTGGTCATCAAGACAATTCATAACTTGAAATATTTTTTCCAATTCTTTAATCCATAATTCAGCCTTTTCTGGGTTATATCCTCCAGAAAATTGTGGAGGCTTGTTTCTCCTAAATTCAACTAAACCTTGTGATCCATTGGTTCCTTCAGGTCTTTGGTTCCTTAATAATGCAGCGGTCATGTCTCGAATAGCTTGTACCGCTTCTGTCAACTCGTTGTTCCTTCTATTATTTGCCATCTGGAATTATATAAGTTAGGATTCATAAGATATCATGATAGACTCATTGTACAGGTCACACATGAAACGTTGCTCTGATACCATTTAATGTGACGTTTATTTTTATTATTATTATTATTTATATAAGAGTAGGAGGTCAAGAAAATATTACATATATGTAAAAGATATACAATAGAAGAAGGAATTTTATTTTTGATTCCTTCTATTTTTTTCTACGATTTTACAAGTATCTACATTGTCGGTGGAAACAAACTAATTAAGGGGTTTTGGAAAAAGGTAGGAGGCATACAAAAGGTAACCCCACTACTGGCCCATCTAACATAATGGGATTTCCCATATCAGATACAAATGTTATTATTGAAAATCCTATCCCTCTAAAAGTAACCGAATTGTCTATAACATTTGTGTTCCAAGTAGTTCCGGGAAAGAAGGCAGTGATGCTTGCAGAAAAGGGATTTGGAATATTTGGTGCCTCCATCTACTTAAGTTGATTTTTAAATAAAATATGCACAAAAGATCACAATAGGGAGTGACAACATTTATCAATTACAATAATACAATCTTATAATATATAGATATATATGTTTCAACTTCCTCAACACATTCTATTTTATGAAGATTTAAATTAAATTTGTAGTGACTAGTCGGGATAAATGAGTTCAATTTTAATCACTCTCACAATGATATTTACTCATTTAAATCCCCAAGGTCCAACCTCCATCTACAATATCATCAAATCTTCACAAATAGATATTATTGTAATTGAATAATATAACTATAGATTAATAAATAAGATCGTTGCATTACTAGAGATAAAATAAAGTAAACAAACAAGACCGATACGTAATCGAAGATAATTAAAATAAGACCAGTGCAAGACTGAAGATAAAATAAAATGAACAAACAGGATCAGTACATAACTGGAGATAATTAAATTAGGATCAGTGCAAGACTGAAGATAAAATAAAATGAACAAACAGGACCAGTACATTACTGGAGATAATTAAATTAGGACCAGTGCAAGACTAGAGATAAAATAAAATGAACAAACAGGACCAGTACATAACTAGAGATAATTAAATTAGGACCAGTGCAAGACTGGAGATAAAATAAAATGAAAAATACCAGTACATAACTAGAGATAATTAAATTAGGACCGGTGTAAGATTGAAGATAAAATAAAATGAGCATAAGGTAGGTCCATATGTAGTTAGAGATAAATAAACAAATAACCAAATAAATAGAATGAGGTTAGGGACACCTCACCCCACAACTATAAACAAAATAAAATAGATTTAATGATAATATTCTCCTCCCCTACCTTAAGAGTTGCGGATGAGGTACCAAAAATTTTGTAGAGACAATTTTTTTTTCTTCTTTCTCTTCTTCCCTCTCTCTTCCTTTCTCTCTCCTTTTTTTCTCTCTCTTCCTCTCTCTCTTCTTCTTTCTCTCTTTTCTTCTTTCTCTCTCTTCTTTCTCTCTCTCTTCTTTCTCTCTCTTCTTTCTCTCTCTTCCTTTCTCTCTCTCCTTCTTTCTCTTTCTCCCTCTCGATCCTTCCCCCTACCCTTTTTATAGCAAATTTTTTTTTCTTTTTATTTATTTAATTACGTAATCATAAATGCAGTAATTATGATTTTGATAATGTTTATCTTTTAAGATAAGATAACGTTTATCTTTTACATTAATTGAGATGTTACAGATAATCTCTGAGTTCATGCATAATTAGGGTAGACTTCTGGAAGGCGTCTTAGTGTATTGATGATAATATGTAATTATTACTTCTATATTTGTCTTATTATATCGAATGATTTAATACTTACTCTTATTTTTCCATGTGGATGAGACTGCGATGATCACTTTTATATGGGAGCAGATCAGGAGTTGAGAGGTGGAGATGCGACTCATCGAACAACGAGAGATAGTTGTAACTTTGTGGAAGCTACTTTTGCATGTATCTATATAAATAAATTATGTTATTATGTTTTAAGGTTCTACCAATAAACCGAGATTTCAATCTATATTATAATTACATAAATATAATGTAATATACATGTTGTTGTTTACTATTTTGTAAAAGTATGATTATAGTAGTGATTTTTAAGGTGGTTACAAAGTTAAATGTCTTAATTATAGTACATTGAATGAAAGACAAAAAGGATTTTTCTTAAATAAATTAATTTGTTATAATTTAATAATTATACCATATTTTAAAATTATTCAGAATTTAGATGAAATAAAATATTATATTACTTCATTTTATCTGGACTTTGAGAAATATTATTAAATATCGATCTTGATTAATATATTATTAATTTAGTATTTAACTTAGAATGTCACGCACAAGTTAGTGCTCTAATATTTATTAAAGAAAATAAGTTTTAAAATTAATTATTAAATTAAAAAATTAATATGATGAAATAATTAATTAATTTTATGTGAAATATTATTATATTATCTGTGAGCATAAAAAATAAAATAACATTCAATTTGAAGACTTTTAGTAAGAGAAAATATATTTGAATAAAATTACCAAAATTTAATCTTGTAAAATAAGGAAAAACGTTGTTATTTGTAAAGTGTTTAAAAATATATACATTAATAATTTTGTTTTTCTCTTTAGTGTGCTATAAAATTAGTTTGAAGGGTTCTCATTTGATATATTATTTTGAGTTATTTCTCTACTTTTCTAATTTTGTGAGTACCAAAAATTTTAAAAATTATCTTTATTGTTATTCTGCAAGTCAAAAGTTCTTGATAACAAGATTCCATGATTGATCAACATATTGGTATTAGAATTTTGGGTTTTTTATATGTTATTCTTTATTCTTTGTATTACATATAATTTAGAAATAATAAATCCTTATTTTTTCGTTACTTGTTATGAACATCTTTAGATTTTCTAACCATTGGTATTAGATCTTTGGGTCTTATATATTTAAATTATAGGTTTTTTCTCTCTCTTTTTTATTCATTAATGTTTATTAGTGCAAAATTTGGAAAACAAATATTTATATTTAGTTATATATCGAAATGAAAACAACAAAAGAATTTTCATGCTTACAAATAGTTTGTACAATTGTTACAAATTTATATCTTATCAGGTCAACTTTTTTTTCTTTTAAAATTTGAAAAGGGATACGTGTGGTCGCATATTTGAAACTAAATATTTTGTTTCTCGCAAATCAGTTTTCATGATTAATTTTATTATTATTTTTATTTAAATTTATTAAAGTTTGACATATATATTAATTTTTAAACGTAGACATTTATTCATGAATTATTGAAGATAAATAAAGATTAAAGAAAAGTGAGAAATTGAAGAGAATGTGTATCACTGAGTATTTTCATTGGGTATACTTAAAAGTCCTAAAATACCGATTTTATCATTATCTCGTGGCATTAGATTTATGGAATAAAAAATAAAAAATTTCTTGAAAATAACAAATCAAGTGAGAGTGATTTAGTTTAAATATTGATTTTGAAAAATATCAAAATTTAACCTTTTAAGTTATATGTCAAACTATTAATTAAGAGTGTACTACACAACTAATGATTAAAGTTAGATGATAATATAAATTAAGTTATTAATCTAGAATAACAAATACATTTTGAATAAACTTTTCAACAATATTGTTTTGTTATCTCAGAAATTTTGTTTTGTATTTATTCGTAAAAATATAGATTTATCACGTATTCCAATACTTTAGAATTGGAGACCGGTATTCCAATCATTGAGCGAGTACGATTTTTTGATTAATAACTAACAAATAAATTATATTTATATATAAATAAAATTATATTCGTGCAAATATATAAATATAAAATATATAAATACAAATATATTTATATATTTAATTTTTTTAATTTAATATACACTTTCTATGTTGGTTAAACTAAAATCGACTTTCTATGTCGGTTAAACTTAAACCGACATAGAAATATCACTTTTTATGTCGGTTGAAATTTAACCGACATAAAAAGTGAATTTGCCCAAATATCATATTGGTTACATAACAACCGACATAAAAAGTTCATAATATTATTACAAAAATGTCACCGTCCTACATACTATGACGGGTGGATAACAACCGTTATAAAAATCATCATAAAATCATATTTTTTCACTAGTATGACCAAGATATTACACCATCTCCTAATTTAAATACATAATCATATATGTTCTTTCTATCTTCTAGATCCATGCGTAATCACTATTAGTATAGGCAAGTAATTCTACATTTTCTCCACTCTTATAAAAAAATTCATAAATTTTGAGTTCCTTGCAAATATCTCAAAATATGTTTTGTTGTTAGGAAGTGACTATCTTTAGGATGCTCCATGAAGTGACTAATCACACTAATTGAATGTGCAATATTCGGTCTGATCTAGTAGCATTTAGATACATAAGACTTTTATAATTTGTTTGAATAAATCAACTTTTACCCCTTTAGCTGTTTTCAGCAACTTAATACCTGCAAAAATAAGATTCTTAACTAAATTACAATCAAACATATGGAATCTATCTAACGTATCCCTGATATATTTCTTCTGTCCAATCAAAATTTCGTTACAGCTTTGCAAAATTTCAATGCCCAGAAAGTATCTCATCTTGCCTAAGTCAATCATAGCAAACTCATTCATCATCATACTTTTAAACTCTAGAAATATTGATTCATGATTAAATGTATATATCAAATCATCTACATAAACACAAACAATTAAGAGTGCATCTTTCTCTTTCCTTTTCACAAATATAGTGTGTTCATGTGGGCATTTTAAAAAATTATTAGTTGTAAGATAAGGCTTCAACCTATTATATTAGACTCTAGTAGCTTGTTTAAGACCATATAGGGTTTTTCTAAGTTTGTATACCTGATGTTCAAGTCCCTTAGAAACATGACCTTGTGGTTGTTCTAAGTATACATCTTCATTGATTGTCCCATGTAAGAAGACTGACTTGATATCAAGCTGATAAATGTTCCACTTGTTGTGGTTGCTAATGCAACAAGAGTTATAATGGTTTCCAAATGAGCTACTTGTGCAAAAATCTCGCTATAATCGATGTCATCTTTTTGAGTGTATCCTTTTTCTACTAGTCTGTCTTTAGATTTGTCAATCTTCCCGGTCTCCTTCAATTTTGTCTTATAAATCCACTTGACACCTATAATTTTGCAATTTGGTGGTGGATCAAATAGCTTCCATGTATCATTTCTTTGAATGGATTGAAATTCAACATCCATGGCATCTCTCCAATGTTTTTGTGATGTTTGGTTGTATGTTAGTGGATCTATACCTGCAAATATTACAAATAGCATTTTCCTTAATTAAATCATCATCAGTGACATAATCTTTCATCCAGGTTGGTGGTCTTCTAGTCCTCCCTTCAATTGGAAGGGCTCTTGAGTCCATATCAGATTTTGAGTCCATATCAGACGTTGAGTCCATATCAAAAGTTGAGTCCATATCAGACGTTAGTCCATATTAGACAGTGAGTCCACATCAGACAATGAGTCCATATCAGACAATGAGTCCAAATCAGACAGTGAGTCCATTCCTGTTGCATTAGTGGTTGTTGTTGCATCATTAAGTTTGTTTGGAATACTCCTCTTAGTATCAATCTAGTTTCTGCTTTACTCTAATCCCAAGCAGCATACTCTTGAAATTTGACATCCTTGTTGATATGAATCTTCTTATTAATAGGATCATTCTATTAATATAGTTTGTAGGCTTGAGACTCCTCACTTATACCCAACAACACATATTTAATACTTTTTTCATCCAATTTGCTCCTTTTTTGGTCAGGTATATGAACAAATCCAATGCAACCAAAAATTCTGAAGTAAGAAACAGATGACTTAAATCCGCTCCATGCTTATTCAGGTGTGATACTGCAAGAGTTTGACTTCTATTCAAAATATCAACCACCAAATTTACAATTTCGTACTAATGCTTTAAAATTTCTAAAGGTCTCAAATGCTTCACTTTTCTTACTAAGGAAATATACTCATACTTTCCTACTAAAATCATCATACTAAAATCATCAGTGAAGGTGAGTATGTACCTTTTATTTCCATTAGACGTAGGATTGATGAGACCACATATATCATTAAGAAACTCTAGATTTTACAGAAAATAACAAACATGTGGTTAATAGTGATAGGTGTTTTAAATATCATACCCTCTCTTTGAAAGACTTACACTTATTTTCTTTCATCTCAATCTTTAATCCTTTCTCCAAAAATTGACCCACACTAGATAAATTATTCTTTAACTCAGGAACATAAAATACATCTATAACCACATAATTTAAATGTGTTCTTCCCTGTCACCTTTAAAGCATAGTTATTCCCTAACTTCACTTCATCAGAAAAAACAAAATCCACAGAAGAAAACTAGTCATTTCTACCTGTAATGTGATTGCTGCAACCTGAATCAATGAACCACATATCTTGTGTAATTGATTTTTGATCTGTTGCAAGTTGTGTCATGAGTAACACGACTTCTTCACCACCTTCAGCATAATTTGCTCTATTATCCTCGAGCACATTCATATTGGAAGTGTACAAATTCATGGCAGTAGTAACATTCTATTGTTCCTTATTCATAAATTGGCTTCTTCTTCCTCTTGCATATGCTAAACACTTCTTCCCTGTCAGGATTGGTCTCCTCAGGTGAAACCTTCAATACTTGCTCTTCATGAGAATGATGTCCATTCATTCTCTGCTCATGCACTAATAAACTACTTTAAAATTCATAGTTATGCAATCTAAATCATGAGATTCCTCAATAGATCATACTACATAATCATACCTTGAGTCATTAAAGGAATAATTTCTTCAATAACAGCAAGGTGAGATACTCACCTTGCATTCTCCATCATGTTTGCAATTGTGAGAGTCCAAGAAAAAGTAATCATTAATTGATTCACCATTCTTCATCCGCTGAATCTCCCATTCGCGTCATAGAGCCTGTAGTTGAACTCATTTCACCCTCGCAGTCCTTGATATTTTTGTTTCAATGAATCTCAAATCTCCTTCGACGTTACCTTTTCAAAGCATGGTTCTATCAATAACTTGAAACAAGTAGTTTTTCACCTTCAAATCTCCATGTGCATGTTGTGGAATTACATGAACTATAAAATTTTAGTACTCTTTTGACCTTAAGAAGTTATTCGTTAGCAATGTCCAATAGTCGTAATGCTCATTCAACTTTGGAATTGCATAAAATTATTATTCATGTTTGACATGATAGAAATCTCCAATTTTTTTTCATGGAAGTTAAAACTATGAACTAGAAAATAAGAAAGATAACGTATACGTATTAATAAAGATAACAGTCACCTACTAACAGTTCGTGAACCACATAAAAAATGTAAACCCATTATAAAATTTAAACTATAACAAACAAATAAAATTTTATTATTAAGTAAAAAATTTAGATAAAAAATTATTCATATTTATAATAAATTTGAATTAATTTAAAAAAATAATTATTACAAATAAAATAAATATTTTTTTGGTAGGGAATGGAGGACTGGCGGTGGCCTCCCGTTAAATCCACAGTTGATGATGAGCATTTAATTTGCAAATTTACAAGATTTTAAAACAAGTATTTTTATGAAATTATATTTTTATTTTTATAAAACTATATTTTTATTTAATTTTGAAAAGAAAGTTATGAAATAATGTATATATTAAAAGGTTTTTCTGAGGAAAATTTATTTTCTCTTTTTATAATTAACTTATAATTAATTATAAAAGTAATTGAAAAGCATATTTAATTTAAAGTTTTATATAAAAAAAATTTCAGTGAATCAATAATTTTAATGTTATGTGAGATGTTGCGAATAGAATTAGTGGTTGAAAAAAAAAGTACTTTTAAATTCGGGTAAAAATGTCAAATTAGTCTAATATTATAAATTAATAACAAAATAATTTATAATTTTTTTTAAAAAATTATTTTAATGATAAAATAATCCCATTAAAAAAAATTAGCAACAAAATATGATTTAAATATTTTTAGGCATAAAATGATTAATGTAAATTAATATTTACTAAATGTAGCATTTTATGTAAATGTTAATATTTGTTTTTTTTCTTTAATTATGATGGTATATTGGTTTGAATGTATTCAAATTATATATATATATATATATATATATATATATATATATATATATATATATATATATATATATATATATTAAGAAAATTCTTTCAGTTGAGACTACACTTACATGCATAATTAATAAAATTTCATACGAATTTAAAACATTTAAATAACAATATGCATATGCAAATAAAATCATTTAAAAAAAATGCAATTGTACTTTTTTTAATTCCAAAAGGTATATTTAAATAATAATTTAGATGAGTACAAATTTATAACAATTTAAATATTAATTTATTGACTTTATGATTGAATATTTGTACATAAGTAAGATTTATATTTAATATAATAATAAACAAATATGCTCTCGTAGCTCAGTTGGTTAGAGCACCCGTTTAGTAAGCGGGAGGTCTTGAGTTCGACTCTCAACGAGAGCAGATGTGATAAATGCTGAAATTTAAATTTTTTTAAATATCAGTTTTAAGGAACAAGGTTCTCTCCAAATTTTTAACAATCTTGCCGTAATTGTTTTACTAAAAATGAATAAATAAATAATAATAAGGATGAGATATGATAACTTTTATTTATTAATTTATATTTAAGATAAAAGATGGAAGAAATTAAAGAGAATGTGTTATTGATGGAGTGGAGGAGAGAAAGAAAAAATAAAATAAGTAATTTATTAAATGATGACACAAAAGAAGGTTAAAAAAAGGGAATTCCTGAGTGGAATAAATGAAAAACATTTCGTTTCACCAATTATAAGTTTATGTATACCTAAGTTTATTTTACACTAAATTTTGATATTGCATTTCAAATTAGAATTTTAGGAAGATATTAGAATAATCTTAGTATTAATTATTAGAAAATTGCAAAGAAGATAAGGAAATTTTAAAGAATATAGAATTTATTGTTCATGTTATTACAACTTGAAAGTTTGGATTACTTTAATATATATAGACTTCACTAATTGTATTAATTCCAAAAAATCTACATTTACTTATATTTTCTATATTAGTTTGTGTGAAATTGTATCTTGAATAATAGACAATAAATCTTGATTATTATTTGTCCTGTAAAGTTTGAGTTTGTTTCTTATTACGAGACTAGTTTAATATTTGGTTTTGCTTATTTAATTTTAGGTCAAATTGTAATATGACAATTTTATTCCTATGATTAAGAATAATAAGAGTGAAAATAAAAGTAAATATGTTGACATTAAATATTTAGTTTTATGAGGACATGTTAAAAATAATAAAATAGTAATTAATTATGTTGACATTGAATTAATAATGAGATAATATTCATTATTAGAAATGTTAGAATAGACTTAGTCCGATGAGACAATCAAAAAGACTTGAAAATATGTTAAGTTAAACTAAAAGATTTATGACCTAAATAGAGCTAGAAAAATTTTGATTTAACCTATTTAAGTCGAGTCAAGCATGTAAGTTTATGGGTCGACTCGTTTTATAAAATAATAATTATTTTATTAATAAAATAAAAGTAATATTATTTTATTAGAAAATATAAGTATAATAAATTAATTTGATAATATATTTATATATATATATATATATATATATATAATTTAGAAAGAGTAATAAACTCTAAATATAAGCTTTAAATACTTTTATCATCTTCTTCCTTTCTACTGTTATTGTCACACTTGCTTTTAATAACCAATAATTTAAGATGAAAACATAGTGTATTTCCAAAGTATCATGATACGATAATTATGTTGAATAATAAGACTAATTTGTTGAAGTAATACAAATTTCACTATAAAATTTATTAAGATGAACTTGCTAGATGCATTACTAAATATGATCTTTAATTTAGCGTGCAACAGAGTTTAGGTAAATAAATTTTTAAATCATAATTTTAAACCAATTACTAAAAATATTCAATTAACGTGTTATTTAATATTTTTGGTAGAATATTTTAAATCAATCACTATAAATACTTCAATTACAAATATTTATAATGTGTATTTAATTGAAAAAAGAACTAATAGATGCGTTATTTAATATTTTTAGTAGGATATGTGTTAATATTTTCACTCATGGATTCAAATTACCCGGCAAATGTACCAAGTTTCGATGTAGTAAAGAGTTATCGTTCACAGGGATTTGTGACTTAGTGATGTTGCAGATAAGATATGGTATTGTCATCATGGATTGAAAGTATTGTTTAAGGCAAACTACTAAAATAATCGCAATTTTTGGTATATAACGAAAAGTGATTATAAATAAAGCAGATTGAATTACATGCACTTGCTTCCAGCCCTATTTCCCAACCATATGATTTCTGTTTTACAATTTCACTCTCAGTATATAACTTGGCCCGATTCCTCAAAACCAAGTCCTAGGGTGTTAACCATGAATGTGATTCCTCAACAGTTCAAACCCAACACTCTGCCTTACAAATAAATCTTGAGATTAACGTGATTAATAAACACACTTCTATTCCTAGAGAGGTTATCTATTAAGCATTTGATCCATTTCCGGTTAATGAAAATATTTTCCAACACAATCAAAACCGTAAGATCTTAAATCGGTTAATCACTCCGAAGAAAGCATTAAGAATAGAATCAAACACAACTGTAGCAAACAAAAATCATATATATGGAGAAATGGTCTGAAAGTAGTTACATGCAATCCAATCAAAGAGTTTTAGCTCCTCATGGAGGAACTCATTACAAAGCAAGAGAAGAAGGAGAAGAAATTACAACAAAACTTGTTGGATTCAAGTTGATATGCGTTCCCACGAGCTCCTTTAGGTCTAAATCGTCTTTCTTTCTTTCTCCCCGTGCAAGCCTCTCTTCTCTCTGTTCTTTCATTTCTTAAATAGAAATTAGGTATAAGAAGAGGAAAATCCGCTGGGCGCCGGGATGATGCGCTGGGCGGATTGAGCCCCACGTGCACCACTTCGTTCAGGAAACTCCGCTGGGCGGATTGGGTTTCATCCAAAATCCGCTGGCTGCATTATAAATCTGCTGGGCGGATTTTCTTCCTCCAAAATTTCTCCTTCTTTTCCTTCAAATCCTGAATCAAAGAGCATCTTGAGAGAATAGTTACTTGATAAAATCTTCTCATGATTTTTATACTCTTTAAGGTTAAGATTACAGCAAAAAGATGCAAATGTTGTCTAATAAATATGAGTTTCTCAATGAAATTTATACTCAATTAGTTCCTTAACAACTCCCTAAACTTTTGATATATAGACAATTATAACTCCTTAAGACTATTTAACTATAGCAGCTTATTTTTATGATTTTATACGATTTTATACATTTGATTTTATTTTGCTTAAATAGGTTATAAGTTAATTTTTAAAAAAACAACTTAATGATATTTTTTTCAAACAAAATTAAAAAATATATAATATTTTTAATTAGATTAAAAATGACTCATTATCTCGTTGACCTAGAGTTAAATTAGACTAATAATTTTTAGTTATTTTAAAATATAGGTGAATTTAGACTATTAAATTTTTCACTTTGAAAGTACATTTCGTAATCATTGGTATCACAATTATTCATATTTAGTTTATTACTATAGTTGATAATTGGGTAAATACACTGAGTCGGTGAATTTTAGCATATAAATGTTTCACACCATGCACCAATTCTCTAATTATGTACATGTATTTTTCGCAACACCTATATTTTAGTATTTTCTCTTGTTGATAAATGTGGTTCATTATTGAATAAAAACATTCAACATATTAAGTGGTATGCAAATATAGTATCATGATGTACAGAGAGCGAGTGTTTAGAATTGGAATGAGAATCGGATCGTGCAAGATAATAGTAATGGCTGAAGATTGGTTCTACACTGTAAATCTTTTTTTTTTTCGTTTGACTTATTTAGATTATTAAAATCATATTTATTCTATATTGACATTCCAATAATTAAATTTATACTAATTCAAGTTTTTGTAACAAAATTGTAATAGCATAATAATTTTATTTATTGCATTTTCATATTAAAAAAATGTAGATAAACATAGAACAACCAATAATAATTTGATAATATTAATTATAACAATCCATTGAACGTACATTAATACTTCAAATATAAATTAAATAAGAAAAAATTTCTCTAAGTACAAAATCATATTGCTAAATTAATTAAGAGAATTTAAAAAAATTAACTCTACTACAAATTTTTTGAGTGGATTTGAAGCACAATACAAGAAAATTTACTATGAATTATCGAAATTAGATTTTGATGAGAAAAATTGGATTTCATTGAGTAGATTTGATAAGATATAAGATTATGTTTTTTTTTTTTTAAATGTCAATAAACGAAAATGGATAATGAATTCACCTTGTAAATTATTGTCACCTGTGTAAGCCTTTCCTACATTTAAAATAATGCACCAATAAATCCATTTAAAGCATTTTAAAATTAGTATTTTACAACAAAGTCACAAATCTCTTTACCTTAAAATAGTTTATAGTCAACAAAGAAAGTGAGATTGTGAACTTTAAGCTAAGACCTCCTTAAGAAAGTAAAGAAAAATCATTCTTTAGTGGTTTTTAAGAAAGAAAATGGTCAAGTTGGAGTAAAAAGCTTAAATAAGGTGAAACTTAGCTTCGATTAAAAGGAAAGTAAAAGAAGAAATGAAAAATCTTAGTGTTATCTCTTTTCTATCAAATGGATAGAGATAGAAAAAAAAAGATGGAAATCCACTGAGTCAATCTAAGTACACTTTGAATGACATTGATGATGAAACAAGTTTTTGAAGGTAGATTAAAGGGTGCACCACAATGATCATTTTTTACAAGTAAAGTAAGATTTATGGCTTTTGTCTTTTTGCCTATCTATATAAATAAGAATTTATTGAAATATTAAACAAATTGATGAAATTGAGTGTGTTGTCCTTATGAAAACTTTTTCTCTATTTTGAGTAAAGAATTTTAGAGTGATAATTCTAAGTATAAGTTCCAGTTAGGATTACACCTTTTTAATAACTTTGATCGCAATTAGTTTCAGTTTGTGTAAAGTTTCCATTTTTAAGACTCTATAAAAACATTTTTATATCAGGTTAGAAAATAAAGTTGAACTATAATTTTTTCTAGCTTATTATATAAACTTTGCTATTTTTTTGTTTACAATACAATAAGTATGTTGTTATAAATAGATATTTTTTTCCATAAATAAAATTTAAGAGAGTGAGTGAAGGTGAGATGATACTAATTTTTTTTATAAGCAGAAAAAATCAATGTCAATTAAAAAATAGTAATAACAAAGTGGGATAAATTTTCTCCATCCCTTTTTATTTGCATAGACACACAAATTTATAGTGAATGAAACTTTTCTACAGGTTTTACCTGATCTAATAAATAATGGGCTTAATTTTTTATTATATAAATTTTATTAGAGAGGTTCAAAATTAAATCAATAAAAAAATAATTAATTTTTTTTTAAATTTAAATTAATTTTAATTTTTTATTTAATTATAATATATACTGAAATTAAATTATATTTATTATAAGTAAACCAATTAAAATATTAAACATGTGATAAAATATAAAAAAGGACCATTGACCTCGAAGTAATGCATTTTATTTATATTAAAACATATTCATTTAAACTATTAATTAATTATTTTTATGACTAAAAATATTAATTATTATTTTATTGACATGAAATATGTAATTTTATTTGAAATTTATTATAATTTAGAACATTATTTATTATTATTATTATTATTATTATATTTATTTAAATATTAGTTTTTTTTTCAAATTAAAATCACACTAAATTGAACCACATTAAAATTTTACATTTAATTCGGATATTTTTTTTATATAAAATTAAACCAAATGACACTAGGAATACCCAGAAATTTTACCAACCATTGTTCAATTTATTTAAATATAATTAATTAGTTCTCACCAATATTAAATTTTATTTTAATATTTATTTTTATGGTTCATCATTTTGATTTTTTATATTTTTTAAAGTTTTAATTAATAATAATGTGATCAATTTAATAATAAAAACAACATGTTTAGTAATATATTAGAGATAATGAGTGAGGGGAGAGGATAAAAAAACAGAGAAAATAAAAAAATATTAAAATTAAAATATAACAATTAATTGTTTAAAATTATGTTGATAATAATTAATTTATTTTATTATAATAAATCAATTATCAATTTAATTAAAAAATATTAAATATTTTACAGATAATATAATTATTATAACTAAAATATATTTATTTATTAATATTTATGATATTATAAAAATCTAAAACATTTTTAAAAGAAATTAAATAAACTAATTTAAAAGTGTTAAATATTAACTAATTATAATTGTCAAATTTAAATAATTTTATAAGTTTCAGTAAAAATTATTTTTAATAAAATTATAAATAAACGATAAAAAAACATGTGTTAGAATTTAAAAATCTAAAATATTTTTTTATCAAAATATACACGTTAATTTTTGTATTATATTATTTACACAAAATATTTATTTTTTTATGTTATTATATTTTAATAAATAAATTAGGTTATTATAATTATTATAATCTTTACATGTTTATAATTATATTAATAACTTTTATATTCATATTATACTATCTGAATAACGTTTTTTAATGTTTGAGTAATTTTTTTAATGTATATGATAAATTTCATTTATTAATATATTTCTATATTTATATTATGAATTTCAGAAAATTATATGTATTTTTAATTGCATTATATGTTACAAGAGTAATGATTTTTTAAAAATTATGTTAAGTTTTACTTTATATTTTCAAATTGTAATAATGATTTAACGGATATAACAAATTTTAAATTATATTTTATCTATTTTAATTTAATTTTTTACATTATTAATGTAAAAAATAGTTATTTATTTAGTGTTCTCATATTTAGAAGTATTTTATTTTGATTTTTTCGTTCACATACCATTTTAATATTTTTAACTCCTAATAAATTAAAATTAAGAAAAAAAATAACATTAAGCAATCTAAATATTTAAAAATAATGTGTAAAGATTAGAGTGAAATATTTTGAACTGTATATATAAGTTGAATGACAGGTTTGTGTGACAAAAATATCAATTAAACATATAAAAATTTAATGTGTCAATGAAAAAATCATTTAAAATTTATATTAATGGAACTATTATAAAATGAAAGAAATATTACTGCAATGTTTAGATTTTAAGAGAAAATAAAGAAAAGAGATATTGAAACTGCAATGCTACTGATAAATGTAGATGATGAGATGCCATATCTTACATTTACAACCAATTCTTGCAATTTTTAATTTACATTCAGATTCCCTTTTCCCCCAATAATCCGAAACCCTAAATTTCTTTGCCCGCAGCTTCGCCGTTTCTCAACAATTATTAACCTAATCAACAATCACACACCAATAACTATTCATAATCCCAAATTCTGTGTGAATTACTTCACTTCCTCTTACTCTCTTGTTTTGATTCTCATTCTTTACTTTGTCTTCCACTATGAAAGAGGGTAAATCCGTTAAACTCAACCATCAACAGTCGCACCAGAACGGTCACCTCTCGCCTTCAAAATTCGCCAAATTGTTTGATCCCGAAGCTTCCTGGGATAAGGTTTGTTTTTTCACTTCATCCTTCCTAGATCCATTCCTGTTCCCAATTTGAGCCATAGATGCTTACTTAAATTTCACTTAAAACGAAATAACTAGTTTTGAACATGCTGAGTTGAATTATTTGCCTACCTGAAACTTGGGTAAGCAAAAGAGTAGAAATAGAATGCAATAGTTGTGTTAGTATATAACATGTTCTCGACTTCTCTTATAGTATGCTATTAAGATTTAGAACAACGGTATTTAATTTTTTAATGATTTAAATTAGTGGTTATTTCACATTCTTATTTTATTTTGCTTATGTGTGCAGTTGTTAGTTAATTATTTTAATCATATGCTAACAAACAACCCTTGTTTATCTGTTGCCTCCAAGCAGGATCAATTGGGAGACGTCTTACATTGGATTAGACAAGGGCTTGGCCTTGTGTGTGGATTCCTTTGGGGTTCTATACCTTTGGTTGGAGGCATATGGTTCATCCTGTAAGTGCTTCTTTTTTTTATCCAGTATTTGTATGTCATTGAAGTTCTCCATTGATTATTAACTCTTTTAGTTAATATTGTGATATTGTGTGCAAAGGACGCCATGTTCGTTAGTTTTGATTGTCTACCCAACGGTGTCATGCAAAGATCTAGAAACATCTTGTGTAAATATCCGGATGTGGCAATGATATTTTTTGGTGGTCCTTTATCATATGGCTTAGGAGTTGGATCAACTTCTGTTCAGGACATTTATGAGATAAGGAAGTACATAGTGGAGAAGGAGAGAGTGTTCTATCAATGATGAATTGACTATGGGGAAAAGACCATGCAAATCTATGACAGGGGTATATGGGTGAAAAAAAAAAAAACTAGAGTGATTAAACTGTAAAAGTGATAGATATCTAATGTGACATTGTTTTGTGAAAATTTGTTTATATTGACCTTTAGACAAGTATCCAGTAATCTATAGAAGTAAGTCAATCATTAATGAGATTTAGGCTACAGTAATCAAGTTACCTTTAATTTTTGCAGGAATCAGTTTTACTTTATGCAATAATCAATTTTATAAACAGAAGTATCAATTAATTGTTATGACCTTATTAAATATAAATTCTCATACTTACCAATATCACGATGCTTCTTTAACATCATAAATTTTTATTTTTTATTTTTTCAAATTGAAATCCTTAGTTCATAGCTTCTTCCATGCACTTTTTGTGCCACTAAGAATGAAATGTTAGACCACCACTTAACACACTTTAAGTTTGATGTTCTTTTGTCAAATGCTTTGCTGTTTTGCAGCTTTTTAGCATTATCGACTGGGGTTATATATAGTTATTATGCAGTAATATTAAAGGTTGATGAGGAAGAGTTTGGCGGTCATGGAGCCCTCCTTCAAGAGGGACTATTTGCTTCTATAACTCTTTTCCTGGTAATATGTTATGTTGGTGATTGCTTTGTCTGCTGTAGAAAATGAGGCTTTTACTGTTCTACAATCTAACTTCAATTTAATATCTGTGCAGCTTTCATGGATTCTAGTTTACAGTTTAGCACACTTCTGAGTGGCTGGGCATTGAAGCTTCAACAGAGTTGAAAGATTTACTTGATTGCATTTGCCCGTGTTGCAGTCATCTGCTTTACTTCTATGTAAAATGTTCCAATTTTGCAATGCATGCATGAACATTAGCTTCTGCATCCCATGGTAATAGCTGTTTTAGTCAAGCATTTCTAGTGACACCTCGTACTACAGTAAATTGTATGGATTGCAGAACTGATGACAATCAAAATTCTGTTTGTTGAACCGTGAAATAAAGTTGCTTGCAGGCAAATTCTGAAGTACTATTTATCCTCGATGTTTACTTCATAAACATAGAATTCCTGAATGGGTCCCTGCATTTTGTTGGGGTCTTTCACTAGGGGTGTTTTGGTTGCAGCTGTTATTAACTGATTATTTATTTAACGATTTAGTGGTGTATTTATGCATGCAGAGGCGGAGAGAAGGGGTGGCATGGTGGGTCATGGTCATCTCAAACTTTACTAATTTTTCTGAGTATTATGAATAAAATAAAAAGATTGCTACCTTATGATGTACTATCATATGTTAATTTTTCTTTATTATATACTATTGAGTTGTTTTCGTCAAATACAAAACAATCTACTTTCTCAATTTTTTTATTAAAAAATAAATAAAAGACTCAGCTTGAATGATAAGTTTGTTATTTTTTCTCTTTTCAAAATAAAGAACACTTTTTATTTTTTCTTTAGACTAAAAAAATTTAATATCTCATATTTCAAAACTTAACCATTATAAAAAAGAATAAAAATCTTTTAAGTTGGTAAGTTTTATCTTACCCTTTGTCTCTTTCAATTTAACTTCATCCACTTTGATAAGGTAAGTTTATATTTTTATTTATTATATATTTTTATTTTTATATTGATTCTTACTTTTTCTATGTCTTGATTTTCTTTCTTTTTTATATAAAAAAAAGAAGGTAACTTGTCATAGGGAATACCAGGGGTTATGTTGGACAAACAAGACAATATTTAAATTTTGTTTCTATTTGTGTTATTATAGTTATTAGAAAAATTGGAGGTGAATTCCTCAAGTTGGAGTTCAATTCTTCAAATTTTGTTTCAATTATTTTTTATTTCCTTTAGGTTAAAAGATGTATAAGAAAAAAATAATTGATTTTTTTTAAAAGAAAAGGAAGAGATGAAGAAAAAACACCTCGTAACGTTTAAAGAGTTGTTGATTCTTATTTAGTTGATGGTTGAATGATACTTAAAAATTTATTAATCTTTTTTTAATAGATACATATTTATTAAGAATGTTGAAAGTCCCACATCGCCTACCTCATATCATTTGGTATGGTTTAAATACATGTTAGGCTACTCCACATATTGCCAATTGGTTTTATGTTGGAACCTTAACATGGTATCTAGAGCTTAAGGTTATCTTGAATTTTTTTTCCGCCTTTTGTCCACTGCTGGAGCCGCCCCACCGTTGCTAGAGCCGCCTCACCATCGTCGGTAAGCTGATCCTCCACATCAGAAAAGAATTATCTTTGTCATTGAATTTTATTTGGTAGTGTGAAAGTGCATGTTTAGGAAAGTTACGGCAAGGAAAGACTTGGTATTTAAGTGTGTCCATTAGTGACCCACCTCTCTTTCCGGGAACTTACCTAGTGTACTAGTTCACGTTCATCGTCACCACTGCCGCTTGGAGCGATCCATTGGGTCCGCGTTGTCGGAGAATTCGCCGGAGTTTCATTTTTTTTACCGGTGACATATGATTTTGCTTGTCTCGGTCAGGGTTTGTTCTCCCGCTCTTCATGACTTCTTCCACTATTTCCAATTTTGTTAACGATTCTTTTGTGTTGACATCCCATCGTGATGACCGGGCTCGCCCTCGCAAACAAGAAAAATGGCGTCCTAAGTGTGAACATTGTGGCAAGCTAGGTCACAAGATTAACAAGTGTTATACATTACATGGTCGTTCTCCTCGATCTGCTGTAGTTGTTCGGACCAATCTTTCCCCACCTTTATCCGTAGGGGATCTTCCTTCTTCGTTGCATCAGACATGTACTGCTATGTTCAACAAATTTCTCGAATGGTATAAGGATCAACAGTCTTCTAGTTCCACTATATCCATCACACATACAAATACATATTTTCGTTGGTCCGACCCAATCATTTTCTCCTGGTCCTTGGGTTTTTGATTCAGGAGCCATCGATCATATTACCGGTAACAAATCTTTGTTCTCCTCTTTATCCTCTCCTAATCATTTACCTTACATTACATCTGGTCGATGGCTCTAGAGTATCATCTCATGGTGTTGGAACGGTTAAACTCTTTCCTTCTTTAACCATTGATAATGTTCTTTATGTCCCCGGGTCTCCTTTTAACCTTGTTGTCCATCGGTCGTCTAACTCGTTCTCTTGATTGTGTTGTTACTTTTATCAACAATTCATGTGTTTACAGGACCGGAGTTCGAAACAGGTGATTGGCACGGGATGTGAGTCTCATGGTCTTTATTATCTCCGTCCCTCTACACATGTTAGTACAGTTATGGAGTCTCCTCTCTTCTTCATGCACGGTTAGGTCATCCAAGCCTTGCCAAGTTACGAAACTTGTCCCTGCCTTGTCTAACTTATCTAGTTTGGCGTGTGAGTCATGTCAATTAGGCAAGCATAGTCGTACTTCCTTTCCTCGTAGTTTCACACGTGGTGCTTCGTCCCCTTCTGCGTGGTTCACTCGACATTTGGGGACCTAGCCGCGTTAAGTCTACTTTAGGTTTTCAATACTTTGTTACTTTCATTGATGATTATTCCGGATGCACTTGGTTATTTTTGATGAAAAATCGTTCGAATTATTTCATATCTTTCAAACTTTTTTTAATGAAATTCAAACTCGGTTCGGTGTTTCTATTAGAGTTTTGCGTAGTGATAATGGCCGTGAATATCTTTCTCATTCTTTTAAATAATTCATGGCTTCTCACGGTATTTTGCATCAAACTTCTTGTGCTTATACACCTCAACAAAATGGTGTAGGCTGAACGTAAAAATAGACATCTTATTGAAACAACTCGCACACTTTTAATTCATGGAGATGTTCCTCAACATTTTTGGGGTGATGCTCTTCTTACTTGCATGTTATCTCATTAATCGCATGCCTTCTTCGGTTTTAGATAATAAAATACCTCATTCCATTTTATTCCCTCATGAACCACTTCATCCTTTACCTCCGAAAGTTTTCAGGTCTACATGTTTTGTTCATAATTTCAATTCTAGTGCTGGACAAGCTTTCTCCTAGATCACATAAATGTGTTTTCTTAGGGTTTACAAGATCACAAAAAGGATACAAATGTTTTTCTCCTTCTCTTAACCGTTATTTTGTGTCAAAAGATGTCACCTTTGATGAGTTGTCTCTTTATTTTAAAAGTCAAACTTCACCTCTGTCTCCATCCAATCTTGTCAACACTCCTAATACATTTAATGTTCCTGTTGTTTGTGACCCTCTAATTGTGTCTTCTTCACCATTAGTTTACGCTCCATGATTAGCTTCTTCTCCACTGCCTCTTCGATTTATAGTTCTCGAAACCAATCACAACCACCACCATGTGACTCTACTCAAGTGCCAACTACTCTGTCTCCTCCGGATCGACACATGAGTCCGACCTTCCCATTGCCCTCCGAAAAGGTATTCGTTCTACACGTAATCCCTCTCCCCATTATATTGCTTTGAGTTATCATCGACTGTCATTACCTTTTTATACATGTCTTTCCTCTATTTCTTCCGTGACCATTCCAAAAGCTGCTCGTGAAGCTTTAGCCCATCCTGGTTGGCGTCAGGCCATGTTAGATGAACTAAGTGCTCTTCATAATAGTGGAACTTGGGAATTGGTCCCGTTACCGTCTGGGAAATCTGTTGTTGGTTGCAGGTGGGTGTTTGCTATCAAAGTTGGACTCGATGGTACTATTGATCGCCTCAAAGCTTGTCTTGTGGCCAAAGGTTATACTCAAATTTTTGGGTTGGATTATGGAGATACCTTTTCCCCTGTGGCAAAGATGGCTTACTGTTCGTTTATTTATCGCCATGGCTGCTTCTTCAACAATGGCCTCTTTATCAACTTGGATGTTAAAAATGCTTTCCTCAATGGTGATTTGCAAGAAGAAATATATATGGAGCAACCTCCTGGGTTTGTTGCTCGGGGAGTCTTCTCGGGATGGTATGTCGTCTTCGCAAATCCCTATATGGCCTAAAACAGTCTCCTAGGGCTTGGTTTGGAAAGTTTAGCAAGGTTGTTCAACAATTTGGTATGACTCGGTGTGAATCGGATCATTCTGTCTTTTATCGACACTCGAGTGCTTGGATGTGTTTACTTGATAGTATATGTTGATGATATTGTTCTTACAGGTAGTGACAACCATGGCATCTCTCGGTTGAAACAACATCTTTGTCACCATTTTCGGACCAAAGATCTTGGCAAACTTAGATATTTCTTGGGTATTGAGGTAGCACGGTCCAATGATGGTATTGTTATATCTCGGAGGAAGTATGCCATAGATATTTTGGAAGAAACTGGGTTGATGAGTTCAAAGTCCGTTGATACACCCATGGATCCCAATACTAAACTTCTACCAAATCGGGGGAGCCTATATCTGATCCTGAGCAGTATAGAAGATTGGTTGGAAAATTGAATTATCTTACAGATTACTCGTCCCGACATTTCCTTTGCGAGTCGATGTGGTAAGTCAATTTCTTAATTCACCATGTGAAGATCATTGGAATGCGATCATTCATATCTTGAAGTATATTAAAGGATCTCCTGGAAAAGGATTGTTATATGCTTCTAATAACCATACAAGAGTTGTTTGCTACTCGAGATGCTCGATTAGGCGGGATCTCCTTCGGATAGAAGATCTACATCCGGATATTGTGTCTCCATTGGTGGTAACTTGATTTCATGGAAAAGTAAGAAACAAAGTGTTGTGGCAAGATCCGAGTGCGAAGCAGAATATAGAGCTATGGCCTCGAGCTTCCCGTGAACTTGTTTGGCTCAAGCAATTGCTTAGAGAGTTACAATTTGGAGATGTCACTCAAATGACACTTGTGTGTGACAATCAGTCGCTCTTCATATTAGTTCTAATCCTGTCTTTCATGAGAGGACCAAACACATTGAGATTGATCTGTCATTTTATTCGAGAAAAGATTATGTCCGGAGATATCAAGACTGAGTTTGTTAACTCAAGTGATCAGTTAGCAGATATTTTTACTAAATCTTTACGGGGTCCTAGAATTGATTATATTTGTAACAAGCTTGGCACATACGATTTGTATGCTCCAGACTTGAGGGAGAGTGTTAGATATTGTTTATATATTATTTGATATTGTTAAGATATTGTTAGATATTGGTAACCACAATATCAAACAATATCTTCTGTTTATTCTGTTACTTTCAGTTACTCTTTTAGTTGTATTTCTCTACTATAAATAGACCACCCTATGTGTGATTTATACACAAGGGAAATTAATTCCAAACTATATTTTCTTTATATTCAACATGGTATCAGAGCCAAAGCCTAACATCTTTCCGGTTATTGTCATGGGCCAAAAGTTGCCCTTTAGTTGGGTCAAAAGTACCCTTTGCCTGGTCCGGCAGGCTTCGTTGGAGGGTGTGTGTTGAAAGTCCCACATCGCCTACCTCATATCATTTGGTATGATTTAAATACATGTTAGGCTACTCCACATATTGCCAATTGGTTTTATGTTGGAACCTTAACAAAGAATAATTTTGTTTAAAGTTAAGAATGAATAAAAATCTTAATCCGATTTTTTTTAAATTCGATTTTCTATTAATTAAAATTTTGGTTGGATGAAAATAAATTTCTTCCTGTACTAAGTGAAAGGTAAGAAGATTTTCATCATCTGGATTTTGATTGTTTGCCAGATAATAACTTTATTATAATAACGTTGCCCTTTTTCTTTGATCCCAAAAAAAAAATGAAAGGATCTTCTAGATTGCACATTTATTCTGATTAAAGGGTATTTGTGGCTAAAAAGGAAACATGTACGTCAAATGAAAATTTCTTCTATTTATACATACTAAAAACTTATCAAAACTGTGTAAGCTTTTTGGTGTACAACTGTCATTTACTGTTTTGAAGATAAGCAAAACAATGCAATTTCCCTGCAATTTAAATTTTCTTCTAGCTTAAAAATGATATAATCGAGTAAATTGGCATCAACAGAAAGTTTGCAGTTCAATTTGAGTTTGTTCTTATTATTGTTACTTGTGTTGCTTTGATCAATAGACCATGTGATGACTTGTCGCAATTTTTTATTCTATTTTTGTCAATGTTTTATTTAGAAAGAAGAACCATAAAATCCTTGGTATCACCTGTAAGTGGAAAGAATTATGCTTGAATTTTGAAAGCGAGCGAGTTAGAGACTATAAGAACGTTTGTTTCAATTTATGATTTTATAATCCTATGAATATAATTCATGAGAATATATATAATTGAAAAATTAATCTCAAGCACATGTTAGAAACGTTTGGTTATTTTTTAATTTTCTCGAAAATATTTTTAAATTAATTAAAATAAATATAATTTATAATCAAGAATTGAAGCTTTTCTCATTCTCTATACGCTTAGCATGAGAAAAAAAAACTGTACATGAGAGTCTAACTTTCCAGAAAATAAAACACACTCGAGAATAATTTTGCATAACCTTTAAAAAAAAAAGAAAAAAATATAGGAATAAACATTATCATTTTCATATTCCAGGAATGCAGAAAGATTTCATAAAACAAACCTCTCACAGATTTCTCATTGTTAAGATTCCAACATAAAACCAATTGGCAATATGTGGATTAGCCTAACATGTATTTAAACCATACCAAATGATATGAGGTAGGCGATGTGGGACTTTCAACACACCTCCTCCAACGAAGTCTGCCGGACCAGACAAAGGGTACTTTTGACCCAACTAAAGGGCAACTTTTGACCCATGACAATAACCGGAAAGATGTTAGGCTTTGGCTCTGATACCATGTTAAGGTTCCAATATAAAACCAATTGGCAATATGTGGAGTAGCCTAACATGTATTTAAACCATACCAAATGATATAAGGTAGGCGATGTGAGACTTTCAACACTCATATTTAATAAAACAGTTCATAAGAAAATCAGGATTCAGTGCACCAAACATAGTGTTGATGGTTGCAGATCTAAAGAACCGCCACTAACAACTAAAAGAAGTTAATAGGAAAGGTAACTAGAGGAACAATCGAATCAACAACCGAGACCTGCAATCATGGGATAGTATAACATGCATACAACATCGATAATAATAAAGTATCTAACACTGTCTCTGACATTTGATATTTGATCACAAGTGTTTCTACAAGAGTGAAAGAAATATAAAAAATGCAGAGCTCATTTTTTATACACGAGAACCGTGATTCTGCTTTACACGAGACATCAATTGTCATGAGAATTCAATGCTAAAAAATCTTGCATAACACACTACACGCACAATAATAAAAGAAATTAGTTGTCCATCAATTAAAAAGTCAACTTCTTCCTTATGATAAGTATTTCAAATCGGTTTCAGGCAAAACTGTTTCAGACTAAATATAAGAATAAGGAAGGAATGGATGATACTCTGATCCTTACTATACACCACACACAAGCAAGTCGGAAGAAAATTCACAGCTGTTTAGCGTCGGGATCTGCCTCTTAGTGAAACGAGATAAATACGCCCATAAACCCACTGTCTACCAAATCTTGAGACTGATTGCTGAAAAACAATAAAATCTGTCATACAAAGTGCAACATCATTTTTGGTGGATGAATTTTCTTTTGGGAGCAGAGGATGAAAAATGGAAGGGAAAATTCACATTATCAGCATGCATTGCATAACCATTCTCAATCGTAACAGTTTAGTTCTTTGAACAGCCTTCTTCAAAATAGTTCAATAAAAAGTAATAAATAAAAGTATACTTAGTTACCTCCACTTTTGTACGAAATTCTAATATGCATTCACACACATGACAATCTGCTCTATGAGGTGACTCAATATTCCTGTCCATTCTCACAAATGCAAATACCTGAAAGAAAACTAATGCAGCTCAATGCACACAGTGAAATTAAATCTTACACATGTAAGGTGCCTCACAAGCTAGACACATATAAACATAGGTGGAGGGACAGGATGGAAAAAAAACAAAGGACAGTTGTCGCAATGACTGACCTCTTCTCCGCAATTTGGACATGCGCCTTTTAGTGCCACCAAATCATTCATCCACAAGCCTTGAAGCACCTTAACTGTGAAAGGACAGTTAATAAAATACAAATGTAGAAGCAGTGATAAATTGACAGTATCATCAAATGATTGACCATTGTGACGTTATAGAGAGAAAATTTTCAAATAAGGAATTCCTAACTGAACTAAAACAAGGGGGGCATTTGACATATTTTTTGGTGTACAAGTTTTAAGATTAATGCATAAGATGAAGGGGAAAAGCAGCAAAAAGATTCTTACCTGAAGCTGATGCAACAGGATAGCCGATTACAAAACCCAGCCCAACGAAAATAAGGCTGTTCACCAAGGCCAGAAACCCAACTCCAGTTGTTTGGCTACCAAGTGATAAGCCTGAATCGAATGCATTTTGATAAGCCATGCCAACAGTGTATGATATGGGCCCAACACAGGCTAAACTGCCAAATGCAAGGAATATGGCCCATGTGCTTGCTAAAGCAAAAACCATAGACAGATCTTCCTGCCCTACGACCACATCATTCAATATTCTAGAAAAGAAACCAAGAAGAAAGGAACACAAGGCAGGGAGCCCTATACATGTAGTGGCTACAGACATTCAATAGAATAGAAATACATCATCATATCACACACAAACTGACATTCTTGAGTCACATAATGACATGTCTGAATGAGAGGAATGAAGAGAGGAAGAAAACACAAATAGCAATACATTTCTTTTATTTGGTTGAATAGAAAAAATAAACATTGACTTTTAAAAACAAAATAGAAGAGCCTGTTTGATTCCCTTCCAATTTTTTAATTCTTTTAGAAACTGTTTTTCTACAATAACTCTGCACTACCCGGCAATCAGTTTCTCATGAAAAATCTACTTAAACTATGAAAATTACATTACAGACGCAGCTGAGAATGCTCATTCATTTCCTCGGTTTTCTTCAAGTGGTCAAGGGATAAAATTTTAGGAAACATAAATATGCTCAGGGAACAGACATTCTCAAATGTATCAAAATACAACAAATTTAATAGAACAAACAACTGTACTTTAAAATAGTAAACAAACAAGAACTTATTTTTTCTTTCCTTCCATCCTCTCCCAAATTCAAGTTTCAAACCAATCTCTTCCCTTTATTTTCTTTCCCGTGTATCAAACAGGGGGAAAGAGTGAAAAATTGGAAATAAATACTCCAGCACTTCATTCTAGAAACTATTGATAGTATTATAGGAAGTCAGCAACCAAGATTGCTAAATGGACATTGAGGAGGGATCACAACCCAGCAAAGACAAGTGGACGAAGAAGTTAATATAAAATGTGAAGAAAATGATATTACCTCAGCATCAGCAAATGTGGATTGCCTCCTGATACTGCACCGAGGATACTTGACAACAGACTTTGAACCATACCATCTTAACCTTAACTGTTTCCATAATTTTAGTTTAATTAAAGGAAAATTAGTCTAAATAGAAGCTTAGAACTATATAGTATCACATGTTAAACAGTAAATAGTGAAGGAAGGTAGCATTATAGCATACCTCTACTCTATCAAACATGTCATCAACAATGAGAGGGTGACCACTATAATACGCATTCCGGGCCTATTGCAAAAGCCAAACACTCATCAATGTTTCCAAAATAGTAGTAAAATTTAAGTTTTGCGGCGAGTAAAATTGAAATGGTTTGGTTTACTTGGCAATAGAGAGCTTCGAGGTTCTCTTTGTTGGCGGTTTCGAGGGGCCCGACGTAGATGCAGTAGGGTCCCTCGGGGCGTGGATCGGAGGTGGCGGAGATGCGGTGGCTTTTGGCGGAGATTCTGACGTGGCGGGTGGGTGTGGGGAGTTCCAGGAGCGTCGATTGGATGACGTGAGAGAGGCTCGTGCCGGCCATCAGCCCACGCCACAATTTCCAGCGAAACCCATTCTATTCATTTCATTTCATTTCTCTCCACATAATAATTAAATTATAATAAATAATAATAATAATAATAATAATAATAATAATAATAATAATAATTTAATAGTATTAATAAATCTATATTTCCACTTGCTCAAATATCTCTCTTTGCCTCTCTATCCACCATTCACAAAAAATGGATTCCTTTGCTTTCTTTTTCTCCTTTTATAATTAAATTATATTTTTTATTAAAACATGTCATTTTATCAGAAATATCATGACATATAGGATAATATTTTTTTTAATAATAATAATAATAATAAAATGTAATTATTAATGAAAATGCATATATAAATAATATAAAAATAGAAATAAAGTTTTATCAATTTTCGATTAAAATTTTTATAAACTAAATAAAAAAATTAACAATAATTTTTTTTTTTAAATAATAAGGCCTTGCTAATTTTATGACCTAACTTCGTTTTAATAAGTTTTTTAACATGTTATAAGTATACAATATTAATTAATTTTGTTGATGGTAAAATTTTATCATCTATACTAAAATCTTTCCCTCAATTTTATTTATTTTTTATCGTCAAAACTCAAATCTAATATATTATTTAATATATCGGAGTATAGTTTTACTAATACAAAATACCAAAAAAAAAAGATATTTGAAATAATACTGACGATTTAACTTCCTTGAATTTATGGATAAATAATCCCAATCTTTTATTTGGGCCTAGTACGCCATAATACGGGTAATTCTATTGGCACTTCTTTTTCACTTTTTACACTCTTTCTGAGTATTTTTGTAACTTTTTGTAAGCATCCAAAGAACATAGGTCAGTTTTATATTGTGTGCTGAAATTCAATTATTTAAGGTAAAGCCATATATTTAAACTTCCATGCCATACAATTTTATCCGTAAAAAATCATTTTAATTAATAAAAGTGACAATAATAATCAAATTTAAGAGAATTTGGTGATTATTACTAATTACTAGAAATTTTCTATTTTATGAGAATATTTTTGTAATTTTTTTATAAAAATTTGTGAGAGATAAGTTTTTTATAAATTTAAATCATTTTTCTAATAAAATTTGTAGAAAACAACTAGTAGAATAATAACGAGTTACGCGATTTTGCTTAATGAATTGGGAATATTGTATTGTCCCTCATCATATTTAAGTATATTTTATATAAAATCTCCATTTTATATTCATTAATTAAATAATAGTAAAGATATTTTAAATAAAAAGACTCTTAAATTCTAGTTAACATTGAGAACGATTTGGATATTAGTTAAATAATATGTTTTATATATTTTAAGCATTTGATGTTTATTGGATAGGATATAAATATAATTTTTATTTGACCTTATAATATAAAAATATAGCATGAAAATATCATTTTCTCGTCATTTTCCATGTTTAAAAATTGAGCTAAAACTAAATGTGTTAAATTATAACATTTTCTTAAAGTTTCATTATAGGATTACAAATTTTGTTGCCACCGTCCCTTAACATCATGGTTGTTGTTAACAACTTTTACCATTGGTAGGAAAATGGTTTTTAAAGATAAAATTTGAAGGTAATTAAAATCGAGTTTAAAAAGTAGAAGACATAATTAATGTGATAATGGAATATAATGATATTATATAATAATGGAAAATATAAATTATAAGACATTTATCGATTAAGAATTAATATTAATAATTTTTATATTCTTTTCTAAACTTTTTTAATTCATTGATTATATATATAATTGATTATGTTATAAATGAACAATATCTCAACTTAAGATACTACGTTATAATTATCATGGAAGATAAAAAAAATAGAATAAGAAGAATCAAAACTTATAAACCTTTTTCCTCGTAATAAGAGATAATAAATTTTCAAAATATCAAGTAACATATCAATTATAGTATATATGAAAAAAGGAAAATCAAGAAATAAAAAACTCTTTTATTTTAACATAAGTAAACTCTCACTACGAAAGAAAAATTAATAGGATCTAATCCGATAAAAAAATCCACTAATAACAATAATTGATGAATATATTACAAGTTTTTTTTGAGTTTCTAATGATCAACAAAATATTTTTTTTCTTCACGGGTAAGGTGGATAACTTTTCTATATAAAAACTAATTTGAATACTAGGTTCTTCTTTTTCTTTTATATTGACTTCTTCCTATTTCTGATCAGACGCACTGTTTATAAAACTTGGAAATAAAAAAATGAATTAAACTTGTGACTTAAATTTTTAGCCTTCTAAAGCTTATTTATACAGTAGAACTTAAATATATATATTTTTTAAAATTGATGTTTAACACTATTCGCTTAACGATTCGTTAATGTGCTAAACGAAATTGCTATTGAGTTAGTTAAATGAGATTCGATATATTTACTTAGTAATTGGTGTGTTCCCTCAACTGATAATCGATTATTAGGAATGAGTTTTCCGAACTGATTTTACCATGAATTTTCTAGTGTTAAGCGATTTGCTTAGATTAAAACTTTATAATTTCTTTATTTTGTCATTCCTACAAAAGTAAACAAATAATTAGTTAAGATATACAATTTAAACAATAAATTAGATTTAAAGAAATTTATTTCCTTTTTATAAAATCTTTGTTAAATAGTAATAATTAATTAACAAAATGTACTAAGTATAAATAAATACATTTTTTTTATAAAAATGTGTTCATCATCTTATTAGACCATGTGATGATAAACATATTGGTTTATCCATTATCTAAACATGTCAATAAGTTTCTATTTGACTTATTCAATCTCCTTTAAATTTATCTTCCAATTTAACATATTTTTTCTCGATAAGGTCAAGTAGGTCTTTGCGAAATAATAAATATTTCATTCAAGATTTTCACCTTGAGTAATTGAAAAAATTCAATTTAATCATAGTTTCAACACCATTATTATCTCTCATTCTCAAAGCATAAACTAATTATTGGGGAAGATAACAAAAAATACAACTAGAAAAAGCAAAATCAAGAATTGTTTTCTTCTTAATAAATGATGGTAACCTTCAAAATATCAAACAATATAAAAATCATAGTATGAATTAAAGATAACAATTACACCTGCACTTGCAAGGATCAATTTGTCTTTGCCCCCGAGTTTGATAAAAAAAAAATCGAATTTATCGAATGTAAGTTCTGATTTTCTTTATTTTAAAATGTTGGAAGCACCGATGACGAAGAATAATACAATCCCCGCTTTGACTCGTCCCTTTTTTCACTTGACTTTATATTTAAATTTAAATCCTAAATTATTCATTTTTTTTTAATTTTTTTTTCTTTCTTCACATTATGTATAAAGTAATTTTTGTTCCTATCTACTTTTTCATTGTATTATCTTTTCCAATCTTTCAACAAATTAGTTTATTACATTATTTTTTGTTCTCATTACTTTACTTTCAATCTTTTCCATCAATTTTATTTTTTCAATCTCTTAGTGAATTTGATAAATATAAAAGTAATTTATTTATCTCTAAATACTATACATCAATATTAGAAGTATCTAATAATATTATCTTATTTATAATTATTTTTATTATATTTTATTATGTCATTTTTTTGGATTTTATTATTTCATTTGTCACGTATAAAATGTTATCATAACATAGTAATTATATTTTCAAAGATTAAAAAAAACAATTAACACATTTATTATTTTGCATTAATTAAATAAGAATTAACTTATTAAATATTATATTATAAATTATATATTTCTCGTATCTATTAGTATTTTAAAATAAAAATTTAAAAATAAAACCATATACATGTAATAAATACTTAAATATAATATTATAATATAATAATAATAATAATAATATAAGTATATTATATTAGTATAAAAATATTAAATATTATTTTACATATACATTTTAATATAAATATAATAAATTAAAATATAAACTTAATTAATAATAATAATTATAAAGTCATAAATTACAAATATTTATTTACCTATAATAAATATATATAAAAATATTAAAATTTAATTTTTATAAGTTATAAGTTGTAATTATCAATTATTTTTAATACTTTAAAATATAATTATTTTATTAAAATAAAATTTGATATATGACAAATAAGAATAATAAAATCTAGAAAGTATGACCTAACAAATAACAAAATCTAATAAGGTAATCTAAAAATAAAATAATATTAGGTATTTCTATTATTGATGTAGAATATTTAGAAAAAGATAAAGGAGAAGAAAAATTATCTTTATATTTGTCAAATTGGTTAAAGAGATTGTAAAAATCAAATTGATAAAAAAAGGTGTGAGGAAAGAGATTGTAAAAATCAAATTGATAAAAAAAGGTGTGAGGAAAGAGAATAATGAAATGAACTGATTAGTTGAAAAAATTAAAAAAGAAAAAGAGTGAAAAGTGGATAAAAAAAAGTAAAAAATGTAAAATATAAAAGAAATAACCTTGCATATAATTGAGAAATAAAATGAAATACTTTAAAAAAATTAATATTTTAGAATTAACGCTTAAAATATAAAATCGAGATAGACATGAGATCGGGGATGAATATAGGATCGAGATAGAGATTGCATTACCCATCCTCTCTTGCCTCGACTCTTTAAAACATGAAAAATTTATATTAGCACTTGTTAATTCAATTTTTCTTCATCAAATTTAAAACAAGTTTAGTCAAATATGAGATTAATTGTTATCACTTATTAATTGATATAACACAAGTTTATTTTGAGCTTCTAATAATTAACATAACACTTTATGTTCAACAATAAAATAAATAATAGATAAATTTAACAAATATCTAATAACATAATCGAGAATGAAAATACAAAATAATAAAATAAAAGAACTTATCATTGGAGCTACCTTCTTTACACAAGACTCGAATACAAATAATGATAACTTTATTATAAATTAATAATCCATAATTATATTTTAGACATTCTTCCTACAAAACAGTATGGATAGGGGTTCAAGAACACTCTTGTTCGATAAATATTAATTCGAAAACGACGGAGAATTGGAAAATCATCTTGGTATCCTTTTCAAATATAATATGATGTATCATTACCTAATTTTTTTAATGGAAGTCGCTACTGGAGGGAAGGAACAAGGAGCATCAATTCTTCCTTTTCAAACCAGATTCTTTGGTCCCACTTGGATGTTTTACCAGTAATTCAGTTGTTACAGTTGTTATTTATTTGATATCTTAAAGAGCTGTTATCATCAACTGAATTATTATTAACCTTTGAGATGTTTCGTGACGGCAGTTGTGGATAGAAACTTCGATTTTCTTCTTCTTTTTGACGTATGATGGATGACACTTGTTCATATGCTAGAGAATAGGAATAGAAATTGCTCCCCAATCACAGGGTTCCCTCAAAAGATAAATAAAGAATTGGAAAAGACAGTGTGATGGTGTAGCGATGCTTTGAGATGAATGAATTACGATGGATGCTTGCTTCAAAAGACTCTGCTTTTTCATCAAGCAAAGTTTTGTCTCTTAAACAAGCAGAATTCCCGGATATTGGATTTATGATTTAAAATTATTAAGGAAAATGGTCCAACTTGAAAACAGGGTATGACCCCTTCAATACTTGGGTGACATGGCATCATCTCGTGTTGAGGGAAACGCCATCGTATGTATTTGTGAAGCACATTCTGTGAATAATTTCGCTGATTTAGTTTGTCATCAAAACAAAAAGTGAAGTGTAGGACATGAGATGACAGAAGAAATTATGAGACAAAAATATGGTTTGAGCCCCAATGGTGGGTGTGTCCAGTGTCTCCCCCACCCCAGTCCTTTTCCCTTTATCTGCAAGAAATAACTTTGTTGATGAATAGCAGCAGTCTCTAGGGTAGTATTTCCCCCAGGCTGGGACCCTTCTCTTATCACAAACTTTTGGGCTATAACCAATCTTATCTACTTTTGAGAACGCTGAACCGTTGGTGCGTTGGATCAGAAAGTTCAGTCAACTAAAATCTGAAAATTTAGTTGAATGCGACACTGATACCAACCCATTCCGTTTGTTGTTAGATGAGTCGCAGCTAGCCAAACTCGAATTTGGACGAACTAAGAGGCATTGAAACATGGGGTTGTTGTGTAGCAGATGATCACATGGAAGGGATATCGTAGATAAGATGGGAGTGAATGAATGAATGAACGAATCCAGGAACTCAATTTTTTGTGGGGATGCATGGACCACATTTCGTAGGAATTTTCAGCTCACATGCCACTGCCTAATTAATGTGTATCTTCTTCCATCTATGTCTTTCATGTCAGAACCCACCATGCACATGCAAACTTTAAACTCTTCCCAACCTCTGAAGCCGCAGTAACAGAAAGATATGCATATCACTAAATTAAAACATGCTTCACGCACTATTAATTATTTATAGACATATATTCTAATGGATCGAAAATTATAATTTATAATAATTCATATATTCCTTATAGACATGACATGGAAATTTTCCTATAAATACTACAATTTTTTGTTCATATTCGTAATAAAGCATGCATTGATTAGTCCATCTCGCGCATTGGTATTAGTTAAATTATATAAGATCAATATTTGACCTATCTTCTATCTTGTTAAAGTTTGGATTAGTGTCTTGTGCGTAACACAAGTTTTTTTAGGTAGATCTAATGTTTATGGATATGGAAAGATAGTTAAAATTATAATATATCGAGATAAGCAAGATATCCTCAAATTATGAGTGTCTTGTAACTCAAGTCTCACTACTAAGTACCTTGAGATGCAACATCCACTAAAAGAATCCATGAAATTAATAATTTATGAGTGTATAAACAAGCATTGATGTCTCTAGTTTACATAACACACGTTCAATTTTTTGTTTTAAGTTTCTTAACTTTTAATTAATATGTATTACAAAGGAATGAATAATAAAAATAAAAATAAAAATGTAATATTTATTCTTTGAATTTATATATAAAATAACGAAGATAATAAGATAACTATTTATAAAACAATTTAACTTATCCAATATTGACAAATTTAATCCTTGTATAACATATACATCTAAGTAAATAAGCTTCACTTTCTAAAGATATAATTTGGAACAAATTGTATTATATAATATACTCTTAATATAATTAACACATTAAATATTTTAGATGTTAATATGGATTTTAGCTCAATCAATTTAGCTTATTACTGAGTTGACAAGATTTTTTTTATTACAAACTAAAATAAATTTGACTTGTTTAATTAGCGGATTAAACCAATTTAAGATGAGTTTGTAATGAGTATATTAAGATAATTAAAGCTGTCTATAAAGTAACTATATAGAAAAATTGATTTAATACTATGTTATAAAAGAAAACTTGTAAATATTTTAAAATAATACAAAGAAAAGAAAAGAAAATTATATTAATATAATTTTTTATAAATGTTATATAGTTAATAATTTTATAAAAAAGTAACCTTTAAATTAAATAATTTTATATTATTATAAGCTTATTATCAAATAATTAATATATTAGAAAATATATACTAGATAAATATATATATATATATATATATATATATATATATATATATATATATATAACAAAGATATACATAAATAGATAAGTAAAGTATGAAATAAAGTGAATATCCTTACGAGAGCTAAAAATACAAAGAGAAAAAGAAGACAAGTAATCTAATTGCATGAGAAAAGTACAAGTTTTAAATTTATCTAATAAGGAAAGAAAAATGAGATGTTTTTTTAATAAATAAAAAAATAAAAAACCACATTCATTAGCATTATTAAATTCAAGGTTACGTGGAGCAAGATTATTGGTCCACGCGTATGATGTTTATTTGGTGTCTTCTCTTGACCCGACCTGTGTGGGAAGCACATGGCATTAGGATGCCTTGCAGGGACGAAAGCTAGGACTAGGACCCTACCACCAAAGACACCCCCTTGCCATGCCCACCACGCAATCTCTCCTTTTTTATTCTTTTTCACCTTCATCTGCCTCTCATAATCATATTTCCACATGACCCAACCTGATTATAGTTGGTTGCATTAATACAATTTGAATTTTAGCCCGTGCACCATCCATGATCATGGCCCCCAATTTTCGGTTTCAAACTAACAATTGTGTCGCCATTTTCAAAAGAGAACAATGCATGTTCAAGATCAATGACATACATGCATGGACCCCTTTCCCCCTACAAGGGGTCATTACTAAATACTAATGACGTAATAAAGGACATGTATTTTAAGGTCATTGCTAGGTTTCATTTTTGTGTCTTATTTTAGCATGGAACAAACACTCTTTGGTTACACGTGTTTGTATAATGTAGTAAGCTACGAATTGTTGAGTTCATGACTGTTGGTGTTGCAGTGGAGAGTTTATAAAATGGCAGTAAGATATTCATGTTGGTGAAGCGAGATTTCCACCAACCCCATGACAAAGTGGAGCTTTTTCGGTTTAACTTGAGCTTTACTTGGAATTCACTCGTTTGTGCGAGATCCAAAATGATTTCCCTCCTTTCCATGTGACCTGTTTGGTATATTTTGACAAAAAATGAGAAGGTTCCCACCAGTCCTAGTGATGAATAATCACACCACCACAAAGAAGACAAACACGAAGCTGGTCATAGATCCTCAATCATCTTTTCAATCTTTGGAGCATCCGATGCTGCTAATTTGCTTTTCCCATTCCCAACTTATTTTGTCAAAAGTTAAATGCTATCGTTTTATCTATCTATATATTTATTTATTCAATTTTTTTTTTTACATGAATACCAATTCTACGAATTCACCACACTTAATTAAGACTTGTAGAATCAGAAGCAAATTGTAATTAGTTATTAAAAGTGAGGTTGGGTGCGTAGGAATAGATAAGGACTTGAGAAGGTGAAGTGAAATGTGTGTTGATAAAAAATGTGCGAAGGAAGGGAGAGCATGAAGGTCCATGGCATTGGTAACAGTAACAGTGGTAGTGGTTTTGTGGGTGCGGCTCGAGAGAGAGAGGAAAGGAAAGAAAAAGGTCATAGAATGTGAGGCACGTTACAATGAAAGTGAATTGGGAGCGGTGTCTATGGAGCGATGATTACGGGGACTATAGAAGAAAGAAAGGACCCGCCCCACACGTTGGATTCTGAATCCCACCTTGTGTCGTTTTCTTCATACAATCCACTGGCTACCACTTTTCATCGTTCACTGTGACGGATAGAAGGAGTTGTTAACTTGCTACTTGCTACTTGCTAACTGTGCAATTTGCATTCCAACCCTCACAACTCACACCCCACTCCCCTCATATAATAATCAATAAAACTCCTTTAACTTTTTTACCTTGAGAAAATTCCAGTTTGGGTTTGAGGGTCATGCTCCTTTACCATGATAATTATTTGAAGGAGTCTTGGTGCGAAACAAGGAAAAAATAAGCAAAAGATAATGCTACTAAAAGAGAAAAAGGAAAATGGAAAGTGTTCTCTTATCACTCGCCTGCTAAGAGCGTTGGTATGGAGAGTGGAGCCCACGCGTAATTGAGTTTGTCTGAATATAGTTGGAGGGTGATCTATACGTGTTCAACAACAGAGTGTAGCTGGAAAATTTGTGTTATATATATGTATATTTAAAATAAGGAAAAGTTAGCATTCATTTAATAATGATAGAAAAGGTAAAAGGAAATTCCAAAAATTACCCCTACAGTCGAAGATGTCACTAGTGAGTGACTTCCCTGGTCCATAAGTAGTCCGTCCACCCTTTCTCACGGACCAATCGCCTCTCATCTCCTTTTCAACTTCCAGAGTGAAAGGAAAAGGAAAATGGCAAAAACTTTGCTCTGCATTGTCTTCACTATCTCCATAACATGGATGGTCGAAGCTCGAATTCCAGGGATTTACTCTGGCGGTGCATGGGAAAGTGCTCACGCCACCTTCTACGGAGGATCCGATGCTTCCGGCACCATGGGTTAGTAACTACACTCTCTCAACAGCAACCTATTACTATGAAAATGTAGCATGCATTACTTAACCTCACTCACATTCTTGTGCTGTGTATAGGGGGAGCGTGTGGGTATGGGAACCTGTACAGTCAAGGGTACGGTGTGAACACGGCGGCATTGAGCACGGCGCTTTTCAACAACGGCCTTAGCTGCGGCGCCTGCTTTGAGATAAAGTGCGCGAACGACAAACAGTGGTGTCATTCCGGAAGTCCTTCCATCTTCATCACCGCAACAAACTTTTGCCCTCCCAACTACGCTCTTCCTAACGACAATGGCGGCTGGTGCAACCCTCCTCGTCCTCACTTCGACCTCGCCATGCCCATGTTCCTCAAAATTGCCGAATACCGCGCAGGAATTGTCCCTGTTGCCTTTCGCCGGTTCGTCACCCATCACATTCAAATGCTCATTTATGGATTTTTTTTTTATTTGTTGGTTTTAGGTTTTAAAGTACGGTTGTTGACTTATTGTTAACGAAAACTGTTGAGTCTCTCGTCTGGTCACAGTGAAAGGAAAAGAAAGGAAGCTAGGTGTTTGTTAACTTTACCCCAACAATTCCCTAGGAAGTTATCATTATCAGTTAGTCCATTTCCAAAATGGTTCATAGGTTAAGTCAATGTGACCGTGATTTGTTTATGTAACATTGTGCTTTTCACAGATTTCGGCATGGGTTGTGTCTGGTTCAGTGGAAGATGTGGGGTAGGGTTCTTCATTAGTCTTTCTGCCACTAATTTTGGGGTTTCTTTCACTTAACCAATGTAGGGGTGTTCCTTATTTTCATCCTTCCTTCCCTGTCCTTTTCTATTCATTTTACTTTCTAGTCACTTTCGGTGGTGTTATTGCAACGCACCAATTTTTTTTATTACCTTATTTATGTCCATACCTATTTCATATACCCACATTACATAACCTTACTATAATAAAGTAGAATCTTTATTAAGAGTGTAGTTAGATAAGATAATAATGAGTGGATTGGTTGGTATTTACGCAGGGTGCCATGTAGAAAGCACGGAGGGATAAGGTTCACCATCAACGGATTCCGTTACTTTAACCTCGTGCTGATTAGCAACGTGGCGGGTGCGGGTGATATCGTGCGCACTTACGTGAAGGGGTCCCGAACCGGGTGGATGCCAATGAGCCGGAACTGGGGCCAGAACTGGCAGTCAAACGCGGTTTTGGTGGGGCAGGCGCTGTCGTTTCGCGTCACGGGCAGCGACCGCCGCACCTCCACCTCCTGGAACATCGCCCCACCCAATTGGCAATTCGGTCAAACTTTCACCGGAAAAAATTTCAGAGTCTGAAACAAACCCTAATGTCATCATCATCATCAATGACATACTAAATATATATTTTTTATTATAATCTTTTTTAGATGGTTTTAACTGGAATGATGTGACATGACATGGAAAGTGGAAATAGTGAGTGACAACTTTTTAATTGTGAGTAGATGGTGGTTTTACTTTGTACTGGGTGGGTTTGATGATTATAAACTAGGGTTGGTGATGTTGTATTTTGAGAGAGAGTGTAGGGATTGCTGAAGTGGCTTAATCAAAATAGTAGCCCGCAGCTAGTTTGTATTTTCATTATAGAATGAATCATCGTCATGCTGTTATATATCATTAATATTTTAGTTTAATTTCTTGAAATCGAGTAGAAAAAAGAAAAAATTGTATTTAATGTATGAACATTTTTTAATACCGTAACCATCACAACAACCTCTCTTGGAAATTAATAAATGAAAGGTTTGAATTGATAAATTGAAGCAGGTAGGGTTAAATTTATTGAATAATGACTTTACCTTTATGACCTCAAAACAAAAAAGCTTCTTAAAGCGAACATAGAGCGAAATTGTTAAGGTAGGGGTCAATGTTTTGGGTATGAATTTGAATCAAAGGACGCATGTGCCCCACACCTCTGCCTATTTGTAATAATGATGTCATAATGTTAACTCTTTTAGCTGAAATATTCGTACTTTAAAAAAAAATTCTTCATTTCCATAAGTCATTTCACTTGTTTTTTTTAATTTATTTAATTAATCTATAAACATGTTTGATTTAAATATGCTTATTTAGTAAATGAACTTATTTCATACTCTTTAGATACCATTTAAAGTGATGTTTAAATTTATAACTTTTTTTTCTAATTTACGTTCACTACTTCAATAAAATGTATTATTTATTGTGTATTAATATTACATTATTGATAAAGTAAATAAATTACTTTTTTCTAACACAGAATAAAAAAATTCATGGATTTCAAACCCAATGATGGATAATAAATATTTTAAAATGTAATCCAATTCAAGAAAAGTTTATATATATATATATATATATATATATATATATATATATAACGGCGAAGGGCTTTGCGTACAAGACTGGACTGAAAAAAAAATGCGAAGGGATGTACGTTCAATTATGAAAAGCCCAATAACATTTTGAACAAAAATATAGAAAAAGGCCCATAATGTTTACACTCCTTTTATATTTTCTCATTTTTAAAAATATTTTTTTTAAATACCCTCCACAGAAATGACTTTCCATGGTGCACCTTGACAAAATAAGAACAATTTTTCCTTATATATATATATATATATATTTATTTATTTATTTGTGACAATACCTAATGAAACATGTTTTGATTAAATATTTTGAAAAAGAAAAAGCAATAAAAATTATTTTTCTTCAAGGGTATTTCTGTAAAACGATGTTAGTTACTGACAGGAGATGATAATTGAAAATCTAAATTACAAAATATATTTTACTATTTAATTTTGAATAGTTAAAAAAATCTATATTTTGAAACTGTTTTATGAAATCATTACAAAACAAAATTTGAAATTTAAAAAAATTTAAAACCAATAACTATTCGTAAAAACAGCAAATAAATATGGAAATTTAAGATAAGAAGCATTAGTTTTGTTTGAAAGGAGTTTTACTGAGGGGGAAAAAACGACAGAACCTTGCATGCGTGATTATGAATTACCATGAGTGTGTGATAGGTAGATTTATGATTAAGGAATATGAATGAAGAGGAAGCAGCAGTAGACTTGAAGTTTAAGTTATGTCCATCATCACTACTAATCACAACCCTTAATTACGTTCCTTTTTTATATAATTAACTTGTGTCCGTCCATGATGAAGCCAAATAATAACTCATGCGATTGGATAGTAACTTGGGTTGTTTCAGTGAATAATTGCATTTTGAGAATAATTCATTCAATATGATACTCTAACTTTAGATATAATTATTCAAAAGAATATCTACAATATATTCCATAAAAATATCCAGTACAACACGTTGTTAGACTTTTATTTGCTCTCTTCCATGGCGGCTTCTGTTTTTATATCACTTTTGAGACCACGTGAGTCTTGCAGTTTTCTATCTTCCATTTGAAAGGTCAATATACATTAATTGTATTTCTTTTTTCTTTTTTTACAAAGTCTTATTTATCTACTATCATTTTATAATTAAAATTATATATAATTTATATATATTCATATTAAATATTTTTTAAAATTATAATCATGATAAATTATAATCTAAAGCAAATAATTTTAACTAATTAATCATCGATTCTAACTCTAATATCGTTATAAATATCACGGCAGAGTCGAAATTAAAATATTCATATTTTTTTCTAACTTTTAGTCTTTCATTAGAGAAGATGTTCTAATATATTTATGGATCTAGATTAATTAAGAAACATTTATTAATTGATTTATGTATATTTTATAAATAAAATTATGATAAATTAGAATAAGATAAGAATAGGAATAAATAGAATAGAAGAGAGTCTCTTGGAACATGGCATCCCAAATTGCAAAAATTTTTAAAAACTAAATAATAATTTATTGTTTTAAAAAATTTATAAAATATTTCAATATCAATTCTTTCAATTGCGTCTTTAACCAAAACTTCGGTACATCTTTATTAATGATTTTGAAATAAAATAATATATTATTGATAAATAATAAATAAATATAAAATAATAAAAAAGAAATTTATAAACATATATATTTAATAATGATTTGAGTAATTAAAATTATAAATCTATATAAAAAAACTTTATGGCCATCCCTTCCTATCTCCTCCAAAAAAAGCTATATTTAATAATATTTTGATTACGGGGAACACTCTTGATGACGGAGTTATCATAAGTTTAATTTTCTCTAGTTTTTCAAATGATTTTGAATGTTATTTTTGAAGTAAAAAATATTGAAGAAGTAGTTCTGAATTTTGGTATTGGAAGAAAGAACGGCGTAATTTGAAGGGATTTAACAGATAAACGTGAAGGAAAAGCAAAATGTGTGTAAAATTTCGCAGCGGATGCATGATATGGGCCCCATAAGAGTATCCTGTGAAAGTCGTGATCATTTCTCATCGGACGGCTCCTCCCAGTAGCAGCCACGGTCACCACAAAATTAAGACTCTCGTGTCCATGTTCAGGAAACATTACTATTATTCATTAAAGGAGAAAATAGATAATAAATATACTAATACTCTAGTATTATTATTATTATTATAGTAATTATTGTTACTCTATGGCATAATTTATTATTTTATATAAAGTAACACTAAAGACATGGATTCTTAGTCCATAAGAAAACAAAGAAATCAAACAAACAAATTACTTGTAATATACTTTCCTTTTCTTATCGTTTCATTTTCTTTCTCATTCTACCACAAAGCAAATCGCCTCCTTCCGCTCTCATTAGTATATATATAATTGTTTGTATAGTTTATCATTCTTATAATTAAGTGGAACGAAAATGATTAACAACTACATGTAAAAAAATCTCAAGTAAATATACGATTATAGATAATTATAATTTTTATTGAGTTATATATTTTATAATTTCTAATATAATATTTTAATCAACGGTAGATATATTGGGATATTAAAAATTAAAAATTTTGGACTAAATTATTTATTATTTGATTAATATTGGATTATTCATTTTTATATTTACTAGGAGTATGATAAAAAAAAATTTGAAAGAAATGTAATGAAAAGAATATATTAAAAAATATATGATAATATTATAATATATAAATATTATAATATTTACATTAATGATTTAATTTGTATTTAAAAAAATATACTGAGAAATTTTATAAGATTAAACTAAATAACAATGACTGATAAACCAAATTTTTTTCTCTTTTTGAAATGCATTTCACCTAATAAAGAAGTTGCTCATTTTCTATAATCATAAAATTTTTATTATCATATTTATTTTTATAATTTTATATATTTTTTTAATTTAGAATATAATCTTTTTATAATATATATATTTTTAAGATTTAAAATAGGAAATTAAAGAATTATAATATATAAATAACTACCATCTTATTTTATTAACTCAATTTTGTAAAATTAAATTAAATAATTTAATTTTGTATTATCGTATCTGAGTTTACTATTTCTAATACTTAATTGATCTATGTAACTTTTTCCATAGTTGATAAATCATAAAATAATAAAACATTTCATTTTCTTTAAAGACCATATTACCTCATATTTTTCTATCATCATATTTGATGTACAAAGTTTGTATTACTTTTTAATATAAACATTTATTATTCTCAATCCACTAAAGTTGACTTCACCGAACAAATTGACCGCTTGAATAATATGTATATTGTCATAATTCTAATATGATTACTACAAAAAAACACATTTTTATTAATTTTGTAAATGATTAGTATTTTTTTACAGAATTTTCTTGGCTTTCTTTAGTAAATTATTTATTTTTAAATATAATATTTTTTACTTATAAAACTTGAGATTTTTAAACATTATATAGTTACTTTTTATTTCAATCTAATGAAAAGTTTCAGTTTTTTCTTTTTAAACATTTCTGTTACTCACTGAATTGAATATTTTTTCAGTTTTTAAAATTAATTCATTAAGTATGACAATAAAAATAGCTATGTATATTTATACGATCCAATTAGTGTAATAAATTAAGTAAAGTTTGATGACAGAGAAAGAGAGAGAAAAAATATTTTATTTTATCCGTTCTATTGTTATTCTTCGTTTTCATCTTTCTCTTCCTCGTTCAAAGTACGAGAAAATGAAACGTTGAAACGGAAGAGAGTAGGAATTGGAATGATTTTGGGTTTGTTCGGTGGTTTTCGCAAATGAAGTGCTTCTACTTCTCCAATGCAGAAGACGAAGATTGCGTGGCAGCGGCACCGAGTTCGCGCGGTTCCACTTCGCGCGTGTCGTGGGCGCGTTCGCTCAGTCTCATGGACACGCGCAGTCGCTCCAACTTCGACTCCGACTCCACGGAATTCTCCGACACCGTGGACTTTCACCACTTCCTGGTCCAGCGCCGTGCCAACGACCTCCGCCTCTTCCCCTTCTCCGCGCTGAAGTGCGCCACGCGCGGGTTCAGCCGCACTCTCCTCGTCGGCGAGGGGGGGTTTGGGTCTGTGTACCGTGGCGTGGTGGAGGAAAAGGAGGTGGCGATCAAGCAGCTGAACCGAAACGGGCAGCAGGGGCACAAGGAGTGGATCAACGAGGTGAATTTGTTGGGAGTGGTGAAGCACCCTAATCTGGTGCGGTTGGTAGGGTACTGTGCCGAGGACGATGAAAGAGGGATTCAGAGGCTTCTGGTTTACGAGTTTATGCCGAATAAGAGCTTGGAGGAGCATCTATTGGTGCGAGTCCCTTCCACGGTTCTGCCTTGGGGGACCAGGTTGAGAATTGCGCAAGATGCGGCTCGCGGTTTGGCCTATCTTCATGAAGAAATGGATTTTCAGGTACTGTATGTGGCGTGATGGATTGTGACTTTTCGACTTTGCCTCGTCGTGTCGTCCGTCATTTATGTGATTTTCTTTCAAAACGAACATGTGGGTCTCTTTTGTTAAATTGAAAAAATTGGGTACTTGATTTTGGATTGTGTTTATTGATTTTACTGAATTCATTCTTTTAGGATAACAGTGAAGTTGTTTATGTGTGGCGGATGTATGGATATATTTTTAATGGGATATGATAATTGGTAGAAAATATATGTCATGGATTGTTGAAGCGAATGCACGTTGCTTCAGACCAATGGTTTTAGTTTTGGTGTGGAATCAAGTTTGAGAGATGGTTTTAGATGTGGAATGTAACATGAACGAAATTAGGATGATTAGTTGGGCAGATTTGCATTTGGGTGTAACAAATGTACAACCAAACTCGGCAGGAAATCGTTGATCTGGATTCGGCAACTAATGTCTTTTTAAATGTGAAATTTTTGTTAGTAAAGCAAATGTTGAGAATTGAATTTTTTTTTTTTTTTTAATTTTTTTTTTCTGTTTAGGATTTACGGTGAAGTAGAAATATAGAAGAGTTGTGAAGATTGAAGAACTTTGTGACTTAGACATTCCTCTTTGGCTTTTTTAGGGTCAATAATGGTTTACAAAAATAGGTCCCATCCCATCAGATTTTGGCACGACTTAATTATTTTTAATGTTTGTGGATGGTTTGTAGTGTGGATAGATATCTTTTACTGCATTTCATATTTGCTAAAAACCATAGGGAACTTTTGTTGAAACACACTATTGATGATTGCTACTATTACTGGTGCAGCTAATATTTCGGGATTTTAAGACGTCCAACATCCTGCTGGATGAGAATTTCAATGCAAAGCTTTCTGATTTTGGACTGGCTAGGCAAGGACCTTCAGAAGGGTCTGGCTATGTTTCAACAGCAGTAAGAGTTTGTCTGTACCCTGGGGAAAATTCATCATATTCTACAACTATACACATTGTTTGGAAACTTAAAAATTTGCATTGTAAAATCAGATCAACGTGTCTTCTGGCATATTTTGAGCAAATTAAACTATATTTTGCCATTTTCAATGTGAACAAGTCTAATTTATGAAAAGCAACAATTATGATCTGAAGTCTGAATCTTTGTTTTTGATCGTGATATTTTGCTGTTATGCTAAATTAATGACTTAAACTTTTTCTTTGCAAAGGTTGTTGGCACCATAGGTTATGCTGCACCAGAGTATGTTCAGACTGGTAAGCTAACTGCTAAGAGTGATGTTTGGAGCTTTGGTGTAGTTCTTTTTGAGCTTATCACCGGGAGGAGAGCTGTAGAGAGAAACCTTCCTAAAAGCGAACAAAAGCTTTTGGAGTGGGTTAGACCCTATGTTTCTGATCATAGGAAGTTGCATCATATTGTAGACCCCCGACTTGAGGGACAATACTGCATCAAATCAGCTCAGAAACTTGCAATCCTAGCAAACAAGTGCCTCATGAAACAGCCAAAGTGTCGCCCAAAAATGAGTGAGGTGGTCGATTCCCTTGGAAGCATTATTATAGAGACAGTTACTGAAGAAGAATGCTTCCCCCAAGGTGCTGTAGCCACTGGAGAAGAAAAAGAAGAGAAGGTGTCTGTAGAGGAAATTGAACCTGAACCAGCTAAACAAGGGAACAATTACCTGAAGAAGGTTTTTGAATTCAAAGACATTGTCAGCTTAAGAAACAAGTCTATTGGAAGGTTGGATTGGAAAAGTTGGGCGCCTGGGCTAGTAAGAAGTTGGTGACAAGTCACCTGCTAATCGCAATGTTTGTTGATCACATAGTTTTCAGTCAGTGAAATCGACATTGTCAGACACACAGTTAACATGCGGTACATACCCAATTTTGTATCAATTAATAATGTTATGTACAGGTTAATTTTGAGGAAAGCTATAATTTATAATGATTTTGCCATCTCAAAACTAACAACGAATTTAGTCATGCAAATTAATATTTGGGCAATAACTGGAATTAAATGTTTCATCTATACTCCTTTGAGCCTACCAACTTGCATCTTATCATGTTTTTCTTTATTAAAAAATGCTGCTGTAAATGTTTTATTAATAAATTAAGTTGCTATTATAAGAAAAAATTTCTTATATTTAATTTTTATCTGTTAAATGTAATAATATTTCAATTAATAAAAAATATTAATTTCCTCATTTATATCAAGATTATTTGTAATATTTTTATTTTTTTATATTTTTTGTATTGTATATATAACTTCTCTCTTTTTATGAGGGTATAAAATTTTGTTTACAGATGAACTAGTTTTAATCTATAAAAAAGTTATTTTATTTTATTTTATTTTTTTAAAACATACGATAAGATCCACTTTAAATACTTGTCGTTTTTAAAATAACAGGTAAATAGATTTTCTTCCAATAATGACAAATAATTTTCGTCTGGTAAAAGGAAAATATGGTTGTATACATGTACCTATTAATAAGATTTATTTGGTTAATAATTTTTTTCGTCTGTTTGTTTTCCAATTTTCAAAATAAGAAGTTCGCACGCAAAATGTTTGAATGAAATAAATTTACATTCAATGAAAACTTCAAAATAGAAGTTTGCATACACGAGTTAAGAGTGTACTGTAATAAATTATATGTAATTGATGAAAGTGTTAATTTATTAGGTTCTTTTTAAGCAGTATCTTGAGGTTAGCATTTGCCACCTTTTTTATTGTTAAAAAATAGAGACAATTTTGTACGTACACAACTTGAGAGAATGGAAAATACATATTCACATTAGTTTGAACAAAATAAACCTATTATGCACTTAACTCAATTTCATTTATCACCACTTTGGCTTTACGGTGGTACCAAGAAAATCATGAAGTCGAATACAGAGTTGAATGAATCCCCCCAGAGCGTGTCCAATACTCATTTAATTGATCGTGAATCTTGCATAAAGTCGCTCTTCATTGTGTCACATGACAAAAGGTCCCAGTGACTTCAAATTGAATGCAAAAAATCTTCCACTATTCCCACTTGTCTTGTGATAGTTTCAATTAAACAACAAGAAGTCCTTGGAAACCCCGAAAAGAACATTGAAAATTATGGTAAAGGTCCCAACTTAGCATTATATTTAGTACTAGAGGATAATCTATAAACAAACACATGTGACTTTTTCTCAATGGACCCATTGTTTTCCAACTTGCAGTAATCCGCGTTGTAATTAGCTGCCATGTTTATGGTTCTCAAGATACTTCTATTTGACACTTCTTAGTGAGCTTTTCTTGAGGAACCACATGCTTTATGGTTCCAATTCATACTGCAAAACAAAATCTACCCTGCATCCTTTCACCATGATGGAAAATAAAATATCATTCCAGGATATTGATTCATATCACACGTGAAACTGCACATTGCAGTAAGTGTAAAAAATAGAGAAGGAACATTGCTCACCAATATTGAAAGAGCTAGACAAGAAAGTATCTGCAGTTCCAGATATTTTGACTAATATTACAAACTGAACCTAGAATATATACATGCAATAATACTAAGTTATGTAAAGGCAATTGCATTAACATGTGTGATATGTGGTAACATGCAACTTTCAAGGACGTGTATTTGCAATGTCACGTGAGAGAGGGGAAACTAAAGCTGTAGCGATTCTACCATGGGTAAAATCATCAGCACTTTTTCTACGACCACGAGAGGTATTCAGAGAACGATTATGATGTACATGGGGAACCTGCAGCTGCTCCAAATCTTTGACAACCTCGTCCATCGTTGGTCTCAACTTGGATTCTGTTGCGAGGCATCGCAGAGCTAGAGTAGCTACCTTCAAAGCATCATCTACATCATATTGGCCTTCAAGACGGTTATCCAACACACGCAAAATCTTTCTCTTGTTTGCTAAGTATGGCTTTGCCCACTCCACCAAATTGTGCTGTCCTGATGGTCTGTTCTTGTCCACAGCCCTCCTGCCAGATAACAGTTCTAGCAGCACAACTCCAAAACTGAAGACATCACTCTTTGCGCTCACATGACCTTCACCAAAATCATATTTAAAATGACAAGTTTCTAAGTGTAGATTGTTAGGATCAGAGTACCAGCATAAATACACACAACTAAAATAGAGACGAGAAAAATAACCCTGACAATAGGCAAAAATGAAAATTTTATAATGACCACTCTTTCCTTTTACAATTGGAAATTACCAATACTAGGAAAGTAAAAGAGAAAGAAGGAGAAATATTTGGGATGTTTGAAATAAGGGGGGAGGGGCTCCTTTTATAGGAAGGAGGAGAGCCCCCAATTGAAGTTCCCACGGATGTGGGACTTCTTTCTTCACAATCTCCCACTTGAAGATTTTGATGAAATTAATCAAATCTTCACACTATGTCTTCTTTTCTCACATCCATGTTGCTTATGCTTCCGATAGGCCATAGAGGGATCGACTCCATATAAACTTGTCAGCATTAACCGGCTTTGTCATTACATCTGCTAGGTTCTTCTCAGTGTGGATCTTCTGTAAATCTACACTTCCTTCTTCTACTACTTCTCGAACAAAATGATATCTTATTCCTATGTGTTTTGTCCTCGAATGAAAGGCTGGATTTCTTGCAATGTGTAAGGCACTTTGACTATCACAGTACACAACAATTTGTTGTTGCTTGTGACCAAGTTCCCCCATTATTCTTTTAATCCAGATAGCTTCTTTACATGCTTGGGTGACAGCCATGTATTCAGCTTCCGTAGTAGACAGAGCTACCACATCTTGTAACTTGGATAACCAACTTACTGCCCCTCCATTGATGGTAAACACATAACCAGTAGTAGACTTCCTTTTATCCAGATCACCTGCAAAATCCGAATCTACATAGCCTCTGACAACTGCTTCTGATCCTCCATAACATAATGCAACATTTGAGGTTCCTTTTATATACCTAAGGACCCTCTTCACATTTTGCCAATGTTCTCCACCAGGATTCCCCATGAATCTACTAACCACTCCCACTGCTTGTGCAATGTCCGGTCTTGTACAAATCATGGCATACATAAGACTTCCCACTGCTCGATGCATACGGTACTCGAGACATTTCGATCCTCTCCGCTTCACTCGCTAGGACTCATACTTGAGGATAACTTACAGTTGACAGGAAGTGGGGTAGAAATTGGCTTGCAATCTTGCATGTTGAAGCGCGCAAGATCTTAAGTAAATAATTCTTTTGAGAAAGCCAAATCTTCCTATCTTTTACTGTCTCGGTGAATTTGCATCCCTAAAATCTTGTTTGCTGGTCCCAAGTCCTTCATATCAAACTCCCTAGCCAATTGTGCCTTCAATTCTTGGATTCGAGCTTTGTTAGGGCCTACCACCAACATGTCATCCACATACAACAACGAATATGATGAAATCATTTTCTTCAAACCTATTGTGGTAAGTACAATGGTCAGAACTTAGTCCGTAGTATCCGAGGCTAATAATGAAGGAATCAAATCTCTTATACCAACACCTTGGCGCCTGCTTTAGACCGTATAGAGATTTGTTCAACCTGCAAACCAAGTTTTCTTGCTCTTTGAAGCCTTCTGGTTGGAGCATATATATTTCCTCTTCAAGTTCTCCATGAAGAAAAGCGGTTTTACATCCAATTGCTCAAGATGTAAATCAAATGCAAGCACACATCGCCAGGACAATTCTGATTGTTGTCAATCTAACAACTGGTGAGAATATCTCGTTGAAATCAATGCCTTCTTTACGAGCATATCCTTTTACCACCGGTCTAGCACGATATCTTTCTACTTGATCATTGGCATCTCTCTTGATCTTATAGACCCATTTGCAACCAATGGCTCTGCGACCTTTTTGAAGTTCCACAAGATGCCATGTCTTGTTTTTATGAAGAGCTTCAATTTCTTCTTCCATAGCGGCCATCCATAGAGGAGCTTCGAACCACTCACGGCCTCTTGAAAAGTTGAAGGTTCTCCTTCTTCACTTAGGAGACAATACGCATCATGACTTGCCATCACATATTGTGAATGCCAAGATGGTCCGACTCTTTCTCTTGTTGATCGTCGAGTTCTCCTTCTTCCACCTCATTTGGCTCATGTTCTTCATGCTCCTCCTCTAACTCGGAGGAATGTTCGAAGTCTTCTTCTCTATCTGTACTATAGTCTTGTCCTTTTCCGAGTTGTCATTTATCTCGCTTGCTTGCAGTTCATTTTCTGCAAAGACGACATCTCTGCTAACAATAACTTTGTGGGCAGTGGGATCCCACAAGCGATACCCCTTCACATTGTCGGCATATCCCAAGAAGATGCATTTCCTGGATTTTGGATCCAACTTCGTCCTTTCTTGGGTGTTGTACATCACGTACGCGGACAACCAAACACATGTAAGGAAGAATAATCGGTTGATTTTCCACTCCACATTTCCATAGGAGTTTTCAACCCAATTGTTGTTGATGGAGACCGATTTATCAAGTAACAGGCAGTATTCACGGCTTCGCCGAGAAAGACTTTGTTATGCTCGCAGTTTGCGAGCATAGCTCTGGTTCTCTCTAGAAGAGTTCTATTCATCCGCTCTGCTACACCATTCTGCTGAGGCGTGTGTGGAACGGAAAATTGTCTCACAATTCCTTCTTGCTTGCGGAATGCTAGAAAATCTCCATCTACATATTCTCCTCCATTGTTCGTCCTCAAACACTTGATTCTCCTTCCGGTCTCAAGTTCTACTTGTGCTTTGAAGTCTTTGAACCGCGCAAATACTTCGGACTTCTTCTTGATAGGGTATACCCATAATCTCCTCGAGTAGTCATCGATGAACGACACAAAATATTTTGCTCCTCCGAGAGATAATTCAGGTGATTCCCGGACATCGGAATGGATCAAGTCCAAAGTTTGCTTACTCCTTGTGGTGGTTCTTGCAAACTTCAACTTGTGTTGTTTGCTTGTCACACAATGCTCACGAAGGGTAAATCGACTTTCTTGAGCCCGGGTATGAGATCACGTTCCGCAAGAATCTGCAGACCTCGCTCCGACATATGTCCAAGTCTACGGTGCCACGTTATCGCCGCTTCTTCTTGGCTTGTCGACGCAGTTGTTGCATGATTTTCTTGCAAGGTGTCTCCCATAAGCACATACAAGTTTGCCATGATTTTCTCTCGCTTTCATGACAACTATGTTTCCCCTCACTACCTTTAAGATTCCTCCTTCAACATGGATCTTGCAGTCGAGGTCATCCAATTGCCCTATAGACAATATATTTTTCTTCAAGTCCTTCACATGTCGTACTTCTTGGATTGTGCGAATAGTACCAGTCATACATTTTTAATTTGACAAGTACCAACTCCAGCAATCTCCAATGCATGGTCATTTCCCATGAACACGGATCCACCCGAGATAGGCTTGTAGGTTTGAAACAAATCTCGGTGTGGGGTCATATGCCAAGTTGCACCTGAATCCATTATCCACTTGTCATGAAATTCGTTTCCGCCATTAGAGTCGATTCGTCGCTTCGCTACTGCAATTACTCCTTCCTCCGAAGTACTCGCAATGCAACCTTGTGAGGTTGATTCTTCATTCTTCCTCTTCCAACACTCTTTCTTCGTGTGCCCTTTCTTGCCACGAGTAGTAGCATTTAAATTTGAAAGTCTTCTTGTTTCGAGAGCTAGATCTGCCATGATCTTGACTCCCACTTGAGCCACGTTCAGCTGATCTTCCTCTCATCATCGTCAAAACTTACGCTTGTTTAGAACTTTCTACCTTATTCATTCGCCTGGATTCTTCTTCTAGAATAGCTCCGACAACATCGTCAAAGTGTAGTTGTCCTTCAATATTATTATTTGTAATGTTGATGATGAGTTGATCATACGAGTCCGGCAAGCTCGAAGTAAGAGCTCGCACGCTCATTCTCAACTATGTTGAAATTTCGTCGCTGCTAATTGGGTAAACAAGGTGTTCAGTTGGTTGATGTGGTCCGTCACCGATGTGGACTCACTCATCCGAAGAGTATAGAGTTTCCTCTTCGGGAATATCCTTGTGTGAAGTGACTTCATCTCATATAATTTAATGAGGGCATCCCAAATCTCCTTTGCAGAATCTTTCTCCGCAACACTCGGATAGAACCGAGTCTCGCCATTGCCAAGTGTAAATTTGCAATAGCGTTGCAGTCAATTTTCTTCCAATCTTTATCCGTCATTTCTGCAGGTTTTCCCTCAATTGCTTCTGCGCAATTGTCCTTTCTCAAGATTGCCTTCATCTTCAATTTCCACAACGAGAAATTGTTCCAGTTGAACTTCTCTATCTCGTACTTTCGTCGCCATGGTTGTATACGGACTTATGCAACTATCACTTATAAATAGTATTGTCTACCGAACAATAGTAGTAAACCGTGAACCAAGTACACCAAGTAGGTTCCCGGGAAAGAGAGGTGGGTCACTAATGGACACGCTTAAGTACCAAGTCTTTCCTAGCGTAACTTTCCTCAATAGTACTTTCACACTACCACACCTTTTCCAGTAACAACTCCTTTCTGATGTGGAAGATCAGATTAAACTGCAACCACAGAGCATACTTAGAATTTTACCAACACTATTCTAGTGACGCGCAACGGAACTCAAACGCAGCTCTGATACCACTGTTAGGATCAGAGTACCAGCATAAATACACACAACTAAAATAGAGACGAGAAAAATAACCCTGACAATAGGCAAAAATGAAAATTTTATAATGACCACTCTTTCCTTTTACAATTGGAAATTACCAATACTAGGAAAGTAAAAGAGAAAGAAGGAGAAATATTTGGGATGTTTGAAATAAGGGGGGAGGGGCTCCTTTTATAGGAAGGAGGAGAGCCCCCAATTGAAGTTCCCACGGATGTGGGACTTCTTTCTTCACATAGATAGAGACCAAAACGTGAGGTTGTCAATATAGAAACGAATAATTCTAATTTTTCTTTTCTTTAAACTTAAGATCTTGACTAAACCTGGATAGATGATATTATGTTGATTGTTGAATAAATATATGTACTCAAAATAAAAATGAATTATGAAGTTGAGGTTATCTAATCGGCATAATACTAGTTGCCTAAGTCAACTGCTGAAGTTGCCATTTCATTATGTTTTGTAATGTCAAGAACCAAATCAAGTTGTAGAGCCAACTTTGAAGAGTAAATAACTATTTCTTTAAACACACAATACCTGTGGCTAGGTATTCTGGAGCTGCATATCCGTAGGTTCCCATTACTCTGGTGGAAACATGACTTTTGTCAAGTGTAGGTGCGTCCTTTGCCAACCCCAAATCAGCAAGCTTTGCGTTATAATTCTGAAACAAATCAGCAAGGGAATCTTCAGAAATGTATCTAAATAATTTCCTTTATTTATGATACGATATCTGATAGCCATGAATGTGTAAAGGGCACATACTGAATCCAGCAATACATTCGAAGTCTTGAAATCTCGATATATCACTTTTGTTTCAGCACTGTGAAGAAATGCAAGCCCTTTGGCAGCACCGAAAGCGACTTTCAAACGCAGCCCCCAAGAAATAGGGTGAAAATATGAGCCTCCTGTTACAACAATGTTGGTGATGTTAGATACACTTCACCAGGTCAACGATGTGAGAAGATGAGACATGAAGAACTCACTCATGAACAAGTGATTCTCCAAGCTACCACGAGGCATAAATTCATAGACCAGTAGGCGGTCTCTATCTTCAAAGCAATACCCAATTAGTTTCACTAGATGAGGATGAGAAAGCTGGCCTAGATAGTTTACTTCATCCTAACATAGAAAATAAATTTAAACACTGTAAGGCGAACCCATATAAGGGTAGCACTTAAACTCCTCCTTGTTTTCCAAGTTTTAGAATAGCATTATAATTTGAGTTTAATAGACATGTAGTGTGAGCATAAATGTTCTTATATTATCAGTAAATCAGAAATCATTTTTAGTAGAAATTGATAAACTTATCATGTAGGAAAATAATTGTAACTAAATGACAGTATAAACAACTTTTACACTGCATATTGCATGTATTATATGTTCATTATTTATACCATACAAATCACAACACGGTTAATATGTAGTCTTGTTAAAAACTCGAGTTTAGTTCAGAAGAGAAACATGGATAAGATAAGGCACCTCGAGACTTGCTTCATAAGTCATACCGCGCCTTGCCTATAAGGTAAAAGTATTCTCAAACATGAATTGATATTTAAGATGTAACAGAGGCAGTGTTTGCTTCTTAATTATCGGAAGTAAATAAAAGTATTTAAAGTTTAAAGAAATAGATTAAACTCACCAACCACTCCTTGTGACCTTGGAAGCTATCCTGGCCAAGTCTTTTCACTGCAACAACAATGCCCGTGCCAGGTTTGGCAGCAGAGAGCGAGTGATCATCAATCCAGCCCTTAAAAACTGATCCAAAACCAGCCTCTCCTAGCACACTGTCCTTACGGAAATTTCTTGTAGCAGCTGTAAGTTCTGTCAAACTAAAGTTCTTTAGATTGGATGAGTGCAAGATCTCACCCTCACTCTGAAGAGTCTGAGGCACCGAAACCTCTAAGACCTTACTAATTGTGCTACTGAGATCTTCTGTAATTTTACTACTTGGACTGCTGAGATCTTTTGTATCGGCATTGTCATGCTTTGAATTTAACCCTGAGATGACATATATCGATATAATCAGAGTTCAACTTTCTTAAACCACATGGCATGTATCAAACATATGTCACATTCATTAGCTAAAAATACCGAATGTTAGACAAATTTCTTCTTATGAATCATGAGTACATTTTGAAGAAAACAGTCAACTTGCCAACGTTAAGACCGGATGGAAGAACTGAAGGAGTAGTTTCAATATATAGAACCGACATATTTGGCATCAAAGAACAATTGAAGGACTGTAGTTGACAAACCAAACCCATTAAACAATAACTAGCAAGGAAGCCAGGCTTAGTTAAAAACAACTTTGTCTGCTAAAATACTCCATGTAGTCTTCTAAAACCAAAGGGGATGATGAGAAGGAGCTGAAGTTGAGTGACATAAAAGTGACCAAAAACCAATAAACTCAGAAGCACAAGGATCTCAACTCGGTTCAAAAGCATGAAGGGTGCTAAAACAATGGGAAAAAAATTGGATTACGTACCTGCTTTAATTTTGGTGCTAAAACAAACTCCCATGGTAGAAGCAATACTAATTCCTTCAACCTTGTTGCCTGTAGATCACAACAAAGTAAGTTCATTCAAACCAGGTCCAGCAGAAACCATGATCATGAATTGTAGAGAAGGAAAAAGAAAGATGTGATAAAAAAAAAAAAAAACGGGAAAGATGAAGAATAGAAAAGGCCAAGCTGTTTGAAGAAAAGTTGAGTCAGGGGATATAGGAAGAAGGAGAAAGGAAGGAGGTAAACTACTAGGGGATGCTGGAAGAGAGAAACACAAGTTTAGTGAGATGTTAGGGAGGCATTAATATTAGTGGTTGTAATGTTCTGTGTGGTCCCTATCGTGAAAGAAACAGAGAGACCATTCAAAAGTTAAAGAACAAGTTGACCAAAATTCCTGATAAAACCTTGGAAGGATTAGTAAGGACAAAGAGATGGAGAGGTTGAAGTGACGAAGGAAGGTGGGTATGGCCATTCAAGTAGCATTGCATGACATGATGTAACGCAAGGAACTCCTTTTGGTCCAGCCTTTATTAACTAACAGTTAAACTTAACAAATAACTTCAAGAATTAAGTTAGAGATGTTAGATATTTTGTAGAGTTTAATGTTATTTATTCTTTTCTATTATCAACCAACCACAAATTATTCTTTTCATGACTTTTAAGATAATTTTTAAAGTGAACAAAGCTACAGTTTATCGAAAATTGTGATTGAAAGAATAGATATAACAGTTTTATACTGTTATTTATTATCTAACTTTAAGTTAAATGCTAGTCTTTCAAAATTCTTTCTTATGGAACACCATAACGTCACACCATTGCTCTTGCATTCATTTCTGATATATCTTAAGGGATAGAAAGTTTCCTGGTTTGGATTTTGTTTTATTTTTTAGTGTCCATAATTTGGAGGGTGTAGGGTCCTGAAGCAAGTTGGAAGCAACCTTGCTTGTTTTGTAGTATTGCATGTTCAGCAGAAATGGACCCTTTCAGCTTTTACCACTTGCTGTTTTCATGTTGACGACACTTCACGCAAGTCATGGTGAACACGCACACTTGTTCTCATCCATGTCCCATATCGATTTATCCTAATTTTATAATACCCTCGTGCCATTTGCTTACTTCGTAGTTTCTCTGTGTTCCAAACGTATAAATCAAATTTATATTATATTATTATAATAACTTATAATAAAGTTTAAATACAATTTTAGTTTTTTTTATATTATTCAATTCACAATTTTGTTATTTCTATTTTAATATTTTATAACTTTGATTCGTTTCTTAATTTTAAATATATTTTATTTTAGTTCAATTAATGAATATCATTATGATCATAATATTAATTATTATTTTAGATACACATCTTGTTTTATAAACATTTAAACTAAGATTCTTCTATACTTCTATCCTATAGAGGGACTCGAAAAACTCAACAAATTGACAACAATAATTTAAAAACTCAGAAGATATTGCATTAAAACTTAATCAGTATTATTAACAAACTAAAAAAGTCAACTGCAATAAAGTTTTAATATTTGAGAAGTATCAAAAGAGTAGAAGAAGATATATTAATAATTAATATAGGTGTTGGATATATTTGGGTCCAGTTAACTTCTGCACAACAAAGTATCAAAACATTAAGTTTTTTTCTGTCTTTTAAGATAAGAAATTGATTGAGACTTTTTACTCTAGAGCATGCAATGTCATGAATCCAAATGTGAATAATGAGAAATTTGACTTTTATGCTGAAACAAACTTTATCCCAATTTCATAATAATTTACCTTCAACAACTGCCAACTGCCATTGAGTTTTGGTGACAGCAACTTCACCTTACAAATGGTTTTCATTTTGGCCCTTTTTACAAAAAACAAATCACTAATACAACGCAAGAGATAAATTAGGTCTTATAAAATACAACAGCAACTCAGTTAGTTGTGTGTGTAATGTTTTTTCTTTTCTTCTATCCTGTGTGTTCTGTATTTGAACATATCAAATTAATATAATTAATAAAACATTAGCATACCTACAAAACCTAAAGTTGCTAGCTATCACCAATGATTCAGAAAAGATGGACGCCGACATGAGTAAAACCAGTTCTATTACTTTTTAGTTGGATATGGTACTAAAAATGTTTGAATACGATTGAGTTTAGTTCTAGGTTAAAATCGAGTTACCTCGTTGCCCCATCAACTTGTTCGGTAAAATGTACTAAAGTTTATAATTCATTTTGATTATCATGAATCACTTTATTTTATTTTATTTTTGGTAAATTAGAAATAGTGCGAATTAAAACGGGATGAACTATTTCATTTTGTCATTCAAATTTTAAATTTTAATTTTTTAAAACCAAAACAAAATATTTTACAGTTTTGAGGATTTTATTTTTTGAAAAATATTTTATAAAAATATCAAACATAATTAATCGTAATAACTTTTATGTTTTCATATTTAATTTAAATTATAACAATAAGAATAATTTTATGTTTTAATTTCAGTATATTGTAAGTTCGGTTTGATTTGAGGTTGTTTTTTACTTTGATATCGAAAATCCAATCCAAGAAAATAATATTTTGGATCAATTTTTTATTTATTTCTAGATTGAACTTTAAATCCTTAATTTTTAGACTAATAGATATGAAAACTTGGTAAATACGTGGATTAATTTTTAGGTTAATTAGATGTGAAAACTTGTTGATTTTTTTCTTCGTATAATGTTTTTATACGTTAAATAAAAAATTATACAGATTATTCATATTTTTCACAATGATGCAGTCGTATTCTCCTTTCGTACAAACAGCATAAAGAGTATTGTGTCCCAGACTACACATTACATACGAAACAATTATTATGAGTTCATTTAACTAATTTTAAGAATAAAACTGGACAGTTTTCTTCCATTTACAGCAAATGTAACAAACAAAAATACAAAATTAATCCGGCATGAACATGAAGCAAAAAAATCATAAATCCCTCTTATTCCACCAAACTATAAAACAACTTCAAATATCATAACTCTTTTTTTAATATCCAAAATTCATTTGGGCCCCATAAAAATGCTATTTTCATAGGCCCAAATACATATCAAGAAACTGATAGCACACTCAATGACAATCATAAACAGCCTGATGCTTTTAACAGAAAAACAAAACCATAATGCAGATCAGGTGTAACCTAATAAAACGTTTAACATTAAAAAAATTTGTTGGAAGCAACAACCCCCTAAATTTAGGCTTGGTTTGAAATAGGTCCTACTGAATGCACCTATTACTACTTCAAATTGCTCTTTTTACACTGCAGAATGAAGTATTTAATTCAGGAATGGACCTTATGGAAGAGAAGGTAAGTTCATAAAATGGTTAGCTAGCGATAGATCTCAATCAAACAAGTATCAGGGATTTAGATCAGTGATTGTATCACCACAAATTTATTTAGCAAGGATTGCTGTCTACCATTGCAAATTAGTATTCTCTACAGTATCTCATTTATCAAGACCAAAAACGTTAAGTAAACAAAGTGCATTCAAAACAATAAAAAATGAGCAGTTTTCCACTGAAAGAAATTGACAGACATCATCAATCTTGCGTTGCAGCTCCTTGGTTGAGCTCAGCAAACCTCATGCCAACCCGCATAGAATGCTTCAGAAATTTCTCTGCACATCTTCGAACACACGTTTCCTCTTGCTTTTGCAGGGATTTATGCTTAAATGTGTCAACACAATCAGTAAAGCATCTCTCAACCAGTGCATTATACATTCTCAGACTGCAATGAAACATAAATCTCAATCAGGATCGCCACCTCATACCAAGCAAAAATCAACTAAACAAGCAATTGCGATGTCATGAATGACAGTTTTATCCCTCATTCCAAAATTAAGTTCTTTATACATTCAAAGATTCACTTATCACAGAAAATAATGTCAAAATGTCACAATCCAAAATATTCAGGCATAATTTTAAAATGGAATAAACTATCAATTTTTGGAAAGAAATTGATATTTCGAATATGAAAATTATGGCTAGCTCTTTCAAAATATAGCCAGCCACCACAATTTTGGTGGCAATGTCAAGATTTTTTGAGTAAAATAGCAGTAATTTTCCGCAATTAACAAAACAGAGACTAATATACGGAGTTGATTTTATTAAATGGAACTTATTTGAAACCATCCAGGCCTCTTTGGCCTCTTTAAACAAATGTTGTTCCCAAAACGTCCAGAAGCAACATTCACATGTTGCGCTGGTTTCAAGGAGAACTTCACTATGGGCTTCATGGAAAGAGCACACACAGAGATTCGAAACAATAGTGCTGCCCATCACTAACAAATTAACATGAAGCCCCCAAATCTAAAAGGGATTCACCTACACACAAGCGAAATCCACGTTTAGAAAAGCGGAAAACGAATAAATGAACAAATTGGAGATGGGCGAAAGGAACAAACCTGTCACGGATTTGGAGTTGTTCCATCATGCCAGACATTCTTTGCCTATCTGCCTCAGGAAGCGATTCCAAATCGGCTAACATGTTCTTGTCCATACTTGATCCACCGATTAGTCACCGTAGAGCGTAGAGGGTTTTGCGAGAAAATACGGAAGAAACTGCGATTTTGATCGAACCCTAACTCTAGAGTGAGAAGAAGGTAAATATATATATATAGAGAGAGAGAGAGGTGCCGCCACCCATTTCACTTAACCTAGAATGGTGATTTAGCTTTTCAACTTTTTTGCCATTTTTATGTTTTTTTTTTAATAAAAGTAAAAAGATAATTAAATGTTGTTCCTGTCTCTAAGATATTTACTTTTTATTCAATGAGGATATTTTAAGGAATATCATGTTTTTTAACTTCTTTAATTCAAAATTAAATTTTGATCTTAAAAAAAAAATCTATGAATAATTACAAAAAATACATCACAGTATAATTTCTTTATCAAAATATAAACACATGATCTTTATGTTAATAAAATATTTATTAACTTTTTAAATCACGCTATAGTTATATATTTATATTTATATTTTGTCCATTATGAATTTTGATTATATAATAAACTCTTCTAACCAGTTACGTATTGAAAATTTTAAATTTAATTTTGTCTATTCATATATTTAAAAAAATGGTTTATTCATATATTTTGTATGCCTATTAATTTACAAGTTAAAATTATATTTATATATTAAAAAATTTAAATTTATAATTCTCAATTCAAACAAAAAATCCTTTATTTGTTTCTTTAACTTTTTTGAGATTTGAAAGTAAATCAACAAAAACAATAACATAAGACATATCTGTTGAACCCACGTATTGATCATGTCCAGAATCTGTGTTGGAACAATATTATTTTTGAGCAAAATATTTGGACAAAAAGCCCATCTAAATCTAAAGTTTAATTCGATCCAGTTGAAGTAAACTAAGAACTTACGTAGTTTATATTCATTTACTTCTTTTAATCAATTAGATATACAATTTATAAAAAAAACAAATAAAATATCATCATTTTAATTATATATATATATATATATTATTTTTACTCCTATTCTTAATTTTTAAAACAAAAGTAATGATTTTATACTAGTATTTAAAAATTTCAGTTGTGCGAGAAAACTATATAAGGAGGCACTTGGGAAAAATAGTTTTTAGAAAGATTTAACTTATTTTATTTAAGGATTGTAATGAAGAAATATTTTCGATGGTTTGAACGATTCATGTTAGTTTGGATCTATTGATTTCTTTTGGGATAGATTTCAACGAAACTTTCTCCTCTCATTTTGATCGGAAAAATGAAGAAATACAGGTGACATATTATGTGTTCACAATTACGGGTGTTCAAAACTCAACCAATAAAAATAAAAATAAAAAATCGATCACAATTGAATTTTTGTGGATTTTTTTTTAAAGCTTTGGTTTTCAGTTTGATCAGGACAATACAATATTGTTTGTAATAACTGAATTGTAGGTGCAACAACATGACAACAAGATTTTTACGGTAATACATTTCATTTATATTAAGAAATATCCATTTAAATTTTAATTGATTATTTCTTACTACTTAAAATATTAATTCTTATTTTATTTGAAATAGGATATATAATTTTATTTAATTTTAATTTCTTATAATTTAGAACCTGTACAATTATTGAATATAAGATTATATATTTATGTATTTAACAAGTATTTTAACCACATCAATCATCTAAATAAATCCTCTAATTGTTTCGGTTCATTTTTTTGTTTAAATAAAAACCAAATTGTATAGAAATTTTATGTTTAGTTGGAATGACTTTTTCATATAAAATTAAACTAAATCACACTACAAACATTCATATAGCATATTGCAAATTTATCAAACATGTTAACAAGTCAATCATTAGTTGTATTGGATTTATAAGATAAATTACAAAGTCAATAATTATATTATTATATATAAAATAAGACTTGTCATGTATGGTTAAGTAAGAAGACCTTAATTATATGAAATTTTGTCTATTGTGACAAACTTATTATTATCAAATTTATCCTCTCTTTATTCACAATTGACGACTAAAATAGATGTTAACAATATATTCTTTCATGAAGAGTTAACAAAGAAAGTATACAAAAAACTATATCTTATAATACATAAAAGATTTGTCATCTTCACAAATCTTTTTATAGGCTGAAACAATCTAGTTGATAATGGGATATCAAACTCTCTACCTTTTTTATATTCAACAACTATAAACAATTTTTTGTCCAACACTCACTCTTTATAAAGTTTACAAAGTTGAGTAAAATGCAGATGAAATATCTCATAACATTACATAATTTGATAAAAATTTTAAGATAAAAAATTTGAAAAATCTCACATATTTTATTGGTTCTGCAATTGCTTGAAGTAGTACCGGGTTACACCTTTTTCAATGTAAGTATATCTTTGGGCTAACGGTCACATGTTTGTGTTTGTCCTTGTCTACATTTCTATGAACTACTCTACGAAGATTTTTAGGGATAATAATGAACTCTTTCTACTCAAACTTGTAATGGGAAAATGTATATTTTTTGAAAAAAAAAGAAGAAAAAGAAAGAATAAACACCCCCCTAAAAGTTTGTAGTGACTTTGCTGGGATTTCATGTTTTGATATTCTTAGTTTTACTATTAGGTATATCATTTACCTTTAAAATTCTCTTATAACTTGACATTCAAAGAATTTTATCCAAACTTAATATCATGCTATAGTTTCTCTCATTAGTGAGTTATAATAACTCACTTACCTTGTGATGACTTAAGGATAGTACATTTTTAGTCATCCTTATTTAAATGCGACAATCAATCTGTCATTTAAATGGTTTCCAATCTAAATTTTTATGAATAAATCACACATATTAAAATTGAATGTCACATCATGAGAGAAAAAAATATATAATGATCTCATAAAACTCCTCCATATCACTTTTCAATTTTAAAATATTCTAAACGAAGCATTTGCTCACTTCAATCATATTTATTTTAAGTTGAACATGTTAAACTTTTATTAGTTTATAACTTAATTTCAATATTTGTTAATTTATTAGTTTATAACTCTCACTTTTATCTTTCTCACATTATATAATGAACTTATATTTCATTTTCAATCATAATATAAATTTTTTTTCCCTTCTTTCATTTTTGTCCCTCACTTATGCATATTCAATTTCATTCTCAAGATTATATATATATATATATATATATATATATATATATATATATTAATGGAAATATATAATGATTTTTTTTAAATATATAATTTATTTTTAAAAATTATTTAATTAATTATTAACAATAATTAAAAATTTAAAAAATATTCTTTAAAATACTTAATAGATGATTCAACCTTTTTTTCTAAATTGACCTTTTAGTTCATTAATTCAACATATAATTATATTTAAGAACTGCATTCCACAATATTAAAAATTTAATAATAAAATATATTTATGCTTGAATATTTAACCATACCTTACAAAAAGTGGGAGGTTATGTTAATTTTTTTTTTCTACAATTTCATGTACATCTTTGTTTCTAACTTATCTATTATCAACATGATAATATAGAGGTTGATTAGTTTGTACAAATATTTCTTAAGCGATTTGCATTCTAATTAGGTTAAGTTGTGAATGGGTTGGTAAATGTTGCAGGTTGTAATGTGTGTCTGGGTGTTGTGACATTTATAGTACCACGACATTTCATCAATGAATCTGGTAAAATAGGACCACCCTAATAACTTAACCTGAATATCCTATGTGATACTGTTTTTATGTCTATAAATAAGTTTTCAAAATGACAAAATAGGGTAATGCATATAAAATATTTTTACTTGGGAGATTTTTATATTCCACTGATAATCTTATTTTTTGAAGGTATACATAAAAATGATCTGTATCATGCAACAAAGAAAGAGGAAGATAGTCCTACCTTGGTAAATCCTAGACCCCATAAATGGGTTGACAATGATGAAGTGTGAATAGAGAGATATTACTGTTTGAGAGGGAGACATAAAGGATGGAAGAAGCATGCGAAACACAGAGATGGTGAGAGAAAATTGTGAAAATGAGAGAGAAAACGCGTATTTGGAATGGTAATTGTAATTGAGTTGGAATATATAGCGGCGGGGCGGGGTGGAGGTGGAGGTGGAGGTGGAGGTAGAGGGGAATGAGTAATGAGATTGACAGTGACCATGGTGACTACCTGTTGCCTATGAAGTCCCCTGATATGGTCAAATCTCATGAATTGTGTATGCTTAATGGCTGGCATTCTAATTACAAAATCTTTTCTTTAAGTTGTCTACTAATTCACCACTTTAATTTGTGTTGTTTTTTTAATTATTAGAACTTTTATTTAATGTTTATAATTAATAATTTAGATATTAATAATATTAAATAAATATTAAATAAATTAAATTATTACAAATATTAATATAATAATGAAGAAAATATTTTTATTTTTATTTTTATTGTCTATATAGATAATTATATTATGACTTTTATTTCCATAAAATAAATATTTTATTAATTGTAAAATAATATTTATATATAAATCCTAATTTTTACTTTTAAAGTTCATCATTTATAAACATAAGGTCATATAAAATATATATTTATTTAACATATTTCAATAATTATATTATATTTTTATGACATATTTATATAATTAAAAATATATTTTATCCTTTCCATTTTTTTTCTCAACATATATCTTCTTCTAGTCTTTTTATATAAATATATTATTTATAATAATAAAACAAGGATATTATTTGTTTAACTCCTTGCTTTTTTTTCCACATCACACGCTTCCTTTGGATTCCTGAATATTATTTGTAATAATTATGATAATTTGTTAACTTACTTTAAAAATAATAATGATGTCATATTTCAATTGTTGTAATTATTAAATTTGGAAACCATTTAAATAAAAAATAAAACATGATTATTGAGATGAATTAGATGATTCAACAATCTAATTTAACCCAATAAATTAGGTTAAGTTTATATATATATATATATATATATATATATATATATATATATATATATATATATATATATATATAATTAGATTACACTTGACCCAATCCATTCTAATTTAATCTTTTACGGTTGAGTAATAAGTTTTGTAGGTTTTAGTAGATCAAAATTATTAAATATTTTTAACATTAATAATAATATATTTACTATTTGATTTATTCAATTTTATTAGATTATTCACATAATAAATAATTTTTAATCTGTTTAAAAAAATATTCTAAAAAATATAAACATATTTATTTTAAAATTAAAAATTGTAATAATGAATATTTTCATCTTTTTTATTCAACTAATCAAATACAATCCATCCAATAAAGTGTGAATTGGATTAGATTAAGTTGAATAAAAAAAATAAAAAACCTAACTTTATCAAAAATTATTTATTAATTTGGGTGATGAATGTGACCAAAATGGGTTTAACCTAACCCCAACCCATATACAATTACTGAATCTGCTTTAAGTGGAATCAAAATGAAATTACCTCAAAAACCTACAAAAGTCAAATAGAGTAAAAATAAAATGAGTAAAGTAAAAGATATAAAATGGTAATTTAAAGATAAAACAGTTGACTTAGTGATATAACAGTTTTAGACTCTGCTTTATAATTGGAAAAGTTTTTTATGTTATGAACCATAAAAAAGGGTAAACTCTGTAAAAGTTGTTTCGTTTCATTTTAGAGTGTAATTTAAAAATATATATTATATGCATATGAAAATGGTAATTTATGTGGATGATTGATAATTTGTGGAGACTTTGGCTTCTAAACAGAAATCCTTATGTGGACCAATGTACCGATGGAACGATGGTGAGAGAATTGAACGGTATGGGAAGTGTGACAATGAAGACAATTTGACTAATGGAAAGTGGATAATGTGCATAAAAAGTGGTTATTATGGAATTAGGTTGAACGAATTAATGAGTTGCAGAAAAATATCTGTTGTGAGTTCTGAGCAAATCGTGATTTAACTATTTAAATTACTGGAAGGTTTTACCAAGGGCAATCATATTATAGTGGTGCAATGCAATAAAAAGGAGTGTAATGTAATGTAAAAAATAATTAAGCATGAATCCACATTAGACATAATGGTTGAAGTGGAGAGCATTATGCAAAACCAAAATTGTTTTGGGTACAAAACCAAAAAGGTCCACGATGTAATAAGAGACATCGCACTAACGTTAATCATGGTTCTAAAAAAAAGACAGAATGACAGCAATGGTTGAAGTCTGAAATTCTCTCAAGTGGAACCATTTTTAATTGCATATAATAATATCAAACGTAAGTCAAGTTTAAGGATCCAAAGCTAGATTATTATAATTATTAACATTCCTTTCACCAAGTAGCTGACTCAAGTGTTTCTTCAAGACAAGTTTAAAAAATTCCAATTGCCATTGTTCTTCCAATTAAACATCGTTTCAATGCGCAAGTTGTTGAGTTTTTTGTTTTTAATGTAATGTTTGTCATTTAAATTAAATAATCACTTACAAAGATAGATTTTATGTATCTATCTATAATTAATAGTGTTGTTAAAGTCAATTTGTCTGTTAAAACTCTAATTCGTTATCAAAATGAATATGAACTACCACTTCAGAAGTCTGTGAAATGTAAGATTTTAGTCTCCTCCTCTCAATGAAGCCAATGAGTGTACATATAAATATAAACTTATAACTTTTTCATTTCTTAATCAAAATACAGAATTAACATTCACCTTATCTATGTTATCACAAAATTATTTGTGCAGTTTTATTTATTTTTTTATTCTTGGGACGACATTGTTTTTGCAACTGTTGATAAAAGGACAAAAGAGCAAAAGGGTAGGTGGGTCATGCAGATGGATTGTGGAGAAGGTGGCATGGAAAGGTCTTGCCACTTGCAAATAATCAATGATGATGGCATTGAATTTCAATGTATGTATAAATAATTATTCCCTCCTACCTTTTAATTAATGCATAAACACATGTAAAATTGTTTTTAAATTAATCCATCTCTAAATAATTTTCCCTCTCATGAATTCACACTTCATCTCTCCATTGTTTGTTAATCATTTAAATATCATAAATTAGATTACTAAAAATAATCTAATCCCATTTAATTTCATAATTAACTCATTTATTCAAATGTTATTCATAGATAGGTGGGTTAATTTGACACCCTACATTTAAAAAATATTTAGGATGGAAGTTAGGAAGCAAACACTTACCTAAAACTATGTATGTGTTTGATTTGTCTGGTAAGAAGACACAGTGATTTTGATGAGTTGACAAGTGTGTGAACTTTATAAGTTCCATGTGTTCCACCCACAAGCCAATTGGTGTATTTTGGAAAGATTACTACCAACCAAATCACACTTCTTGTTCATTGCCATTCATGCTCACTCTGCTTTTCAAAGCTAGATTCATAGATTCATTCCTACCGAGTCAAGAGTTGGTCATCCATATTATTATAAAATTGCCAGACCTATAATTTAATCTTATAAATTTAGTTTCAAATACCATATTTATATTTTAATTATATACTATAAGTTTAATATATTTTTAGTTGATGCGAATTTCTAACCTATTTTTTCATGCTGATAAATGAATATCTCCCAAATATAGAATTGATTATTAAAAAATATTGTCATTGCTGAAGTGATAGATAACAACTCTTGTTAAAATATATTATAAATAAAGATATTTAACTCAAATTTATAAAATAAGATTTGTATTTCAATTATATATTATAAGTTAACTATTATATTTTTAAATAATGTGATCTTTAAAACATTTTTTTACCTTGAAAAATGAATATAAAAAAATGTAACTGATTATTAAAGGATGAATCGACAGGAATTTAATTATGAGTATCGTAATAGATCAATAAATCTCGTTAATATAATTTTGATATTATAGTGTTCAAATAAACAATCTTTTTGTGATTCGTTTCAGTAATATTATTTTTTAGGGTATGATTTAAAAAAAAAAAACATCTATCACCATAAATCCCTTATAATAATAATTAAATTATTTAATAGATATAATAACATATAACCATTTATTAAAAAAGATTTAAGGTTAAATTACAATCAAATTTACTCAACATAACACATGACTGATCAAAATATTAGAAATTTTTGACACCAACGTATACTTTGTTAAGAATAGTTATATACTCAAATTTATAAAACTAATATGCAAGTGATATTTATATTTTGATTATATATTATAAATTTACATGAATTCCAACTAATTATTATCTCTTTACTAATCTCATGTTTGATGTGTTATGTTTGTTTGAAAACTTATTGAAAAGTGTATTCCGACGTGAGAGTTAGAATTAACTTTTTCTAGTAAATGGATGTGAAACAAATACACTATATTAGTAATTTGAGATTAATTAAATTAAAATGACATGATAAACTTTAAAATTGGATTAAAAAGTTAATTAACTCTGCTCAGTATAACGGTTTCATCTAATAATGAAAAAAAAAATGCTTTCACGAAAGAGTGGAAGAACTTACTTGATTAGAAGTTATTTATTTAAGCCACTTTTTTTTTTTAAATTTTTGAAAATGTTATTTTTAAAAAATATTTAATTTTTGTTATTTAAAATAATATGTTTAGTTAACACAAGCAGTGCATGTAGGTAGTGTGGGAAAGTGAGAATTAAGTAACAGAGAGAGAACGTAGTTTTCACACAAAAACTAGGATGCATGTGCAAATTTCCTACACTCACTCAATATTACCCTGAAAAATCTAATCATCACACGCGGTTTTGGATATAATATAAAAAACAAGACTAATCCATTTCAGACCCTTCACTTTTTCTTTCTCATCAATAATAATGAAAAACAATTACAACTGGAATAAAATTTATGCAGAAAACGTGTGAAAAACGATGCTAAATAAAATAACAAAAGTAAGAAATAGTTTTTTTTGAAAGTGTTTTTGACTGTTTATATAAAATTTTAGTCCAGTAAAAAATTAATAAATTTATATTATTAAACTATGTTTTAAGAAAAGTAAAGAAATTTAGGGGGTTAATAAATAGTGATTGGGACGTGAGAAAGATGGAGTGCAACATGTCATATCCCAAAACCTATTTCATGAAGGAATTGATTGTAACTTAGAAGGATTATATGTGACTTTGAAAAGTAAGAAAATTCTTTTGAACAACGTTCTGGTAGATTGCAAAAGTCAAGTGCATTTTTTCTTCAAACTTAATTAGATTACTAAATTTAGGGAGCACCTAAAGATGTTTGTTTACATTATTATGTACTGATAAAAGTCCACTCTTCCAATAACTTTTAAAAATATATGCTAATTATCATTTAATTAGAGTCTACTATCAAATATGCTGAACAATGAAAATTGTCTTGAAATTATAATGCAACTATACACGTATTTATAAAATAAACATATGAAGTATATGGGTTAGGACTCAAACATCATGAACCACATTCCAAATGAGAACATTGAATTCAAATATGCAATTACAAATAAAAAAGAAAGTCAATGGAGTAATGGGCTACGTTTAAATGCACATTAGTCAAATTACCTAAATATTCAGGCTATGCAGTGATGGCAGCATTACAATATCGAACCACCCCACCAACACATTCAATTAAGATTAAAACAAAAAGCCGAAATTTTTGACAATTGTTTTTTAGTTATTCGAAATGAATAAATAAATATATTACGAGCTCTCGGGAAACCTAAAGTTGACAACTATCCGACCGAAACAATGAAAGCGCGACACGTGGACAGTCAACCTTCGTGTCTTGGACACCCTCCTCTTGATCCAACGGCGCCCGCGGCACGCTTTACAAAAAAAGAGAAGCTTTAAAAACGGTTTTTGCTGTGTTGACTTTTTGATTCTTAACCAGAATTTATGACCCTCATTTAAATTTCACCCTCCTTATTTTCTCCCAAGACACAACAAACAAACACGACAACGCTCTCGCCATCAGAATCATCCATCGCTCCCATCCGTGACCTTCCCACGCGAATCTCGTCCACTTGCTTCCTACCGTGTAATCCACGCTCCACACAAAACGTACCCGAACATTGAATAAGATATCAAAACCGGACATAAACCTTTGAGTTTTACTTTATCTTCCACATAGTCAACGCCCCACTCCAAAAAAATCCCCAGTTTTTAATTTATTTTGTGAGAAAAATCTCCAAGCGAAAAAAGCAAGTGCGTTTTCTTATTTTCAAAAAAAAGAAAAACTTTATTCCAAAGTCAACGCCAGCTCTCTCTAACTCTCTGCTTCTCATCTCAACATCAACTTCAACTTCTCTTTCTTCACACATCTTCTTCTTCTTCTTCTTCTCTCTCTGGTTCTTCATCTACTCCACCAATCGACCATGAACCAAGTCTTGTAGCGAGTAACAGCGAGAGAAACGTTAAAGTTTGTATTTTTTTTCTTTTTTTTTTAGGTGGTTTTTGTGTTCGGATGGGAAACGGCATAGGGAAGTTAACGGTGTGCTTCACCGGAAATAACGGTAGGGGTCGTCGGAAGCAGGATATATCCATTTTAATATCGGAGCCTCTCGACGAGGGGTTGGGTCACTCGTTCTGCTACGTTAGACCCGACCCGACCCGGATATCGTCGTCGAAGGTGCACTCGGAAGAAACGACGACGTTCAGAACAATCTCGGGCGCGTCGGTGAGCGCGAACACATCGACGCCGTTATCGACGGCCTTCGTTGACTTGTACTCTTATGGTTCTATTGACCGAGCGGCGGCGTTCGAGAGTTCAACGTCGTTCGCGTCGCTTCCTCTGCAACCGATTCCGCGGAACCTGGTGAACTCGGGGCCCTTTTCGGGGAACCTGGGCGGTGGTGGTGGGTTTCCGGGCTCGGGCCCACTGGAGAGGGGGTTCATGTCGGGCCCCATCGAGCGCGGGTTCATGTCGGGGCCCATCGATCGTGGGCTTTTTTCGGGGCCGATGGAGAGGGAGGGAAACGGAATCGGAAACGGATCGGATCATTTCCAGAGAAGCTTTTCACACGGAGGGCTGGGTTTAGGGCTGGGATTAGGTTTGAGAGTGAGAACGAGGAAGGGTCGGTGGATTCGAGTTTTGCAGAGGGCGATTTCGAAGACTCTGTCTCGGGGGCAGAACTCGATTGTGGCTCCAATCAAAGGGGTGGTGGTGAAGGAGCCGGAGTGGATGCTGGCGGCGGCGGAGAAGCATAATGAGAATCTGAGTGTGAATTTGAGCAGTGAGGGAAGTTTGGAGGACGATGATTCGATGGAGAGTCAGAATCTTCAATGGGCTCAGGGGAAAGCAGGGGAAGATCGTGTCCATGTTGTTGTGTCTGAAGAACATGGTTGGGTTTTCGTGGGGATCTATGATGGTTTCAATGGACCCGATGCACCAGATTACCTTCTCTCGAATCTCTACACCGCGGTTCACAAGGAGCTGAAAGGGTTGCTGTGGGATGATGGGTCTGGACCGGAAAATTCGATGCCTAAAGAGGACGTGTTGCGAGATGTTGCAGATGTTACAGGTGTAGATGCCTGTTTTCACTGTGTTGAACAAGAAAATAATAATAATAATAATAATAATAAGAGTAGTAATAAGAGAGGTAGGAATTTGAGGAACAAGTTCAAAGGTGCTGCGAAGAAGTGGGAGGAGAATCAACGGAGGTGGAAGTGTGAGTGGGATAGGGAGAGGTTAGAGCTTGACCGGCGATTGAAGGAACAACTCAATTTAAGTCGATCCGGGTCTGGTGGAGCAGCAAGTTCTATTAATCATGCGGATGTTCTGGAAGCTCTTTCTCGGGCTCTGAGGAAGACAGAGGAATCTTACCTTGATGTTGCGGATAAGATGGTGATGGAGAATCCTGAACTTGCCTTGATGGGTTCGTGTGTTCTTGTGATGTTGATGAAGGGGGAGGATGTTTATGTGATGAATGTGGGGGATAGTCGCGCTGTGCTGGCTCAGAAGGCTGAGCCTGATTATTGGCTCGGCAAGATCAGGCAGGACTTGGAGAGGATCAATGAGGAGACAATGAATGATCTTGAATCTTGGGATGTTGATAACTCCAACTTGGTTCCAAGTCTTAGTGCGATTCAGCTTACTAAAGATCACAGTACTTGTGTTGAAGAAGTAAGTTGTTTGCCTCAGTTCGGTTACTTTCTTTTAGTAGGTTTGTGTTTTGCTGCATGTCTTGATTGAGACTGTCTGGTTTCTATTTCAGGAAATCCAGAGAATTAAAAAGGAACACCTGGATGATCCTTGTGCTGTTGTAAATGACCGTGTTAAGGGTTCTCTCAAGGTTACCCGAGCATTTGGTGCTGGATTTCTCAAACAGGTTGGTATCTATTATTGACCGATTTATCCAATGTATTCATTCATCCTACTTTACAGTAACTATATGTCTTTAACATGAACGGCAAGGGAATCAGCAAAGTATGCGATAACTGAATGGTTTTCATATTTTGCTTTAAGATGTACCCTCCTCCACATTTCCTTTTGTTGCCACAGAAGGTTCCTTAGATCCAATAACTAGCCTGATCCTTGGAATATAAGGATGTAGAAAATTTTGTTGTTGCTGCTTTTTTGTTGTGATACTCAAGTTAAGTTTTTCATATCGTGTAGAGCATAATTAATTACAGATCAGTAACTTTCCTCTCAACAGAAATCGGAATATTGAACCATGAATTATCAGTGCATCTTGAGAAATCTGAGCAGTATTTTCTATGCTCTAAATGGCCACTATTCTGCATTTTCTCATTTCTCTAGTGGTAACCTTTTGCAGCCCAAGTGGAACAACGCACTTCTGGAGATGTTTAGAATAGACTACGTCGGAAACTCTCCTTACATCAGCTGCCTGCCATATCTAAAACACCACAGGTTAGGTCCAAAGGACAAATTTTTGATTCTATGCTCCGATGGGCTCTATCAGTACTTGTCAAACGAAGAGGCAGTGGCTGAAGTTGAGCTTTTCATCACATTGCAACCTGAGGGAGACCCGGCTCAGCATTTGGTCGAAGAAGTATTATTTCGTGCTGCAAAGAAAGCTGGTACTGATAATAACATATTTTACAAACTGATGATTCCTCGAGGCATTTTTCTAGTTTTTACTGATGTCTTTGCCATGTTTATGTCAGGTTTGGTCTTTCACGAGTTACTAGAAATTCCACAGGGTGATAGGCGCCGTTACCATGATGATGTCTCCATCATTGTTATTTCTTTGGAGGGAAGGATATGGAGATCATGTGTATAAATAAGTATACTGAAAACCATATATATTATCATACACAAAACAAGGAAAGGGAAGAGGAAATGAGCTATATATACATATATATATAGTGGCGAAGGGTGAGGCATCCTTTTTGCTGTTTTCCCCCTCCCTACTCACCTTTTGTAAAACACCAACTAAGCTCTTGGAGAGTGCTTAGTTGTGCAATTAAGTTGGGTGGTGAGGACTGTAAAGTTGTAAAAGGTGGATGATTTTGTTGATTATAACTCACATAAAATTGTAATTTTTGTAATAAAAGTCATTCCTTAATTATCTATTGGTGGTGCAGAAAGCACTAGCACCCTCCATCACTTTGTGCAACGCTGGTTGGCAAATGGCAGGGTTAGTCATCTGTGCATCAGCATCTTTTCCCATTCAAAATATAAAAAATACAACATATTCCAAAATGCCTACAACATGGCCCAAGGTTCATGCAGGTTATGTTTTCCTTTTCAATTTGATGTGGATGAGGCACTATTTGCAATATGGCATTCTTTTTTGTGTTGCTATATTCCTTTAGCCAAATGGTCTTTTTTTCTCCCACTCTTACGTGTGACCAATTTAAACCAGATGATGCTTTTGTTCTCTTGTTGCCAATTTCTAATAAAAAGGCAAAAAATGTGGTGCGATTTCGTATCAGGCATAATTTTTTATCTTATTTATTTTTTCCATCTTTTTAAGGGTTGAGTCGTTGACGAGACTTACAAATTGCATACGAAAGGGTTCAATGAACAATGAACTGAATGCTATGTTCACACCATACATAACTCTCTATTCAAAAACTATCTTTGACCAACTAATTTCCAAGGGCATTAATGAAAAGTTGAATGCTATGTTTCCAAACCTATTATTATATTTTTACAGTATATTGATTTAAAGGAGAAAAGAAAAATGTATTTTGATTTAATTTTTTATTTAATAAATTATTATTATTATTATTATTATTATTATTATTATTATTATTATTATTATTAATGAATAACTCTTATAACATTTTTCAACATGATTGTATGAAATAAATATTTTTTAGGTGGACTTGATTTATTTTCTGACTATATCATATTAGTTAGTATTGAAATGAAACAAAGGAATAATAATTTTCAAAAAATAACTTTTATCATTTCACCTTTTATAGTTTATTAATAAAGAAAGGGAGATCATGAATGTTCTCACTATTAATTATCGTTTGTAGAATAAATAAATAAATAAATAGAGGGTCGGTATATAAAAATAAGCTAAACAAAAATTTAAAAAATAATAAAATATAATTTTTTATTGAAATCTAAGTTTTATTTTTCACTTGTATATAAATAAAAAGAGTAGAAGGTATAAAAAAATTATTTTACCTAAATAAATAATTATTTATTTTTTTGTTTATAATTTCAATATATATATATATATATATATATATATATATTAATTATTAATGTGATGAGATGTTATAAATATAAAAATCATTATAAAAGTAAAATAAATAATTTAATATATTTATATTTTGTTATTGTAATATCATTTATTAATTTTAACTTTAAATGAAATAGAATATAATTTTATAATAAAAAATATTTTATAATTATATGTCAAAATATATTATTAAAAAAAAAATTAATTTAAAGGCGTTAATTTATAAATTTATTTTATAAAAAAATAAGTTATAATTATATGCATAATCTTATAATTAAATAAATATTTAATTTTAATTTTTTTTATTATGACCATTTTTTCCTCAAATAAATTAAAATAGTTTTATTTTATTTTATTTATTAAAAATTAAAAATTAGTACTTATTTCAATCTGTATAGACCAACCTTAACCAACATATTTGAAAAAAAAAACAGTAAATAAGTATGTGTTTGTTACTCAATTATGAACATATAATTACTCTAATAAAATCTTTTTGGTGGTATACAAATTACCATTTGTAATTACATATAAATGATTGGTATTTAAAAAGGATGATATGTAATATAATTTTACGAAACTTAGAAAATATGAGATTAATGACATCTTTAACCATATGATACACAAGAATAACATCTATAAGTGGAGGAGTTTCTCATTAACTTCTACTTTACTTTCTCAAGAGATTAGTCTTGTAATTTGATGGAGATAGTTTTGAGTCTAATTCTAGATAAAATAAATAAAAATGCTTGTTTAAAACAATTTCCATGTAAAACAAGATGAAATTCACAATTAAAATTGGTAGTCATTGTAAAGAGACATAGGTGTTCTTTCTACTACTACTTGAAAATTAATAAATAATTGTAATAACTGGTAGCTACCATTTTAGTGAGAATTAAAAAGTTGGACATAAAAGGATACTACTATCTGCCACTTTACAACCTTCATTAAATTTCAACTTAATTTTCATGTTCACTCCTTCTATGGTGAGGGAACCCATCCATCTGCATTAAATATTGTACACAACAAACAAACTCATCGTATTAATTCAATAAATAAACTCATTATATTAAAAGAAAAATTATCCAAAATAGTATCAAACATACAACTTTGTTCACTCAATTTTTCTTTTCTCACTTTTTTTATTTTTTTCTTTCCTCATTTATTTCTTGTTTTTTCTATTTTATTTCATATTTTTTTATTTTCTCTCTCTTCTCTCACTTATTATTCTAATGAAAATTAATATATTAAAATTTAATACAAATATATTAAAAAATATTTAAAAAAAAATAAACTAATTAATTAAAATTATAATGATAATAAATAATTTTATATACGATGACTGATGAACGTAATCTTATGTCTAAATTTTATTAAAGAATTTGTAAGAAAAACAAAGTAGAAGACATGAAAAACATAAGAATCTTATGTCTAAATTTTATTAAAGAATTTGTAAGAAAAACCATAAAAGACATGAAAATAATAAAAGAAATGGTGTGAAGAAGGAGAAGAAGATGAAAATGAAAGCGAAAATAAGAGAAATGAAACAAATATGATTAAAAGTAACTTGAATTAATTATTCTCAAGAAATCATTTGTAAAGAAGCTCAAGAATCGGAGAAAATAAAGTTATTTAAGAATATGAATTAAAAATAACAAGTGCAGACAAAATCTAAATTCTACTCCTAACGAAACAATTTTAATTATAAATTATATTTTTCGATCTTGTTAAACTTATTTAAATAACAAAACTAGTGTATAGAATGATTAAGGTCCATTCAACGATCATAATTAATCAATTGCATAAAATGGAACTTTTCACACTTATACATAATTGAGGTTTTATGAAAATTCGCTCATCGATTTCTTATGTGTTGAGTAAAATTATAGTTAAATAAATTATATAAAAATCGATGCATTTTACATGATAATTGTGTGATCAATCTGATAACTTCGATTTTGGAATGAGTTATCAAGAAATTTATTCAATAAGCTATCAAAAAATACTTCGATTATATATCGAGAATTACTTCGATTAGTGGATTCTCTTCAATTGACTTCAATGGAATATCAAGAATAATTTTGATAAACTCCCAATAAATTTTCTTCAATTTTGACTTTTATAATTTTTTTAATTTATCATTTATACAAAAATAAATAAATAAATAATTAAAATGTATAATTTAATCAAAAAATTATATTAATAAATATTTGTTTTTTTTATAAAAACTATATTAAGCATTAATAATTAATTAAAGCAATATATTAAATATATATACAATACTTTAATACAATTATTGATAAAATAATCAATGTAAATAATTAATTTAAAATTAGTTTATCATACTAAATTAATTATCCATTTAATAAAAAAATATAAAATATTTATGAATTAAATGAATTTTTTATTTAGTAACTTAATCAAGTTATAATTAGATTGAATTATGATGATTATTTATATTAGATAGTTTTAAAAAATATTTATTAAAAAAGTTACTTTAAAATAAATATTTTTTTCTTAATAATTATAATTTAACAATAATATTTACAATACCTTAAATTTATTATATAATATTTTTTCAAAAATAATATATTAAATTATATTATTTTTTATAACTTATTTTTTTATTTTTCAAAAATAATAAAAATTTTATTTTATCAAATTTAAATATAGTATTTTTAATTAAAAGAATAAGATGGAGGTAAGAAAAAAAGAAGGAGAGAGAAAAAGAAAAAAAAGCAATAAAGAAGGATAAAGAAAAAAATAACAAAAATAAATAAAAAATAAAAGAGGAAAGATAAAAAAATAACTATATTATATTAAATTAATTTATTTCTTATTATTATATTTTATGTATGAATGATAAATAATTTAATTGAATAAATAAATTTATAAATTTTTTATTTAAATATATTATTATTGAGATTATTTCATTATAATTTCATATTTAGATAAAACTAAAAAGACAAAATATAAAGTTTTCATCTGATATTATTCTCCAGCTCAAATTAAGTAGTTTGGGCTCATGCTTCAATTATTCAAACCTTAACATTACATTTGAATAAACAAAATTATAATATCCAAAGTTTTAAGTATATTTCATTTTTAAATTTTTATATATTTTATTTAGGTGAGATGGTTTATATTTATTAAATTTAATTTTATTAATTAAATAAATATTTCAATCATCACTAAATATAAAACTGACATCGCTTTATTCTAATTCACATGGATGTAAAACTATGTCAAACATTTTTCAAAAAATCACAAGTTATGTCTATCTTAGTTTCTTCAATTCTTCAAAAAAAAAAAAAAAAAAAAATATATATATATATATATATATATATATATATATATATATATATATATATATATATATATATATATCCAATGAAATATATATTTTGTTTAAAAGAGATAATACTATTTATTTATTATTTATAGAAGATGATTTTGTTGAGTCTCAGTCCCATTATTCTCTTGCAACTTATATGTCTCTTTAAACATTTCAATATTTGTAATAATAGAGAAGAGATAAGAAGTTACTTAAAAGTAATTTTGTTGGAGAATATTAGGATAATAAAGGTATAAGAAGAAAATGAATAATAAATTTATTAAAAATAATAAAAATTAATGTTTATGTTGATTTGTGAAGCTAAACTTAAACCTTATATATTTTAAAACAGAGGAAATATTAAAAATATTTATAATTTTTTTTAAAACATACATTATTCAAGATTTCTCTGCTACAAATATGTTTTTAATCACATTTTTTTCATTCTCACTACATACATATATTTGTTTCTCACCCACTCAAACTGTTGCTAAGTTGTAAGAGGTTGCACCAGTAAAATAACATCTTTGTTCTTTCTGATGTTTTGCGACCGGTCATATAGTAAAAGTATAACTCACCACACAACAAGGATTTTTTGAAAAAAGTCAATTTACATAATATTTTTTCAAACGCACCTCACGTTAAATTATAAAAATTATAAGACGAATGGAATATTATAATAATAACCCATTTTATATAATACAATTATGTAGGAAATTTCCCTATTTTGTTCTGAAAATAATTTGCTAATGTTAGTCAATTCAACAACTTCAAATTTTGGTAGAAGACGGTCTCAGGGACTATAAAGTTAAGATAAACGTGTCATTCGATGCCGCCACCACTAAGAAAATCATTGTTGAATAGATTTTGGGGCGAAATTTCCAATGACACGATGGATCCCATAATAAAGTATATCTGATCGATTGTGACCTCTCACTTAGCGAAAAACTCAAGTCTCATGAAGCATGGTTCTCTGGACATAACCTTGGTTCAACTACCATGTAAGGTACGATACTGTGTTGATGGTGTTAAGCTCATAAACATGTTAACAAAGATGACCAAAATGACATAAACACCAACCATTTATTATAATTAAAAAAGATGAAAATGGACATGGTATTGTGGTCCACAATGTCTAGATTTTGACATTAAAGTTTGGCTAACCTTCACCCACGTACTTACTGTCGCATGCCTAACCCTTCTGGAGGGAGGGAAAAACTTTAAACTCTGACTTATTGACAGTAATCAAATTCAAAATTCAAATACAACTACCCTTTCCAAGTGATGATCCCCAACATGTTGACTTATTCTCACGTACGCGTTTTATAAATTCAAATACCGGAAAAAGAAAAAAAAATCAAAAACCAAACTAATTGCACCTTGACTAAGGGGCATGTGTAAATTCAATTTCTCTGTGCCAAAGTCCAAGCGCAAAAGTCACTCATACTTTGTTTTCATAAAACACAGTTCGGTTTAACTTGGATTATTTTTTCCCTCGTAGATAGTATCAATATTGCCGCAATTTCACGTCATATGATAATTAATAGTGTTGATTTTGGTGTATTGGAGGATTGGTTGTAACTTGTGACTTCAGCTTGTTTTACTTGTCCCTACTCAAACCAAAACCACTTTCTCTTCTCATTTTTTTTTTTTTTTTATCAATCTGTTTCATCCCAAATGGAATAAGTTTAGATATGATCAATAGCGTTGAACAAAATTAGAAGCAGCAAAATGAGCACGCCCTTGTTCCATGAATTCAAAAAGCAAGCTTCTTTCTTCCTCAAGGAGAAAATCAAGACTGCTAGATTAGCTCTAACAGATGTCACCCCTGCAGAGCTGTAAGTCTAATTCTTTTATGAAATCATCAATGAGATTTTGATTTGTTATTTTGATCAATGACCACCCTTTGATTTCTTTCATAACCTAAACTAGTTCTAGGATTTCTAACATATCCTTTTTTTTTTTTTATTCCTCTGTATTGATGTGTTTTACTCTTTGCAGGATGACAGAAGAGGCAACTAGTGGAAATCCATGGGCCCCAGATTCCAGAACACTCAGATCAATTTCAAGGGCTGCTTTTGAGTTAGATGATTATTGGAGGATTGTGGAGATTCTGCATAAAAGGTGTTTCTAGGTCCCTTTTGTTTGCCTTAGCATGTTTCCTACATTTTGTGTTAATAACCAATCATGGATGAATGACCGTTACAAATCTAAAATAGGTTCCTGAAATTTGAAAAGAAGAATTGGAGGGTCTCTTACAATTCCCTGATCGTGCTTGAACACCTGTTGACTCATGGACCAGAGAGTGTTGCTGAGGAATTTAAGAGTGACAAAAATGTTATTAGTCAGATTAAAAGTTTTCAGTTTATTGATGACACTGGGTAAGTGGGTATGTTCTTATTTTTTCATCTCTTGCCTAAAAATCTATGCCTTGTTAATTTTCTTCTTCTTGAAACTGGCCCTGCTAGAGTATAGACAAAATGAGTGCATTTTGAGTATTTTTCAGGTTTAATTGGGGCTTAACCGTCAGAAAGAAATCCGAGAGGATAGTGAATCTTATGGAAGAAATAACTCTTCTCAAGGAAGAGAGAAAACAAGCTAGAAGGTTATCGAGAGGAATTGAAGGTTTTGGAAGTTTTCCCCATCGGTCAACTCCAGCACAATGTATTCTACGTGAGAAATCAATGCCAACCACACTTAAGAGGTATGACTCAGATTTGAACAACCATGAAGATCAGGAAAACAAGTCCTCTTGTTCAAACAATGGTGTGGATGTGGACACAGTGGCCGTGAAATCTCCTAGCTATCAAGGTGAAACTTTCAAGTCCTTTGGTAGTGTGAAAGCCAAGGGATACCAGGATGATCTAGACAACACTCAAATGCTTCAGAAATCTGAAACAAATGCAAAAGAAAACATGGAGCCGAGCAAGGAGGAGTTCCATCTGTGGAACATGAAAGGGGAATCCAAACCACTTTTGGATTGTGGTGAGGAGGATTCCAAGCTTGGAATCATCAGAACAGAAGATGATCATCCCTTTAGTTCAAATGAAATGCATGGCACTGCCTCCCTGCTTTCTGCTAGAGACGGAATACTACAAGGGTGTTGAAACAATTTGAAGATTAAATGAAGCCAAAGTTATCTGCAAAATTGCATTTTCCATTCGTGTATATGGGTAACCATTTTGTTACTGCCAGAATTTCCCCTCAATATCACGGTTTGTTACCGAACAAAGATGAGAGTTTTTGCCATTTTGGAATGTATTTCTCTGTATTTTGAATCTATTTAGACAAATTTTTATATAAGTAGTAAAAAATAACATGATATAAGTTTCTCTTCTGAATTAATATTTCCGCATAAATTCTATAATCTCTCCAGTTATAAATCTGAATGTACAATAGTTCAGTCTGAACGCATCATACTGATTCCAAAGCACAAACAATAGAAACCAAACTACCTTACCCTATATCATTAAACCCTCAAGGATGATTGATTTGAGCTAGAAAGCAATAAAGAAAGACAACACAATTATGCAAAGAAATAGACATGTAGATATTTACAACGTTGATAAATGAATTAATGGAACTTCAAGATTTGCAAAGCCAGCCTTGGATAGCAAGTCGAAGTGCATGATTGGGAGTGAGATGCGGGTGACTCAATTTTAAGTTAGTCATAGGAGAAGTTTCGTGCCCATTTTCCAGCCATTCACTTATGGCCTTCCTTTCATAAGTAAATCCGTCTGATGCAACTTGAGGATCATGCATTATTTCCTGAAGAATGAACCAAATAAAAATGAGCCTCATAAATACAACAACTGTGAATATCTTGTAAAAAGAAAATGGTTTCTCTTCAATCTCATGCTTAAATTGAAGAAATTAAGAATGTTAAGAAACAATCATTGGTAAGCTCATCAGCTACATTATGCATTTTATTGAGTCATTGCATTAATATTACTACTAAATCTAGTTCTATAAATAACAAAAAGAATCAGTTACCTGAAAGATTGGACACAAGAAAAAAGATGGCACTGGTCGCTCTTCTGAAACATACAACAGCTCCAATTCTCTCACTAGAGAAGGTGTTAACTCTGGTCTGTCTCTACTGTTCAGTTGGCAGCATTGCAATCCCAGTTCAGCCAATCGTGTTGCCACGGTGGAATGCCATTCTCCAGCTGAAGAATCCAAAATTGAAGATAATATTCCACATGAAACTGCTCTGCGTACTTCAGCAGCTAATCCAACTGGAGTCCTACCAGTGAGGAGTTGCAAAATGATGAGTCCAAAAGAGTATATGTCAGACTTAGGTGTTAGTACTCCAGTTCTCTGAAACTCAGGATCTGTATATGTGAAAGAACCTTTTGGCTCACTGCTTAAGTGAAAACTAGAAAGATAAAGTGACTCCTCTTTCACCAGCCTGCTGAACCCAAAGTCACATATCTTGCAACTAAGGCCAGTGTCAAGAATGACAGTTTCAAGCGTCAGACCACCGTGGATAATAGTTTCAGGTTTGGAAGAATGTAGGAAGCAGAGAACTTTAGCAATCTCAGAAATCCATCGTGCTCGGATACTACAAGTCAGAGACAGAAGATTTCCTTTTCGGGATAGGTAATCTTGAAGAGTTCCATTGGGATAGTACTCATATATAAATGACCAAGCTTCAGGGCAAACACCAAGCAAAGTAACCAGATGAGGGTGCTGGAGACTACCAAGAACTCGGACCTGGTCACACAAGCATAGTAAACATTAATTGGATCAAACAAGCATGCTACATGCATACGTTAGACAGTCAATCTAAGAAGGAAAAAGATGCTATATGTATTTTTTTTCTTAGAAAAACTCAATATCTTAACACCAGCAAGTTTGTATGCTTGGGGAAAATTACAGGTTAGAATAACTTACAAAGACCAAAGTTCGTTGTTCACATTTCATAAATTATTGTATTTTTGTAACTAAAACCAGTTATGAAACTCATTATAATGGTGACGGAGAAGGAAAATCCATTCATTTGTTTGCGATCATATAACCATTCTAAATGGTGAAATAAAGATCAATTAACATTTTTGATGGTTTTGTTGGAGAAGATTTGACATTAATATGTGACAAACATCTCAGGTAAAATTAAAGGAAAAGAAAAAGACTAAGACATACTCTGTTGAACATTCAAGGACTTGATGTTGAACTTACATGGACATGAAGCTTGTTGATTTTGATGATGATTCAAGAACACAAGAACTTAGAGAATTGAAGACTTGTATTATAATGTAATAACTCTGTTTTGATTAGTTTGAGTCTGTAATATTAGAGTTTAAGATAGCCGGTACATAGTCTGCACTTTAGAAGCTTCAAAAACTCAAATTTATCTTTTTGCCTCGGCTTTAATCGATTAAATGGTCAAATAATCGATTATTACAGTGAGAAAAACCATTTTCTGTATCGGTTCACTGTAATAATCGATTAACACACCTATTAATCGATTAACAGGCCTGTTAATCGATTAACAGGACTTTTAATCGATTAAAACAGTGAGTTTTGGGGTTCTGTTGATTTTGACTCTGTAATAATCGATTAACACTTCATTTAATCGATTATTTCAGTCAGATTTTGATTTTCAACTTCAAATCAACCTTATTTTCGAAAACCCTAATCCCAAGACTCCTAGTTCCGAAAATCCCAATTCCCAAACCCTAATTTCTCTACTTAAGCTTCTCTATGGCACTCAGAAAATGAGAACAACCTTTTTCAAACAAAAGTTAAGTGTTGTGAGTGCCAGAGAAGTGTTTGTTGGAGGAAAAAAAGGCTTTTGGAACCTGGTGTGAGCTAGAAGCGATAAGAATCACTAAGTGGAGTTCTTAGTGGATTGTGTGCTGTGCCGTCTTTGGGGAAAGCTGTTCTTCATCTCTTGTGGATTTCAAGAGAGGTGTTTTCTTTACTTTGTATTTTCAATTGTTATCTGTTTGTAACAACTTTGATCATAGTGACAGCGTTAATCCTCTGTTTGAGTGATTAGCAACTGGACGTAGGGTCTTTTGATCCGAACCAGTATAAATCTCCTGTGTAAGACTCTATCTCTATCTTATTTACGTTTACACAACTTTTTAATCGGTAAAATTTGGGAAAAATTTTGAAAACCTAATTTTTGTTAAGAAACCAATTCACCCCCCTCTTGGTTTTTGTCCGACCTCGCGAACATTCCGCTGCGCGATTCTAACAAGTGGTATCAGAGCTTGCTTTGATAGTCATTCAAACTTTTCGAAAATGGCCGGACAAAATCAAACTTTTGCCGAAGGTGCGTCTATCAACAGACCCCTACTTTTTGCGGGTCAAAATTATCTTTTTTGGAAAGTAAGAATGCAAATATTTTTAGAGTCTGTTGATAGAGGCGTTTGGGACGCTATTTTAAACGGTCCATATGTTCCTAAAGTTACTGAGAACGGTGTTGACGTTCCCAAACCTTTTTCTAGATGGACAATAGAGGAAAACAGAAAAGCACATTTTGACGTTAGGACTAGAAATATAATTTCATCTGCTTTAACCCTTGACGAGTTTTACAGGATTTCTGTTTGTAAAAGTGCTTAGGAGATGTGGGAAATGATAAGAGTGACCCACGAAGGTACCGACGATGTTAAGAGAGCACAAAAATATTCCTTAATCCAAGAATACGAGATGTTCCGGATGCAACGAGGCGAAACGATATTTGACGTTCAAAAGCGTTTCACTCATATTGTGAATCATCTCACCGGATTAGGTAAAATCTTTGACGTTGATGAATTGAATGTTAAAATTTTAAAATCTTTGGATAGGAAATGACAACCTAAGGTGACGGCCATCTCGGAGTCACAAAACCTTACCACTATGTCTATGGCGGCGCTATTTGGAATGCTAAGAGAGCATGAGCTTGAGCTTGGGAGGCTAAATGAAGAAGAAGGACAATATCAAAAGAAGAACTTAGCCTTCAAAACCGAAATTTCCAAAGGTAAAAATAAAAAGAAAGAAGAAGACTCGGAGAACGAAGAAGAAGAATTGAGTCTTATGATAAAGAAGTTCACCAAATTCATGAAAGCTAAAGGAAGGCATTCATTCAAAGGTAAGGGAAAGGTAAGAGAAAGTACTTCCGTAAATATAAAATGTTATGGTTGTGGTGAAGTAGGACATGTAAAAACCGAATGTCTAAATAAGAAGAACGAAGAAATCAAAAGCAAAAAGTTCTTCAAGAAGAAAACTTATATTGCTTGGGACAACAGTGATTCAAGTTCGGAATCAAGTGACTCGGAAGTAGAAGTCAATATTTGCTTAATGGAAAATGACAACATATCTTCCGACTTTGAAGTAAATGATTCCGACTCATTCTCAAGTGATGATGAAAATAACTATGATGAACTGCAAAATGCTTACAATGAATTGTTTAGTGCCTTTAAGGATTTGAAAAATGAATATAAAGTTGTGAAGAAGAGTTTAAGTAGATCCGAAAAGGAAATTGACTCATTAAAAACGAAAATCACATGTTTAGAAGAAAAGGAATCCTTAGAAACGAAAAATTGTATGTTTAGATGAGAATGATGATAAGAACTTAGCATGTGCAACTTGTAAAGAGTATGAATATGACATAGATATCCTTAACCATTTGCTAGATAAAGCCGAAAATGAGATAAGTGATTTTAAGAAGGATAAAGTTGTTGTAACTCAAAATAGTGTAAACCATCAAGTTTCTTTGAGAAAGCCTAAAACTAAAAAGAGAAGAGTATGAGTGGAAAAAGGAACTAAATCATCCATTATTAGAAATGCATCATTTTCAAAAGCTACATCAAAAACATGTTTTTACTGTATGAAACAAGGTCACACTTCAAATAAATGTAAAATAAAACATTTTGGTGTTCCTAAAGGTAAATACATTTGGGTTCCTATTGTTAAATAATTTGTTTGTCTCTAACCCCAAGGACCTAAAAGTTATGGGGACCTAAGTTTACTATGTTCTTGTTTTGTAGGAAACTTCCAAATCAAAGAAGTCTATGTAGTATCTTAATAGTGGATGCTCAAAGCATATGACCGGTGATAAAACAAAATTTGTGAGTTTCAAAGCTAAAGAACAAGGATATGTAACTTATGGGGACAACAACAAAGGGAAAATTCTTGGAATTGGAAATATAGGTGGTGCAAACACTTTGGAGATTAAGGATGTGCTTCTTGTTGATGGACTAAAGCATAATCTCCTTAGTATAAGTCAACTATGTGACAAAGGATTTAAGGTAATATTTGAAAGTAAATTTTGCACCATACACTTGATAGATTCCGAAAATGTAGCATTGAAAGGCATTAGGCATAATAACATATACTTGATTGATTTGGATTGTTTACATGATTCTAGCATAACATGTTTAGTTGCTAAGGAAGAGAACCCTTGGTTATGGCATAAAAGAGCGGCTCATATAAATATGCATCATTTGAACAAATTGATTTCAAAAGACTTAGTTATTGGTTTGCCTAAGTTAAAATTTGAAAAAGATAGATTGTGTGATGTATGTCAAAAAGGTAAACAAGTAAAATCATCATTTAAATCAAAGAATGTTATTTCCACTTCAAAACCCCTAGAATTATTACATTTAGATTTATTTGGACCTTCTAGGATAAAAAGCTTTGGTGGAAATTATTATGGTCTTGTAATTGTTGATGATTACTCTAGATATACTTGGACATTTTTCCTAACAATGAAAAGTGAAGCTTTTAAGGTCTTTAGAAAGTTTGCAAAACAAATACAAAATGAGAAAGACTTAAGAATTAAAGTTTTAAGAAGTGACCATGGTGGTGAGTTTCAAAATGAAAAGTTTGAAAATTATTGTGAAGAAAATGGAATATTACATAACTTTTCAGCTCCTAGGACTCCCCAACAAAATGGTGTAGTTGAAAGGAAAAATAGGTCACTAGAGGAACTTGTTAGAACAATGTTAAATGAATCTGATGTTCCTAAATATTTTTGGGCTGATGCAGTTAGTACTGCTTGTTATGTTTTAAATAGAATGCTCATTAGGTCAATTATAAAATCAACTCCCATGAATTGTTAAATGGTAGAAAGCCTAATGTTGCTCATTTAAAAATATTTGGATGTAAGTGCTTTGTATTAAATAATGGAAAGGACAACTTAGGAAAATTTGACCCAAAAGCCGATGAGGGCATTTTCTTAGGTTATTCATTAACTAGCAAGGCTTACAGGGTGTTTAATAGAAGAACTTTAAATATTGAAGAATCTATACATGTTACTTTTAATGAGATTGTAGACCTTGGGGGAAATCCTCTTGAGTCAAATAAAGAACTTGCAGGTGATGATGAGTATATAAGAGAGGCTCTTGATGAATTATATTTGGAAGAAAATGAGCCTTCTCAAACGTCTGAATTAGCAAAAGAATGGCAATCACCTAAAGGACTCTCAATGGACAATATCATTGATGATATCTCAAAAGGGGTAAGAGCTAGAAATATGACTAATTTCTACATGTTTGTAGCTTTTGTGTCACAGATAGAACCCAAAAATGTTGAGGAAGCACTTAAAGATGACCAATGGTGCATAGCTATGCAAGAGGAACTTAACCAATTTGAAAGGAATCAAGTCTGAGAATTAATCCCAAGAGAAGAATCACATCAAGTAATTGGAACTAAATGGGTATTTAGGAATAAAGTTGATGAAGATGGAAACATAACAAAGAATAAAGTCAGACTTGTTGCCAAAGGCTATTGTCAGGAGGAAGGTATAGATTATGATGAAACTTATGCTCCTGTTGCCAGGTTAAAGGTTATACGCCTACTTCTTGCTTATGCATCTTTGATGAAATTTAAATTATATCAAATGGATGTTAAGAGTGTATTTTTGAATGGTTTTATTAAAGAAGAAGTTTATGTGGAGCAACCCCCTGGATTTGAGGATTTTAGTTATCCTAATCATATTTTTAAATTAAAGAAAGCATTATATTGGTTGAAACAAGCTCCTAGGTCTTGGTATGAAAGGCTAAGTAGTTTCCTAACTTCAAATGATTTTTCTAGAGGAAAAATTGATTCTACATTGTTTATAAAGAAAGTAAAAGAACATATCTTATTGGTCCAGGTATATGTTGATGATATTATTTTTTGATCAACTGATAATTCGTTGTGTGTAGAATTTGCTAAGATAATGCAGGGAGAGTTTGAAATGTCTATTGATGGGAGAATTTACATTCTTCCTTGGACTTCAAATCAAGCAACTTAAAGATGGCATTTTCATCTCTCAAACCAAATACTGCAAAGAAATACTTAAAAAGTTTGGAATGGACACCTCAAAGGAAGCTAACACACCCATGGGAACTTCATGCTATCTAGACAAGGATGAATCAGGTTTGAAAGTTAATCAATCTATGTGTAGAGGTATGATAGGTTCACTGTTATACTTAACTACAAGTAGACCTGATATTATGCATTCTGTCTGTGTGTGTGCTAGATTTCAGGCTTGTCCAAAAGAATCTCACCTAATTGCAGTAAAACATATTTTAAAATATTTAAAAGGAACTACTGGTTTTGGTTTATGGTATCCATCTGATGCTTGTACTAGTTTAATAGGATATTCTGATGCTGATTATGGTGGATGCAAAATTGATAGAAAGAGTACTAGTGGGACATGTCATTTGTTAGGTTCATCCTTAGTATCTTGGCATTCTAAGAAACAGGCATGTGTTGCTTTATCTACCACTGAAGCTGAATATATTACAACTGGTAATTGTTGTGCTCAAATTTTGTGGATGAAACAACAACTAGAAGATTATAGTATATTTCTGAATGACATACCTTTGATGTGTGATAATACGAGTGCAATCAATCTTACTAAGAATCCAGTAATGCAATCTAGGACTAAGCATATAGAGATTAGACATCATTTTTTGAGAGATCATATCAGCAAAGGAAACTGTAAAATAGAGTACGTTGATACAAAGCATCAATTAGCAGACATTTTTACTAAGCCTCTACCCAAGGATAGATTCTATGATCTTAGAAGAGACTTAGGGATATTAAAAATAACTTAAATTCTGCTTAATTAGACAGTTTTTGGATGGTTATAATGTTATAATTCATTATGTAGGATGTTCATAGATTATCATGTGCATAAACCTCAAATATTTGATGAACTCTTTGGAATAATCGATTATTTACACCCAAAACACCCAAAACATGACATTCCTCTCTGGATTAATCGATTAATTCGTCCATTAATCGATTAAAATCAATATTAATCGATTAACAACTCAAATTAATCGATTAAATGGGTCTGGTACTGGTTTAATCGATTAATTTGAGTTTTAATCGATTAAACCTGACAAGTTTGGATTCCTAGCCGTTGCAAACGACTCTTTTGACTCTTATTCACTTTCATATGACCGTTGGAGATGCTTGACTATAAATAGGGACCTCCATTTCACTTCTACTCACTTCTATCTCTTGAAATCAAGCTTTCTTGCCTCATTCTATCAATCTTGCCTTCTTCTCACTTAACTTGTCCTCTTAAATCTTCTTGTTACTCTTCTAATCCTTCAATGACCTCATCTTCTCGTACAAAAATCCCTACTAGAAGAAGATCTGCACCCTCATCTCATCCCCGTCCTAATTCTGTAGAAGGATGGATCTCTGATGTTATTTCTGTCCTGGTGGAAGGAACGTGATATTATTTCTCCTAAGTTCCTTATTGGTGAGCAGTTCATCAATAGGGGATTCAACTTTCCTAATCTCCTTGAAATTCAAGGAGTTCTCCCTTTCATCCAAATGCAAGGTACGTATTATCCTGACTTAGTTATGGTATTTTACTCTAGGTTCAAATTTACATATCAAATTGCTACCTCTCGAGTAAAGGGTGTTACAATTATTCTTGATGATGATATTTGGGAAAACGTTGCCCACTTTCCTATTAGAGAAGATGTTATTAACGTGTATGGTGAGTTAGATGATTTTGACAGGATCATGGCGTACCGTTCTTTTCTGCGAAACCCCTCCATGGAGATTGGGTGTCTCCTTCTAGCTGGACCTTTGAAAAAGGAGGAACGCATGATTTTGCACTTACTTGTCTGGATCCTATGTCCTCGGGCTACGAATCATGCTCAATGTTCTTCAATTGATCTTCGTATTATTCATGCCATAATGAATAATGAGCCTTTAGATTGGGGCGTTCTTGTCACCATGACTATGTTAAAAGCTAAACGCCATCCCACCTTCAAAATTCCATATGCCCTCCTTGTCTCTCGCATTCTTGAATACAAAGGAGTAAATATAAAAGGTGAACAAACAGTACGAACGAATAACTTAAACCGCATGCTGGACAACACATTAACCCAACTCCAAATGGTGCGTGTCAACAATATTTATGTTCACAAGGATGACGTTCCAAACGAAGGTGACGATAATGAAGATTCTGATGAAGATATACCTCTTGCTGCTAAGTTTCCCTCTGATCAAATCCAAAGTGTTGGAACTTCCTCTGCTCATCATGAAACCCGACAATCTATGGAAGACATGTTATCTTATATGAATCAGAGGATGCAGACATTCTTCACTCTTTCTGGAGTACAACATGAGGAAATAATTCGCCGTATATCTGATGTAGATGATAAAGTGTGTCATTTAGAAAATAGATTTGATGCACACTTTCATAGTGATGATAGTGAAGAATTTTAAATTTGCCTTTTATTTGTAATATATTTTCATTTCTGAAATAAAATGTGGTGTTTTTTTATTGCTTTGATTGAGGGGGAGTTTTCTCCAAGTTATGCATATTTTGAGGGGGAACTCTTATGATTGTTATAGAAAAATTCTTTTTTATTATAATCAAAATAGGGAGAGAAATATTTAAAGCCTACTATGATTGATTTTAAATATTATCTGGTATGTTTAATGTGTTTGTTAGTATTACAGATAAAACAGGTTACTACAAGGCTTTAAAAGAAAATTTTGATCATCATAAAAAAAGGGGAGATTGTTGAACATTCAAGGACTTGATGTTGAACTTACATGGACATGAAGCTTGTTGATTTTGATGATGATTCAAGAACACAAGAACTTAGAGAATTGAAGACTTGTTTTATAGTGTAATAACTCTGTTTTGATTAGTTTGAGTCTGTAATATTAGAGTTTAAGATAGCCGGTACATAGTCTGCACTTTAGAAGCTTCAAAAACTCAAATTTATCTTTTTGCCTCGGCTTTAATCGATTAAATGGTCAAATAATCGATTATTACAGTGAGAAAAACTATTTTCTGTATCTGTTCACTATAATAATCGATTAACACACCTGTTAATCGATTAACAAGGACTTTTAATCGATTAAAACAGTGAGTTTTGGGGTTCTGTTGATTTTGGCTCTGTAATAATCGATTAACACTTCATTTAATTAATTATTTCAGTCAGATTTTGATTTTCAACTTCAAATCAACCTTATTTTCGAAAACCCTAATCCCAAGACTCCTAGTTCCGAAAATCTCAATTCCTAAACCCTAATTTCTCTACTTAAGCTTCTCTATGGCACTCAGAAAATGAGAACAACCTTTTTCAAACAAAAGTTAAGTGCTGTGAGTGCCAGAGAACTGTTTGTTGGAGGAAAAAGGGGCTTTTGAAACTGGTGTGGGCTAGAAGCGATAAGAATCACTAAGTGGAGTTCTTAGTGGATTGTGTGTTGTGCCATCTCTGGGGAAAACTGTTCTTCATCTCTTGTGGATTTCAAGAGAGGTGTTTTCTTTACTTTGTATTTTCAATTGTTATCTGTTTGTAACAACTTTGATCATAGTGACAGTGTTAATCCTCTGTTTGAGTGATTAACAACTGGACGTAGGGTCTTTTGATCCGAACCAGTATAAATCTCCTGTGTAAGACTCTATCTCTATCTTATTTACGTTTACACAGCTTTTTAATTGGTAAAATTTGGGAAAAATTTTGAAAACCTAATTTTTGTTAAGAAACCAATTCACCCCCCCCCCCTCTTGGTTTTTGTCCGACCACGCGAACATTCCGCTGCGCGATTCTAACATACTCTTGATCCTTAGTGTCTTGTTCCCATTTATTAATGTGTGTTGGGTAATCCAAGTGTGAATTAAGTCCCACATTTAGTAAAAATGATAGAGTTGAACATATAAGGAAGTATGACCCATGACCTAATGTCTTAAGGTTTTGGGTTGAGAGTGGTGTCAATCCTCTTGAGGAGGAGATTATTGGGTAATCCAAGTATGAACTAAGTCCCACATTAAGTAAGAATGAGAAAGTTGAGCAACATATAAGGAAATATGATGCATAACCTAATGTAAGGTTTTGGGTTAAGAGTGATGTGAATTCTTATGTGAGTTGGACTCAAGTCTCATTGATGTTGTATCTCCTTCGAAATATCTAACAAGTTTGTATCTGCATGTTTGGTATATCAATTGACAGAATTTTAAAAAGGAAAAAGGGTATCAAGAGTTATTTATTTGTGATCACAAAGTACCTGCTAATGGTAGTGAATATTGGATTTTGTAAGGACAACAAGAGAAAAAAGGTGGGAGTATCATAAACGATAATGTTACGATGGATATGTGGTCTCATAAAAGAGGACAATATACAAAATGATAGTGAGAGTATATTGTACAGTTTTGGTCCTGTGGAAAGATGGAGAGGGAAACCAAAAAAGACATTAGAGAATGTTTTAAGAAGGATCTCATGGTGAATATTATCTCTAAGAATTTGGTTTTTAACTGAGTTCAACGACGTTGTGCAATCCATGTAGTCAACCTCACATCGTCTGTGGGATAAGACTTTTGTTCTATCAACATTGTTTACAACAGAAAGTTACTACAAACAAAGTGTATACTAGATCTTGAGGAAAAATTATGGTTATGTATATTGCTTCACTAAAACACACCTTCCTCAATGAATCTATTTGTACATACACCTGGCTAGATGGTATTTAAGCTATAAAAACTAAGAGCATCCAATGTTATGCAAGGATATATATCATGGGATTGGTCTTGCATCTACGTAAGTGTTTATAAGACAAGCTAGCATAGGACCTAATTAAATTACCTTTAAAGGATTATGTGTGAGATGAATTGTGGTTGTACCAAATGTGATATCAATTAAAAATCCAGAAGACTCTAAATTATGTTTTTTTCCACTGATCCTCTCATGCTCTAAAGAATTTAAGATAACTACTTCAAAGCAGAAACTGACCTCTTGATGAAACTGTTTTGATCCATGCATGTTGTGTGGATGGAGCTTCCTTATAGCAACTGTTCTACCCAACATTTCTCCCTTATATATAGAACCATATCCACCCTCCATAGCTTTGAAACTCTCAGAAAAATTGCATGTAGCGTTTTGAAGATCTGATAATGAGAATTCTGCCAACTCTGGAAATTCTTCAGCAAACCCAATGATCCCATTGCAGTGATCTGCTCCAACATGTCCACAACTTTTCCACCGCTCAAGCCAGTGTAGGGCTTCTATTTTCTGTCGCCTGATTTGCTGCTTTTCGTGCTGCAGGTTTGAGAAGGATGCTTGAATTAATGATAGTTCATTTGCAGCTTCATCTCGCCTACGGTTGGTTTCATGTGCACAATTGGCTAGAAGGATACTAGCTCTTTTGGTCCTTTCGAGTTCACTAGCAATTTCTTCTTTCTCCTCCAAGAGCATCTGTTGCTCCTGTATTGTAGCTCTCACTGCAGCCTCAACCTCTTTTCTGAGCTTTGCCTCATGTGCGCAGGCAGATTCAAACAAGTTGACCTGATGAAAGATTAAGTAACTTGTGTTGGAACAGAAGCCTTGAGAGAAATCAGATTAAGACTATACATTGAATATCAACACTAGTCATTAATTTGGAGATATGCAGTGAAATTTCATAGCGTTGTGTCCATGAAATTTCTCAACAATAATTGGGCGCTTTAAGTGAATTTGGGAAAACCAGTTCTTGCTACTACTTCTTGGTCTGTTCTACAATTTTGACTAGAAAACATTAAGTTTAAGACAAATTATTTACAGAATCCAAGTATCTTTCAGATGGATTTTCTCTTGAGGCTTCATAGTTATGATAAAAAAGTATATTTGATCCCTCATGACAAGCAAGAATCTGTCTGGCAGCTTTCCTTGCAATAGGAACAAGGAGAATAGGCTTCTGTGCTATCAAGTCCAAAACTTCTACATTAGTTCATGAGTACCTTACTAATGGCCTCAGTGGCTTGGAGTTCCAACCTTTTGCACTTCAACAGCTCCACAGGTTCCTTGTCTGTTGCAGGATTAGCTTCTCCTTTAGCTTCAATAAGTTGGCTGTCAATTGGTTCTTCCTCAAACTCTGAATGAGTATCTAAATACCAACCGGCTGAATGTTGGGGAGAACAATGACTATTACAACTGGGTGATTTGGATGAAAAAGTAGCTTCAGCTTCAATGATTTCACTCTGAACTGTACGTCTTGTAGTCCTTGTAGAATTTGATTGAAGACATTCTGAATGGAATAATTCATTTGTACCATATTGAAAAGATCTACGGCTCAAGCTCTCTACGGTTGTAGTCTCAGTTTGAGCATGGGAAGACACAAAACACGGAGTTTCAGAAGCTTTTCTTGTCCAAATGTGTCTGCCTTTGTAGACAAACCATATTTCACAGAATGGGGGAGCATTTTTCGCAGCAAAGTTTGCTTTTCTGGAATTCCTTTTGACTTTCACGCAACTGCATTTTTCCAGTATTTTTGTAAAAGGAAAGATTATTAATCCCTTTTATGAAAGAAAAGGTAAGGAAATGACTGGAGTATAGTTCATGGTTCAAGTTATAAGAGCAGAGGAAGTCATAGATATGTAGTCTCTGCAGTCTACAGAAACGATAAACATAGAGATAAGAGAATAACAATAAAATTTCTGAACTAGAAGGGACTAAAGAAGTGAATAAGCTATGTTTAATGCATGCTAACTAGACAATTTTATACAGGCATAAAAAATCACTCCCTCTGTCTAGCAGAATTTGTTGGTGATCAATGCATTACTTACTTTTCTCGGGGTATTGCTCCAATAACAAGTTTCCTGATATTATGCACAGTAACCAAATCTACTATCCCTTTCTGGACTTGATCAGCTTCACCAATGACACTACTTGCCTTAACCTGAAAAGAAATTGCTTTAATAAAGACCATTAATAATTGCAGTCTTCCCACAAATTTCATTATATAGAGTACATTACGAGATAATTTTAACAAAAGAAAATTTCAGTTATAATTACTGATATATTCTGAAGGGAGAAAACATGAAAACAGAATAATAACTAACTTAGAACTTTACCAGTAAACATTTCCAAAGGCCATAAAATTAAAATAAAATTAAAAATAACCAACTTCTTCGTTCATAAATGAAATCAAGAAAAGTTCAACGATAATGTAAGCAGAAAGAATCATGGAAAGTATAAACTACAATCTCCTACTTGTTGTGATTATAAATACGCAAAGAGATGAAAGATACCTTAGCTGCACGGCAAAGGCTCAAGTACTTCTCCAGAAGCCTCTTGGTATCTTCTCTTTCCTCCATTCTATAAGCAGACACGACTTCAGGACTAGCTTGGGATGCTGGCAATTTTCCTACTGCACAAGATTTCAACTTTACACGAATCAAATCATGGGATAAGATGAAAATTTCTCAATAACCAATATACAACAATACTTCAATTCTCAAACTTCAGCCTGCCAAATAGCCAAAATAGAAAAAAAAATCCAAATTAAAAGAAGGGTACATACGTGAATATCAAAGACCAAGACTTACAGAGTGTAGGGATCATAGTAGAAGGTTGGTAAACATGAATCAAACATATCTGTGCTTTGCTGAAATGGGTGAAACACCATTGCAGCAAAGTGGTGGCTTTCTTCAGGGACTTCCCAACTGCCACGTGGACCTTCTCATCACTTTCATACTCCTCCATGGCCATGAGGTGGGGTGGTTGAGTTGAGAAGTTTAGGGAGTTAGAAGGAATGGAGAGGAAGATGTGAAGGTTGATAAAGGTCCATATTTGAAGAAAAAGTTAGTAGCAATGGGAAAGGGACAATTGAAGAGTGAGTTTGATGGATATTTATTCATTTTTGGTTATCATTTTCCCTTGAAACTCAAAAGAGAAAGGCTTGACTTTTGCAACGACTCGATGATGCCGTGTGGTATCCCACTTCTGTCTTTTTGTTAGACTTGTGCAAAAGTAACCTTACATTAAAAATAGAGTTCTTTCTGTGATCATTTTCATCTTTCTCATTCATCTATTCTTCCCAATCGCATGCTCTTTCTTCCATTCTCAATCTCACTACTCTTCAAGATTTTATATATTTATTTATTTATTTCTCAATACCATTATTTATTTTCTCTGCGATAGTTATCTAGTGCAGTGCATGATGACATTAAGATAGCTGAATGACCTAAGAAGAACGTGTTTTCCACAATCAACTGAGTGAAAATATTGCTTTTGTGTCTACAGCCTCGACCAACGAATCAAACAAGAGACTTGTTGTGGTTCCTATAGTTTGGTATGTTTTCCAACACTTGTATTATAAGTCATATTTCATGATTTTATGTTAGAAATATCATTTGTTTTTCTGTATATTTTTCTTTTGTAATACCATGAAATATGTTTGATATTACAAGAAATATATTTTTTTAACAAAAAAGTAGTGATAAAAATAAAATTTGCCACTATTAATATAATATTTATGATTAATATTTAAAATTTTCACAAATATATGAATCATAATAGTGACTAAATTAAAAATTTTACAATAATTTTATTAAAAAAATGATAGCACCATATGATATAAATAATTACATGCAAATATAAAATTTATATGATAAAATTAGTTAAGAAAACTATAACTAATACAAAGTTGATTGAAGGTTTATAAATTAATAGTGATTTGTCACAACTTTTTATTGACACAGATATCTTAAAATTTTAGTAATACATTTTGTATACTTCTACTAACGTATCTATTAATATAAATAAACATTTTAAAATTATTTCTAATATAATATATTTAAATATTTTTTAATACATAAATAAATATAAAATAATTAGTCATTATAATAGAATATAAATAAACTATTTTTATAACAATTATTAATGATACAATAATAACAAAACATACTATTTAATTTATTTATTATATACATATATAAAGAATTTAGTGATAAATATAAAATTTGTTATTATTTTTATATTATTCATGACTTTATTATTTATTTTGCACAAATATTATTTATAATAGTGATAAATTAGAAACAATCACTAAATTTAGAAAAATATATGCATCAAAGCAACTAATATATATATATATATATATATATATATATATATATATATATATATATATTAAATTTGTTCTGTTTTAAATTCTTATTTACTTTTTCAATTCAACCTTATTTTCACTTTATCATCATGTAGTTTTATTAATAATAATAATACTAAACAAAATATTAAATATTAATTTCTTTTTATTTTTAGTATATCATTAATACTTGTTAATAAATATTCACTTATTTATATTCAGGAAAAAATTTAAAAATAATATTATAATTCAAATAAAACAATTATTTATCTAATATTTCGTTATTTTTAATTTTTTTATAAAATAATATAATAATTGTCACTATTATCATTATTATCATCTTCATTTATATCATCACTTTTTTTCATCATTTATTTATACCACTAAATTACCATATATAAATGGAGCTAAATCATTTATAATGATAACCCATGTTCATTATGTGATGAAATTATTGGATTTTTGTGATGGATCAACATTATGTGGACGGATAATAGGTAATCATTATAATAGATTAAGCTTTTATGTCTTTTCTTTTCATTTATAAATTAATCAATTTTCTTATTTTTATTAATATAAAATTCTAATTCACTTAGACATGCCTTCAAGTATGAATCCTTACAAATCAAAATACTCTTTCCCTTTAACTTACTTACACAATTTTGTAATCTACCAAGTCAGATCATCAAATGAACCATTAGTTATGTACTATTACAAATAACATTTTTTTATAACAATTAAAAAAAAATGACCATAACAACAATTTTTGAACCATAATTAAAAATTAATAAATTAATGATGACTTCAAATAATTGTCATAAGTTACTCATGCTTATCGTGGTTAGTCAAAATCCTCCATTTTGTTTTATTGTACCAAATCTAAAAGTTTTGCCGTAACAAAAAGATATGTTTAACAATAAATTTAAAATCTTCATCAGGACAATGTTGCTCCCTCATTATTATTTCTCCGCAATGAAAGCTTCCACTATTGGTGACAATAGACCTGAAAGCTTTTACGACTTCCTCATTATTGTTATTTTGATTTAACTTCAATAGGTCCAACAAAATATTATCATCTACTTCTACCTTGACAAAACATTGTTCTCTACCTTTGCCTCAGTAAAATATTATTTTTCACTATTGTTTTTTTTTATGACAACTTTGATTGTGTTGGAGATATTTGCGGTGGAGAGAAACACATTGAGAAAGAGAGAAGGAGGGAGAAGAAAGAGAGAAGAGTTGAATTGTGATGAATAAAAGAAGAGGAGAGTTTCAATAGAGGAGGAGAAGAGAAAAAAAAAAGAGAAGAAGAAAAAGGAGATGGAAACGCAAAGATGAAATGAATATAATGGACAAAATTAAAAATTTTAATCAGACATATGATTCTACTAACTTTCGTCGTATGTGACATAAAATAATAGTTATAAAAAAATCGTCTTTAGAATGTTAAATATATGACGACAGTTATAAGTATAACCTTCGTTGTATGTTATTGTTTTGCACATATGAAACGATTCATTTATAATGGTCGTATGTCACATATAACAATAGTTATAAATTGTCATTAAAAAGTTAAAAATAATTTCAAAATTATCATAACATTTTTTTTAATAATGATTCAAATATAATTGTCATTAAAGGACATAGTCTTTTATCTATTTTGTACTCGATACTATTACCATTGTTAGGTTTTATAGTATTTAGGAAGGTTGACAACCTTTAAATAAAATAGAAAAATAATTAAAAATTAATAACAATTTAAAACTATTCATAACAACTTTTAATCACCCATTAACTCCTATAATTAAAATTTATAATAATAGAAATTTCAAAAGTACCCTAATAAACTTTAATAATCTCTAATGATATATATTGAATCATATTTTCAACAAATATAAAAGGTATAGAGTTAATGTCATATCATTTTCTTGACATGCCTCATAGCTTCCATTGACATATTATATAATTCTAAAACCTTTATTTTTATTACAATAAATCAATTTGAGTCATTATTACATTTCACGTAATACACTTGCTGAACTTAACTAACTAATATAATTCATTAGTTATTACCACGTGGGATAATGTTATCTCCCTTTATATCATCTCCCTTTAAAATATAAATATCATGAATCACATTTTAAATAAAATAACATTGTTTTTATAACTAATTATGTCTAACAAAGTTAAATTTTAATATTTTATGAAATATTTTAGGGATATGATTTAAAATTGGAATCGAAGTGATTTGAAATTTTCCCATGGATAGTAGGAAAAAGATTGAGTAAGATATAAGAAAAAGTTACATGAACATAATAAATAAGGAAAAGTGAATAAAGTTTATCTCATTTATGAGGAAAATTAATAATTAAAATTATAAAAAAAATAAGATTAAAATGTACTGTATTTAAATTAATTTTGATCTTAATAAATTTTTTAATTTTATGTTTAATTTTTTTTATAAGTTCGGATAATTTTTTATTTTATTAATTTCTCTTGGTTTCACTATCTTAATTAAGGATAAATATTGATTAAATTTTAATCCAATCTATATTCAATAAAATAGATTAATCTAAAATTTAAATATACTTATATAAATTAAATTAAATTAATTTTTTAATTTAATTTATATTTAAATTTAAATATGATTACATTTATATTTATTTAGTAATTTAATTTAAATAAGAATATATCAAACTCAACTCAATTCAATCTAGTATAATAAAATTTAACTAGACTTAACTTAGTTTAATCTAGCTTAAGTCAACTTAAATCAATCTAACTCAATGTAACTTAGCTCAACCTAATAATAACTGACTCAATCTAAACTTGGTTTGACTCGATTTAATCTATATAAATCCAACTCAACTTAATTTATCTAACCTGATATGATTTAATCTAACATAGGTTTAACTTAGATTAACCATAACATAGACGTGACTCAACTCAACCTAATCTCGACATGACTTGAACTTACCTAGCTTAGCCTAACTAGATGTGACTTGACTCGATTTAGTCTATTCAAATGTGACCTAGCCTGACTCAACTAAACATGTTTAATCTATAGCTTAACTTAAGTTGGTCTACCATATTTCACCTTGTGTTAGCCTAACCTAACCTAGTCAAACTCATCTTTTTCATTCTAATTCGATTTGTCCTAACCTAATTTAGGTTAGGTCTCACTTGATTTAGGTTGACACAACCCAACCTGACTTGACTCAGTTCAATCCTAACATGTTTGAGCTCAATCCACTGTAACCCATTTTAGGCTAATATAACTCGTTCTAATTGGACCTAATCTTACTTAACTCATTTAACCTAGCTCAATTTAACTTGATCCATCCAAGTTTATTTTGATTTCACCTTAATTCTACTTGAAATGACTTGATAAAATGTAATTTGATATAATACGAGCTAATCAACCTCGAATTGACCTTATTAATATGTTTTATTTTATCAATTCAACTTGATTGGACCATAGTGACATTAATATTAGATTTTTAAAATTATATATATATATATAATTTATATTTTAAATCTATAAGATTTGAATTTGATATAAATATCCAATAAATAAATTAAAAATTATTTGAATTTGAATAATTGTAAATTAAATTAAAATATTTAGATTTTTTTATAAATTGCGAGTTTCAGATAAATTTACTAATTCTACAATTTATCATTTATACATTTTCAATTTTATTGGTCACGATAAAATAAAAAATATATATTTGATTTTTAAATTAATATTATCAATAATTTCAAAAATAAATATTATATTAAGATATATTTTAAAATATATTCTTTTGTATAAATATATCTTCAATATCATGTTAAAACCATATTGATCGAATAAATAATATGAAAATAAGCTTAAGGTTTTTAAAATATCAAAATTTTAATTAATGTGATGTAAAACTGAAAAAAATATAAAACTTAATTAGTTATTTGTTATTTTATGGTATTTTTTTTAAAGATATTTATTTAAAAAAAATTGAAGGATAACTTTTTTTAATTGTTTTAAAAGAAATTCTTGGGGCAAATCTTAAAAAAGCTCAATTTATTCCTTTTTACCCTAACGTCTCAATTATTCCTTCGTCTTACTCTCACTAATCTTTTACTTTATCTATTATATTTATATTTATAATTTTCACTATAATTTGTAATTACCACAAACTTTTACTGTTAATATAATAAAGTTTGAAAGAAATTTATTATTAAAAATATTATTTTATTACATCGATTAAACTTTTAATTCTAAATTCATATCATATCTCATTAGTTATCACTTTCTTTTTAAAAACATGGCTTTAATAAGACATTGTTGGGCGAGCTAAGTTTAACCTATATATAATGACATTCGTAATTTTTAGTATGTTGGCCCGTATTACTAAGGTGTGAAAGTAATCGTGATATTCAGTACCCCATACCTTAATATCTGGATGAAAGTATAAGTTGAAAGGCGTTTATAACCAAAAAGATTAACCGTTCCGCAACAGTCAATGATAAACAAAATCTAATGAAAGAATTTACCCTGCATCAAAATTCTATAATATAAAACGACGACGCCGTATTTTCTTTCGCAGAGCCACCTGCAGCATTTAGAAGCATTTCCTGTGTACAATTGAAGGACCAGCCTCATCGTACTCAGCCTTTGCAATCCACATCTGCATTTCAAGCGTCATGTCTTAATATTAGTATCCCCACAATATGCAATTTGCAGTATATTTAACTTTAAGTCACTGAGATGTCTGATGAGGAAGAAAGGCAGGCATAATCTCGTAATTTCTTTTGTGTAAATTGAGATAGTAAGGATACATCTACGTTGATTTCAATTAAAATAATTCGTAGTCTTTAAATAACTTTAAAGTGAAGATAGATAATTCTTTACCTGTTGGAAAGTACTGAGAGAAGCCAAGATAGAGCCACCAATCCAGACACTGTACTTTCTCTCAGGTGGAGCAACCACCTTAATCTTCATGCTGCTAGGGGCCAAAGCTGAGATTTCCTTGCTCATTCTGTCAGCAATACCAGTGAACATGGTAGAACCACCACTGAGAACGATGTTGCCATACAAGTCCTTCCTAATATCCACATCACACTTCATAATTGAATTGTAAGTGGTCTCATGTATGCCAACAGCTTCCATTCCGATCATGGATGGTTGGAAAAGAACTTCAGGGCATCGGAAACGCTCAGCACCAATGGTGATTACCTGTCCATCAGGCAACTCATAGGTCTTCTCAACTGCAGAACTAGTTTTTGATGTTTCAAGCTCTTGCTCATAATCAAGGGCAATATAAGCCAGCTTTTCCTTTACATCCCTAACAATTTCACGCTCAGCTGTGGTAGTGAAGGAATAACCACGTTCTGTAAGGATTTTCATCAAGGCATCAGTGAGATCGCGTCCTGCTAAGTCAAGACGGAGGATGGCATGAGGGAGAGCATAGCCCTCATAAATGGGGACAGTATGGCTGACACCATCACCAGAGTCTAGAACGATACCTGCACAAATTAATTCAACAAGCATGAAGGAAAGCAGCCGAGTTAGACAACCTCCGAAATCAGCTCTACTACTTCTGGTCATCTTAGGAAGATAGAGTTTTCAACTACAACTTAAGAATGACATTTTCACAAGGAAAAGGTTTAAAATTAACCGGTCTAACAATTTTAGAGCGTAGTTAGATGGAACAGAATATTTTTCTTGAACAAGAAATGACTAACCAGTTGTACGGCCACTGGCATACAAGGATAGAACAGCCTGGATGGCAACATACATGGCAGGGGTATTGAAGGTCTCAAACATAATTTGGGTCATTTTCTCACGGTTAGCCTTTGGGTTGAGAGGTGCTTCGGTGAGCAGAACTGGGTGCTCCTCGGGAGCAACACGGAGTTCATTGTAGAAGGTGTGATGCCAGATCTTCTCCATATCATCCCAGTTATTCACAATACCGTGCTCAATGGGATATTTAAGAGTTAATATACCTCTCTTGGACTGAGCTTCATCCCCAACATATGCATCCTTTTGGCCCATGCCAACCATCACCCCTGTGTGACGGGGACGACCAACAATGCTGGGAAACACAGCTCTTGGAGCATCATCCCCAGCAAATCCAGCCTAAACATCCGAATACAATAGACTTACAGTAAATTAGCAGAAAGTGAAAGGTACCATTCTCACTGATGCAAAAAACAGCAAGCAAAAAAATACTAGTAAATCCAATCACTTTAGGACACAAAAATATTAGAAATATAACCATCCAGGAATCTTACTTTAACCATTCCTGTCCCATTATCGCAGACGAGTGGCTGAATATCCTCACCATCTGCCATTTTCTGTTTTAAGAACTGAGAAAATTAAAAAAAAAAAAAGAGTCGCTCAGCACGTTGAGAACAAAGACATACACAAGCACAATCTAAACAAATGTTTACAATGATCCTGAGCTCCACGCCACAATATAAGGTTTGCAGAATTTATGATATAACAACCTCAAAATTTCTAAATCACAAGAATCATTCTCTTGCCTGATACACCTTACACAATAGATCAGGAATTAGAACGCCTACAGTTGGTAATTGAACTGAATGAGGTGCAGTTCTAAATCTGTCTGAGATTACTTTAAAACAGAATTTTCATTCTTCAATTTAATACAAAAAATATTTAAAAAGATTAGGATTTGTATAATTGAAAATGTGCATAAGTTTTCGATCCGATAGAACACTAAAATTTTGGCAAAATATATTCAAAGGCAAATAAACACTAAGTTTTCACGTCATGCAAAATTATGATATAAGAAACAATGTACACAAATCTAAATCACTGTTCATATCAGACCAGGCCACAAGTCTAACCATGAATTTAATGTTCAGGGTTGTGATTAAATATTATATTTTAAATCACTTCATATTTATTCAAATCTAAAACTAATAGATTGTTATTACAAAATGTATTAAAAACTAGAAGAGAAAAATAAAGAAAAAGATGAAATTAGTTTTTCTTAAAATTAAAATTAGTTTATCTATGAAATGATTTGTTGAAGGTTTTTTTTTAAAATCTGATTTTTTTAACTTATTAATTTTAGTTTATAGAGAAATTAATTTATTTTTGTCTTTTTATTTTTCTCTCTTACTATTTATGGTGAAGTTTCCTAAATAAAAAACCCTTATTCTTTTAATCCTGAATTGTTACAATTGATTTTTTATGATAAATACTACATAACCTATTCACACTAAAAATATATACATGAACTGCGTATCACAATTAAATTCTATATAAGTACTATTATATATTTAATTTTATTCAATTAAGGAATATACTACCTATACATCTTCACATTAGATTCAAGATTTTTAAAAACAACTTGCGATACCGATCTCATCGCGACTGCAGCAGCAGCATCAACATCAGCTGCATTACATGAAACGGCAAATGCAACAGCTAATTTCGGTCTAAGTTAAACAAGCCTATTCTAGGCAGAATCAGATAACTTTCAGATTGCGACCTTATCAATCAGGTTATGTTACTCGGCATAACTATAAACAACTCAACAAAATCCCTTGATTCCATGCATAAACCCGACAAAAATAAACTCGCGTCAAAAAGAACATACGAATCAGAATTCCACAATATGAGAAGCGGTGAACAAGGCAAAAAGCATAATGCGAGATAACGGCGAGGGTTAAACGAAAACAGCGACTGGAAGATGAGAGAAGAGAAGATAGAGTGACCTGAGGAAGGAGATGGAGATGGCGTTTGAAAGAAAGAAGAGAGGGTTCTTCGTTCTCAGGGACCCGCTCTTTGGGTTCAAACTGAATTATGAACGGAAGTAACGTCCTCTGACAATTTGCGTTTTTAAACTCCAGATTTCACCCTCCCACACCACAAATCCGTAACGCATCATCACCGTCCCTTCCATTTCCGCCACTCAATTTCCATGCGACACGTGTCCCTTCGATCTGTGGCTCCGCGGATGCAGCTTGTTTGTTTTATTGCCAAACCAAGGTGAGTCACACTTCAAATTTGGCTTCCACGCCCCTTAATTCCATTCGTCACAGTCACACACTTTTTTTCTTGGCATAAATTTTCGTTTTCGGATTGGATACAACGAAACCAATGGTTCAGTGTTGCGTGCCTCTCAAACCTATTTTGTAACCCAAAAAAATAGGAAAGGAGATTTGTGTTTGACGTTCAACATCACACGTTTCTTTTTTCTGGATATTACATAATAACTATATTTGTGAAGAATACGAAGAAAAAGAAAGATAAAAATATTCCAATTATCATCACCTACACTTATTTGTTTCATTAAAGTTTAAATTTTATATTATGTATACTTCGTTTTATTTTCTCACTTCACAACAAATAAGGTGTATAATAAATATTTAATATTTTGCTGATATTTTTAATTAACAGTTAAATACAACATTTTTTTGCTAAAACCTTTATTAAAATGAGACACGCTTACTTTTTTATTCACTACCTTTTCATATTTAATTTATTCCTCAATTTTTCGTAATCTAATGTATCCTCTACACACTTTTTTATTCATTACTTTTGCATATTTAATATAAGTATCTAATTATTACTTGCATTCCCTTCATGTGCATGTACCCAAATATTCTTCTTACATTATTTTTCACTTATGAGTTCACCTGCCACTACCTAGTGAACCTCACACGTAGGAAAAAGAGCTCGAAGGAGAAGAGAACACCAATAGTCGTGGAGGTTGTCATAGGTATAGGAAGCACCATATTCCTCGTGATGAAGCTGATGATTTTATTTTAGAAGTTCACCAAATCAATCGAAATTAACAGATAAAAATTAAAGGCTTGTAATATCTAGTTATATCACAAGTTTAATATTTATCCATATAAGTTATTTGATTTCGTTTTTCAATTGATATTAATAAAAGTTACAAATATTCAAATTTAAGAAATTATTTAAAGAAAATAAAAACTCAAAACTTCCATTAACAACTGCTCAAAATTATCAATTAGATATATTTCAGCATTAAACATAGAATGAAATCAATAACTATAAAAAGAATATATATATATATATATATATATATATATATATATATATATATATATATATATATATGTGGTTGGATTCCCAATTATGTGTTTAAAAGGTTTAAATTATTCAAGTTTATTTTATTCCACTTAACCTAAGTGAAAAGAGACGTTCTAGGTCAAAACAGAGAGAAAAATTATAATTCTCGCTTCGTTCACAGTTGAATCAGACTAAAATTTTGACAGCAGTTAATGACATACAATTATTTATTTTAATTGTTAGGATCGTTTATTGGAGGTATGTGATTGGAGATATCAATCTCACAATATGGTTGAATTTTAGGTTTTTTTTTTTTATTCTTCAAATTTTATAGCATTATTGCTTTAACATATTGACTATTTGTAGACACTTATTTTTGCATTTTGATTTAACTCTCTTATACTCATCTTTCAATCTTGGTGAAGTTTGATTGACTAACTTGTGTCCGTGAGTTTTACTTCTTATATTGAGGCTTTTTTCACGTTAAAAAGTTAAAAAATATTGGGTTCCCTTTTGATTATTCTTGTCATTTTCTATTGTTGGTGCTCCTCACAAATTCTTGTAAGTTTAGGAAAATTACCTAGAATCCCACTAGGGATGAACACCTCCTTTGAACAAATCAAAGGATGAAAAACACCTCCTTAGAATCCCACTAAGGATGAACACCTCCCTAGAATCACACTAGGGATGAAAAACACCTCCTTTTCCACCAATGCAAAAAGGATGAAGGTAATAAAAATAAGAACAAACACACCTGGGTAATGGAGACAACAAATTGTAGAAGCCTGTAGAATGTCAATCTCCAAGAACAAGTGTGATTAACAATGAAAGCACAGAAGGCAGTAGAGAAGAGAGTTTTCTCAAAAGGTGTAAAATATCTCTGTTGCCTTTTTCAGAATTCTTTTCTCAAAATTGATTGAATGTAAATTGTATTTTCGAATTCTGTAATTGTGTGTTTTTTATTTTTCATCAAAACTTAATTAAATAGAAAAATAACATCAGAAAATGGTCATTGGACATTAATAATATCATAGAGAAAATCATGATGTATTCAAAAACATTTATTCTTTAAAACGGATATATTTTTCAAATTTGAATTGTCATAATTTATTATATTACCAGTATAATTAATTATGATAGAGAAAATCATTTTTCCATTTCTGATGCATCATAATTAATTATGACAGTAAAAAAGACCATGTTATGAATTTTATCACACTTGTGCTTTGGAGGCTTATGCATAATATTACTTCATCAACTTGTACCTCCATATCCAGTATTCTAAGACTCTATCTAGTCTTCAGGAATCATCTTGAGCTTGCTTGAATCATCATCTTTATCACCTACGTCATTGATCGATGTCGTACTCGGTCAAATAATTAAAACAGATAAATGTAGTACTAGGAAGCTTTCCTAGGTCGTCTCCCAAAGACCACGAATTTCTATCAAAGCTTATCAATTTTTAGTAACAAAAAATTAAAAGGGGAGTTTTTCAAAATTAAAATATTAGATGAAACAGAACAAAAGCAGATTATAAAAATGCGGATTAAAAAGCAGATTAAAATGCAATTGATTTCACGATTCTAATGCGATGTCACTTATCCTAGATTACGAAATTAATTCGAAATTAACCAACTAAGCGAAGATAAATGCCAAATTATATTCTAATTCAAAATTAATCAACTAAGCGAAGATTAATCTCAAATTAGCTTTAACCTTGTTCCAATATGAAATTAACCAACTAAGCGAAGATTAATCCCAAATTTTCCTTAACCCTTATTCCAACATGAAATTAACCAACTAAGCGAAGATTAACCCCAAATTATCCTTATACAATTAAGCATTGCATACATCACATAATCTCATCTCTAACACAGAATTAAGCAAACTGTGATATTAGTTTCGGTTTATTAAGCATAAACAGATTATAATTCAACACTGAGATTAGAAGATGAAGAGTTAAGAGAACAAACAAAATGAAATTGAAGAACAAAACCTCAAAGATCTACTTGCATTCTTCTCAGAAAATCAATACAAAGATTTAGCTATCCATGGAAAGTTGAAAACGCAATAGAAGAAACATAATTAAAATCGAAACAAGAATTTAAAAATAATGACAGAAGAGTAAACAAACTTGAATATAAATTGCAGAAGATGAAATGTGGAAGTGTGGTGGCTGCGTAGTCCTTGTGTGATGTGTGTCTTCTGATGTGTGATGTGCCTCTCTTATATAAATAACCCTAACCTTAATCTTTATTGAGGTTTGTGCTCAACTGGTCCATGAAACACATCATAAGTTGCCTTTAGTGCAGGTCCGTGAACTTCAAACATGTGCACTATTTTCAATACTTATCCAAATTAAGCTATTTTGGTATCCTTTGAAAGCCTTTTGAGTTAGCTTTAAAACGCCACCATTGCTACTATTTTTGGAGGTCTAATGAATTTAGGAGACTTAAATTACTGAAGCATGTCCATTGGGCCGGCCTGGTGCACTTGACCCGTGTTGGATAATTTATGTAAAATCCAATTTATCTCCGAATTGAATGATTTTGGATCCTATGGAAATCTGAATGTGTCTAGTTTATAATGTTTTGAAAATAATGATTTTTGGAAATCTATAGAAAAAATGATAAATAAAACAATAAACCAATGTTAGTACCCGTATAGAATAAAATATGACATTTGACCCAATTTTCCAAGCCCAAAATTGCTTTAAAGCGTAAAATGGCATCTAGCCCAATCTTCTAGGCCCAAAATTGCTTTAAGCTGTCCTAAAATTAATAATGAAAAAAAATTAGATCAAATAGATTTAAATTAATTAAAATCTAATTATTGACCCAATGAAGCCCAATTAATAAAAATTCACTAATAATAGAAAGTTAAGCCCAAAACACTAATTAAAATAAATTTAGAAAGGGAAGAAAATACGGGAATATAATGACTCATCAAATAACCCCCACTTAGCCTTTTGCACTCCTGGGCAAAATCAAGAAGCAAAACAAGGATATAAATTCAAAAACATTAAAGAAAATTATGCAAAGGACAAAAACAAAAATAAAGACAAACAAAAACATAAACAGATATACATATTCATCAAAGAAACGAGGAAACAAAAGGAGTAGACAACATCTAACACACAAAGAGTCAGAGGAACAAGATACTCATGAAAATCATCCAAGCATTTCAAAACCTGGCAAGAGGTCAATCAGGTCAAAAGGTGAATCAAAGTGACAAAACCTCACAAGATGCACTGTATCTCTCATGTGTCTAGGCTACTGTATACTCTCAAAATACTCAAGAAAAGCAAACAACAGATAGACTTGGCAAGCCTCTAAATTCAACACCCAACGCACATGCATAAAAAGATCAAAAGGTCTTTTCAGGTTGTAATGGGGGTAGGGACAAGGTAGAGGATATCATATGGGATAAGTAGCTGTGAACCAGAGGAACTAGAAGAGCAATGGGGAATAAGTAAAAAATAAGCACAAGATGCATGCCCAAAAACCTCTAATATCAAACATTCACTACTGTCTTTACCTCAACCACAACTTTCCTTTTTTTTTCTTTTTTTTTATTTTCTCTCTCTCTCTTTTTCTTTTTTTTTTATATATATCTTTTTTTTAACTACATGAAATACACTGAAAGGAAAACACAAAAGCTGTACAACGAGAGATAACCAACTAGCCGAGTACATCATCCAATGAAATACAAAATGCACCCCCACACTTATTCAATAACTTATTCCCAAAACAATTCCAAAGCTCCAAAAATCCCTAAGGTTAAGGTAATCATGGTTTTTCACTTAAGGCTTTTAATGAGCTTCAAAAGAAATAAAGGGAAACATAGGCTCAAAGGGGCTATCAAAGGAATTAATTCAAGGTAGGCTCATTTGGCTAGAGGCTAATCAGAACAAAAATGCCTTAATCATCTCCAAACATGCATGTGAATCAAGAAGTATCAATCAGAGTCAAGCCAAGGCTACTGCGCAAGCAATCAAGAGGCATGACACTCAAGAAAGAACAGGTAGTGGCTCAATTCCTCACAAAGGGTAAGATTGTCGCCTTCAATTCAACCTCTCAAACATCGTAACCAACTTGACAAGCAGAGAAAAACAGGGATTTCAATCCAAAAAGCATAAAGCAACTCCTATCCCAAGAGTGAAGAAAGTGCCTACTACTATACAAAACCTAGAAATCAAAGAAAAATATGCAAAACTATACACAAAACATAAAATATAAACCTACAATCCTACATCTCCCACCCCACACTTAAATTAGACATTGTCCTCAATGTAAACACAATCATATCCATTAAACAAATAGGACAAGCAAGATAAATGAGTTGAAGGGGAAAGAAGAACTCCCTAATCATGGTGGGTCCCGGATCTATCTCCTCAGATGGTACAGATGTTGAGGTCATCAAGTAGCAACTTTGTTCCGCTAAAACAAACAAAGTCTTCCTCATCATGGTGGTTCCTGGATCTATCTCCTCAGATGGGTGTTTCATGGCATTTAGAATATTAAAGTGCACCACAATGTCATCAAATTCCATGGATAAGGTCCCTACATGCACATCAATCTTGGTTCTTGCAGTCTTTAAAAATGGTCTTCCTAAAATGATGGGTGCAAAACCACGTGAAAATCCCTCGCCCATATCAAGAATGTAAAAATCAGTAGGGAAAATCAACTCACCAACCCTAACTAAGATATGCTCAATGAAACCTATAGGGTGGGTAACACTCTTGTTTGCCAACTGAATAACTATATTCGTAGGTTGCAGGGGTCCAAGAGAAAGAGATTTAAATATAGACAAAGGCATGACATTAATTGAAGCACCCAAATCAAGCATGACATTCTCAAATTTATTATTGTCAATAATACAAGGTATGCGAGATGTGCACTGGGTCCTTACATTTCTCGGGAATGTAAGGAGCAGATTTACCTATCAAAGCGAGACACATTTACGCCCATGCTGATTGTCTCACTGCCCTTCATCTTCCTCTTGTGGGTGCACAGACTCTTTCGAGAATTTAGCATATGCGGGAATTTGCTTGATGGCATCAAGCGGAGGTATGTTCACCTCAACTTTCCTAAAGGTCTCTAGAATCTCTTTATCGACCTCTTCCATCTTTTTGCTTGGAATTGCTTTAGGAGGGAATGGAAGAGGGATAGGAGAGCTGTTGCGAGTCGAAGCTGGGGCTGGAAGAAGGTCCATCTATATGCAATTTTTGGCTACCAAGCTGGTTGCTCGGGTGCGAGAGCTGTGGCGGCTACGAGATGAGGGTGGAGGTGTTGCGGTGGGTATGTCAATCTGTTTCCACGACCTCGATGTGATGGCACTCACATTCTTAGGATTAACCACGGTGCGTGCGGGGAGCTTGTTTGAATTTTGATTTTGCAATTGATTCACAACGGTAGCTAGTTGAACAATCTGGTTGGTTAAACTGCGAATGGAGGCATCATTTTTACGTTGGTACTTGTATGTTCATCTCAACCATTTGTTTGACCAATTCCTTTAATGAAGGTGAAGAAGGTTGAGGAGCTGGTGCTTCATTTTGTTGTCTCGATATTGTTGTTGCATTGGTGGAGGCACATAAGGTGCGCTTGGACCAGTGAGAATTCGAAATGGTGGTGGTGGCAAAGGATTCTGCTGCTTGTTGGTGCTTCGCTGATTGGACCATCTCGGATTTGGGTGATTCCTCCACCCTGGATTGTATCTATTGCTTGAGAGGTCGGAATTATGTTGTTGGTTCGGAGCCCTATTATTGAAAATGTTTGCTTGCATAAACTTGTGGAGCTCCAGAACTTGTAGACTCATGCAATAATTGGCGGCAATCGGTGGGATGCTCAATTGAAGTACAAATGCCACAAACCCTTGCGGGTGGTGCGGGTCTACGATTTACGACAAGTTGGGAGACTAGGGTGGTGAAGGCATCAATCTTACTTTCTAGCTTTTTCTCCACTAAATCGATGAACCCACATCATGTACACCTCTAAGGACTATGGCATCACTCCTCATGTTAAATTGTTGGGAATTGGATGTCATCTTCTCAATTAAACCTCTAGCGACGGCAGGTGTCATGTCTCCTAAAGCTCCTCCACTAGCTGCATCTATCATACTCCTATCCATTGTGTTCATCCCCTCATAAAAGTACTTGCAGCGGTAGGCTGTTCGATATTTGGTGGTGAGGGCAACTTGCACAAAGTCTCTTGAACCTCTCCCAATACTCGTATAAGCTCTCTCCCATATGTTGCACGATACACGATATATCCTTCACGATGGCGGTGGTCCTGGAAGCGGGGAAAATTTTCTCTAGAAAGACTCTTTTCGAGATCATCCCAGCTCGTTATGGGACTAGGAGCTAAGTAGTACAACCGAGTCTTTGACAAGATCCTCCAAAGAGAAAGGAAAAGCCTTCAAGTATATGTGATCTTCGGGAACATTTTGTGGCTTCATGGTGGAGCGAGACTATATGGAACTCCTTGAGATGCTTGTATGGATCCTTACACGCACGACCATGAAACTTGGGCAACAAATGGATTAGTCCAGTTTTAAGCACAAATGGTACATCCTCTTCGGGGTATTGGATACATAAATTTGCATAAGTGAAATCAAGTGCGACCATCTCCACGAGAGTCCTCTCACGAGGTCCAATAGGTTGATCACCCATGTTATTAGTTTGGAAATTATCGAGAAGAAGGTATATTAGGTGCGGTACTCTCACTATGACTATCTAATGGTTCGAGACTCAAGAGATAAATTCCTAGAATATCTAACTAATCTATGAAAGGTTACATACTATCTCGGGATCAAAAGGTTGTAAAAGGTTAGGATTGCTCCTAGTCATGCACTATATTCAACAATTCATGTATTTCCCAAGAGTTAAAAATTTCTAAAAAGAAATCAATTATTTACTAGAAAGACAACAATAGACCGTGAATAAGTACACCAGGTAGGTTCCCAGGAAAGAGAGGTGGGTCACTAATGGACACACTTAAGTACCAAGTCTTTCCTAGCCAGAACCCTCCTAGACATGCACTCTCACACTACCAAGTTATATGCATAGTTTCCTATGAGAATGGAAATTATAAATTTTTTTTTAAATAAAGTTAGAAAAAAAATTAGAGATGAAATTATTTTTTTTTTGAAATATATTTTTTTTAACCCAAAAGAGTTTTAGAACAACGAGTGTGCTATCAAAATAGTATTAAGAGAAGTAAGAATGTTAAATTAAATAGAAAATCAAATAATATTCCAATAACTGAAAATCAAATATTAAATAACTTAAAATTAAATAAAACATTCAAATAATAGCAAATCAAATAAAATATTTAAATAACTAAAAATCAAATAAAATATCCAAATAACAGCAAATCAAATAAAATATTCAAATAACTGAAAATCAAATAAAATATTTAAATAACTAAAAATCAAATAAAATATCCAAATAACGACAAATCAAATAAAATATTCAAATAACGACAAATCAAATAGAATATTAAATAACTAACAATCAAATAAAATATCCAAATAATAACAAATCAAATAAAATATTAAATAACTAACAATCAAATAAAATATTCAATTAACTGAAAATAAAATAAAATATCAAAATAACTGAAAATCAAATAAAATATTTAAATAAAATAAAAACAAAAAAATGAAAACAGAAACAGAAAATAAAAATTGAAAACCTAGACAAAAATATTGGTCCCGACAGCGGCGCCAAATTTGATCGATGTTGTACTTCGATCAAATAATTAAAACAGATAAATGTAGTACTTAGGAAGCTTTCCTAGGTCGTCTCCCAAAGACCACGAATTTCTATCAAAGCTTATCAATTTTTAGTAACAAAAAATTAAAAGGGAGTTTTTCAAAATTAAAATATTAGATGAAACAGAACAAAAATAGATTATAAAAATGCGGATTAAAAACAGATTAAAATGCAATTGATTTCACGATTCTAATGCGGTGTCACTTATCCTAGATTACGAAATTAATTCGAAATTAACCAACTAAGCGAAGATAAATCCCAAATTATATTCTAATTCAAAATTAATCAACTAAGCGAAGATTAATCTCAAATTAGTTTTAACCTTGTTCCAATATGAAATTAACCAACTAAGCGAAGATTAATCCCAAATTTTCCTTAACCCTTATTCCAATATGAAATTAACCAACTAAGCGAAGATTAACCCCAAATTATCCTTATACAATTAAGCATTGCATACATCACATAATCTCATCTCTAACACAGAATTAAGCAAACTGTGATATTAGTTTCGGTTTATTAAGCATAAACAGATTATAATTCAACACTGAGATTAGAAGATGAAGAGTTAAGAGAACAAACAAAATGAAATTGAAGAACAAAACCTCAAAGATCTACTTGCATTCTTCTCAGAAAATCAATACAAAGATTTAGCTATCCATGGAAAGTTGAAAACGCAATAGAAGAAACATAATTAAAATCGAAACAAGAATTTAAAAATAATGACAGAAGAGTAAACAAACTTGAATATAAATTGCAGAAGATGAAAGGTGGAAGTGTGGTGGCTGCGTAGTCCTTGTGTGATGTGTGTCTTCTAATGTGTGTCTTCTGATGTGTGATGTGTCTCTCTTATATAAATAACCCTAACCCTAATCTTGATTGAGGTTTGTGCTCAACTGGTCCATGAAACACATCATAAGTTGGCTTTAGTGCAGGTCCGTGAACTTCAAACACGTGCAGTATTTTCAATACTTATCCAAATTAAGCGATTTTGGTATCCTTTGAAAGACTTTTGAGTTAGCTTTAAAACGCCACCATTTCTACTATTTTTGGAGGTCTAATGAATTTAGGAGACTTAAATTACTGAAGCATGTCCATTGGACCAGCCTGGTGCGCTTGACTCGTGTTGGATAATTTATGTAAAATCCAATTTATCTCCGAATTGAATGATTTTGGATCCTTTGGAAATCTGAATGTGTCTAGTTTATAATGTTTTGAAAATAATGATTTTTGGAGATTTGTAGAAAAAATGATAAATAAAACAGTAAACCAATGTTAGTACCAGTATAGAATAAAATATGACATTTGACCCAATTTTCCAAGCCCAAAATTGTTTTAAAGCTGTAAAATGGCATCTAGCCCAATCTTCTAGGCCCAAAATTGCTTTAACTGTCCTAAAATTAATAATGAGAAAAAATTAGATCAAATACATATAAATTAATTAAAATCTAATTATTGGTCCAATGAAGCCCAATTAATAAAAATTCACTAATAATAGAAAGTTAAGCCAAAAACACTAATTAAAATAAATTCAGAAAGGGAAGAAAATACGAGAATATAATGACTCATCTACGTCATAAATTCAGTTTGTCCTTAAATTCATCTTGAATGGTGTTGTCTTGAATGTAGTTGACTTGAATCATCATCAAAATTATCTCTTGGGAATGCATGAACATTTCCATCAATCTCCTCCTCATTGCTTTCAATAATATAAGAGTGTCAATATAAAACTATGCCTAGTGAATATGATTGACAAATGGAAAATAAAATTTGTCAAAAGTTAAAAATATTTTATGACGTGACATTCTTATTTTCTGATTCTTCATATCCAACTCTTAACACTTTTCTTTCAAAAGTATGTCAAATTAAGTTAGTTTTGATGGAGTGACTTGACTTTCCCATTTCTGTTATACATCAAATGATTACATCTATGATTTTAAAATTTGACAAGTATTGGGGTGTGATCAATGGGGGTGATAACTATAGATATTGTGTTAGATTCCAAGTATAAAATTGACTTGTTAAATTATTTTTTCAAAGAGGAATCTGATTGTGAAATTGAAAAGGTGAAGATTATTTGTAAAGACTTGGTAAGAGAGTATAAAATAAACATTAAAGGTAGGAAATCACTTTCTTTGCGTCAAAACTCAACATAAATATAGATGAGAGTGCTATTGGGAGAAAAGATGTTTCGAAAAAAGATTTTGCAAAACATCAAATTACAAAGAAAAGTAAACCATCAAATTATAAGTTAGAACTTGATTATTATTTGGATGAACTAACATTACCTGATTTAGATTTAGATGAAGAATTTAACATCTTAATTTAGTAGAAGACTAATAGGTTAAAGTACCCAAGTTTGAAAATAATTACTATAGATTTTCTAGCAATTCGTATCTCAATAATTATTTACGAGTCTTCATTCAGTATTAGATATAGGTTTCTTACTCCACCTCATAGTAGATTACACCTAGACACTTTAAAAGTATTGATGTGTGTCCAAGATTGAATATGCACTGACATAAAATAATAACCAATTTAATATTTTAAATTATATATTTATAATCATTCAAATTTATTGTTTGAAAAAAAAATTTTAAAATTTCATTTTTTACGATATTTTCAAATTGATTATTTTTTATATATCGAAATGGACGATTCCATCGTTTATAATTGAAAAGAATATTTATAGCAGGTTTTTGTTACTTATATTTCTGCTCATTCATTTTGTACAAATTATGTTCTTTTTTTAAAAAGATTTTTCTTTAATTCTTCAATATTAAAAATGGATAAGACGAAGTTTAATATGTATCGGAAGAAATAATTGATAATTTAAATATTCATTTTAATTTTTCTAATAATATCACTATATCAATTATACATGACTTTATTTGTATGTTACTTGTTTCATAAATTAAGTGATCCAAGTGAAGATATTGGTAAGGAAAACACCAATCCTAGAGTATGATCTTATTAAAATGGTTAGTTAGATTAATTTTATTTAGATTTATGTTTGGACTACTATTAATGAAAACTTATGTTTTCATTTCCATTTATATACAACTTTAGAATGTAATTTATTTTAATTTATATTTAAAATTATAAATTTATTTGAATTTCATTTAAAATATTAAAAAAAAACACGGGTATCCATGAATATCAACAAATTAAAAAAAAAGTGTGATTTTTTTTTAAAACGGATATCCAACAAGATA